>WVTA01000018.1:0-1322556 GCA_033220655.1 Pseudopithomyces chartarum | reverse complement strand
AAAAGAACACGCGCTAGCCTATAAAGTAAACTAAATAAAGTGTTACGTAACTTAGATCTTACTAAGAAAGTAAGATTTTAAAAGCTTATAAAATTTAGTAAGAGCTATTAACTAGCTCCTATAAAAATAAAAAAATTTAAGAAAAATAGCTTAGAATTTAGAGACTAGAAGAAATAGGATAACTAGTATATAGTCTAAAGAAATCTTTAGATATTTTCTATTCTTTATAGTTAACTCTTATAAGGCTTTAAGTATATCTCTTATACTAGATTAGTAATACTCTTAGTTAGTTATTTTATCGTATATAAAATTAGATTATTTATATTATTCCTCTGCACTACAGCTTTTAAACTATTAAATATTTATAAGGCTTATAATTATCTTCCTGCTCTTACTTAGACTAAAATTAGGTAATATAATTCTCTTATAACACTAGTCTAGCTAGATTAAAAGAGTTATATAGCCTAATTATATACTTAGTAGACTACTATTATATAAGCCTATTTTTTTATAGCTAATAGTTTTGCTAGCAGAAATATAACTAAATATAAATTACTCTTAATATAGTAAAGTATATAGATAGTAGAAATTAGAAGTAACTCTTAAATTAGATTATAACTAGTATTTTGCTAAATAAATAAAATCTAAAATTAGTAATAAAGCTCTTTTAATAGTGTAAACTAAATTATATTTATTCTTATTAATAAAGTAACTCTATTGTTTTTATCTTCTTTAAGAGTTATACTAATTACGTTAAAATAGCGTTATTATACTAAACTAGCTTTTAAACTAAGAGTACTCTTAAGATATATTACGCTCTAAAAATAAATATAAATATTTTTTAAAGTTTAATAGTATAGTTAGTATTATTACTATTATATAACTTAAGATATTATATAAGTATTATATTAGAATTCTTCTTTATAACTTTAAAGCGTAACTATTAAGGTATATATAAAATTATTCTTTAGTACTTTCTAGCAAGACTCTTAACTATAAACTAAAAGTAATAGACTAATAATTTTATATTCTTTATAGGTACTAATATAAGACTAGTAATATTAGACTACTCTAGAACTATATATTCTAGTTATAATACTTATAATAGTTAATACTATATAATTTAAGGTGCTGTTTATTAACTATTAGTAGTAGAAAGTATAGTATTCTAAATAGTAGTAAACTAATTATGCTATTATACTAGATTAAAATAATTTTTTATTAAATAAATAGACTACTATAAATTTAATATTTTTATAATACTTTCTGTATTATAGTATAATACTACTAACTACTACTCTTAACTATAGAATCTACATTTATTAAGTATTTAAGTATAATAAAGTAGTTTTATAGTAACTAGTAGATAACAGCAAGTTTTTTTAAATTAAAATAAATAAATAATAATTTAGAGAGTAAACTAGTAAAGTACTATATATATATATTTATAGCCTATTAGTAGCTTAGCTTTATTTTAGAAAGTTTACTTTTTAGCTTATAATTTTCTTAAAAGTGCTTATTTATGCTAGAGTAATAATTATCTTTAGTATAAATTACTCTAGACTTTATTTTATTATAATAGATAAAATGTATGCACTAAATAATATCTTTATAAATTTATAATCTAGAAATTATTAGAACTAGTATAGAGATCTATAAAATCTTATACTATAAGTAAATAATATTCTTAATCTTAGATATTTTAGTAATAATTACTAAAACTTAGGAGCTAGTAAATTTAGAATAAAAGCTATAGTTTTAAAATAATATTTAAGATTAAAAGAAAGAATAGCATGCTAATAATTCTTATAAAAATAAATAAAAATATGCTAGATAGAATTATACTAAATATAAAATACTAGAAACCCTATATTAGAATAATCTATAATAATATTATATAATAATAAATTAGTAAGGGGTATTTACTATCTTTAGTTTAAATTTAGCCTAAAGTTAATTTATACACTTTAATTATATTCTAGTAGCTAATTAGTAGCTGCTATAACTTTTAAGATTTAACTATAAGCTTAGTAAAAACTCTTTTAATTTATTAATATTACTTTATTATAAAATCTATCCACTAAGCTAAATATAAATAAGTTAAAGAAACTTATAAGTAAAGTAAATAAGTATTATATAATAAAGGAGCTAGTAGATATAATAGAAAATATATAAATTTATTTATATAGTTAAAAGATAGAGGCAGGTTAAATTATAATTATATATAATAAAGAGAAGAGCCACTAAAACTAAGAATTTATTTTAATATAACTAGTCTTTCTTATTACTAATCTTAAAGCTATACTATTATAAGAAGATTATATTTACCTAATTCTAGTTTAAGTAAGGGTAGAAAGATAATTATAAGTCTTATAAATATTTAGTAGTTTAAAAGCGTAGTGTAGTGCAGAGGGTAATATAAATAATTTAATTTTATATATAATAAAATAACTAACTAAGAGTATTGCTAATCTAGTGTAAAGAGATATACTTAAAGCCTTATAAGAGTTAATTATAAAGAATAGGAAATGTTTAAAGATTCCTTTAGACTATATACTAGTTATTTTATCCCTTTTAGTCTTTAAATTCTAAGCTATCTCTCTTAAATTTCTTTATTTTTATAGGAGCTAGTTAATAGCTTTCGCTAAGCCCTATAGGCTTCTAGAATTTTACTCTCTTAGTAGAATCTAGATTACGTAATACTTTATTTAGCTTACTCTATAGACTAGCGCGTATTTTTTTATTAATTATATTTTTATTACTAACGTCTTACATATAATTCTTTTTTATTATCTTATAGGTTCTTGTCTTAATTATAATATTACCCTCTATTTAAAGTTATTTTTTTAATAGCCTCTGCCTATTTCTGCAGCGTAGTTTATTAGTATTATAATTATTTTTATATTTACTATAAGTATAAAGATATAGTATTTCTATCCTACTCTTTTTTAGAAATTTATTTACCTTTCTAATTATGCCTAAGGTACTAAAACTATCTTTAATTAATAAATATTAGGCTTATGCTAACTGAGTCCGTAATTAAGACATAGTAATAATAATAAAGTATAAGAGGTGTATTATAGAAGGAGTTTTAAAGTGCTTTATAAATACTACTTCTAGTAAGTGTGCGGCCTATATTACTATTTATATAAAATATAGCTTATAAGTTTCTAAGAAAAAGTAAAAGCGCGTTTAATTAATAAAGTATTAGAAGCGTCTAGTGCTCTTAGCTACTAAGACTAAGATTACTTAACTAAGATTTAAGATTACTTAGACTAAAGAAGAGGAGTAAGCTTTTACTATATATAATACTTATATAATTAATATAATAAAGACTTTAAAAAGAAAAACTTTAAAGAGTAGAATTACTAGCGCTTTATCTATTATACTACTATTTATACCTTTAACTAACCTAGACTAGTTATAGGCTAATTCTTTCTTAGTTAACTTTTCTTCTTTTAATTTTTCTATTTTTCTAGTAGATTTTAAGCTGCTTATTCTAGGACGTAGCTATTTTAAAATTAGTTTTTCTACTACTTTTACTAAAAGTTCTTTAGCTATTTTTTGCAGTTTATAAGATTTTTTTTTAGTTCTTATATATTATACTATTCTGGCTATTCTATTTACTTTATTAAGTATTATTACTAATCTTAAACTATCTTTAGGTTTCTAATATTTTTAATCTTATATTTATTATCTTCTAGCTCTAGTTAGGTTTTAATTATAGTATTTAGTAGTGCTAGCTTAAGTAGATTCTTATAAAAGATAGGGTGGATTTTTATTTTAATAAGTAGAAGTAGTTCTATTATAACTAGCCCTTTTGTTTTCTTAACTTTAAAGGGTTCTACCCTTAAATAGTCTAGTTTTTTACTTAGTTTCTTTATTTTAAGATTTTTCTATAATAGAAATACTTTATCTCTCTTTTTAAGAGTTAGTTTCTTAATTCTTTGCTTATTTACGTTTCTTAACGCTATAATAACTTTATAGGTAATTCTCTCTTATAGAATTTTATAAAGTTCTTTTATTCTCTAGGCTTTATCTTTTACTCTTATAGAGATACTTTCTATATCTCTTAAATTTTAATAAGTTACTAGCTTATATCTATAGTTTGCATAATGGGGTAAGTACTCTATTATATCTAATCTAGCGCTGTTATAGACTAACTACGCTATTAGTAAGAGTTCTACCTAATTATTCTATTATTTATTTACATAGAATTGTAGATACTACTTAAGTATTTAATTTATATATTTTGTTTATCTATTTATCTAGAAATAAAAGCTTATTAATAGCTTTTTATTTATACTTAGTGCTGCTATAAATATGTCCTAATACTTAGAAGTAAATAGTTTATTTTAATTTATAATAAATTCTTCTAGTAGACTATATTCCGCGAATAGTGCGCTATTAACTTTATAGACTAACTTTTTAGCTATTATAACTTTTTCTATAGGTTTAAATTTAGCTGCTTTTATAAGTTAATTTATTATTATTATAATAGTGTTGCACATTTATTTAGTTTCTAGTTATAGTAATTTTGGAAGCTTTACTATAAAGTCTATTATTACACTTTATTATAGGCGCTACGCTACTAGTAGGAGTTATAGAAGTTTATAAGACTTATATCTCTTAAGCTTATTTTTGTAATAGGCTAAATAGTTACTTATTTTCTTAGTAACTACTTATTTAAGTTTAGAGATAGCATATTTATTTATAATATAATATATTATTTTTTCTATACTTAGATATTTTTATTTTTATAATTTATAGAGTTTTCTAATAAGCTAAGGTGCGTCTTATATTTTTATAATTTTCTACTATTAGTAGTTATATTTTATTAATTCTTTAGCAGCCCTTTACACTTCTATTTTTAGTATTTAGCGCTATTTTTCTAGCTAGTTATATTATAGTATACTATTTAATTACTTTTTTAGCACTATATTATGCAGATCTAGTTTATTCTTTATAAGATTTAATTTCTTACTTAGGGCATTTACTACTCTATTTAAGATTTTTAGTTAATAGTAAATTGCAAAATTAAAGTTTGCAAGAAATTTTACTTATTATACTTATTATTTATTAAGCTTCTTTATTATTATAAAGCTAGTGAGGTTTATATAGTCTATTTATATCTCTATTTTTATAGGCGCGCCCATGAGTTAGGTTTTCTATTATTTAAAGGTATTTACTACTCTAAGTAGTTCTTTATTATAAATATTATAATTAAGCTCTACTCTAGAGAACTTTTATAAGTAGAAGAATACTAGTCTTTACTTTTTATTATTATATTATTATGCTAGCACTACTTCTAGTACATAGTTTAATGTATTAGTCTTAACTTACGTTTTTCTTTATAGGTTAAATATTTATAGAAAGAGTGCTAAGAAAAATAGTTTCTTTAGGTTTTTAAATACTATGCGTTATTTCTCTTTTTACTTAAACTCTACTTTTTTCTTTATTATCTTAATTAAGAGTGCCGTTATTTTAGAGTAATTAGTAATAAACTTTTAGTAGAAGTTAGTAAACTCTAGAAAAGACTATATATTTTTTATTAATTTAGGTTATAGCTATTTTTATACTATAGATATCTTCTTTAGGTTTATAGTAATCTCTTTTTATAAGATAATAAATCCTAGATACTTAGTTTTTGTTATATAGAACTTACACTTATTTAAATATAAGAGTAGTTAATACTCTCTTATCTTATTAAGTACTTTGCGTATATACTATACGTGTTCTTTAAGTAATCCTCTAGAGTATACTAAAATATTATTTAGGTATATAGTGCAGAACATATCTAAGTATTTATAGAGTACTCTATTTATTACTACTTAAAATATTGCTAGAGCGTTAGTAAGCCCTATTAGCATAACTATAAACTTATATAGTTTATATTTTATTCTAAAGGTAGTTATTTATTTATATTCTTTAGCTATGTAGATTTAGTAAAAGCTATTTTATATATTAAACTTTATAAATTATTTTGCTCTCTAGAGTTAATTTATAAGTTCTATTATTAGTAGTAATAAATATTAGTTCTTAATAGTTTTATTATTTAGCTGTTAGTAATCTACGCATAGTTATAGTTATTTATTTTTCTTTAGTATAAATAGTATAGTAGAGACTATTAGGCTCTTACTAAACTATATAAACTTTTATTTTAAGTTTTTTCTTAGCTATTTTATTAGCTCTTCTTACTAATCTTATAATAGAAGTTATAATTATTCTAGATATAGCTTTGCACTATTTTATAGATAGATTTTATAATTCTACTTTTAGTGTTCTAGAAGCGTTTTACTATCTTTTTTATAAAAGAGTTCTATAAAATTCTAGTATTTCTTAGAAATAAATAGAGTCTCTTACCCTTCTTTCTAGAGCTTACTTTTTTATATTTATATAACTTTTATCTTCTAAGAGTCTTTCTTATAGATCTTCGCGAATTTATAAGATAATACTTATTATATAATTATTTTTTAGTTAGTTTCCTCTCCCTAAGATTTATACTAAACCTTTAGACCTGTTTACAACCTTCACACACTAGTAATCTTTACTATAAATTCTTAACTATGTATAGTCTTCTTTTACTAGTTAATAATAAAATTATGTTATATTAGCTAATTATAATTAATAATTACTTCTAAACTTCTAAGATCTATTATTATAAAACTATATTAGCTCTAGAGTCTATTTAAGCTAACTAGTAATAGTGTTATTTCTAAGCGTAGCTAGTCTTTACTATATTCTTAAAAAAATATTCTATTTGCTATTTTAACCTAAATAGGCGTTACTTTATTTTAGTATAGTAGATTATACTTCTTTACTATTTTAAGAGATATTAGATATTTAGTAGCACTAGAATCTATAAGCGTAGTTACTTAGTATTCTTTAATTATAATTTCTTTTATTAAGTATAGTCTATTATCTTAGTCTACTCTGCAAATCTTAATAGAGGTATCTTTACTAGTATAGTTCTATTTCTAGTGGCACTTTAGTTTTTTAACTTATTATTAGTATTACTAGTAACTTCTAGTTAATTTTAAAGTTATATAAAATTCTTTTCTTTTTTATATTCTGCGTATAGCTTATTAAATATAATTCTAGTTTTATTAAGGCGTTCTGCTTCTACTATAGCGTTATCTTAATTATGTCATTTGTAGTTTTCTATAATATATTTATTATTTTATAGGTTTTTATGCTTATTACTAAATAAGTTTATTATATCTTCTTTATATACGCACATGTATGTAAAGCATTTTATTTTATAGTGTTTTTAATAAGTAATATTTTAGTATTCTATATTATATCTTACTTTATAATTAGCGCTACACATGCTAACTTCTAAAGTGTATTCTAAGAGGAAGTCCTGGGGCCACTATTTATTAGCGTGTTTATACCTTTAGTATTTATTATAGTAGTTATTATAGCATGCTATTTACTCTAGATAGAGGTGCTTTATTTTTTATACTTTTTTATAGTGTAAGTAGTAAGCTATTATCTAGCATATGCTAGTAGGGATATACTTATATAAATAGTCTCTTAGCTTTTTATAAACTTCCTCTTATAGTCTCTAGTATGTTTAATATTTTTTCTTATAGTATTAATACTATTCTAACTTATAGTATTAGGACTATATGCGGATCTATAAGTATAGATTTAGGACTAGTCCTTATTACTTTTTTATAAGGGTAAGAGTTATACTAACTATTATGTTTTAAACGTAGACTTCTTCTTAGTAGTTTCTGGTTTAGTATATCCCGCTTATACATACTTAATAAACTTTTCTTAATAAATATTTTTAAATATTTCTTTTATAGAGCTAAGTGCGTCTAATTTATATTAATAGTTTTTTTAGGTTTAGCTTAAAGATTTTATCTTCTTTCTCTAGCTCTTTTTCTTATACTAGAGTAGTTATTTATACTTATATAGTCTGTGCTCGCTTTTCTTTAAGCTTATTTTATTTTAAATAATTCTATTTAAAGTGCCCTTATTATCTATAGTCTAGATAGGCTTTTTTATTAAAACGCCTCTATCTTTCTTTATCTAATAGTTTATTATTTTAGTAGTTACGCTTATTCTTTTTCTTAAACTATTATTTCTTATGGGCTTTATTAGCTATAATAATATTTTTATTTTAGTTTCTTTACTCTTTTCTTAATTACTTAATATTAGCTGTGTTTTAGTATAGAATCTTGCTAGACTCTCTTTTTTCTATTTATTTTTTATAGAGTTAGTTATCTATTCTTACTATTAGTTCTATTAGTGCTTCTAGAGATTCTATTTTATTATAGTATATAAGTTTATCCTTAATTATTTTCTTTAAGCTATTATAGTAAACTATCTATAGTAGAGCGTTATTCTAGCTAATTTTAGCTTATAGCTATCTAAACTCTTCTATATACGCTTCTATAGACTTTGTTTATTTAAGCTATTAAATTTATCTTTTTATTTATTTCTTCTTATTAACTTTTTTAAATATAAGTTAGAGTTAGTCTTTAAATCCTCTCTAGGAGGTAAAGGCCTTCTTTATTACTTTATTCTATTTACTAGGGTTATTCTTATACAGCAAATAGTCTTTTATTAAAAAGTATAGTTATTTAGCTATCTTGCCCTCTAAATATATAAAAACTACTAGAATCTTAAACTAATTAGTATTAAAGATATTTTAGTTAAATTAGTAGTATAGTTCTATATTAGTAAGAAATATCTTAAGTCCTAATTACCCGCTATTATAGTTTTTAGAAATTTTAATAAGGATCTTTTTTTTTAGTGCTATTATTATAGCTACTTAGGCTTTTAGCTATTTTAGCTCTTTTATCTATACTCTTAGCAGCTTAACTACGCTTATTATAAGCCTTAAAACTAAGCTTATAGTAGTAGATTGCACTATATTATTATTTTAAAACCTTTGGGTAGTTAAAGTGTTATAAGGGGGTTATATTTACTTAATTTTAGTCTAGGTAAGGGCAGGAAGATAATTATAAGCCTTATAAATATTTAGTAGTTTAAAAGCGTAGCATAGTGTAGAGGGTAATATAAATAATTTAATTCTATATATAATAAAATAACTAACTAAGAGTATTACTAATCTAGTGTAAAGAAATATACTTAAAGCCTTATAAGAGTTAACTATAAAGAATAGGAAATGTCTAAAGATCTCTTTAAACTATATACTAGTTATTCTATTCCTTCTAGTCTCTAAATTTTAAGCTATCTTCTTTAAATTCTCTTATTTTTATAAGAGCTAGTTAATGGCTTCTGCTAAGCCTTATAGGCTTCTAGAATTTTACCCTCTTAATAAGATCTAAATTATATAATACTTTATTTAGTTTACTCTGCAGGCTAGCGTGTATTCTTTTATTAGTTATATTTCTATTACTAACGTTCTACGTGTAATTCTTTCTTATTGTTTTATGGGTTCTTGTCTTAATTATAATATATAATTATATTTTTTAAATAGTAACTGCAAAAAATATATATAATAATAATATAATAGAATGCTAAGGAGATTATAGATATTTATTAATATTAGTATAATATTAGTAATATATAGCAGCTAACTCTTAAGTTAGCTAATATAATTAGGTAAAAAAATAAACCTCTAGAATCTAGACACTTAGCTATATTATATACTAAAAATAAGATTTTCTAGAATTTATTTAAAGGAAATAAACAAATTACTAAAAAAGAGAGTTTTAAGTTTAAGCATATGCTTAAAATAGAAAAGAAATAGTATTTAATAAGAGAATACTTTAGTATAAGTATATTACTTTTACTATTATAGGCCTTTTTACGTAACTAGTTTAAGAGTTAGCTATTAATTAAGCAAATTATTATATAATTTACTATGCTTAATAAGTGTAATCTATATCTTTCTAAAATAAGTAAAAAAATTAAATAGTTAGTTATGAATTTGCTGTAGCATTTTAGTAATAGTTTAAATATTTTACGCTTAGAAGAAGTAATAGACTAGTTTATAATTAAAAGAAATAAGCTACTCTTTTATTTATAAAGAAAGAATTCTTAAGATTAAATATAGAATAATCTTATATTATATTATATTATTAACTATATGTAAATGAAGCTTAGGCAGTAATTATAATATAATTAATATAATTATAATTATAGGGCCGTTTAAGTATTTTTATATAAATAATTTAATACGGCGTTGGCTAGCTAAAAATAAAAAATATTAAAGTGTAGTAAGAGATAAGTATCTTTACTAAAAATAATAGGTCTTAGTAAGAGATAAGTATCTTTACTAAAAATAATAAGTAAAAGTAAGAGATAAAATATCTTTACTAAAAGTAATAAACTATAATAAGAGATAGCATAGTTAAAGAGACTATTTTATTATTTTAAGTAAGTAGGCTACTCTTAGTGCTATAAATATAATAATATATAAAATATATCTTAAGGTTAATATTTAGGCTAAAGGGTTATGCATTTTAGATTAAGCGCACTTTTAAATTAAATATAAATCTTAAATTAAGCGCACTTTTAAATTAAGTATACTTTTAAATTAAGTATAAACCTTAAATTAAGTGCACTCTTAGATTAAGCGTACTCTTAGATTAAGTATACTCTTAAATTAAGTATACTCTTAAATTAAGTATACTCTTAGATTAAGCGCACTCTTAAATTAAGTATAAACCTTAGATTAAGTGCACTCTTAAATTAAGTGTAAATCTTAGATTAAGCGTAAAAAATTATTTAAGATTAAGCGTATTTTAATAGTAGATTAAATTAATCTAGCAACTTCTAATATATATAAAACTTATTAAAAAAATTCTTAAAGGCACTCTAAGTAGCTAAAAATAGTAAAGATTTTAAAAAAATCTCTACTATAGTAAGAAGTAATTTAAAAGTTTTAGTAGTTTTTAACTTTTTAATATTTTTCTCTTTTACTATAATTATATTTGCCGCCCTATAATCTAGTAAATTTATTTACTAATATAACTAATTTTTACGCGTGTGTATAACTTATAACTCCTTTAATACCTTTTTATAAGTTTTAAAAGTAATCTCTTACATTTTTTTAATTCTTTTATTTATATCTTTAATTTCTCTTTCTTAGATAGTAACTACTTAAACTTTAACTTAAATATATAAATATTATAATGCTAACCTAACCTTACATAAGTACTATATTTTTTTAAATAAATATAAATCTTATAAACATAGTTATATTTTACGCACGTAGAACACTTCTTTACTATAACTTTACTAATAGAATTAATATATTTAAATAAAAGGTAATAATAAGTAATACTAAAAGTAAAAAAATATTTAGGTATAATGCAAAGCTAAGCTAATACTACTTATAATATAAAATAAAGCTTAGTTATAACTAAATTATAAGACTATATTATATAATCTAAGGATAGATCTCTAAAGAGAAAGAATAATATTAAGATTTATTACTAGCTATAGTATAATAGTAACTCTATATATATCTAATAAGTTTAAAGAGACTATATATTTATAATTATATAATCTAATTAGTATAATTAGTAGCCTTAGCGCACTAAGTATACTAAATAAATAATATATTAATTACTAAGTAAGACTTAATTAGTATAATTAGGGCGATTAGTTAGACTAATTATAATTAGTATATAGAAAGACGAGTATCTTGCCTAATACTTATGTTTAACCTATTTATTAATCTATTATTTAGATTTACTTAGGTCTTATTATTAATTTAGTATTTTAGTAATACTAATACTAACAGCCCCTTTAATCTACTTACATAGTTAATATTTATTCTTTTTTTATAAGTTACTTCTGCTTAAGAACTAATTTTAATTTCTAGAACTAGCTATCCTGTAGGTCTTAACATATATATAAACCTAATACTAAATAGACCTAACTTATTTATTAGCCTACTTAGGGGCTATAAATATTTATACTTTATATAATAAATTATTTGTTTTTTTAAATTTAATATTTAAAAAATTTTAATATTTAAGAGTATATTTATTATTATTTTACTAAATAATATATTTTATAGTATAGTTCTCTATTACGTAGCGTAGGTTATAAAGTTAAGAAATAAGAGCTCTAGTGTAATCTAGGGCACTAGTTTACTTTCGTATATAGGGAAACCTAACCCTAACTCTAATAATACTTTCGCCTCCTATGCCATCCCATATTTTAAGCCGCCATTCTGCGAGTGAACACACCAACGTTCCTACAACTGTTGTATTATCTATGCGTGCGCCAACCCTACGGAAACGCCGGCGGATGATCCTGCACCAAATTCTCGCCATCCCAAAGCGGCCCCCCAGGATACTCATAATTCTCATCCACCTTCCGAAAATTTTGCATAGCCTCGCTCATCAGCGTTCCTGCACACATTATTAGCACCGCGGTCCATCTTCCTTCTCATATAACACCAAGGACGGGATGTGACTCACCAGGTTTACCCGTGGCCAAATCCTCGGGAATCTTCACCCCGCCTTCAGGAAGCGATCCAGTGTATTCACTCTCGACCTCAATCTGCGCACACCCGGGATACATCTGCGCGTCGTTTTGTTGGTATTCTTTGGTTCCGGGCCACATGAGGTCGATGCGCATTAGATACTGGCCAGCGGGTGTTTGTTTAGGGATTTTAAAGGGCGCCTAGCACGTATTGATGAGTTGGTAGTACAGTAAAGCGGTAATGATGGGACGTACCCGAGGCGGCAGGTTGTTATCACCGACGTACATATGCCAGCGCATACTTTTGTTCACCACGTCCACGCCTTGCGTATCAATCTTAATCCATTCTCCAGATCCATCGTACGTGGTTACGTCTTGGCCCTCTGGCACTTTGGAGAGATGGATGGTTCTTGGACCCCAGTGGTTGAAATCTATCGGTTGCTAGTGTTGACATCAGCGATACACTTCTTGGCAAGCGGATTTACAACGGCTAGGTCAAACATACCTCGATTCCGTTCCAGAACGAGCAAGCACCATAGCCCTTGCAACAAGCACCAGTTCCAGAGCTGCACTCGAAAACGGTCTTGTAAGATGGCTGGTCGAAGTCCTCCGGGGAGGCGCGCACTTGCTGGACCTCGAGCGTGTCGCCAGCTTTGACTTTGAGCGTCTCCGTGGTCACGCCGTGCTCGATGGTGCCGCGGCCGCAGCGGACGGAGTTGGGCAGGTCAAACGCGTAGTGTGGCCATGACGCGTGGCGACAGGGAGTCCCACTGTATCCTGGGGGCTGTAAAGGCTCGTCACAGAAGGGGCTTGTGTGGTTTCTGAGATATTGAATGAGTATGTCGTCAACGTGAAGTTTTTTTCAGCACAGACTCACCGGAGGTATTGTAGAGGCTCTTGCCAGACTCCATTGTGGGCTACCCGAGCCCATATCCCTGGATGCTTTTTCAGTGCTTTGAATGGGGCTGGTACCAAGTGTGGACATACAATGGCCCTCGGCAACACCTAGTATGGCTAGAATAACTGCGATGAGTGCCGAAGTTTTCATGTTTAGTCTGCTATGCTCGAGAAACAATCACAGCGGTATGGCATTGTTTTATGACTATAGTTTATCGTACGTGCAGGGCGTAAATATGAGATCGTCACTGTGCATGCAGTGTACGATTTTCCGTTGCCCAAAGTAGGAAGCGGAGAGACGGAATGCTATAGTAGAGATGACTGTTGAACCTGGATCGCGACTATTTCCGTCGATTCGACATGCTTCTTGGGTCAGGTAGGATGCTGAACTTTCTGTAGTCATTGGCTCGGCAAAAGTTGGACTGCATCTGTTAATACATTCCATCCTACGTGAAGCGATGTCCTCTCAATAATTAGCCCCATGACCCCTAGCTAAGTGTCAGCATGCAGAAGTATGTATATCAATTACCATTGCTTCTCGTGCGAGATCTTCAACCTTCCGTCTTTGTACTCCTGCCAGCAGAGTTTGAATGTTGCTGCAGGGAAGCTGCGTATGCTAAAGGTCGCGTATGTTAGATGTCGCCAAATCCGCAGGGCGATGTCGCTGATGGGGTGTGGTGAACCACCATTTTAGCCGGAGGGGCAAAAAGCAATCTCGACGTTACGAACAGCGTGGAAATGAAATTACTGTAACGCTGCAGTCGTTAGATAGGCTGTTTTCAAATCTGTAAAACTTGCCGATCGCCTGTTCTACAGGGCAAAACGCCTGGGTAACTATCTGTTCCGCCAACATCCGCGATCCAGTCACATGTCCTGGTTATGGCTACACCCTTTTTCATGTGCGCATGCAATCATTCAGAAGAGGGTAGCTGATCGCTATTGGGTTGTTGTACCCGGATTTTTTAGATGTCTTATAGGACCGAAGCTATCACGCGTACAGTCGCACTTCATTTTCCCGTCGGACCATCGTTCCTAGATTCGTGCCTCCTTTGGTAAGCTCATCTCCAGCTCTTCTACGGCTCTCCAGAGCCTTGCAGGACAACCTTGGAGAACGTCTCCATCGAAGTTCACGCCAATGTGTATCCGTACGAAGCTGCGCGTATACAGTGAGCCGAGTGAACCTAAGCATACAATAACCTCGCTATTGGGGTCCATCTCCTTCTGAAACTGTGGCCGATTATTAGCTCGAGATTAAGTACCTATAACGTGTAGGTTCGCGTAGAAAGTTTACTTGAATAAGTGCTTCTAGGACGATTATCCCCACTTCCGTTGTATTTATTATTAGAATAGGCTCCTTAGGTAATCTTTAGAAATGAAAGCGGATAGTATTAGATAAAACAATTCTATATTATTAATATAATATAATGAAAATAAAAGAGTTATTAAAGTAATAATAAGACCTAAGTAAATCCCAATAATAAATTAATCAATAAATTAAACATAAGTTATAGATATAATACTTCTCTTCTTATATATATAGCTTATTTAATAACCCTTATAATTCTATATCATTGAATACATAGTACTTTAAATCCTTTATAATTATAAGGATCTAAGAAATAAGTAATACTAATAGACTATAAATCTATATTAGCGTATTATTAGATAGTAACTATTAAGATCTAACTTATATTCTTTAGTACTAGGTTTCTAAGCTAAATAAGGGGCTCTAAATAAGTAAAACTAGTCTTAGACTTCTTAATAAGTGCTTTTAGAAGCTAGAT
This sequence comes from Pseudopithomyces chartarum, assembly GCA_033220655.1. Lineage (NCBI taxonomy): Eukaryota > Fungi > Ascomycota > Dothideomycetes > Pleosporales > Didymosphaeriaceae > Pseudopithomyces > Pseudopithomyces chartarum. Next base: position 1,307,455 of record WVTA01000018.1, on the reverse strand, counting down.
CTAACTATAATTCTAAAATTTATAATAAATACTTCCAAGAGTTATGTCTCTAACCCTCAATCGATTCTAATACGTATTTTTGTAATCATCGGGCGATACTCGTCTCAATCCTTACCGAGGGACGATCAGGATGGACCTTTGGTTTCACGAGGATTATTCGATCTTAGTGGACGATTCACAATCGTGACTTAATAGCCTCACTATGTCTTGCAATGCTTGCCGTTTCACCATATAAATTGTGAAGGAACAAACTGATAGTTACCCAGTTCAATTGATTGAATTCTTTTGGCTTCTATTCTGATTACTCAAGAATCTAGAACCATGCTTTCTTCGTGAGTAGGTCTCATTCTTTGAAACCCCAAAGGTGAAGGTGTCGAATTTAGGGATATACTCTTTCGACTACCTGTTTCTCGAGAGCCGTTCCCTGACAGCGAGCCATAGAACCTTTTCAGTTGAAGTTTAGACGCGATCTTTCGCCCGACCGGTCTCAACTTCAATGAACAAGCTGCAACCAAATACATGCCTGGCTCCACTATTGACCAGCTCACCAGTTCGACGGAGGCCCCTTTGTTGCGTTAGCTAAGACTTTCCAAAATCCAACTGATCCTATATCTTACATGTGCTATCTTCGAATGCATCTGTCTGAAAGAATGCTGCCATTCTAATAGCCGAAGCGATGATACCTCTATTTTGCAAACGATAAGCTCTATGAACCAGTATAGTGGGTGACGCACACGGGAAATGGTGGACTTACACACTACCAGCAGAGAAGATGAAGAGCAGTCCTATTCTCCGTGCTGTTGACGCGTGCAACCCAAGAACTAGCTGCCATGGGAGGATCAATATTGCGACATCTGTAATGATGTTGCCGATGCTGGACAGCTTATACATCATGGGAACGTTGACACACTTTCCTCTAGGTATTTTCTTGTCCTATTGGTAGGCAAATGGTTTACATTGAAGAGAGCATGCAACAAGGTATGCGAACCAGTTAGCGATCAAAACCCATATTACAATATGACTTGCAATACTTTCCGAGCGAGTTGCGAAGATGCGAATATAGAGAAGGAGGACTGATATCTTCGGCAACGCACACGATGGCAGATAAAGCCACTCTAGAGCATAAAGCGATTTAGCCCATGCGACAACGATGTATGGGTCTTTCCTCATATTGTATATCAGGTGTCTCCCAACACCCGCATCGTAAACCATTGCTGATTACAGTCAATGACTCCGTGGAAGGCTTTCATGACGGGAATGACATACTTATACCTAAAATACACAAGCCAATGTGAGTGAACCAAGCAATTGAGATGACAACACCATCAATGCTTGTAGAGGATTTGTGCAATCTTCCAGCGTACAATCGTAGCGCAAGAAAGGTGGTGTCCAAAATGATGAACAAAACGCTAACGATGATGAGGATGTTCCAGTGTTTTCCGTGACGTCCTTTTGCGGATCATTCGTGGTATTCATGACTTTGCCTCCAAGCGAGAGCATGTGTTTGTGTCAGCTGGAGACAATGTGGGATGGTGCCCTTTGAGAGCTGGCGGGTGGTTGTGAGTCCAAGCGAATGCTTCGGGTTTTGACCAGTGTCAGCCCCTCACGGGAGCACTGACCATAATCAGCACAACCCTGCTCCAACTATCCCCGAGCCTAATGCAGGCGCTCTGAAATATATCAACTGCGCCGCAGGAAATGCACAGGTTAAATTGGTTCATGTACCTGCTCCGGATAGCTTGGACCAATATCTTTCTCCTTCATTCTTCGGCCCCAAAGACGGTGCCCACCATGGTTCTCAACAAAAGAGCTGGTCACAGACTCCTCGTCTCCTCGATAGACGAATATGCGCTCACAGACCCATCGTCTGTCTGGGCATCCGTACCTTCAGATGAGCTCGATCTGTCAAAGGGTTTCGTCAACGTCACATTCAACGACTTCGCGAACGCGATCAATATTGCGGCTACTTGGCTTCATGATCATGTCCCGTGACCCCATTCGGAATTCCAGACGATGGCGTACGTTGGTCCGAAGGACGTGCGTTATCCGATTGTAGCTGTAGCGGCTGCAAAGCTCAAACGAAAGGTTAATGTGCAGTGAGGACACATATTTACGAACCCATATTCACTCTACATCCTCAAGCTGCTTTTACCATCGCCTTTCGCATCTCCTACCGCACAGGCGCATCTCATCAAATCCTCCAAATGCGAAACTTATCTGCATGGAGGCCCACTTAATCCCGACGTCCTCCGGGTTCTTCCTTCGAACAAATCCATAAGGTTTGTCGAGATACCGTCTGTTGAGAGCCTCGTATGGCAATCTTCTGTACCAATGTTTCCTTACGAATCATCCTGGGATGGGGCTAAGAATGATCCATGGCTCATATTTCATACTTCGGGAACGACTGGTAGGTAACTCTCAGGGTATGGGAGGCTTACTAATTATACAAAGGCATACCTAAACTGATCACCTACGATCATTCCATGATGTGCTCCCTGGATGCTGCTGAGCTCATGCCCGATGCTTCAGAAGGGACGATGAACCGTCACTTTGACCGTAGGAAGTGGTATACTCCTCTTCCTTCACTGCATGTGAGTATCACTCGAGGTTGCCATCTCAATGCTCATCATGGTAGTTCGTTGGCATGACAGTGTCACTCCAATTTCCAGTATTTCTGAGGGCTACTGTAGTCATTGGACCAGTTACTCCAGGCCCTACATCACCTCAACTGGCCAGAGATGTTCTGAAGTACTCGAAAGCTCAGGGAGCCTTGCTGCCTCCGGCATTAATAGATGGGCTATGCGAAGAGAGAGAAGGGCTTCAAAGTTTGAGGAATCTTGATTATCTGTACTTTGCGGGCGCACCACTCACTCAGCGCTCTGCAGAAAAGCTGATCCAGCATGTACCGGTCAAACCTGCAATGGGCTCTACCGAAGCAGGAGCTTACTTTCTTCGAATAATGGACCGCGATGACTGGAAGTACTATTCCTTCCGCCCTGGCATGGTAGTAGAGCTTCAACACGCCACGGACAACATGTATGAGGCCGTATTTGTAAGGAAGCCTGAAGTAGAAACTTGGCAGTAGGTTTTCAAGATCTACCCAGAGCTCAAACAATTTCATACCAAAGACCTCTTTGAGAAACACCCGACGAAGGCTGATCGATGGGTGAGTTTCAAACCACTGTGTAGCTTGCCTGCCTCAAGTGATACTTTATGCTGACCTGCTTGTCTCAAATCATAGAAATACGTGGGTCGAACAGACGACATGGTTCCATTTTCCCACAGGGAGAATCTTTACGTGGCTGATATGAAGACAGCTATGATTTCCTCGCATCCCGAACTGTCCGCAGTCTTAATTGGGGGACAGGGAAAGCTTAAACCTTACCTTCTCGTAGAATGGAAGAAAAATTTTCCATTGACTCCACAAGAGGAAGCGGATGTCGTTGCCACTCTGATAGAAGAGGCGAATAAGACTTATTCAGACTTGGTCAAACTGACGCCAGAACTCGTTCTGTTCACTAGGCCAGACAAGGATCTCGTCCGCACAGTGAAGGGCACCATCTCCAGAATGGAAAGCGAGGACTGTTACCAGGGGGAGATTGATCATCTATACCATTTTTAAATTGACTTTCAATGCCATCGAAGATATGGTAGTTTCTCCGATTTGTGCATGACCTAAATACATGGCACTAGATGTTGATCAGAGCTTTTCTGAGACCTTGATTGGCCTGAGTTTGTCCGATTTCTGTCGCACTTCCTCCATTCATCTCTAAGATAGATTCAGCCCATTAGTCGCATCGGACTTGTCGCTTTTGTAGTTTTCCCAGAAAATTCTTTTCTCGTCATATGCATCTATCTGTAGTCTCATATACGGAGCAATAGCATCTGCAGTCTCAGAAATCATCTCTAACGACACAAGATGACCTCCTCCGTCAATGAATTCAGCAGTAACCCCATTTCACCGATGGCTGTAAAGTCGGTAGAAGTTGTAGTGCTTCTCCTGGTTTAGCTCGATGAAAGACATACCGGGCTTGATCTGAAGTATAGTCTGCGGTGATTCTCCTTTCTTGATCGTCGAGGAAATCGGCTGAGGCTCGTGGTACGAAGGTGGAACGTACACGCCTCTTGAGCCTTGGTCGTTGTCAAGGTCACAGCCGTTTCATGGCTACTTTCTGGGGAGAGCGTTGTCAGCAACGGGCGTAGACTATGCTCTAGGTACCTTTCTAGCGCACGTCTATCCTAAGATTTGTAGAATTTATTATTCTTGAAATATAATTTAGCACTGTTAACCATTCTTAGCGATCAGGTCTAAGGCTTGTTATTATTGCGGCATTTGGACCTGTTGGAATCGCATCTCGTATGATAGGTTCTATGAGTACAAGACTCTGAAATAGCTGAGGGTGCATCGTAGCTAGTTTTACGCTGTTGAAAGGTGCTTAGCGACCTTTATTGGCATGGCTCTATGATGCCCACTTACAGTTGAGCACATACCATGCTGTGTGCCACACCTATGATCGGGGGACGCATTGATTCTCGAAAGTGGTTGACCATAGATAGCAGGTCTCGGGAGTGATCGAACCAATTTGCTGGGGGGATTAGATCACCCGTACGATGACTACAGCAGACCAGCATACCATCGTCTCCTTGAATACCTTCATTCAATACACCACTGGCACATCGATGCGAGCAGTCCGCAATGGAGATTGATCGGATACGCCCATCCAGCTTGGCATCCAGTTCCTCCCAAAGAGGCTCATACGTTTCCTTCAAAGTACAGTGTCAGCCCTGATCGGAAACTGTTCCTGGAAGATGAGTGTTCCTACTTTTACGATGCCATTGGCGTGAGCGGCAATGATAGTCACACTTGACTCATTGCTACTAATAGCGCGTTTTGGCACATACTTTGCGACAGCTAATTTCAGCGCCACTGAGGACTCTTTGACTGAATGCGGGTATCCACATATATGCTGACACGGTATCACGTGTTCAGTGACATTGAAAGCCAGGTTTCTGCTGGCCTGAGAACACATCCTGTCAGCCGTGAGCACTCGCCAGTGGTATTTGAATGGCAAAATTGAAGCTGCTGGTATGCACTCTACGCACCGAGCTCTTTCCAGTGCATGTAACGGACATCATCCACACCGAATCGATATGACGAAGGTTGCAAACGACAGACCCGTGCAGTTAGTTCTACCTGAACAGCCAAAGGATTCTATTCTAGATGTTAACGAGAGTCACTTTACACCTCCCGATGATGGATTTCGTGCTTGGATCCAGTGCGCAGGAGGATTCTGTATCTTCTTCAATACCTGGGGCATGTTGAACTCTTTTGGTAATGGACTTCGCATCGTTAAATCGACTCACTAATGGGTCCAGGAACATTCTAGGCTTTCTATGAGCGCGATCTGCTAATAAATTCAACTGCAAGCCAAATTTCTTGGATCGGAACGGTGCAGTCTTCATTCATCATGCTGGGATCCTTATATTCTGGTCCTTTGTACGATCGTGGCTATCTTCAATCATTGATGTGGACTGGGGGTACCATATTCACCTTGGGTATCTTCTTGACTAGTCTTTGTACGCGCTACTGGCATGTACTACTTGCCCAAGGCATCCTGATGGGCCTTGGTACTGGCTGTCTTTTCATTCCCACGACAGGACTGGTTGCATCTTGTTTCGACAAGAAACGCGGTCTCCCCATGGGGATCGTATCAGCTGGTAGCACTATTGGTGTGTTCTATTCCATCTTTAAAGAAATCGAAAAACTTACGTTCGATAGGGGGCATTGTGTACCCTGTAATGTTCCATAGGTTGATCACCAGGCTTGGGTATCCTTGGACCATGCGATCAATTGGCTTCGTGGTCCTCTCTCTTTCTATTATTCCAACCATTCGTACGAAGATGCGATTCAAAGCGGCCCCCTCTCGTGATCGCTTACAGCTCACTGCATTCAAAAATCCAGAATTTGCCCTCTTTGCAACAGCCATGTTTCTAGGGTATTTGGGGCTCTACATACCATTTTTCTATATCCAGATCTACAGTTCAGAGAACTCCAATATCACAGGCGAGCTTTATTTCTACCTCATTACAATCATGAACGGGGCTGGACTCTTTGGCGGACTTGTGAGTGCCGTTCGCAATCAATAATAGGCTTCACTCATCTCGTCACAGATTCTTGGTCATCTAGCCGATATAATTGGACCATTCAATGCGTTCTGTCTGTCCGCAGGTGCATGTGGAGCGCTTGTGTTTGGCTGGATTGGTATATCCAGCGAAGCAAGTATCTTGGCCTTTTGTATTCTTTACGGATTTTTCAGCTCTGGACTTATCACCATACCTGCGACTGTGGTTGCAGTGAACCTCTGTCCTGACATCGAGCAATATGGTGTGCGAATGACTTTGCAGATGGTTCCAGCTGCCATAGGTCTACTTGTAGGAAATCCAATCGCAGGTGCAATTTTGGGACATGGATGGCCTGCTCTTCAAGCATTTGCTGCAGTTCTGATTGTCAGCTCTGCAGCTTTCGCCATGACTGCTCGGGTAATCAAGTCAGGATCAGCTATCAGTACTTGGTCCTAGACGATCACGTGGGACACTGCGAACCTTAGGTAAATCAGGCAGCACAAAGTCCTGGTACAGAATGGTCTAGATAAACAGCCACATTGCTATCTCACATGTATTACCACACGTCGATTGCCTTCTTGCATGCTATCTGTGAGACACACGGACAGCACCCTTTAAGCGGTATTCTGCAACTGTTGCGTCATAACACATGCAAGCCAATATATAATCCTAGTCGCGAAAAGCTAGAAAACACTACAGGTAGTCCAGCCGATCATGCATGGGCTAATTGTTCCTTTTTATCTCGATAGCGGATAAACGTAGTTATGCATCGCGACTTAGGTCTTGTGCTTCCGCATGTGTTAGCCTGGTATCAACGCTATCTTTCGCTCTCGGACTTCCTTTCCAGATAGTTCCCCAAGACAGATAGTGTCGAGCATGTATTCTCACACCTCTACCGTACTTTTGGAATGGAAGCATTTCTTTGCAATCATGAACGGCGAATTAACCCCCAGGCTAGATGGATGCAATCTTACAGTCGCTGAAGTCGTGGCTGTTTCTCGGTGAATGCCCTCCAACAGAAGCAGATACATCAAGTAAGACGCTAACCGTGGGTCAGCTCCTAGTGGAGCTCGGAGTGCGGCTTGGCTCTTCTCCAGATTGCGGACCGCACTGGCAGTTATCAATTGTTTCGAGTTATAGCTGGAGAGGTCATTTATGGTGGATGATTTGTGCCAAGTTGGCAGAAGCCCTTTCTGACGAATAGTTCAAGGGTCAACATAGGCTTCGGTAGAAGCGCAGATATCAGAACCACACAGACTCAGTTGCTACAGCTTGTCTTGATAAGAGAATTGCATTACGGTATAACTAGTTCCTGTAGTCGAGATCCCAAGGCAAATCAAACGTTCCAGCAGATTTCCTACGATACTACGGACGAACTGGGCATGAACAGTCTCCATCTTCCCAAAACTTGGACCAGAGCTGCAATCCTGATCCGAATCAACTCATTAATTAAAGGTGTCTCCGCAGTCCGGCAAATTGTTGTGGAACGGCTTGGGGACCTTCTTACGCACGATATAGTTCCCATTATTCCCCTCCGGGACAGTATCTCAGCCTCCGGAGATCATTCTCCTCTGTCATACATAGGAGAGGCAATCCAAGGCAAACCTACGATTCGCATTCACACCAAAGATCTCAATGATGTCTTTGCCGAAGAGGCATTTGCAAACAAGGGTATTAGCCCTGTGATATTGGATGCAAAGGAGAATTTAGCCTTTGTCAACGGCACAGCAGTGTCCACTGCTTCCGCCGCGCTGGCGCTCTATGATGCACACACACTAGCATTACTAGCGCAGGTGATTACTGCTATGAGCGTTGAAGCATTGAATGGCACCTTGGAGAGCTTTGACGCCTTTTTCTCGCTTATGCGTCCTCATCCTGGACAAACAGAGGCAGCTAAAAATATACACTCTTTCCTCAGTGGATCAAAATTGACGAAGATAAATACTGGAGAGGGAATGACTTTGCGTCAAGATCGTTGTTCCATACACACGGCTCCGCAATGGATCGGTCCAGTCCTAGAAGATTTCCTCCTGGCTCACCAGCAAGTGCAATTCAGCAACCGACAACCCATTAGTAAGTGAAAGTGGGCACATGCTGCACGGTGGAAATTTCCAAGCTAAATCCGTTACGTCGGCAATGGACAAGGTTCGCCAGGGAAACTGCACTATCGGACGTATGCTTTTCGCACAGTCCGTCGAGATCATCAATCCTGCCACGAGTCGAGGAATGACACCCAACCTTGTCCTGGAAGATCCTAGCACATCCTTTATATTCAAGGGTACAGATATCAGCAGTGCGCCTTTGCAAGCTGAGCTACGCTTTTTGTCTACTCCAATGAACCATAAACAGACTGCTGAAATGGGCAATCAGTCACTAAACTCACTTGCCCTCATTTCCGCTCGCTATACACACACAAGCAACGATGTACTCACACAACTGATGGCATCGCAGTTGATAGCTGTTTGTCAGGCTCTTGACCTGCGTGTGATGCACATACAATTTCTAGAAAATTTTCGACCAGAATTTGAAGCCGTGTATCACGCGTTCTCCTCTAAATTCCCCGGAGAAGTGATTGGTAACATTACAAACCAGCCAGCTCTGTTGGAAGCTCTATGGAAGCAGATGGTCAACAGCTTGGAAACAACAGTCACACTGAACGCGAAAGACCGCTTTACCGCAATTGCGCAAGCATGCCGGGCTACTTTACTGAATAGCGCCTTTATGTACGATTCCAAAACTCCCGTACGGTCAACCGAAGAATTTTGCGGAAATCTCGCAAACGCTATGCTCGAGACTTGGGTTGCGCATCGGGAGGCCTACCTCATACATGGTGATGCTACAACCTACCTCGGACAAGGCTCCGCCTGTATGTATACCTTCATCAGAAAGACCCTGGGAATACCTATTCTCTGCAGCGCGCGCATTCGCACCCCGAGCACCGAGTCAGGGGTAGGAGACATTCAACAGGCACCGACAGTAGGATCCTTCATTTCTGTTGCGTATCGCGCTCTGCGTGACGGAAAAATCATACTGCCACTTCAAAACATATTACAAATGCGGATGATCTCTAGAATGCATGAGTGCATCAAATAAACCGCCACGTTGTGGATTTTTCACATTCATTTGTTCTATAAGCTTTAATTCAGAAAGTGAGTTCTCACGCTCAACTACTTTCTCGGTGGAGAAGAGTAGTTCCCTAGTTACCTAATCTCAATTTTCAATCTGAATACATCACATGTAATACATCTGAACAGGTTCAGCTTCTAATCTCTGCGCCATAGAAAGTTTATCCGGCTTCTTTTTAATACCCATCCCATCTGGTTATCACAAGATCATCTTCTCAGCTTGCGGATTGATATAGGAGATAAGCCGCAGGCCTCCATCATCATTGATGGAGCATCCAATATAAGTATGCAGCCCGCGCTCATGGCACATACTTTTTTCATGGCTTTTGGACTTATCAGTATGAGCTTTTATGTTCAATTATGGCTCACTTACAAATTATGCTTTAGAACATGCCTGTACCCAGCAAACTTTTCTTCGGCTCCAATCTTGCAAAGATATCGACCAAGATATGCAACTACATGCTGGTCGTTGGCGACATATTGACGTACCGGTAAGTAAACCTTGACAGCGGGTACGTTGGTCCCTATCTTGAGCTCAACATAGTACAGGATACCAGCAGTCCGGTGAATGACGGGTGGTAGTCCTTCCTCAGCCGTTGTATGGAAGAGTTCATCCCACAGTAGACGCAGCTCTTTTAGACCTTTGACGATTGCTTCATTTCTGACTCTTCCATTGAGAGTCATGATTCGCATCACCGAGGCAAAATCTGTGTCTTGGGAGCGAAAATAGATCTTCACTCTTGAAATCTGAGGTCTCAAAAGGTCAATGGCCAGCATCTCGATATCTACATTCTGGCTCTGAGAAAAAATGCCTTCGATAGCATCCATACCCGGAAGGTTGCTACGAGAGCACTCCGGAGCTGACTAGATTGCGCGTGCAATTACTTTCCAGTCGACACTCCCGTTCAGTTGCTTCTCTGATCGGAGAATATAGTATGCTTTGGCCAATATGCTTTGGTTGATATGGTCAAATGCATAAATCACAGAGTTGGAAGGGAGGTGGATCTCCTCATTCATTCTGGGTGGCTTCACTATGAGAGTTGAGAAGTGATCAAACCATGCGAAGTCAACCCCAGGTAGGTTTGCTACAACGGTATCGTGGAAATTATTCACCGCTGAGATATTGGATACTCTTCCCTGGTAGCTAAAGAACAGGCATGGCTCAATGGAGTATCGTATTTTGGGTAGACCTGATGCCGTTGTCCAATCCCAGCTGAGTTCGATGGTTGTGCCATCATCCGTCATGAAGCTGTTCCATGGGCTTTGGCTCCTTATATGACCTGCGGGACCAAGGTAAGGTATAATTTGGTCCAGGAAAGATTTCAGCACAAATATTGGGCTTCCACATTATATCCCGCACTGGAGAGGAGATTTTCAAAACGTGCCCCTGAAGAATTCCACCATGTGCGCCGGGAGAATACTCTCTCGCTGCAATGAGAGTTATTTTGAATCCATGAAGGCGTTTTGAGAGTGTGGCACTTGTCCTCGGGCGACAAAAGGGAAAGCTTTCCAGGCATCGATGATTTTTCCAGTACTAGTTAAGCCTTCATGAATGACCAGAGAGAGCTGAATCGGTCGAGTGCGGTCATGTTGCCGACAATATAAGAGACAATAGCGTGCAAGTCAATTCCGGATGTCTTGAAGAGAAACCACAGGGTGGAAAGCACTTAAAGAAACCCTTCTTCTTCTCACACTACCTTATGTATATACTTTGTGTAGACAGTTACGCCTGAACAAGTCTCCTATTTTGGCTATACCAGCCGAGGCCGCGCCATCGAAATGGACCCATCACCAGTTGTATTGCGCCACCTCCTAAGTGGCAACTATATGCCGCCTTGGGAAGTGATAGGACGAGCACATATTATCTTAGCTTCGGACTCCGATAGCATGCCTTCATTGGAGCCATAAATAAGACTCACATCCGAACCAATATTCTACTCCGCATACGGGCTTGCACTTTGGTTCTACAGGGGTTTATGTTGAGCAATTGAGTGCATGGATTGTCCAACAGGGGTGATATCGGTTCCCATCTCCTGGATACGTGGCGAGAAACCACATCGGATAGTTGCCTTTTTTTCGCAGGACTCACTTTGACTGTGGATAATTCAATCAAACTCTTGAATCATAGCCGTTGCTGTATTTTTACACACTCTTTATGTCATACTTCAACATGCCATTTATGGCGATTTTTCTTGCCTTTGATTTTCTCAGTGGTAAGAATGTACATCGAGCTTGCCAAAAGCCAAGATTTCAAGAGATCCACGGGTCTTTTCTTGCAAGCTTCAGTAATTCCCGGAAGATAATTGCTGTCTTCTACGGAGAGATTTCGCAAATTAACACTGAAGCACATCGATGGTACAGCCCTATCGCACGTATCAGTCCCAATCCTGTTTTCTCGAATCATTGTCCGCCATGCAGATAATACACGACTCCCCTCCATCCTCTCCAAACGTGAGTCTAAGCGCTCTTTGGGCGCTGAAATATGTATGGCTAGTACTCCTGGAGTTAGACTTTTTATGATACTATCTGACAAATGCTTGATAGGTCCAACCCAGATAATATGTTCTCTGATTAAGATGATTGAGATTACACCCAAGTATAAGCATAATAAGTTTTAATAGCTTCTTTAACGTTGGGAAAGACTTAACTAGATTATAATCGTAGTAGCTAGATCGTTAATAATATGTAATATAATGATTTGTAAAGAACACGCCTTAGATCTGTAGAATGTAGGTGTTGTAAATGAAATATTTTACTCTAAAGATCTATCGTAAAGTTTCTGTTGTAGCCCCTACTTGCAGGCGAGGTCTAGCTTTAGCTCTTCCCCTCTTTCTCTAGCATGAAGACTGGGCGAAGCCCAGTCTATAGAACTGTTCCGTGACCAGGCGACTACAAGTACCCAAGATCTCAGCAGTTCACGCGTAAAGCACTCCTCTTTCATTGCCCGTAATTTACACCAGATTTCAAGCGTTTTTCTTTCTATTATTGAACGAATATTCGGACAAGGATCTGGTGTCGTAGGAACTTCATCGGTCAGAGACAGAGAAAGCATTGGTGAGAGAGTGGCAGTATGGAAGTGCGAGAGAGGGAGATGAATGAATAGTAAAGGTGAGGCAATAGCGCAATGTAGCGAGGCTCATCCTGGCTATACGTTCCCTTCTCAAAATCCATGAGTGGTAACAGAAACTACTAAGAGGAACATATCGATTTGATTCCCTAGTGAAAATTTGGCATACAGAAGCTATGAGAGGCAACTAGAAATAAGTTCCGAACTAAGCAAATTGCCTATATGCCACCAGATTACCGCCCCAGCCACCAGGGTTGTTGAACGCCTTGGGGTTTGCCTGTCCATCAAATACCATAACCTCACCAGCCTTGGTATTAACACCATACCAGGAAAGACTGCTGCTCCCAGTCACCCTATTCATATTTAGCTGGCAATACGTCCCATCCTGGACTCCGCACTGGTTATCTTGACCGTATTGACCATTCCACTCGCCATCAAAGAATGACCACGTCGAAGAGGAATAAAGGTAGATGTTCTGCGAGTTCTGCACATTGATACCAACGGATGAGCGACAGTATCCATCTCCACCCACGCACCACGAGAAGTCGGGGTCCCCGTTTCGCGCCGTCCAAGGCGCAGGTGCGACCTTCACTGCGCCGCGACCCTGATTATAAGGAGATTCCACTTGGAGAAGTCCAGCATAGACGTTCATGGCACCGTTGAAGTTGTAGCCGAATAGCCAGTGGTGTTCAGAACCGGAACCAACGAGCCAGGTTGCTTTTGTGGACTCGACCAGAATACCGCGACCGGTCGATATAATCTGAAGTGGCGCTTCCCCATCCTCGGAGTGATCAGCTGTCCATACCCAGAGATTCTGTGCATAAACAGAGCTGCTGGATGTGAAATGAACACCCGTATGTGCAGCCTGACATGGGTCCTGAGAGCTACAGGTGAAGGTCACAGTGGAGTCTTTGAAGCCACCAATATTAACGACAGAATTCCAGATGCCGACGTCGCCCTTTTGCGATCCCTCAATGTTCCACTCCATGATTTTCGCTCCGGGTAATGGTTCTGCGACTGTGAAGCGCATGTCGGATATTTGAGCGACACCGACATCGTTGGCGTTACCGACTTTGACTACAGGAGCTGGGTTGTTGGCGTCTTTGAATCTGGAGCCTGCACCGCTGATGACGGGCCACGCTTCACCGACGATGCGTGATCCGGGAGGGATGAATAGTGTGTCCTTGACTATGTAAACGCCATAAGGGAAGTATCTGGTCTTGTATCAGCAAAGCATACGGAATAACAGATAATATGCACTAACGTGATCTTGCAGTTAGCTGCATTCTGTGCAAGAATGGCATTCAATGACGCTGAGTCATCTGTCCGGCCATCACCCTTGACTCCCAAGCCTGGAACAGCTTTGACGTTGACAACCTGATCCTTAGCGTATCCCGCATATGTCGGTGCGTCCTTTGTGAAAAACTTTCCAGAGCCATCAAGAAGCGCCGGGGAGCGGGCGTTCGAATAGGACTGACCCTTCTGATATTGGCCTGGCACAGCATTTCCCCACACCCAAGTGTCTACAGTAGCTTTTGCTGAAAGAACAACTTGGTTCGTCAAAGTGACCGCGATAGGGTTGTCAGTGTTGTGTACTAGATTCTGAATCACGACCTGATTGTTGCGTGGTCCATTGTCATTGGATGAGTCTCTGAAAACGACAGTGTTGCCTGAATTCTTGCTTTCCGAATCGAGCAGAATGACGTCGCCATGGCTCTTTGTGGCGTCAATTCCAACCCCACAAGTGTCAAAAGTGACACCCTGCAATAAGGAGTTGAAGCCAGCGGGTGCAACATAAGCCGTGGTGCAGAACTTGAAATAAATGTTCTTGAACACAACTTGCTGATTTGTGTTGAAAATACCAATGGCGCCACCTGTGATTTGGACATCTGTTACGGCGATGGTTGAGCCCGCTTCTATCCGTATACCTGTGTGACCGGTTGAGCTCGAGGGCATATTTATCTTCACATTGCCAAGTCCGGAACCTTGGGCGACACCCCAAGTCAGAGCCGAGATCTTTTGACTGGCATCTAGAGCGGTGGTACTATAATAATCAGCTTCTAGCGGATACATAAGGTGAACATAAGCTTACTCAAGGATGACGTTCCGAAGCATAATCATAAAGTTCGTCTCTGGGGCACTCGCATAGTCGCGACCCTCGATTAGAACCTCTCCACTGAAGCCCCTTGCGGCCTTCAAGATAGGGGGGTTGTTTGGATCACCCATAATAATGGTGCCTTTGCGGAGATCGAGCTTCGATCCGAGCTGATAGGTTCCGCTGGGAATGTATACATGCGCGGGCTGCGCACCGAGTGGGCCTTTGTAGCGGGTGCCACCATTGCTGTTGTCGTTCAAAGCGTTTTGAATAGCAGCTGTCTGATCTCCTGTCCCATCACCCTTTGCACCGTAGCTTTGAACGTTGCGCCACGTTTGGTAGTTGAAAAAGCCATCCTTTGGCGATCAGTATATATTCTGACGAAGAACGGTTCGCGTATAACATACCAGAAAGGGTGCGTATCCTCTCGAATTGCCGCTGTGGTCCTGCTGATCCATCCAGAATCCACTAGGATTGCTTGTAACAGGGCCAGAACATGCTGCTGCAGCTTGAATTTTCGCTTTGACGGGTTTTGCATCTTTGATCGCGCTAGGATCATAGGTTGCATTATTATTGACAGCATTTGGACCCGTAGCAACTTCACTATCAGGCGGTCAGAAACTTGCCATTGGTTGAAACTTGTAAGCAACTTACGGTTGAACAGGACCAATTGGCGTAGTCGGTATCGACCAATACGCCGACTTCGGCGCTCCTTTAGCAAGAGGATTGGAGCTTTGAGGTGCAGCTTGGGTACCGGAGAAGATAGCTGCAATGTGCGGCAAATACTGGAATGCCCTCATTCTGACGGCTCGAGGAATAGAGTTCCCCTAGTTGAGGAGATATTTATGAACAGATCCGTGTCCCCGTCTACTAGATGAAGTTTACCTGGCTCATCGTTCCAATTTATATCTCATATCCATCGAACACCGGGCTCCTATGCGAATACATTGCTCTTGGCTAATCCTACAGGCTGAACACCATCAGCGCAAGCCTGGGCGTCGCGGTGTCATCAAGGGCTGATGGCCAGATCAATCCACCAATCTCGTAGAACCTAAGGCTTCGATTGACTAACCAAATAAGCCGTTGCAGGAGATTCGCATCCTAAAATAATCATCATTTCCGAATCCATGGCGGATTACTTTGACATGTAAACTTATCAATCTCCAGCCGTACTTATTATAGCGACAAGGCTGAGATCCTGTTGAAAGTGTAGGGAGGTGACGCCAGCTGCAGGATTTAGCGACATTCGTAAGCAGGTGTAATCAGCCGATCCCGGCGAACAGACAATGCAGCCCTATGAATGGCTGTTGATTTAAGCCAGCATCAGATTTGGGTGTGCGAGTGTAGACGTTCGGCCAATACGCGAGTGGCAGCTACAGCGAAGATCTCCGAAAACTGTTCCTGCATGTAGGCAGCCCCAATCAGGGCGCCAGTCAGATGCTAGAGCAGGTCAGTATATGCTCGCGACGCCTCACGTATTTTCTTTGCTTTGTTAATCTACTATGTCTTTCATGTACTCTGGGTGGCAGTGAAAGAGTGGTATATTATGGTTGGACTTGGATGGAAAAAGGAGCAGTTGTGATTGCGGAATTACGAGTGTTTTTTGGACACTGAAAAGAGACGACCATCTAGTCTAGATACCTCGATTGATTAAAAGATGAGATGGCAGGGAAAGAATTTTGCTTGGTTGCGCTCTGCATGGGTCATTCGCAAAGAGAAAGGACGTCGTCAGGCTGTATACACCTCTGCTGCAAAACGGTATCAATCATTTGTGGGACGTCGTCGTCCGCCCTCTTGACAATTTTGACTCACTACCATGGTTCTAGATTTTTGTGTTTCATTTGATTAGATTTAATCGCAACTGAAACGGTAACGTTCAGACATGGCATGGCTGCTCCGGCCCCGGGTTGAACACCATGAGAGCAATTATTAACCCTTCATTCGCTGACCATGCGATAAACGAATTACTGGTACAGAGCCGTAAAAACACTGTCGAAAATCATTTCATAGAAAAGTAGGGATAGGATTTGCGTGAATAGAATAAGGATGAGATAAAAGATGCTGTAAGCTATTGAACTCCGGTTCCGTCCTGTCAATGTGATGTCGCGTGCAGTCTATGGGCCACCCTTTTCGTCCCTTACTTCTGCATTCGGTTCCAAGCAAATGCTAATGTTCGCCAGACGCAAAAATGAGGGACGAGCAGGACGCGCCACATCAGCTACTGTAGATCAACCTAGAATGCATGATAGCTAGCTTTCAAGGGATCCTCGGATATTCCTGCATCAGGGTCTGTCTCATGTTGCTTTGCCATCTGCATAACGGATAATCCTTCCTGTTGTAATCTTTAGCATGATAGTACCTAGGTAGTGCCAAGGTCCTAAGAAGTTGATTGAATTGAAAACAGTCTTGCTATACAGTGTGTCTACATACTCGTCGCACGTTAATAATCGCGGACAGTGATAATCAACAACATCAGCCTTTTCACTGTCACAGCTAAACTGGTTCTTTCTAATATGCAACGGTATTTTCGTAAACTGTGTAAGTGCCATGTCTCAGGTGTTCTCGGTCTCCGAATGTCAAGCCGTAGTGTAGATGAGGAACACTATGAATGTGGTGAGGGTCATCGCAGCTACCAGGCCTTGGCCATGTACGGCTAAGAGATTGAAGTTGAACCAGCAATATTTGTCAGCCGAGAGTACAAGTAAATTGACTGCGTATACGAATACATATTGCCGTGTGGGTTCTATGCTTGCGAGGTTATTTCCCTTCTTGTAATGTAGAATATAGCGAGAAAGCTTTTAGCTACCAATATCATTTTCGTGCGTATACCCGTGCTCCGCGATCACCTTCCCTAAGTATGATAGTTTGTGTACACTAAGGATCACGATGGCGGAAATTTAATAACTGATGCATATAACTAGCGTAAAAAGTTCAAATCGTATCACGGTGGTACGCTCATTCGCCGACAACAAGAACTATACGACTGATTCTCGGCATACAGAGCACACCATTCAAACGGGCACTAACGGCCGGGAAAGCCCACGGGGGTGGATCGACCCTCGGATTGCTGGGTTCACGGTGCTGCACAGCCATCTGGTGTCCTAAACGAACACTCATTGCGACGCGCGCCTGCAAGCTCACTTGGAAGTTCGTGGTACGCCTGTACAGACGCGTGAGGTATTTTGTACATCCCCGGTGAGCTCCAAGTAATCTCAAAGTCGACGGTTGCCTCGCGCGGCGTCCCAATCAGGTCCTCGTGATAGCTATAATATCAGCAGTGTCGGTCGTTGCGAAAACGTCGCCCAACATGGACCAGGAGTATCACGAAGACAGACTCTGGGATGAGTATGAGTATGAACACACTCCGATTATCAACCGTATATATGTAATGGCAGATGTTCAGGATTTGGTATGTATCTATGCGCATGCGCGTCTATACAGGTATTCACTCTGAAGGCAGGATGAGCAGAATCATTTCGGTGAGTACAGAGTCAACTGTTGCCCGTGGATCCCACCAATTTGTACCGTACCCTTTCACAAGCATGTCTCACCGATCCAAAGACCCCCAGCAAGGCATGTGGGTCTTGATCTTCGGCAGAAGACTCCACACCACACCTCTCTCGCCAAACATCACTTCGATTCTCGACGTCGGAACTGGCACATGCCTATCGGCGGACGCGATCGCGCACGCATTTCCGATCGCTGAAGTCATCGCGACCTATCTCGTCCCCCCTTCTAGACAAGACGACACGGCACCAAGTGTACATTACATTCAGCACGATGCCGACGATCCAGAGTGGGCACTTTTTCAAGTCGGGCAATTTGATAACATATATGTGCGCATGGTCACAGGCGGAATTCACGACTGGCTGGGTTTCCGCAAGAATTGCTTCATACATTTAAAACCAGGAGGGGCTCTAGAGATTATAGACATGTCGTATCCGTTGCGAGCAGATGAAGATGCGTACGATTCGGAAGATTACCTCTCCGCTAGTCAAAGTCGTACAACTTACCGGTGAGAGCTTGGCACAAGATGGACTTGATTACCAGGTGTCAGGTAAACAAAGTGCTGGCCTAGAAGAAGCAGGGTTTGAAGGTGTGAAAGAGGAAATATATCGCTGGCCGATTGCAGCATGGCCTGAAGACGATCAAGAAAAAAAGCCTGGACTCTTAGCCCAAAGGAGCATGGATAGATTCCTGAGTCTTTCTGGGTGGCATGTCCTGACTCACAAGAGATTCCTGAGTTTAGAAGACACTACGAGGGTGATCGATGCAGCGAAGGAGGAGCTGTTGAAGACGGACGAGAGGAGGTATTTTTCGATGATTTATGTGTTATACTGCAAACTTTGACCGCCCATCGCATGGGAACAAAACATGTACTGAAGTTACCTCAGAAAAGTCCACATTGCACGAAAGCCAGAACAGCCATAGCTGGCTTACTTCTGACTAATAGTTGTACAGATCCGGTTAAACTTCGACAAGGGAACTTTGGCTCCAAACTACTATGTGTGGCGTTCAGTCTGGATCGTGGCGCATTGACTCATTAATTTTGTCATGTTTCAACTCTCCAATTCCAGTGGTTTATCATTAAGTTCCTTCGATCCTGTTCGATTCGAAACGACGCGCGTTCAGAACAGCTTTTATTATAACCCTATACCGTATCCAGGACAAGATCAGGCAGGGATGTTAGTTCATATCTATTGGCCAGCCCGCGCAATCTAGTAACATATCAGATTATAGCTACATCGTATGTCGATAAATTCGCATTGACTAACCTTTGCAGCTCTCTGTAATTTTATGCAAGACACCTTACATAGCCATGGTATAATCGTACTTCTAGATTTTCCTTGGCAGGCTGTATAGTTTCACGAACGTTAGCACTGGTAAGCTGCGGGGTTCAGATAGCGTGGCAAGGGTCCCAGTGCCATGGTACCGTCAACCGTATCCCAGTCGGATGGGAACTACATGTCTTCAAGACGTTTTGTTGCTTCAGCAATGTACTACAGGAAACAACGCATGAGCTTATTTGTATTAGTTGAATCTAGCTTACTGTCATGCGCTAATTTACAGATCAAAAGACGGAGGATAAGGAAACTCATTCGAAGTAAATCCGTACGAAGACTGCCAACAAATATTAACATTGAAGACGCCTATATCTCCAGCGCATTCTGTGTCAAGGAATCTTCACACTAGATTAAGGTGTAACCATCAAAGGATAATACTGTTGGCTTTCTATGTTATACACTAAAGCTTACTAGAGTTGATGAATCGACCGTAGATACTAAATATCGACAATGTCATGATTTAGGTCTCACGTCACTCTGAATCAGCTCATTTCACCCATGTAGAATAGACTAGATGCCGAAATAAGACGACAAGCATGACTAGAAGATTCACAAGTTCTGGCGTCTTTGGTGCCCATGCAATTATGAACGAAGATTAGAAGGTGGTAGCATTGAATGATATGCGAGTTATCTGATAACAGATATGAGGGCATCAATAGAGACGCTACCTGGGTATGCTCTATGGTGGCTGCAGCCACAAAACTTAAAAGCATCTTTTGTCGAGTCTGTCTTCCATCCCGAAGCCTATCATTCTATTGTGCGGTCGAATACTTTCGTCGTTACCGCAGTGTCCATATAATGCAGCTGTGTGCGCTCGTAGTATATCATCGACACGATTTATGATGTAAAATGAAACTTCTATTCAGATGCCTGCAGTGCTACTTGGCTTTGATGATACTGTCGATAGCCGGTGCGAAGTGCCGCTTAGGGATGACCGGCAGATTATGGAAGCGAGATGGTGTGTGTGTGGCGGTCAAGGGAAGCGCATTGAGGTACATAGTGTCCTGACATACTCACATATCCATATCTATGGCGCGACTGCCAATGTAGACCAGACGCCCAGCGAAACAGAGTAGTCTACTCGCCGGACTCACCGACTCCTAGAACACCCTGGCTGGGCGCTCGGCCTCTCTCTGTAACTCAGAAATGCTGGCGCTACTTGAGTCATGGGCTGTTGCTGCGCTAGTGTGCGTCGCCGACCAGATACGGAGGCTAAAAGCGATCCTCAAATCCACACTCAAAGAATTGAGGGGCCATATGCAACCACTGGGGATACTTAGCCTCACTATCGCAATGACGGTCACAACAGGGTAAGTCCATGAATACAAGAGGATAGTGACCGGGTCAACGGCCGTGATTTCCTCGGTACCGATGTCTGGGATGTGCGCGTTGGGCGACTGAGTGTGTGTGGGACAGGCATTATCCTGTGACATGCACACTGGCCAAGGCGCTCGAGACTCTTTGCTGTTGACCGATGAACATCCGCTTAATCGATCGTTCGTGTTGGCATTCCTCTCTTGAGGCTCACAGTGTGTGCTACTACCACACCTGTCAGACTCCCGCGCTCTACCCAATACGGAATATTGCTGACCCTTGTCGATTGGCGTAATGCGCATGATGGTCAGCAAACCTCTTCTTGATTGAACATCATAGGTCCCTCACTCTGGTCTTCCCCAAAGTACTTTCTCGTCTATCGCTATTAGTCATATAATAGCTCGTGCTGGCGCTTGAAAAACGCGCGGCTATGGTCCAGGACAGGCATAATTGCCGCAGGAAATGGGCCGGAGTCTAGCAGTAGTCTGCGTAGTGGTCAAGCCGCCTATGCAGTCCTGGAGGAAGCATTGTCCGATGCCGATGTAATCCGTCAAATAAGCAATACCAAACATGCATATTCACAGGGATGGCTGTTTGCGGGGGCAATTTAAGCTTGGCCTAGGGGTAGTTCAAAATCATCGTTGCCAACGTCAGTAGACCCATTTGAATACTTTGTAGTTAACGAACGCTTTCACCTGGCATCGGGCATTAGTGTCCCACGTAAGCGAACGGTCGATAGCAATATTTCACTCAATTCATTCCAACGTAATATCATAGCGCAGGACAATCGCGCCAAGCATAGTCTTTCACCATCAAAGAAAGTAATAGCACCCCAAGGTGAGAGTTTAATTACGGCTTATGATCGAGGCTAGTGTACCGCCCAACGTGCATTCGTTTGCAGTTGAGAGTTCTGCTGATCCAACCGTGATTCTGCAGCCACATTAAACTGACCGCCCTAGGTTCTCGTACGTATAAATACCGACACTACGGAAGGGATCACAACAGCGATTAACCGATCCACTGTAGCGGTTCCAAATCTTCCGATTTCTATTTTCTACCTACTATTTTGCCACATTCGGTAAGATGGAAGACACGGAAGTCAAGATCAATACGCGCCAAATGCGCTACACGGGTGAGGCGCTGGTAAGTCACCACGAGTTCCACTCCACTGGTAATTCCAGTTCGGATTGGGAGTTATAACTCTAACATCTCGACAGGCTGCCCTGAAGCGCAGTGGTGTAGACGAAAATTTACGATCTCATGATCAATGCGAAGACTCTACGCATTCAACGACACAATTCAACATTCAGTCATTCCAATACCCTGGTAGAGTGTGGATTGAAAGCGCATACGAACGCCGCGCACCACAATCAGCAAAATCTCGTCATATTGGAGAGTATGCGCTCACAAGCCCGGTAGCACCGTGGGTCTTGAACGCACTACATGCATACAAGCCTTTAGCCGAAGTCCTGGAGTTCATCGAGCCCTTTGCGCAGCAGTATCACAACCTGATTGAGCATGAGCGTGCGACCACAGCTGGCCATCATGATATCGATGCGATCGAGTTGACGTACCAATGCACACTGGAAATATGTGCTGCCATACTCCTTGCTGCCGACAGGACAGATGACCCGGTAATACTGGATCCTCAACTGCATGCTTCGCAAGCTGGTGGGGATGATCACTTCACCCCCTGGGGTCATTTACTTACGGGGATGGAGTGTGATCCTCCAATAATTGTCCAGTTTCCCTTCTACCTACTGATGTGCCAAGCCTTCAGCTTGGAACCCGTTCACCTTAGAGAGGACTATGTGTACACAGCCCTGACGGGTGTAGATTGGGTAAGAATTCTCCTTCTTCAACTGAAATATATAGTATCAAAAACAATGAACATCGCTGACAATACATCCTCAACAGGCTAGGGGTCAAGGTAAATTCAGTCGCCGTTTCGAGGCTTTCGAAAAGCTTGCTCGTGAAGCTGTCCCCACCCTCGACGATACCCGATCAGGAGAGGACCGATCCTTTTGGCGTCTAGCTCTGGGCTACCTCCGCGCCATGAACCTTACTGAGAACAAACGCGAGCTCAAAGCCCCTCGAAAAGCTGCTATTGAGCATGGCCTCTCCCACGACCTCGTCATGCTTGCCCGTGCCTTCGACACCATCGGTTCAGCATACATGGCCCGCGATGGCGCCGCTTTCCTTGACGATGCAGGTATCGACTCAATCCTGGGCTCTGCCGTTCCGAACGACGTGATGGACTTGCACACCGATATCTTCACCGGCGAAACGCGGAACCTCCTTCGTTTGCTGTACCCAAGTGGACTCAACATCGAGGAAGCCATGCAGACTACTTCTACCATCTTATCTTCTATGCTCTGCGAGATTGTTAGGGGCCATCATCGTGCCAGGCTACACAACCGCGAGGACGGCCGCATCTCTTCGACCTCCCCGCCGTATAGCTTTAGTCGCGCGCGCCACCGACGTATATTCCAGACGTTAGAACTTTATATAGATCGATATCCCCAGTTTTGGGAATGGTAAGTTTAACGCCCCCACCCTCCAGCACTAACATTCAAGCTTGCCTTACACCATATACGACTTTATTAACAACCTCAGGACCTGGTCCATCTACTCCCTTGCCAAATCCCAACTCACCTCCGCCGGCCTCTCCGAACCCCTCGTCTGCGGTCTCAAGCGCTCCATCGCCCGCGGCTCTCTCCCTCCCTCCCCTCCCAACTCCTTCCTCCACCTCTGGTACTCCATGATCGAAGACGGTGCCGCCCAACTCTCCTCTCCCAAACCCCTTGGCGTCTCCCCAGATGTCGCCCACGTGATTCGCGAGATCCACGGCCTCTGGCACACGCAGTTGCTCCAGCCGGACAAGGCGCCGGGATGGGGTAGGGAGTTCGATCAACGTAGTGACGAGTTGCTAGGAGAGGCAGGAAAGATTCTAGGAAATAGGGGAGACGTGGAGGAGGATACGTATAGGTTTGCGATTGCGTATGGTAGATTGAGCATGGGTTTGCCATATGTGGCTTATCATGCTGTTGATGCGATTATTATGGCTTTTGGGGCGGTGGGTGTGGAGGAGGCGGGGAGGATGGGTACGCCTTAAGAATGAAGGTGGATCGCTGGCATGTGTAGGAAAGGGGTCGGTTTCCTTGTGCATGATTTGTTGACAGGGGCTGGGTGTGTTCATTATGATTCTGGGAGGGGCTAAAAGGCATTGAAGAAGGCTTGGGAGTTGTTGTTTCATGGCAACTGCGTGTCAGTCGCCGTCGCCCAAGCACATCATGGATGTGAAGGCAGTGCCCGATTTCCATAACGGGGGTTCTTGTTTGTGGCTCTTTAGTTCTGATTTGGATACAATCCGTGCTAGATTGAGAGGATTATATGACCGAGGACGTAATGTACATATCAGCGAAACGGGGTTGTAGATCTGTTACCCAGGTAGCGATGCAGACATGTGATGATCCCAAGATACTGTGACCTGACTCTATAATTGTAGTGCAGGATGAGAATTGATGACAGCGACGGAAGCCAACCGCAGATAGCACGAAATGTGTGGACAAATAAGGGGACACAAAACTGTCACACAATTCTTACTATTTCCAAGACTATAATGCGATGCATACCTAGATACGTTGAACTTTATGCGCATAGCTGTTCTCTGAATAGTGTTTCTTCCACGACTTGCACTACTTCATACACTATGTACATTGTCGAGATTAAAGTTTGTTTCTCCCTGTTCATACACCTGCAAGTCATACCGGTCAGATGTTTCTCATTATCACCAAACATTAAATCCACACGTTCTGTTTCTATTCCATTCGTTGATTTGAAGTTGATGTTGTTTGCTTCAGTTCCAAATCCCACATCATGAACCCATCATCAAAATTTCAATCAGGCACAAGACAGCAGAACCAAGAATCGAAAAGAACTAGCAAATAAATTGGGTATCATCTCATCTATCTATTTTACCATCACATCTTCCTCACAAGGCCGACAAACCCGTCTACCATTCCAACCGATCGTCACACACTAACCTCACATCTCCCCTCTCCTCTCCCCTCAATACTACCGCCCCACTGTTCACTCCAGCAACAATTCTTCTCAAATCACTAATCAACTCTCCCGGCCCCGACGCGAAAACATCTGTCCTGCCCCTTACGGTATCAGTTACAAACTCCTTCACCGCAACCTCCAAATCCGGCCTCGCTTGGAGATGATCAAGCCCAAGCTCCCCCTTACCCACACCATGCACGCTCAACGCACTCGACACAGATGCAGAGCTACTTCCCGACGACGCACTCGCATTAGTGATCGCACTGATCTCCTTCGTAGTAGGCGAACAAGGTGTCTCGACGGCCTTCTCGCTTGCGCTCGGAATCGCTGCTTCGGAGTGGATGTCTTCGGATGCGCGCGTAACGTAGATGTGCATGCTGGTGCGAATATTGCGACACTTTGCTTTGAGGATCGCGAGCTCGGGTGCTACCCAGTCGATGTCGCGGCGGTGACGGATCACCCAGATGAGGGAGATTTTGCGGTCGGGATGCTGGCTTTGGGTGGCGATGTCTAGGAGGACGGGTAACACGTAGGTGATTCCGGTGCCGCCTGCGATGCAGAGGATGTTCGAGGTGGAAGAGAGGTCGCGCATAGTTTGTTCGCCGTAGGGGCCTGTGAGGACGACGGAGAGCTTGGGGGTACCCATTAGGCTGTCATGTGAGTCTTGAGTCTCCGAGGAGGCCTGAGCGATGCGAGATGCTGCTATTTCAGCGATTTTCTTTGTTTCGCCGCCCTTGGCACGGAAGATGTAGCTATGCTTTTGGGTGTCTGCGCCGAAGACGGGGAGACTGAGAGGGGTGAAGGGGTGCGATTGCCAGGCCGCGGAGTCGGGGAACATGAGATAGAAGTGTTGGCCTACAGCCCAGGCATCGTGTGGGTGGTCGAAGTCCATGCGAATGACGTCGCCGTTGATATCGTCCTTGAAGATGGCGATGTCGGCGGGTGCGGCGCGGAAACCCATGTGGCCGGAAGGAAGGAAGTTGTAGTGTAGGAGGGCGGTGCGGCCGAGACGAATGCCACGGTCGATAAACCAGACAATGAGACCAGGCAGAAGGAAAACTTTGAGTTGCTCCCAGTGGGCCCAGCAGGCGCCGATGTAGACCATGGCGAGGACGTAGTGGAGTTTTCGGAAGGCTTCGTAGCCGGTGAGTCGGATGCCCCAGGGGGTAGACAGCACGACTAGGAGGAGGAGTAGGATCATGGCTACGATGCCCCAGATAATGTACACCTGGGTAACCCATTCAATTGCGACGGTGGGCTGAGGTTGATACAGGCGGATTTCGACAACGCACCATCCGATTGTGTGGACAGCAGACTGGATGAAGATGACATAGCCCAGCCAACGATGAAGGAAGTTGAAAGTCTGATAAGGCAGTCCAGTGACGAGCGAGAGGATAGACTCGCGACTCGAAAGCATGATAGACAGTGGCGTAAGCGCATAAGCAATTACACCAATGCGGTCCGCAAAAGGACCCAGACTCGTTCTCGTGTTGTATACTCCAGGATTCTTCTTAACAGGCGTAACCCAGATACCGTAGTAGATACCGACGAAGGTCCAGATGGTGAGGTAGCCACAGAGTACCAAAAAGGTGAGGACCTGGGTTCGGCTGACGCGCCCAAAGATCAAGCGACTCGCATCCGGAAGCAGAAACTGACGCATATACGCAGACAGCGCAGTCGCATATCGCTGCACAGCACCAGGCCTCCACTTCACATCTTCCATAGAAGTTCTTTTTTCCGGGAGCGCAACACCCGACGGGTGTGAGCGCAAGAAGTGACGTCCGATGGCCCAGACGATAAGGATGCTGCCGATGGTCGCCCAGAGAATTCCCATGTAGTACATCCCCAGGTCGTGGGCTTCATACACGACGTCGAGATAGGCGCAAGACCCGGGATCGTTGGCACAAGGCACAACACGGTCGGCATACCCCCAGTGGTACTCCACCTGGGAGGCGGACGACAAGTCCTGTATGTGTCGGGCTTGCAGTCGTTCAGCCATGACTGCAATTTTTTTCGATTGAGACGGGGTGCGCAAAGACCTGCGATGACTGCTAGCAACCCGACGGAAGAGCGCCCTACATGGTCATATATAAAACGAAACCATCACGGTACAATTGCCGGCATCCGAATACTTGCTCTCACACTACCGCAGCGAAACTCGCCATCTGGTCGGCGCCAAGCGTCTGGCCAGTTTTGCCAGTGGCGTGTGCCGCAGTTCCTAAGGTGTTTCAGGCAAGCGGGAGCACCTTTGAGCAAATTCCCCCACTATTTCCACTACTTTCACCGTCTTGGTCTGCCCTCGCCGCGAAACACTTGTTTCCGCATCTGCGCAATTGAGCGCACCCCGTTTAATATGTATATCGAGCTGGCGACGCAGGGCCTTGGGCGGAGCCACATCTGTCGTCCTGACTTGCATCCTCCTTAGCAGTCTTCATCTTCACTCATCCACCATGTCGCACGGCCACAGTACCAACGCCACGATGCTCGGCGCAGGCGAGTGCCAAATGGAGGTGCGCATATTCATCACTCCCCGGTTCCACGACCCAGATCTCTAACGACATGATAGATGCTCTGGAACTGGCGCGTCATGGACGCCTGCTTCCTCTCCGGCTCCTGGCATGTCAAGAATAACGCCATGTTCGCCGCCTCCTGCATCGGCGCCGCCCTCCTCGTTGTAGCCCTCGAGTTCCTCCGTCGGTGCAGCTCCGAATGGGATCAGTACCTCCTCCGCCAATTCCAGCGCCAACTGCGCATCCAGCAAGCTGCACTCACGAACGCAATGCCTTCGAACTGCTGCGATGGCCCCGCGAAAACACTCGGCACCCACTTTGCGACGTTTCGCGCAACGAGCTTGCAGCAACTAGTGAGGGCGATAATCCATGGGATCACGTTGGGCGTGGCATATTTGCTTATGTTGCTGGTCATGTCGTTCAATGGTTTCATCTTCATTTCGATCATCTTGGGCGCTATCTTGGGCAAGTTTTTGTGCGATTGGATGGTCGTGAGAATACCGTATGAGGCGGTGGACAGGGAGGAGAAGGATGAGAGGCGGTCGTCGATTGCGGCAGCGGGGCCGACGGGTTGCTGCGCATGATGAGAAGTCAATGCCAGCCGGGGGAAATCAGAAGGAAAGGCGAAGGGAAAGATGGAGATGTTTGATACCCAGCTCATGAGTTAGCGCATGATAACAAGACTTTATTTTGCAAGTTGTGTTGCTCGACTTCACTGTTATTGGTACCCATGCCTGAGCAGCCCTGTGATTGAAAATCAGACAACTAACATGCAAGTCACATTACCTTGGTAGAACACACCCTTTTTAGCCAGGGGCTGTGTCGGCGCATCATTTCATTCGCAGAATTCAAGGATTGGTTTTTCTTGATTCACGTGCAGACACTATTTGGGTACCTAGGTGCCCACCCAACCAGGTGAGGTCAGGTGCCCAGGTCTCACCCCATAAGACGGTATGAGATTGCACAGCGTAAAGTTGGCTTCGATCTACGCTTTCGGTTTTTCATACTAGCATACGAGTAGTATTTCAACACCCTATGAAGGCTACATTGTAGATGTAGAGCTTAGTTATCTCCATGTTATACGAAGGCCGCTATAAAGCCCTCTACTACATGCGATCGCGCAGTCTAAACCTAACTTCAACCACTACTTTGGAATCGCCCTTTGTAGTCTATCTGTATCATTTCAATACTAGATAGACTATATTCTGAGGTATGAAAGGACTTTTTCCACCTTCCAGGAAGTAGCGGCAGCCACCTAAACTCAAGAATGGGCATGCGAGCTTACCCGAGTACGACAACACGGCCCAGCTCGCGCCTATACCCCGCAGTGACATCTAGGCATCAGCACTTTGGTCTTGGAACTGCTTAGATTACCAATATTTGTCGCGTCGATTTGTGTGTACCGCTCACAACTCCCCCTGGGCATGTACTGTATTTTTAGCATGTTTGCACTGAATCCATCCACCGTCATTTGTTGGAAAGTTTCACCTTCCAAGGCCGAACGTTGATTCGTTGTATGAATTTTTACCCGTCCGGATAATGGAGGATTATGTAGCAAGTCCATCATCCCAGAGCTCTCGATTCTCAACCCGCAAAACATGGGTCACATCGTACGGGCTCATCGATGTAGAACCCGGACACAGAGGCAAAACTGCCATCAATATCAAAACCGATCTAGAGATTGAATTGGAACAGATTTCCGAAGGCTTGATCCTGGCGGCCAAAGGTTTCGATGAAATTCCAACACCCACTCTTGCACAGATTGCGAGTCAAGGTGGAGACACGGAAGACGACTGCGTTACTGACATACGTAGCACCCTACTTCTGAAGTATCCTGCGAATTCATGGCCCAATCTCGCATCAGCTCAGGAAAAACCGTCGAAACCTATTGTAAAGAAAACACCAGTGGAGAATATCCTTCATCAGCTGAAAACGGGTCAGCCGAGTGACAATCCTTTGGTCAATGCATGGGGGTTTGGGTCTAAAGGCACAAACGCATCGCAACCTCTTACTTTCCAGGAACGCATGAACATGTCGATGAAAAGGGAACCCGCTTTTTGCTCTACGTGTTATTGTCTGGACGTGCGGAAAGTCCCTGTTGACAACGAAAAACAATGGACCACCAATTTAGAGGGTGGCATTATTGATTTTGAGGACAAGAACGATGATTTACATATGAGGAGGGAATACAATATTCCTGCCGGGCATGTCACGAGAGAATTATTTATCAAAAATACCGAACTCGAAGCCAGTGCTCGTGGAGGATGTGTCTTTTGTCGCGTCGTTGCTGAAACACTCGGCTCGTTCCGTAATACTTGGAAAACACAAGAGTCGTTTATCAGCTTACATCTCGCTACTGACCTGCCTGTCGTCGTTTGCTGGCAGAAAGGTACAAGATATGACACTGGACCCGTTTGGGAAGATAGTCTTGAAGCGGTCCACAAATACGATTTTAATATACACGTCCCGGATTACTCCAAGCCCATGGAGTCCGACCTAGAGTTTGAAATATACTGTCCTGATCATTCAAAGGTCCTCAAGGTCCAGGGTTTGTAGTTCTATACCACTGCCAACTCAACCCCCCGTGCTGACAATATCCCAGGAGTGCTCTCTTATTGGACCGCCCAAATAGGTCTATCGAAAGATTCCGCCACCCATGCTGGAGACATCTCCTGTTTCAACTTTATCTCTTCACACGTAACCACTTGCCTACGAACGCACCCCGATTGCGGCCCCAGGAAGCCCCGCCTCCCCGACCGCGTTCTTCATATCGCCCCAAACAACACTGGTATAATCAAGCTCATAGAAACTCAGGAAATCCGCGCGCAATACATCGCTCTGAGCTACTGCTGGGGCCCAACTGATTCAGATACTTTCCTCACCAATGCGGCGACATTGTCTGCGAGGAAGGCAGGATTCACGATTGATGACCTACCCCGTCTTTTTGTCGGCGTGATTAATATAGCGAGAATGCTAGGCATAGCCTACGTCTGGATTGACCGCCTTTGCATCATCCAAGGCGACACAGAAGACTTCGCAACACAGGCCCCCAAAATGGGAGAATACTATGGGAAAGCGACACTTACCATTGCAGCTGCATCCGCATCCTCAGAAGAAGATGACCTCCTCATAGACCGTGACATGGAATGGGCAAGCAAAACTATCACTGTTCAAGTCGCACAGCTAGGCTCCTTCGACCTGCACTACAGGGAACGTCCCCACATACTAGGCTCCGAATTTCATGGCGGATACTACGGTAAGATATCCACCCGCGCCTGGACATGGCAAGAGCGCCTCCTCGCCGCGCGCACTATATTCTTCACGCCTTCCGGTCTAAAATTCGAATGTCACCAACATTCAATTTGGGAGACGTTCCCTGAGCACCTCACCGCCCCTTCCTGGTCCTCTCAACTGGAAAGATTCACCGATAAAAGCTGGTCCACACTCATCCAAGAATTCACGAAAAGAAATATTACCCGCTCATCTGACCGTCTCCCCGCTATTACCTCAGTCATGACCCGCATAGCCGAAACACATGTGTCACGGACACCGCTATGGGGTATGTGGAGGGAGACACTCCATACCGGTATCATGTGGTCCGTTGATGGCCGTGGAAAGTATTCGGGCCTACACGCTTGTCACGTTCATCCCGAGCGCCGTGCACCGAGCTGGAGTTGGGCAAGCGTCGAAGGCCCTGTACAGTATGATAATCACGAACTCTACACTACCGGAGAGCGAACGTTTCATATCCTGGATTTGGATGCGGAAACGGATATGCTCAAAATCGTTGTACACGCGATAATGGTGACGATTAAATGCGAAATCGAAACTGAATCTAACGGCGAGCTGAGTTACCATTACTCATGCATGTCTGTGCGCGAGCGTGATGCAGAGTTGGATCTAGGCAACCCATTTGGTTCGCCTGTGCGTGTGGATGTCGCGCTACGGCCAGTAAGCTTCAATAAAGATGGGACAGAGGTTGAATCTATCGTGAGAGTACCTTTTGGAGAGGAACTCCCGAGGGAGACATGGGAAAGTCATTGTTTATGCGTTTTGGTTTCGAAGCAGTCGAGAAAGTGGGGGACTGCTTTGTTGCTAGGTGAGTTAGAAGGGGAACGGAGGGTGTATGAGAGGATTGGGTTGATGACGGGGTTACCGCCGGAAATGTTTGATTTGGAGAGTTGGTGGGAGTTTCTCCTTTGTTAGGATAGTTTGGTGATTGACCTGATGTTAATTCGTTTTTTATGTCTCTGTCCTTGCTTCCGGTGCCTTATATTCCGCCTTAAGCTTCACTTCTCATAGAATGAACGAGGGAGGAGGGAGGGAGGAATCATTATAGTTTAATCCTGAAGCAAAGCTCGTAATCTATGTGTCTTGGGCCATGTTTCACCATTTGCACACTATGCAATCTGTATTATGTAAACTGCTTTTATAGATCTGTCTTCTCTAAATATGCGAAATCCTTCCGCTCGTCATTTCAACCACTCTATTCTACTTTGATCGTCTGCTCCTTCTTCAAAGCGGACTCAAACTCTTGTGCATCAATTGTTACTTTACCCTTTCGCACAGCCTCCACATCTGGAACTGAAGAGTGCTTTTCGCCTTCGAAAATGGCGTCAATCTCTTCGAGTGATTTCCCTTTGGTCTCTACCCAGAACACAGCCTACCATAATCAGCATACAGTTGACGGAAAGCAGTTGGGGAACTCACTATTAGAGCGATGATAACTATATCCCACGATCCATTGATCATATACATTCTCCATCCAATATTTTCAAGCCCGATCGGCATGACGAAAACCAGCACGCAACTACACACAGGTAAGCATTGACACAAACCAGAAATAGGGCACTCTTACGCAAGACTCATCAAGGCAAGCTGCGAAAACGCTACCCCATTCGCACGAATCGAATAGTTCATCACCTCTGGCGGATAGAGATATAATAATGGCGTCCACGCGAGAGAGTAGAAGCCCTGGAAGAGGAACATAACAGCCACATCACCATATACCAATGCTTTCGAAGCGCCCTCGGGATCATCCGCATAAAGCTTCGACAGCCCACCAATTACAAACAGACAGGCAATAAGTAAGCTTTGTGATAGTAAAGCCGTAGACTTCCGCCCCCACTTGGCGGCAAGGTGGGTCCCCGCTAAGGCATATCCCAAACACCACACATTGAGCACAATGTTCTTCACACCAATCAGCATCCAATCCAAAACCGTTAAGACACACAAAACTCACAGCTTTCAACTGATCATTTGGATCCGTTATTCCCGCAGTATTCAATTCGCTCCCAAGGTAATACGACGCGATGATGTTCCCCGCCACGCATGAGAATGGCCCAGCAGACATGCCTATCAGCAGACGTTTGCGTGCTACGGGCGTTCTGAAGATCTCCTTCGGACTCATAGTTCGTCCTTCTTTCTTCTCCCACTCTAACGTGTCGAGAATTTCTTTGTAGATGGTGAGGACGATGGGGCTGGAGAGGTTACCGTCGGCATTGGTTTGGGCAACGACGGTGCGAGCGGGGTCGTAGAGGCCGGAGTGGACTAGCCAACGGGGGGATTCTGGTCTGTTTGGGAAGAGAGTTATTGACGGATTTTAGCGAAGGATAGTGTGAGGGCAAGGGCTTACATGAATGGGAGGACTAGGATGCATAGTATGGAGAAGATAGCCTGAAATAGGGAGGGTGCGCGCCAGGCCCAGGTGGATTGCCACTGGCTTGTGCCTAGGGTAACACCTGCTGCTATTAGAGCGCCTACACTATTATTGTTCAGTCTGACGTGTTGGTGCATGTACAAAGGGGCTCTTACTAGTAAAAGTCATTCAACAATCCGACGCCCCAAGCGCGCCAACGACTCGGATAAGTCTCTGACAGGTAAACACCGCAGGATATACCAGATACTATGGATCCAAAGCCGAGAATTATACGCGCAATGACGAACATCGCGATATTCTGCGCAGCAGTTTGGAGAATAACGCCAATAATCGTCACCAAACAGCCCCAGAAGATGGTGGGCCGTCGGCCTAGGCGATCACACATGATTCCTGACACTATTGGTCCTAGAAAACCGCCGATAAAGACTGATCCTGTGTTCAGACCGGTCGTTGCAGCGTTGAGGTTGAAGTAGTCAGTGTACGATGGCAGGATGTTAAGACCATTTAGCATGGACCCGTCGTATCCTCCTGTCTTGAGCGGTGTTATTCAGATTCTATTTCATAGATATATAAGTGGTTTTATCTTACAGTTGATTGAACGATTGAACACAACATCAGTAGAATTGCCACCTTCGTGGTAGACTGCGGTACCCATGCGGGCAGCCATGTTCCTGTTGGTGTCTTTTGCAACATCGTTATTCACAAAAAAGGCTTGCGGGAAGTTACGTGTAAAAGGAGTTGCAATGATCAAGCAAAACTCATATCGCTGGGCAAAGCTTATCGTCAAAACCTCGCTGTTGCAGCAATGTCGTTATCACGGTGATTTCGCTGCGACTAACCACAATTCACTCTGGAGGATCAGATGCATGATGCGGGGTCGCTGCAAAGCGTTATCCGAGCAAATATACCTGCCCAATCTGTGTAGGAGCGAGGATTCAATAATTTTTGAGATTATACTTGGATCGACGCATCATATTGCTGACAATGATTACCCCGCTCGGTTGCCCGCATGTGGGAGTGGCGCATATACCCACGATGTAAATGCCGCTTTGTATGATCCTGATCCATCTACACCTTATATTGTGCCATCAATTATGGTGACTTCTGAGAACCATAGACTACCTGTTATTGCCATTGCTGACCTGAGCTGCGAGAACTCCACGTTCACCCCATCGTGCACTCAAGCTGCCGCATTTCGTCCTAAGCGCGGACAGGATACCATTAAACATTATAGATTCTTGCACACGGAAGCAGAATTAGGTCAGGAAGCGCAATGGAGAGGCGCTTTGGTCGGGCATGCACTCCCAGGGGGCATTGTAGAAAGATCAGCGTTCGAACTGTTGTCAGCAGAAATCATCGAGCGTTTGTCAAACATCTGCCAGTCTCTACCGCACGAATTAGATGGATTGTGGTTCGACATCCACGGCGCTATGTACGTCGAAGGTTTTGAAGACGTTGAGTCCGAACTTCTCCGTCGCATTCGCGCCGTCATAGGCCCCAAAACCATCGTGTCAGCTTCAATGGATCTTCGCGGCAATGTCTCTCGCGAGCTAGTCCGTCAAGCAGATCTTCTGACTGCCTATCGGACCGCGCCTCATATAGATGTGTTAGAGACAAAGGAGCGCGCATGTCGAAATCTCATCCGGGTACTCAAAGTGCGCAATGCTGGAGGGTCACTTCCGCTCAAAGCATGGATACCAATTCCAATTTTGCTACCGGGTGAGCAGACCTCTACCCGTGATGAACCTGCGAAACATATTTACGAAGCCGTTCCGACAATTGAAGAACGCGAGGGTGTTCTTAATGCCGCGATGTGGGTCGGTTACGCATGGGCTGACGAACCACGGAATTGCGCGGTGGTGGTAGTCACTGGTTGGGATGAATCAGCAGTCAAGAACGGGGCAGAAGAGCTTGCAAAAACATTCTGGGATGCCCGCGGAGAGTGCAAATTCGTGGCTCCGACCGGTTCCTTCGCAGAATGTTTGGACAAAGCTCTGGCAGGTGACACGCGACCTTACTTTATTTTGGACTCTGGTGACAATCCTACGGCTGGTGGTTCGGGAGACGTCACGTGGGGTGTCACCCAACTTCTTCGTCGATCTGAATTTCAGCACGTTGCCGGTCCGATTGTGATATACGCTAGTATACCAAGTCCAGCAGCAGTGGCCGTCGCCGAGAAAGCTGGGATCGGAGCTAGTATCACGGTCAATGCTGGCGCCGATATCGATAATTTCCATGCAGGCCCAGTCACTTTGACAGGAATCATTCACTCCATTAAGTACGGAGATCCACATGCACAGATCGAGGTGGTGTTGAAAGTCGGCAGTATGTATATTATCCTGACCCAGCTGCGTAAGCCCTACCACAAAGAGCGCGATTTCACCGATCTCAATCTTGCACCGCGAGTAGCTGATATCGTGATTGTCAAAATTGGGTATCTGGAGCCTGAGCTGTATGATATGGCTAAGGAATGGATGCTTGGATTGACACCTGGAGGGGTGGATCAAGATCTACAAAGACTTAGGCACCATCGCATTCAGAGACCGATGTGGCCTTTTGATAGAAATTTCGAAGTATTACCCAATCTACATGCGCGATTGGTCAGCAATCAGACAACTCTTTCGTTTGATGAAAGATTCGTCGAATAACCCGAAGATTGTCCAACGTAGTGTAGTTCCTGGTCGACGAATAGTCCAAAAAAAACGTCACCTCTTCGACCTGAGCTCCCTTCCCTTGCTATGCTTCTTAAGCTGTTGAGAATCTTTGGTAATCGTGCGGAGCAGGACGTTGGAATTTAATGGAGGATGGAAGAAGATGAGCACTCGTGACCATCAGATGTCGGCGGCAAGATTATCAGATACGGTCGTTAGCTTCCATAATCAATGTATATACATCTATAACAAAACGATAGGGAAGGTGCTTCGTTTTCTTGCCACAATCTAACAACCGAAAAGTAGCGCCTTTGGAGGCATAGTGTCATGCATGAAAAATGATTATAGTACATCAGCCCTTAGGGCATTTTTGAGATGGAGGACGGCTTCTCTTTTACTCCGGAGTGACCTCAACGATGGGCCCTACGTACGACTTCCTACCGCGGATCAAGTACCATACAATGGCGAATATGACGATACCGCTGAAAGTGACTGAGCTGAAGTTCATGGACTGCGCAGTGACCTCGACAGATGATGGCCAGAAGGAGAAGAACCACATGACCAGGATGTATCCGCAAGCAAATACATTGTTCGCAATGCCCAATGCGCCTGGAATCTTCCAAGGTCCCCACTGTAAGGTGTCTGGGCCAACCAACGCGGTAGTGGGATCATACTGCTTGATACCCTGGATACGTCTCCAAAGAAGCAAAGAGCAAATGATGAAGTAGGAGGCATAGAGACCTCCGATACTCAGGTTTACAATGTTGGCGAATGCAACAGCTGAACCGAGATTAATGAAGGATAGGAGGATTGCAACTCCGGCGGTAATAAAGATAGTGTTGTTAGGGAGAAGGGTTCGGGGGTGGAGCTAGTATTGTCAGTCATGTTCTCAATTTCAAAATGATCGGAAATGAATACCTTGGTAACAGTGTTGGAGAACGGTACAGCGTTGTCTCTAGCGAAAGACCACAGCTGACGGGAAGTGGCAGCCATGAGACCGACCAAACAGCAGACACCAAGGACCCACATAATCATGGCCATGGTCACAGCTCCAGCTGGGGATCCGGTACCCTGGAGAAACACGTAGAGGTAGGCATAACCGAGCGTTGCGGATTGTTCCAAAACGGTGTCTAGATTTCCGAGACAGAAAAGGTAGGCGACCAACATTGCAAGTCCCAAAGTACCATTCAGCAACACACTGATCTGGATAGCGCGTGGCACTACCTTTGAAGCGTTCTTGACTTCTTCGGCCATCTGTACTATAATCAGAAACAAGTTCGGGATTTCGCATATTTGTGACTTACGTGAACACACGAGTCAACACCCACAAGTGCAAAAACAGACGACGGCAAGCCGACCATGAATGAAAGCGCTTCGGTTGACCTGCGGGGGTGCTAAATCAGCACGTTTGTCATATACTATAAGAAGAGATACATACCATCCACCAGAGTTCACAAAGGTGGTAAAGATCGAAGCATCTCCGTGGTCTGAAAGATAGACCAACGGAATTAAGATGGCGAAGAATCCCAAGACGTGGATAATCAAGATCAACCCTTCGAAATGGGCAAGTGTCTTGCTACCAACCGTGTTGATGACGACTGCGAAGAGAACCACCGACCATCCGAGAAGCATGGATTGGTACGGTTTGGGGGAGTAAGAGGTATCCAGCATCAAGATGGTACTCTGAAGAATAGTTCCGGCAAGATAAGCGGAGGAGGCGGTGGTCGCCTGCCAGCCAATCAACGTCACCCATCCGGTGATGTAACTCAAGAATTTTCTGCATGAAGGAGGTGAAAGCATAGCAACCCAACTATTATTGTGTTAGGAAAACTTATTGAAGCGGGTTTCGAAGAAATTGCGTACTGGTACTGTCCACCTGCGGTAGGCATCATAGAAGCCAACTCGGAAAGACATGTGTAAATCGAGATAGAACCAATCCAGATAAGAAGATAACCCCAGAAGACACCAGCAGGACCACCGTTCAACAGACTGGGAGTGGAAACTCTAAGGAATAGTTAGCATAAACCTCCTCATCAATTGACCAATCAGACTTACTGCAGAATTCCTTCCCAGGTGACCAACACGGTGCACGAGAAACCAAGAATCTGCATGAAGCCAAAGTTACGCTTCAACACTGGTTTCTTGCCCAACCGCATGAGATCTCTGTCATCTCGAGTTGTGCTCCCATTCTGTCCCTCTTCAACAGCAGAGCTGTAAGCTTTGGGCTTCGCTAGAGTGTCGAGTTCCATCGCGGCAGCTTGACTGTCGAAGATGGTTTGAAATTGTCCCAGAGAAATTGCTACTTATAAGGAATACGGCAGGTCCTGGGCTCGGTTAAGAGAGGACTGGTCCCGACTGCCCCGCTCCTAACTAAGCGCATCAAGCAAGGGTTTGTTGCATACGACTCCTACACGCGGGACATGACAAGCCGAGCTTTTCATTTAGGTGTCTATCTGGGGGAACATCTTTTTCAGATGAGTTTTATCTTCACTCTTTGCATTGAATGCTGGCCCTGTTTTACAAGAAATCCAATGGTGACAGAGACGTACATTCAAAGGATGAATCTCATGCTTCGGACGCCTGCATTCCCAACGAAGCGGGGATTGACCACAGCCACCCACTTATTGCCGCCCAAGCACTATGGGAAGAGGCAATTTTCTCTCGGCCAGTGCCCTGCAGGAGTCGAAACTCGTGGGGCGCGGTTCTACCTACCCCATTGACGCGCCGGCCCGGTGTCTAGTGCGAAGGGGTGATCGTACTTTCGGTTAGTGCAGGTTCACTGACATCGCTAACCTATATACACATTAGTAGTATGCACGCAAGATCCTTCATACCTCTTCAATCCCACGCCTTGGCGAAGACGCCCTGTGCACACCGCTTCTTTGCTTTCCTACTGGTGGAGGGTGTGGTCGCGCAGATTAGACGTGATATTATGGGAAGGGGATCGTTTGAACGATTTTCACTGCCACTGATCTGGAAAATCCCACAGGAAGACTAACTACCTAAGTATGCAAAGAAGACATGACGGCTGACTGAAGCCTACGCGTTTCGCTTGTAGATACGGGATCACACCCGGTGCCGCGGTCAGGTTCCCCTTCCGCTGGCGAATACAGGGAACGCGAACGTGCATTAATGCAGTTGGGCAAATGACGAACACCGCGTGTAAGGTAGGTAGTTCACGATCAGGTTAGTGTGGGATCATGCTACAACGGTGTCTATCACACGGACCGATAGGCAGGAGAGCTGTGCTGATTCTCTCAATGTCAAATAACTTCGCATATACGCACTCTTCTTTGATGTCATTGATCTAAACACTCGCGAGCATACATGGCCATGGTTTACAAACGGAAGGCTATGAGCACTGGGAAGCAACCTGCATTCCATCCGAATCATGCAGCGCCTTTGATTCAGATCCTCGCTTGGTTGTTCCTCGCCTTTTCAACTTTATCGATCATTGCACATTTCGCAACAAAACTGGCTCTATCTAGACGGCTGACTAGAGCAGACTTTATTTTGTTGTCTTCGTTGGTGAGTCTGTTCACCAAAATGCACAATGGATATCTGACTTCCTCTCCAGATCCTCGCTGTAGGACAAACTGCATCGATTCTTAGTCCGGCAGGTCAAATGATTGGAAACTCGCAGATTGGCCTGCCAAAGGAAACCGTCATGGAGGCCTGGAAGGCAAGGATGTCGCCTACTCCGCGGAAAAAATACTAATTTGTCGTAGGCTTTGTACGCCACGGAAATGCTTTCCGTGTTGACGCTTGTGGCTGCAAAATGCTCACTGCTGGTTCCCTTTGTGTCAGTCACGCCTGTACGCAAGCATCGAAACATGATGTTCGCAACATGTGCGGTTACTGGGATTTGGGCAGTGTCCGCTGTGTTTCTCATCGCTTTTCAGTGTCCCGCACCGAATAGATGGGACATTACAAACCGCAAATGCATGGACGTTGTGAGTTCATCATATTCGTTTTCGTATGCTGGAACTTAATTTTGACGAAATGCAGCGAGCCGTCAGAACGTACAACGCCGTCATGAACATCATCACCGACTTTGCGCTGGCCCTTGTACCTACACTGATGGTCCTACCACTACAAATTACACGCGATCAACGAATTACCCTGCTGATAGGCTTTTGGTGTCGTGGAATGTAAATCTCCCAAGTCTAATCTTAGACACTCAGAACAATCACTAACATTTTAATCTACAGCGTCGCAGTAGCTTCCGCCACTCAGATAGGCTACATCTGGTCCCTTACTTCGGCGAAAGACCTTCTCAATGACATCTGGCCTGTCGTAGTTTGCGGACAAGTCGTTCAAGTCACCAGTATCATGACATCCACCGTACCATCCCTGAAACCGTTCCTTCTCAGTCTTGAATCCGGTTTCCTGGGCCCGAACAGTGGGTCTCGCACAAATACGTCCGCCTTTGAATCCGGAGGAAGAACAAATCAGTCATCGAGTTACATCAAAATCGGTAGCCAATACAGTCGCAACCGAGCAGAGAGTAAAGCAAAGAAAAGCATATTGGTGCAAAAAAGCGTTACAGTCAGCGTGGGGGACGCGACTGCTAGCCGCGCAGATTGAAAGAGTCATGGGTCAAGGTGGCAGTCGTCTTCTCCACCGTGGTTGGTGTTGGTGCTTGCGATGTTACTTGCTGGAGCGTTGTTCGAGATACCCCTGATAATGCAAGCGTTTTCAAGTAATCTGCGCACCGGATGATTGATGCACTGATGGTGAGCAGACGAAGCAGAGCATCCTGAACATCCCTGAACCCAGCAACATCCTACTTCGGCCCGCAATAACTCCAGATAAGACCCTCGACTCCGCTAGAGGCATATGTATGTACATATGGAGACGGTGAAAAATATGGAAACCCACGTTGAACCAGGTCTCACCGTGAGTCGTCTCGCCTTGTCAGCGGCACCGAAAAAAACTCAGTGGACAAACTCGGGCTTTCGACATTCCCAACTGGCGCCTTGCATACGACAACCTAGGTAATTGTTTCGCATTTCTGCTGCCGAAAGTTCTTGGTAGCCAAGACCACCTCTTCCTTCGCGCAGTACTAGTCGGAGATGAAGCAAGCACTGACAGTTGGGGCGTGGGGGATCGCGTGGGGAGTGACACTTTTGACGCGTCAAAGGACCGAAACGCTGCTGTATCGGCGGTATCCAAGCAGACTTTTCAAATATCAAAAAGACCGAAGCCGACATATTCATCCTATCGGTCCGTCCTGGAATACAAGGCCACACACAGAGAAGACCCCCCGTTGCGGCTGAGCGGGAGATGCCGAACCCCCTCGCCAATCCAAGGCCTGGACCAACATTCTCCGAGATATGCCAAGTTTGAGCGGCACGAGCCTTGCGCGCTCCCGCGAATAGCGGGCGTTAGGTGAGCCGAGATTAGCGCTGTCTTCGCGATCACGCCAACCACCTTGAGCCGACGGGAACTGCGGCACCGAGCCGCGCTCCCCCCGTGTTCGCTCACTTGACGCTTTTCGCGCACTTCTACTCGAAGAGGCATATCGCGCGTAAATCCAGTGTTCGATGTTGGAAGTTGGGTACTATCGCGCGATACATACCAACATGAAAACTTTTCGGAGACTAAACCCAGCACGTTCCTTGAGTGTCAGTCACGTCTCCAGTAAGATATCTTCACATACTATAATCACGTGTTTTATCGCATTTCAAGGTTGCAACGATTCATACATTCGATCGGACGAAACTCGTAAAGCTTTGCTAGTGCAGATGCGCTGAGGCCGTCTACAATCCTGCTATCGTATCCCTGCCGACGTATCATGCTCATGCATTGCAATGATTCATGAAAACCTATTTCTGAGGAGGGATCTGGTGCTTGCTTCATATGTTCCTTTGAAAAGCAATAACAAGTCTCGAACAATCGTTCTCGCTCTCAGCACAAACCTTTATTGCCACTCGCTTGTCACCATCTTGGCGCAGGTATTCTCGATTCCTACATGCCTAACAGAGT
Organism: Pseudopithomyces chartarum; assembly: GCA_033220655.1. Classification (NCBI taxonomy): domain Eukaryota; kingdom Fungi; phylum Ascomycota; class Dothideomycetes; order Pleosporales; family Didymosphaeriaceae; genus Pseudopithomyces; species Pseudopithomyces chartarum. The sequence continues at coordinate 1,266,014 of WVTA01000018.1, read as the reverse complement.
ATAGGAACTCAGTGTGGAAGGATCGCGATAAACTATGTATGTAATCCCGTCAATCCTTCCGCAAAGCTCGAACATGTTACTGCACATTGCAACCTAAGCAGTCACGCTTGAGTGGTACCATGACCTTATAAGTAACAGGGGAGATAATATCCTCACATGGTTTTCCTTCTTGGCAATTCAAAGTAAGCTTGACTTATCGCTACAATGTTCTGGGCTTCTAAGTCTTTCGCCTTCTAAAAAGACTTTAAATTTTCTAATTTGCTGCATCCCGCTCGTGATCATACCACGACCAAATCGTAGATGCATTTGTCGCAGCGATTTTGCCATGTGGCAGGTAAGGAAAAATTGATCCCAAAACTTGCATATCGTGTTATGTGACCATTTTCTTTCATCGTGTATGGCAAAAGGAAACAACAAGGTTAAGCCATTCAGCCTTCAGAGACAGTCAGTACATACAATAGATTGGTCTTTTACTACTGATGCTACCTGTGGACAAGATATCTTCTTATATCCTAGTTTCGACAGCACTGGGTTGTACTTGTCTACCCAACCTTTCATCAATTCTCTCCATCGCTATAGCGCATCTGTTTTGTCTATTTTCCATGCGCCCTTACTGATGAATACGTTGCGTGCTATTTGCTATTTGGCTGCCTTCGTTATGATCTGGTTAGATCTTTCAAGACGTTAATAGAAGTACTGTACTTGTCTATATTGTGCGACTCCACAGCATCCACAGACCAATCATACTCGCTCGGTGTGAGGCTTTTGTCGAGGATGCATCATCTGGACGCAGATGGACTAGTAATGGAGTCTCTAGTTGCTATTAACCTTTGCTCATCTACGTGTGAACTTACCAAGGACGCCTTCCATCCCTCGACCTTCCCAATTCCGAAAAGAAGAGCTGGTTTAGAATAGATAGAAGTGTCGCGTCACGGATGCACAAAGATAGTAAACGCTAAAATACTCTCATAACATAACAGAAGGACGGTATCAAGGGCATTCAAGCCTTCAGCTTCCATCTCAAACGTTGGTTATACAGAGATGGAAGGTCATTGAGAAAAGACTTGGCACATATTTTGAGGATTTAGGTTTCATGCAACTTCACTCACTCTGCTTTATTGAAGTAGACCAGCGCCGACCCACTCAGTCCGACTAAGTGTACCTCATATAATAACAGTATGTATATATGGAAATAAGGTCGGTTCACTAGGGAACGGTTGAAGAGTCGTTAATGTCTGCTCGTGATTGGAGAACATTGTCCGGTCGAAAAACGGCGGGACAATCATGGAAAAATTAAGGATAAATGAGTGAATCTCGGTCAGAGTTGTGGGGTATGTTAATTGTGTTGATGTATTGGTATTTAGTGATCCCGTGGTTGTTGGCGTGCATGTTCCGAAGATAGTTGCGCCCGCTACAGGTAAGGGTGTGGACAGTATCGATGTATGCACTGCCATGTTTTTCATGCAGTTTTATTATGAGTGGAACCAACTTACTCTTCTTATGGAATTGAATCGTGCTGGAGGGTGTATAGAGCCCATATGCCCGCTCTTTCCAGTCTATCTAAACTGGGTCTAGGCCATAAATAACGCGCTGTTGCGCAAATGTAGTTTTTTGGCGGCTGAGGGTGGAAGCTCTATCGTTCATATACATCTTTTATCATGGTCCAGCTTTCGCCTATCAGAAAGCTCCTCTAGTTAATTAGACACAGCGTGAGTTGTGGTTGGCCGGCCAATTAGCGTTTCCTTTCACAATCACCTGCCGAAACCCACAACAGGCATCCATACAGACGTTTGTTTATCGGAAGTGTATACAAATGAACTTGATTACCAATAGGAATTCTATCATATTAACTATTTGCTTGCGTCTTTTCAACTTATGTCAGCGCAAGACCTTGTTCTCTTATCAAGAGCTGGTATGAAGATAAATCGGCAGATTAAGTCGTGTGTGAGGTCTAGACAGAAATTGCAAAACTGAATTCATGTCATGGTGAGGATGATGATTCTCACGGTTTTTCTTCTATATGGATCACACATCTTTCCATACAATCTCTGGGATGTATCACCATAGCAATCGCCAAGATACATTAATACCACTTGGTATGGCTGATAGGGTGTTTACATTCACTGTAGATGCGATGGAAAGTGATCAGGGTTCAAAACACTGGCATAGATATCATTATCATAACTAGCTAAGTCTGGCGCATTCTATTAGGATTGACTGCGACGATAGACATGCTCGATAGAGATTATATGTCATACGCATCTCTCCCACCATGATAGGCACGTTCGATAGATCCCGGTCTACCAGTACAAAGACTGTGTTACAACCTACCGCGCTACACGTCTGAAGGATCTTGTTCTATCAGTATCAAGCCTGTATTACGACCTACCGCGCGAGGCACAATTCGATTGTGATCTACCGGCCTTGTACCGGTCTTGGTTATCAACTCATTCCGAGACCGACATATCTTGGTTTTCAAGATTTGCCGGCTTAAAATCAGTCTGAGAGATATTTGTACCATGATATTTCTATCGTCCAGCATAGTTGAGTTCATTTCGGCCTTCAGTGTTTGCCTGCTGCCCGGGAAAATTCTGCGTGCGAGGACGCTCAACGTTCACAGATGCAGTAGATGCTGCATTCCGAGTTGAAGAATCCCGCGGTATCGATGTCCTGATTGTGAAGCTCGTATTGCACCTCGGTTCGATGCTCGGGAGGACATACCCCTAATGTGGTGGAGGGCGGGTTTCTCCACCAGTCGTGTTTGGCACAGTTGGTGAGTCTAGTCTGTGCGGCCTTGTGCGGGATGGCCTGTTTCGATGCCAGTCATCTCCAGATCCGGGTCTTCCCGATTCTGACCGGGGCCGGTGTTTTCACTTGCCTGAAGCCATGCCCGTGCGCCACGGGCGATGTGTTTCATGCGTGTGACATCCTCAGGACGTAACAAAGCACGTTGAAGATTGGCTCCTCCAGTACCTAAAGATGCACTAGAGGCTGGATGGACGCTGTATGCGTCTGGCAGACCACGAAGATATTCGAAGACGTCGTTTCGCCTATTGTGTTTTCGGCGCTCGGTCCTACCTCGTTGAACCCCATGAGTGCCTCCACGGCTGCGACCAGATTGGCTGCGACCGCGATTTGTGCGTCCTGACATTGAACCTCAATTTCCCCCACGATTGGACACTCGTGACGAAAACCCCGGCTGCATACCCTGCGCAGACGATGTTGGCGCAGCTGGCGTATTTGGCAACCCCATGAGAGACCCTACACCCGTGTTCAAGTTTTGAACATAGAAACCTTGAGCACCAAACGGTGGGAAAGGCTGCTACTGCCACTGGTGCTGTGGATACGGCTTGCTGATAGGGCGGCGGATATGGCTGTGGATATGGCAACGGGTATTGCTGCCACTGATGCTGTGGATGCTGTGACTGCGGCTGCGGATGCGGCTGCGGTGGTACGATGCGCACATCCTCCTTGTTGCTGGGCATTTTTCAGCTCATAGATATTCCTGTGGAGCTTCCGGTCCCTATACACATACGCATCAGCTTTTACGCTCAAAGTAGGCAAGGACAGCAACTTACCACTTGTCGCAGGGTCATTCTGTTGCCCCACAAAAGACAAACCCAACCGATATGACTACCAGCCTAACCGCACAACCAGCAATTGGATATGCACTACACGTGATTTTCACGATAATTCTAATCATTATGCTGTCCGCAACATAGACAGAAGTGGTCGTTGAATCTAACACCCATGGATTTCATGAAGTCAGTCACCGCCCTAGAGTCGTGGAAACTCGCAGGGGGGATACAATAGAAAGCGACTTGCGCGCCTTAGGGGAGGAGTGTTTAGTTACCTGCAGACATCGTGGGCGAAGTCTGTGTGTGCATTGCTTCTTTCGGGAGCAAAGAGGGGAGCGAAAAGTGGTGCAAAGCGTGGTATGCGGGGAAGAAAAATCTCTTCGACGCGTTTGTTGTTATCGTAGTAGTCGCGCTAAAACTCGCTCTTCCCTGGGATGAGAGTGAGCGGTGAATGGCGTTGCGAGGAGCAACTCACAACACAAACGATACGAAAAACTTCTCTTCTCCAACCCACACCAAACCTTACACACACCAAACCACACCAGACCCTCCACAATCTTGAACTTGAAAATCCCAACAATATGGGGTCCATATTCGACACCTGGGAAGAGATGCTCACCGTTTGGGATGAGCGGATCACAAAGGCGGCACGCACGCCTGGCTCTCGACTCCCGAGGAGATTTCCCAAGTCAGAGGCCAGCCATATGCATGACGTCTGACAGAAGCAATGGTGGGATACACCGGTGATTAACACGATAGACTGGCAGTACAACGACCTCCTCGATCGATGGAGGGCATTGAGAAAAGCACGGAAGAGCACCCGAGCTCTACGGTCCTCAACGGTCGACAAGGGAAGAACACAGACTCCTGCGCCAGTATCCGTGAACACGGCACCAACGCGGTCAGTAGAGGCATGCAATGAGCCAACGCCGAGTAGGCCGTCTCCAGTGAGTACCCCTGCGATCCCGACGGATATTCAAAAGCCCGCTCAGGTGCCGCAAACTGCACCAGCCGCGCCGTCCTCCAAGCGCATACCTCCCCTTGCGGCGGAGAAGATGGGTAAATACCCGCTGAGATACCAAGCAACGGTAGAAGATGCCAGCGACGGGGACGACTAGCCGACTGTATCCTCAACACCGTTGTTCGATTTATAAGGCGAAGCCGAAATCTTCCCCACAGAACGTGCAATCAACGGCAGAGAAGCAATACCATCGTAGAACGTTTGAGCCACGGCAGGGGAAGTCATATTCTCACAGAGGAATATTTGTCTTCATAGAATGTGGATAACACCACATAGCTTTTGTCTCTTGAAACCGCTTCAAGTACGGCAAAGAAAAAGCCCGGAAACAATTCGGAAGCTAGACAATCGGACAGCGAAGCCCACGAACTTGGCAAAGATGAGCTTTTACTACCATCACCTTGAATGCGATTTGGTGACCAGATTATCAGACTGGTAGGGCGCTGGAGAGGTGGACAACATCATGTCTTGTGGGCTATTTATGTACATAGCACAATGAACTTTTGCCTCTTCTCATGGCCATTACTTCCTGGTTTGTTAATATCCTTTGGGGACAGACCCAATCTAGATCGTGAAGATATACCTACTGAGAAACACCCCTCATACCCTATGAAACGCTCAGACCCGAAACATTCTACTAATAATGGACAAGATAGGTCTACGTGAAACTTTCTATCTGTATATACAGCTGGTGTTGGATCATCTCCGCTGCCAGAATCCTTGCGCTTGGACACGCTGCTTTCGCGAAAGTGTAAGAGCTTGTACAGTAACGCAAGATCGTCATATGAAGGTGTGAAGGCCCCAGGGTGGGTATTGTGTAGGTCTTGACGCGTCTCCTACGCGACGCGTTGGCGTCACCGATAACAGCGCCGATAACGCACCCCATAGACTACCCAAACGCTCGTCGCGTGTGTTCACCGAAACAGGATGGAATGTACCCAGGTGCAACAGTACTGGGACATACTGTGATTTCAACGCATGTTCACGCGAAAGATTGTTTTTTGTCGACTATAGAAGATTGACAACAGTGACACCTTCCTGCTATACCCTTCCGCCCCAACACAGGCTCACCCTCGGATGCAAAATCAACACCACCACGTTGATCAAGCCCATTCATTGGGTGTTTTCCACCCCTCCGAAACAGTCGTCATGACGGCTCGGTGCTCTCCAAAAGTTATCAATTTGGCGTAGCGCGGAGCGAAGGGTACGTATCTGGATGGCGACGGCAATGTCTCGGTATCTCGAGCCACTGCTCATAATACCGTGCAAATTTCTCCATGTCAATGTCCCTCAAGAGGCTCATCCCCGCACGATCTCTCGCATAGCTGTCTTCCATATTCATGATCTCCTCAAACCTTGGCCTCACCGCATCCAGCGAATAGTTGATGATGCCTTCAACGAGATCTGCACTCAATGGGAGCTTGTCGTTCCGGACAAAGATGATCGAGTTGAGGTTCGCAAACTTGCCGTTCCTTGTCAATGAATTATACAGCATGCTCGTCCACTGGTTCCTGCTAAAGTCGCACTCTTGTAGTAGTTGTATCGCGATCTCGTTGTTCCACAATCTTGGATTAAGTGATTTGAAAGGATCTTTACACGAATAGTTTCGATCTCTCTTGATGACGTGAGTCATTATTGGAATTGTCAGCTTCTGAGCGATAGGCGGCCGCAGGTCTTCCGATTTTTCTGTGATGGAGGAGGAAGGGATGAAGACCGGCTCGAAGCGTGGGCGGTGATTGAATAATTGATCGCCCTTGCAATTGATCCGTAAACCTTCCACAAAAGAGTACCCCACCTTTTTGACCCTCTCATGCTCCATGTACTTTTCAAGGGCATAGTCTACTTCGGAAGTGGCGAGGAGATTGTCGCGTAGAATTTCCTTGAAGTGATGAATGTCGCCAGCGGTAATGTCTAACGGAGATTCACCATCGACACTCGTTACATAGAGAACAGCCGGCCCAAATGCATGAACAGTCTCGCTGTTTACAAAACCGTGATCGCAGAGAAAGTTCGTCCCTTGGTATTTTAGGTCTACTAGACTTCGCGTCATGGAGACCAAGCGGCGACCGAGAGGACGTTTCCATTCGGTGTTGTTGTCGCCTGATGCATATGAGCGGCCCACGTACAACGAGGATCGAAACTCAGGAATGGGTAAACCTGTTCCGAGGCACTCAGCACCCCAAATCATGTTTTGCGAGGGTGCGATATAGCGTTTTCCATCTGGCAGAGTCACCGGAGTAAACTCGATATAACGTATGTTGACACCTTCTGAATTGATCAGTGCCACATATCTGTTGCGGCCACTCCGTCTTATATCCGGTGAAACTGGGTGTACCGTCTGAAATGTCTGCTATAGGATCAGCTCATGTCATAACTAGTAGCTCAGTCATACCGTGCAAAGACCCTTGTGACAGCGTGATGCGATCAGCTGGCATTTCCTTGAACAATACCGGATACTTTTGCACTTGCCGCACAACCACCGCGCCGGCCTATCGCACACGTCACACAACGGATTCTGAACCACTCGATAGTAGTGTTCGAGGGGCGCATCAATCGGTAGACCGCCATCAGTAGTGGTTGATTCATTATCCATGGGGGTTGATTTGTCATCCTGAATAGTTGACCCATTATCCGTAGCGATCGACCCGTCATTTGTGGCAACTAAGTCAACGTTCGTATCAAAATAATCTTCATCCGTAACAGAATGACCGTGATCCATAGCGACTAGTGGTGTTTAAGCGTTGCGAATTCGAACGCGAGCTATTCGAGGGTCTAGTGATATAATTGGGACGTAAGTCTGGTGGCCATGAAGCTGGTGAATGTAACTGCAATTGATATGCCAATCTTGAACGTGCTATGTGCGATATCGCCTTGCGGCCTGTCGCTTGCCTGCTTTGTGACATCATCGGCAAGTGCAGCGGACATCGAACTTCCTACAAGCGTTGCTCCCACTCGGCTCTTTCCTCCGAAGTATATTGCTCTTACTTAACCCTTGTCTAGAGAAAGGAGGTGACTACAGTCTGCAAAAATTACCGCCCTGGCTCACCAGTCCGATGGAACGGACCTGACACGGCGGAAGCCTGCCCCAAGCACCTGTAGCTGTTGCATCGCTTCCATGATAGCTTTTCTTCTTGTGAATATGGTGGCTACCACAACAGTGATCAAAGTCGCGCATTGATCTAAATCAGAGAGTTTTGCACCTGTCCGCGGCATCACATTGTGCCGAGTATATCCAATCACTATAAAAAAAACCACCTGCAACAGTACGAACACTGCGACTCTTCCCATCTGAGAGGCTCTCTCATTTTTCCGATACGGATAGAGATCCATTAGCCTTTCGGTCCTAAACGAGGTGTATAGAATGGAACCCATTGCAAGCGCGTATATCGTGACCATCAACTTGTAGCTATGATACGGCTCGCCCACAGTTCCTTGGATAATGGCGTGGCATGTGAGCAGAAATATCGATATCGTCCATTCTCTCTTCCCTGAAGGGAAAAAGTCGCCGTTTGTCCACGTCTCCATATCTGGCGGAGATGCAAGACGCCTGGTTGTGCTGATGGCGAAAGTTCCAACGCAAAGTACGAGCATCGATGCATCAAGAGTTGGGTCCACTTTACATCTGATAAGTCTGTATATGATGTCCAGGATAGCGATCGCGGGATATGTCAGAGCCGCTAGGAGTTCGCCGTCGATGGCATCTTCGTCTTTCTCGCCCGATGTCACAGCATTGCTGTCCTCCTTACTGTTTCCAGAGTTCCAGATAGAGCTTATTGATCCGACATATACAGTGAATAGCCACGCCAGGTAAGCACCCGGACCATACCACCCTGACACATCTGAAGGGTCGGCAAATACCGCTTCTTTTTTCGCTTCGTATGTCATGCAAGGCGGCGTTGGAGTACCAATTACGGCCTCCAAATCCATGAACACTGCATTATTGCTCATGAATAAGGTCCAATAAACCCAGTACAGCCAGATCTGAGGCGCCCATAGTACCGAGGTAAAATTCAGGAACATGCTGAGGATTCCGATGAGAGATCCTCTGCCAAATAGTGTAAAAATTCTAGCTAGTTGTCAGATCATCTTGAAGGATGATGGTTGAACACCTACCCTATAAAGAATGCATCCACCAAACTCTCGAACCATAGAATCTTGACTCTATCTGGTTTGCGATCAGCCATGTTGCTGAAATTTTTTCGGGAGTGCGAGATTGGAGGTTGCGAAAGTTTCCAGCGAAGGTCTGCGGTTATGGTGTTTATTGTACGAAGCAGAGCAGCGAGACCGGAGAACCAGGTACGCTCAGCCTCGAGCTCAGCCCCCACCATCGCTTGACCATGTAATGCTCGATATGCAACCTTGCGGCTGAACCAATCAACCCGCGTATTCGTATCAACTTTAGGCTCCAATTTCTCTGCAAGCGGCAATTTTTCTCGTATGGGCAGTGTGGTGCAGGTCGTGTACTAAGTGGTTTTGCATCATCGTGGCTGGGCTATGAATTGGCGCAAAGTGCAGTATCATAGAATCGCACTGTCGCATGAAGAGTCTGGAGTTTTGAAACATTACTCGAGGTAGTGACGGATGTAAGTGGGCTTATTTCTATGTTTATAGGCCTCTAGATAGATGCAACCACAAACACCGAAAAATGGAAGCCCCTGTTTAAGGCATGACCATGCTTGGAAACACAAGGAACCAGTCATGAGAGCAAAATATCTCCTTCGCGAAATATAAAAAAGGTGAAACAGTAAACACTAATTTATATGGTAAGAATGTTTTGGCTACGACACAGAGGCCTAGCACAATCGGCCCAACGCTGATTGGACGAAGACATTCGCTACGCCGTCTACACCGCACACGCCGCGCAGTTGTACCTGACTCCACCGTCATCTACCAAACATGCCCGTCAAGCTACCAGCCTGCGAACCATGCAGACTATCCAAACAGGCCTGCGATCATTCAAAGCCCTGCGCTCGATGCCAGGAGCGTGGGGCCGCATCGGCCTGCACATACCGGGCCAGACCGTTCAAGAAACGACGTGTGGATCCAACGCAGGAGTCATTGCGACCCGCCGGTAGTGTCGCAGGGCCTACACCTGCTGCGACACCAAACACCTTGGATACACCCATATCCATATTGACTGATGTGGGATCACCGGATCTGTCAAGGGGGATGCGCAATTACCCAAATCCCGGATTTCTCGGGAATTCCAGTCACACCACGTTCTTTGAGCAGTTACCGAGGGATACAACGGACATAGGTCAATTGCCCGATTGCTCGGTAGATGAGGAAGAGATTCGAAATGGGGGTAATCTCATCGATAACATACACAGGTACTGCCAGATCAGTTCATGTGTCGCACTAGTTCAGCAATGGATTTCTGGTGGAGTAAGCCTGGGGTTAGCTGGTCCACTGGTCGTTACATGCGCACAGGTCACAGAGCATGTGCTCAGCTCTTATGAGACTAGTTCACCGGCGAGGTTCACTCCTGCTCGTACAATTTCACAGAAGTTGTTCAGGAACTCCTGTCATCAGCTTAATGCAGGCGATCACCAGAGCATTGCCGAATGGGGTACTGCTTTTGGGATTCACAATCCTCGTTGGGAGATACTTGGGATCTTCTTTGCGGCTCTTGCGACGGCTGCGATGCATACGCCTCGATTTGAGCCTTTGTATCAAACACATCAGGGACAGCGTGAGCTGCAGAAGCTTGCGGTTAAATTCTCCGATCGATGTCTGGATATATCGCTGGCACTGGACCGACTGAATGATCTCCAGCTCTTACTACAGTATGAGAACTGGATTAGTCATTCGTGTCTCGATGGCGATCAAAGTAGGTGAATGTCATGCGATAGCTTTGAAGTCGCTGATAGCTGGTGCAGGTTACGTTTCGTGGCGCAAACTTGGCGATGTCATCAGTAGTTTATACGCACTTGGCTATCACGAACGCGTCAATGCCAACCTTCTTTCTATGGATTCGCTGAGAGAGGTCGCTTTTGCACGCACTTTCTCCGGTGATACAAACGTTTCCTTGTTCCTTGGTCGACCTCCTCGAATCGATCGCAAGCATTGCAGATGGATCCCAAGGCAATTCAAATGGAATCCAGATGCAAAGGTAGATTATCTGGCTGAGACGCAATGGTCAGCGATCTGTTCTGTGCTGAAAGGTGAAGCACTTGACCTCTTTCATCAAGATGATTATACAGAGAAGATGAGAAGAGCAAAGTGAGTAACGATTGCACATGTATTCAAAACCTGCTGATTTTGGTAGTACAATACGCGACGATGCTAATTTACAATGGTCGTCGCTTCCGCCTCAGTTCCGCCTCGAGACATCTTTGAAGGATTGCATCCGCCCGCCAAAAGATCGCGATTTCCTTGTTAGCACTTTACTCAACCATCTGCATGTTCATTTCCTCTTGCATCTCCAACTACAGCCTCGCGTCAATGAACCGGGACCTGAACTAGTTTCCATTGCAGCGAGAATGTTTACCCTTGTCATTGAATCCGTTCTACTGAAGGACACATTAGCATACTCCGGTACCACACTTGATTGGAAGGTAAGCTTTGAGCATGCATCTCCAACACCTTCCCTGACGACCATCAGGTAGCATACTACGGCCTCGCCGCCGCCGGAATAATCTGTCTCTCCCTTCTAAAACAAAGCCCCGTCTCCCCCGACAGCGGCGTCTCCAAAGCTCAAATGATCCAAGATCTCAACGTCCTCGTAGCCGTCGTCGACAGTGGAGTACTCATCCACCCCATCGACCCGAATTACGCACTACTATCGCGAGCCACCCTCACAATCAAGAGCTTGCTCAGGCGCCTGCTAAGTAGGGATATTAGGCATGCACCGCCACCGCCGGAAAATGCGCTGATGCAGAACCCTGGGGCAATAGCGCCGGCGGACTGGAATCTGTGGGATAACCAGCATCTTCAAGATTTCGAAGTTGATTTTTGGCTAAATCTGGCGGAGCATCCGTTTTTGACGGAGACCCCGGCGGAAACGATGCCGTCGGCACAAGTTTAAACTTCATGTTGGTAGCATTTGGAGTGGGCGGTGGCCTTTCATTTTCTGTCATTCAGCATTCTGGCATCTCTTGCATCTCTTGCATCTGGCGTAGCATGTCTCTTTGAGAGTCATAGAAAAAGTTATCAGAGCATTCTAAAGCATTGTCGTGGGCGACGCTGCCAGATCGAAAGAAAGACGGAGTCTGAAGTAACCCACGCATACTCTCATGACTGGTTTCAGTGGAATACTATAATTGCGTAGTTGATCGTATTGAGAGATTGATGTATGCTCAATGTGTTGGAATCATGGCCGTGGCTTTGTGCGTGATGATCTACATTGGGTTAATAGTATCTGGCTCGATCATGTAAGTTCAGCTGGACCAATCTTCGCTCGCAATGCCACACGAGCAACGTATTACGGCTATCTCGGCAAGAAAGCCAATGCATCGTCCAAGATACTTCACGTGGACTGTTCACTCGGGTGCTGGTGCCCAGGCTCTGGGTATGCATTATATTATCACATGTTGACAACCTGTCTGTTACTCTTCTGCGCCTTTACTCTTTCTCTCAATTATCGTTGGAAAAATGCATGTTAGTAATAGAGAAACAGAACGTGGCTCAAGGCAACCGCAAAGCAATCCAAGGAAAGCATCGGCGTAGTCGGCGTGTTCTCACGGAACCGCTTTGCCTCGGCTCGTCGCGGTTTCCTGAATGAGCACTTGTCCCACCTTCCACCATCAACCCCTCTACAAAGGGACATCCGACATCGCCCCCAGTCAACTCACTTAAATACTACAAATACCAGTTAATACATCCATTCCACTGCAAACAAGATCGAGTACTCAGATCCATCATGGCGCCCACCGTCAAACTCGCAGAGTACTTGTTCCAGCGGCTGGTCCAACTCGGAATTGGTTCCGTCCACGGTGTCCCAGGCGACTTCAACCTCACGCTCCTCGACTACGTTGAACCCGCAGGTCTGAACTGGATAGGAAATGCAAACGAGCTGAACGCGGGGTACGCAGCAGACGGGTACGCCAGGATTAAGGGAATTTCCGCACTGGTAACCACCTTTGGAGTCGGCGAGCTCTCTGCTATCAATGCCATTGCGGGGGCATACGCTGAACGTGCGGCTGTCGTGCACATCGTTGGAACACCGCCGCGGTCGACGCAGGATGGAAGGGTGAAGGTGCATCATACGTTTGCGGATGGCAATTTCGCGCGGTTTGCAGAGATGGCGAAACATGTAACTGTTGCACAGGCGAGTTTGCGGGATCCGAGATCGGCGCCGGAGCAGATCGATCAGATTCTTGTGCAATGTTTGCTTCATAGCAGGCCGGTCTATATTGAGGTTCCGGTCGACCTAGTGCGCGCACCTGTGCTATCGGGGTCACTGGAGAAGAAGCTTGAGCTGCCGGAAGCGGTTTGGGGTTCGCCACAGGACGATGCGATTTCAGCGGTATTAGAGAAAGTACATTCTGCGAAGCAACCGATTATTCTGGCGGACGGCGAGATCCGTGCAATGGGTGTGGTTGAATCATTACAGGAGCTGAGCAAGAAAACGAATTGGCCGACATGGTCAACTGGATTTGCGAAAGGACTGCTTGATGAGACACAGAAGAACTTCCACGGCATATATAAAGGAGATTGGGAGGAGAAGAACACACGAGCTTTCTTCGAGGCGGCGGATGTGGTACTCTGTTTCGGCGCTCACTTCAGCACAACGAACAGCTGGGGCGGGACCAGTCTTCCAGACGACAAAAACACCATATATTTCTCAGATACAGAAATCCGTATAGGGAAGAAGACCTTCAGAGACGTGCCAGCCAGACAAGTCATTCCAATCCTGTTGCAGCGTCTCGACGAGGGGAAGATCCAGCGGTATGAGAAATACCCAGAGCTCCGACAAGATCAGAATGTTTCTGTGCAAGACACCAATCAAGATGGCCCCATCACTCAAGACAAGGCCTGGAAAGTGCTTGCTACGTTCATGCGCGAAGGCGACATCATGATGGGCGAGACAGGCACACCTGGCTACGGTGCCCGCGAAATGCGTCTCCCGCCCAACACACGACTCTTTACACCTGTGACTTGGTTATCTATCGGCTACATGCTTCCCGCAGCCCAGGGTGCTGCCTTAGCACTACGTGATGGGGGCTCAGTGAACCTCGGTCATGGAAAACCCGGTGGCCGGACGATTCTCCTAATCGGTGACGGCTCTTTCCAGATGACGGTTCAGGAGATTGGAACTATTATTAAACACAATCTTGACGTTGTTATCTTTCTGATCAACAACGATGGGTATACTATTGAGCGATGCATTCACGGCGTCAAGCAGGCATATAATGACGTTGCGAGATGGCGGTACCTGGAGTCTCTGAGCTTTTTCGGAGCTGAGAAAGATGCTTATACTGCGACTGCGAAGACCTTCGGTGAGCTGGGAAAGGTTCTGGCTGATGAAAAGCTCAGCGATGGAAAAGGGATTAGGATGGTGGAGGTTTTCATGGACAAGGAGGATGCGCCTGAAGGGCCGTTGAAAGACCTGATGAAGGCACAGCTGGCGAAGGCCAAAGAAGCATAGTGAAAACACACCAACATCAATAGCGAGCGAGTCTCCCTCGAATCGGGTAACCTGCTTCAATTAAAATAATAGTTCAGGCATCGTTACAATGTAACGGTGAAGACGACCACGTCCCCGTCTGACACGCCACATCCCTGCGATGATCCCGTCTGTGTCCTCAAAAACAAGGCAAATCACCCAACACGACTTCGCCGCAAAACACCCAACGCTCTCTCCTTCTTCTCTCCCCTCTCCCAAAACACTACTCAAACACTGAACTTCCCCCCATAATAACCGTGCAGCACCTCAAACCAACAAAATCCCTTTTCCTTTCCCCCACACTCAGGGTCCTCCCCCATCCCTGCACCTCGCCTAACATTTCTCAGCCCCCACTACGTCATACCCTCCCTCCCCATGTGCTACGCAAACTACACCCAACACTCAGGCTGCAGCCACATCGCGCTGTCCGCCTCGCAACCCCTCACCCTCTGCGACGCCGCCATCAACCGCCTTTATTCCCTCCGCGGTCCCTCCAGCCCCCCCATCACGCCCAACGCGCAGCCCTTCACCGCCCCACCTAAACGCAGCGCTTCACGACGTCGCTTTTTCTCACTGAGTGGCACGCTCTCGCGGAGTGCGAGTTCGGCGTCGAGGTCCAGGAATGCGAATGAGGGGTTGGGACGTACGCGGTCGGTGAGGTCGACGGCGGGGAGCTTCACGCCGAGTACGACTTTGGTGGAGAGCGTAGATGTGGGGGGGTTGCCGGAGCATGAGGTTAGGGCTGTGAGGTGTGGGGAGGTGGTTAGGAGGAGTGTGGTTGCGGGGGAGATGAGTGTTTGTGAGGGGTGTAGGGGGGCGGTGGAGGCGATGAGGAGTATGGTTGAGAGGTGGGTTAAGGTTCTATTTCTTACTTTTTTTTCTTACTTCTTGGAATGGGATTTGGGATGGAAATTGGCTGGTCTATGTATGTGTGTGGTGTGTTGATCATGGGATTGAGTGGAGGGGGTGATTTGCTACAGTGAAGATGTGAACCGGGATTGAGTGAGCGTACTAACACCATCAAGATACGATAAAACGGGCTCCATCCGCGGAACCGCCGCCTTCGAAACATTCCTCCGCTTCTCAGACGACAGAAACTACACCGCAGACGGTGACGTGACCGTTCCAGTGCGCGACAGCATTGCCGGAGGTCACACTGGTGCAATGCAAGCCATTGTCCTGGGCCACGCTTCCGAGACTTCGCCTGCACCCCAGCGAGGAGGAACCTGGGGGAGGGAAGCTGACGCAGAGACGCTGAGTGATTGCCAAGTTGATGCCGTGGGCTCGAGATCTGCAAAGGGTCCGCGACGCGCAGTGATTGTGGGGCAGAATCTTGAAGGGCATCCGAGCGAGGCGGGGTGGTTGGTAGAGGGAGGGACGAATGGATTGGGGTATTGGAAAAATGATGATGTGAGTAGTTTGGCGACGAGCCGGGTTTTTGCTGGGATTTAGTATGGGGAGAGGGTGTGCTGGAGGGGAGCGTGTTGGTGTATTTTTAGATGGTCTTTTTGTCTTGATATTTTCTAGATGGTTCACAGCTGTGCGCATTAATTTTGTTCAACTTTTTTTCTGCTCGTCAAGGGAGTGGTTCAGTGGTACTCGGTGCTCATTTCCAAGATCTCAGGTACTGGAAGTATCTTCGCAATAACTTCCGTTCCGGTGTAAGCTTCGTATACACCATGTACATAGCAACTCAAGCTATCAGTGCAGCTTGTGCAATTTCTCCTACACAAACAATACGTGCGACAAAAAGTTGACGCGTCTTGAAATGAGTCCATACACCAGAATTTACGCTCATTAGTATCAATGGGGTAGGTGGATCTCCCACATCACTGAGAACCCGCACGAGAGGAAACGTACGAATCGTTGACAAGGGTAGCGCGGAACTACGAATCGCGCTCGCTTACATTAGTATGTTAGCAAAGGCACTGCGGATGGCTATTAGTCTATCCGGGTCGCAGTGGTTCCGGTTGGTGTAGGCTACATTACTGCGCCTCACCAGTAGTCGTACTTCAACACGGCCAGGGAAACTTCTACATCGGGATAAAACAGTGCATCACGTGAAAGTATAGCACCATGACTGTGGCTTGGCTTGCGAAGCTAGACTTGATTTAGTCTCGCTGTGTTGGTTGTCGTCCTCCTGTAGACGAAGACGTTAGAGTAAGGACAGGGCTGAGTTCCTTCAGCGCGCTACAGGAACCTAGGTGTTTTCAAGGCTGTAGTTTGATTAAGTGCAGCGTAGTGCTCTGATATCACGCGTCAATCACAGATGCTGCCTGAAGCCGACTGCGAGTATAATTAGAGCTCGAGCTGCTCGAAATTATTCACATTCATCCCAACTCGTCTTCGCACCGTTCAGACAGTCCTTTACGATGGCCAATCGCATATTTTCACTTGGCTTGGTGGCTTCCGTCGCTGCAAGTCCCACATTACTCAAGCGCGACAACACGACCATGGTATATAGCTTCAAGGACGTCCCAATCACCTCCAATATCCAGTATATTCCCTGCTACGACAAATTCACCTGTACGCAACTCGAGGTTCCACTGGACTATGACGATCTCTCTGCTGGAACCACAAACATCGCTTTCATCAAGCACAGTGCCCCACAACAACCAGCGATGGGAGACATCATCTACAACCCCGGTGGTCCCGGTGGATCAAGCATTGGCGACGTGCCGCTTGGTCTCCCTCGGATAGTCGCCCTTCTAGGAGACTCCTACAACATCGTTGGCATGGACCCTCGAGGCGTCAACAACAGCGGTCCGCTACTCGATTGCTTTGGTGGAAAACCCTGGCTGAGAGACTACTTCATCAACAAGTTTTTTTTTGACGTCGATCCTCTCAGTGAGGCTTCTTTCAGCAATTACTACGAGATGACGGGCGCGTTCGGCACATGGTGTACGCAGAATCTTAATGAGACGGCGAAATATGTTAACACTCCTGCTACGGCGAGGGATATGCTACAATATGCGGAGCTGCTGGCAGAAAGTCAAGATAAACCACGGGAGGAAGCGAAGGTTAATTACTATGGGATTTCCTACGGGACGGTGCTGGGCACCACATTTGCGGCTCTTTATCCCGATCGCGTTGGCAAATTCCTGATCGATGGGGTTGTGGATGGAAACGATTATTACTTCGGAAACTGGTCTCAAGGTCCACAGCAGGCCGATGCCGCGGTCGAATCCTTCTTCACGCTGTGTGCCGAAGCCGGAGAGGCCTGCGCGTTCAAGGGCAACAGCTCCACAGCTGAAGAGATCAAAGAGCGCTTCGATGGGATATTGGAAGATCTGGAAAAGAACCCGATACCCGTGACAGACCCACACTACGTCGTGGTCCCCACAACAGTCACGCACATGGATTTCCGCAACTTCCTCACTACCTCCCTATACCGACCTGCAACCGTATTTCCCATCCTAGCTACCCTCGCCGCCGGTTTGGAGAAGAGAGATGGCAGATCTACTGCGTCTGTCACCGGGAAAGGCATACCCCCAACGGGCGCATGCGATTACCGACCTCTAGGGTATGATTCGACTTTCTATCGCCAGGTCATCGCCTGCAACGATAACAATCACAACTTCGAAATCACCAAGGAGTCTCTCACCGAGCTATTCAAGTACGAAAGAACGCAGAGCACGTATATTGGAGACGTGTGGTCGATGGCTGTTATCCCTCAATGTCGAAACCTGGACATCTCATCACCGGCTTCACAGATTTTCCCAGGGTATAAGAACGTGAAGACTAGTACTCCGATCCTCTTCGGTGGGAATCTTATCGATCCGGCGACTAGCTCTTATGAGTTGATGTCGAGCTATTTTGAGGGTTCGAGGGTTTTGTTGCAGGATGCTATTGGGCATGCGTTGATTAGTACGACATCGAATTGTACGGCTTCGTATGTACAGCGGTACTTCAAAACTGGGGAACTGCCTCCTAAGGACACGGTTTGTGAGACGGATTTTAAGGTTTTTTCGTCAGCTTTAGTGGTGGAGGATGCGGGTTTGGTGACACGCCATTCGACGGGTAGAAGGGCGGTTGATATGTTATAGGTAACTTGGTGATGGTCTCTTTATTTACAAAGTTTTTTAATATAAACTCTGAATATTTCTATTTCGTTCAATTGCTATCCAATATTTACGTTGCCCAGTCTATTAGTGTCTGTTCCATCACCACTTCTCATCGATCAAACTATCAGCACCCAATCTATGTTCTATGCTCTCATGCTATCATTTATAACCCTTTCGAGCGTATACAATTCTCCTTGCTCTATTGTCCCGTTTCGCTCAAGCAAATTTCGCTTCGAGCTTATGACACCGCAAACTTGGATCTCGATCTCAGCTTCGACCCATAGAAGTACAGTAGCCACATGCCAATCTGCAGGCTCCAGTTAGTTCTTATCCAATCCTTGCGACTTCTGCGTATCAATGGACCTACAATTCCCATAACACTCAGTCCAGCCAAGAGGCTGATTCCCTTGCCCACCCCAAGATAAAGATACATTGATCGCGAGAAGAGCACTGAGCCAAACGCGAACAAAGATCGGAAGAAATCATTGCCCGCGAACAATGACGCAGCGTATTGAGGGTACGACATCGGGACGTAAACTGTCCAGTATAAGTGCTTATTCAGTACTTTCGAACACAAGCGAACGAAAGCTTTGGGCATCACGCACTTTGTACGCTGCTAAGCCGCAAATGAGGAACGCAACTTACTAAAGATACACTGCATGATTATGTACACAGACACAGCGTAAAGCGTGCATCCTACCACAGTGCCCATCCAGTGGATACTCGGATTCGCAAGCCACGCGAATAGAAAGAGCCCAATCGTCGGCCCGAAACATGCGATAAGTGCAGGGCGAAGCCGAAACTCTTGGGGACGCATACCATTGCGCCGCACATCAGGTATGAGGTAGAAGTGAAGGTAAGAGAAGTAGATGGCCATGGAGATGAAGCATCCCACTATTATGCATACAAAGACAAGGCCGGTTTCGCCCACATTGAAGCCGTACATTGGTGGATAGACCAGAGGGAAGACTTCGAAGTAGGAGTAGTATATGCCGTAGATAAGAGCCGTATAGATATTGACGAAAAGAATCTTAGGTATGTTGTCAGCGGTGAAGTTATCCAGTGACAAGTGAGTTTACGTACAGCTGGGTCTTTGAAAGTGATCTCCAGAGGCTTCCAAATAGCTTCGATAATCTCGGTGCGGAGTTCAACACCTTGTCTTTCGATTTCGCTCTGAGTGCGTATCTTTTCGTTTCCAGATACCTTGCGTAACCGTGCAGCACGATTGAAGAGAATGTTTGAACTCGATGTTTCAGGGAGGAAGAAGAAAAATAGGAGGAACACTGGTCCCGCCATCCATAAAACTTCCCACTGCGACCATCGCCAGTTTTCAGCGTAGACGGCAAAACCAGATATGAGAGGACCGAGAGCTGGCGCGGCGAAGGCTGCAGAAACCCAGAAGGCTACTGGATAAGGTAGATACAGGGGAGAGTAGATGTCCTAAAGGGTGTGAGTGACTAAGAAGATGCTACAAAGGTAGGACTCACTCCCATGCTTGCACCGCCACTAGCTAGACAAGGGCTGCCAAAGAAGCCAAGCAAGAACCGAAGCACAAGCAAACCTCCAAGATTGTCAACAAGCGATGTCGGGAGCGCTAGAATGGTGAACAATACGAAGGTCGTTATGTAAGGGATGTTCCTTCCAAACCGTGGAACTAGACGAATGTAAGCTTTGCCAAGTTAGATTTCTATCCATATATACCTTCAGACAGAGGTGAAAAAATCAAGGGGCCTATTCCATAGCCTGAAAGATTTAGTATCAGAACTTCCATAGATGCGAAGCTTGCAACGTACCCAAAACATACAAAGCTAGGCCCAACGACGCCTTGAACTCGTGAACTCCAAATCTCGTCATGACTAGAGCCTGACTGGAAACGTAGATACTGCTGGAACAGTACACCACGAAGGTGTACAAGTCCATAAGGAACGCGGTCCAGAATTTCTTCTTCTGGGACCAGTTCTTATCATTCCGTCAGTAAGCGCATATTTGATAGAGGTACCAATCAAACTCACCTGCGGGTTGTCTGGATCATCCGTAGAGTACCAGTCCACCAGTATGGTCCCATCTCCTGTCTTCACAGGCGCGATGGGTCGTGACTCTGCTTTCTCTAGTGCAAGTTCCGCATCCTGATGTGACCCATCTCCTGTATATGGTAGCGGTCTTGTTTTAACTTTTTGTGATGTTATGGGACCTTCCGCGATCTTTTCGATATCGCTTTCATTAACTTGAACGGTGCTGGACCCCTGGCTCTCTTCTTGTTTCCCTTTATTGGCAAACTCGCCAGAAGATGGGCGGCTGCTGTGGCTTGAAGGAGTCTGGCTTCTTGTATAAGAAGTGGGACATTGGAAGTCTGGTTCTTCTTCGGGGTATTTGAAGAAACGGTTTGCCGTAAGATAGCGGATCAGTTGGCCGAAAGGGGCGTCGCGCACGAGATTCTTCATTATGTTCTTAAGGTTCCAAATTGTCACAGGAAGAAGAACAGGTGTTCAGAAGCGAAGTTGAGGTCAATTTCTCATGTACAACTCCTACATGGAAAGCCAAGGAGAACCGTTTCTCTTATGTACATACGCGGCAAGGTGTCTGTAGTGTCGTCTAGTTATAACTGCAAAGATAACTAAACTGTTCTCGATGACAAACCTTAGGCGATTACAACAAGGAGCATTTTTCGTCCGTCATATCTCGAAATTCCTGGGCAATGTGTCTTCATCTCGTAAAATTCATCGTTCTCTTATAATGTGAGTAAAGTAAGCCGTTGACTATCTTCCGAAGTCAGCAAGGCGAGGGGGGTCGAAAACATCATGACAAATTACTGGCGCGGAGAGAATGCGCTCTCCAGACAGCTACGAGATGCACCTCCAGTGCTCATTCACAGAATCATGGAGTTCGTTGTCGACTATAGTAATACAGTAAGTGAGCTTTTGGGATTGTTGTCGTGCTCGAGCTCGTCATATCAATTTAACCTCTAGTCTTTCAATAGCCACTTAAAAGTAAGAATTCGTGTTAGATTCTCATTAAAAGCGGATACAGAGGATTGTTACGATACTGGATAAGTGATAGACAAGTCTTATGGCGGTTTCGATTACTGAACAGACCTGTTCACTAATCTTGAGCATAATTGAACCAGTCCAGTCCTTCACCACGCTAGTAGACTCGCTCACTGGGCACAACTGTTTCGATGATATCGATGACACGTGTTTATTGATATTCAAAGCCCGAAACCAACTCTTACCCATCATTCATACTCATGGAGTTACCTAGGCCATCCCACTTGAGAACCTCATCCTACAAATTCATACAGGAGGTGTCCCAAGCTCATTCACATACATCCCGCTCCGTTCCGACTGAATAACCCATTGTTTCCACGGCTTATAACTAATCCAAATATTCATATTTTTCGAATCCCTCCTTTCCTCTGTGGATAAATAATGCACGCCATCGATGCCCATTCCAGCCGACGCAGAGAGACCTATCGCTCTCGTTTGCACCCGCGCATTACTCGTAGCATAGTAAGCGAATTCAGTAACCTGTTCGATGGAGGTCCCCGTAGTGATGAACCCATGGCCACGTTGCAGCGCCGTGGTGTACAGTGGCGCACCCGGCTGAGAAGTGTTGGTTCCCAGAACAGCAGCCAAGGCTGCGCCGAGACGAGGCGTGTTGACGAGCATGTCGTGGGGATCGGTGGCTTCGTAGACACTTTCGATGTCAAAGTTTGGAACATCGTCGCCTGTTTACAGTTTAGTTTCGATGTCCGAGGCCCGATCACTAATGCGCTTACCGAGAAATCCTGCCATGTGATATGTTGGCTGTACCTCGACGCTTCCTGTTATAGTGTACGGTAGCACATCTTCGCTGTGGCTATGAATGACCGCGTTTACGTCCGGATACCTTTTCAAGATCTCGCTGTGGATGTATCGCTCTGCATAACCACCTCTGGTACCGTTCACGGCTGAACCATCTGATACCTGATACTCTCCAATGTCCTTGGGACCTGATACTATCGCTGCTCCCATCTGATATGCCAGAAAGAACGTATCGTTATTATTAGGATTTCTCACACTGATGTGTCCGAACGGATCAAGTACGTTGAGATAGTCCAGGATATGGTTGGCCGCGATGAGAGTGGAGAGTGTTGCGGTCAGATTCACCATTGTGCTGATCAAGAATGAATGGTATCGTTACCCTGAAAGATTAGGATGCTGTATAAAACTGCGAGTGCGATGGTTTGTGGTCCAGAGAACTAGTAGCAGGTCATGACGAGTGGTGTCCAATAAGTGAGCGCCAAGACACCAATGGTGACTAGCTGTATGGCAGGAGCTGAGAATTAGATCGGAGGAGAAGTACTGTAACACACATAGCAAGCGGAGATGTTCGCAGAAGGGAATTTTGTGACGCACATAGTAAGCGGAGGTCCTACGGCAAGGACCAGTGGGTGATGTGGACAAAAACTTGGAATGATTTGTCATGTGCTTTGCCGCTTTCTTTCAAGCAATTAGCTTGCATTCACGGAGCTAGATGGTAAAGATGCATGTCAAAGGTAATGTTCTACTGATACGATCAATTCCTTTTGCACTTGGATAGCTATGAGAAGATAACATCCAAAATCTGGACTATTTGCATGTTACGAGCATTGCAGATGCAATCGAGAAATTCCCCTGAGTAGCATTTGGAGAGCCACCCTAGACTCACTAGACTACAACGTGGCCTCGATCTATTTACCAAATATCCATGAATCTAGTACTTTCGTAGAAGTGGACGCTGATGGTTTGTTAAAATGTTACAGCTATTCTACATCGTCTTTGGTTCGGGCCAAAGGACATGAGCCTCGGAGGTTAGGTGGGGTCGTTGGTTTTCCATTTGTGGGGTAGTTGTCTTCTCGTATCAACATCATCGAACACAGAACATCATGTGTTTGAAACATGATTCATACACTCTGCAGAAGTCTATAATAGTCACAAGATGCCTTCTCCCACCACTATTCTACCAGTCCTCCTATTCGGATATGATTGTTCGCCAGTCCTTTCACATGAATTGGAGAGAAAGTCCCTATACGTACTGATATATATCAGCGAGCCCGTTAACAAACAAAGTCAGCCTCGTGCTCCGAATCAAGAAAACCCCCATCCCCAGCCAGATACGCAGAGTTTGTAAAGTCCCAACCTATTCCTGGACTAGTGTAGTTGCTGTAATCAGGCCGAGAGATAGCTTATGAACAAAAAGGAAGCAGGTGCAAAAAGAAATACTAGAGGGAAGTTGAACGGCAGCCTTCAGGTGAGCATAAACACTAAATCAGACTAATAAACCCGGTTGACTCGATAGAAACTTTCCCAGAACCCTACCAGTCAACAAATCGACGTAGAGATAAGATAATGTCTCAAAGAAGGACAAACGGGACCTATCAAGATGACGAACAACTCCTTTACCTCAGCACCAGTATCAATAGTCCTACAATCGAGACTGTTAAAGGTAAGAGATGCACACAATACCTCCCCATAAACCAAGCAGCGATGCGGAAAGAAGAGTCACAAACCGAGCCCTATATGCACAGAGCCTTCCCTCCAAAACACCCATCCTGAGCCACCATACACATTGGAGCCACAGTAAGTACCCCCATCTCTCACCCCCACTTCCCACCGATCTTAAACCAACCTTCATCCATCCCTTCCCCACCCATCCCTTCATAAACCATCATGCCCGTCATAAGACGCTCACCTCAACAGACTTCGTCCCATCAACGCCTTCCAGCCTGCCCTAGCTACGCCTGTAGCAGACAGCATGCAACCTCTTTCTCAGCAAGAAACGCGGTACATGGTCAACACCACTCGAGCATTTCGTGATACGGGAGTTACTACCGTGTGGAGGGATGTTCGTGCTATGTAGATACACCGGGAAGAAAAACGCAAAGAAAGCGTCCCGGTATATGATTCTGCTTTCCCGCTTTGATAGATTCTGTTGCAGTGGTGGGAGGAAGGTGAGTGTTACGAGGGACGAGGAATTATATGTATGGGATTAGACTGGCTAGAGCGATGGATGGGAGAACGTTGGAGAAGGGATATGGCTATGTTTATGGAGATTGATATAACGCTGATATGGTGTTGGGGGCTGATATGTCGTTTGAGCAGTGCCTGAGTTTTCAAGTTTCGTGAGGCTCGCGTTGAAGGACACTAGAGTTAACGTTCGTGCTCCTGATCTCGATTAAAATCCAATGTTTTGATGGGATGAGATTGGGTGGCAAGGGTTGTGCAAGATACTGGATAAGTATGTTAAAAATGGGTACAAGCCAGTCATATTGTCCATCTGCAGGGTCTTCCATCATCACAGGGCCAGATATTTCATGACAGGTTCGAAGACATCTACCGCTATATCCTCATCAGATAATTTATTTTCCCAACGCCCAAAACGCCCTCGACTCATCCCATCTCCCCTCTTACTCATCAACATCCATCTCCTCAGCCCCACCCCCAACCCTCATCCTAACCTTCCTCTTGCTCTTCACCTTCGGCACCTCCTCCTCGCTAACCTCCTCATCCTCCTCAATCTCCCTCCTCCTCCTCTCCACCTTCTCCCTCACACCCTCAACATCAACCTCCATACCCTCGTCCTTCTCCACGGCCCACCTCTCCGACGGCGGCAACAAGTGCTGGTTCTCCTCCACCAGCTTCCTGTCGTCGGCCCTCTGCCTCTCCTTGTTACCACGCATGCGGGCCTTGTAGAAGGCGCGCTCGCGCTTCGCCCTGATCTCGGCAACGCGCGACATGGCCTTGAGCGTCGTCTGCACGAGGTCGCGGTTATAGCGGGTAGGAATGTTGCGGCGGGCAGCGAAGGAGAGGGTGGAGTCGACGGTGAGTTCTTTGCCGTGGGCGCGGCGGAAGGATTTGGTCCAAGCGAGCTTGCGGGGGTTGCGCTTCATTTTGAAGTTCCTGTTGGGAGGGGGAGGGAACGGTTAGTGGGTGTAGTGGAGGGAAGGTGCGAGTGGGTGGGAGGGTTTCCTTACTTGTGGCATTTGCTCTTGCAGAAGCGGAAGGCGCGCGCATCGTTGCGGACAAAGGTGATGCCCTTGGAGGGGTACTGGGAGTGTTGTTAGGATGGTTTTCTGGGGGAAGTGGTAGGGACAACGTACCACGGGCGCCGAGCAGAAGTAGCACGTCTCGATGCGCATGGTTGCGGATTTCGCTTTCGCGCTCTACTTTTCTTTCTCTTTCCTTCTGTTCCTTCTGTTCACCTCACGCGCGAGGTTACTATTCAACTTCCGGGCAGCCACACACGGTGTGTGGATAGTCGACGGCGGCGGTCGTGGTGGTAGTGGTGGAGACACACGGCGCAGTGGGTGTTGAAGCAAAGGCGAAATCTTGGCGCGGATTAAATTCTCAAGAGTGGAGGTTACCCTTGGGCCCCACTTTGTGCCCGCCAGCCAATCGGAGCCGCCTCAGCGCCTGCATGCATCTCGCACTTTTCGTCGTTGCGCTGGCCAGTCGCCATCATCTAGGAAGATACTCTATCCATTCATTGATGTCCGTCCCCAACCAGCAGATCTCCACCTACACTCCGCCTCAGCCGCAGTCCGCCTATCCGCAGCAGCAACCGCAGCAAGAGAAGAAAGGAATGTCGCTCTGGGTTTGGGGTATCGGGCTTGGCGCAGCCGCCTTCTTCGTACGTCCATCCGCATGGGAAAGATGGCGCTGGCATTGTCGCTGTTGAAAATGGCAGAAAGTAAAGCTAATACCCACAGGGCCGCGCCGGACTCGTAGCACTGAGGAGATCGGGAGCCGCTGGCAGCGCGCTAGGCCGTGGTTACTACAAGGGCGGATTCGAGCCCAAGATGACGAGGAGGGAGGCAGCCCTGATTCTAGAGATGCCGTACGTACACCTTGCATCCTCTCGAGATCCCAGAGTCATCGCTGGAGATGATCGCGACTTGAGTGGCACAATTCGCGACGGACCCCAGACTGACAACCCCCAGCGAACGCGGCGTCACCAAGGAGCTCCTCCGTAAAAAGCACCGCCAGCTCATGCTCTTGAACCACCCCGATCGAGGCGGTAGCCCATACCTTGCCACAAAGGTCAACGAAGCGAAGGAGTTGCTGGATAAAGAAATCAAGTAGAATGAACAAGAAACACGCTATGTATCAAGAGGTGTATTATATGTAATTGCATGGATGCGTTGCCCGGTGTTGCATTCGGCACGGCGTTGGTCTGTTTGGATTGGGAGAGGGCGTTGGCTCTTGTTGTATTGATATCACCACTCGCGCTGATTGGGCGAATGAACGCTGAATATATGTATGCATGTATCTGCTGTGTGAAGAGGTTCTGTTGTGGATTTGACGGCGGAAAATTGTGGGGGTTTTCCTGTGCTGTCCTGGGTATTGGCAAGGGGTGTGCCTAGCTTGACACATGCCATGTTTTTTACACCATTCGAAAAGTGGCGAATCTTTACTAAGGCAAATGTTGTTGGCGACCCTCGAGAGAAGGAGCGACTGCCGTGAGGAACCCGTAACCTTGGAATACTTGGAACGTGCAGTACACCGTTCCAAAAAATCAATACGTGAGCTGCGGTCGTATTAAAGACCGACTTTGTTGATTAACAGGGCTGATCCTTCTCCTAACAATGCGTTGCTGACTATTTGTCACCCACTTGCTTGATGAAAGGTGAGTTGTATTGTTGGGAGGGATGTTTCTGAGCGATTTGAATAGGTGAGATGCGGGTGTGGAAAGACAGGATAGGAAGGAGGTGAGGATCAGGGAAGTCACGAGATAGCACGGTTTAGGTTAGATGTTACTTTGTACTATACTTGATGACTTAGACAACATCCAGTGACTATAGAAACTCGTGAATGATCTGACTAGGTCGTAGTGTAAGTAGCCCGGATACGAATTGAATGTCATGTGTTGACCAAACGACCTTCTTTGACCCTTGGAAGAGCATTGCAGAGGGTAAATCGATATACTACAGGGCGAATATTGCTTTTTTTACAGTGCTTAGTAAAATGTAAAGGCAGGTACATCGATATCCCTTCCAGTCTCTGAACCGACTGCGGAAAACCTGCGAATACTTCGCCTGGTGACTGTTCTTTCCGGCGTCTTTCAACTGCCTCCCTACTTAGTCTCCCCAGAGCCAGGTTCTGACTATGAACCGATCTTTCGCGCATCCCATCCATCTTCATCTTGGTTAACCCCGCACATTAGCCCCGCTACACGCCTCTCTTGCCTCTTTATGCAGAACTGGATACTCCGCCGCAATTAGTCACCCTTAGCTTCCAGTAACTCCGAACTCTTTCGTGGTCTGCTTTCCGTATTCCGCCGCTCCTCCAATACCTGGTCCAGGTTCTGTGCGTAAGCCTTTCTTGCATGGCGAAAGAATTGGTTCTTGAGACTCGCGTATTTTTCAGGATTAAAGAAGTTCTCCACTTGGGGAAGCATTCGATGGTACATCTGGTTATTTACAGATGGTTTTGTGGAGAGCCAACGCTTGATGATTTCGGCTCGGTATTCGTCTGCTACGTGCTGGATGATTTGTTGGTTTTTAGTAACGATGTCCGGTGGAGGCTTCGACTCAGTATGTGTAGCCCTGAAAGCTGACAGGAGATATAGCTCCTTCCTCAAATCTTGTAGTTCGTAGTATAGCAGGCTCAGTGTGGCTTGCCCAAGTTGCAATCTACTCCAGAACAAGTATCGAGGGTCACGTTTTTGGTGTCTTGGGGTCCAAGACGACATCCGTTTGTTCCAAGTGTCCGTATATTCGTCACTGAAAGTCGCAAGAAGTTTCAAGCTTTTTATTTCTACAGACCTTAATTGGTCGAGTAGAGCATTTGTAGCGAGACCAGGTGACATCTCGGGCTCATCGAGCGACACTTGACTTATTTTCGTCCACCAACCCTGCTCGAGTTGCAGTACGTATTTCTCCTGCAATTGAAGAGTATATGTGACTTGACTGGCGCCTTTTAGCCTGGACTTGTCAGTAATCTATGTATGGACTTCAAAAGGTAAAACAGAATTTTTCCAAATATGTTTCATTCACATAACACACTATTTCATCGGAAGGACTGATAATGATGAGAAGCAGCATTATGGTTTAGTGGAATTATAGTAAAGGTGTGAAATCATACTGGAGTTTTCTTATTCCCTGGCCAGATTTGGCGCCATGCCTTGTATCCTGCAATTTTTTTCTGTTAATATTAAGGTCCTCGTCATCGCAATTGGAAATGAGAAAGAGTCTGGCCATGTGTTCAATGAATCGTTCATTAGCTTGCAGAATTGGACCTTCACGATAACAAACCATCAGACGGTTTACATCTTTTTCTATATCCATAAAACATTTCTTGAAGAGTCTTAGAGTATTTAAAATTCGTGCACGATGAATATCTGGCCATGATGCCATTATTTTCATCAGGAGACCCATGATTTCAACCTGTGTTGATACAGTTTTTCGAATAGGTGCAACTTTCTGCAAAGCATCAGACGATTGCTGACAACAAGCTAACAAAAAACGCAGCAATTTCCTTTCGGGCTTTTTTGCATGTTGCAGTCGTACGAATTTATCTCGCAAGTTCTTTTTAGCACGATGAACGGAGCATTGATGCTTTGCAAACATCAAAGAATCTATTGCGTATCCGTTGCGATCTTTCGAGTAAAAGTACGTGAATTTGTGGTTTGGACGTCGGAAAAAGCGAAGGAGGTCTTTGTACGGCGAGTTGATGGTAACAGGAGTTTTGAGGTCATGCGGTGGTATTGTCCAGGCAGGCTGGAGAAACATTTCAGTCGAACTTTTGTGCACGGGTGCGGCGTCTTTATCCCGGCCCGCAAGAGAGGAAAATTCTTGCGCTTTTGGGAAATATTTCCGCTCTTTGGTGTTGTGGAGGTACCTCTCATCAGTTGTCTTCTGATAAGAGGGAGGTATCGAGAAAAAGCCTCGAGTTGGACATCCAGCCGATGGCACCTTACGCCACACACGGAGAGTGATTTTAATCATAGCAACTGTCACCCTTGCGAGTCCAGAAGTACAGCTCCAGATCCTGTTTATGAAAATCTGCAAGGCGGTTTGCGACAATTAGTAGCTGGGTCATTTTTCTATTTGCTGATCTGCCATCGTTGTCTGGCTGTGTGCCTAAGTACACGAAAAGTTGATAGTCCCAGTATTTGTTGGAGAAAGTGGTAGCTTTGATGTGTGCAGGTGAAGCTGAATTGATCGAGATGAACAAAGACCAAAGACAGCTGTTATGAGGTCTGAGGAGCGCGGGTGTGCGTGGATATTCCAAGCGCTGTGCAGTGTCACATTACATAAGCTAATCTCGAATAGGACAATGTAAATCACGTGATTTTCGCAAGGCCTGGGGCCGGGAGCCTGTGACCTGGGGCTCCAGGGCTCCATCCAGCAAGGTTCCAAGGCTGCATCCTGCGTATTTCTGTTGTGTTTACGTTCAAGTATATCCTAGTTGACAATATCATATCCCGTCCAGGGCTCGTGGTACGAAAAACTCACAAATCCTCCCGATAATTTCTCTTCGTCTCTTACACCCAAATTGATTCATGTCAGATTCTACGATTTGATCTCTCGATACAGAGAACTGACAAGACATACACGTCAATGGTATGCTGGAGTAATCTAGATACGTATAAACTTGACCGAAATAACATCTTCTTCCATTCTCTTCCTTCGCTTGTTCTTGGCTTTTACTGTTACTATGTTTGTTTGCATCTCTCGTATGTGTTCCATACGAGTCCCATTTCAGAGCTCTGCTTGCACCTTCCTTTCCTCTTTAGTAAGGCGCTTGAAACAATCTGGGTGTCTTGCATGATATGATTTCTACGCTATGCTTGTTCTTTCGCGTTTTCACTGCTTAAAATAGGTCGGGATTTGTGCATGATATCATTTCCGCACTACGCTTGTTGTTATCCCGAAATGTATCTCTGTACCTTTATTCCACATGGAACTGGAATTGATGTCCCTCTAAGTTTATTCAAAGCAAGGTCTCGACCGTGATGTCCCAGTATCCGTAGGACAGGACGAACCGATGATCTGCGATTCTATCCGTCTCACGTTTCTGTACAATTTTCCGGCTAGCTGTAACGAGTTGCGAACAAGAGGCCTGATCAGTATTCATGACTCTAAACACAGCGATGGGGTAATACCATTTTGTTAGGTCAGTCGTTTCTTCTTGCAAGACAAATCAGCATACAGCTCGGACCCAACTTTTCCGGAATATCAATCGAATGTGATGCCATCACAACCTGACTCCCTTAGCAGTATCGATGGTGTCGGGAAATTCTTAAGAAATAGAAAGCTAAGCGGCCAGGAAGGACACAATCAATAGCAATGTACGCCGTGGGCGGCAAAGATTTAGGATTTGTAGTCCAATGGCAGAGCGAAAGGTATGGGTTGAATTTCGAGAAGTATGCCAATTTGCGCACGACGCGGCGAAGACCCTACAGATGTATAATCGTCTCGAATGAACCGACTAAACTATAGTGGTGGAACCCAAATGGCAGACCACGCAGAACGCGGAACATACATGATGTCAATAACAAACTGGCTCTACCAGCCAACTTCACAATATCTAAATATCGAACCCAAACTCAACAACCTCCGCCTTCAAGCTTTGTCTTCTCTCTAATCTTGCTTTATCGCATATCATACCAGCTCGACAAGAGCATGCCAGCGAGATCATTCGCATCCAATAATCCCAAAAAGTGCAAACAGACCCCCACGTACTAACATTATCCAAACCGTTGCCAGACGCATCAGGACAGTCCCCAAAATTTACAATCACGCACTAGATGCAGAATTGGAAACTCGCATCGACAAAGCTTTACGCTACAATATTATATACCTACAATCTTACCACATCCCGACTTTGACATACAAAGTAAGAGCAGGAAAGTCCAGAGGTAGAAGCGTTCAAGTCAGTCAAGTACTCCACCACAACATGGAAATCCTCCAACACAGCCTGAGATGATCGGGGATTTACAGTACTTGGCTGGACCATCCGATACGAATGATGAAATAGCAAAATGAGTGCCTTGATTCTCCAGTGACTTTCTCGACGTTCCAAAGGGCCTGGCTAGAATATATGTTGTAGCAGCTAAACGGTGAATTGCAAGAAAGGTGTTTGTTGTTAAGGGTGCATAAAGACGCAAATATAGGTGCTATGTCGGTGGTAGGAAATAGACGTGAGGCTCGACTTCTCGTCACTTCTGCCGTCCCGCCTATAATTTGAGCATCTGTCGGTGCGCTCTCAGATGATAGATAGATTAAGTCATGTTCTAATCGCGATTCCACAGCTGACGCCATGATCTAGAGGCCAATCATGACAGTCACCGAGTTACGATATTCGCATCACATAACACACCACACACTACACCAGCCCACAGCCTCGGAAACAATCGTATGAAATCTATACACAAGATGCATTTCTCAATCTAGCCAGCAAGCCGACCGCCACGGGACGCCCGATTCTCAAGACGTGATGGATTGACACGCACAATGGGTGGGTGCATGGCACGGCGGCGATTCCCAGGCGATCGGCCCCCCTACCCCTCGTAGAACACCGTAGTCATACAATCCATCTCCACCCCCATGCTTTGCTCTTGCTCGTTAGATTTACTCCTCGCCCTCGCCGAACTCAGCGCGGCCGGCCTTGGAGTTGAGGTACTCGTTCCTGGGGCAGTGTTAGTATGCCATCTCTCATCCCACTTTCTCGCTGCCTCTCTCTCTCCTGCATATAACCGTCCCATCACTATCCACCTTTTTCTCTTCGTCCCTCTCTCTCTTCAATCAATCAATCCACATACCTCTCAATAGCCCACTGCATAGTGCTGTACGCCACAATAAACGGCGGCACAACGTAGAGAATCTGGTTCCTCCCCCTCCTCACCGTGTTCCACACGCCCTTGGTGAAGAAGCCGGCGAACGGCCGCTGACGGTTAGCCGAAAGCGCGTACGTGATGAGGCCCTTTCCGGGCTGACCGCCGCCCTCGTAGGGGTTTCCCCAGTTGCCGATGTGCCAGCTATGTGGAGCGTTAGCAATGGGTCCAAAAGATGCCGAGCATTTCTATATGTGTGGATTGGAATTGTGCGGTGGAGAGTGCGGTAGACAACGTCGTGGCGATGCCCGGGCGGGTCAATTGATGGAGCGGACCGGGTGTGTGTGCGCGAGGAAGCGGGTGACGTACGTGGTCTTGTGGCGAGCGCCGTTCGAGGAGGATCCGCCGGCCATGGTGGTGTGTGTGCGATTGAGCGGGGAGAGAGGGTAGACGGGGGAGTGTGGTGGGTTCAATGGGTGGAGTTGTGAGCGTACGAGCTTGGAGAACGGGCGTGGAAAAGCTTGGCGTGAGCTGTCTGGTTCGGGTATGGTCGGGGGAGCGTCGGCCACTCACGGGAGGCGTGTTTGCAAGGTGGACAACGTCATGCCTTGCTTTGTTATGGTATTCAGTTGGGGATAGCTAATATATGGGTGGGAGAACGATGCATGAGGTGATTTTAAATATCCAATTTTTGTTATAATAGATGCTCAAGTAAAAAGGTTACGGTGTAGGGAATAACCCCTCGAAGCTAACACATGCAGCAACGATGCCAGCGATGCGACCAAGCATCCAAGAAAGTCTTAACAAAGCCAGTGGGTATCGTGCAATTTTGTAACATCAAAGTCCCTCCTACTCCGGCACACAAATCTCATGTCCAGGTTTCAACGCATCACAGTCTACTCCCTCATTCCCCTTCATTGCCAACAGTTCCTCTACACCCACACCATGCGCTTGGGCGATTTCCCAGCAGGTGTCTCCTTTCTCGATCGTGACAGCCGTCGCACCATCATCACAGTTGATCTGCGGAGGCCCAACATCAGCGCCCGAACCAGCGCTTCCAAGGAACCTGAACATGAAAAGCACGAACACGATGGCGACAAGAGCGAACGGCAGCATCATCTTCACGGACTCTCTATTCGACTGCTTGATCTCCTCGTTGCGCGTTTGAACTTCAGAATCGCTCAGCAGTGGCCGCTGGCCTTGCGGGTAGAGTTCGCCATAGCGGTTGCCTTCGGCGGACTCGTAGATGGTGCCGTCGGGGGCGCGGAAGGTGTAGGTTTGCGTGTCGGCGTCGTAACCGATGCGCTGGAAGCCCTCGGGGAGACGCTCCTCGTCCTGGATTGTGAGTTAGTTTGAGAGATTTAAGACGGCCAAGTGACGCGTACGCTATCGCGGTTAGCCCAGCGACCCATGATGTAGATTGCTCTGCGAGATTAGGACAAAGACGGAGAACAATGTTAGTTGACGAAAGCAATCTTTCGAAGGTGGAGGGTACAGTAGTTTGACGGTTCTACGGGGTGGGTTGGGATATAGAGGGGCGACTCAGCCTCTGGTGAGTGGACGGGCCGTGGAGTGAGTTATGCGTACGCGGCTACCTGATACGACCATGACGGCAGAGCTTGGCAGTAAGTGGGACGGGTGATGTGACCCGACCACAATTGATTCCTAACTGTTTGCCTGATGGAATTGTGATGGAGGGGCGGTTGATTGACTACTACAATCTTGGTTGCAGGATTGCTTGTGCATATCGAACGCGCGTCCGTTAGGCAGGGCCTCGACTGCGCGCACAGCCCGCTGTAACGCCACTAAAGCAATGAGTGAAGCCAAAGCACAGTTTGTTCATGAATCATCTATCCTTTGGAAGGTGCGATTTGTCGTGCATTCAAGGGTGCGCTATGTCGGTGTCGTTCTAATCGGCCCGGCATTCGACGATGTGCATTGGTCCTGGGGCATGCTGGCAGTTGCCTGCGAAGATCTCTTAGGTGAACGGCAGCCCTGCACGCGCTGAGTGCGATAGATTTAGAGTAGTCTAGCTGTCTACAATGACACCAGTATGTCGCAGTCTTGAGTAATGAGGGCGGATTGCGGTTGTTCGACGGCCAACAGTTGCTATTCCATAGACAACCGTGGAAGTGGAGCAGTCCCGAGGTCGTGATAGCCTTTGGTGGTGTGGCCGACTTAGTCATCGGCGGCGAATGTCGGACGAACAATTTCGACTACATCACCACCATCACAGCTAACGCCGGCGTCGCCCCCCAGCTAACTATCGCGCCACCTCTTCTGCTGCTACCAGTCATCCACCCTTGCATGGTAGTTTGCAGCTGCGCGCCATCCCACCAACCCTTTCCCCTCCACCTTTCCTCCCGCAATGTCCACGCTTCTTCGCCGCTCTGGTCACATTGCGCGACTCTCCGCACGTAACCTCCGCACCACATCGCGCACACCCCTCACACTCCGCCAACGGATACCGACCGCCCAGTCCATATTCGCACAGCAGCACTCGCGGTTATTCGCCACCGGACCGCCTGAAGAGCCCAAGAAGCCAGAGGACAAGAAGCAGGATGAGGTAGCAAAGGACGCCAAGGACCAGGCCGAGAAGCCTGGGTCCGAGAAGTCGGACAATGCAGAGCTCAAGACATCCAAACTGTCGCAAGAGGAGGAGAAATTATTGGACCAGCTCGTCGACTTCGTGTCCATGGGCGTGCCCAAGGCGCAGAAGCAGGCGATGCGGGATGCCGTGGAGGAGATCAAGAAGACCGGAATACCCCAGGAACTGCGCGACGAGATGGAACGACTGAAGCGGGGCGAGAAGCTGGACCTTGCCACTGCGGCTAAGATCTCCCGTCTAACCAGCAGCTTCGCGCGGAAGACGGCAGAGGAGCAGCTCAAGGCCAATGACCCGCAGCAGAAGTCTGGGGCCCACGATCCGGGACCAGGACAGCCTGTGGGCGATGGCAAGAAAAAGAAGTCGGAGAAGAAGGGCGGAGATCAGTTCACCCCTCAGAACATGGATTGGAACACGACCCTCATCACCGCTTTCCTCGCATGGTTGACCTACCGCATGATTGCACCCGGTGAAAACTCAAAGGAGATCACATGGCAGGAGTTCAGGACAACATTCCTGGACAAGGGTTTGGTTGAGAAGATCGTCATTGTCAATGGCACCCGGGCCAAGGTCCATCTCCACCGCGAGGCTGTCGCATCCATGTACCCCGAATCGCCGGCCGCCAGCCAGAACTTCTACTACTATTTCACCATCGGCTCAGTAGAGTCCTTCGAGCGCAAAATCGACGATGCACAGTACGAGTTGAACATCCCCAGCCATGAACAGATCCCTGTTTCCTACTCCAGTGAAGTTTCTTGGCTCGGTACACTCCTCTCCTTCGGCCCCACTCTCCTTCTCCTCGGTTCACTCTTCTACTTCACACGTCGGGCAGGTGGCGGTGGTGGTAGCAGTGGCGTTTTCGGCATGGGCAAGAGTAGAGCAAAGAAGTTCAACCACGAGACGGATGTCAAGGTTAAATTCTCAGATGTTGCCGGTATGGACGAGGCCAAGCAGGAGATCACCGAGTTCGTCTCCTTCTTGAAGGAGCCTGCACGATTCCAGAAACTCGGTGCCAAGATCCCACGTGGTGCCGTTCTATCTGGTCCTCCCGGTACCGGTAAGACTTTACTTGCCAAGGCTACTGCTGGAGAGTCAGGTGTTCCCTTCTTCAGTGTTTCCGGTTCCGAGTTCGTTGAGATGTTTGTCGGTGTTGGTGCATCCCGTGTGCGGGATCTTTTCGCCAACGCCAGGAAGAGCACACCTTGTATCATCTTTATCGATGAAATCGACGCCATTGGTAGATCTAGGGCTAAGGGCAACTTCAGTGGAGGTAACGACGAACGTGAGGCCACACTCAACCAGATCCTTACCGAGATGGACGGTTTCAACACAACGGAGCAGGTCGTCGTGCTTGCGGGAACCAATAGGCCCGACGTGCTAGACAAGGCTTTGATGCGACCTGGTCGTTTCGATAGGCATATCAACATCGACCCCCAACCATGGATGGTCGAGCCCAGATCTTTGCCGTTCACTTGAAGAAGATCAAAACCAATGAAGACATGGAATTCCTGAAGGGTAGGCTGGCCGCCCTCACCCCTGGCTTCTCCGGTGCCGACATCGCCAACTGTGTCAACGAAGCTGCTTTGATTGGTAAGATTTTCCCAACCTCCATTCATGATACATGATTTAACACTCCACAGCTGCCCGCCACTCCGCCGAATCAGTCACAATGGTCCACTTCGAATCCGCCATCGAGCGCGTCATCGGCGGTCTCGAGAAGAAGTCTCTCGTCCTCAAGCCCGAAGAGAAGAAGACCGTCGCCTACCACGAAGCCGGCCACGCCATCTGCGGCTGGTACTTCAAGTGGGCCGACCCCCTCCTCAAGGTCTCCATCATCCCCCGTGGCCAGGGCGCCCTTGGCTACGCCCAGTACCTCCCCGCCGGCGACACCTACCTCATGAACGTCAACCAGCTCATGGACCGCATGGCCATGACGCTCGGTGGCCGTGTCTCCGAGGAACTCCACTTCGACACCGTCACCTCGGGTGCGTCGGACGACTTCCGCAAAGTCACACACATGGCTACCCTCATGGTAACAAAGTGGGGTATGACGGAGAAAATCGGCTACATCTACTACGACGACGACCAGCGGAACCAGGTGCAGAAACCCTTCTCCGAGGAGACGGCCAAGAACATCGACATCGAGGTGAAGCGCATCGTCGACGAGGCGTACAAGCAGTGCAAGGATTTGCTCACCGAGAAGAAGCGCGAGGTGGGGCTCGTCGCGGAGGAGCTGCTCAAGAAAGAGATGCTCGGCCGGGAGGATATGATTAGGCTGCTGGGTCCTAGGCCGTTTGAGGATAACTCGGATTTCTCCAAGTATTTCTCCGGCGAGCATGCGAAGGTGCCTGGGTTGATTGAGCCGCATGGGGGAGAGGGCACGACGAAGGGGCCTGTGGTGCCGCCTGCGCCTGCGACGTTTGAGAAGGTGGATGGGGAGGAGAGGAGGTAGAGGCCTCATATGTGAAGCAGAGATGATGAAAATTAGGTTTTTAATTGGAATGGGAATGGGGATGTAGTTGTGGTTCGTTTGTTCATTGCATTTGTGAGGAGAGGGGTATGAGGGATTCTTTCCACTCTTGATGTGGGGGAGAGGAGATTGTATGTATTATAGCTAGCTAGCATAGATGTTTTATGTGGTGTTCCTGCCTGGTGGGGAGACGGGGGGTTGTATAGTAGCCGGAGAGGGGGAGATGTTGCATATATATCCTTTTGAGTTCAGAGAGTGTTGTGAGTGATGTGATAGTCGACCAATTGATGTGGTGGGGATGAGTGTTATGCCGTGGAGTTGCAGTCAGTGACGTATAGATGGCTAGCTACCTGTAGCTATATTGCTTTCGCTGGTAGACTCCTCGCCCAAACTACCTTCTGATACTACTCCGAGAGTATATAGTGATTCTTCTTGAGAAACACACTCTTCCAAAACTAGCATTTCATAAAAAACTGTCTTCATCCAAGAGTCTTAGATACACGATAGACCCCAAGACTAGATACGCAACTCCTCTTCAACAATCCTCACGAGGTCTGATTTCTGTCACAGAGAATCCGCAGATGAATTATCTCTACCCAGATCATGCAATAGTAGGGCTAGAGTCTAACAATCCACAGTCTTGAAACCAGCGTTGTGTGTTTGCGCCGGCGTGCAGAACGATGCAAGATTTCTTGCTAGAGCAAACAGCTTGAGAGATTGTCAAATGGTGACTGGGCAACGATTAGGCGTGCTTACAATACTCCACGCTTAGTTTTAGCTTCTTAATATCATGGACGATGTCGTAGTAGTAGCTGGCTGTGCAAATAATGCCTGTATACTAAGTGGCAATTCTGATCTGCGTGGTAAGATCGCTGTCCTTAGCCTTCTGTATATTAATTAACGCAACATGCCCGCCGCTAGGTGAAAGCTCAGCGATAATGTCTACATCTTCTGACTGCTTGTAGAACATGGACATTCGTTTGATTTGATTAGGCGTGAGGTGGAGGAAGAGTGCGGGCTTGACCGGCTGTCCGATCCCCTGTTGATCGGATGTTGGTGACGGGATCGCGTCGTGGGATGCTGCGTCCAGCTAGATGGTGAAATCACGCAGTCTAGGATAATACGTACGCCTGAGTGTACAAAACTAATTTCGTGTAAGGCTCATGCCTACTTCTTTGGATTTACCTGCGTAGTGACCACTTGTACTAAGCACACTGCTTTGTATACAATTTTATTTTATGCGCTGTTTCCTCTTCAGATTTACAGTCTAGTAAATATTGATTCCTAGTGTAAGAAAGTCACTTGAGACGCATTGTCTTCATGTTTCTTGAAAGTTAGTGCAGCGAAGCAGATTTAACCTTTGATTTCAAGAAAATAGCCAGGTGAGATTGTGTATTACTAGTTTGGTTCTTGGGAATTCTCCTTATATCGTTGTTCTTCCAGCTGCAGTTTCATGCTGTATATTTTGTATTTCATCTTGATTAGTTAGACACTTAAGATAGTGTTTCTTATTAGGGTTCTTCTTCTCTCTACTTAGTTTGTAGTCCACACCTAGTGTACGCAAAATCTTTATGTAACCTGTGTATTTGTATTGAACATATGTATTTCTTGAGAGCTTGTTTAGCTTTCCCTTTATTGTAGACTTTGTCTTCCTCTTGTGATCTATTGTAGCAGTGCACTATCACATTACCATGATTTATTTGAAAATAGTTTGTGAAATGGAGCTAATTTTTTGTAGCCCAGAGGAATTCATGAAGAACAGGTAGAATTGCTATCATTTGCATTATAGTTGGAATTTAACTTGGAAATTTAGATGGCTAGATACTTTTCTAGATCAGGTGGGCAAGGAGCGTTCACATCACGAGCTGGATCTTCTTTGTTGGGAGAATCTTGTGCCCATGTGTCGAATTGAAGGGGACAAGGCTGCTAGAAGGGATTGTGAAGCAGGGCAAATCTAAAGGTTCTCAATCAGGATTAGATGAATTGTAGGTAATTCATTGTATCTAGAACATGATATGAAATGTATTCAACAGGGGGCGCTCACCGTAGGATTTGGTCACTTGACCATGTGTTTAGTGTAGCACGCTTCAAAAACTTTAAAGGGGATGAATAGTTGATGGCAAAATCAATCTAGGGCGTTTAAAGAATGATACCTCTAAGCTCACTCAGCTTATCAAGTTTCTTCAAGATGTCTCATTGCAGTCCTATTTTTACAACTCTTCATCATACGTCAAACCTCTCCATTCATCTTCTTATCATGCGCTTTCTTCATCAGCTCGTCCTCGATTTCCACCTGTGTCTGTCCAAATATCAAACTACCATCCGCCACACCCCAGATAGTGAATCCCAAGTTCCCGAAGTAAAAGAGGCATAAGATCACCATGAGAGCTGCTGTCAACCCGCGGAACATCGGTGAGTCCATCGAAAAACCCAACTCCAACCATGCGCTAGCCAAAGTCACCGTCGGGAAGACGATACTCCACCAAGTCAGCGAGTGCTTGGCTTGTCGCTTGATAAAATGATCCATCACACCGATGACGGCGATGCACAGACACAGATGATCGAAACCGAGGAGGAGCAAAGATAAGAGTAAGCCCGCGCTGTCAAGCCCTTGCGCTGTTTCCTGTCGCCAAAATGTGCCGTACATGGGAGGATACACAGCTGAAGGTTTGTACTCAGCAAACCGCATATACGCTGACGCGGATTCACCCAGCAGCTGGAAAGCTGTCGAAAGCTGGCCACAAGGACCACTCTTAGTCGTGTTAGCCCGAATTAACAAGAAAAGATTCACCCACCACCACTCACCAATATGAACAACGCAGGCCTCTCCAAAGGCTTTGACCACCCCGCCGCAAACAGCCGATGGAAATACATCGTATACAGTATCACCGCCATGAACAACGCCACCCCCACCGCAAAATACCCCACCACCACCATCGGCACCGCCATCCTGCTTCTCATCCCCTCCGAGAATATCGTTATAAACAACGCCTCCGTCCCCGCCGTCGCCAGCCCCACAGGCCCCATAAACAACACAGGCGTCATAACCCTATCCACCTGGTTCCCCGTATAAAACAACACACACAGCACCACCACCGCCGTACTAAACACCCACACTACAC
Organism: Pseudopithomyces chartarum; assembly: GCA_033220655.1. NCBI lineage: Eukaryota > Fungi > Ascomycota > Dothideomycetes > Pleosporales > Didymosphaeriaceae > Pseudopithomyces > Pseudopithomyces chartarum. Next base: position 1,225,756 of record WVTA01000018.1, on the reverse strand, counting down.
CTACACACCACAGCACATACGCCACAATGGTGAATGCGTGACCGCCCCATGACGCGGTGCTTATTTGGGAGGCTGTGAGGGCGCCGATGGTCATTAGGGCTATGGGGGGAATGGCGTAGGAGCCGAGCTCTGAGGGGTCGCGGAGGGCGCGCCGGATGGCTACGTGGGGGTAGAGGGTCCAGCGGATGAGCATGAGGATAGTGAAGACGGTGAAGAGGAGGAGCTCGAAGATGTAGAGGATGGAGGCACAGATTCTGAGCCAGTGGGCGGGGTAGGCGAAGGGGCCGTTTAGAATGGTGGCGAGGCCGCCGGTGGAAATTACGAGGGCGAACTGGGGCGTGGGAGTTAGTATATGTTTGGGTGGAGGAAGGAGTGGTACTTACCCACATTGGTTTGAAGCTTTCGATCGCATCACCCCATTTCGTGGTTGTGTGGCGGTAGTTTCGGATGGAGCGTTTATGGAGCTTTTTCCCGCGGTGGAGTTTGTGTTGCTCGGTGTCTTGGTCGTCGTGGAAGTGGTCGTCTGGTAGTGACCAGGGGATCTGTAGCTCATCGTTTCGCGGGTTGTCTGATGGCATATTTTCGGAATTCTAGAGTCGTGACGAGTGACATAAACCGGTAAGAGTGTGTGTCCTGGTTGTCGGGACAGTTTGATGGATTTATAGGACAAGTAACAAGCTCAGGAATGCCTTGGAAGAGTTAAAAGGAAATACGATTTTATGGTGGCCACAGATGGCCATGCGATACATGACATGCTTGTGATGATTTTCCAAATATTGCTCGATCGCCGCAACGTTGTTGTTCTTCCAGGGGTTCTTCCGCTCATCATGATGTAACTTCCTGGCTTCCCCGGACCACAATCTTATTTGAACCTATAAGCAGAACGTGTGTTATTTCTGTATTATATGAGCTGCTGGAATATAGTTAGATGCTTTAATGCAAATACTTTAACCCGAGTGCACGGTGACATAGAAAATTCTTCAATCGTGATGCACCATGAGTGATCCTGTCGGAAACAGATCTGTCTTTAAGAGTTCAACCAGGGTCAGATTTTTAACCTATTCCACGCATCAAGCGTAGTTAAAAGCTATGTATCTGGGATTTGATTGTTAGACTAGGTACGGTACAATGAGGTCTGCACTAGCGTAAGGACCCAGCAATTGTGGGTAACCTTGACAGACACTACAAAAGGCTTAAATGAATGATAAGGCATAAAATCCCTTGCCCAAGTGCGAGTTAGAAAGAAGCGCCTCAGAAATTTTGTTACGGGGGCAGTGAGACAGCTTCGCCAACATGAAGTCGCATTGTATACAATAAGGTGCAATGCCATAAATTTATATTGTTGAGATATTATGTTGCAAAGTGCAGACGTGTTCAACAAAGCAATGCAAACACACCTGCAAAGTAAGGTGTGATATATCAATAGAGTAGTGATAGATTATTAAGCTCGCGAGCCTCAGCCTTACATCGCGCGATCTGTTATAACATCATAGAGCAATCCGCCCCGATCATCACTTGTCTGGCCTCTGATTGGCTGCCGCAGAACAGTTCCTCCGACATTTAGCACTAGTAGCGAAAGTGGTGTAGCGCAACCCACTTGTTGATCAGGCCGGAAACCACCAGTCTTATCGTGTCGACTCAATGACCGTCACGACCTTTGGTATTCCGTTTTAGGTAGGAAATAGAATATCAACCGGACGAATGTTGTCTTGGATGAGTGCTACCACGAAATACTTAAATAATATGAATCTCGTCACCCAGAAGAGGACCCTTTGTTCCTAATCCGTCTCATCGTATACTACAATCAAGAGTTTTACGATTCATCTGCCAACATAATCATCGAATAGCTTCAGCAATGTCTGTAGCACCTCTACGCCGTATCCTCGTTTCGGGCGCAACTGGCAAGCAGGGTGGAGCCCTTGTTACTGCATTGCTCGCTCAGCCCACTCCCAGCTTCGAAATATACGCCCTGACCCGCAATGCCAATTCCCAAGGAGCAAAGTCTCTCGCCTCCAAGCCAAACGTCAAAGTGATCCAAGGTGACTTCTCCAACCCCTCCGCTATCTTTGCGCAAGTACCTCAACCGTGGGGCTTCTTCTCAGTCACCAATCCCATGAACCACGTCCGCGAGGAAGCTCAAGGAATAGCCATGACAAAGGCAGCTATAGAATCCGGAGTCCGCCACATTGTCTTCACTGCGACAGATCGTGGCGCGGGTAGTGACAATAATCCAACAATCGTCCCACATTTCGCTAGCAAGTACGCGATCGAAAAAGACATTGTTTCTCGGAGTGAAAAGAGCGGGGCCACATATACCTTTCTACGCCCAGTGGCATTCTATGAGAACTTCTCCAACGACTTCCTTGGAAAGGGATTTATCTCTATGTGGCGACTCAATGGAAGCGACTCAAAGCTTCAATTCGTTAGCACGAAAGACATCGGCAAAGTCGCTGCAGAGGCTTTCCTCAAGGCGGATACCGAAAAATATCGCAACACGGCCGTCTCTTTGGCAGGGGATGATATCTCGCTTCGAGATTTCGACCGTGTTTTCAAGGAAGAGACAGGGAAACAGCTGCCGGAAACGTTTGGGCTGGTTGCGAAGGGATTGAAGCTGGCGCTCCACGATCAGCTTGGTATTATGTTCAACTGGTTTAAGTCTGATGGGTTTAGTGTAGATGTGAACGCAGCTAGACAGACTTATCCGTTCCTGAAAGACTTCCGGCAGTGGTTGAACACGGAGAGCGCTTGGCGAAAAGAGTGATAGAGTTTTGTATAGCTGTTCTATCGTTTCACTATATTCAGGTCTTATACATTCCCCCAGATTGTTAGTTGAGTTGTCTTTTACTCCTCAACTTCGTTAGTAAAACCTCCTACTTTCTTCCCAAAAGCTTCAACTACGTTCTGTCCCTGCTTTATGGCTATCCACTCTACTCTCGTCTGCCTTGCGCCACGGATCACGTATGCAGTGATATTCCTCATACCTTTCTTGTCTACCTCGACGAAGCTCATGCGCAGTGAGTCTGCATTTTGTGGGATACCATTGATGCGCTGAATACGAACGGTCAAATGGGCAAGGTGCTCTATCAATTCACCAGTTATGATAGAAAACAAACGAGTCCTTGGGGTGCTTACCCGAGACTTTACGAACTGTGGATAACGATATGTGGTCTCTATGGGGGTGGAGCGTGTCGTAATAGTACTGTATGACTGGCTCGAAATTGGCAGAGTCCATGGTACTCTATTTGATGTTAACGATGAGGCGGTACTTTGGCGCATGAGTCAATAGAAGACAAGGAAGGTGTGTGTTCATATCAGCCATAGCAAACATTCGTCATGGCACAAACCTGCGTATTTGGCTATCGTTTGCCAGAGGTTTTCTTTGAATGTAGGCATTCATATGCTGCTACATTTTGATCGGTTATCGAGTTCCTGATAAAGTACAAGCTGTCATACGAATATATGAATGAATATGTTCAGCGTTGCAACGTATGCAGTGGTACTTGGATTGCGCGATCATTGGTCTATTCTCGCGTCCGTGAGACCAGGTTGGATGCGCATATACGAATAAATAAGTCTTGGAAAATCATTCAGACGCACAATGGATCTTATAGGGAGATTCTTGTGTTTACTTGCATTGAGGAAATATTGTTGGCCTGTTGTAGGATCAGATGCCATTGCATATCGATGGATATCAATGCATATCGATGATAAAATACATCCGCGGGGTAGTAAATTCGAGGGCACTACATTGACTCGTCAGAGTGTACATGATCTGACAAGTGAAACAGTGGAACTTTCGGAAGGTCTGAAACATGTCATTCCGGGTTGTGGGTTCAGACGCTAGACCCACATATTATTTACATGGAGCACCCAGAAACCAGGAGAATGGTAATTTAATTATCGCATCCTGGTACCCAGCGAAAACGAAACAACTTTCTGTTGTGGTAGCTTTGCATATAATGTCGCTGACCGTCCTTCTACATACATCGTTATCGACTCACCATTCACTCGCTTAGATCTTTACCGCATTCCTTTCTCGGAAGTCGAACGTCAATCGCTACCATATCTGACTCTCGCCTATTAAAATGCGCAACTTCACGTTCATCTCAGTTCTGGCTTTAGCCGCCAGCGTAACCGCCACTCTTGACCCAGCGGACACGAACACGAAGGGGAAATACCCAAGCAAGCCCAGCTGCTCGCGTATGCTCAGACTCCTTATTGTGATGCACTATTCTAATACCCTTTAGCTGTGAAGACTTCCAAAGCAATCCAAGCCGCAGAATGCTCACATAACACCCGCACTGGCAAGCAAACTTTTGCTATTTTCACTACTGATCACCAGTACGATCATGTCAATGGTGCGCCATATGGCACTTGCCAGGCATACAACTGCGAGCCTGGCACTGCAATGACGAGTAGCAAAGATTCTTGGACGTTCTTCTGGAGCAATGCAGGAGAAAGCAAGGGCGAGGGAGTTGGATGTATTAAGGACCCCAACACTGGTGTGTGCGGATGCGAAAACTCCGATGGGACTTTCGTTCCTGGTGCATCCAACTGTGTTTAGATGGTGATGGATCTCCAATGGATCCAAAACGGTTTGATTAGATTAAATGATACTAGTTACGTGTATTGTTCCTGCGTCCCAGAACATTCCCGATATTATATTCCAAACTGATGAAGCAGTTCCCTTCATCAGTATTTCTATTCTGCATGGTAGCTAACAAGAACTTTTGATGCTGCTCTTGTTGATCTCCGTCATTACTCCTTCCTATTTTCGAGTTCACACAACTTTAACATCCAGAGCCAGTTGAAAGCCACGTGCACGACCCAGTGCAGATGTAAATAACGGTGCCACCCTCTGGCTTATCGAAGCACTGGCTGTAGACGATGTTTGGTGCTATGAAGCATTAGCACTAGTACCGAAAATCTTCCAACAGTCTGCGATGTATGTTGCCCTCGGTCTGATGAGCCTGAAACCCATAAATATAAAACTCACCGGTACCGCATTTGCAAGCTGATCCCACAGGAGGAGCAGGTTGACGACCATCGGCAGGCGCAGCTACAGGAGCAGCAACGACCGCGGCGATGAGGGTAGAGAGGGCAAGCACGAAACGCATGATTATAGTATTGAGCGTTCTTCTTGTGACTGGGTGAGTAAATTGAGAAAGATATTTGACTCCTCTTCGATTGATTGACACTTGATCTTGCACTGGTGATTCAAAACAACCGATTGCGTGCTCTTTATATATTGTTTGTTCCGCGGAACGTGCTTGATCTGGCCGGTACGAAAAGCGAGCTACCTGCAATGCGGCTATTCAATGCTACCTTCCAACTGCAGTGTTACAGTGTTGGCTCCGATTCAGCTTTGATGTACTTCGCAACCATTGGAAGGGTGGGCACCGAAGGTACCCCGGGCCATCCTCGATGCACGACGTACGACATTGACACAAGTAGAAACACATGGAGGAATGGTCTAGGTAAGCACTAGATGAAGATGATCTAACGCGATGCAGTATATTGGCGGTGGACTACCATGATTTCTACTGAGACACTAGGATTACGTACGCACGACGGTGCGAGAAATCATTCATCCTGATCAGTTATTGGGACATGTCAAATACACAAGATTACCCTCGCATGTCAAAGACGACATAAAAGAATACCAGAGGTTATAGAAGCCATAATAGAGAGAAACAGTACTGGTGGAAAGGCGGGTACTGCACAATATCAGACCCGTTACTTGAATACGAGTAGGAGATGGCGGTGAGAGTAAACAAAGGATCAGGCAGCCAATTAGAATAAGGGCCGTTGATCTATGTATATACAATAAATCCTTTCAGGATGTCCCCCCAAAAAGCAAACAAAGCAACACAATACTGAAATAGAAGCTGATAGCCTTCTCTGACATTGGGGGCGAGATTGATAATACACGTCATATTAGACTAGCATGTGTCACTAGACTGCAAGGAGGTTCACTTAAAGCCCAAAGGAGACATGCGAAGTGCGTAGATTCAACCCTCGTGGGCATAAAGATCTTTTTTCGGAGGATTATCGATTCACATCTAGGTTCAATATTTGTGCCGCGTCGCGTTTCCGCTCCCGCATCCTTCTGTACACATGTTGTCCAATCACGTTACAGAGTTAGACTAGCGCAAAAACTAGGTATGAATAGGTACAGCCGCTAAGTATGTATAGGAACTGCTGGTGTTCTATACTTTGGAAATGCATGCGAAAGATGCCTACGGGTAGACCCTCCGGTCGTTGTCTTAGCCACATCGTTTCGTACGTTCGGTTATGTCGGAAGTTATTTACACGTGCAAGACAAGTTATCAGCTCGAAAGCTATGACTTCTGTCATCAATGATTCGGTGGCGCCTCGTTCAGCGCTTGCCATGCACCTTCTCGTTTGGTCATCCTTTCTCATTGGGGAAACTCTCTATTAAAGCTCCAGTAGCCATATGCGGACTCTGCACGCCCACGCGTCAAGGATCTCTAGTTGAGCACCATCGACCTTGTCCCAGCTCATAATCCCTCTCAGCCACATCTGCGCTTCGTAGTGACTTATGACGACTAAGTGTTTCCAGCGAAGACCAATGAACCAGAATTCAGGCTCCCGATATCGATTATCCTTGCCCACCTGCTCCACCAAAGTATCTAGTGGTTCGAATTTCGGGGCTAAGTTGCAGATAGAATGCCAACTACGGTAGCTCCAGTTATTCCTCGTAAGTTTCTCAGGCTACACTATGTCAACTCCGTTATATTCGACTGTCATTGGATTTACTCACCAGCGAATCGTCCCTTTTGTCACGCCGATGACATTCCACGAAAACGGTAACGATGTATCGCTCCTGATGGGTAGTGTCAGACTCCATTACATTTATGACGGTTCGAAACACACATTCGCTCGGATCACGACCATCTTTCACCTCTACATCCAAGTTCGTGTGTTCTTTTACGTAGAAGATCGCGGCTTTGTGGATGTTCCTTCCGGACATGTGAGGGCCACCTGGGAAGCACCATTTTGGTGCTCAGTGAAAGTTAGCAATGCGATGCATCATTTGGAGAAACTGGATGAGGTTACGTACCAGCATGTTGTTGAAATGTGCGCTGGCCGATGAGAAATCCGAATTCATTGGGCCTCTCGGTTTTGCCGACGACAAGTGCTTGAACGTAGATAATCGGGACAGAGGGTGATGAAGAGGAAGATGATACCAGCCTGTAGAGGTGAAAGTCGTACATCTTGTCCAGTTCGAGGTACTTCCTCTGCGTTTCGATCATGAGCTGGTTCTTTTCTTCTTTTCTTATGTTGTCCAGCTCCTTGATGGCTTCTGTACCTGCATTGAGGTGATCCACCACTCTTTGTGTCTCCAAATTGATCTGCTCGCTTGTCTTCTCATAGTTTAGCTCCAGGCCTGCTAGCTGTTCTCGCGTTCTTGGCCTCCCCACCTGCCTCTCCGCCTTGTAAGCCTGGGCCCTCGCCATCCGTCTAGCCTTTCGCTTTGAGAGTCTAGACGGCTCAAGTCTGTCACTGGTGTAGTTGTCAGAAGTATTCCTCACACCGTCATCGCTCTCGTTGCCGTCGTGTGCTTCATCGTTAGTATTCACACTTTCACCAGTCAACCACTCGAGATCGTCCCCATCTTCATCTTCTCTCTTGATCCTGCTAAGTCTATGGTCAGAAATAAACGTATATAAAACTTAATAGGACACTTAAACGTTCATGTTGGGGCTATCATGTACTCGCTGAGCTTTCCAAGCGTGCCCTCCCTTCGCAGTATCCTTCGCCTTTCTCTTGGATCCCATACTGACAGAACGATATTGTGCTGTTGTGCTGCTGTAGTGTTTTTTGCAAGACGTTCTGGCTACCAAATCGGAAAGATAAGTGTGCGGGGTACAAATGGATGGTTGCTAGGCAGGTCAGTTACAGCGGGTAGGTACGCATCCCCACGCGACGATAGCGTTTGCAAGTGCAGGTGCGACCCTATGCCCACTTTCCATTCTGGAAAAGATAAGGATAACCATGAGAAAAATCTGACCATCACATCACCCACGACACTCTCTGAACTCAACAGAATATGATATTTTCCATCGGTCAATGCGATTCTTCTGCTTCATCCGTATCCATACCAGGACCCTGTTCTCTTTGACTATTAAGGCCTTTGCCGTGATTTAGGAGGCTTTTCAGAGGATTGAAGAAGCAGATCGCTCCTGGAGGATGATTCCCAGTACCTCCAGTCCCATTCTTGGAGATAGATAAAAAGATTGACATTGGCAGTCATGGCGATTACACGGTTAGATGCGTCCGTTTTCTAACCGAGTCAGAGTGGATGAAGATGCACTCGAGTAACCAAGCTTTGGAGACGAACATGTGTTCTCAGACCCAGAGCCGGTTTGTATGGATTCGAAGATGCGTCACTAGATAGGTCGATAGTGACATCCTTGAAAACCTGGTCAATGTTGATGTAAACACACCGGGGTCAATCTTACGAGATGGAAAATAATAATGGTTAGATGAATGGGTGCTTCTGAAAGAGGCTTGTGGTATCACAACACTGCGCCTTTTGACTTGTCAAGCAACGAAGCCTATTATAGCAGTAAGGTGTACGGATGACCCACCATGTGCCAATCGCATAATCCCTTAGAAGTGTTCGGAAACAAGATTGACGATTCCCTTCACTGCAAAGGTTCTCCTTGTAGTTCAACCAAATGTTGTAGGCTGTTTGTTGCCTGTGATATAGTTTGCATCTTGACGTGAGAAGTACTAGGCTTCAGTGACTAAACACTGATCAAATCGATCACAGCGACAAAGATAGTAGTGATTTCGTAATCTTCAACATATCGAGGGCATTTAAGAAACCGTAAATTGCTTTTCGAGCTCAGCTATCTTTCTAATTCCCTCTGTGCACGCTTGTTGTTTGAAATCAAGGAGGCCGCATCACTCACACGATCACTTTGCCCATCATTGCCCCACGCATCTCGGTATATCGCCGGTTCATACGATTGCACCGTGTCTCTTTCCCTGTTTGCATTCCAAGGGCGTGAGAACAGTGCTTCTGACAGACGACCGCGATCTAGTGTCGGACGCAACGGGGCCAACGGGATGTTCCTCTCCTCATCCTCGTCTCTACTAGACGCCGTGACGACCTTATGCATTGTCTTCCCCTTCTCCACCGATCTTTCTGATCCATCCCTACTCTCACCACTGCTCCCACTCCTCCCACTGCCCGTCTTTCCTCTTCCATCCCCACTCCCACCACTCCCATTCGCGCCAAAACCTGACGGTCTCGACGACCCATCCGACCCACTCTCATCCCCTCTACAAAGCATGAACCTCTTGAAGGCCTTCCCGGCAGACCGCTGCAGCGCCCTAACAGTCGGCACCGCCGCACACACATGCCCTGCAATACTCGCACTGAACCCCAGCACCCCCGTGGACACAACGGACCACGTCGGATCCTCCCCACTCGTCACCTCCTCCAAGTATGGCAACCTCGCACAACTGATACCTATAATCCCCATGCCTAGTCCAAAAAACACCATCAAAAGCACCTTCTTTCCCCTCGGCATCTGCAATTTGATCACAACGGGAATGGGCAGCACGAAGAGAACGACTTCAGCGATGACCTCGAAGATGACGGTTGCGCGGAGGACGGCAGTCCAATCTATGCATTTGGCGGTTTTCTGCGCTTCGAGGTCCCAGAAGGCGTAGATGGGCATGCATTGGAAGGCGGTAAGGAAGATGAGAGGGAAGGTGTAGAGGATAGAGAAGATGGAGAAGGCGGCGATGAAGCGGCGGAGCCATTGGTTGGGGAAGATGCGGAGGTAGAGGGTTAGGATGGAGAATTTGAGGAGGAGGAGGTTGAAGGCCCAGAGGAGGGTGGCGATGTAGGCTGTGGGTGGGTTTAGCTTTGCGGTGGATAGTATGGTAGTGGTAGGATGAGTGGGCAGCTGAGAATAACAACGGGGGTATGATGGTTGGAAGTTGGGTATGGGGCTGAGTATTGGGGGTCGAGCAGAAGGCAAGGACATACTGTAAAGGCCGACATCTACAACCATCTCATAGGTCACATCCCATATATGATACCCAAGGCCGGAATAGGAATCTGAAGAGTCATCGATCAGCAAACAGAACATAATGATCTATGCGAAAGGTCCACGGAAACACTTACTCAGTATCAAGACCGCCGAGCCCGGAACAATAAGAACCTACAACGGTATCAGCTTTACTCTCCAGAAACACATCCCCATACATACAACGGCGAATAGCTGAAGCCAATCATCCCACCAGAATTTACTCCCACCAAGGTACCGAGATGAAAAGCGCATGGTAACCATGACTACGGGGACGATGGCAGAGATCCAGCCGGTTATCCGCACTGACATCGCGCGGTTGTTGTGAGGCTTATCGCATAGAACAGCTTGTACTCTCAAGAGTTCTTCATACTGTCAATAGGCGTGGTCCAGATGTGAGAGCTCAACGTACTGAAAGACTCTTGATACGTGCAGTTGGCTATCAGACACGGTTGGACAATCTTCGTAGCGTTTTTCGAAGAACACTGGCAGTTTACGTCGAGGAGTCCGCAGCCGATGGAGGGCATGCTTTGGAGGAGGCAGTTCATCTGTTTGTATTTCAGTGAGTGCCTTCTTTCTAGTTAGGGAATATACGCCATGTACATACACCACACTTAGGGATTTCCGCCATGATACTTAACAGTGAGGAGTCACTGGGTGACGTCGCAGGTGAGGACTGTGCCTCGCCCTCTGCACCCAGCAGCAGCAGCGTAGCTGCTATCCATCCGATCACATTGATTCTCATGGTGCCAAGACACAAGGTAACAATCACCTATGCGATTTTCACCACCACCGGGGGATATCGTATTTTATTTCCGCGGAAAGCTTCCTTGACTCCACCGTCTCCTATATATTCTATAAGAATGAATGGGCATGCGCTAAGTCATAGGGCCAGAGGCCATTAAAGGTACCCTAAAGACATGAATCATGCTAGAACAGGGCTAGCCCTAGAGCACCTTTCATGCCCTGCTTCCACATCCAGTCCACGGTGATTAGCTAAGAAGATTCCGGGAGGTCGCCGAGTTCTCATCTTTCTCACACGGTGGCCGTTAGACTTTCTTCCTATGGCGCTCTGCTGCGTGCTTCACTAGCAGGAATGCGCCTGGGGTCCCTCGACGATATTCACATGTTCATACCTGGGCAAGATCTAGTTCGCATGTGGATTGCAGGTGTTCGTGCGGGGATGAAGTGCGTATCTGGTGGCGGTATTGAGGCCAACCGACCGATGAGCAACCGAGGACATGATGAACGCAACGATATAGAGTAGATAGACAATCCTTAAGATCTACCTACCCAGCCACTTTCCATCTGAACAGTCAGCCATCACACACAATGTACTACCTACTTTAGACCACCTACTTCCACAGTACTTCCAATCAGGCATCCATCCACAACTGCCGCAACCCACCCGTAACCCACCACAACGCACTCATCTCCCCCCACCAAACCGTCCACCCACCGTTTCAAAAAAATCTCCCCCCGGCAGGCATCTCCCTTCTACACCCAAACTTTGTCCCACCGGTGCTACTTCGTAGGTTACACCCACAGCCGCGACCCAACCGCGTTAAAGAGCGCGATCGACAATGCTTGGTGGGACGCGATCGGAGGGCTAGTGCTGATAGCGGCGCGAAGTTCCGGGTTGCCGGTGGTAGGCTAGCGGGTGCGGGGATTTGTTGTGCAGATGGTGCGTGCAGGTGCGGGACTTGTGTAGTTACTGCTGGAGGTAGACATGATGGAACTGTTTCATATGCGCACACATATTGATGTGTAGAGATGGTTGTTTCCACGTGGGGAGTTGGGATGTTCTGCGCGGTTTGTGCATGCGGAGGGTGAATGGAGCGGGGTAGGTGGGAGGCCTTGGGTTTAGGGGTGGAGATCTCCGAAATTTGGGAATTTGGGCTGGTAGTTGCAGTGTGCGGCGTTGAGAGGTGATAGCTGAGGGGTTTAACCTCTAGCTAGGCTAAGTGGTACTTAACATACTTAGGGCGTTCGATGCGAAGCTCACATAAGTCCTTGCTTGGATCATGGGCCAGTCTACTGCATGATGGCCAAAGCAATGGCAGGTTCGCCGCGTCTAGTCAGGCACCTAGTTCTTAGATATACACAACTCGCATATGGTATTTCCGGTAGTCTATCTATATTTCTTATCTGTGATAGACGTTCTTTTCCAGCTCAGCCTTAGCCCAATTTCAACTAATTCACCTCCCCTATGTTCCTTCTATAGGTCACATCCCAGTAGTATGGAATGATACGTAGTTCGCCCAAGCTGAGGACTAGTATACGGCAAGGCCTTAGAACCTATTTTTTATCGTACTACTACATGTAATTGTCAGCTCTTATGATGTCATTACTTAACATCCACCGATATGTTGTCTAAGCATCCCGAGCCTTAATCACCTTCTCCGGTTACAAAAACGGCAAATACAAAAACACACCCGCACTCTAAATAAATACAGAAATACCCTTATCTCCATCAGGAAAATCCACCGATCTGCTCTCCGCTCCGCAAAATCAACCTGTGTGGTTGTCGAGATGAAACTCACTGTTCAGCATTCATATCCTCTCCCTCGTCGTAATAGCCGAAATGAACGAATCAAGACCAACAAAACACGGTACCTTCACCAGTAAAGTCCCAGCATATCCATTTATTCGAAAGCAATCTCCTATCCCCGCTCCACATCCTCCACTTACATGCTCGGGCCGCAGTATACCACTTTTATTCCATACCCAAACGCCACGAATCTATTAACCGGCATTAACTTCCTTTGACGCGCCATTTTGACTATGTATAGCATTTTTAAAAATAACCCTAATCTCTACCTCCCCCCACAAACCAGATTCGCACAGAGTGACAGAACCATGTGCCTTGTAGTCTTGACGTATCTTGCCATCTTGAAGCATCAATTACCAGACAGTCAACTGGGATTTTGAGGAGAGAGTGGGAGGGGGGGTATATATGTATGTGTTGGTTGAGGACGAAATTAGGAATTGGGTTGGATTCTGACGGTATGTGTTTTGAGTAGGATAAGTTAGTAGTTGGGAGAGTGAATAAGAGATATTTGTAGTGAAGGTTTGTGGTAGGATGATGGGATATAATAGGTGGTGAGCAAGGGAAAATAGTGCAAAGTTCAGTGCTCGAGTTTCTATGTGTGAACATCGTTTGGCTCCGTTTATTCAAATCTATTTCTGCTCAACGATACGCGTCTCAAACATCAATCTATATCACTCCCCCCCCTCCATCTAACCCGCTCCCTCTCCTCTACCTCTCCACCCCCTCCTCTCCATTCAACCTCTCCCCCCTCTCCACCAACCTCTCCACCCACTCATGAAACTCCTCCCTCATCTCCACTGGCACCACATGTCCCATCCCCTTCACAAACCTCTTCTCCACCTCCCCCTCCACCCACGTATCCTCCTCCCTCTCCACCCCCAGCCAATTCTCCTTCCCCGTCCTCCCCTCCCCCCTCTCCAACCCCCTCCAAACAACCACCCCATGCGGGAACGTCAACATCCTATCCTCCGTCCCATGCACGACCATAATCCTCTTCTTGCCCACCGTCTCCGCGATGTGCGCAAGGTCGGACGGAGATTTGTAATGCAACCATGCGGCGATGGCCTGGAGGAGGAAGCCCGATCTGGGGAACAGGGAGGGGTGCGTGCGTTTCCAGACTTCGGAGGCGGCGAAGCGGTCGCCGTTTGTGGGGAAGGGGGTTACGATGGGGGGGAGTGTGTCGGGGGCGGAGAGCCAGGTGGGGGTGTAGAGGTTGGCTTTTACGAGGGAGAGTTGGACGTCGAGGGGTTTGGGGAGGAAGAGGTTGGCGCGGGAGAGGAGGTTTTCGAAGAAGCCCTGAGGGGGTTAGAGGGGAAAGGTGGAAGGGGTGGGGTTGGGATGGTATGGAGTTGAGATGGTATGGAGTTAGGATCGATGAAAAAGGTAAACATACGGTCGTACGGAAGAGTCCCGCCTGGGTTGAGATGAGAGAAAGTGTGCAGATGCGGTCGGGAATGAGCATTGCCTACTGGGGTTAGCTTTGCTCGAACAGCACTAGTTGGCATACTCTAGGCAAGCACGACTCTAACATGTGTAGACCACACTACGTCCCATACCAAGGGTGGAGCGGAGCGGAAAGCCAAGCCTGGAGAAATTACAAGGGCTTCACGGATGATACTCAAAAGCGTTTCACCGCCAAGCCCATGCCTCACAAGCGCCTCACATCTCCCCACAACACTCGCCCTCCATTCGACCGGCTTCCGCAGCATCCGGGGCTTACAAAAGCACTCCTCGATGCCGGTTTACCCCGTAGACTGAAGCACATCTCTCACTCACGATGGGGGAGCGAAACGGGTGGAAATAGAAAAGGACTCACCATCTCTTGGGCAATCATGCCACCCATGCTGATGCCTAGTATGTGGCATTCGCGCTTACCAGTCCACCCGATATGGTCCATGACTTCGATCACGTCCTTGGCCATCTCGGAGGTGGAGTAGCGGAAGAAAGGCGCATCTGATTCGCCGATTCCGCGGTTGTCTAGAATAAGCACTGAGTACTTGTCTGCCTGGTCGTGGGCAAAGTCCTTGGTCTGGCGCTGCCAGGCATACTTCATGCCGCCCAGGCCCATGACAAACTACATGTTGTCAGCGGTCTGCAGGTTGGGCTGTCGACTGTTGTTTTTGCACGGTGGGTGGGTAGTGGTGTTCTTGGCGGGCTTGGTGTGACCAAAACTGGGGTAGACATGAGACGGCCAATGCGACTGAAACAAAACATTGCGCTGCTACTCGAGAATACCTAGAGCGTGTAATTGGTGGAGATTGGGATTATTTGCGGGTTTTATGGAAGGGTGACAAATCATAGGTGTAAGATGATCCATTTTGGGAGGATGATATTTGGGTAGGGGTGGATGCAGGAGGGAGGGTCATGTATGTATGTATGTATAGAAGAGGCGACGTACGACTAGGTGGATCTTGCCACGGCCATGGACCTCGTAGGCTATGTTGAGTGGGCCGCCTCTGCCTGCAGCGACAGGAAGCTTGGCTTTCTGTGTGGGCTCGAGGTCCCAGATGGTGTGCTCATATTCGGGGTGCTTGAGCAGCT
The DNA here is from genome assembly GCA_033220655.1 of Pseudopithomyces chartarum. Classification (NCBI taxonomy): domain Eukaryota; kingdom Fungi; phylum Ascomycota; class Dothideomycetes; order Pleosporales; family Didymosphaeriaceae; genus Pseudopithomyces; species Pseudopithomyces chartarum. The sequence continues at coordinate 1,210,594 of WVTA01000018.1, read as the reverse complement.
CTTCGGCGGTCATGGGAGCCATGGCGCAGCGAGGATAGATGCAGAGTATCTTTCAGCTCTGCAGTACTAAGTAGCTACTCTAGCAGTTAGCGGGGTCGGCTGGCGTGAGACGGGACGAAATAGAAAGCAATGCAGCGGTGGTGCAAGGCCAGTGTGGCTGTGCGCTGACTGGTTGGTGTGGAGGATAAAGTTGGTATGGCTCGACAACGGGTGCATCCTACGGCACATGGCAGTTTCAAACGCAGGGCGCGCCAAGAGCAGCTGCAGGTCCAGGTCACGTACCGGAGGAAGAGGTCTGGGTGGTCTACTAGACTATGTGTTCTCTGCGGACGAAAAAAAATGGAGAGAGGGAGGCTCTGAGGCTGGGTGACGTGCCTTGGGACGGGTAGATACAAGGGACAAGGGCTGCAACACTGCAAGCTAGGGAGCGAAGGTCATTGCCCAGATATAGACAGGCCGTTATGTAGGCAAGTGGATAGACAGCAGAACAAGGCAATAATGCCTCGGCCTGGATGACGCCTGAGAACTGTGGCTTGCAGGCCTTCCAGCCGGTCTTCTCCAGGGCGGCGTCCCCACTTTTAACGCACCTTGCGAAGCACTGCGCGCGGGAACGGGCGGACGACATGGCGCGCATGTCGTCTTAACGCCGAGGACTTTTCAGAGTCACACCTGGGCATCCCCTTGACAGCGTTTCAGCGCTGGCATCCGCGAACAAAACTCCAGAAGACCCCCGCGTCGAGGCCCCAATTGCCACGATACGCATACGCCCTTCCCCGCTTGCACCCGCCCGCGCCCCCCTCCCCCGACACCTCCTCTGATCTCCGCCATGGATTCGTCCAACGGCTTCTACGGCGGGCCGCCGCTCATGAACCCGCCGCGCATCTTCGGCAGCATGAGCGCCCACGGCGGCTCGCCCATGCCTGCCTCCATGGCCGCCAGCATGTTCCACCCGGACGACATGGACGACGGCCACGAGCAAGGCGACCCCAAGCGACGGCGGATCGCACGGGTGAGGCGCCGACACGCAGCATGGGCATGTAGCGACGAGTGCTGATATTGCTGCCAGGCCTGCGACATGTGCCGCAAGAAGAAAATCAAGTGTGATGGCAAGATGCCCTCGTGCACGCACTGCATCAACTACAAGACCGAGTGCATCTTCACCCAGGTCGAGAAGAAGCGCCAGCCGCCAAAAGGGTAGGCACCACCCGTTGCCTGGAATCGAGCAGAAGGAACGATCCAGGACACGCACGCACACACATACACAAAAAAAATATATGCTGACGCAAAACTACCAGGGCCAAGTACATCGAGGGCCTCGAGAACCGTCTCGCCCGCATGGAGTCGCTGATGCGCTTGTCCGGCGTCCTTCCCGAGGACGACGACGGCAGCACCGACCTGGCCACCCTCGAGAAGCGCCTCCACGACCGCGCCCGGCAGACCGCCACCCCAAAGGCACCGAGCCCGAACGACCGGAGAGCCTCGTCCGTGCATCACACCACCGAATTGCCTGAGGGCACCACCCCTACACAGCCAGGCCTGCCTAGTCCGCGCAGCGGCACCGCCTCCCCCGAACCCGCACCCCAGCAAAATCCCAGACCTGAGAAGGACGAGGATGCTCTTGCAGAAATGATGTGCTCGCTTGTCACTAACAATTGCGGAGAGACGCGCTACATTGGTGGGTTAAAAGACGGGAGAGATCGGTGGAATCGAACACTGACCAAGCTTAGGCTCATCTTCTGGCTTTTCCATTTTCTCGCCCAAAGGTATACAATGGGTCAATGACAAGACGGGAGACGACTCGTTCCAGGACATGATATCGACCGCCGCCATCGAGGACAACAAGTGGATCCAATGGCGACCCGACGTCTTCCAGGACATCTTCAAGCGTCGCGTATACCGCCAACTCCCACCCAAAGCCGAGGCCCTTTCCTTGTTGAAAGACTACTTTGAAAACTTCAACTGCATGTTTCCGCTCTTCCACGAAGCAACCTTCATGCACCTGGTTGACAAGCACTACTCTAATGACCCCTACGAGGGGTCTGGCTGGTGGGCCAGCTTGAACGTCGCCCTGGCTTTTGCCCATAGACTGCGTGTCATGAGCAATTTGGTCCCGCAAGAGGAGGATGAGAAGGCGTGGCAGTACCTCAAGAACGCTATGAGCGTGCAAGTCGAGCTGACCATGCGTAACACTGACCTGCTCAGTGTACAAGCACTGCTCGGTATTGTAAGCAAGACATCTCACCGCAATCTAGTTTCGGTGACTAACATGTCCAGGGACTGTTCCTGCTTGGTACTCCAAATCCACAACCAACGTATTTCTTCATCGCAGCTGCAATAAGATTATCTCATAGCATTGGGCTCCACAAAAAAGGCACAGGCTTCAATCTGAACGCATCCGAGGTCGAACAGCGCAAACGAGTTTTCTGGATAGCGTACATGCTTGATAAAGAGTGAGTGATGTCTGATGTATTTGACTGCGGCTCAATTTGCTGACTGTGGTTTAGCATCTGCTTGCGATCCGGTCGGCCCCCTATCCAAGACGACGACGACATGAACGTCGAGCTTCCTAGCGAAAGCCCGCCAGACAATATCGGCAACATCCCATTAGCTGACGGCAAAGGCAAAATGAATCTGTTCCGCGCCATGTGCACATTTTCCATAATCCAAAGTCATGTCTACAAACGCCTGTACTCGGTAAAGGCCACAAAACAGACAGACGGCGAGCTATTAAATACGATTGGTGAACTGGACAAAGAGCTAGAGACATGGAAAGATGAGATTCCGCACGAGTTCCGGCCCGAAAACGACATCAAGGCTTCGCACACGCCCCTCATCCTCCACGTTGCTGTATTACATTTGGGCTACTACAATTGCCTCACTACCATCCACCGCATGAGCGTGCATCATGGCTACTGGACATCTCGACTATCCAATTTTGCCATCCAAGGTCTCAATGCGCGACCCCTCAACCCGCGTGTTTTCATGTCCGCACAGCTCTGTGTCCAGGCTGCACGAGCATCGATACACCTACTCAAATACATACCCAAAGGCGACCAATCCTGCGTCTGGCTCATAATATATTTCCCAGTCACTGCGCTCGTAACCCTCTTCGCCAACATCCTTCAAAACCCGCAAGACACGCGCTCAAGATCCGACCTCAAACTAATGAAGCTCGTCGTCAGTTTCCTCGGCCTCCTCAAAAACGAACAAGGCAACGGCAGCGTCAAACGCATGCTGAGCGTCTGCACCGAATTCGAGCGCATAGCCGCCATCGTCCTCGACAAAACCGAGCGCGAGCATGCCTCCCGTCGAAAACGCAAGCAAGGCGATACAGAACAAGACGCCGAGATTGCCGCCACCGAGCGCGAAATCCTCAGTCGGAATCGTGGCCCCCACTCACCGCCTAATCAGAACCCCTCACCACAGCCTGCTCAGCAGCAGGAGATGATTTTCAACCCTGACTTCCACGGCTTCAACGAGGTACGTTTACTCCTTTGCCCCTTTACATATATGTTTGTTTCCACGCTAACGAACCCAGCCCTTCCCCTTCTCCCCCAACTTCTCCCACGCAAACCTTCAACAACCCTCCCACCTCTCCGCCAACTTCTCCCCCTCCCTCGCCACAAACAGCATACCGCAGTCCTATCCCCCATCTACCATGGGCATGACCTCCATGGACGGCGTCGTCAACATGGGGACCGCCACCTTCGATCAAACGTTCAACAACGTGCCGCAGGATCTGTGGAAGATGCCTATGACGCTTGAGTGGGATTGGGCGGATATGACAGGGACGGGGTACAGTGGTGGGGGGTACGAAGGGGGGATAGAGATGAATGGGGTGTTGCCTGATTTTGGGGGTGGGGCGGATGGAGGTGGAGGGTTTGGTGGGAGGTAGTAATTGTGGGGTGGGAAGATGTAATGTGTCTTGTATATTGTTTATTTTACTTATATATGTATATGTTGTGGGGTGGAATAGGGGGGCGCTGGGGTTGCAGGGAGAAAACGAAGCGTGTGGGATGACATGCTGGTTACGACTTATATTAGGGTGGTGGTGGTAATCATACTGCCGTGTATATATACTCATCTCTGGGTTTTAATTACTTTCTTTCTACAAGGATGCTAGTTGATTGTATGCTGTGACTGAGACATATACATGTATACATACGTACTGATATGTAGTTATCTAAGTCGAACGCGTTACCCCTATTACCACAACTAAATCCCAGCTCCTACCACCCGATCAGTAGAATCACTATAAGAATAGTCATGTGTATTTCATTCTACCCACATATCAACATGACAAAACTTCGATTAACGCATACATATATATATAGTCTCTCTTCGCGTCACAACTCTATCACTAAACCGGATAGTGAACTTTCGTTCAGAAATCACGTATTAGTACGTACATCCTTCTTCCCCTCTCATCATTCCTCACTACCGCCCTCATGTTATGTTCATCTTCTACACACTTTCATCACCTCGCTATCATCGGGTGAGGCCTTTCACGGGGACGGAGGCGCTAGGGATCTATCTACCAACGTCGTTCTAGAACTATGTCAATGGGATATCATTAGGCCTATTTTTATTGTTCTATATATAAGTAGTAAACACAGTAGTTGAGGCAGGTGAGAGGGTTCGTTCGATGGCTGGATCTGTTCTCTACTCTATGTCGCTTTTTTCATGGCGATTGTGCTATCTATCTGCTTGGTTCTATTTCAGTAGGGAAGATTTTGATCGATTATCGAGGATATATATATATGTATATATCACGATGACTGAATGTGATATTGTGTCTCGTGGTATTTGTAACATCCAGTTTGTGGGGATCTTTCCGTGCGCCCTTCTTCGTGGGAATATAGATGCATGCGTTCCGTTCATTCTGCCACATAGCCTCCGTCGCAGCACTGTTTAGATAGATTCCTCACGAAAGTAGCAGACACATTTTAGTAATACATTTATATAATGCACGCGTGATCAAGGTACAGCTAAATTTATTACGATGCCTCCATATCGAACAAGAAGGGTTTAATATTCTTGGCATGTGAACTGCGTGCTACATAGTATCACATTTCAACCCTCGCAGCGACATCACGTCCCTATGCTACCCGCCACTACCGTCCACAGTTCGCAGTCGAGCAAACGGTTATCTCGTGAATATATCGGATCTGGCCACCCTCTACCCGTAGGATGTTCGTGCTGCTTGTGCCGTTTGGCTTCGTCTTGTCTAGGAAGGGGAAGTCGTTTAGGATGGCGACGGCGCCGAGGTCTTCGTCGATGACGTAGCGGCGGTTTTTGGCGCTGCGAAGGGAGGGGGTTAGTTGGTGGGGCTGTAATGGGTTGGAAAAGGAAACAAAAGAAAAGCACCAGAGGAAAAAGTAGACAAAAAGAAACAACAGCCATTTCAATCTTCTCAAACTTTAACAACGCAAAGAGTGAGCAAAACAAAACAACTTCAAAATAAGAAATTGCATGAAAAAACATCATAGACCAATGTCTCGAAAGAGCAAGCAGAAAAAAAAAGACTCTCAACTCACCCCCCTCGATCGATAAACTCCTGCGGGAAAACCGGCATCTTACAATTCGACGTGTAGCTCCCCCCTCCAACCTCGCGCACGTCCTCCCATACGGCACACTCACCTTCCCATCCGCCCAAGAATCCAAATACCTATCCCCCGCCCCCTTAATCACCTCCCTCCCATCCTTCACCCCTCCAATCGCCCCCCAACTCTCCTTCCCCGCATACCCCAACGCCTTCCCCGCATCAAACAGCCAATCCCCCTTATCCGCCACCACGCTCTCCACCTTCACCACTTTCTCGCCATCGCTTGAGAATTGTAAGCGCGTGAGGAGGACGTAGGGGTGGGGGGCGGAGGATGAGGTTATGAGTTCTGTGGCGGTGGCGCAGAGGGTGGTGTCGTGGAGGGAGAGGTTGTGCGCTATGGAGAGGGGGGTGGAGAGGAGGGAGGTGGAGAGGGAGACGGGGGTGTCGTTTTCGTAGTAAGTGGTGTTGGGGGTGAGGGGGAGGAGGGAGGGGGTGCCGGAGGTGTAGGCTTGGAGGAGGGCAGAGGTTGCGGTTGTGAGGGTGGAGCGGGGACAGGCGGCGGAGGTGAGGGTGGGGAGGAGGAGGAGGAGGGGAAGCATGGTGGGTTGGGGGTATGGGTGGATGATTGTGTTTGTGATTGTGGTAATTGTGGTGTGCAGTGGTTCTGGTGAGAAGTTTTAGGGCGAACGGCTTGAGAAACGAGATAGGTAGGCGGATGTGGCGAGATTCTGGAATGAAGAATGATGTGTGCTTGTTAGTCCCCACATGGCAGGGAGATAGAATAATGTAAAGAGCGTGGTGCATGTTTGGTGTCGTGATTTAGCCGCAATTTAGTGCGATTCCGGGAGGGTGGATGGGGATTGCTGGGTAATGTGGAGACATATGAAGCAGGTCTGGGGCAGGCCGGCAGTCGGATTTGGAGCCTTCCTCGACGATCTGATACTGTTGAATATTTTGCGACACGTAAAAAAACCGCACGGGCGTGGAGAGTTGCACGTCAAACACGTACTCTTAGAACGCTATAAGGTCAGTATAAGAGACCGCAGTATATTTACCGGACCGGTTCTGAGCTCATCACATGGGCTATTGTACTGTTTCAGACATTTTTTCAACCACTACAGAACTGTCTGTCAACGTTCTCATGCCATCCTTAAGTCCCATCCCAGCTACATGTTTGGCTATGGCCCCAAGTGTTCGCACTCGGCTTTGCGCCTCGGGTTTCAATTCGAAAGCGAACGCGAAAAGGAAACATAAGGGCTAATATTGCGAAAATTTTCAAGGCAAGAGACAAAAAGGCGAAGATTTTATGCTTGAGTACTACACCTACGTGGTGACGTGGGGGTGAAAAATAGTGAAGAGGAACTACATTTGGGAAGCTTGTAGGTAGTTTAGCAGGACAAGATCGAGCGCGCGGTCTCTGAGGATTCCTTCGGGGCAAACAGAATATTTTCAGTGGGGTACAAGAACGTGCGCGCGATGGTCTTGGTACATTCTTTCGAGATGAGTAAGACGAGAGCAATGAAAGTATTGCTTCGAACTCTTTTCCTTGATCTGGTCGCTGGAGCGGTCTCTCCCCGCCATTTTGAACGTACTTCAATAGGAATTCTGGTTGGCAGCGCTGCATCTTTTCCAACCGTTCCAGAACATACTGCTCAACGCGAGGTATGCCCTCACCATTGACCGGGCCTCTATCCGCGCCAGCCTCCAGCAGCGTTTGTACGACATGACAATCACAATCCACCTCCTGCACAGCTTGCTCAAGCGGAGTTTCTGTTGGAGTCATAATCTCGACGGCAAGTCCCTGCATTGGTGTGAATGGGACTCTTCGGATCTGTCTTATATTCACATCGGCACCATACTGTAGCAATAGCCTGATGAGATCTGGCCTCGAGAAGCGTACAGCCCAATGCAATGGAGTCCAACCAGTGGAATCTTTGGCATTTGGATCTGCGCCTGATTCAAGCAGTGTGCGGCATGTTGCATAGCCCTTGTCTCCTTGGGCAATGCACCAAGAGAGTATCGTCCGGTCATCTTTTCGCCTGAAGTCCACAGAAGCCCCATGTTTCAGGAGTAACTTCATAGCTGGAATATGATCGTTCCACGCTGCAGTGTTCAAGGGGGAATCGCCATAAGCCCTGGGCTGGACAGCGCAGCCATTCGCCAGAAGCACCTCAATGATGCCGACGCGCCCGGTGCTCGCAGCCTTGTCCAGCATTTTGACTAGTTTCCGCGCGAGGAGTTCCGTATTGTCCTTACAGGGGTACGCGGTGACCTTGAGAAACGCACTACGGGCTGTCCCTGCGATAGGTAGCGGCCGTGGGAGCTTGTCAAGTTCTTCCCGCACGAGCAAAGATAGTAAACCCGGAACATTGTACTCAGCCGAAAGAATGAGGAAAATGGACTTCCCCGGAGAGAGATAGATTGTTTTTTCCGCGGACTTGGGGCAGAATACGAGTGTAACGTCGGCATCGTGGACGGGAACAGCCTCTATCTGTTCTTGCTCGGAAGGTCTGTACCAAAGGTCGATGAACTCAGGAAACTCTTTATGCAACAAGGTCGCCCAGACGGACTCGCGATCATTCAAAGGGTGCAAACGGGCAAAGAAGCCGTCTTGTGGATGTCCAGCTTGCTCAGCTTTGGATGCGTGGCCGAATGCGTGTGTCAAGGCATATTTTGTCACATTTCGCCATGCGGACCCAGTCCTACCCTTTACATCTACAAGTAGATGGTTGTCTGTTTTCCATCGGTAGAGATAAGGTTCTTTTATGTGGCCACGGCGGTGGCATATGTCCGGGCCAGCCGTATATGCGCTCAAGGAAGCTAGGCAAGCTTCTCCAAGTCGATTGTGCGAAGTAGCCAGCACAGCTTGGGTGGACTTCAAGCATTGATCGAGTATAGAAAAGCCTTCTTCGATCATGTATCTCTTGATACTCAGATGAATAAGCCCAACTCCACCGGTCTCGTTCAAGCAACCGAGGCCTCCAGATAAGATTTGCAGTTGTTTTTCCATCGTTCCCGGAAATATTTGCGTCGGGCATACGCTTGATTTTGTGGTAGGGTCACTCAGGTCCACGAGATTGACGTTCATGAAAATACGCATAGTCTCCAGATCAAAGTTAAATTTAGATTCGTCCGTCTGCTCATACTCAACGTAACTCTTAGTCTCTATCCCTGTAATCTCAGTATTGAAATCTATAGTGCGATCCACCAGAGATTTTCCATATTTGAGATACAGATCCTCAGCCGGCATTTCCCAAAAGCATAGCCACTGGAAGAGCTTGAGCGACTGGGTTGCACTGCTGTCTCGAAGTCGTTCGAGGATTGTCCGATATAGAGCATTCAGCTCACTGGGGAGCTCTTTTAGTTCGGAGATAACATGCTCAAGGGGTATTCCAAGGCGAAGTTTCTTGATGGTTTGGGGCAGAATTAGAGCCACCCACACGAACAATCCATTGGCAAGGTTTTCGACAGCTGTTGCCAGGCACTCCCTTTGGAGCTTATCCAATGGCAGTGACGCTTGGGAAAGGATAGTCAGTGTGTGTCTCCGTATATCATCTCTATTCTGCTGTTGGACATCGATGGTCGCGTCTCCATCGTAAACTATAAGAGTATCATTGCGACACCCAAAACAAACAACCAACTGGCATGTATCATGAGATCTTTCCTTCTTTCCGTGGTTTTTAACAATGCACTGGAACATGTTGATCGCAAGCTCTGCGTCATTTTCGTCACATTCATCTATCCCATCGATAAAGATTCGAATGTTAGCCACATGGACCGCATCCTGGATAGACTCCTCAAGCAACTGGAATAGCTTGGAAGCACCCCACTGGATCTTTTCGTTTGAGAAACCGGACCCTCTAGATTTGATCGCGAAGCTCTCTCGTAGAGCCGTGAGTCTGTCTGGGAAACGCAATAGCAGTTGATGCAATAACGACCGACACAAGCCTTCCAACGACCTTTCGAGACGAGCACCATCCCACCGAAAAAGGTGTATCAAGGATATAAGTGGGAAGGGTCTGCCTTCTAGGTCAGGATCTTTCTTCTCTCCTTCTGATTGTGACATGACGTAATTCATTACTGTCGACTTGCCCACCCCAGGTGCACCACGGATCCAGAGCATACCAGAGAGCGAACCGATCCATTGAATGTAGAGATGATGCTTGAGTATCCAATTGCAGGTTCCCTTGGTTCGTTCTCGGATCGTCTCGCGTTTGTGATTGATTTCGCCGAAATACAAAGACTGCAAGCATTTTTCCACTTGGCTCGGCGCTGGCGGTGCTTCATGCACGATCTTCGTTCCCAAGTGCACATTTCTTGATCTCCAGATACTAATGTCTTGATAGGATGTTGTTTGGGACGACATCTTCCCATTGCTAGAGGGGCGTCATTAGAGCTATACCGTGCTCTTGGAAAGTGGAAGCCGATTAGTTTTATCATTGCGGGGCCATAGCTGATGAGCATTTCGGTGTACATTAAGGTGCGGCTGTACTGTAGCCTTTGAACAATCTTAGTAATATCGTATGATTGGTATGTAAGATCAATGGCGTTTATGGCTGAGCAGCTGAGTGTGGGGTTGGTGCCGCTACAACACTTTGGACTTAGGACTTCTTGTCTAGTCTCTATAACATCCCGACCTGGACATCGAGACCGGAAAAAGTACAAATTTAACTGGATGTGATTCTAGCACATGATAACAAGCGTGTATGGCCTATCGACGTATGAACTAGCTTCACTAGCTACTCCGCCTGAAAGTCATATCATACCTCTCCATGATACGGCAGCTGTGGCAACTATAAATATCCTTACCTTCGTGCTCCTGATGCATTCTGTGCACACATAACACCCACCATACCTAGCTACCACAACTCGAAAAGTTGTCATGACCGACATTGCTGCGGTTGTTACTGGATTGCCAGCATCCTTCATTTCATGTGTCCAATGTTTTGAAATCATACAATATGGTCGGAATCTGAAAAGCGAGCACGACCACCTCGTCGACCGCCTCTATCACATCGGTGTTAAGCTTTCCCGCTGGGGGAAGTCTAGAGGACTTCTTGACGATAACCTGGCGCCGATTGACTCTCTTCAGGACCGAGAGGGGTGCCAGGAAATCTTTACTCGCATCTTGGGCCGGTTCGAAGAGGCGCGGGAGAAAGGAAAGCGATACGAGTTGAATCAGCGAAGACAGGGGGGAGAGATGGGTAGCAGCGACGCTTTGGAGCTCGATGGCGAAGAAAACATTGCCCCATCCGTCAAAAGCTTTCGCACGAACATGAGGAGCTTCATGAGCAACTACACAAGGCGATCCCGCAATGCAGGGATAAGAGTGCGATGGGCCATATACGAGCGCCAGGTCCTCACTAACCTAGTCAACAATCTGCGCTCTGATGTAGAAGACTTGGTGGAACTGTTCCCGCAGCACGTCGTCACGCCTGAAAAAGACCTGATCTTAAGAGAAGTGCAGGATTTTCCCGATGACGCCATTTCCATCGCGCAGGTTATCAATGAAGCGGAGAAGCTGATCAGCGAGAAGGAGGTGGAGAAATTGCTTGAGACGGCTGTTGCGGAAGAGATTGAGAGACGGGAGCGGCAGGGGAGACCAATCCATAGGTTTGAAAACTTCGACATAAGAAAGGTGACTGACACGCAGATCGGGAACAGAATTGCACAGGGGTCGGAAGCGGAGAAGATGGGGTCTGTGTTCAAGACGTTTAATATATCCGACGCAAAGGGGCTACATGTTGGTAATGAGTACCAGGCGGTGGATCACAAGAATCGGGATTGTGGGGAAGGTAGAAAAGACTCAATATTGGAAAGTTAAAAGGCTACCGAAAAGAATGAGAGGACGAAAGGAGCACAGAATCTACTGGGAGCTGATGGCGCTTGAGCCAATGCCGATCAGCAATGATAGCTGCTATTCGGACATGAGTCTGTGGACACTGTGGACAACTTTGCTTGATCAACAGCCTAGAATGACATGAACGAGTTTTCAAGTGGTTCTTATAATGCCAAACAGTCAGTGAGTAGTTCATTGTGGCCAGGCGTAATATAATAATCATATCTTCGAAGAAACTGCCCATTCAGAATAAAGCATCGGACTTTGCCAAATTGATGGGGGCCCTATTGGCTATTGCTGTGAGGACTAGCCCACCTTGGCGCGGACATGGCAACTGCGATCTAAACCAATCAAGCTTCCTCAAATTCTACAAGCACAAGAACTGAGTGTTTAAGTAAACTTGTATCAAATATATCTTGTTCAGTGACGTGTCGTCTGAGTTATTCGGTAACTGAACACGCAGCATGAAGGAAAACATTGTGTCCAGAACACAGGACCTTGGGCACAGAGCACGCGCACATCTAAGGTAAGTAGATGGAAAAGAGAACTCGGCAATCTCTAATCGATCAAATCTTGAAAATATCAGACGCTCCATGTTCCAATTCACTGATCCAATACTAATTCGATATGTCCCACACAGACAATGGAGGCAAACACTTTCTTCCCAACCAGCCAGCTCGGTACGTGACTAGGATTCATGATTACACCCAGGCTCATAACTCCCACCAGCCTCCAGATCAACAACCTCAACCCTCAATCCCTACCTCTGCCAAAGCCTTCCACGAGCACGACTGGCACAAAAAGCACCTACCAGATGGGTCCCCCATGCCGAAATGTACACCCACCCAATCTATTCTTACAGCGATATACTCGGCCCAACCCGGCATCCCAGATTACTCCATTGTGAGCTTGGTATGAAGATACCCCTCTATTACTGACTCTGCCGGCATGAACATATCTAAGTAATTCAAGTTCAAACACGGCAACGTAGAGCCTTGCCTCGACCCCGTTGCAGGTTTTGAGTGGACCCCGCAGTACTATTGTGGGGACGCTGTGTACGGCATGGAAGTCAGCGATACATCTTCGTTATCTGTGTACTCTCTAATACTGACCAGCGAGCATCAGTACCCTGCATTTGTATTGGTGTATAACGCTGGGTCCATGACGTCGTACAGGGAGTTACAAAAGAAGCTTGAGAAATTGATGGCGGTGATAGATTTCAGAGGAAAATCTAGTGTGCCAGTCGTCGTGGTAGAGACGCAGTTTAGCGGGGTTGGATCGCCTTTGAAAGTACGTGAGGTGGATGAGGGGTTGGGGCAAAAATATGTGGAAGGAAAGGGGTGTGTGTTTTTGGGGATGGATTCAATGACGTGGGATGAGACCAAGAGGGTGTTTGGGACCGTGGTGGAACTGAAGCATGAGGTTTGCGGAATACGTGGAGATGGGCTAAGTTTGAGCAAGAAGTTGGACATCTTTCATAGAGTAACGACTATCTTGAGGGAGGAATGATTGTTATCAGATGGTAGGGAGCACCTCGAAAATGTTGTCTTCGTGGTGCTTGGCTTTTGTAATCGGTCCCTTCAGGCTGATCGACGTCAAGATAGCCCCTCCGTTTCTAAACATCCAGGGAGAAACCCGTGAGGCCGTCTGTCCATTTGTGTATACTCGGGAAGTCTGGATAGATGATTTTTAGTGCTAGATCTGATGTAAATAGGAACTTGTTGTAGAAAACTGTAGTAAATGATTCCAGTTCTGCAGTTATTCATGACATGTGGTTCTAGGTACTCGAGTAAGGCAGCTAGATACATGCATGGAAGCTTGGGGGCATGGGGTCAATCTGGACAGGACTTCAATATTCACATGTGCAGACCAAGTAACAACAGTTTTCTAGTGGTAAACTGAAATTCAACATGGAGATTTCCATTGGAATAGATGGTTCCAGGTGGTAAAACTTGTTGCACCCGGCCCCGCCCACAGCGGCAAGTCACGTGTCATCATGCGCCAAGATTTCGTGCCCCGCTCGCTAACGCGGTAAGCTCCGCGCACGCAAACTCGTGAAATTGAGAGCGAACTTTTGCACTTCTACTCATCACCATATCCATTCCATCTTCGAGGAAAGCCGACAACACAGCCATCACCATGGTACGACTCTCGCGCCCGCGACTATCGCTCCCCCGTCGCAATGACGCCCGCTAACCCGCTGCACAGTCGGACGGAGAAGACAACCAGTCCGTCGTCGCCGCCGAGGAGGTCGAGGTATCTGCCGATGCCTCCGCCGGAAAGGGCCAGATGTCGGTCCTCGAGGCCCTCAAGGGTGTCCTCAAGCTCGCTCTCATCCACGACGGTCTTGCCCGCGGTCTCCGTGAGGCTTCCAAGGCCCTCGACCGCCGCCAGGCGCACATGTGCGTCCTGAACGAGGCTTGCGAGGAGGAGGCCTACAAGAAGCTTGTCGTTGCCCTCTGCTCTGAGCACAAGATCCCTCTCATCAAGGTCCCTGATGGCAAGCAGCTCGGCGAGTGGGCCGGTCTCTGTACGTGTAATTCTGGAAGAGGTAGTTAGACGCACGACTAATATTTGCGACAGGCCAGATTGACCGTGAGGGTAACCCCCGCAAGGTCGTCAACTGCTCTTGCGTTGTCGTCCGCGACTGGGGTGAGGAGTCCCAGGAGCGCAGCATCCTTCTCAACTACTTCCAGACCGAGCAATAGACGTCTCTCAGATCGCGACTTCTCACGTGAGCGCATCTTCGACATGTTTTCATTAGTCCGGTTTGCGCTACGGCTGGTACAGCACGGAGTTCGGCAGGGTGGATGGAATCTCGCGGAGACCGCGTGTGGGAAGTTGGATTTGGTTGCACAGTCTACAGTCAGGATCTAGACAGGCCACGGCATTACGACCGTCGAAATGATCAACGTTAGGATGAACGAATTTGACGCCTACGCTACTGCCGGTGATTTGCCAATGTTCGGGGGTTATTGTCAGATCTGCATGCTGCAATCACTGCCTACAGCCTGTCTGCTGCCTTCACCCGTATCACCCACCATCAGCCCATACCCCACCCCTCCCACTGTCAACCCTCCCACTGCCAACGCTCGACCCTGTAACGATCCCACTTTGCATATGAAACCTCACACCACTCTATCCACCTCATCCCACCCTCTTACACCGTTTGCCCTTCCCCTTTACACACACATCCTTACCACTGATTACGATATCGCGCATTTCGTCTTTCTGCTTGGCACTCTCGCAGGCCGGCTGAGTGACTGAGTGACTAATTATACCAAATAGCTCGACCATAGCTCTGGGCAAAATGTAAGTCGTACCATACATTGCATAAGTCACGGTACACAAATGAGAGGAGTGAGCAACGCGCCTGTCTCCAAACACAACAAAGGACCACATTATCAGAATGCACGTACGTCCCTGCGCGACATATGCAGCCCTTTCGAACCGACGTAGTAGTACAAAGATCGATAACAAGCATATACACATTTATTCTCAGGGTATCTATCGACCACACCTCACCCTTCCCTTCCCACTTCCCTCTCCCTTCCATCCATCTCCACCACATATCCTTTCCCCCTACAAAAACCACCTAAAATCCGGACTGTTCGGCCCCTCCCTCAACTTCTCCGTACTCACATCCCTCGCACTCAAATTAACCCCCTGCGCCCTATTCCTCCTCCGATTGTCCCAAATCATGTAGAACCCCAACCCCAGCGCAATGCAGCACCCCGTCGCGCCGAACGCCGCCGTCGTCGCCAACGCAGGCACATACTTGGGTTTGTCCTCATCCCGGAAGATATTCGACGACACCACACCCATTAAGTTCGCGAGTGGTACGCCCACAGAGGTGAGCGTCACGCGGCGGCCCTCGTGCGCAACGTTGTTGTTGTACCACGTGGAGAGGAGGACGGATGGAGCAGACGTCCCCCACACCATCATGAAGGCTGCGAAGTAGGCGGTAGACAGGTGCGAGGGGACGTCGATGGCGGCGAAGATGATGAACCCGATGAAGGTGAGGGAGAAGCCCAGGGCGATGAACGGGAAGCGGATGCGCGCGAAGTCGGAGCTGAACGCTAGGATGAGGAGGAAGACGGCGCCGACGCAGTTTGGTGCCACGGTGTACAGATTCGTCTTTATGGTGTCGTATTTGAGGGCGGCGATGATCTGGGGCATGAAGAGGCCGACGGATTGGAGGGGGACGCCGAGGCAGATTTCGATGGCGAGGAAGCCGTAGGTGGAGGGGAGCTTGAAGATCTGGAGGGAGTCTTTGAGGTTGAATTTCTCGCCTACGATGGCGGAGGAGTCGATTTGGATGCGGGTGAAGGCGAGCTTCTTCTCGTCTTCGGACAGGAACTTGGCTTCGTGCGCGGACTTGGGGAGCCACCAGTAGGCGACGAAGGAGAAGAGGACGGTGAGCGAGCCCTCGATGAGGAAGAGGTAGCGCCAGCCTTCTAGCTTGTTGTTCTTGATGTGGAACACGCCGAAGGAGAGGAGGCCCGAGAAGGCGTTCGCGATGTTGGACGCGGCGTAGAAGAGGGCGAGGCGCCGGGCGAGTTCCCCGCGGCGGTAGAAAGTAGTGAGGTAGTAGATGACGAGCGGGAAGAAGGATGCTTCCGCCATACCTGGGGATTGTTAATTTTCGGCGTCCATCCCAAGCTTCACACAACCAACTCACCCAAAAACCACCTCAACGCCATCATCCCCCCCAATTCTTCACCGACGCACTCAACAACGTCATACTCCCAAAGCAAAACATCAATATCGGCAACATCCTATGCGGGCCTATCCTCTTCCCCAGCATCGCAATCGGCGGCGCAAACAGCACGTAGGGCACGAAAAAAATACTCAACATGATGTTGTACTGGCCGGGCTTAAAGTGCAGATCCACATCCATCTTGTCCGTCTTCGCGTTCCCCAGGTTGCCCTTGTCCAGCGCGTTGAAGAGGTACATGAGGGCCAGCATGGGGAGGATGCGGACGTCGAATTTGAGCGCGAGACGCTTTTCGTGCTCGAAGGTGGGGAGGTGCTCGGTTTGGCCCTCGAGCGGGATGGGGTTGTGGGCATCGGAGGAGGAGGAGTTGGAGGCTGTGAGGGAGAGGGGGTTTTTCGTGTCGGCGGTGGTGGTGGCCATGGTGGGCGGCGGGGCGCTCGTGGAGTGCTGGTGGCGTGCAGATGTGTATATATGTGGATGTATATATATATCGTCGAGTATGTATGTACGTTGACTATACAATACACGAACACCGACTCACCACCAATTCGTCTCTGGTTTCTCACGGAAAACCAAAAAAAAAAGAGCTCAACCTGCACAAACAACCAAAAAACCCAGCGTCCTCCCTCCTTTGTATCCATCCCCAGGACCCATGCCACCACGCTACAACGTTACATACGTCCCCCGCCAACTAGACTATCTATCAAGCCGGCACGATGGTAACCCAGCGGCCGCGAACCACTCCCGTTACCGGGCACACACTTCATGCAACCCTTCGCTTCCACATGATAGGACGCGTGACACGCGGTGTGAGCACCGAATTACGTTTCGGCGGTGTGAGTGGACGGCGCGATGGACGGTAGGATCGTCGCGCATCCTGGTAAGCGGCGATAAGGGAGAGGGGCGTTGGGAGGATGGCCGGGAGGCTGGATTGGGGAGCCCGGGGAGGAGGGATTCTACCACGTACAGAGCTTGGGGGGAGGCCCTGCGTGAGCGTTTGTCTTACATTCGCGGGCGGTGATGGGAGCGTTGCATGTGTTGATGTTGGCGACGAATGTTTGCGAGCGTGAAGGAAGGGGTTCCCCGCACCCCGCGTTTTCGAACGCCGGGTGGAGCGCTAGCTGGAGGAATGAGGATGCGGTATCTACATACAGGTTCGTTCTCAGCAGGAAGATGACTGTGGGTCAGAACGATTGAGGAACATGCACTGTATATAGGGCAGAGCGTCCGTCCTCTACATCCATCAGACATATACACACACACACGTATGTATACCCAGATTCCTCCTCCTCGATACCAACCCCAGCCCATCTCGCACGGGACTCCCTCCCCATCCATCCACCCATACATCGCATCGCAATCCAGACTCCTCTCACAAATCCCCAAAGCAGGCACACAGCGTGCGGCGTAGCTACCTCCCTACCGCTTACCTCGTATCCGCGCCTTCTCCAGATGCAACGTTCGCGCACGACCGCCTGGCGCCCGGATAGTCCGCCGTTGGCTAGACTAGCCACCTGGGCGTAAGTAGCTAGGTAAGCGAACAGGCTCCACAATGATGCCTATCTATCATCCGAAGATAGAGAGGTACACAGGTATTTACATACATACTGGGTGATTGTTCGTCATCACACGTGTCCTGCCGTGTGGGAATACGTGTGCAAAAACAACGACACGACACATGAATCCAAGCGCTGCACGTACAGTGCCATGGTATCATATCATACCGCACACCCTCGGCGCCTTATCCGATCCACGTATGTACATACAGTAAGTGTGTGAAGCGACAAATCAGCCCACAACAAGACACCGACCGAAGCGTACCTCCCGCCAAGCCACCGCAGCATGTACCTCTTATCTCCCGCCCCCTATCTATCCACCTATCTTCTCGCTCCGACATCGTATCTATGTTCGCCGCACGGATGGGGACAGCTCCACAGTGATGTATGTACTTATGTTGCGGATCCTCATTTATATATGGATATCTGGATGTGCCGAGGTAAGCGGGGAATCCCTGCGGTGGTGGATGGATGGTTGGATGAATGTATGTATTTGTTATCGCGGGCGGCGGGCGCAGGGGAGAGATAGCGTAGGTAGATATACATACATACATACATACATACATACATACATACATACATACATGTGATGGTACGCTGTGTAAGACCAGAGTAATGTGTCGCGTGCGTGTTTTCGCCGATAATAACGTGGATCCATGTGTTGATTTCACATACATATGTGTATAAATATCCACATCAATTGATCGACACACATGCATGGAAACACGGTACCTGTACATAGCAACATATCTACATGCACCATGCACATGTATGTATACATCCGCGTGCCAATCCACGACCTCCCTACCTACCTACATGCTCTACCCTACCCATAACCCTCTCAAACGAAAAGTCAAAATAAAATAAAAAAAAATCTACATAAGCCAACGCGCCTCTCACGCGACGAATCACGAACGTAACAATACACTATAACGCCATGTGGGTATCCCGTCCTGACCAGGCTTTTCGTTGAAACGCCTTTCCTGTAAATAACCTGAGATCTTGAACACGTGTGAACAAAGGAGATTGCTTGCGACGGAGAAATTAAAAAAAAAAATGGTGATACATGGCACGCGACCGACGCTCACTCGTGGATGGCCTCCTTCCCCTTCGACGACGGGTGCAGCAGATTCGGCCGCCACTTTGCCACATTCGACACGCTGAAGTGCAGCGGCTCCTTTGGACCCTTCTCGCGGACGGGCATCTTGCGCTTCGAGCGGCCAGATACATAGATGGGGGCGGAGACGTGGCCCGCGCCGTTGACCGTAGGCATCGAGTGCTTGGACCTAAGCTTTGGTTTCTTGTCGCGATGCTCGTCATCCCCGGTGCCTTCAAAGCTGCGGGTGTCTTCCGTTTCGAAGCTCCGAAGGCTGCTGCGCTCCGACGAGTAGCGGCTAGACTGGGTTTGGACACGCTCAATGGGGCTCAGCATGGAGGCGGAATCGGCAAGGACATCCAGTTTGGAGGGCGCCCTGTCGGCCATCGAGTGAGTTCGAGAAGAATAGGTGGGTGGAGGGTCCTGATAATCGTACATTATTTCCGAATCGAGACTCTTGTATTTGGCGTTGCCATCCAATTCTTCGTCGTGATTCCAGCAGGAGTCGTCGGCGCCGAGGACGGCAGGCAGGAAGCGGATCTCGTTCCACGTTACATCCTCAAACTGCAGTGTGATGTAGAGAATGTCACCCTGCATCTTGTCGTGCGCGATGCAGTGGTCCTCCAGAAACGGATAGTCCCAGACACCGCGGTGGACGAGGTCGGGCGGCAGGAGGGTCAGCGCCATGCGCCCGAATGGCTCGTCGGCAGGTCGATGAGCAGTCATTGGCATCCACGGCCGACCACGGAGGATGCCCTTGAACGTGGTCTCGATGCGGTTGGCAAAGCATGAGCTATCCTGGCTGGGGAAGTCCATATTTTGTTGCAACTTGCGTGTGGCACAACGTCTGTAGCCATTGCTATCAGGATCATAGGCAAACTTTTGACTCTTGCGCGGAACAAAGATCACACGTGCAGTCCAGGACAACGGATACTTCTTATCGTTACGGATGGGTAGTTGTCCGAGCATGTGTTGAGATTGCATGAGCAGCGGAAGCTGAGGGATAGGGGGCACCGACTTGGGTGTGGATAGTAAAGGCTTGGGCGTTGCTGCTCCAGGCGTGGCCTCCCGGGAAATGCCACTGTTGAGCTCCATTCGGTCCATCCTGTTCTCGAGGTCCATCGTCACTTCATCGACCATTGTCAAACGCTCTTGCAGGGCCTTCATCTGGTCGTTGAACTCTTGCGTCTTGTCTACAACGGCCTCGACCTTGTCGTCCATATGTACCTTTAGATGCTGCATGTTACCATAGATGCGCGCCTCGACGCCCTTCCATGTGCGGAAGTGCTCTTCACGTGCCATGCGCTCCCTGAACAGTTCCTGCCTCATCTGCTGCTCCAGGTTCTCGTGCTTCTTGACTTCCTGTCTCAGCCACTTGAGTTCGGCCACGATGAGTTCATGCTGGTCTGCCATGGCGGTGGAGATGGGCTCGGGCTCATGGTGCCAGGCTTGGTGTCCGCAGCCACACTGCGAGCGCACTAGAGAGTCGGGGAAGAAGGTGCGGCAGGAACACCGCTGTCGCGCACCGCCCGTGGAAGCCTGGGGCAAGATGAAGCTGCATTCTCCGCGGGGGAGCTGCGTGTCCTGCTTGGGAGGAATACGCGGATCATTCCTCGTTGCGGGCTTCACGGGCACGAGATAGTTGTGGTGGTTGTTATTGAACATCAGGGGAGGGCCTGGTGACACGGCCGTGGTGTGCTTTTTGTAGGGCAAACAGGGAGTTCATCGAAGGCCCTCGTCTAGGGTCTGGGGAGTCAAAAAAAAGAAGGGCTGAGCCGTTTGACTTGGAAAGCCAAGAGGCTATCAGGAAGGAGTCAGCGGGGGGAGGGTGGAGTATGCGGTATATATGTATGGAGGATAAGGGTGCGTAGGGGAGGGTAGGGATGGTGAAGCTGGGGCAACAGATAAGAGGGGGCCGTCACGACCACAGGGCCGGTGCGCGCGGGAGCATCCGGAGGCGGCAGGGCAGCGCGGCGGTCGCACAGCCAAAAGGAGAGAGTGGAGTGGATTGTGTGCGACGGTGGGTGGGCCGAAGGTTTTGGGGAGAGCTGTGGGCTATGTGGGCGGGCATGGGCATGGGCATGGGCGGTGATGGGGGGCAGCGGAGACTGGGACTGGTTCCTGTTAGGGCATGCATACTAGGCCCCGGGGCCCGCGCTCGCTGGGGGGGGGGGAAGGGGGAAGACGGGCAGCGTCCAGAAACCTGCCCTGGGCGGCCCTGCCATGATGGCGGTTTGATGTGCTGGGAGGAGGACGAGGGTGAGGCACGGCGGGCGGATCGCCGCAAGGCGCCAAGGACGATAAGGGCGTGGGGAGGCAGGCGCCGCCGCTGATTTGGCCAGCGCCACGAGAGAGAGGACGCAGGGAAGCCGCAACCCTCGTCGAAGCCAGCGCAGCACAACGCAGCGCAGCAGGAGCGACCGCACCGTACGGCAGGGGCGACTGCACCCAGCCGCAGCTGGCCCGCGGCCTTCTGCTTTTGTCACACCGTCGTCGCTGCGCATTCCTACTGCGGACAGCCATCGTCGTGCCTTCCCAGATGTATGTCTGCATGTGTGTATACGCATGTATGTATGTATGTATGTATGTCGCCATGGCGCTCCAGGACTGCGCAACAGCCTCTAGCATCTGTCCGGCAGCGCCCAGACGTCCACCGCTCCACGGCCGCCCCGCCGCCAGCAGGAACCATCCCACACGCGCGCTTCCCCCGACGCGTCTGTCTCTTCTGTCGACACCATCTTCGATGTCATGGCGAGCCACAGCGCGCACCTAGGCACCTGCACACTGCACCTGGAACCACACGTGCAAAGAGGCTGCCCAGGTGCCTCAACCACTGGCAGAAGCACCCTGGCCGCCTGGCCGCCTGGCCGCCTGGCCACACTGCTTATCTGCACCCAGACAGCTGGAATCCTCGACTCTCTTATCGCGGGTCTGTGTGATAATGCGCCCCCACGCCCGACCGCCCACCTCCATTGGCGCCTGCCCTCCTCATCGTCCCCCAACACCACCACCAAAACCCCTAGATACAGTCATCCATCGGACCTTGCTTCAGATGCTGACAGTCTCCATCGATCGAACACCGTCTGGAGCGCTCCACGCCAAACGGGTACCTGTCACTGCTGCCTGTGCAAACTGCTGCTGCGTGCATGCCCTCTGCTTGTGGTTGAGCTCCCCTATGGCGTCGTTCGCTAACAGTCGCCGCCGCCCACACTGGCCGTCGGCCATCATGCGGTCACCAAAAGCTACGTCGCCTTGCAAACCATCACATGCCGTGCCCTTCTCGGCTACAGGCGCATGGCAATGACCATACCTATTGGCACCGTCCCACAAACCGCCAGATGAAACGACAAGCATCCATGGCTGCAGGAACCTTTCAAATCGAGTCAGTCGTCAACGTGCTCTTGAAAACATCTGATTCCGGTGATATTTCAACCCAAACCTGAGGCCAGCTGTATGCGCCACAGGGACACTCTTCCGCTTGTCCTCGTCGCCGACTTCTTATTCTGAACGTGTGCCACCTCCAGCAACGTAACTGCATCCCACGGTTTGTAAGACGCATTACACTCTGACACCCACTACTACTTTAGCCAGGTACGGCATTTCCGACCATGTTTGCCACGACGCCAATCAAGCGCCCCCGTACACCGACTTCGTCAGCCACCCGCACCAACTGCGTCGCAGCGCACACCAAGTCATCGCTTCAATGACACTGCCTGACCGCCCGAAGCCTTGCTGTGTGACCAGGAATACTCTGTAAAAAAAATTGCTAGTACCTAAACATCGTGTAGCACACCTTGGGCGTTGACTTGCTTGCCGATCCACATGCAACATCTGCAAGGACATGAAAAGTCCCCGTTCTTTGGTGTGCGCCGAACAAGGTTAGTGCCATCGCGCAACTTTATTCTACCACGCCCTGGGATGATCTGTCGCGTCCATGCATATACGTGCAGCTGTGCCAAATTGCACTCCGCTACCAGGCTGCAGTGTCTACCGGCAGCTTCCTATTCCTGTTACTTGTACAGATCGACTACTTTACTGTATAGTTCGATGACGGACAATTGCAACTGATGCCCAATCGCGCCAATGCCATCTGGAATGACTGGACTCGCTACTTACTTGCTCACGGATTTATCATTAAAATTTACAAGCCCAGCTGGAACTTGTTGATGTACTTTGTTTGTTATTTCCGTATGACACGGCCCAAGTTCGACAATGGTTTGATGGCTGAGCTCGTCTTGATATTGCTGGAGAATATTTCTCATCTCTCTGCAGTGTGCACGGCGAAAGATCACTCTCAATGCAACTACTATCCTTGACCACCCATCATGGCCGGCCTGTTCGTCCCCAAGGAATAGTATCCAACCCTTCAGCGAGGCTCAGTCTTCGTGTTAGCGCAAACACGTATACGTGATTTCCATCCAGGTGATATGTGCCTGAGGCTTACAGCAGTCGCGACCGCGTGTCTGCTCTTCACAGTAATGTGCAGCGTTTTTGGCAAGCCAAAGCGACAGAAGGGGGCACAGCGACGCCGACCTCGTATTGCGCCACACTCATGGCTCAACATCAACGGGACAATTTCAGCGTACCTCAAGGCCACTCATCTTTACCCATTTGGCCTCATAGACATCTCGGGGTGCCATACGTGACATTCACTTTCGCTCAGTCGTGTCGGAGTTGAACTCGTTTGTGCCTTTATATCTGTCCGAAATTACGTCGTATGCATACCCAGCCGTGTATCACATCGTATCGAGATGGGATCGCCGGATCACGAAGGGATGGAGCCCTTCGTCGTAAGATACGGGCCTATAGGGAGCGACGCCGACAACGGTCCGCAGATCTCACAGATATATTTGCCGACCTTCACGTGGGCTCACCAACTGATGGTTCTTTCATGCGAAAGCGAAAGCTATACGGGTATACTCCAATACCAGGTTCTGGTTATATCAGACTGCTGTATCTCAAACCTGACTCAGAAAACGTATCCGAGCTGCGTGGGTTCCTCAGGCCTCACAAGCTCAATAAACACTCCGTCTACGAAGCTTTCTCGTGCATGGGGCGAGTTCCCCAGCTTGAACGGTAGTCAACCTGGATGGCAAAATCTTGAACTTACAGACAATCTGTTTGCGGCTCTGATGGCGTATTCTCGTCCTGATCCCACTAGAGTCCTGTGGGTGGACGCTACATATATACATTGACCAGGAAGATACGCATGAAAAGTCACAGCAGGTCACTCTCGTGGCAGACATCTCCAGCAGGGCGAGCATGGTACAGGTTTGGCTCAGTTTGCCCTCACAGTGGACAATGGATGCGGTCAGGTTCCTGAACATCTTTTACCAAGGCGGAGAGACATACGGTATCAGCAAAGATGTTGGTCCCGCGAGCCACCGAAAGCTGGCCCATGGTCGATTTATCCATGCAAGAGGCCGAAGAGTTGCTGAAGACGCTGTTAACCACCATATTGATTTTCTGCTCTGTCGATTATACCGGAATAGAGTGCGTGAAGTCCAAGAGGTACCCCTCGCAACCCATCTCATAGTATCCTACAGCCATACCACAATGCAATAGACCAACATAGCACGCGCATTGTAACTCCTCCGTGGCACTTATCAAGAGACACCAAGCGGCAAAACATAGTTAAAAATAGAGGAATCAAGCCTTGTCTACTATCAAGTCATACATGTTAACATATGTAGAATGCCCGACCAGTATGCTAGACCAAACCACCACCAGGCCACCTATCATTCAAGCAGCCAAGTAAACAAGTAATGCCGCGTGTTCAGACGACCGTGATAGAGTATGCGATGTTTGATATGACAGTATCCCCAATGGAGATATGCTGCCTGATTACACACACCGGGGGCTGGGAAGTGTGCTGAGTTCACGGGATACTTACTAACGCGGATATACATACTTCGCGGGAGGTGCTCGACGGCAGCCCATGCCTAGATCCTACACCGTGTCTGATGGACAAACGCAGAATAGTAACGAAGATGACGAGAGCCCAGGTATCGACATCATGATGAGATTACCTTCCCTTGGGTGCCGGAATTCCGCCCAGAGAAGAATCTCGTGTGGGTGATTCCCTTACGGGGTGTACGTCACCGCTTCTTCTATACTGTTCTTCTTCCTCCCTCACCCCAACGTAAACAGCATGTTCGTCACAGGCGCCATCCTCGACGATCGAAATAATCGGTGCAATTCACTCACGTCTGCCTTGCACCTTTACTTTTGGAGAATGGTTAGAGATACGTGTCTTTTATTCGCTTGATTACGTGCATTTCTCCGCCACACCGTGCCGCACGATGTACCTGCCTCAATGTATATATATATATATATATAACCTGCAAATTGCACCACGATCCTTCCCTAGAGAAGATAAACAGCGGAGTACCTCTAGCGCCTACGTAGCGCAGCGATGAGGCGCATTGGTGATGCGAAGGAAGCGTTGGAGGTAAGTGTTTGTTCTCGGGAGGAGATTCGGGTGGGGACTCCGAGATGTTGGATATCTGTACATACGGGATGTGCGTAGCCTGTGGGGTTGAGCGGGGGCTGGTGCTGATGTCGTGGAGTCATTGTTTGAGCTAAGTGGGACTCTTATGTGGAGGGAAGAGGGATGCGTGGATGGGCTGGGTGATACAGACATTTTTTTTTTCGTCCTCGCGGGGAGCGTCACAACTTGGGTGGTGCTGTGGATGTTACGGTTTGTGGGGGTTGTTGCATGGATGTTTACCGGATGTGGTGTTTTGGGGGTTGGTCAGATGGGATAGAAGGTCCATGTATGCTCGCGTGGGTCTTTATTTTTTTTTGGTTCGTGAGGAGGGTTTGGTGCTCGGGCAGTGGTGTGTTGTGAGAATAGGTGGAGAGTAGCACGTATATGCCTGTGTTACAGGGGGCTCTGCACGACGACGTTAGTATGGCGCGCGGATATGAGGTATCAATGATGATGCGTACAGCTGGTTGGTGCCACTCTGTCACCATGTTTACTCTAACGAAGGCAGATGGCTTTAGTCTTGGGCTTGAAAAGTGGATGCACATTGGGCCATTGAATCCTGACTCGGGCCGCTGGGGGTGGATATTTGCTGATGTGTACCACTGCGACACTTACGGCACACGAGAGATTTTCTGTTGTTTCAGTGAGGTGTCGCTGTCGTGATACGGTCACCCGCAGGAGTCATAACATGGTCCGTCACATATGCATGGCGAAAAAATATAACGCAAAACCGCGTTTCTCGTTCCAGCGAGATGTCCCCATGGTGACACAATCACCCACAGGAGTCGTAACATGGCCTGTACGTATGTAGCGTCCCCACGTCAGGCAGTTAGGCAGCTGCATATTGGTACCTGATTTCTCGAGGGAGAAGTATACATATATATGTATATATATGTATATAACGGAGAAGAGCGGTCCTGAATGAGTAGCATAGCTAGGACAGAAGCGCCTACCTCCCGCCAACAAACTGAATGCACGACCAGCTACTAACATGGACGACAAATTCCCAGCCCAGATGAACTCGGGGACCAAGGATGATACCACGCCCGATGGTAGCTTGTCGAGCATCCATCGTGTATTTGGGGACCCGTCGCAGCGCGATGTCAAGGTATGTTTTATCGTTGGGTTTGAAAACTACGCAGCCACACCCACGCATCTACCTCCCTACTTCGCTAACACCGCCAAGTGGACGACCAACTTCCCGAAGAGAAAACCAGCGGAAGATGCGTCCTCGTTGAAACATGCGATGACGGCAAGGTACAAGCTTTCTTCGGATCCGGGTGAGTATGCCGGCTGGAAGATGGTATTGGAAATTGCTGGCTAATTGGGTTTAGGCAAGACGCTAGATTTGCATTCTATCGTTGTGCAGAGTCCGCTGTTGAAGAAGAGCTTGGCGAAGGTGCTGAAGAATTACGCGGGTGTGACGGTGGGGTTGAAGCGTGTGGAGATTAAGGCGCCGTTTGAGTGCGTTGTGCATCGGTGGGATGGGCTTTTAGCGGAGAGAGAGGCGCTGGGTGAGAGGAGGAAGAAGAAGAAGAAGAAGAAGAGGGAGGGACTAGTTGAGAAGAAGAAGAAGGGTGAGTCGCTCACAGCTGAGTCGGCTACCGAGCTCCAGGTATGTTGTTTTGGCTCATGTCACTCCATTCAACGTTGTGGATGAGTCAACATCTTGAACGAACAGATTGATGACGGTGATAGAACGCCATTGACCATATGGAGCTCTTCTACACCACCTTGCATGGCGAAATAGCAGATGTCGTTCGGGAGAGAGACGATCTGGTCGCCCATGGCGTCATGAAGTACGAAATGCTGTATACCATGTTCGAGCCAGGACTTCTCGTCTACATGGAAGAAGATGGCCAAGATCGAACCTGCAAGGTCACATCTGTGGAATTCAACAACGAAGAAAAAGACTTCAAAAAGCTGTTCTCAGTCAGGTACCAGTGGGTGCGCTACGATGGCACCAATTTCGGGTACGATTCGAAATTCGTTTCCATCTCCCACTTCAGCGGTACAAAGAACATAACGAATCTTCCTATCTACCCGCTCACCGCCCATGCCGACCCAAAGGAGCTAAAGGCGAGACTCACTGCAAGAGGAAAAATGTTCGAGGCCTTAAGGGCCTCCACCTCCTGAGCTACAACGGCGTGGCGTTCGGCGGAGGATCTAGGTACCACGTGAAAAGCCGCATCATCATCGACGCAAAATCTCACATCCGGGAGAACCGTTCCAGACTCGGTTTAGATATCATCCGCACGGTGTTGAGGTTGAGGAGGGCGAATGAGAGGAAGACGGTGGGGCTCTTTGGGGGGAGTAAGTGAGAGGTGGAAGGGGAAATCTTGCTTGTGGACAGTGGTGGGTGTGGGAGGTTGGGAATAGACTGGAATTGGTGTAGACTGTGGGAATTGGTGTAGACTGTGGGAATTGGTGTAGACTGTGGGAATTGGTGTAGACTGTGGGAATTGGTGTAGACTGTGGGAATTGGTGTAGACTGAAGGACATCAGATAGATACTGAATATATCATTTCATGAAAACAATTGTCTTGTGTCCTTTCTCATTCAGTGGTGCTCATGTATTGGAAATAAACCTATCCTTGGGTATGCGTGCAGCACTTCTGACCAACAGCCTGCTGTGAGTTTTATTGCTAGTAGCGAAATAAATGATCGTATCATGAAACCGCTTCGATTGATCGTGGCACAGCCCTTGAATTTGGTGAAGGTGCAAGGTGAAGTTGCAAGGTGGAGGTGGCGAATCGGCACGTGATCGCGACTGCCTAGAAGCAGAAACGCTAAAATAGCGCCACCTCTTCTCCTCTTAGTCTTACGCGCAACCCACTCCCCAACCTTTACCCTAACCCCAACTATCTTCATCATGTCGTGGCGCAACCAGGGCATTACGGGATCTAACAACATTCCGCTAGGTAACCGTCGTCGCATCGGCGGCGATGGCGACGATGGGGGCTACAACCCTGCTGAGCCGTCCGCTGGCCTCGACTTGAAGCGCGGTCGCAGCCCGACTCGCGGTAAGTCTCCTCACCGTTACTATCACTCTCACTCTAACATTCGCGAAGATGCCGACGGTCCTCCGCGCCGCAAGAAGCGCAATCGATGGGGTGATGCCAGCGACAACAAGGCGGCTGGTTTGATGGGCTTGCCCACTGCCATCTACGCGAACATGACTACTGAGCAGCTCGACGCGTACACGTTGCATGTGCGCATTGAGGAGATCACCCAGAAGCTGAAGATCAACGATGTTGTCCCGGCCGACGGGGATAGGTCGCCCTCTCCCCCGCCCCAGTACGACAACTACGGTCGTCGTGTCAACACGCGCGAGTTCCGCTACCGCAAGCGCCTCGAAGATGAGCGCCATAAGCTTGTAGAGAAGGCTATGAAGACGCTTCCTAACTACCACCCACCGGCAGACTATAGGCGCCCTACCAAGACCCAAGAGAAAGTCTATGTGCCTGTCAATGACTACCCGGAGATTAACTTCAGTATGATACTAACCCCTCTAACTCTCCTTCTTTGTCTTTTTCCTTTCCCTTGCCTTCGTCTTGACCGTTTTGCACAGCCCAACGACTGCGTCGCACCGCGTCGACGGACCTTTTGCATAACTAAGTCACTAACCCACCCCCTCATCTTGCTTAATCAAATTTTGATCACATCACTAACTACAGCTTTTTTGCACTAACAGTTGGATTACTTATCGGCCCGCGAGGCAATACGCTCAAGAAGATGGAGTCTGAGTCCGGCGCGAAGATCGCAATCCGTGGCAAGGGCTCCGTCAAAGAGGGCAAGGGTCGTTCTGACGCAGCTCACACCAGCAACCAGGAAGAAGACTTGCATTGTCTGATCATGGCCGACACCGAGGATAAAGTGAACAAGGCGAAGAAGCTAATCCACAATGTCATTGAGACGGTATGTATTCGCCATCTACCCACAAATAGCGCAATCACTAACAGCCCCCAGGCTGCCTCGATCCCTGAGGGCCAGAACGAGCTTAAGCGCAATCAACTTCGTGAGCTCGCCGCTCTCAACGGTACCCTCCGTGACGACGAGAACCAAGCCTGCCAGAACTGCGGTGAGATTGGTCATCGTAAGTACGATTGCCCTCAGAAGCAGAATTTCACGGCCAGCATCATCTGTCGCGTCTGTGGACAGGCCGGTCACATGGCTCGCGATTGTCCTCAGCGCAAGAACGGACAGCCATGGCGCAACGACAACCGCTATGGAGACCGTCCTCAGGGCAGGATCGGCGGCGCCGAGAACGAGCTCGACAGCTTCCTCAACGAAATGGGAGGCGGCGATGGTGGACCACCTGCTGGAGCCATCGAGTACAACGGCAATGGCGGCGGCGGCGGCTACGGCGGCGAGGATCGCGCTGCGAAGCCATGGGAACAGCGTCCCACCGGTGCTCCTGCCCCTTGGGCTCGTGGCAACAATCGCGACGACGACCGTGGTCATGGCTCTTCTGCTGCACCGTGGGCTAGTGGTGGAGGTGCCGGACAAGATTCTTATGGCGCAAACGGCTATGGATCCGCCGCACCTTGGGCATCTGGCGGCAACGCATCTGGCGGTAATGCATCCTACGGCTATGGTTACGGCTATGATCAACAGGCTGCTCCCGGTGCTGCTCCTCCTGGTATGAGCTCGTATGGCTATGGTGCCCCGGCTGCTCAAGCTGGACCACCTCCTGGACTCGGACCTCTTTTCCAGAGCTACGGCGGTGCTGGAAGCCCCCCTCCACCCCCTCCGCCTGGTGGAGCTCCCCCGCCACCTCCTCCGGCCGATATCCCTCCCCCACCTCCTCCGTCAGATGCGCCCCCGCCCCCTCCCCCTCCCCCGCAGTAAGCGGATGCTTCGCTGCTGCAACCAAGGATTTAATGTGAAGGTTCTTCTCAGTCTCTGGGTCTGTCTGCTGGATTGGTCACGAGTATTGAATTGCTTCGGCTTTCTGAAACCATTTTCTAATTGGGGTTGCTCGGACCATGGTCTCATTAACTTGTCAGGACAGCTTTGCCATCAAGACACTCGCTTACAGCGTGCTTGAACCCCCAAATTGCCCTGTTTGGTTACATTCTAACATGAAGCTCCGCCAGCGTGTAGGGTGAGTGGCTAAAGCTAGGTTCATGTGCAAAGCTGGCGGAAGTGTCTAATGCGGCTCGTGCTATGTAGCCGGTTTGCAATACAAAATTGTTTTCTAAATGTGCCTGTCTGCTGTGAGTGCTCATGTGAAGAAAAGTGAACTCGAGAGCGCCGTCGGTGCATGGTGGGAATGGTCGCTTACGTTCGCTGGACTGCAAGTGGTAAGTAGCTAAGGCCCCCACTATTCGAATGCCATGATGCATACCTACAATAATGGCTTGCAAGGTGGATTCTGGCAAGCGATGGAGTGGTTGACTTCGCGCGTACATGTGCAGGCAGGTGCATAGTTTCCCCATCCGCAGCGTCGATCATGCCAAGGTGCAGGGTTGATTTGGCGGATGCGACGATGACGAGCCGCGGCCATGGACTCGTCTGCCCCAAAAAGCGCAGCAGCATGCCAACACAACGACCACGCGCCCAGTAATTAGACCCGCTCACTCTACTTGCTGCTCAACCCGCCCACCACCCCGGCCTCTCTATTAATACGTATAATTGCCCGGCTCGTTCGCTGCCGTCGAGCAACAACAAAGCTACCACGCACGCGTGCTGGTAGGCAATAGCCACGCTCGCTCAACGCACTACCCCGCTGGCTCCCGCACAGCATGGAGAAGATCAAAGTCAGCAAGGTAGCTCGCTCAACGCTCCCATGTACGAGACAAGGAGAATCCTCTAACCTTGCCCCAGGTCGAGAATGTTCAAGCATATTCGCGCGGTCAGAGTTTCGATGGCTCGCTGCACATCACCCTCCACCACATAATCTTCAGATACCAGCCGCCCGCCCCCGTTGCCGCCTCACCCACCGCAAAGCCGCCGCACGAGAAGAAGATATGGATCACCTACCCGCAGATCTCCTACTGCTGTCTGCGACCGAGCCCCTCCGCCTCGCACTACAAGCCGTCGATCCGCATACGCTGTCGCGACTTTAAGATGTTCGCCTTCAACTTCCTAGATGAGAAGGACGCACGCAATGTGTACGATAGTATACGCGCGCTTTCATGCAAGATTGGGAGGCTAGATAGACTGTTGGCCTTTGTTTATCAGCCGAATCCGCCCGAGAGCGAGGTCAACGGCTGGAATATCTACGATGCGCGGAAGGAGTTTAAGCGACTAGGCATCAGCGCGAAGGACTCGGAGAAGGGCTGGCGGATATCTGAGATCAATGCAGACTACAAGGCATGTTTACTGTGATGATGCAAAAGATGTGGTACACTGTGTGGATCCAGGAGGGGTACTACTGGGACCACCTGGCCAGCTACTTGCATCATCTGACCCCATGCATGATTGTTAACCCGTCACCAGTACTCGAAAACATACCCGGCGCTCATTGCAGTACCCACCAAAGTCTCAGATAGCGTCCTCCGGTACGCAGGTGAATATCGCTCTCGCCAACGCATACCCGCCCTCGTCTACCGCCATCCTCTGAACAATTGCTCCATCACCCGAAGCTCCCAACCGCTGCCCGGTATCAGCGGCAAGCGAAACGCACAGGATGAGCGACTCGTCGCTGCAATATTTGCAACCAATCGTGGGTGGAAAACATCACAAACCCCTTTGTCTTTGACTCCGGCGAATCTTTCTCCGGAGTCCAGCGTTGTAAATCTTAATGAGTCTGCTGCTAATAGTTCGTTTGTGGGCGTAGATGATGCAGAGGCCGTTCGTTCTGGGAGAACAACAGTCGATGACCTTACCGGCTCTTATGAAACTGATCCAGAGGCGCCTCGGATATATGGTGCTCAGCAGCGAAACCTAATTGTCGACGCGAGACCCACTGTCAACGCGTTAGCTATGCAGGCTGTGGGTCTTGGTTCCGAGAAGATGGATTACTACCCTGGTGCAGAGAAGGCATATCTGGGCATTGACAATATTCACGTTATGCGAAAGTCGCTCGAATGCGTGATCGAAGCGCTCAAGGAGTCGGACTACCTCAATGTCGCGCCCAGCTACGATATGCTTCGGAAGAGCGGATGGATACGGCATATTGCGAATATTCTGGACGGTACTAGTCTCATCGCACGCACGGTTGGGATCATGCACTCGCACGTTCTTATTCACTGCTCCGATGGGTGGGACAGGACGAGCCAACTCAGCGCTCTCAGCCAGATCATGTTAGACCCTTACTATCGGACCCTCGAAGGCTTCATTGTCCTAGTTGAGAAGGACTGGCTATCGTATGGACATATGTTCCGTCATCGGTCAGGCTTCTTGAGCAGCGACAAGTGGTTCACGATTGAGAACGAGCGAATAGAGCGCAATCGGGAAGGATCTGGCCCTGGAAACGCGTTCGAGAATGCTCTCGGACGAGCAAAAGGCCTGTTCAACCGTCACAACAACGACTCCAACGAGTCGCTCACACAGATGACCGATGCCAACGGCAACGTTGCACCCGAGTTGAATACCTCCGATGTAGATCCCAGCAAGGAGTCGTCCTCCAAAGCGTCGGCCAGCAAATACGGCCCCGCAGAAGAGCACCGCATCACAAAAACCAACGAGCTTTCCCCCGTATTCCACCAGTTCCTCGACGCAACGTACCAGCTTCTGTACCAACACCCAACCCGCTTTGAATTCAACGAACGCTTCCTGCGCCGCTTGTTCTACCACCTCCACTCCTGCCAATACGGCACATTCCTCTTCGACAACGAGAACGAGCGCGTCGAGGCGCGTGCCGCCGAGCGGACCCGCTCCGTCTGGGACTACTTCCTCTGCCGCAGGGAGGAGTTCATGAACCCCAAGTACGATGCTACCGTTGACGATAGCATCCGTGGAAAAGAACGCATCATTTTCCCGAAGAAAGGGGAGGCGCGCTGGTGGGCAGAGCTGTTCGGTCGCACAGACGAGGAGATGAATAGATTTGGTCCGCAGGCGCCGCCGAATCTGCTGAGTCCCCAGCTGTCGAGCATGAGTAGCCCGTCTAACGGGCGGAGCGGCGCGAGTACGCCCGTGCCGCAGGAACCGGTTGTCACGGGGGTGGAGGCGGCGGAGAAGGGGTTGGGGCTGCAGAATGTTATCCAGCAGGAGCCTATCGTTACGGGGACGGAATCGGCGAAGAAGGCGACTGGCGTGGGGTCATCGGATGAGGTGCGGGAGAAGAATACAAGCCCGCAGCCCATCGCGCAGGAACCCATCGTCACGGGGACGGAATCCGCGGAAAAGGCTACCGGCGTGGGGACAACGGTCGATGCACCGCTCGAGAAACTTCCCAGCCCGCCAGCCATCCAGCAAGACGACGCATCTCCACCTCCAAATGAACCCTCACCGCCATCCCACCCATCCGCAGACCCCCTCGGCGCACTGGATACCCTCGCAACACAGTTCTCAACCACCCTCTCCTCACTCACTAATAACACGCCTGAAAACCGCACACGCACTCGCTCCCGCTCGCATAGTCGGAACAACGCCCTCGCTGCGGCAGAGGCAGAAGAAGAAGCTGAATCCCAACCCCAATTCCAACGCCCCAGCCAGCACCAGCGCGAGATGGAGTAGATAGCCGTTTCCCGCGACATCCTCGGGGACACCGATGCTCCGCGTGTAGCAACTCGCCATCTTTTTTCTCGGACCCCGTTGGAAAAATCTGGCATTTCTTCCGTGCGGGTCGTCGATTGTGGATATGATGGGGATGATGAGAAGGAGAGAGAGAGAAGTCCCGCCTAGGGGCCGAAGCAGGTATCGGGGCGTTTGAGTTTTATTTGTATAAAGGGATGTCGTTTGCGGAGACGTTTCCGCCGAACTGAGTGAGGAAGATGGCATTGGTGAGGAGGGGGGTGAGGAGTCAGGGGAGGGGATGGGGTAACTAGATGTTAGGTGGGTGTCGGGTTACCGTACTGTTAGAGGGCTATTGTACAGGGATATAGGACAGGATGGGATAAGTAGGACAGGATACACGAGTGAATGAACGACCCGACCAAACGATTAGCATGCATGCATCACTGTTGATCAATCACCACTGCACCCTCTTTGTATGTATTCCTTTTTGCATTGGGGGGTGTCCAAAAGTACACAGCACATAAGACTCCGATTGAACCTCCCTGCATGATGATCATAATGACACACGAAAAACCACGGAGAAGCTTTTTTGCCCCACACATTCTGCCATACGCCATCCGAGTCGCAAGGGGGGAAGCAAGCAAGAGAGAAGAAAAGAAACCGACGAGTCAGACAGATGGACGCACACCGGAACCGAAGGATCAAGAACCCACAGAGGGAAAAGAGTACGCGGCATTCTCGTGTTCACATTTTCTCACGTACGAAGGGTTCATGATACTCATGCGAGACAAGGCCGGACCCAGACCCAGCAAGTTTTTTGACCAACGGATCGGTAGAGCGTCGCAGTCACGTCGACGATTTCCGCAACCCCCGCGCCCGCATGCGATGTGAATGGAAAAGACAAAAAAGATCTCGTTAGAATGTCCGTAAAATGTTTGCCAGCAGCCCTGCCTCTATAGCGCACAGTGCTTACTCCTCTGCAGGGGCGGCCTCGGCCTCGCCCTCTCCCTGGCCCTGCTCCGCCTGCCGCTGCTGCTCTGCAGCCTGCTGGGCGGCGAGCGCCTTGGCGCCGTAGTCTTGCGACATGGGCTGGACGACGGGCTGCTCCTCCTTGGGCTCGATGATGGTGACCGAGTCGGGGAGCGACTGGGCGGGGCCGGCCTTGCCCTCGGGGTCAGCGCCCCTCATGATCTTGACCTTGATACCGAGGACACCCTGGCGGAGGAGGACGTGGCGGGTAGCCTCGTCGATGAAGTCCTTGGCGGGTTGACCGGAGTGGATCATGAAGCCGTCCTGTAGTCGCAACGTTAGCGCCTGGCCCTGCTATTTCAATACTACTGCGGGTGCGATGCGTACAGTGAACTTCATGCTCTTGGCACGGGCAGCCCTAAGCTTTCCGGAGACAACGACCTCGCAACCCTTGGCACCAGACTCCATGATGAAACGGAGGACACCATAGCACGCCCTTCGGACGGCAAGACCGTTGAGGAGCTTGTAGCGGAGGGACTCGCACTGAGCGACGGCGGAGAGACCACGGTTCTGGACCTTTGCGGCGTACAGGGAGACGGAGTTCTCGGGGAACTTGAAGCGCTTCTGGATGAGGGAGGTGAGCTCGCGGATGCGGCGGCCCTGCTCGCCGAGGACGTCTTGTGTGTGGGTGGCGCGGATGATGATGTCGGTGACGGTGGGCGTGACGCGGACCTCGACGCCGGAGTAGCCCTCCTCAGCAAGCTCGCGCTGGAAGAACTCGTTGAGCTCGGCGTAGAAAACACCGTCTGCGAGATAAGCGTTAGCGACCATCGTGTGCTGTGTGCGCGCTGCCCATATGCATGCATATCATGCATTTCAATCCGATTCATTCCAGCATCTTGCCAATTGCGCGCGAGCTGCACCAGCAGCCCCCGCAAGCAAAAGCACCCGTCACCTCTCCCACACAAACAGAAAAGGGTATATCGTACCAGCAACGAACTTCCTGCGCTTGGAGCTATCATGCCGTCAGTATTGTCGCCTGGGAGCGCTAGATCGAAGGGCGAAACTCACATCTGACCCTGAGCGGTGGCCATTGTGTCGGTCTGTGGATTAGTAGTCTGAACCGCGGGACGAGCGTTCAGATATGCGAACCTTCGTTGTCGTGTAGGCGTTGGTTGGAGGTTGATGGCAGGCGGGGACTGTTCAAAATACTGGCGGCCATCGTGAATTAAGCGAGCGTGCGCACTAGCCACGCTCTTGGCGCGCCACCGCTAGTGTTCTACACCGCTGCGTCTACTATGCGACCTACGTAGCTGGTCCACAGCATGCGAATTAAATATAAATCGAGTCCTTTTTGTGAGTAAAAACTATTCATGATGGAGGGAGATAGGGTTTGATCCAGTCATATTTGACGACTACACTTACAGCCCTGGTGTTACGTCATTCAGGGCTCAAGTTGCATTGCCACACCCATCACATACTTGATACTGAGAGACGTTTTGTAAATTACTACAAACATCTGATCATGCCAACCTATAGGTAAACGGTAATAGATAACATGGGTCCAACCTGAGATTCGCATCTTGTCCAACGCCAAATCCTATGCAGCATCCAATGCGACATATTTACAGTTGCACGTCCCCTCTTTATCTACAAATGCTCAATGGGCTCTTCCGGCAATAGCGGCTCCGGCTTCCTCTCCACACAGCTCTTGAGCGGCGGCCTGACAAGATCATTGAAGAGGAACGTTCCGTACACAAGCAGCGCGAAACCGAGCACCTGGAGCCACTTGAATGTCTCCCAACCAAGTCCGAGTGAGACAACCCAGATGAAAAGGGTGCGGGAAGTATCGATGGTAGAACGAGAGGTTGCAGAGACGGTGCGTGTGACACTAAGACCGAAGAAGTTGAAGCCCCTGCAGTCATTGTCAGTGTGTGATCAGAGGTATGTAAAGAAGTTCACTTACCCAATACTGATCATGATAAGAACAGAGCTAATCGCAATGGCCGGGTTGTGCGTCATTTGGTAGAAACCCTCCGCTGCGTTGAAGTAACCAGTCCCGATAGCGAAGTGCAGAATGATCATCAAAAGGAAAGTGACAAGGAACCCAAAGACACCTTCCCAGCCAACGACCCTGATGGGTTCCATAGAGTACTTCTCCATGATACGCTCTTCCAGAACAAACTGCGTCGCAGTGAAGATCTGTGCTCCCGCGATCAATAGCACACCGATGATGGTCCGAGCAGCCGCGTTAGGTGCTGTCATGGTTTCTTCCCCTGCACTAGACGGAGTCGCCTTATCATCTTTTGTGAGAGCACCAGCTAGACCGACTACAGCGACGCCGAAGACGACTACAAATAGCGAGAACCACTTGTACAGACCGAGGCGCCTCTTCAAGAACAACACGCTGAACAGTCCAACGAAGAGCACGAGTGCGCCTCGTGTCATCTGATAGATACTAGCAGCCACATACATCAGTCCGACGTTCATGAGTGTAGTTCCCGCGATGTCGCAGCACGCAGGGAGAGCCAGCAGCAGAATGTTAGTACCCGTAAGTGTGATTCGTCCCTCTTCATCGGCGTGCGCAGGTAACAACGGGTTCGCAACGTCGGCCGTTTCGCTATCGTCTGAAGCCGGTGTAGCAGCTCCGTCCCCGGGAATAGCCTCATAACCTGCACGGCGCGACTTGAAGCGCTGCCATGCGGAGAACAGACCGATGACGAGCCAGCAGCCGGACTCGCCAATGAACATCTGCATCGTTTGGAGGACGGGCTGTTCGAAATGCTTGCGGTACTTCTTCGAGGGTGCATCGCAGTTCTCCACGCATTGCATGTCCTGTTGGGCGGCGGTTAGCTGGTGAGCACCTCAATGGAGTGGGGATCTGAGGCTAAGTACCTGATACTTTGTCAAGAGCGTATTACACACTCCTGTGAGCAGCATCATCGCCACCAGGAATGGCACGACCGCCTTTACCGCCATGATGATAGTGTCTTGTACCGGAGCTGGAGCTGTGGCCTGTCGGTGCGATCGGGGGTTGGGAGTGAGATGTTGGGAGTGGAACAAAGAAAGGAAGGCCTTCGCTGGTGGGCTGAAGGTGTTCCGGTGAGCAAGGCGATGCGATGGATAGAAGAGGAATACGTAACAGACAGTCCGCGCTGCGGTCTGGTGGTGGTTGACTCAGGCAGGGCGTCGCGTGGTGTTGGACATAGCTCCGATAACGATAGCGAAGTGGGCCCAACCGCGGCTGTGGGTGACGCGTGACGCACTGTGGGTACAGCCACAGTCACCTGTCCTGCAGCCTTGAGATAGACTACCTGCACTCCGCATTCCACATGAACCAGTCTATGAACGAAATATCATAGTCTATTTTGCTGCAGTACCTAGATCACCACATCACGGGAACATCGTAGTTTGATGAAAGCGTGCGCACAGCCTGGTCTAATTCGTATCGATACCAATCCACAGTGTACCCTTTGTAGACTCGTTCGTTTACATTCTGGTCACTTCAGACTTTGATAGCGCTCAGATTTGGTTTATAGTACTGTTGGCGTAAGTCTTTGACTGAGTCATCTATGTTTATCTACCTTTATATGTTTTTGCATAGGTCTTAGGTCTTTTTACCTTGAGAAAAAAAAAGGAGGCATGGTGGAACTTACAGTGCTTTATTTCACATACTCAGTTAGAAACATTTGACATTAGTTTATAGACTATGCTGATGGACATTTCAGTCGGAAATCTACTCTTGCAAAGCAAATATTTGCCACGAAAAGCGATATTCACTTAGACTGTTTCACGCGACTCTTGCCGCTTAGTGCGATCTTACGTTGCGTGGTATTTGCCATTTGGCTGCCGTCGTTATGATCTGGTCAGGTCCTTCACGACATTAAAAAACTACTACGATCAGCGGACCAAATTGTTTCGAGCACGCTCCCCAATTCCTTATATACTTTGCGAGATCGGCACACTCGGTTCATAATCTGCCTAAACACAAGATTACAGAGTTGACCAAGACCAACCTGCATCCAGTTGGTGGGGTATATACAACTTCCAAACAGTGAGGTCAGACTAGGACAGAGCTGAACCAACCTGATTTCATAAACATTGAAATTGGACATTCTCAATATGTCCGACACCATCTGCGACCTCTGCAAAGCCATTCCTTTGGACTTGTTCCGTTGCGAACTTGGCCAATACAGATACGAGCTCGCTCCTAGCTTCCAGGATCTAGAAAAGAGTGCTCAGCATGGATGCGCATCGTGCAAAATCTTTGTCGATGCTCTCCCGTGGGTGACAAACACCAAAACTCCTATCATGCTGGCCAACACATCACATCGCTCTCCAAAGGAGCCCGGGGAAATTTATATCTATTTTGGCCATGAATTCGATCCCGATACCAACACGTTCAAGGAGTACGGAACGTTGAACTGGCTTCTTCATCCTGGGTCACAACAGGAACAGATGTTCGGCGAAGTGAGGTATCGGTCCTCAAACCCGGTCTGTGATCAGAATATTGAGCTGATTAAAGCCCTACTTGAGGACTGCCTGGCTGACCACCCCTCCTGTCGCGTTACAGAGCAATATCCTCTCCCTACAAGGTTACTTGATCTCGGAGAAAATCCTGACATTGTGATGGTGCGGGTAGTGTCTGGCTCGCGTGGTTCTGAACATTTGGGTAGGTACTTGACTTTGAGTCACTGCTGGGGCAACACAGCTATTAATGCGCCTTGGAAGCTGACGATGGACCGTGCGGATGAATTTTCTTCAGGCATACCCTTTGACATCCTACCGAAAACATTTCAGGAAACTATCAATCTTGTTAAGAGTATTGGAGAGCGATATCTCTGGATCGACTCCATGTGCATCGTCCAGGATTCAAAAGAAGATTGGGAGGTCGAAGCAAGTAGGATGGCGGATGTTTATGGTGGAAGTCTCTGCACAATCTCCACTGCGACAGACAGTACAAGTGGTGGTTGCTATCTGCCCCGAAATGTCGCGGAATTGGAACCAGTCGAATGGAAACTGTCGCAAACTGAATCTAGTGATGATCAACTAGACACTACCGTCGTGCTGTTACCATCTTTTCGCTTCGGGCTAGATCCTCCAGTGTTTCAAAGAGCATGGTGTCTGCAAGAGCGCGAGCTCTCACACCGTATGCTTCAATTCGGTGTATATGGCTGGCAATGGAGTTGTTCCATGGGGCATACCTCAGAGGTTGAACTCTACACGAAGACTTTTGACTTTCGCGGTAGCCTGCGACAAAGCATGGCCCAGAGGCTCACTGAGAACCCATCTATACTTGGAGGCTATCCGACCGGCTGGTCGATTTTACTTCCCAAATTTTCGCATATTGCCGCATCGAAGGATCGCAACAAGGCCTACGAATACTGGATTTACATTATGACCATGTTCTCTGGTGCCAAAATCACAATTCTCGGCGATAGAATTCCAGCACTTCATGGCCTGGCCGCACGCCAAAAATCTGTGTTTCCAGACAAATATGCATACGGAATCTGGGAGTTGGAAATCATCAATGGGCTGTGCTGGAAATGTCGGCACAACAGAGTCGGGGATGTGGGTGTCCGTACCCGTATCGAACCCGTGATAGCACCAACCTGGTCATTTCTTTCGTTGCAAGCATGTATCCACTTATCCAGGAGGGTAAATCACATTATTATACCTGACACCTACATGTGGTTTGAAGACACGGATGAGGAAACCATGTTCACGACCATCAGAGGACGAGGTCACGTCGTCGAGATGAGTTGTTCTGACCAGGACAATGACTCGTATGGTCTATATTCTAAGCATTCCAATTGCCAGAGGCCTATGATTTGATTGGATGGCCAAATTGGTCAATTAAACTATGATACATTACAAGATAGTGAGATGGCTGGGAATCTCTCCTTGCTTCTGCTGCGTACTTTGGGTATGAATTTTGACGGGCTGGCTATGTCCAGAGTACCGTGGGCGAAAGACGACGTTCCTACGTTTCGGAGATTGGGCTATTACCAGGGTCGCGTTGGTGACAAAGGGGAGCCTGTAAAATTCAGAATCATATGAAAAATGAGAACTCAAGCGCCACACTACCAAAGTCCAGCGCACTCCTCCCCAAACTCATCTACCATATTTGTCTTCCTAAATCCTTTAGGTGTGTACCGAACCCCCAAATCCACTCCCTCAAGCTCAATCTCTTCAATTTCTCTCTCCTCATCCTCCGACCCCTCGTTCACACCCCAGCCATCATCGATGCTTCCATTTTTATTCTCGGCACAACTACTTAGCTCTCCTCCGCGTATTTGCCGACTCACAAGTCTCTTGCTCCAGAAGCTGATTCGCACTTTACGCATCCGAACCGCCCAGACAAAGTCAGAGCAGGAAGTACATGATTCCTGTTCCATATGTGATATCTTCTCCGCGAGCGACGATCCGGCGGATACAGGAATCCCAGTGAGAGCAGTAGCATCGATGTTGATCTTCGCATTACCACCGAGAGCGTTACTAGCAAAGCGTGAGTACGAAGCACCGCGGGCAATCTTCAGGCCTGTAATAATGTAGACCGCGCTCAGCTTCATCTTGATTAAATGCTTTTGTACTAGAGTATTTTCGACGATACCGTCGATGTAGCCCTGACTTGGTTCGAAAAAGATGGTGTCGATCGATTTGAACGCCCAGTGCGTGGTTGTATCAGCGCTCTTCTCTATATTGAAGCGTCCCGAGACAGGACTACTCAGTTGGGCGAGAAACCTAGCGAGCAAGCCAGCTGAGATACTTGAGGCGTCAGAACGGCTCAGCTTGAAGTCATGTTTGGTGGCGGTGAACGATTCCAGTGTACCGGGTGCGAAAAGGGCGCGATGTGCCTCTCGAAGAGATGGAACGATTTGACCAAGCTGGATTGCTGTGTTTGGAGCGATGTCGGTGTTTGGGAGGATGAAATAAACTTTGGGTGGAGATTTCATCCTGCTGTTTGAAATGATTTTAAAACCCAGAAAAGGATGGAAAGCTGTGATAGTTCGAGAGATGTTCCAGTTCCCATATATCGCTAGGCCCAGATGGCATGGCGAGACAATAGTGGGACTGAAACTGAGAAGAACAACAAAGCCGTACCCATGTACATCCCAAAATTAGTTTTAATATGTCGAAACTGCCGAAGCTTGCATTTGGTGTAATTGTTGAAGCTGATGTTTAGTCCAAAGCGGGCGCCTATGGCTTTGTGTACCGTGTCGATATGACACAGTGAGGGGCTGTCTCCAATGACAACTCGTCATGCGTCATCTCGCTGAATCAAATAATTTTTCAGCGCCTCTGAAATCTTGGCATGAAAAAACGGGTGAGAAGTGCTGCCCTTATTCCGGTCTGTGAACTTTTTCCAAGGTGTAAGAACTTCGTACCCCCCATCAGGCGTGCTCATGGTTTTGAAGATCTTCTGGATCACGACAGAGGGGTGAATATCATATATTTCAACTCGATCCTGGACGTAACCCAAGATGTTGGCAGCCAATGCAGCCGCGAGTGGCGTGGCCATAGACGTTCCGGTGAGATGTTTGTACTCTCCTTCGGCATGTTTGTGAATTTGTGAGCCGGGTATGTATGAGGCTGATGAGTTTTGTGATTCGGGCCAGGTAGAGAGTACATTGACACCTAGCAGAGAGAAATTAATATATTCGGAGTCAGGATTTGGTGTGAAATTAGCGGGTTTCGCATGGCCGTCATTTGCGTGGATACAAAAAACCGTATGCTCGCTTGCAGGAAATGCAATGTCTTCTCTGGCACCTGTATTCGCTGCTGCTGCAAAGATCACAATGTTTTGCTTATACGCCTCTTGCAGTTGGATCAATATGCGACCATCTAATTTCCTCATACCAAGCGAGAGCGAAATGACGTCTACATGCCATACATTTATCGCATAATAGAGAGCCTTGCTAATGTCAACTCAACGTCATCACTCGCGCTTCCAGAGACTTACATGCGTCACTTTTTTCACGAGATCTTTGTCTCGTTGGCATGATAGTCGATTTTTGCATACGCGAGCGACATATAGCAGTGCCCGAGGGGCGGCCTCCAGAATTGATCCGGCACAATGAGTACCATGTCCGTCCTCGTCTATCGGTCCTTCTGTTCTGTCTCCGACAAAATCTTGATATCGTTCTTCTTTGCCGTGTTTGATAGTCCATCTGGATTGAATGACTGGATGCAATGCATCGATACCTGTGTCAAGCAATGCGATCTTGATATCCGGTGCATCATCGCCCGAGATCCACTGTCCCATCATCCTGTTGAAGCGGAGAAAATCTTTCATCCACCTTTCTGAAACAATGATCTCCGAAGCATCTCTAATCACTGGTTTAATATCATTGATGTTAATCAAATCCATGGAACTTACCTTGAAGCTTCTTCGGTGTCAAACAATCGACCATTTATGTTTGACTCATCGAGCTCTTTTTGATCAACATACTCGCCCCTAATATAATCTTTTGTCATCCGTCCTGCAAGATTAGAATAGCGGTTGTGCTTATGGACGGGTCTCCTGCTAGCAGAGCTCATTTCGTCTCAATGTGGATGCCTCATCCCTGTGACAGGCCCATTAATTCTTTCCATTCGAGGGCCCTTCTTTTGATGTATTGCCATTGATGTCCTGTCCTGAGTGTCTGGGTTAATTTCCCCTGTGAGTGTTGTCGTGTAAGGTCGACTTTGTTTTGCGCCCTTACCAGAGGGTATTCCTACGTAAGTCTCATACACCCTTGTCAACAGCCATCTCCCGTTCTCACTCGGCCAAGATCCTGGCATTGAACAATCCAACAATCCTGTAGCTCCTGAGCCATCGCGACCTGTCTGATATCGGTGCTTCCATCGAATGAGGTATTTGAGTAATGAAGCCCGTCGGTAGACGAGAAGCCAATTCGCCCGCGCGTGACAGATGCGCCGAAGTCCATCAGTCACTATTGATATGGACGATATCATCCTTACCTGCTTGAGTCGCGCTCGAACTCTTGCTCTGCTTTCCGCTGCCGTCAGTCCCATTTCACACATGTCTGCATCAAAGTCTAGATCAGGAATCATGTCGCCCGACTTTTTTCTTTCCACAATGTGATTTTGCAATCCTTTATAGATCTCAGCTGCTTTCCTGAACTCCCAAGATCCGTGCAGGCAGAAAGCTATGCGGTACTTGATGGAAAGCATCTCGCTTTCATGTGTTCCCACGCTTTCTTGCAACTGCAATATGTCTTCTCCGTATTTGACGCCCTTTTCGTACCATTTCTTCGATTCATCGAGATGATTTTGTTCTGCTGTATGATCCCCAAGGCTAGTGTAAAGCTCGAAGAGTTCGTCTGCGAGGATTATACGGTCTGCATTGTAATTCGCGATAGGCTTTGTCTCCAACCATGCAATGTCAAGTAATTCCTGGGCTTGCAAGAGACGTACATAGGTTTCGTCGGTACTGGATCCAGTATTTTCTTTGTAACTCTGAGCCAGATCCTTGCGAATAAGAGTTCTAGCTTTGATCGTTTGTGTATCGCACATGTCACTGTGCTGTTCGAGGCACATTTCGAAATACTGTTCTGCTTGTGACGTCTTTCTCATCTTAATAAGACAGCAGCCATATCGGTAGTGCAGGTACAAAATCTTCTGCTTGGTATTGGCTCCGTTCTGTACCTGTAAGATGAGAAGCTGAAAAATTCGCAGTGCCTCCTCGAAACGCCCTTCAGCGAAGAAGCGCTCTCCTTCTTTCGCTGTTAGCAAATCAAATGTCATTGTAATGTCCATATGTGAGGAGATGGGAGAAACAAGAGAGAAGCGAAGACAGTGCCGTACGGTTACTTGGGTGCGAGCGTCCCACAGTGCGTCACCATGCCCCTCTTTACTCATCTAACCCGGAAACAGACTTCGAACACACCGCTTATCAGAGTAGTACTATGCGCCAAGATTTCCAGCCTCGCTCGACGTGACAACAGAATCAGAATGATGATATTGCTGTTGTATGAGCCCAGGTCGATTACCTGTGCGAACATGGATGTGTACAATGGTCACACTACAACCCTGAGTGTTTCCCATGAGTAGCCACTCAGTACCTGTTTACAAGTATCATTCTCTGAATAT
This sequence comes from Pseudopithomyces chartarum, assembly GCA_033220655.1. NCBI lineage: Eukaryota > Fungi > Ascomycota > Dothideomycetes > Pleosporales > Didymosphaeriaceae > Pseudopithomyces > Pseudopithomyces chartarum. The sequence goes on along the minus strand of WVTA01000018.1, from coordinate 1,165,662 downwards.
AGATGATAGCCTTGCCGCCGCAGTGGAGGGATGGTCGATCACGCCATAATGCCCGGGCAACGCATTTCTCGGATAAACTTGGAGCGGCGCTGGGGACTATTCTTGCAGTCATAGTGATTGTGTGTCTCCTAATAGCGACATATAGATCGAAACGAGAGGGAGGTCGAACTCAAAATTCCCCCCCAACTGGAAGACCCTCAGCTACCTCTGGACATGGACGGAAGGTTAAGAGAAGCTCAGCCCGGCCACGATATTCCACAAATAGCCCAAGAACTAGGCGAGACACAAACCGCAAGCCAGGAAGAAAAGTTCATGAGCGTACTGGGCAGGGACAAAATGGTCCTAGCAGGCCTTTGAATAATCCAGGGCCTGGAAGACTCTTATCTGTGCCATTGGAGGCGCTCCAAGACGACACCACACGAGCTACGCGGCGAATCGACATACATCAAACTGTACAAACAAATCAGGTTGGTATGAATCCTAACGCTTCAGGCCAAGTAAGAGTCACTCTTTCCAACGTAGCCCAAGCTCCAGATATTGCAATCACAGCGCCTGCCCAATTGAGATTTTCTGCAACCCAAACAGCGATAAATTTAGACGCTATACCACCCGAGAAGCCTTCTTCAAATAAACCTCATTTCGAACTGACAGAGACGCCTGTTACCCGTACAAATAAAGGAAAAGGCCGAAAGAATGGAAATCGACCTACTCCAGCTATTCGGACAGGCAAATCATCCTCGGTTCGCTCACCTCCGGCTGATCTACCTTCAAACAATCAAGTCATAGCGAATCAACCTACATTCAATCCGCCTACAGTCAATCAACACCCACTCACTGAACTCCAACCTCCGACTCAGCATCCTCCGACTGACCTTCCTTCCAAAAATCCTTCGAATGTTGTTCCTGCAACCAACCCAACTTCAATAACTCCGCCCTCAACCAACAATTTCACGACCCATCCAAATCCAGTCTACCCGGCTCCAACTAACACACTATCAACTGGCCCACCTCCAACCGACCCGCTGCCATCCCACTACCCTCCAATCAATCAAGCTCCAACCTACCCAGCTCAAAGCGACTTATCTTCAAACAACCCTCTGTCACTCCATACAGTCCCATTCAGTCCACAATCAAGCGACCCACTAGCAACCAACCTACTATCAGCTAATCTAGCTTCATCCAACCCACTGTCAACCGACCATCCTCAACTCAACGCAACCCTTCAAAACCCACTATCCACCACCCTCCATCCAAACAATCTCCCACCACCCCCCTACCCAGGCGCCCACCTCCTCCGGACACCACCCACCCCCCAGAGCTCCATAATCCAGACCCCGAATTTGCATCCTGTCTATCCTTCCACGCAGATAGTATATCCCCCGGGAAGCATGCATCCCGCACAGACGGTGTACGCCCCGGGAAACATACAACCGGTTCAGCCAGTATATCCCCCACCAGAAACCGCAGACCAAGAAGAAGGAGAAGACAGATTCGCGCTCCCCACCCCACCGCTGAGACCATCAGGGCGGGTAAACAGACTCGCTAGGAGGGGAGGGGCAAAAGGTAGACACATCGCGTACATGAAAAAAAAAAGGAACAAGGCGACCGTGTAGTACCGCACAAATACATATATATACATACATACAGCGATGTAACCATCTACATCACCCTCCCCTCCACGGTCCCCACAGGCCTCTCCGTAATCTCCACACACCCATTCACAATGTTCTTCCTCGCCTCCTCCGAACTCACGCTCTGTCCCCCGAGGTAAAGCTGCCACACCAACCTACTAACCCTCTCATCGTTCACCCGTCCAAGTGTAACCGTCTCCCCCATTTTCTCCCCCGCTTTAGATTTAACTATAGGTTGATACAACGCACTCAGGTCGCCATTTCTCCCCCGCGTAAGAACGAGGACGCTCCCCTTGGGCGCGGACCCCCGTCCCTGAAACATAGCTTTGAAGTCTTTCATCGCGGCGCCGAAGGCCTCGTCTGAGAACTCGTCGTCGGAGACGGGCTTCGGGAGGGAGATTTGCTTGTTAGCGGTGGCCTGTTGGCGGAGTAACTCCGCTTGGCGCTTCCGCACTTCATCCGTGCGGGAGGCGATGCCGCGCATCCAGCCGTCGCGTAGGTGGGCGAAATCCGTGCCTCGGGTGGGCACGACGCGGAAGGCCATGTCGATGCCTTCTACGCCTTTGAGCGACAGCACGGCGTCCCAGATTTGCGTGCTCTTCTCGGGGTCGAGCAGGGCTTTACGCAGGTCTTCTTTTTCGCCTGGGATGAGTGCCGAGGCGGTGGGATTCACCGTGTTGATGAGGTGGTTCTGTAAGATGTGCAGGTCTGAGGTCCGCACGTAGAGACCTACGACGTAGACCTGGACGCGGAGGAAAGACACTTTGCGGATGCCGAGGCCGAGGAGGTGGAATTCTGCTTCGGACTCTATGGCCTCCGGGCCAGCGGGAACGGGGAGGTTGATCGTCTTGGGGAAATAGGGGACGTAGGAAGTCCCTGTTTCGACGAGCTCGATTACATCTGCGTCGGTGGCGGTGGGGTGGTCGGCGGAAGTGGGGGCAGCGATGACCTTGTCGCCTGGGGCGATGACTACTTTTTTGCCCTGGAAGGAGTCGGTTGCTGCGCGGGGGGAGTCCGTGGAAGTAGGTTTAGGTAGGATGAGGTCGAGGACGCCTCTACTAGGGGGTTTTTCGTCAGGGTTTTGGTCCTTGGCTTGGTCATCGGGTGGGGGAGGTCCCAGAGGCGGACGAGGAAGATGGGGGCGATCATGGAGAGGGCGGCGCCGAGGGCGAGCCAGTTTCTTCGGCGAATGAGCTGGGCGCGGCGGATTACGTCGGCGCGGTGGACGGAGACATATTCGAGGTCGGAGAGTGGTCGCTGGCTGGGTGATTGTTGGTGGTGGAGATTGCGGGCGCGGAGTTGTGGACGGGGGGAGGGGGCATTGAGACAGCGGAAGGCGGGCCGACGGGCGGCGAGGCGTATTGGTGTCATGTTGCGGGGAGGTTGTGATGAATTGGTTGCATGGGTGTAGGCGGTGGGTGGAGGTGGTGAATGTCGATGATGTCGCATGCCAAGCCGAGGTCTAGCGCGGAACGCGTCCAGGCGCGTCTTCCTGCGGAGAAGTACCCCACATCCGAGCGATATCCCTTTCACTGTATGCACTATGCCACTCACATCACGCAAGCGAAAAGCCGTGAGTGTGAACTATGTCGATTCCTTGAGCTCGTTTAACAGCCATAGGTGGTGCAAGACGAGTACGATGACGAACCCACACCCACGCAACCGCGGCACACGCAGTTTGTAGACGAAGACAACGACGTTGACGGCAACGGTATCGAATTAGATGATGCTGGGGAAGAGACGAGCAGCGGTAGCATTGCCCAGCTCTCCAAAAACCTTGCTCGCTATGCCATGTCCTGCGAGTACTCGCGCACACCCATAAAGCGACAAGACATCAGCCAGAAGGTGCTCGGCACACATACGCGCTCATTTAAGGAGGTGTTCGCCGCTGCCAACAGCCACCTCATGGACGTCTTTGGCATGCGGATGGTGGAGCTTCCGAACAAAGAGAAAGTCACATTGCGCCAGAAACGCGGTATGTTCTTTCCGTCATACTCATCAGTCGCAATGTCTGACCCTACACAGCGGCTATAGGTTCAGACAAACAGCCCAAATCTAGCAACATATGGGTACTACAGAACATCCTGCCTGATGAATACCGCTCGCTTGAATGCATGGGCCCCGGTCTGGCACCCAGCAGCGAAGATGCCCCTGATGTCGATTCGGCCTACATCGGACTATATAGCATGGTCATCACACTAATCTTGTTATCGGGTGGTACCATCTCCGAAGGCAAACTCGACCGCTTCCTCAAGCGAATGAATGCAGCCGAAACAACGCCCGTCGATACCACGGAGAAAGTTCTCGCGCGCATGGCCAAAGACGGGTATATTGTTAAGATCAAGGATACACAGGGAGGGGAGGAGCTAATCGACTACATGGTGGGGCCGCGGGGCAAGGTCGAGGTGGGCAACGAGGGTGCGGCTCAGCTTGTGCGCACAGTGTATGGGGATGATGTCGACGATCTGGATCAGCGACTGAAGCGCAGCCTTGGTGTGAGTTTGCACGAGGAGACTGAGGCAGCGCATAGGGATGGGCACGTCGCACAGTCGGTGGAGCCGGTGCAGGATGCTGCGCGACGGTCGTCGAGGCGTCAGAGGCAGATGTACGAGGAGGAGCACGAGTGAGGGAGTGCGGGAGTGCGGGAGGAGCGATTCTACGAGTTGGCGTGTCAGCAGCGAGTTGGACGTTGGTACAAGGAGCCCCCGAGCGACTGTGGCACGGGCAGTACAGAGATGAGATACAAATAGGATACCCAGGGCATTTGTCAGCTGTCTGCGATGCCACCAACACTCGGGCGGGGTTCAAGGGAGCATAGCTTGTAGCTGGGAGGGCTGCAGGAGAGTTGGTGAGACGCAGGGCAGGTCAAGGAGGGCCTTGAGTCCCTCGGTCCCTCAGTTCATCACGGAGCATACTCCAGCAAGGGACTGCCAGTCGGAAAGGCATTGTATCCTGTAGTCGTGACGATGCAGGTCGGCGTGTCTGCGGTGGCGCACTCGGTCCCGCCGCCAAGCAGGCGTGCTGTGCCCATCATCGACTCGGGACTGATTTCCTTGCCAACCGCGCGACTTTTCTCTGCGCCGTCTCCGTCGCCGTCGCCCACACGCACTTGCTTCTTCCCTGCCCACCATTGTTTGCCTCTCGCCCTCCACCATGTTTACCCTTTCTCCATGAACCCCTCCACCATGACCAGCATCAATTCCCTTTTGAACCAAGACGCTCAGCAGCAGGCCGATCAGCACACGCGCACCGGCCACTTCATCCCGCCCACCACCTACGACGCCGCCGACGCTCTCGCAACCCTCGCGACCCTGGGCAGCGGCCAGCAGTACATTTCGCGCGAGCTTCCTTCGCCCACCGCCTTTGCACATCCCCCGCGCCGCACCAGCAGTTTCAGCAGCCACCACGCCGCGCCGGTAGAGCCTTCGCCGCCCATCGAGCAGCCCCCGACGCACTCGCCCACTCTTGAGCAGTACCACCACGGCTCCAAGTCGCCCGAGGCCCAGCGCCGTCAATCCCTCGCCCTCGCGCGATCATCACCAGCGCCCGTTCTGGCGCCCATCCAGGACCGCTCAATGGCTCTGCAGGACCGAATAAGCGAAGAGCCAGCCTCTCATGGCCACGACGCGTCGCAGCTCGTCTCCCCACCCACACATGCTGGCGACGACGACGTTGGTCGTGATGAGACGCAGCAGCGCGAGCCCGCCTACGTGCGCGACGAGCCCACCACCTCACAGATCCGCGCACCCGAATCGCCTTCACCGGGCACAGAGCTGCCCGTGGTGAAAGACGAACGCCCGGAAACCCCGCACGATGCATTGTCCTCCACCGCCCTGACGCAGTCCGTCGAGCAACACCAACCTAGCACCCAAGAGGCAATGGATACGGACACGCTGAAGGCGATCGAGATTGCGAAGCAGAGCGATCTCGGTCTTCGCACAAAACGCAACCCCAGCGTCGCCGAGAGCGTCACCTCGCCGACCGAACAATCGAAGCCAGCACCCTCGAAGAAACGCCCTGCGCCTGCAGGAGCGTCTGGCATCAAGAAAAAGGGCACCGCGACGGCGAAGAAGCCGCCGTCCAAGAGGCGGAAGCTCGACGCTGAGGGCGAGGGGCACGCGCGCTCGGGTACACCGACATTGAAGAAGTCTTCGAGCAAGAGTGGCAAGAAGGGCTCGCAGGCGGGTACGCCGGCAGCAGAATCTTCGCCTGCACCCGACCACTCCTCACAAGTACACCCCACCGACGATGAGGGCGAATCGTCCGAGGACAATGCACTCTACTGCATCTGCAGGAAGCCAGACAACCACAGGTGGATGATTGGCTGCGACGGTGGCTGCGACGACTGGTTCCACGGCAGCTGCGTCAACATGGCACAGGCGGATGAGGACCTAGTCGACCGATTCATCTGCCCCCTCTGCGAAGAAAAAGGCCGCGGCCAAACAACCTACAAGCCCATGTGCCGCCGCGACGGATGCCGCAAGCCCGCGCGCGTCACCAAAGGCACACAAAGTAAATACTGTTCCGACGAGTGCGGCTCGCTCTTCATGACGGAGCAAGTCCAGCGCACTGCAGGCGCAAAAAATCATAAAAAGAAAAACAGCAAGAAGAAGGTGGGGAGCAAGCCAGGGGAAACGGCTGACCCCGTTTCAGACGAGGATGACGAGCCTACACCCCTCGGAGGCGTCCTCCGCGCTAAAGACCTAAAAGCTCTCATCGACCAGGCGAAAGACATCCAGACGTTCAAGGCCTTCGGCTCAGGCGTCCTCTCCCCTCCTCGCACCGCATCCCCCACAAAAGCCAGCTTCGACGGCGCAGACGACCCCGCGCTTACAGCTGCAGAGCGCCAACGCCTGACTGCCCTTCACAACGAGAAGAGCCAGCTCAAAGACCGCCTCGAAGTCCTCAAGGATCGCGAGAAGTTCGTCAGCATGATAAAAGACCAAGTAGGCCGTCTAGCCGAGCGCGAGAAAATGAAAGCAAAGGAACTCTGCGGGTACGATTCGCGGCTCTCGTGGTCAGACGCCGAGTTCCTCCTCTGGCGGAATTCCCGCGTCGGGAAGGCAAGTTTCGAGTACATGACGTTGGAGCCCTCCGAGGACCAACTCTCTTCTCTCTCCTTGTCTAATGGGAATGTCAAACTCAACGGCACGACCGCCGACGATAACGATTCCAAAATGGACATCGACACCTCACCCCCCACCTCCACCGCTCCTAAAAAATCCACACCCCCTTCCACCCTCGAACCCGACGTCCCCATCTCCCTTGATGCTGGCTCCATCTGCCTCAAGAAGCGCTGCCAAAAGCACGCCCAGTGGCAGAAACAGAATCTGCAGGATGCGCGCTTCGAGGAGGTGGAGATCGCGGAATCGATACGGGAGTGTGAGAAGGAGGAGAGGAGCGTGAGGGAGAGGGCGGCGAGGAGGGGGAAGAAGGATAGGATTGCGGGGGAACTGAGGGGTGGGGATGATGGGAAGGGGGAGGGGAAGGGGGAGGAGAGGAATAGGGAGGGGTGGGTGGAGAGGGTGGGGGGGTAGATGTGTGTATATGTGGGAGGATAAGGGGGAAGGGAGTGATGTTTTGGAAAACAGCGATTTAGTTGGATTGGAATGGGGAGGTTAGATATACCCGTCCGATGGCGTATTTACTCTTTTTTTTTGTCTCTTTTTTCTTTTTTTTTTTTGCGTCGCTCCACTCGGTGAGATTTATATCTCTACATACACACCTACTGTTTTCTCTACTCATATTTTGAAATTTCGGTTTGTAGGAAATTCGTGTACGTAAAGTTATCTTCTGGCTGTCTACCTATTCTGTCGGTGCGTGTGTGCATGTATGGATAATTGGGTGTAAAGGCATGTATGAATGTGTGTGAGATGGGGTGGTCGGTTTTTTCTTCTTCTAGGCAGTGACGAAAAGGGGGCTAGGGGGGGGAGGGGGGAGGTAGTACATACATATATACATTGTCGAAATCAGAGTGACACATTACAAAGGCTTGGTTCTCGTCAATCCTGTTCGATCCGGCTGGTCGTCGTTTTGAAAAGCTGAAGTATAGAGTAAGTGTGCTTTGTACCTGGCGTATGAATTCTTGCATGTACATTTAACATATACATTTCTGGTCGTGTGTAGCGTGTTGGTGACGGAAGAGATGGGTACATACCGTCTGAATTCTTTTTGTCCTTGTTGGGGTTGGGAGATTGGAGGGGGACCGATGAGGGGAGAAGCACGTGATTCTGTGGGGTGATCAAGGATATTTTGAGAAGGTTACGGGCTGAAGTGGAGATGGTGGGGTGAGGCGATGTACGGACGAGGTATCTGGGTAGGAGATTATGGGTATAGCTCAGTGGGATAACGAGGATAAGAGGAAGCTGGGAAGATAGAGACTTCGGGATCGGTGGGCATGTCTTTGGGGGTCTTGGTGAAAGTGGTTGGGAAGAGACTGGTATGATTGTTCGGAGGAGGAAGAGATGTACGGTTGGCATCTGAGCGGGTGGCTCGTTTGTGGTTCAACTTTACTGGGAGAATATGATGGGGAAATGGGGCTCCGTCCTCGTGGTCAATCTATGGATTCATCCATGGATGTAGGCATGTCATGTGACCTGATGTTAAAGTAATGAATAAGCTGGATAATACCAGGGACTAGCATTACGCATCAAAATATGCATACAAATATAGCAAAAGTCTTGAGGTCCATTAAGTTGATTCAAATGATATCAAGTTGTTGCACGTAGTCCTGAACGAGATCTTCTTAGTCTACTTCACCCTCAAATTATTTGATCACGTGTTACTATGCTACATGCTTCGAGCGAGCCACTAAAATGATGGTAGACCAAGCTAGGATGTTCAACTTCGTGATTGGATATAATAAATTGAGGTGCATTGCTTATGTGGCGGAGTACATCACCAACCAGAAGTCTTGACTTAGCGCCTAGAACATGCGAACACCGCTGCATTTCTACTCTTTTTATCAACCACATCTCTTTGGTGTATACCAGATTTCTTGATTTCTACTGTGCGATGTCTTAGCGACATCCTGGATTTCGAGACTTCATTCTCTGTTTCTCACCTCAATTTTCAGATTCCTTGAGGGAAGTCTCCGACCTGACAATCCAGCCTTGTGAGAGATTCGTTCAACAACATGGCCGATAGATCCTCTAGTTCCGCGGCATTTCTTTCTTTCTCTGCCTGTGTATTAAGCTTCATACGTATAAATTACGTAAAGCTCAACCACAACAACGAGAAAGAGCATGATACTAATTCCCTTCGCCTTCACTACCTTGGCCTAACAATAGCACGATGTGGAATGATGGTAATCCTCGGGCTTACTGGAAGGTGGAGCTCTCAAGCCTTAGAGAATTGGGATAGGCTCATGCGCGGCATCGAAGACTCATTTCTTAAGTTAATGCATCCGGAATATCTTCCTGGGACGAAGGCTGTTCGAGATTTCAGTAAAAAGATGACTATTAAACCGGTGGAGACATCATACGCGTATACAAGCTTCATACGAGCCACGAAAAACATCATGAGCAGATACTTAAATGATTTTGCCGATGACTACGGATCTGTAGTAACAGTGTGGTTGTTAATTGATGACCCGCTGTATGTTCGGTACAACCTCGAAGAATTGGAGGAGTTGGTTTCGCGTTTAAAAGAGCAAGCCTGGGCCTTGGAGTCTATGATCCCCCCTGATATGCACATTATGAAAAACAAATATATCAGCGAGGAACTGAGAAAGATTGAGGATGAAGCTCTGGCAATCATTTCAGACATGAACAAGCTGGATAACAAGAGCTACTTCGTAGAAGTCATGGTGAGAGACGAGATGATGGAGCGCAAGCAGCGTGGGCATGGTTCCAGTGAGTTTGACAACGATGCCAAGGGTCAAGACAAAACACAGCGTCCCGCAGTCTACGCAAAGTTTTCGTCTCGCGGATCTTTGCGTCCAACAAGGTTTATTGGATACGTTGAGCATGCAGCTGACGAAGAGGACACGCTATCGACACCATTCGACAGAGCACAGATGTCTGTTCACCGAATGTATGAAGGTCAAGTGGAGTCAAAACCAAAAGAGCCAAAGATTGCAAGAACAGATGATGAAGTCGGTGAGAACAAATTCAATGCTTCGAAAATTCATGGTGAATTGAAAAAGGAAGGAATGCAACCTGCTAAAATCGACGACAAACTTTCAGCTCCGCGTAATTTTTACGAGCACAAACATGGACGTCCTGAGGGGAGTACCGAAAGATTAACAACCTGGCAAAATCTAGCGATAATCTGCCGGAGTGAAAAAAACTGGAATGAAGCTAGGCATTGGGGATACCAAATGATGCATGCAAGCGAGAAAATCTTTGGACCATACGATCCTAGGACCATTGCCAGCATGCTCGACTTGATTTCAACTATCAACCAACTCTCCCATAGACCACAGTTTGTGGAGGACGCCGAATGGTTAGAGAGCCAAGTGCAAGAGCGAGTAACGAAGCTACTCCAGATAGAAGCTCCAACCACGTTAACTGGAATGGGTGATCTGGCTTTGACATATAGAAGCTACAAACAATGGCATATGGCGAGATTGATAGAAGCATACTTGATTAAGCAAGGAGAAACTTTGATTCAGGATGACTTGTTGGCAGATCTACTTTTCAACGATCTTTCTCTCCGGAAGACGTATCAAGCCAATTACAAAAAATTCGGGGCCGAGAGACTCGCGTTTCATCATGACGTCGTCCTCGCTGAATTTATTGAACGTATCGACCTTGAAGAAAGTGCTAATCGGGGCCTTATACAAGCTGTTCATCTCACACAGGATGAGCCACGTCGAAAACGTGTTACTGGGCGAATCATTTATCACATCCAGAAGTCTATGGATCCTTCCAAGTATGGAGGGAAAGCGGAGATTGTGCAAGAACGGCTTCTCGACTTTCGACCATCGCTGACGGTGGTCACACAATCTCGGGCATTTCTGAATTTACAGTCAGCCCTTGAGGATGTAACCAGCATCCCCTGGACAATCAAAGAGGCACTCGACCACGGAGATATCGAGTTACTACAGCATGTGCTTGAAGCACGTTTCGATGTAGTTGCTCAGGATGACTACTCTTGGCTTCAAGAGTTGATCGACGTCGGATACACTTATCGTGAGCTGGCAGAACTTTTGCTCGAGCAATCCAGTGATGCTCCGTGGATATTCTTCGAGCCAAGGTCTTTTGATGAACAGATCGAGATCTCGTTTGACACTCATATTCAAGGCTGCGTTCACGAGTTCTATAAAATTGAGCAGTCAGCTGGCGTGTCGTCCACATCACCTGTTATCAAATCATCCCCTACCACATGGAAGAATATTACCCGAACATTGGAAGAGTTGTGTGGATTGGCTGGCGTAATACCCTATGATCGCGATAGGTCTGAATGGACTGGATCTGTGCAGTTTGCGCAGCAAAATACCGTGGCTACAGTAACCTGCTCTGAGCTTTCGGACGCCCCTGACTCGGAAAATGATGTTTCCTTATCTGTCTACATCGAACGTATCAAGAAATCACTCACGAACTTCTGCCTCGCCGCGGCCCATGCTCAAGCGGCTGGTCTGTGTTGCGAATCGTTCACTATCCTGCGGATCGGATCCGAATCATCGCTTAAGCTTGAACGTATCAGGTTCGGATTTGCTGAGGAAATGCTGCATAATTTGGGTAACGTCTCCGGCGAAGATCTCTACTATGGCTATATTCAAAGGATAGCAGCCCGGATATTAGACCCATTCACAGAAAATGGCTTGCACTATAACAACAACTATGACATCCTAGATGCACTGGAAAGGTGTTCCTTGGCGACCCAATTCCTTTGCCTGGGTTTTTTGTCATACATACAGGCACATGCTGGGCCTCTCCGTCCTTTCTTCCTTGACACTCCTTTGCAAAAGGTGCAACTCCTCGGTCTTGGGTTGTCCACCCACGACTTGAGAAAGTCCACAAGCGCGTATAATTTCACCATCGAAGCCAGTCTCAAGCAGCTTACATGCTTGGATGGTATGATTCAATCGAAAGTCTTTGTATTTGAAACGATATCGTCAAGATCAGAGTCTACGTCAAGGCCCATCCAAGAGCCCAGGTATGATCTCTGGACAAATTCTATTAATCTTCTTGATACATGGGGCCCTGGTCACTTTTTGATGGACAAAGGCAGTTTGGCACCATATGCTATCCAGATTGGCAACGGAATAATTTATTCGACGGACTCTAAAGGCAGCAAGTTCCACTGGAGCATGGGCAATCCCCCGAAGACATGCCAAGAGTAACCATCGACCGTTCAACCGTGATGATCATCGGGACACCCGTCGTTATCAACGGTAGATGTATACTCGACAGCGAGGAATGCAGAAAACGCTCTTCTGCATTCCTTGAGCCTATGGGAACCTATCGCACTTTCTGGTACCACGACGAGAGGCAGATTGGGATACAAGGCGGCCAATACGCCGTGGTTCAAGCCATTGCAGCCGCGCACAAGATGCCTGGACGGAATCTAAAGCAGCATATCATCGAACAGGACGAGAAAATGTTAGTGTCGTTTATGAATGAGCTATGGGGTGTTCAGGTAAGCTTCTGCACACATGTTGCGCGTAGGGTACCTCTCCGGGAGCTGGTCGCCGATTTACTACCAGCACTGGCTGCAGTTTCATCTTCCTCTCGCGATGCACTATCCTGGGAACAACTCAAACAACTAGACATTATCGATGCGTTTCAAAAAGACGAGGTTTTCAAATGGCTAGCCAAGCTCCCCGAGCCTCTCCACAAAGAAGTCCTCAAGATGATACGTGTTCTGCTAGAGATACTCCAACACACCGGGCTCGATCGAGAGAAGAAAAATCTTGTGGTAGCATGGCCCCACGAAGGCGGTATGTTCAAATGCTTCAAGGTGCCGTTGGAAAAGCAGACGTCATGGGCTGGCGTTCTCGCCGACTCCGAAGACTCCGCAGCTTTCTGCTACATTACCACACGATGCTTTGAAACAGGCAAGATCAAATGCAGCGGTCCAAGCCCCACTTGGAGCAGTGAGATTCCCTTGCTAGAAACAGCAGTCATGCCTCATGCGAAGGATCGATCCGCGCTCGCAGCCGCTTTGCAGCACGACAAAGCGTATTATTTCCAGAAGATGGACGATCTCTTTTTCGTCAGGGTGCAGAGACCAGTTTCGAGTGGTGTAGCTAACCTGATTACCAAGCGGAGTATTATTCCGAGGTCGATGCAGATTAGGTTGTTCGCGAGGAACGGGGCAAGATTACGGGAGAGGGTAGCACAGGGGGAGTTTGCGGAGGAAGTTGCCGTTTCGTACTCACCTATTTCGTCTTCGTAGGACTCTGCACGTTTACATCATTCTCACCACATATGTACCAAGCGAGTTTCGCAATGGACCCCGATGTCGTTGAAGCATCTGTAAACAGCACAGGATAGTACAACAGTCATAATTTCACTTACACTGTCGAACACCTTTCACTCACTGGTCTCCCTCCCTAATTCCTGCCGCAAATTTCTAGGTTGAGCTCCGCAACAAAAGCCGACAGCTCTGCGATAGAACAAGACGTTGCCAAGATGATCGGGAAACACAACGCAACACACCACCCACCATCCCTCCCATACCCATCTATGACTGCGCCTAATCAAACCTCCCACACTCCATTCTTCTCCTCCTCAACTGCCGCCGTAGATGTACCAGCAGAGCTCCACGACAGATGTTCATGTCGTCAAATCAACCGAGAAATGCAACCCAATATACCGTCTATCGATCTTACTAGACCTATTACATACTATCTCCTGCACCAAGATAGCTCCGCAATGGGTTGGGGCGTTGTTATACCAACTGATAGATACCACGCACCATTCCACCCACCTGACCCATCACCATCTCCCGTACTATCTGCACGAAGCATCAACGTGATAAAAAGGCGATAACATTATCTCAACCGACAGACATGACACAACATACCAGCCCATCATCCTCATCCCACGCACCCCATCCCCATTCCCATTCCCACCCCCTGCACATGGCATCTCCACAACATAAATCCCCCCTTCCCCATCCACCCCACCATCAAACCCCCCTCCTCCCCTCCCTAACCCCCGCCGTCCTATGCCCTCCTTCCCCCCCGTATTAACCGTCCCCTCCCTCTCAACCATCAATATCGTCGCCGCCCTCGCCACAGGCCGATGTCTAACCCCCCTCGGTACAACGAACACATCTCCTGGGCTCATCTCCACGCTTTGTATCCTCTTTCCGTTCGCCCCTACTACTTCCTTGTCTTTGTCTTTAGACACTACCTTTGAAGCTTCCACGTCGCCCTCGGGTCCTCCCTTAGATACGCCGTTGTCTTCGGTCACGCTGGGGAGTGCTGTTTCGTTGACTTCGAGTTCGAGGACGAGCCTGCCGTCTAGTAGGTAAAACAGCTCGTCCGACTCCTCGTGCGCGTGGAAAATGAAGGCGCCGTCTATCTTGGCGACTTTGAGCTGGTGGTCGTTGATGGAGGCGAGGAGGTGGGGTGTCCATGGGGTGGTGATGAGTGGGAGGAGGGAGGGGAGGGATGTAGGGGGGAGCATGATTTTTTTGGGGGGGTTTGGTATGTAGGTATGTGGTTTAGGGAAGGAAGTGAAGGCGTGGTTGAGAAGTTTGTGGGGGTATTTGTGGAGAGATATATATATATAGAGAGAGAGAGAGAGAGGTGTGATAGTAAGTGGAAGGTCGATATCTTGTACATATATATCAAGAAGAATAAGTAACATCCAATTACACACAAATTCATTATCCCCGTATGTAAAAACCACGTACCCAACCCCTTCCTAGTAATCCACCGTGCACTTGTCCCCCCAAGGGCGCATGTCCCCCAAGGGCGTGCGCTCACAGCTTATCCCCGCTCCGAAAAAAAAACGGCTAGTCTAGTTCGTCTTACACCCCATGCGATGTGACACGTGCTTGGCCTTCTAACCTTGAAACGCAGGCTTGGCTTTTCTACCGGATTTGGCCGTTGTATGTATACATCTGTCTTGTACATAACATCAGTACGTCGTTCACATCTTTTACACACGAACGTTGGTACGCGTGTTAAATGGGTAGTTTGTCTACGGAGCGATAGGTGCCACAGCATATATATGTGTATGCAGACATGTACCTAGAGCGACTTTCCCATAGTCGTGAAGGACATGGATCGTGGGGGTGGGGGTGGGGAACCCACCCATACATGCATACAATCACAAGAACGAAAAACGAACGGTTCGCGTAGGTACTTTAACTCTATCCCTCATACCCACGTATGCTGCATCTGACGTCGGAGATTCGCTGCGTCTCACACGGGACGGTTGTATACGTATATGTATAGAGTGTGTACACGCTGGGAGGTACATACATAAATACATACATACCGTAGTAGACTAGCGGCCCCACTGGGAACCCGGGGGCACCTAGCCTGGGCACCGGGGCACCGGGGCACCGGGGGTGGGCATGCATAAAGTCACGTGATGGAACGACGCGGGCAGGTGCCGGTGGGAGGTGTGCGGTCGCACGGTTTGAAGGACCTCGGTGTTACGTATCCTGATCGGCTCTGAGTTGGGTTAGTGATACGTAGGTTATATATATGTATATAGAAGGGGCGTTGTAGTGTATTCTGGGAAGGAGCATTTTTGCACGTGGTGAATCCATGAATCCATGAATCCATGAATCCATGGGTGCAGGTGACGAATCCACCATGTGCTACGTGTGAAGTATGCACATTTACTTTTCTCAGCTGCGGTATGGATGGAATACATACTTCTCCAATGCAACGACGATATGATGAAGACGTCGGGCAGCCACGCAGCATAACCACAAGCTTTGGAAGAAAGAAAAAAAGAAGCGTTTCATTCAATCATTCAATTACCACACCCTATAAACTCCCCTCCACCTTCATCACCTCGGCAATCCCCTCCCTCACCCCCCTCACCTTCTCCTCCTCCAGCCTCTTCAACGGCTTCCTAGGGTACCCCCATACCCGTAGTACTCCTGGATCGCGGCCTTCGTCCCCGGAATCGCCGCCTTGGTGAGAACCCAATCGCCCTTACTGAGCACCTTCTGCAGCTCAAACGCCTCGGTGTATTTGCCCTCGGCCCACAAGTTCCACACCTTGACGCACGTCTTGGGGATGACGTTCGCGCCGCCGGCGATAATGCCGGATCCGCCGCTTGCCGCTGTCTGCGCGGTGAAGTCGGCCATGCCGCCGAAGGCCATGTAGCCGGAGCCGTGGGAGGAGGTAGTTACGGCGTTGGTGGCGAGGGCGACGCGGGTGAGTTTACCGGTGTTGCCGCAGGTGAACTTTGTGCCTACGATGTTGGGGTGTTCAGCTAGTTTGATGATGAGGTCCGAGTCCATGTCGATGCCGGAGACGGCGCCGGGGTAGTTGTACAGAATCACGGGGAGCGGCGAGCCATCCGCGACCTTGGTGTAGTATTCGAGGATGGCGGCCTCGTCAATGGCATACCGGTAGTAACTAGGAGGAACAATGAGGACGTATTCGGCGCCCGCGGAGGCGGCCTCCTTGCAGGATTCGATGGTCAGCTTGATGCCGTGTTCGGAGGCGCCGGCGATGACGGGGACGTCCTGGAAGCCGGCTTCGTCGAGGGCGTCGCGGGTGGCGCGGGTGATGGATGCTTTCTCTGCGCGGTTGAGGTGGACGGCTTCGCCGTTTGAGCCCATGGTCACGAGGCCGACGAGGCCGGCTTGGGCGAGGCGGACGGCGTGTTTCTTGACGGTGGGGATGTCGACTTCTTCGGTTTCGGGGTCGAAGAAGGTCATGGTGGGGGAGTAGATGCCGGGGCGGAGGGGGGTGCGCTGGGAGGCGTGGCCGTTGGAGCCATTGGTGTGGCCGTTGGGAGCGTCGGAAGTCATGGTTGGGGTGTGGGAATGCAGAGGGAGGCGTGGAGAGAGGGACAGAGAGAGAGGGGAGGGCTTTTTCAGTCCGGGGCAGAGGAAACGACTAGTCAGTGGGAAGCGTGTGTAAGTAGACAACGCGCAGGTCGGGCCAGGGTTTAATATAACAGCGAAGTGGAGAGGGCATCGGTGTAAAGTAGGGATTCTGGACTCGGCGGCAGCCCGAAGGCCATCCCACCCTTCGTTCGGTCGTCTGTCGTCACTTGAAAAGCAGAGCTTGAACGGCCATGGGCGCTCATTCGCTCCGAGGACCAGAGATTCGTCCCAAGAAGGCGAAAGCGCGGTTCAGAAGCGTCGCGTGCATGGTAGCATGTGGGCCTAGGATTGTGGCAGACGTATTCGGGGCGCATTGCGCGAGAGGCGGGACGCGTTGCGGGCTTTTCTACAAGGTGACTAAAATCGTCGAGGTCTCATGGGACTGCAATACCGACCGTGGTAGAGTGGATGTCGAACATGGCGCGCCGCAGCAATAATGCCTGGCCGGAACGACACGGGGGAATGATTTCGCACGAATCGGCGGGGTGAAAGCACCGTGGGGTGCGTTGGTGGTGCAGGCGGTGCGTGTCTTGGCCCTGGGGAAAACAGATTGCGGCCGGCCGTGGAGCTGGGCTCTGCTGGGCTCTGCTGGCTTCTGTCAATCACAACCCCCGGGACGCCGGCAAAACGTGGGCCTCTGCCCCTCCACCGCTGCCCCTCCTTTGCGGAAGCATGATTTTCCGTCTGCCACGCCCGTGTGGCCCATGGGGTTCAGATGCCGATGCAGACGCCGACGCGACGAGGCGTGGGTAGTCTGTGTCAAGACACTTGGGCGCTGGCCTTTAGATGCTGTGGTCCCCGGGTCCATCCATTGATCTCAGCCTGTAGTGATTGCATCTCCAGCAGCTTTGCTTTCTTCTGAATCCATCCCATTCCCTTCACCGATTGACTGAACCTCTGCGGTATACTCTCTCTACCCACTGCTGCCACCAACGCCCCGTAATCATGGCGCCCCTCGAAGTGCTGATGGTCAGTTGCCCCTCCAGTGTGTCGCCCAGCACGGCTAGAACCACCGTTGCTTTTGTCCACCTCGTGCTCTCTGCAGGATTCGCCATGCTCGCTCATTGGCAGCCGTTCCGTCCATACATCACACCGCCTGCTGCGCCAGATCCAATCATGAACCGTCTCGTTTTACTAACCACAAAAACAGGTGGGAACGGGCGAGTACACAACCGGCTTCGTCGGCGGAGGTGCATCGACCTCAGACAAAAAGGTGGGTGTCGTCGGATTGACCCTGTTCGATCTGCGGCGGCGGGGCAAAGTAGGCAACCTGAGCATGGTGGGCGTGTCTGGTGATAAATTCCCAGCAATCCGTAAGTCGCGATACGACCCCCAAAACCACGCGGAAAGAAAAACAAAAATCACCGAAGAAGACCCTCGGTACTAACCTTCCTTCTCCAGGCCAGCATCTCGAAAAAAACATCTCCCAAGCCTACAACGGCCTCGACGTCTCCTTCCAGGAATACCCCAAGGAAGGCAAGCGCGACCCGGACGCCTACAAGGACGCCATCGACGCCCTCCCCAAGGGCAGCGCCATCACCATCTTCACCCCCGACACAACCCACTACCCCATCGCCCTCTACGCCATCGAACGCGGCCACCACGTCCTCGTCACCAAGCCCGCCGTCAAGCTCCTCGAGCACCACCAGAACCTCCTCGAAGCCGCCAAGAAACACAATGTCTTCGTCTACGTCGAGCACCACAAGCGGTTCGACCCGGCCTACGCCGACGCCCGCTTCCGCGCTACGAAGCTCGGCGACTTCAACTACTTCTACTCGTACATGTCGCAGCCGAAGAGCCAGCTCGAGACGTTCAAGGCGTGGGCGGGTAAGGATAGCGATATCTCGTACTACCTCAACTCGCACCATATCGATATCAATGAGTCGATGGTGCCCGACTACAAGCCTGTGCGCGTGATGGGGAGTGCGGCGAAGGGGATAGCGACGAACCTTGGGTGCGATCCTGCGACCGAGGATACGATTACCCTGCTAGTCGACTGGGTGAAGAAGGACGACCCTAGTAAGCGGGCGACGGGCGTGTACACGGCGGGGTGGGCAGCGCCGCAGAAGGCGGGCGTGCATTCGAATCAGTACTTCCACTATATGGCGAGTAAGGGTGAGGTGCGCGTGAACCAGGCGAAGCGCGGCTACGATGTTACGGATGATGAGACTGGTCTTTTGTGGTATAATCCGTGAGTTTGGCCCTTCCTTGACCCCCGTTTCATATATAGACATACGATGGGCTAACATGAACCCCTCTAGCTTCTACATGAAGTACGCCCCCGACGAAGAAGGCAACTTCGCCGGCCAGACCGGGTACGGCTACATCTCTTTCGAGAAGTTCGTCGACGCCGTCAACCAGTTAAATGCAGGCAAGGTGTCGCTCGAGCAGCTTGACAGCAGGCCGATCCCCACGCTGAAGAATACGATTGCTACGACGGCGATTCTGGAGGCGGGGAGGAGGTCGTTGGATGAGGGGAGGCCCGTGGAGATTGTGGAGAAGGAGGGGGTGTGGGAGTTGAAGTAAGAAGTGTTATGAGACGGGATGATGAGATGAGTAGTATATATATATGAATACCATTTGAAGTTTATGTCTATAGGTGCTAGAGTGTGTTGTGGTGATTTGTAGGAAACTTTCATGGTATGTGCTCACCAAGTTTATCGAATTCTTTTCTCCTACCCATCCCATCACTCTACAATAACGGTAAACATGTATCTGTCTGTTCATTCATCCATACATACATCCATTCATCCCCACATGCATTCACCCATCCCCTATTCACTCCACCCCTTATTCACTCAACCCCCTATTCACCCCCCTAAAACTCTAGCATTTTCTCCCCTCTAGTCTCCCAGCTACAAATATTTCCCATCCTGCACATACTTACTATAACACGATACATTACTCATCTATACACTCCTCCGCTATCTACCCCGAGTCTCTTTCATGGAGCGGGTGGGAGATAGAGATAGAGATGTAATCGGTACAGTAAATGTAGTTAACACACAACGATGCAGACACAAACACAGTCATGTGATAAAAACAGAGGTAGATAGCGAGAGGCAGACGGCGGGCAGAAGGAAAGTGCTAGAATAAAAGATTTATAGTGATTAGAGGGGGGAGAGAGAGAGTTAAGGTAGAGGTAGATGTAGGCGGTGGATTGGACTAGGCTGAATAGATACGTGTGTGGTATATATATATGTTATATATTGTAGCGATGGAGAGGAGTTGGGAGTGTGATGTGAGGGCAAGAAGTAGTAATAGTAAATAGTAGAATGGGGAGGAAAGAGGTAGTAGGTAGTAGAACTCTTATAGTGAGGAGAAAGGAGGTTGCGAGCAGAGATAAGATTGTGGGAAGAAGATTATTAGATAGAGGTAGGGAAAGCTTAAAGAGAGGTAATGGATTAGATTTTGAAAATGGATATATATAGAGCGGGAGGTATAAGGAGAGGGAGTGAGGATAGTAGTATATAAATTATTAAACGAGAAGAAGGAGAAGAAGAAGAAGAAGACGAAGAAGAAGAAATATCTAATCCCTCTTTTTTCGTAAATTCTTTAGATGTAGCCATACAGGAGTATCTATCAATGAACAAGATTTACACATATTACATCCACATAGGTAAAAGGGCGCGTAGGACTACATACTCACTTTGCATACATACCCAATCTCCTCTAACTATAAGATGGAGAAAATGCAGAAGAACCAGTAACATCAAAGAGGTAAATGAAACAAAAGCTAATTATAAGAACTGAATTTCCCGTAACTATAGCCTTGAAATCTTGGGAAAATAGATGATATAAAGAAAGAGACGGGTGAAGAGTAAGAAAGAAGAGGTAAAACAAAAGTAAAAGATAATTATAGATGATATCGTATTCTGAGAAAATAGCCTCAACTCTTCTTCGCACGTACAGGAAATTCAGAATGTGAAGGAATGAATAGGAAAAAGAATAGTGATACTCATAATATATGGAAACCTACTTATGCACATTTTTAAGGAAGTAGGGGAGAAGATTTCCCACTTAGTAGATATGTCTGGACTTACGATTAGACGTAGATATACATAGTGCTATAATCACCCATCTCCACTAAGGGTTTTATGTATGTATAAGGGAGAACTGTGCTCTACCACTCGAGTGAAAACGAATATCATACGTGGAGAGGAAGGGAGGGAGGTAGCATTTATCTATTTGCTATGAGTATACTCCTATACTTCACTTGTGTGATTCCCATCAATGGTAACGGTAACGGTAACAGTAACAGTCATAGTAGTATATACGAATAACGGTTTCATTTCCCCACAAACACCCCGCTACCCTATCCGCCAAGGAAAAAGCCAGAGCCGAACCGCAAACTCCCCGCTTTCACATACATACCGACTGACAGATGAACAGAACTACACACATAGCTTGAAGCCAAAGTGAAGAAAAAGAAACAACGCAGTCATTTCATCCCTGGTATCGTCGAAGGTCCAGACCTCCTATGCAAATGGGATATCCGTGACAGAAAAAAAAAAGCAGAGAGGAAGGTAAAAACCCTCTTCCTTCCCTTTCCCTTTCCCTTCCCTACCCACCCCGTACGATACGATACGATAGATACATAGTGATACATTAGGCGCCGCTCATCCTTTCCATCCATTTGTCCCATTCGTGGATGACAGAGATAACGCCACGCTTTGCCAGTGCCGGTTCCCAATCCGATTCCCAAACCAACCAGAAATATCCAATCCACCTCCAAATCAACACTTCACACATCCATAAACTCAAATCGCCAGCCCATTCCCCAAGCTCGTCCACCGATAAAGCGACAAGACTTCCCTCCGCTTAGCGGGCGACATCTCGCGGGAGTGGCTGTGTCCCTTAATCTGCGCCAGTGTTGAAATCATGACTTTTCGGAAGTTGCGCTGGTAACTCGTTAGCCATTACACTTCATCAAAAAAAGGGGGGGACGGGTAAAAACATACCTGGTACTCTGTGTTGAGCGTCACGACGGCGGCTTCGTGCGCGCGGACGATGGTCTCGCAGGCGCGAATTACCCCGTCGTTTGTTTCGGTGGAGAGCTTGTCGGCGAGGAGGAGGAGGATGAGGCTGCCTTGGAGGAGGTACTGTAGGTGGTTAGATCCTATATGTTCACATGGTAGATACCAATTGTGACTCACCATTCCGAAGAAATATGGCATGAAGGAAAGATCGGGGTCGAGCTCGAGGATTTCCTCGACGGCATGTGCGGCGGAAATGGCGTTGGAGGTCGCGGCTAGGAACGACTGCGAGCAGATCCACATGTTGTCGTCCTCCAGCAATGCAACTGGATCCCATTTTCCGTGCAGGAGGATGTGCAAGACGTGCATGATGTGCGTGGCATAGGCGACGACCTTCCTTGTTTGGTGGACGCATTCTCCACGGATAGGATCGGCGGCATCGTCGCCCGGCTGACGGCAGCCGTGTTGTGTTTTGAAATCCTGGAGACTGTACGCATAGCGCTCGAGTTGGCGTGTGATTTCCGCCTCGAATGACTCCCAGGATGTGCGTTGGCCGAACCGGGGATGGTTTTTCTGTGCGTTCATGTCGACAATATCGCCGAGGATGGTCATCAACGGGAGGAAGAAACCAAATACATCGTGTGAAGTACATTCGAAAGAAAGGCCCTTCCTCTTTGGTCCAGAGTTCCCGGTGTAGAATTCACCGGCTTGCCATAGTGTGTCTGGCACAGGCTGGTACAAATCTTCGCATTCGTTGTCGAGCATGGCCAGTGGTCGGTTATAGCAAAGTCCTAGGTGGCGACTGAAATTTATCAGCAAGATACCAAAGCATGCACAAATCTTACTCACTCAATCATGTACAGTAGCCACCAAAGTCTTCGCCTCTCCTCTTTCATCTCTTCCACGACTGCAGCTGCAGGCGTTCCTGCAGGAACATGTACACCCGAGTTGCTGCAGTCTGACATGCCGACATCGGCATCATGCTCCGCATCCCGATCCTTGGTCGATTCTTGTGGTAATTCTCTTCCCAATTTCAACTCCCGAGCCAGACTCCAGGCAGCATTCCACCAACGAAGACTTGCAGCTTTGTATTCGCTGGCTGAGGTTACCACACCGAGATTCATGTACGTGGCGACATCGTCCAAGGTACTGGTAGGTGGCATCGCGGAATCTGTTCTGCTTTCGAGTTGGCCCATGGCTCGCTCCACACCAAAAGCGCCGTGCACTGCAGGGCTGACGATATTTCCGTGACCTTGGGCAAATCCGTGGGAAGCTGGTGAGTGAACCAAGGGCTTCAAGAGGTCAATGGCGAGCTTCCATAACTTTTGGCAAAATACCCCCCTGGCTGATGGAGAGGATGTCAAATAGCTTGCTTCCGAGGTCTGGGCCGCTATCCAAAGCATGCTCGCAAGTAATGCCGGACTACATTTGCGAGGTTTGTGCTGACGCAGGAATGAGCGTTTCCGGAAAACGGTCCCTAGGATATATGGAGATATGGGCTCGGTAAAAACGGAAGACGAGCTCTGGAAGTAATACTCAAGAAGATCACAAGCCATTGGAACCGTCATGAAATTGCCCAGATGTGGAAGCAGGGGTTTCAAGACGGGATATTTGCAAGGGAGGATGCCTGGATGGGAAGAAGCCGCGCTGATGCCGGATTGAGGTGACCCAGTGTCGACAGATCCATAGCTTC
Organism: Pseudopithomyces chartarum; assembly: GCA_033220655.1. Lineage (NCBI taxonomy): Eukaryota > Fungi > Ascomycota > Dothideomycetes > Pleosporales > Didymosphaeriaceae > Pseudopithomyces > Pseudopithomyces chartarum. Next base: position 1,142,386 of record WVTA01000018.1, on the reverse strand, counting down.
GTGGGGATGATTGGCGTACAGGGGCAAAGTGCATAGGATAGCCCATGTTACCAAATTCTGGAGGAACGGATATCGGGGTGCGGTTATCCTGGATCAAATGCATTTCGTTCATGGCGTACATCAACTCTTCATTCCGGCCCATGGAAGGGTGAATCTGGGGCTGAGCAAGGCCCTCCCCGGGACCTAGCAAAAGCGGATCTATCATGATGTGTGTTGTGACGGGTGGGTTGAAGCTCACGGCTAAATTTCCTGTGAGTGCGGGTCCCGAAGGATGTAGTTCAGTGGAAACAACTTACATGTGGCAAGCTCGTGCCAATGGGTGGGAGATTTGATGTGGCCGTTATCCTGGGGAAATTCGGGCGGTGGCATAATGTGGCCTTGAAGGGTGGGCGATCGAATGTCATCCTTTCCCGGGAAATGGTGGGCAATCGGGGTGGGCTCCGACGGGGACCATATCTCTTCATCGATTTCGGAAACCATGTCGCCTCTTTCAAATTGAGTCTGGATGGAGAGGGGATTTTCCTGGGGTGGCAGTCCGCCATTCTGGGCAGCTGCTTCTTCCCGCTGTTTCTGGATGTGGCGTGGAACCTGTCGGGTGGGTGGTCAGTCAACCCCACAATCGGGTAGGCGAGATGCGTGTCTGCTGACCTTGCCTCTGCGTTTTTTCTCCCGGTTGTACTGGCACACATACTCGAGCTCTGCAGAGGGGTGTCAGTTTACTGGGGATTCGGGAATTGGAAACAGAGTCAGTGACTCGGTGGTGTCGTACCGACACAGCGCGAGCACGGTGCCTGGCCGTTGCATCGGGTTCGCATGCGGTGGCAATGGTCGCAGGCGCGACTCACCCTGCGCTTGACGGGGGCCGAGGGTCTGCGCTCCATCTTTGAGAGTTCTGCGGCGGTGGGATTCTCCATGGCGAGTGTGTGCTTGGGCGAGGTTCGGTGGTTCGCACGGGGATGAAGGTTGCGATCACTTCACTTGGGGAAGTGTCTGAGCGGTCATGGGATACTTAGGAGTGGCAGGTGGGTCTGGCAGGACACTATAGAGTGCCGAGGAACAACGTTGCTCGTCTCTGGATCCTGGTCGGGCAGGTCGGACAGGTCGTCTGGGAACCAGGGTCAGATCTGTGGCTTGGATGTTTCCATGCGTGCGCAAGGGCTACGGGAAGCGAGATCATACTCTGCAATAACATGTTAATTGCTGGCATGAAGGATTGGCTCGACGATCTGGGGGAGCTAGCCCTCGGCGCCTGGTCTCTGGAAGGCCAAGTTGTCGCAGGGGGACGCGGGGGAGGCGAGGGGAGGCTAGGGGAGGCTAGGGGGGGCTACGGGTTTATCCATTTAGCCGGCGGCCGCTGGTTGGCTGCGGCTAAAGACGAGCGGGCGGCCACCCCGCAGTAGGGCCTGCAGCAGTGCGCCCGTTGGGGCTACACGCGGAGTGGGACGTCAACAGCACGCACAACACCGCAGCCCGCCCCGCGAGAGGTGAGAGATGAGCGACGAGACAAGAGGACAAGTACCTGGCCGCTGCTCTCGCTCTCGCTCCCACTCCCACCCTGCGCGCTTGGCACCCGGTGGCGGCCATCTTCTGACCACACAAGCAACTGCCAACGGATCCCCTCCCGCACCTGATCGGCCAACGGTGCGTCCGCCGAGTCAGCAGCTCGTCATGCAAACGCCGGAGAATTTGTCGACGACGGCGACCTTCCCTTGCCCCGGCGCGGTATCATCTTGCATGCACCTGTAGACCATGCACTCTTGATGCTTCTGACGGTAGACGGTAGACGGTAGACAGCAGTTCCTCGTTCAGCAGCACACCCTGGCCACGGTTTGCCAGCTGCTGGCCTCGACGCGCGCTTCCTGAAACTACGGTGAATGACTCGCACGGGGCACCGCGCAGACAGCAGCAACCATCGACCATGTGCACACCATGCAGCTGTTAAATGTGCTTTTCGAACTACCGTCTTGCTAATGCTCTGCTAATACTCTGCTAACACTCTGCTAACCCCTCTGCTAACCCTCTGCTAACCCTCTGCTAACACTCTGCTAACACTCTGCTAACCCTCTGCTAACCCTCTAACCCGCTGCCAATGCCCTCCGCCGCCGTAAGCAGCCAGCTCCAGAATTCGGTCCAGGAATCCGGTAGCGACGCCTGCTGTCCTCCTGAGCTGTCCTGCAGGAGCGACTGTCATGGCTGGCCTGCAGCCTGCAAGAGCGACCGACTGTCATGACTGCCCGACCAGCAACCAGCAACCAAGCGCCACCCACGCCCGGCTTCTGCTCGCTAACCCACCCGGCCCTAGAACCACCTCGAACCAGTGACGCCATGACCACCGAATCGAGCGAGCCTGCGCGCGAACCTAGGCAACCTTGCACCTTTTCATAACAAACGCTCTGCCTACTATAGTATACATGCCATGGTATCCTTTCCCTCTCCCATACACTACTCACTATTATAGGTACTGTAATTGACCTGCACTCTGCCATGCAGTAGCACCTATGCCTCCAATCTGGCCCAACCCGGTCCACCACCACTGAGTGCATCGTGCACTTGCACCTGCGCCCGCTCACACCCAAACTCGTCTCCTCCAACTCCATCTGAAACCACCGACGCCGAATCCAGCAACGCCTTCTTCTCATCTAACCACCGAACCATCCGCCCACCCTTGCTTATCCCCGACAACCACCTCTTTGCGGCATGGTCGCAATCACGCTCCGTGTTCGTAGCATCACCGGCCCGTGTATGCGATTTGCTCGCTTCTGATTCGCCCGCCCTACCGCTACGACGTTGTGACAAGACCTCCACCCAAGCACGCTCACACCCGCTGCTGCAGTCACCTTCAGAAAGAAAACAATACGCGCTTGCGCAGGACCCCCAGCACTAGCCATGTCGGCAAAATCCCCACACTTTCCACCACCGCACTCAAATCGCCTCCCAATTCCCCCGCAATTGGTTCCGAACGCCAAGTATGCACTCCACAATGTCCCATCTTCCTCCTGAGCACCGTGTAACCTGTCTACGCCGCCGCCGCCATCAACCCGTGCTATTTCGGGCCAAAAGCAGGGTCTAGCACATGCCTGCCGTGCCGGGAATCATCGTCGACGATGTCTCCATGCTTCCTTTTGCCTGAATCCACCACCCCAGTGCCGATCCTCCGCAACCACCAGGGTGCAGTTTCTCCGGCTCATTTACTGCCTGCTTCCTTGATTTTCTGTACCCGTTCCAACCCAAAAGACCAGCCTTGCTACTGGCTGGGCCCACTGCGGCTTGCAGCCTTCTAGAAAACCTCTACGCCATGTATGACTTGCTCCTGCACCACCGCTGCACGATCGTCTGTGGAGTGCAGCCCCCTCGCATGCCATTTCTACTCTATTCCACATACCACTGCACATCCATGCCCGCTTTGATTTCACCTTAATATGTCGAGCACGCATTTGATAGAACACCTGACCCTGATCAGCGGCGTAACCAGGTCCCGTTCGCTGCTCCCTCTGCCTATCCCCCATACTCAGCCCTGCTTCATATCTCCCCCCAGCCATGTGGCTCCCGCACGGGCATCCACTGGAACCGAAGTCGCACGAGCACTCCCCAGGTAGATAGCTCTGTACATGCTGGATGTATGTATGTACATGTATGTATGTACATACATGTATGTACCTGCCCACCCGGTCCGGTCCTCGCCACGCCTCGTATCCACAACCCCAGGTTTTTCTTCCCTTTCTGCAAACCGCTTCAGCCGCCCTCCACTCCCTCTTGTTCCAAATCGGACGTGGCGTTTTGACGTGCAGACGCCTGCCTCCCATCCCTCCTTAACACCCTCTTGTATACCTGCTCGCTCGCGCTATACGTACCGCACCCTACCTTGTAGATACTCCTCACACCAACCATGCTCGCACGGCCGCTAGCCACCTGATAGCCGCCCCGGGTTCGTAGATTGGCGGCGCGCTCGCGCGATCGGGCGGGAAGCTGAGTGGAAAGTTCCATGGCGTGACATGTGAGGTCCGATCCATAGTAGGCCATCCATACCATATCATATCGTCACGTTATACATACATAGCTGTGGACTTATATGTGGGTGTGGGGAAAGGCGCGACTCGCCCGGTCTATCGTGTGGGGAAAAATAGACGACACACGAACGTGAGTTCCGACGACGAACGCTATGGACGTGTGCACGGATGGACGTGGTGTATCTACACGCTTCATCTGAGCTGGATACGGAGTACATACATACAACATGTGAGTCCTTAATCCTTGGCACCGTCGCTACATAATTCTACGCACGTATGTACGCCCGTCCATACGTACATAGTCACTCCACCATGCGCCCACCATACACACATACCTCTAACCTAGCTCCATACACACACATATGCGTTCACAAAGCAGTCCAGCCTCTCAATTGGTGGCCCTCTCACCCCCTCCCCTCCCCTAAAGCCAAACCCATCACCCTGCATCACCGCCCCTCCTATAATCTACCTGCCTAACCTGCGCCGTGCGCCTAGTTCACGGATACTTGCTTGCGATGGCAGGGAAGAGTCTTTTTCAGCGGACGGACCTGACGCACCCGGCTGGGGGTTTCATTTGTGGAACTGAGGCCGAGGGGAGGTCCGGGTGTTTGCGAGGGGTTGTTATTGAGGGAGGGCTGGGGAGGGAGGGAGGAGTTGGGTTGAGGATGGATTGGGGAGAGGGGAGAGGAGGCGGATGCGGTGCCCGCTTAGCTGTAGAGTACTGTGTGGTGATGGGTGGCGAATGGCATTGTGGTGAGTAGGGATTGGATGGGTGTCGGATTGGGTGAGGGAATTCTCGCTGGGAGGTGAACGGTTGGGGAGGTGGTGAAGGGCACTGACAGCTGGTGGCGAGCGGTGCGATGGAGCGCTTTGGTGTATACATACATACGTACGTACATATCGCTCGTCATGCGAGGATGGGCATCGCTATGTACCTACATATGCGCTGCTGATATCTAGGCGTTTTCTTTTCCTTTCCCAGTGCCATGTGGGTTGGTTGGTTGGGTGGCTGACTGGCTGGCTGTTGCCTCGTATACACTGAGCACCCACTGGAGGTACTTATCGCATATCTACCTACCCACATACATACATATGTATGCAGTTCCATGCCTACATGTGTATAGGCGTAAACGCTTCTAAAGTGGGTCTCGCTTTGTATGCGTGTATGCGTGTATGCGAACGGGCGTGTGTATGTATGTGCTATGCTATGTTTGGGGGAGTGACATTCGTGGCTTCGGGTGCGGTGGAGACTGTCTATGTACGCGGAGACGTAGTGATGTGTAGTGGGAGTGAAGTGTATATACACGTGGATGGTAGATTACTGTACTGTTATGGAGCGTAGTGGATGGTATGAGATATGTATGTTGGGCTGAAGAAAGTGAGGATGCAAAGAGGCACAGGTGGGAAGAGCCCTTCTAAATGGTACGAAAGTATATCAATAAGTATGATGAAGAGGTTCGAGAGACGATATCCATGCCTGATAAGTACGATAGGCAGGACGCCAGAGTTATCGGTAGCTCTACATAAGCCGTGATGGCGAGCCGGTGGGTAACAGCTGGATCACGGCGCTTATCTTGTGGACATGTGTATACTGGTCCGCGTGTGTACGTAGCCGTGGTTGGACACCAGGTTAAAGAGCATGATCATACAGTACGTGTTGGGCATGGATTCGGGCTCAGAGGCTGCGATAAAGAGTGGGACTGGTGTACGCATATCTATATCTATATAGATACACAGAAGCCTACACACTGTCGCCTCCCTCCGTGGTTTCTTTACAGCATACGCTTCACACCACACAGCAGCGTAGCAGCTCACACGCACAGCTACACATCCGCATCTATTCTATAGATCTCTCCCAACCTATTCCCCCCTCAGATCTTCACACCCACCTTCTCAGCGTCCTCCTTCATCCCCTTCTGCACCCACGCCCGCGACTCAGCCGCTATCTTCGCAACGGCCTCCTTGTCCTTGAGCGTCTCCTTGATGGTATGCGGAGTGGGGACGTGGCGGCCGCGTTCGAGAGCGGGACGAGCGGCCTGCGTAGCGTAGCCTCGTGTTAGTACATACACACATACACGGCAGGTATGCACATAAGCGGAGATGGAGACGGCAACGGAGGTGAAGGGAGAAACAGGCAAGGTGTCGGAAACGGACAGGCCAACGTACCATTCTCTCCTCCCACGCTTTCAGCGCAGGAAACTCCTCGAGCGAGACCTCGCACCAGCCGGCGGCGGCGAGCCAGCCCCAGTGGGCGATGTCTAGGCGGGTTAGCGGGCTGGATGGAGCGTGCGTGAGGAATTGTTGGGTGAGCGTCAGACCGGACCGTCAGATACGGAGGCCTCCGCGGAGAGGAAAACTCATGCTTTCTTTCTCCTCGAGTTCCATTCGGCGACCAAAACGCACTCCGTGACGCAAAGGCAGCACCCCAGGTAAGACGGCACGGCGGAAAAGCCAAGGCGCAAGGCACCAACGAAGGAAGGAAGTACACTCACCCGCAATCGTACACTTCTCCCCGACCAAATACGGGGATTTCTTCCTCTCCAGGTGCGTGTTCAAAACCGAGTACAGCCTCTTCGTCTCGTTCACATACCGATTCACACCGTACTCGATCCGCTCAGGCGCATACTTCGTAAAGTGATCTACGCCGCATGATCAGCTTCCCCTTCATTACACCCATCTCCGTTCATAGTGCCAGCCGGGTGAAACGTCGCTTACGCAGCCGACTCCATATATGTACGCATCTATATGTATACGTAGGGGGCGGCAAGTTCAAGGTCGCAGGCTGGTCTCCACTTCCCGGGCGCCCACTTCCCGAGGGCGAAACGAGCTAGCGAAGGGGATGGATGGCACCAGACGCACAGCGCATGTATGTACGTGTGTACATATCATATGGGCGTAGATGAAAGGGAGGGGATGGGGATGGAGTGGTGTGACGTACTGGCTTGCCCTTGCATGGGGCCGACGCCTGCGTTTTGGAAGAATAGCCAGTTTGTGGTTTCGATGGCTTCGCGGGTGCCGGGGGGGTAGCTGAGTTTGTGGTCGGGGTCGTAGCTGGGGGGTGTTAGTGATGGGGGGATAGTGGTGAGGATGCGTGTATGCTGTGGTTGTGAGGGGATGGGGTGGCGGGAGGGAGGTTTTGTTGGTCGTCGACGTCGGCCATCCTTCATCCTCCTCACACTCTACACTCCTTCCCTCCTCTCCCGCCCTACCTCCGTCCCATGCCCAAACCCCGAACGCAAGAACCCAACCCAACTCAACGCCCTGCCGTAAATATATATACGCATACATCCATACACCCATATATACCTACCGCCATGCATCCCCCCATCCTCCCCCACATCACCCGACCACTTACCTCCCCCGAAAAATCCCCCACCCATAACAAAAATAAGAATAGAAAATCAGGAATACACTCACCGCCCAACCAAGTACTGCATGATACTCCCACTCTCAAACACCCGAATCGTCTCCCCGTCCTCGAACCTATCCGTCAAAGCGGGGATCCGCCCATTGGGATTGATCTCCAGGAACCAGGGTTCTTTCTGTTCGTTGGACGAGAAGTCGATTTTGTGGACTTTGTAGGGGAGGCTGTAGAGAGATGGGTCAGTGGGATGGAGGGATTGTATGGGTAGGCGTGTGGATGTGTGATTTTGGATGGATGAGAGGGGAGGGAGGGAGGGAAGGGAGGGGTGGAGGAGAATGTACGCACCCCAATTCCTCGAGGAGGATGGAGATCTTGATCCCGTTGGGGGTTTGCGTGGTGTAGAGCGTGATGTCTGACTGGGGGGCCATGGTTTCGGATCCAACAGTATGTATGTATATCTCGCCTTTCGGGATGCTGTGGGTTGCTGTGTGGCTTTAGCTGGGCGACTGTATGATTGCCTTATCTTTATTTCAAACCACCTACCTCAAGTGTGTATATGGATATATAAGTGTGCGCTCGATCCGTCAGCACGAAATTCGATTACTTTCCCCCGTCCATCTGACCTCATTTCTCCGACGTTCCCCCTCAAAAGTGGGGTTGAGGGGCACCATGCTTAGAAATGCGCCGAATGGGACGGCGGGGTGGCTCACGTCCGGATGGGCCTATTGAGCGTTTACGATGCTCAGATGGTTGATTAAACCAATGGAGTGAGGCGAGGGCACGAATTAGACTATGTGGAAAAGAGGTGTTCGACCTGGTGGGCACACGTACAAAGCTACCCACCCCTCACCTGCTTTACATCCCTTTTCCTTCATCACGGATATTATTGCTCCAGATTTCGGCTTCTAAATTCACGGTATAAGGCCCTTCCTAAGGGAATTGCCCGTAGTGGCACCGCACCGCGTGACCTACCTACACCTACACACCACCCACCACCGCGCTATTCTCCTCACCCACCAATCCCCAGTCTCCACACTCCAACCCATCCATTCCCCATCCCACATAAACATCCCCATTCAACCCCCAACGCACCACCCATCCTCCCTCCCATCTATCCTTTTATCTAAATATATATCTACTCATCCCTCTCATACATTCATCCCGCCTCATCCATACCCTCGCAACATACCTACCTCCACATCATCCCTCCATCCTCACGCTCACGACCGAGAGTGAAAACCACCCCGTCATAGCGTTGGAAAATTCCTCACCTCCACCCCGCCACATAGAAACCACTCAAAAGACGAAGGGTAGAACGGGAGAAAAATGGAGGGATTGGGAAGCAGAAAGGTATGCTGTGTCTGGCTTCTTTGGATATCGTTTGCGTGAACGTATGTAATTTAGGGAGGGAGATAGCTATTCGATGTTATATTCAGTGTAAGTGAGAGGGGTGAGAAGGGAGAAGTAGATAGATGGGTCAAGGAAGGTGGTGTATCCGTGCGTATGCACATGCACATGCAAACACGTGTAAGCCTGCAGTTTCCCCGACCTTGTACCATCGTCGATGTTGCTATTATATCACGTCTAGCAGCGTCACCACTTCACAAGCATATAGATAGGCACCAAGTATCCCATAACCAATCTCACACCCACCACCTCTCATTGTACACACGTACCTACACACATACACTCCCAACATCCCCTGAAAATCACCACCCCTTCCCTTCCTTCCCACTACCATCTATACATCTTCTACAAACCTCACACATCCCTCACCTCCCTCCCCGGAATCTCCCTCTCCACCATCTCCAACTTATTCAAACTAGGATACCTCTTACTAAAACTATCCACATCCCACTCCCCCTCTGGCGGGAACCCTTCGGCCCCCACCCTCGGCAACGGTTTCTCCCTCTTACTCGGGCTCTGTCTAGGCGACTGCGCGTTGGAGAACTCGTTTGCGCTACCACCCGTCCTCAACTTCGTCGGTTTAGACGGCGGCGGCGGGCGCGGCGCGGAGGAAGATCCCCCCGTGGGAGCACGATTCGTAGCCGGGGGGCCGAGGCGGAGGGCCCCATGTGAGGCTGGGGTTGGGGTTGGGGTTGGGGTTGCGTGTGGGCGAGACGGGGCTTTGCGTATGCGAGGTCGGAGGGGGCGTTTTGCTGGTGGGGCTGCTGGATGGCGATGGGTTTGCGGGCGACGGCAGGGGGGTTCCTGGCTGCGGTTTGGTCTTGAGGGCGCTGCGGGAGGGGTTTACTCGTGTCGGTGTACTTGCCGTAGCCCTCTGCTGTGCGGCTGGCAGGTGCTTGTTTCTGGCTTTCGTCGAGGAGGTTCTTGACGCGGTTTTGGATGGAGGAGGCGCGAGATGAGCCGGCTTTGCCCTTGCCGTCTGAGGCGAGGCGTTGGCGGTATTCGGCGGCGGCGGCTTCGACGCGGCGTTCTTCTTGGGAGAGGCGGCGTCTTTCGAGTTCCCGGCGGACTTCGGGAGGGAGGTCCTGGGTTTCGTCGATGTTGCGCTCATCGTCGGATGGACCGCCTGTGGCTTCTGAGCCGGCGATGGGCGTCAGGGAGTTGAGACGAGGGTCGAAGGCAGGGTCGGTAGGAGTGCGAGGGCCCGAATCGGATCGAACACGCTCTGGTGCTGAAGAAGAGTTGCTTTCAAACATCTTGAAGGCGTCGCCAAATCGACCTTTGACAATGTTCTTGGTCCCGCTCGTCAGTGAATGCAAACTAGACCTCTTACTTTGTTTCGTCTGACTGCTACTCCTTCGGTGTTTGTGACTGCTGTCCTCGGACTCTCTTGCCCGGAGGTAGTCGATGTTTGACGAAATGTTTCTATCGTCGTCATCGGAGTCCAGTATCGCAGGCGAGTGTCCGCCCCTGGCCAATGATGGCGCGTCAAAATTTCGCCCAGGTGCCTTCTCTCGCTCACGCAGGAAATCCAAGTTGGATGCTACGTGGATACTGTTAGGACGGTTCGATTGTGCAGACTTGGCTCTGTCTAACGAGAAGCCCAAATCCATTGCAGAAGGTCGCTGGGTTTCAAGCGATGGACGTGAAGAGGCAGGCGACCTGGGAATGGTAAGAGTGGAGGTATGCGACTTTGACCTGACAGCATCCAAAGAAGGCCGTGATGGCAGTGTGTGGTCAGGCCTCAGCGATGACGAGCTGGGCTGAGCCCTTTCCAAGGTACGAGGCTGGCTCATAGTACGGTTGTGATGATTCGCCTCTGGCACGCGCCATACTGGTCGCTTATTGACATCAGGATAAGTCTGAATCGTCGGTGCATTTGGACCAGGAGATTGTGTCGGCGAAGTCTGCACACCTGTAGAGACCATTCCAGATTTCTGCGGTGCTGTTTGATAGAGTGTCGGATTGGAGGTGCGGGGGCTGTCCGGAGTTCTCTCGAACCTTTGAGGGTTTTTGATAGACGCTCCTGTCGAAGATGTGACTATTGTTGGTTTGGCCGGGGGCGCTGGAGCTGCTGCTTTCGCTGGAGGCAGTGCGAACGCGTCATCGGCTAGAGCTTCAGTAACCCTCTTGTTAAGGGGAAGATCCGCGCCCCCTGGTGACTGTCCGAACTCGAACTTTTGGCCACGATCATGCAGTAGCGAGAACTCATCGAGCGAAGGGTAACGAGCTGCGAGCTCGTCTGCAGCCGCGATCCTGACCTCGGCCTTTTCCGAATCAAGAGCAGCGAAAGGATCCGCTGTGGCACCTCTCCCGGCGGGAGAGGGCGAAGGCTTCATCATGGGCGACGCGTGAGCGGGGGCTGAGGGTCGCCCTCTTCTCATTGGGGCTATGTCCGGAATGGACTGTACCTGCTTCACGGGAGCGACCTTTTGTATTCCAATTATGGGCGGGGAGGAAACTTGAGGCTCGGAAGGCGGCAGTTGTTGGTTCCTCCGGTCTTCAGAGTGCGTCCGATTGGAGTAAATCTGTCATTGTCAATATCGAGAGTGATGAGCTGGAAAAAGCACGCACATCTTTGATAGGTACGGCTCTATGCCTCATGGAGCACACCTCGACCACAACTTGGTAGATGTTTGGTCGACGCTGAGGGTTTTCTTGCAGCATGGAGGCTATGTAAGATCAGTAAAGCAATCTTATTTCTGCTGGTGACCCTCAACCTACAAATGAGCTTCTTGATGCGATCCGAGAACTGGGGATAAGCTGGGAATTTGAAGCTCGCATTCAAGATGGCCATCTGTCCCACCTCTTCAAAAGGTGTGGTGTAGTAGCACAGCTTGTACAAGAGCACGCCCAAAGCCCATATATCGCTCTTCTCATCGATAGGCTGCTTCCGGTAGACGTCGATCATTTCCGGGCTTCGATACTGCAGCGTAGTATGCCGTTGCACATCGTCCTCGATCAGCCTCCCCTCTGCGGCAGTCTGGGCAGCTGGGCGCGGCGGAGCGGTCGATCCAAAATCACAGAGCTTGTATATCCTATTGGAGCCGATGGTGGTAATGAGGACGTTTTCAACCTTGAGATCGCGGTGCAGCAACGGGGGCCGCAGGTAGTGCATGGTCGCAACGCCCTCGGCCACATCGGAGAAGATGTGCAGAATCTCAGGCTCGGTGAGTCGGTGCTGCAGGCGGGTATTCATGAAGTCAATCAGACCGCCGCCAGAGCAAAACTCCATCAGCAGGAAGACCTCGTAGCCCCCGCCCTTGAGCTGCGAGGCGTGCGAGTCGATGTAGGTGACGATGTGGCGGTGTCCCTTGAGCTTCTTCATTGTTTCCACCTCGGTCCTCATGTTTGCCAATGCATCCTTGTCCGGCACTGCAACCCGCTTCAAGACACCGATCTCGGGGAGGTTCTCGTTGCTCTTGGGGATGCGAACCAGGTAGACGTGCGCGAAGCCACCCTCGGACAGGTACCGATCGATGGTCACACGGTGGTTGCCGACCTGGACCTTGGTCCCCGACGCGAAGGTGCCCGGGGGTGCATTGGAGGCGGGCTGTGGAGGGCGGTATTGCTGTTGAGGTGTGGATGCGGAGGGTGCGTAGCGGGTCGAGGACATTGCGGGCGGTGTAAGGCCTGCTGCGGTGCAGGAACGGCGGAGCTGCTAGCGAGTGTGCATGTAGACCGTGTTGTGGGTGTGTCGTCCAGCAACTGGGTATAACGGGTGTGGAGCGTGCTGCGAGTTGTATGGGAAGGTCATAAGGTGTGGTGCACTGGGAGATTCGAGGTCGGCTAGGCGGTCACAAGCAGTGCCACACATCAACGTCACAACCGCAGGCCGCACAGCTTCTGGAGAGTCACAAAGATACGGTTCAACGGTCTGGTCACATGCGGTGGGATTGATCCTTGCTCTCATCCATGCCCTTATCATTTGAAAGCTTGTCTGAAGCAGCATTCGCCCAAGCTGTTCTACTCTACCGTGTGTGGCGCAAAAACGTGGCGCTCGTGTGGCACCATGCCTATCTGGGCCACCCCGTGTCCCGGAGACAGGACGCTCGCAGCATGGAACATTGGAACATTGGAACATGCAACACAGCCGCTTTCGATGTGCTAGTCGCAAAGACTGCGTGGTCTGATTTCCGGGCAGGTGGCTGTTCAGCCGCTGCATGCAAGCTTCCAGGCAGGCCAGGTTGGGTTAGATATGCATGTGTGGAAGTTTAAAGGGCTGTACTCTGCCTATGTAGGTAGTCATGATGGAAGTCCGTCGCTTTGCCGATACATGGCTCGAAGGTGGGAGAATCGTGCTGTGACTCTGATCCTCTTGCTCGGCCAAAGGACCCATGGCTCAGTTGGTTAAGTATGCACCCGAGTGTTGGGCTGAAACACTGGCAAAAACATGGCAAAGTCAATCGACCTGTAGACCAGGTAGAGCACTCGTAGTGGTGTCCGAAGTAAGTGCCAAGAGCAGCGTTCGCGGTAATGATTCCTCCCGCGGCAAGTCCCTGCCGTATGCCAGGATGACGGCATCGCACAGCAAGCATACGAGATAGTTGGCGCAGAAGAATTTGGAACGCAGCAGGCGGGCTTCTAGGTACCATTGTATCTAGCACTAGATACCCCGTCACCGCCACGCGGCCACTTGCGGCGCTTGGGACGATGGCGCCGGCGGGGACCAGCGCGTGTGAGAGAGTGCATCGTCTGCAAAAGGGGAGAGGAGACACAAGAGCGGACACAGGGATACAGCCGCCTGTTCCGGGTGCTGCCGCGGCAGTGTGTTTCAGCGCGCGAATGTTGGGATCTGTCAAGCTCGAGGGCTGGACTGGGCTTCGGCAGTGAAGTCTCTCGGCGGAGGGAGGAGGGGGCGGGCAGGCGGGCAGGTGGGCAGATGGGCGTGACAAGAGTCACATGGGCGAGACATGCAGGTGCTGCTGCCCGTGTCGGTGGTGGACAAGCCGCGATGCCGACTGCGCGTCCTCGTCTTGACGACGCACCAGGCTCGCCGTTTTACTAGGGACGCTTGATGCAATGCGTGGGACCCAAACGCGCTGTCTATTACAATTGGCGACGAGATTGGCGAAGGCGGCGCCAAGGTACAGCGTTGTTTGTGCCATGGGTCAAGCACGCCCTGTCCAGCAGCGCCTTTGCGCATGCACCGCAAGGCTCAGACAGGACATGTACATGTACATGTACACTGACTGACTGAGTGACTGACTAACTCTGCCACCTCAAGTCACTCCTGCCTTGTTTTGAAGAAAGAACCCCCTCTCTTCCCTTCCCAACCTAATCGCTCACCCTCTTCTTAGCCAGAGTACTTAGACACACACGTCCACACTCTGCCCAACGCAGCTGCGTCATTGCTTTAGCGAGCCTCATCCTCCCTCCCATCAGCCCTACCACAAGTCAAACATCACCAGAGCCAGCCTCGCAAAGTCCGCAGAACCAACAAAGCGCCACCCGCCACTCCGTAGCCTGCCCCGCTGGCTTGACCATACTTCCACGCCGCCTGCGTGCACCGCTTGGAGTTCACCCGGGCGCGCGACCAGCGTCACGAGTAAGCACCAGCTGTTGCTGCCGTTGCGGAGTCGCTTAGCAACCGCCTGCTTCACCACCTGCGTCGTACAACAACACCTTAGCCCTCAGCCTTCTCACTCCACCCACCCACCTCCTTCTTGCTGCGCAACGGCCCAGCAACACGACTGTCTCGACCGCACCACCCCGCCGCATCAAACCCCCCCCCCCCCCGCACCAGGCATGGCCCGCTCAAGACGAACTGAGCGCGATGTCAGCGCCTCCCGCTCCGACACCTCCGCTTCTACGTCGCCCGAGCGCGGCCCTGAAGAGGAAGACGACGACAATGACTCCCTCATGTACCAGACCAACGACTCGCAGTCGTCCCTCGCGCCTTCCGTGTCCCCTGAAGAGGACGAAGACGCCCTGCGCCGCGCGATCGAGGAGAGATGTCGCGTGTCACCTATCTCCCGCCTGCCCGCCGAGCTGATGATTGCCATCTTCTCCAAACTGTCCTCGCCAGGCGATCTGAAGAACTGCATGCTGGTGTCTAGGGAATGGGCGCGGAACAGCGTGGGTCTGCTATGGCACAGGCCTCAGACGGGTAAATGGGCCTCCATTAAGAGCGTTGTTGCTACTGTGAGAAGGACGGACAGCTTCTTCGATTACCCGAGTCTTGTGAAACGTCTGAATCTGTCAGCATTGGTACGTAGAGGAGAACGAGCCGTGTGTCGTCCATTTGCTAACCCATCCACAGCACCAGGAGATCAGCGACGGCACCTTGCAACCCCTGTCCAACTGCAATCGAGTCGAGCGTCTGACTTTGACCAACTGCACCAAACTCACTGACCTCAGTCTTACTGCCATGCTTCAGGGCAACCGAAGTCTTCTAGCCTTGGACGTGACTGGGCTGGACTCCATCACCGACCGCTCCATGTTTGTTCTCGCTGAGAATGCGGTGCGACTCCAAGGTCTGAACATTACAAACTGCAAGAAGATTTCAGACGAGTCGCTTGAGGCTGTAGCAAAGAGTTGTCGGCATTTGAAGAGGGTGAGCATCCTCTCTATCTTGCTGTTCATGGGACTTGCTAACAACACCAGCTTAAATTGAACGGCTGTCAGCAGCTCACCGATCGATCCATCATCGCTTTTGCACGAAACTGCCGATACATCCTCGAGATCGACCTGCACGATTGCAGGAACCTCGAAGACGAATCCATCACAACGCTCTTGACTGATGGGCCTCACTTGCGAGAATTGAGGCTGGCCCACTGCTGGCGTATCACAGACAATGCCTTTTTACGCCTTCCGCAAGGTGCCAGTTATGAGGCTCTCCGCATTCTAGACCTGACGGACTGTACCGAATTGCAAGACGCCGGCGTTCAGAGGATCGTGCAGGCTGCGCCCCGTCTACGCAACCTTGTCTTCAACAAGTGTCGCAACATTACGGACCGCGCCGTCCTGGCTATAACACGGCTTGGGAAGAATCTGCATTATATTCACCTGGGACACTGCTCTCGCATCACTGACACGGGTGTAATCCAGCTCGTCAAGTTGTGCAATCGGATTCGCTACATTGATTTGGCTTGTTGCACAAACCTCACGGATAACTCAGTAACACAGTTGGCGACACTGCCGAAGTTAAAGAGGATAGGGTTGGTCAAATGCGGCAACATTACAGACCGTAGCATCGTGGCGCTTTCGAAACCGAAGCAAGTGGGCCACGGCGGACCGGTGACGCCGAGTGTACTTGAGCGCGTCCACTTGAGTTACTGCACCAACCTCACACTTAGCAGCATCCATGCTCTGCTCAACAGCTGCCCACGTCTGACGCATTTGAGCTTGACCGGTGTTCAAGCTTTTCTCCGTGAAGATCTGATCGTCTTCTGTCGCGAAGCTCCCCAAGGTACGTTGTATACAATCTTATCAAGCTCAGAAACTAACATATCCCACAGAGTTCAACGAGCATCAGCGCGACGTCTTCTGTGTCTTTAGTGGTGTCGGCGTCCAGCGTTTGCGCAACTACCTCAATACCGACACTGCACACTCGCGCCGCACGCTCTTCGAAGATGAGGGCACCATGTACGACGACGAGGCAGAGCAACCGGAGCTGATGGACAACGTCACCGCACAGGCGAACGGCATGGGCATCGAGGACATGGACGACGACTTCGGCGACGACAGCGAGCTGCAGGTGGACAATTAGGGCCATGTTTCTAGCTCCGGTTTCATCTTATTGCTCATGAATATGAACACGAACACGGATTATTCAGCTCCCTAAGGGCGCGTAAAAGAGACGGGCTGCACGGGGGCATTCTTTGCATTCACTTTATCATTGCGTTGACAGCATGTATTTGACGTTTTATGGCCTGGTCTGTGGGTGCGTGGGTGTAAGCGGTGGGAAAGGAACGGTGCGTGGAGTGGCCTGCTTTCTTTTCTTTTTTCACTCCTTTTTCCCTTTTGCACGATGGGATGGGGTGGGGTGGAAATGCAAAGGTGGATTTCGATACCCTTTTTTCGACAGGCATTGTGTTGTTTTTATTGTTTTGGTTTCGGTATGATGGATGGATGGAGGATAGAGTTTGGGTTGAGGTGAGGTGGAGTGGGGATTAGCGTGCATGGTTAGGAGTGGGGTAGGGTAGAGAAAATTATGGGTTTCTGGTTTGTTTGGGGATGATCGATGTGTGATGTGTGATGTGTGTGATGTGAGGGGTGAGGGGTGTGTAAGGTTGGTGAAGTCTTGAAGATTCCAGGGAGGCTTCCCAGTTGGTAGGCATGATGGGGTGGGTATTTCTTCCTTTCTTCCCTCTTTACGTCCGTTTCTTTCTCTCTTTTGGTTTCTTTCGCTCCGTCTCTTCGCTTTCCAACACGGTACATATGCACTTATATCTATCTATCTGTCTGTCTACCCACGTCATACGTTTCCCTCCTTCTACCTTCCACCTTGTTTTGGCCCGGACTAAGTTCCCCTCTTTTCTTTGCTAGCTTCTCTATCATTGCCTCACAGCATCAACTCATCCTTGACTCAGGTTAGTCTTGACCTTTGCTGGGCCTCAACTCATTCTCAAATCATCCTTAACTCATCTTCAACTCCCCACCTACCCAACCCCTCTTATCCCACTTCGTCACTCTTCCCCCACTCCCTCTCCAGCCCTAGGAAAGAATCGATTCGCCGCTGCCCCCGTAAAAATCGTATAAAGCCAGAGTGAAAACGCTGTTCTACGAATTTGGTACTGGCAACGCCATATAAATCCAACCTCCATACCTTTCCCTGTTTAAAGAGGGAGGCGTGGGTATTTACATACATACCAGCGAACACGTACCCAACGATTAACAACGACCGCAGTAGGAGGAATATAGTAACTAAAAGGATGTGTCCAGGACATACATGTAATGCGTATGTACACATCAAAGCGGACTTCTAAGCACAACATATACATACGATACGCCAGCCGAACTTTCCTGTTAGCACTCTCATTTTGGTGCGGAAAGCTCCGCTTCGTGTAAAAGAGGTAGGCTGGGGGAAAGCGATATCTATGTGCGAGACTGTAGATCCGCTGCGGGAGTGATGTTAGTAAGCTGATCATGTACTCTCGTGCATGCCTGTGCGAGCTTGAATGTGGAGAGGTAGGTACATGTGTCTTGAACGAGGTACGCGTCTCGACAACAACGAGCTTTTTATTTCTGTTCCAGGTTCGGCCGGGGACGCTTCGTTGGGTAGGCGCAGAGGGGGATTTTTCCTTATCCTCCATACGACACGCGTGGGAGGTACGTATATATATACCCCTGGTAAGCCCCAAACGCGCCTCCCTCCATCAGAATCGCAATCCAGCCCTTGCTCTAGGTCAGCTCGAAGACTTGCGTCCCGTAGCAGTGCCACGGGATCTATATACAAGCGATATCCCGGTTTTCTACCGAGAGTGGGAACCTCGGAGTCAGTTTAGCTCTGGTTCAGACCTCTGTAATGGGAATGCTATTGGCTTTTTGGCGGTCATCGCGGTGCTGCGAGTAGCGCGTGGTGGTGAGGAGAGGGTGTTTGATAGGCTAGGGATTTTGGTGAGGTTTTGGGGTAGATTGGTGGGATTGGGGTGGGGAAGGTGTAAGGAGGGGTAGTGGG
Source organism: Pseudopithomyces chartarum (assembly GCA_033220655.1). Taxonomy (NCBI): domain Eukaryota; kingdom Fungi; phylum Ascomycota; class Dothideomycetes; order Pleosporales; family Didymosphaeriaceae; genus Pseudopithomyces; species Pseudopithomyces chartarum. Next base: position 1,123,986 of record WVTA01000018.1, on the reverse strand, counting down.
TAGGTCGGTGGCTGATGCAGTGCTTTAGTTTTTTAGGGAAAGGAGGGTGGAAGGGGGGCAGGGAATGGGAGTGATTGACGTGAGTTCACCAGCGCGAACCTGGCGTATGAGTACATCACTTCGCTCTAGTGTACATGAAAATCCATCCCGCCTAAGAGATGTTTCCATCACATACCGTGTTATTACATTCAATCATACTCACTCTGAGATCATCTCATCTCATCACATCACTCAATCAACCAACTAACGATTCACATCATCCATACACACTTTCTTTCTCACCCCTATCTACCCTCACACACACACCTCCAGACCAGCCAGCCAGCCAAGTCTCCAATACATACATCCCTCCCACTCGACGCAACGCTCACCTCCCCTCCTCCGCTTCAAATAACAATAACCGGAATCATAGTACCAACGTCCCACCATAGACGCAAATGTCCCTCACCAACTCCACGCCACCGAATAAGAGACAGGAAACAATGACAAAAGGAGAGATAGATAGGCAGGGAGAAACCCCTCCTCGCGACTGTACACTTCAGTCGAAATGATGTGTGAAAATTTGAACTAGAAGGAAAGGAGAGTAAAAGAAAAATAATAGAGAGAGATTTGGATATCAGTCAGTCAGTCAGTCGCCGTACGCTATCAGTCCACAGACACCGATACAGACACACCCTGTCAAATAATGCGCTTGGATGTATGTACGCATAGCAGCGAGCGAGCGGGCGCAAAGTATGATACCGCGCCCGTCACTCCCTCGATGTAAATGTCGAGAAAGAAGGAAAAGAAGATTAGGAAATAATAAACGCCCTCTCGTCGCAATGTGCTTTACGCTAGAGGAAGCAGATCCGCCAGCTCGAACGATAAAGGTCTGGGTATATGGAAACAAGGAAATCGGGCTACATGACGATGCAGCAGCAACTCTTCTTCTCCTTTGCGGGCTCCGGTGGTGGTTCGGGCAAGCGGATAGAATCTTTGGGGGGCATCGGCGCTATGGGGGGTGCCATCTTGGGCTCATGGGCACGGGACGGCGCACGAGGGAACTGAGGGCTCTGAGGGATCGTAGGAGTGAGTTTGAATTTTCCTTGCTCGTTGCTTGGGGACTTTGCGGTCGTGTCGAGGGGTTCCATGGTGGGCTTGTCCGGGCTGGGGAGCGGCCATGTCTGGTCTTGTTGCGCTTTTTCGAGATCGATAGGCGGCAGACCCGTAGAAGATCGCTTTTCGGGAAATTCTTCCGTGTTGAGCAGCCGGAATTCCTTGTCGTACATGGAGCCTACACGACCCTCGTTCTCCCATTGCTCTTGCTGTATGCGCTTGGCATGTGTGGGGATTATTTGCTGGTCAGGAGGAAGTCTCGGATCTGGCTTGTACATGGTAGCTATCCAGGGAGCTTCGCCTTCTGGTCTGTGGCCTGTGGTGGGTCGGGATATCGAACCTCCACTCGTCCCAGGACGCTTTACGGGGGAGCTCGGGGATGTTTTCCGTGGACCTGTTGAGGTGTTACGAGGTTTCTGTACCGCCTTCTGTCCGTTTTGCCCGCTAGTTTTCCTAGAGCTAGGTGTGTTCTTGGTCGGCGCCTTTGCCTTTGGTGCCTGATTGTTCGTAGGAGACATAGGTGTACTAGAGTTGGTTTTTGCAGGGCTCTTTGGTGCCACATCGTCGAGCAGTATCTGGCTTCCTACACTTCCGCTCCGCACTCGGGCTCCACTCGTGGCCAGATCAGCCCAGTTTCCACTCCCGTTGCGAGGTCTCGGGAGAGGCTGATCTCGATCGGTGAAATTCTGGGGGACGGGCAAAGGACTAGTTTTGGCGACGGGTATACGAGACGTGCTAGGCCGTATGGTATTATTGCGTGCGGCAAACTGCTCCCTTTCGGCCTCAATCTCAGCGGGCGATCGTATGTCCCAACCCGTATTATGCGTTTCCTCCTCTTCCTCTTCTGCGGGGATCGGTGAGATCATGCGAGACTGCTCATAACGATCATCACCGTTGGACATGGTGTCGGTAAGTTCGGAGTTGGCGCGGCCCCTCGACTGGTGTCTGGAAGCACTCTGAGACCTGCTATTCGACCGACTTGCGCGGCCCAGCCTCTGGCTAAACTCTTGAAGCTCCTTGGACTCGATTTCCTTCAGCTTATCGCGATGGATCCAGTTGTTTGCATCTTTCTCTGCTTCGGTCCAGCCCGTCGGAGCTTTCTTGGAGCTCTTCTTTCTGCCCCGGGATTTGCCAGCGTTGTTTTTCTCCTGTGCCTTGTAATATTCCTTGATGCCGTCGGATTCATTGTCGCTAGCAGCGGCATCCCCGCTTCCCACCCTCTTGAGCTCATACCCCTGGTTCGTAGTGAGTGGCGCATAATTCTCGCTGAAGAACTGGGACTGGGGTTCAGAAGCGAATCCCCGGCTAGAGTTTGGCATGCCATTCGATTGCGACGCGAGCAGCTGGCGCGGGGAGTGGGGATGTGCGGGCGCAACGTCGTCGGACATGGAATGGTCGTAGTCGGGGAAGGGAGTCTTCTGTATCGCACCAAGTCAGTCCAGGGCGGGTGGAGGGCTCTCGGTGGGTGGTGTCTGCGGGATTGGCAGGAGTGCAGAAGTTGGACTCAACAGGGCGACGCGCCATGGGGCGCTACATGCTTGAGGATATGACATAGTGCGGGTAGCGCGCACTAGACCGGCACGGTGACGCTGAACATGTGATCAAGAACATGAAAGAGAACAAGGTACGTACCGCCGAGTCCAGAGGCACTGCAAAGTCCCACGAGCCTCTGCCGCCGTGCGAGCTGCTGGGCGGCGTCAGGTGTTGCACTTGTGCAAGTGGCTGTCGTGAAGCTACTGCCATGGGATGCTGCGCCGCAGGCCGAGACGTCGGGCCGAGAGTCCAGGGAGCTTCCAGCGCTTGCGCAGGGCGAGTCGGCACCGGCTAGCGCAGTTATTCTGGTCGCGATAATTGTGTGGTGGAAACGGCGATGTCCAAAGTTCCAAGTGTAGTCGTCACGCTTGGGGGAAGCCGTCGGGGCAGGCGCAAGCGCGGTGCTAGGCGTAAGGCGAGAAGGCGCGAACGGTGCAATCTGAGTCGCAACCGTCCTGGACAAGCGGTGAATGTTGAAAGGAAAGGGTCGCTCTGGATGCAGCGACTGCAGTCGGAGGGGAGAGAACCGTTGTAGGGAGGGGGCTGTATGCGCGTCGGGACGTCCCTGCAGCTCGGAACAAGTCAATTAAAAGGGCAAGGGTAGAAAGACACAAATGAAAGTTAGGTTTTCCGGCTGCGGACGTCCAGCTCGCCTCCCAGTCGCTGCTGAAGCCGTGATTGAGGGTGCTACGACAGAGAATGTTCAATGGCTTGGAGGGCGATGGTTGGAATAGAGGAGCTCACCAACTCTCGCCAACGGGCGCCCGCTGAACTCGAGCTTGGCCCGATCCGTCCGGTGCACGGTCGACCTCCTATCGTACCCGGTTGTTCTGCCCTGCACTTCGTCGGATTGAGATTAGGCAAGGACAGAACTTTGGAATTCGGCACCAGGATTGCTTGATGATTTTTTGAACCTTGCAGCCTCGAATCCCCAATGCCCGCAGCCCCACCCACTCCTGGACGAGTCGTGGCTATCGATAAACCATGGCGATGAGCGTAGTAATCAAGGGTGACATGCCACTACCCGCAGCATTCAAGGTGCATGGGTATACTGCGGCTTGGTTAGATTGCTGGAAATTAATATAGTGGAAAGAAGTGCTTGTCGAAGAATTTACTGTGGTAAGGTGTGTCTGTAAGTACCTTCCCTCCATGGTGACCCTTGTCATCTTTGCACACGTCACCGAAAGTGTGAATACCACATGGCAAGCTTCATTTTTGTCGATTTTTGAAGCCAGTATACCTGGCACCATTCAGCATCGTTGGCCGGACTGTCCGGAAGTCGGCAGGCCAAGGAAGAGGGCGAAAATAGAAAAGACGAGCTGGTGCAGAACGAGCGCAAACGAACGATTGTCGAAGCTGATAAAAGTAGGTTGCTATCTAGTATTTACGAAACTATAGCATGCAGAGGGCGGAACCAACGCCCGAGCCATGTGTCCCAGATGCCGAAGAAACAAAAGGCTTCTTCAGTATCCTTTCGCCATCTGTCCTATCTCAAACTCTAATGATCCGGATTACGACAACAAATGCTTTGCAAACTTCTTCGAAGCCACGAGGATCCTGAGTTTACCACCCAGATGATTACCCCAGACTGGCGTTATTGAGGGGGTTCAAGTCGTCATTCGGCTTCAGTGCTACTTACCGGACTCTTGATGGGCATGCTTTCGCCTTGCGCCTTACGCCCGATCACGCACTTTGCACTATGCTTCAGATGTATCTAAATATAGAACAGATGCACACTTTGTTTTCCAGGTCTCAGTATGGGATAACAATAGATCGTGATCAAGACTTGGGAAGCATTTCTTAAGGCGATCGTAGTTTCCCAAGCTCAAATGATATTTATTCCAACCTCGTACATCAAACAAATTGGACACTTGCAATCTCTACATCATGGAAAAATTCGCAAGAGACCTACCTTACATTAAGATAAGTAATCTCATTCTATGTAGCACATATATGCTCTGGTTCAATATATACCTGCGACAGGAGGGACAATCAGAAATTTCCTAGAGTGCGCGCCGTAGAACCCCCACTGGAAATCAGAAGCTCTTCAAAAGATTTGAAAAGCAATCATAGCATGTCACTTCCTGATGTCCAAGACATACAAAGAATTTTCGTACTAGAGAAGGCTTAACATATTATCAGAAACTACAGAACTCAGTCCCTCGATCGAATTTACATCTGTGGCTACAAACGTGTCAGCATGTACGCTATATTATCTTGATTAAGAGAGTAACACGATCTATAAGCACCCTTACGTAGAACCTGGTACCTGACGCCCTGTATACGTTAATAGTCTGCCCTGGAATTTCGTAAAGTTCTCATTCCGCTCGTAAATCCATGCCACAACAGTTCATAGCTGGTGAATAACGATCTAACCACGTCTACTACTATGATTAACGAACTTAGAAGCATCACCCGATCAAACATTTAAACCCCTGTGCCTTTCCGGGTTTCCATCTTATTATCATCAAAACGCCCATCAGTCTAAGCCTCAAAAAATATGGTCTTTCACACAGATCTCTGTTCATGCAAAATATTATATCCATCAGCAGTGAACACGATGTATTATGCTTGATACAATGGCAGCTGTGGGAGCATGTCAATATAAAACGCTGCTTCTATGCAAAAAGGAAATTCCAATGCGGGGAATCGAACCCCGGCCTTGTCGGCACTCGGATGGTAATTACCGGATCCGTGAGAGCGACAAATCCTAGCCACTAGACCACATTGGATGATTTGCTGATTTGATATAAATATCTCCATTTTCTACATATATATATGCAAAACAATACTTCATTGTGCTGTAAACGCTATCTCAGATAGCTAGTATCTGTAAAAATTTCTACTTGACCTTCCAAATCGCAAAAAAAATCCTTCTTATCGGGCGTTCTAGCCTACATGTGAAATGCGCGCTAAGTATCTCAGTACCAGAATTTTGAACTAGACCCACACAGATTTTGACTGGGTAGTTCCTACCGGTTTTGGAACATGGAAAATGTGCCGTGATAGACCACGATGCATTAACATGATAAGAGGAATTGATGGGACAGGAATCTGTACGGAAAAAGGGTGAGAGTTGCATGGTACTAATTTGCAGTTGCACCTCTCTCACTTCGCAAAAGTTTAGGCAGCACTTTCCCAAGGTACCCGTATTACACAGTGTATAGAATCGTTATCATCATTGGAATCTACCTCGGCGAGTTTAACTTCACCGTTTGTCATCCCATGAAAGCCCTCTATAGGGCGCAGGCACTCCAGTCACGAGGCGCATCAACTGCACCATGCAACATATGAGCCACCGGATCTATAAGACCCAAGTGCAAACCTCATCAAGTACCCTGACTCCACCAGGAAATCCTCCACAATTCAACCAACGCCAGAAAGCTCTGCTCCACCAGACGCCACACCAACCAAGGCCACCATTCACCCCCTTACCACCCGTACACCACACCAATTCCCACGACCACCATCTGCACCTACCAAATCAATCGCTTCATCCAACCCCTACGAACCGCCGGCGCAGCATCCTCCTTCTTGTACTGGTATCGAGGCACGCCGTCCTGCTCGTCGTCGGAGACCTGATCATTGTCGGAGTCCGAGTCGATATTGACCCAGTCGTTCCACTCATCCTTCTTCTCCGGGAGGTGGTCGACCAGCTCGGAGGAGGAGGAGTCGCCGACATTGACCCAGTTCTCCAAGGCTTCCTTCTCCTCGGGAAGGAGGTCGACTAGCTCGTAGGACTTGAAGCGCTTGTCGGTCGAAGTAGTGGAGAGATTGTCGTCGTTGGGGCCGACGGCGGGTTTGCCTTGGGGCTTCGATGCCGTGTTGTGGGTAGTGCCATGGATAGATGATGCTTCGCCGACGGTGGTCAGGCCACGGTGCTCGGTGCTAGTCTCCGCCTTGTCGATCCACTTAGCCACCTTGTCAGTGGTCTGCTTCTCCTCTGGTATATTCGACAGCGCGGAGTGGAAGAGGGCGGCAGAAACCGGGTTGTCGATCATGGCCTCGGCCATCTCCTCAGCGATAGCCTTCTTCTTCTCAGGCGAGAGGGCAAGAGCACCGTGATCGGAAGGGATACCAGAACCAGGCACATTGAACAAGTGGGAAGGGATGCAGCCTCCGATGAAGAGGGTGCCCTTGCGGTTGTAGCTATGGGACGAGGTTAGAAAAGCTCTATCGATGCGTGGGAAGAACTTACTATGCACACTTCGTATCGCGCTTCGTACGCAGGGCATCAATCTCAGCCTGAAGGTCGAGCCATCCACAGGTGGGGGCCCCGAGACGGAAGCACTTCATGTGGTCGGCGTCATCCTTCGGTCCCTCAAGACGCACAAAGATCTTGCCTGGGTCACGGCCGATGGCCCAGCGAGCGCGGAATGACTTCGCGTCTTGATCGGGGAGGTGCACTAGAACGTGGGCGTAGAACTTGCCCTGGTTTGGTAAGTCACTGTTTTGTTTGGGTTGTTGTTGTTGTTTGGGGAGAGTACTTACAAGTGCCTTGACGATGATGCCATAGGCGGGGTTGTGGATATCGAGGAGGTGGTTGTCGTCATACCAGGCCTCATCGAATAGGCCGTAGTTGGCAATGAGCGGGGTGCGTGAGCTAAGGCAGAGTTGCGGCCACCAGACGTTGACGATGTGGTACACGATTGCGTCTACCTGCTCGACAGCCATGTTGGGGGCAACATCGCAGCGACTTGGGTGCGAACGTTAGCCATTTTTGGATGGTGTAGTGGTTATGAACCAAGTGTTGCTTGTGTTATAAGGGGTCGGGTTGTTGAGACTGCTGGAAACGTGTTCGAAGCTCGAGGTGGTGAGTGATGCAGTGTAGTGTGCATGAAGAGGCGGGGCTCTTATATAGAAGTGTGGGGAGGCTGTAGAGTATGATTAGGCAGGAGGTTTCTGTGGTTCAGTGAAAAAACTCTCATGGTCCGATGAAAATCAAAGAGTGAAAGATGCGTCGGGTCTGATCGATGAATGAATTTATCCTCAAAAGGGAAGGAATATCAACTACTGCTGCAGATATGACAGAGGACAGTCCAGCCTGTGAACAAGCGATGACGGAGGTAAACAACATTTAACACATCTTCCTCTAGCACTGAATCGAAATCACACTACAAACTTACATAAATTAGAACATTCATGATGCCACTCGGCTGTTAGGCAGCCTTCGAGAACATGAAAGCAAGACATGAAAATGCTAATCAATTTGGAAATGCAATCCGTTAGGTACAATGCCGGGCCAAAGAACAAACTGTTAAACATCACTCCAGAGCAGACCATATAAGGGTCAGGACTCGCAAAAAACCCCAGACAGCCACACACCAGTCGTTGAGGAAAACTTCATAGACGCGGTTCTCGTCTGCCATATTCAGAATACGTAGTGCACTTCGCCATGTGCCTTGCATGACCAGTCTTTTCGTCGAAAATATTGCACCCGTACACTGCAGCGTTCGGTGGGGTATACAAGTGCAATGAGACTGCGTAATCATGGGGGTTTGGATTGGAGATGCGGTGTAAACCAAGCTTGTCGGACATGTAAGTCACTTCGTCCCTCTGGTATGTCTTCTGGGATATCGTCTGAAGAGGGTGATCCTCTTGTTGGTCTTCGTTCAGCTGTACAGTAGGCCAGGCGTATCGCGTCTCCACCAGCGAGCCTTTCAATATTTTCATTATACAGTGAGCATTGGCATGGCTGTGAATGATATTAGTGAAAAGATAGCCCACTCACAGGCAAACATACTCATGTATCGGGCTGGCTTTGTTTGGTGACCAGACAAGTATAAGCTAAGAGTGTCAGTGAGGTCGCTCTCTTGATTATAAAAGACACGGCCATGGTAAGAGCATTCTAAGACTTATCATCCGAACCATTTGATAGGAAACGGATAGAATGCGAATTTCCGAAGAGCGATGTCGAGCCGCCAGACTTACCAAGTTGCTCTTGCCGTTCCCCTTATCAACAAGGTTGCGTGTATAAGCGTGATTCGAGCTTGGGAAGAAGTATTTCTCCCAGTGCTTCTCATCAGAAACATATTCGCCCATCAGGCGTTCCAGCTCTTTTGGGTCAACATCCTCTGAATTTATGCCTGAGCAAGGCCCGAGTTGCTTGCTGAGCTGTTCGACTAGGACGTCGAAAGCGTTAGGCTGGGATTCTTGTGACACGATTTGCATATCCATGTTTGACACTGAGGCGCGAGAGATGGGTAGAGGCAAGATGCAGGCGAGAAATGTTTTGATTTTTGCAAAGCGATAACAACGCTTATCTATGTAGTTCAGAGGTAAGGGAGGCAAAGAGGATGATTGCTGGACATGTGGGACTGCGACAAACGACGTTTAAACTAGGCATTATGTAAGAATTAGCCCTCTAGTTTGCTTTCCAAGGTTGTGTCTGCACCACAATGGTCAGCCGCGATGGGGCACGCATCGTCGTTACGGCGTGTTCGGCGTGTTGCACGGTGCCTCGGCGAGTAAATCACCATCGGGCTCGCTTTTTGGAAGTCGCACCGGCCCGTCGTTTCTCCGGCGCGATCGCCCCCCGCGTCATGCCGCCGCCTTGACCTCACATTTTTTGTTCTGCCGCAACAACAACGCCAACCCACCCCACGTAGACTGTATACACGCGCTCAGCGTTGAGAACACCGTCAAAATGGCTACCACCGTAGACAAGGTGAGCAGTGTCACTCCAAAATGCCCCGGTCCATGGCTAATACGTATTGCGGGGCAGATCAAAGATATTGAGGCTGAAGTAAGACATGGCCCTCTCCGCCCGTCTCTGTCACTACTCACGCCGTGTTATAGATGGCCAAGACGCAGAAAAACAAAGCGACTTCCTTTCATCTCGGTACCGACCCTCGCACTTTCCGATCGCTTGCCACACCGTCTCACATGCGGCAGGTCAACTTAAGGCGAAGCTCGCCAAATTGAAAAAGGAGCTGCTCACGCCATCTTCAAGCGGCGGCGGCGGTGCTGGTGTCGGTTTCGATGTTGCCAGAACCGGTGTTGCCAGTGTTGGTTTCATTGGTTTCCCATCAGTGGGCAAGAGTACCCTTATGAGCCGACTGACTGGTCAGCACTCCGAGGCTGCTGCGTATGAATTCACAACCCTCACGACTGTTCCTGGTCAGGTCGTTTACAACGGTGCTAAAATCCAAATTCTTGACTTGCCCGGTATTATCCAAGGTGCCAAGGATGGAAAGGGTCGTGGTCGACAAGTTATTGCTGTTGCAAAAACCTGCCATTTGATCTTCATCGTCTTGGACGTGAACAAGCCGCTTACCGACAAGCGAGTTATTGAGAATGAGTTGGAGGGGTTCGGTATCCGGATCAACAAAAGCCCACCAAACATCGTCTTGAAGAAGAAGGACAAGGGCGGCATAAACATTACATCCACTGTACCCCTCAGCCACATTGACCACGATGAAATCAAGGCTGTCTTGTCCGAGTACCGCATGGCCAATGCCGATGTAGCGATCCGATGCGACGCGACTGTGGACGACCTGATCGATGTCATTGAAGCGAAGAGCCGGAGCTACATCCCTGTCATTTACGCGCTGAACAAAATTGATGCCATTTCCATCGAGGAGCTGGACCTGCTTTACCGTATTCCTAATGCGTGCCCCATCAGCTCAGAGCATGGTTGGAACGTCGACGAGCTATTGGAACAAATGTGGGAAAAGCTCAACCTGGTCCGCGTCTACACCAAGCCCAAGGGCAGAATGCCCGACTATACTGCCCCGGTCGTGCTCCGTTCAACGGCTTGCACGGTTGAGGATTTTGTACGTTGTTTGACAAGATGACGCTAGGGGTAGAACGGGCTCGCTAACTATTGGTGTAGTGTAACTCGATCCACAAGACCATCGTTGAACAATTCAAGCAGGCCATTGTGTACGGCAAGTCTGTAAAGCATCAGCCACAGCGTGTGGGATTGTCTCACGAGCTCGCCGACGAAGACATTAGTATGGCCAATCTTGCTACAGGGAGAATGCCTTTACGCTGACCAGCTGACTAGTCACCATCATTAAACGATAAAGGGTACATGGGTGATGAATCATGCCGGGTCTTTGAAGCTGCCCGTCCCGATAACGGCGTGCGAGTGGAACTCGAGAGGTATGTATGGTGCATGGCTTGGAATGTTTCAATGTACATTTGCAGCTACATGGTCCTATAGGACGGGGACGAGGCCGACTACTTGAGCGGAGGCGCAGTGCTAAAGTCACAATACGGCATCGACACGGGCGCTATTTCGGTCAAGGCAGCTTACACAGCGAATGGACACGGCCATTCGCCGGGGGATTGGGAAGTACGACAAATCACGACGTGGTGCTAGTCGAGACGACGAGTGCCGTTGATGCCGAGGAGGCTCGTGGGTAACGTGTCGTCGGTGTGTTAGCATTTGTTTTCCCATAACTATGATTTTTCGGAAATTCAGCAATACGACGATCATTGTCTAGCCTTTTTCTCAGGCGCTGGCCTGCTCGATTGGTCTGATGTTTCCAGCACGACGACGACTCGGGGAAGAGCAGCAGGGATGTGGGGGGATCTGACGACTCAGAGGCCGTGCTATCACCTGGGCGCTAATGATTATCGCTGGCAGGCGTGAGTGGCTATTGAGTCAAACCTAATGCGTCGCTGGTGGCTCTCACGGATGGGCGTGGATGGGCGTGGACGGGCGAGGATGCCACTGGACGGGCGTGTCTGGCAACCCTTTCGGAAGCGTTTCAGCCCTTCTCTGGCACGTCGACCAAGGCCCCAAAGTCCAAGGCCCCAGACTCGCAGGGTGCTAAACGCGGCATCTCCTTTATGCAGCGCCGATGATTGACACTTGTCCGGGCCGTGGGAATCGTCGCCTCGCGTACCTGAGCAGCGTTCCAGGGCTGGCTGGGCTGGGCTCCTCGGTGGTCTGGGTAGGCTCTGTCTGTACTGTCGCACGCCGCCACGGAGCACGGTAATGGGCAGGATGACGGCTGCTGGCGCACAAGGCCCCCTCGGTCGCGAGCCAATATGGCACACTCTGGGAGCGACCGCTTTCGGCAGCGTCAGATTAGCCGGACGGTGGTATGGCGCACTCTGTCGAGGCCGTGGAGCCAGGTTGGAAGGGCAATCCTGCTCGCAGACCGCCTTCACATCCCATTTGCCGCCGCTGCGCATGCGTGGAGGGCATCAGGCTTTGGGGGGCGCCGGGGCCAGCAGGGCTTGAGCAGCGGCCGCTTTGCAGGCCCACATGCTGGGCGCATCTGTCGCTGCTCTAGGGGCGCATCCCCGAGCGCGCTAGCCTTCGCGTTGCGGTGTCGCTTGACCAGGATGCCGTGCACAGGCCGCGCTGCTCACACGCCGAATTGACAGGGTCGCTCGGGCTCGAAACAAACAGCACCATGGCCCCTCTCCCGCTGCTGCAACCCGCCGCCGCCCGCAGCGCACGCACAAGGGCCCTGACCACCGACCAGACTTCGCTCAAGTACGCGCTGCAAGCCGCCGCATAGGCACTTTGCCCTGCAGTCGCCAACAAGTCCCAGTGCTCAATCGCTCTCCGCGCCGCACCATTGCGTCTCTTTTGCCCATCCCAAGCCTGAGAGCCCCGAGTGCCCTGAGTGCCCTGAGTGCCTTGAGTGCCTTGCCTATACCCCGTCCGTCTCAAGTGCATCAGACTGCTGTCCTGAGCCCATGCATGCATGCACGCTGCCGCTCTGAGGTCACTCGCGCCGCCCCCAGAACCACCATCCCCAACCCCAAGGCGCAGATGCTTGTAGACCGACCCCGTCAAGAAGACCTCTAACACGGACGCTCCCGCACCCAGAGCACGCAGCTCCCGTTGTCGTGCCACCAGACTTTCCATGAGCCAGCTGCAGATGGACCACGAGCATCATCACCACCAGGACTCGTATGAGGACCACTCCCAGACCTGGGCACACACCAACACCTACGATCCCCAGCACTCGTCCCACGTCCACGACTTCAACCAGTTCAGCTATGGACCAATTCCCATGGAGCCCATCTACTCCAACGCCATGCAGCCGCCGCCCCAGCACAGGACCGCACATTCGCAGCTGCACCCCTTGATCATGCCCCAGGTCTCCCAATGGCCGAGCATGTTGACCAGCCAGTCGTCCTATGTGCCGCCCATCTTCCCATCCGCGCCTGTGCCCATCACGCCCGTCTCGGCAACCCCCGTATCAGCGACCTCGACGCACTCCGGACGGACCTCCAGCACCCCGCGAAAGACCCTCACCGATTCAGATCGCCGGAGAATGTGCCAGTATCATGAGGATCACCCGACTGTCAAACAGACTGAGATTGGAGGTAAGCTCGATTCTGTCACCTAAGGCAATGCAACTCGTAGACTAACTTGTGTCCAGCAATGTTTGGTGTGGAGCGAAGGTAGACAACACTTTGTTTTCAAGCATTTATCGTTGCTCTTGCTTACCCTATATTTAGTACTGTGTCAAAAGTTCTGCGTCAGAAGGAGAAATACCTCTACCAGGACGATGGTAGCCGATCGCCCATAAAAAGGTCCAAAGGCAAATTCCCCGACATCGAGCGAGCGCTCGTCAACTGGGCGCGAAACCACCAAAAATCCGGTCTGCCTCTCACCGACAACGTCATCCGAGAGAAAGCAAAGTTCTTCGCTACAACCGTGGGCAACAACGACAGCCATCTCAAGGCCAACAGCACTAGCTGGCTCGAAAAGTTCAAGCAGAAAAACAATCTGCTTGGTTCAAAGTCCAGAAAAGGCTCAATCGCAGAGGAGTCCGAAGGGACGTCGAATCCACCGTCGAACGTGCATACTCCAGGAGGCATCTCGCCTACCTCCCCGAGCGGGGTATCGCCCTCACCGCTTTCCATGTCCACAAAGCCCAGCAAGGAAGAACTCAAGACTGAAAGCCCAGATATTCCAGACTTCGCAAATCATCGTCGCCCATTTCACTCGCAGAGCAACACGTCATTGTCAAGTGTATTCACCGACACGGCACCTTCGTCGTTCTCAGCTGGTCCGACAAGCCCAACCTCGCTCTCGTCGCCTTTCTTCACTCCCGATTCAGCGACTGGCCCGAACCCTTTCATGGGGACTCAGCAAGCCCGGGGCCAGCCAGGCAGCAGCAACTTCCAACGGCCACGCAGCCAGACGTTTCCCATGCTAGTCGGTGTCGAGCAATACATGTCGCCGCCGCCATCGTCAGAAGCACTCACCCCGAAGTTTCTGAACTCTACAGCATTGGACTCCCCGATGGAAGAATTCCAGCCGTCTCTAGCTGCTATAGACGATGCCATGCAAGCCTCGCCAACCACGGTCACGAATTCCATGCAGCCTCCACCGCTACCCAACGGCCTGCCGACGATGCCGTCAGTCAGTATCCCTCTGCAACAGTCCAACATGCTGCAAACTGTCACCGAAGACATATCGCCAATTTCGCCTTCACAGGAGGAGGCAGCACGCGCACTGGAGCTTGTCTGGACCTTTTTCCAGCAGCAGCACGAAGACTTCATCGTGGAGCCTCAGGAATACGTAACCATCGGCAAGCTAATGGAGAAGCTCAAGCTCAAGCGTGGCTCGGAAAGCTTGCCCTCTGGAATGCGCCGGCCATCGGAGCCCAACTATAGCACTGTTGATAAGATCGAGAGCGTCGACCCGTTACACTAGTGGAGCCATTCACAGTGCTGGTGATACCTGTCTGGCTATTCTGGGTGAAGCGGCCAAGCGACGGCACACAGATTCCCGGCCGCATACGGCAGCAACCATCGGCAGACGCCAATATGGCCTTGGGTCACGGAGTACATTGGAAATGGTACCTCCTCGCAGTACCGTGGAGGACTTTATTTGGATACCCCATGCGGTCATGGGTACATCAGGATCTGGGAATAGTTCCTTCATCACAACCCTGCAAGCGCTTCAGCATCAGCATCACTAGCATGATCATCATTATTTCCTGTTGTTTCCTTCTTGGTCGAGGTTTCCTCGACTGCCTTGTTTTTACTATACTGGGTTTTGTCTTTGTAACGGCCTCTATACCCCTGCGTGTCGATATCTATTCTCAAATGTTCGATTCCACAACACCTCATAAAAAGACTGTTACCGCTCGCGCGGACCATTACTGTTGTATCTGTTCACCCCCTTGTTCTTTTCTCACTCTCTCAGTTTCTGCAGCTTTTACATTACAGTTTTTATACAAGTACAATCATGGAGCTCACGCTCCATTTCCTAATTTGTCTTCTTGTCTCGACGTGTGGATCACCTTTGCTAAGACTGTTTGTGGACTCGGTAGTGGATGGAAAGCAAGGCAAGGCAAAGCAAGGCGCGACGCGACCTTGGGAAGGAATCGATGGACAAAAATCCTTGGGGCTTAATCAGGAGGTGCTATGGTCAGCCACATGATCCTTGGGCTCGCTTGGGGCGAGCGAGCAGAGCAGGGTGGGAATTGGTATCCGGCATGCCCCGTTTCGAGAGTAAAACCACCGTGCGCAAATACCAATACCATGTCTGACATTACTTGTCTGCATCCCTATACATACATACATATACCGGGTTTCGTTATGCTTTGCTTGCTTGCTTGTTTCGTCGGTTTGCCGGTGGGGGTCATTCATGCCATGGCCTAGTGACATGTTGCAAGCAACGGTGCGGTGCGGTGCGGTGCGCTCCGTACGATACGTGTGCGAGGACGCGCCCGCCCAGTTACTCCGCCTCTCGCCTGCCCGTCGGCTTACCCTCCGTCTGCCTTACTTCTACCTGCGTACATGCGTCCCTAACTCCATACATACGTACCGTACGTACTTGCGCTCGGAACGTGCCGAAACGGGGTAAGCATGTATGTACGTATGTATGTACACTATGTATGTATGTAAAAGCAGGCTGCCCGCCTTGCATTCCCTCCGCCCGCAGCAAAGCGCACGGGACCGCGAAACCGCCAGAACGACACAGCGCGGCGCTCGGATGGGGAGGATCATCGCAGTCAGTTACATACTTGGTATGGACGCAGTTAGCTCCACGACTGGGTTGGTCGGTGGTAGCAGTCGTACGCGGAAGAGCTAATGCAGAGGTGACTCGCTTGGAAGGAAGGGCATTGCACAGACGGAGGGCAGGCGGACGGGCGAACGAGCGGACGGTAGGTACGGATGTGTGCAGCAGATGCGGTACTGTACGTACATAGATAGATACATGCTAGTGTACTTGTGTATGTACATGGTGCAGTGCTGCGCTACGCAACGCAACGCAATGGAAGCGCAAGCGCAGGCGCTGAACGCAACTATCCGTTCCCTATCCCTTTTTCTTTCTATTTTCCTAAGGAGTGCGATTGTTGGGGGAGGGGGTGAAGCTAATTTCGACGACAGACGAGGAGACCCCCCTGGGGGAATTTATCAGAGTGAGGCGCGATATTGGGTGCGCTGGGAGTCGCGACGGGGATGCATGGGTGTATGGGTTGGGTATGTGTATGGATGTTTGGATATGCTGTGAAGATACCGACGGTGCTATGCTGTGCAGAGCATCGCAGAGCATTGCAGCGTAGTGCAATGTCAATCGTATGTATGTACATACCTACATAACCTGCCGCACGGTACATACTATACAGCAGCATATCCCCCCACGATGCATCCTTTCCCTACCCATATACCTCCCTCCTTGTATACATACATACCATACACATCACCTCTCACTACCCCTCTCTCTCTCTCTCTCCAACAAAAAAATTACACATCTATCTACTCCCCGCGCTTATCCACTGTCCTGTCCCTCCCAATCCCAATCCAGCGACGCAGCCAAAAAAAAAAACGAACGCGCACAGGTAAGGATTCCCTCGCTAGCTCCCCCTCCCTAAAGTAGCGTGCTTGCGCAAGAGGTTCAGTGCGACCCGCTGTCTACGATCCACTCCACTTTGGCCTTCCCTGATGCGCGATGGATGCCATGGCAGCTATCTGCCTAGGCCAGGCCAGGCCAGGTGCTGCTTGTTCCGCGGGCGCACGTAGACATGCGATATGTAGATGGCCCGGTTCCCCGGGGAGATTGGAGATGAGAGGCGGGTGGAGCGGGATGGGTGAAGGGCGGATGTACGTATGTATGTATGTACATACGTAGGGAGCGGGATGTGGAGGGATTGTGGCCGATGGAGCGCAGAGATGCTTACTGTGCTGTACATACTGTACCTAGGTACGTACGTACGTTGATAGACCAATCAGGCAAATAGCAGCCAGCAGGTTTTCCCGCGCGTCGCAAATCACGAGTGCGCTACTTATGGACTTGCGCTACGGTGTATTTCCCGCCTAGTTACTTACTCTAGCGGGGTGTCGAGCATTTTGCTCGATGCGGTCGGACGCCTGGATGGCCTCTGGGTACGAATCGGGGTGTTGCTGCGGTGAGCTAGACTACTTCTGTACATGAATTTTTCGAGGTTTTTTTTATCTATTTTATTTATTTTTTGCTTGTATGCATGTATATATGTACATATGTAGGGTACATACATAATCTATGACCGGTGGCAGAACCCCTGTTGCGAATAATAAAATTGCCGGTGCGCGCGCGAGAAATCTTCATGAGCTGAGCTGAGGAGAATTGGGTTGGGTTGGGTTAGGTTAGGTTGGCACGACGATGGATTACTAGGCAGAGATCCAGGGTGGAGTTGAGATAGGATTGGCAGGCAGGGCGGAGATTGAGGGAGATCATTTGCAGCGCGGGCAGGCTAGCGGTGTGAGGACAGGCGTCTGTGTATGGACAGTGGGTGGCACGTGTGGGAGGGTCGGGTGGGCCATGCCGAACTATGTGAACGTCATCATCGCTGGGGATGGATGGGGTGCAAGCTGTGTAGGAAGTAGGCTGACTACTTCTAGCATTGTTATTCGACCGGGTGAGCGTTGGGTAAGCGGTGTGCAACGTATTACCTAGACTACTACGACACGGAGTTGCGAGTGAGAAGCTCTTGGGCGGAGGAGAGACACCGGCGGGGGCTGATTGGAGAGACGGCATGCTAGCTGCGTGTGAATGTTGGACTAAGCCTCGAGTGTATGGGATTATGCTGAGCACCAGATCTAGTGCTATGGTGGTACGGGATGCGCTAAGACTGACAGGTTCGACAACGCAGACATCTTGGAGAAGAAGGGTGGGCGTGAACGAAGAGCAGACAGGCTTGCTTGGCTTTGGGTATCAGTCAAATGCATGTCGCCGAAAGTAAACAATACCGATACGCACTTTCTTGGGAAATATGCGAATATTGGAGATTTCCTTTTGGAAATGCAGTGTTCCACCGCATATCTACCTATACAGTGCCTCTGCACTATTCGTTTTTGCATCAAGACTTGCTTTTTTCACGCCAAGGTGCACAGCGTTGCATGATGTTGTCAAAGCCAACGAGAACGGTACGGCCCGCCTTCCTAGGCTGCGAGAATGGCGCGAGTTCGTTGCGGTTGCGGCGACCACGCGTCACTGTCGTTCGCGTTTCTGTTTTTTTTGTCAATACTCGGGGCACTCTCGTATTCAGACGCCCAGCAAGGCTGACGTTCGTTACGTCGCACCAAATCATAAATATACCGTGCATGAGGAATAAATCCAGCATCGGCAGTCCTGAACCGTAGCCGGATCCCCAACAGAACACAATGCGAAACCCTGACCGCCCAACTGCACCTGTTGTTGTGTCTTTTCTGTCAAATGCATCCTGTACCACGGAACTAGTGATGCAAGACCAAAAGTAGTTTTTCCCGATAAAGCACAGGAAGGCGGGCACTGCCGAGTGTCACTTGAAGCGCGCATCACCCTGGATTGATAGGGGAGAAGCGCAGAGCGAAACGTTACCCAGAGTATGGACGGTTTATGCTAAGTTGTGTTAATGGTCCCGAATATGGGGATTCCAGCCCACGTGACTGAAAATGTATGCCGTGAAACGTTCCGTGCGGATGCAGTCAATTGGGCTCAGAGGCAGGATTCAAGCGTGCATGAGGTCGTGTAACGTGGGCGGAGCGGGTGCTAGCACTGTTTCCCGAAGACTGAATTGGGCTGAGAAAGTCTCCATCGGCAAGTTTCTTCAAAGTTTAATTACTTTTTCAGAATCGGTGATGTGGTTGCGCACCGGAATTCCAAGAAATCGATGGATAGCTGGGGTCCACGGCGAACGGCTGGAATTGCTGCACCGCACAGCCAATCCATCTTACCGGTCCATGTCGCAGCTTTCTTAGACTCGCCCCCGGTGGTATGAGGCTATGAGCACGGTTGCGGCCAGATCCGTAATGTGCGACATTCGCTTCTCCTCAATGTCCCTGTATTTCGCTACGTAGCGGTATTACCTTCTCGCATACAGGGCTCATAGCCCTATGCTTCAGACATGAGCTGCGCGATGCACTTTCCAAACTGGCGCATCAATAATGCTCATCACTTGACCTGCAGAAGCTTTAGGAGCGGCTACGACAAGGCCTTGACTTCTTGCATACACTTTTGTACGACACGATCTCCTTCACAATTCCATACATGGAGCGATCGTCATATGCTTGGAGGCTTTATGCACGCATCGCAACGCTCCTCCTTCACCGGAGCCAGGCCAGCAAATTAATCTTGTTGGTCATATGACACATAATGCGGGCTTTGAAATCGTGTTTGAATTGGCGTGAGACGACACGAAACAGACGCTCCGCTGTATTCGTCGTAGGTAAGCGATGCGGTGAGCATCTGAAAGATCTCGAACAGTGAGATAGGATCGAGATCAGGCGAGACTGATTATGTCATCCTGGAGATTGCCTAAGTGGTGAATTTCATTATTACTGTGCTTCATGTGCTGACCTCGGAAGAGCGATGGTCACATGGTGATAGTGGGGGTACCGCCGATAGGCGACGGTGCTTTGTAAATTATCAGCCTCGGAACATAGATGTACGTGTGACCACGAAACTGGAGGTCAATGGCCGCGCTACCCGATGAATCTTCGCCGGCGCGTGGACGTCCGTAAGAGGAAGGTTTAACTGGCTTTCTGCTGCTTGAACTGCTATGCACTAGTATGACTCTTCCAGTCATTCTTTGCGCAGCGCTTGATTCTCATTTCTGAAGGAGGTTGGATTTCATCTCCGACAACGTTTGTTTAGGATAGTACATCTGTACCTTTGTAGGTAAGTACCCACATTTTCACTACGGCAGTGGCGCAAGTCATCTGTCGACCCCACACCAATTGCGTAAAAACGGCGCCGAGTGCCCGCTATCCGCACATCACCCTGATTTCGGATGTCCAGAGTCGTGCTGTTTCCGTAAAGTTTCGCTTGCGAGTCGAATCCTTACGAGTATTAACTGATCTTGTTCGTTGATAGTGAAGTGTTCGCGGCCATGCTACGCTATAAGGAATGAGCGTCCGGTTATCGGCCAGGGTGTTGATTATCGATCCTCCGAACTCGCGAACTGGTCAGATCGACAGCAATTGTTTCTTTCGACGACAGGCGTGGCGCGGAAGCGGCCGCGTCATTGGCTACTCATCGGTCAGTTGGCCCTGCCTTATGGAATATCCTCCTAGGTCATTGTGGAGGACACAGAAGGTTTTGACGAGCGCCGTTAGATGAACAATGACTGGGACCCAGCCTCTTCTCGGTGAAGCCGACCATGTCTCTATAAACGTCCGGCACTTTATGCGCCATTTGCTCCGCACAAATTAAAGAGGGTCTGGAGAGTGGTGATGGTGTGAAGGGAATGTGTAGCGAACAGGGCAAGAAAATTGTTGCCGAGTACCCTTGCAGCCCAACGGCTGTGTTCTCAGGAACGAGTAAAACGGATCTTCGCTGGACAAGACTGTACAAGTGCCGGCAGTTTGCAGGCTACTGAACTGCTAAACGATTCGTACACACCTGATCAGTCTGACCTTCCAACAATGGCAGACGATATCCGGCCTTGCTTGTTGTAATTGTAGTCCAGCTTAGCATGCATTATCCCCACCTCCCACGGCGAACCCTCGTCCTCGCTTCACTGATAAATTCATGTTCAAACTTTAATCCCACACGCGACGCAAGGCCGTTCGCGTTCTGGGCGGGCTCCTTCTCGTATGCAAAAAAATCGAGACTATATTTGTATTTGAAACGACAAGAGCATCGTCTGACACCTTCGTCAAGCAAAGAGTAAACGAAGTACTCCGCGCACGGTCGTGCAGGCTTGTTTCCGGCATCCTTGAGACTGATGCAGGGCGGAACGAGGCGTGCCTGGACCGTCGGAAGGGAACCAGCATGGCCGTTTGACCGCGCATGCGCTATGCGGCTGCGAAGTCTGGAACGCTAGTTGCGCTGCAAAGAGGTTAATTGCACATACCAAATGTGCTGCTGCCGGCTTTCGGCGCACACGAAAAACGATTGTGGGGAGCTCACGGGCATAGCTGTGCACTGTTGCTTTTTCACGATGTAGAAGTCTGACATACATACAAAACGACCTTCCAGAAACCTTCCACCATCTGCATTTAGCAGCCGCGCTTGTTAGATGTTTTCGCCTGCGTCAGCGCAGCAGAGGACTCGAAAAGCGGCGAGTGCTCACAGACCGCCCACTGCCATGGCTTTGCATGTTCCTGCTTTGACCCGCAGCGTCATAGCTCCTCTTACTCACATGAACTAGATGGGCAGTACAGGTACCTGCCAGGTACACCGCAAGTCCAGCCTATGTATATTTGGTCTGCATGCCAACTTCTTTCTATTGGTCGAGTATTTCGAAACTGCATGGTAGAAGGCTGAAGTCGGATCGGATAAGCCGGCGGGGTTCAAGCGAGTGACTTGCGGTGTACAAAGCAGCTACTTCAGCTGCAGGTCCAAGCTACCAGGTCATGATTACGCAGTAAGTTGTTTGAGGCTGCCGTCATCGGGCCTTGGATACGAGATGCAGTCAGAATGGTACATGCATAATGCGCCGCCTGATTTATCGTCATTGGAGCGAGCCCCTCATTTTCGGGTTTCAATGGATGTACCTGCTGAGAGGAATACACACTGTATGCGACGCAACGTGTATAACCGACCACGGTAAGTGAGGCGCAAGGTCGCGCATCTGCTCCAATGAAAAGTGCAGGTGTTCAAACATTAACCGTCTGCGATATGGATGTACCAAGAAAGGCAGCGGTTGTGGGGTCGCTGCAGCTCAGCTAAATTTCCAGTTTGGCGACAGAAACCCAATGTCGGCTCATCGTATTCTTGACGAGACGGGTCGCGTTTGACAGATCCCTATAGCGATTGCGGATTGTATAGAGTTTCGCAACGCCGTAGTCGCGCTGTACAGTAGCTTGGGTGCTCATTGCAACGGCCACATCATGCAGACAGTGGTGTACGCCTCCCACAAGATACGGTACAGAAAAAGCAACGAAGGCCCAACAATGTATGTATTATTGACAGCGTACGGCCCACGGGTGCCCTGAACCACACCATCGGTTGAAGAGAAATGCAAGCTTCAGGGGCGCGCTACCCCAGTCTCTCGTCGAGCAGAGCCTGTACCCCTCTCTCACCCAGCTCGGGTACCAGTCGCAGTACTATCAGCTCCACAATTGCGAAAATGAGATGTTTATTAAGATATGCATCATCCAGGCAGTCTAGTAATCCTTCTACCTGCCGCAGGTGATCGGCTTGGTCTCGGGTTGCAAAAAAAGCGCACGCAATCGTTGGCGGCAGTAAGCCGAGTAGCGTAGCAGCGCAACGCTGCTTGATCACCTTCGCCTCTTCGTTGGAGGGTGGCTGCCGTGCTGGAGCTAAGCCATTCTGAGGAAATAGGGTCGCGCGCAGAGTGCGGAGTAGCATGGGAAGGAAGGCGGGGTTGAGTACTCGTGTTTGCACTGTGTGCGATAGCAACCTAGCGAATGGGTTAGCGCGGGAAAATTCAGCAAAAGCAGCATTTCTGATTGGTCTGCAGGTATGCAAATATATGCAGTGTGTTCCGACGAGTGGTCAGATTCTTGATGTGCAGTCAGACGCGGGATGTAAGTATCAAGGGATCTGGCATCGTTGAGAGACTTCGGAGCATGGCTAAGCGCCAATGCGTGGGGCCCGAACACGGCATCTGGAGAAGGAACGTCTATCCGAGCGACTCCACGAATATCAAGTGAGGCGGGGTTTGGTTCCGGCAGGCAATCGTACGATCAGGAGCGATTTGAACTCGAAGGCCCCACGAAGCGAGCGAAAACGCCTCGGCGACAGGTGCCAGGCGCCAAAGCATACGCATTCAAAGGCGTGGTTGATCCAGCATCATTAATTGTAGCGCCATTGAAGTGCAACAGTCGCTAGGAGCCGGTGCCGTTTTAGGAGCGCAACGGTACGATGCCAGTTCGATCGCATGTTTGATTTCAACAAAAGTCGCATTGAACGGTGAAGTATAACGTAGTAGATCGTTGAACCACATGGACAGGGTCGAGAGCAAGTGGCTCGTCATACGTTCAAGGACGGCCACTCCCGTGCTCGAGGGCCACTACTCGGCGCGAATGAGGGCGTCATCCGAGAAACCAGGGCTGGTGAGGAGCAAAACAAGGCGCAGACATTGCTGTCGCGAAAGCGGTGGCAAACCTTGTACCACTTCACTATTTCAACCCGACCGTAGGAGATGTGCTTGCAATCTTTCCAAATCCCTGACGGAAGTAATCCTGGTGTGTTGTTGAAAGGCCAGGCTGATTTTCGCCAAGGATGTTGCCGCCGGGGTGGTGGGGTCTAATGCAATCCGGCACGAGGCGACGGCGTGTGAGCGCACGCGGTCCGTCGCATTCGCCGGCGCCTAAGTCAAGTGACTGAAATCTCATGCGGGCTTCCTGCACGCCGAGAAATGGCTTGACGCACTGACGCTGGCCCTTGCCACGTTCGTCCAACCAGATGTCAAAAGAAATGTCGCTGAACTTACCTATCCAATATCCCGTCAATATTGCCCACCCTTCCTGGACCTTCCAGTGCTCCCCACTGCAACATGGATATGAACCCTGAAAGCCAAGGCATGCGCGTCTCCAGCTCAACAAGTTGTGACGCACAGCTCCATAACTTCATGCTGATTATAGGCCGCTTAGAGGTCAGCAGTTGCCTCTCAGCTTGAACCCCGGACGTTAGCGGTGAAGGTTGGTGGCCTGCTTCGCCGGCTGGTTGAACGCTTGCTGCCATAGCAGATCTCAGCGGTAAAGAGGATGATGTAGCGATAATCACTACCGCCGCGCGCAACGCCGTACCCGCCAGAAACACGTACTGCATAACCATCCAGAATAATCCGCTAGCACTCATGGGAGCATCTTGACGGCGTTGGTTGTTGTCCAACCGGAAGTGAGTACCGCTGTCTTGCTCTGCAACTGGTTGACCAAGCAGCCCGTAACGTTCGAGACGGTTCAATGACTGCTCGGAAACATTGTCGTGTGTTTGAGACTCTTGTTCCTTTGAATCAGGATGTTGTAGGACTTCGGCAATTCTCGTGATCCCCTCCCATAATAACCAACCTTCGCAAGCCTTCCCACTAATGCCGTTTCCAAGGATCATCTCAGCAAAAATTTCCGTCATCAAAGCTCGCAAACATCCATTTTCCAGATCCTCGGTCGGCAATAGCACAGCTAGTACACCTTGAATCAGGAGCTGGCGCCAGACAGATTCGTTCTCCCGCTGCTCCGACATGCTCGATGGTACTGTCTCGGATGGTACAGGATGTAGTGCAGGGTGTGGATGGAGAGTGTGGTATACAACACGGGGATCCGTAACTAGAGAGTGATCTGGAGATGCATGTTCACGGGATAATCTGAACGCTGCTGAAAAATTAACGCACATGCCTGCAACGCCTTGAATAATATGGTGACCTACCATTCAGGTGGTCTTCAAGGAGCTGGGGGATCTCGTCAAGGATGAGCGCTTCTAGGTCGACATTTCGGAATCGCTGCTCCAAGGCTCTGGTGAAGTGTGCGATAATTTGAGTTATTTCATCAACGAAGACATGATCAAAGGTGATCTTAGAGTACCATGTCTGCACAAACTCCTTGATTATCACCGCAATGATGCCGTAAAGCTGTAAGTCAACCTCGTTCGAGCTAGTGAGTGGCGGTAGCACTTCTTCAATGGGTCGCGGAGTATTTCGACCTCTTTCTCCATTGCCCAGAAGGACGTTTTGAGAGCAGAGAACCCGTCGGATAAATGCCGCAGTTGCCTTGTCCGAGGTAGTGTCGACACTTCTACCCTGAGATTCCACTTCCATGGATGTTTGTGTCTGACCTGCTAGGGCATTGTTTGTTCCATGTGCACCAATGTGTGGAAGGTTGGAGCCCTGATGAGCCGCGTCTGCCATGGCAAGATACTGTCCATACTCTTCAGCCACTCCCAGATCAGACCTTCATGTAGCGAGCGTAGAGACTCTCGTTGGGCGGACCTCGTGATGTGGGCAATGATCGTGAAAGAACGGAGGGGGGCAGTCATGACGTCGGAATAACTTTGTGCCCGAAGGTCTTGGCGTTCTCAAGTCTGCGCTCTCACCTCCGAGATCCACACCTGGTCTTCACACCCTGCATTCAACACAACTTGACAATATGGCCCCCACTAACTCATCCGGTGCGTTGTTATATCTAATTCGAATGATTCACACGCTAATATATACAAGACCCGGTTAGGCAAGCCGAAGATCAGATGAAGGATATTGTGCAAAGCCTCTACAACCTCATCGTGCAAGGTTATGACCACCAAGGTGCTGTAACGATTAGCGCGATGCGCCGAGACGTGTACGGCAAATACAGCGATGATTGAGGTGTATCTGACATTAACATGTATTCGCAGATCACAACTCGTGGATCAACTAGTCAAGCTATCCCAGACCGCGCCCAGTGTACACATCGACATACCACCCGAAGTGACACAGTATGTGGAAAGCTCGCGCAATCCGGACATCTTCACTAGAGAGTTTGTCGAGACCGTACAGCGCATGAATCAGCTGCTGAAAGGCCGTCACGATGCATATCGGCTCTTGCAAGAAACGCTTGCACGTGATTTCATCCAGGCCATTCCTGAACTCAAAGATGATATCACGAAGACTGTCGAGTCTACGGGTGGAAAGGTACCACCTATCAGGGATGCTAACACCTGAAGATGGAAACCGACGAGCGCGAAGATCACCAAGCAACGTCCAACCTGAGTTTACGGGTGTGCGACTTTCCCTCAAACCACTATTTGGAGACGCCGACTTGTCAGCTGCTCAGAAGCTTCTGTTACCTTGTTTAAAACAAGGAATTTTGGTAGTGATGGTCATCCGCAAGCAACAGAGTACCTAGAATGGTACGATAACCGATAGCCAGTTGCAGGATATGCAGTCCTTCCAAACATTGGCAACGGGCATAAGCGTTACATGCATCTTTGTCGCGTCTCTATACCTTAACCCTTCAGAGAGGGATAGATCATCCAAGGAGTTGGGCATGGACGCAAGTACCTACTGTACACTATACATTATGAAACCAAATATACCCTTCATAGCGGCGAGTGGGGCCTTCATGACGTGATATCGATCGGGAATTTTTTGTGACTTGGTGATCACCGTTTCATATCGTCTGGATACTGCAGCGGTTCATGAGTAGCGCATCATCCGTCATGACGTTCATCCTGTACGATACCGAATACTCATCGCCCGTCAATCTACACGTGAACGCTTCAAGGTCCACAAGAAATCTTGCTCGTTCACACCATGTTCAAAGTTCTTTTGAAATTCTTCTAGCAGGTATGGAGGCTAACCTAATCGAATTCGCGCCCAGCCCTATTCTTAATCCCCAGTTTATCACTCAGGCCTATCCTTTCTTCAAGTGACCCTCCTTCATCAATCATAGTTTACGCTAGAAAACCAGGATTTCAACATGCATTTATCCACCGAAACTCATTCGCTACTCACCAATAATGAAGGTAGAGTGCTTACTCCGACGGAGCGTGCCGAGCCTTGCACACCGTTCGACAGATACCCGTCATATACGAAACACTTACCTGTCTTCGCTTGCAGCAACAATGTACCAATTTGTGTACTCTTATCATTGATACCCAAGGCGAGACAAGCTTCTCCGAGGAAGCGGCAATACGATAACTGCCCACCCAGCAAAGCGATCAGGAACGCGTTTCAAAGCCTTTGCATGGTTGCGCATTGTCCAAGCATCTCATGTCCGGGGCATTAGCCCCTGTAACAGCGTTCAAGTCCTTCGGACCTTCATGTCATGTCATGCTAGACCCCACTTACCTTTATCAATTTCTGTGACACCACTTCCCCACGTACGTATGCGGAGTATATGCCGCCGCACTCCATTTTCCTTTGCATTCGATAGTCTATGTAGGTAGGAGGGCCGTTGTACGCGAGTGGGACGCGGTCCGCGCATCCCCCCCGATTTAACGTTTTCGGTTCGCTTGGACCGTGGTCATTTTGGGGCTAGTAAGCTTAACGAAGCGTTGATATAGACTGCGTTCATGACTTGGAAAGGATTGCGTTATCGAATCGTACGATTTTCTTTATTTACCATGGTCTCGACTGTTGGCTTGCAGTAGGTTACCCGAGAACACAGGATGCAAGGGAGATACAGATAGGGTGTACGTCAAGAAGCATGGGTGGGGGTGTGGGTCCAAATCAAGAATAATGTTACAAAGTATGTGCATGTCCTAGACGGTATGAGTATTCTCCCAATCATTTATGTGAAGTATTGCATAAATCCTGGGAACTGTAGTGCTCTGGAATATGCAAATCAAAATAAACAACAAATGATAATTTTCCAAAGAACACCAAAATAATCACTGTAATAACGGGGCACCAAGTGACTGCATCATTCAAGTGTTGTATGGTGACCAGAAGCCCTTCACTGAGTACGTATGTGTCTTAGAAGAAAATATATGAGCTTCCTGTGCACATTCGCACACCATCAATCTCCACATGGGAATTCGATCGAAACTATGTAGTAGTGTTGACCAACTCCCCATTTATGAGTTTCACCGTAGTTGTGTAATTATTTGCAGAATGCGTACATTGTGTAGAATTGTATCTTTTGAGTCATAGTAGATGGAATGATAGCTTCTTCAAAATTCCATATGATGCCACTCTGCAGACCAACATAATCCTAAGATTCTACATCGAATTGTAAGACCAGGAACATAGAATATGAGCCTGTTCATACAGACGGACATTAGAAGAACGGAGTCATGCTTGTGAAAGATCCTATGGCTTTCTCCAATCGTCTATGTATGTCTTTTCATGTCGTCTTTTCGTCCTATATCACTGTTGCCTTTACCCATGAAGTTCTAGACCTGGATTATCGATCAACTGAACTTGAACGTTTTAGTTCAAATACAACACCTGTTCATGGAATTCATTACCGCATTGAATCATCTACAGATCTCCAATAGCGTTACAGCATTTTTTGCTCTTCATCGACAAGATTTCTGAAGTCCAACTCTTTATTGAAGACATGAAAATTGCAGAGCATGTATTATATTCGTGATTTCTTCGTGATATTGAGTATTTTCACGGATATCATGGCTATCTAGAACACAAAGCCAGTAAGCCATTGATCGTCTTGCTGGATCACCATCTACTTATTATGTCTTGTGATGATCGAATAGTATTCTTACTCTGTTCTGGTTTGCCTTTTCGGGGGCGTTGAGTTACAGTTCTTTCATGTATATTCTCGAATAACTACTCTGCTTGAGCTGAGAGGCAGTTGCAAAGAGATAGACGGAAGACGGTCATGGTACATTGTTTCGTGCGCCCGTACATATCTGATATGCCTACTATTGATAGTCACTCGAATAGTTGTCCGTAATCATTAGGCAGTACTTCTAAAGTGG
This sequence comes from Pseudopithomyces chartarum, assembly GCA_033220655.1. NCBI lineage: Eukaryota > Fungi > Ascomycota > Dothideomycetes > Pleosporales > Didymosphaeriaceae > Pseudopithomyces > Pseudopithomyces chartarum. Next base: position 1,095,647 of record WVTA01000018.1, on the reverse strand, counting down.
GAAGTCTTTTCAGCACTATATAATTATACAGTGGGTTTAACATGACCAAAACGCCATAACCTGTTCCTTCGATATCTCCTCTGGCCTAAATCCAGTGGAAGACCCTGTACTGCTGATATTCAACGTGCTTCCAGACGAGTTCCATATCTCGCACATCATGCCTTTCGCTTCTGCATCCCAACCTTCCGCTTTCCTGTAACATCCCTCCCTTCTTCGATCTGCAGCATTGCCTCCCTCTTCTTCTCCGTAACAGGCTTCAAAGCTTCCCTCACAACCCTGCCTTCAATACTGACACCCTCTTCAGCGTACTCAGCCATACTCGACCCAACTCTTTCCTCAATGGCGTGAATCAAGTCGACGTCTCGCTGTCCAATAAGGGTGACGCTCGTACCAACTCTTCCGGCACGCGCCGTACGACCAACACGATGTATATAATCGTCCGGGTCACGCGGGACATCGAAATTAACAACGAGTGCGACTTCCGGGATATCAAGACCTCGGGCTGCAACATCGGTGGCAACAAGGATTCTGGCAGCCTGAGCACGGAAACGAGCGAGATTGTTGACACGCTCAGATTGCTTGAGGCCTGAATGAAGGGCTGTCACACGGTGTTCGAGCAGTCGAAGCATGTGTTCCAACAGTGTGGCGGTTTGGGTCCTGTTGCAGAAGATTATGACAGACTTTTTGAGGTTTTCTAATTGTGTGTTAGCAAAAAAGCTCGAGCGCCGTGTGTTGAATGCTTACCCGGTGTGTTGAGAAGTACGTGCAAATAGCATTCTTTGTGGGTAACTGGCGCCATGATATACAGCTGCTGGAGTTTCGGTGGAATAGCAAGTGTATCGGTGTCGACCTCGCATACAAAAATTGGCGGCTTGCCAGCTGGTCGGGGGCGCTCCTTCAAAGCCAGGACCTCTGGCGTGACTGTAGCAGTAAAAAGCAAAGTTTGTCTGAGATCCGGGGAAGGCAACACTGATAGGCACGTCTCTAGATCTGGCAACATCGACCCTCTTCCGGGAGTGAGCAGACGATCTGCTTCATCAAATACAACAAAACGAACTCTTCTCAAGCCACAAATGGTGTCCTCGCCAGAAGTTTTGATATGCTCGGCGAGACGTCCTGGAGTCGCTATAACAACATGAGGACGGGATGCCAGCTGAAGCGCCTGCTCGCGCTGATCAGCTCCACCGGTGATTAGAACAACTTTGACAGATTGACGCGCGCCAATAGCCTTGACCTGTTCGTAAATCTGAATAGCAAGTTCTCTGGTAGGACTGCATTGGAATTAGTGAATTGCTTTGTAGAAAAGATGTTGGCACGCTACGTACGTGATCATCAAGGCAAATATACCACACGGATCCTCCGACCATTTTTGTAAGATTGGTACCGAAAAAGCGACAGTTTTACCTGTACCTGTTCGAGAACCACCGATACAATCTCTTCCTTTAAGAATCTCTGGAATACACTCTTTCTGAATCCCGGTTGGTTTTTTAATCTCCATAGCCGCAAGCGATGCTATCAGCCATGGGGAAACATTGAGCGAAGAAAAGCTCAGCTTCTCTGGGAGAGTGATTTCTGGGTTTGTCGATACCTTGGAGCCATTCGCGATTCGTGATGGTGGTTCAGCTTGCTTTGTCTTAATCCGTGAAGTGGTGGCAAGTGGTGGTGGTGCAGAATCTCCAATAGGAGACAGCCGCCTTCTCTTCCTGACGCCAGACTGATCGAGAGATTCCTTGCCACTAGAGGAGTATGATGATACCGAATTCATCTCTTTCGTATGTTATTGTAGAACGTCTTGCAGCTTGCAGCTGGTTGTTGAAGGTTTCGCGCCAATTTTTTCTGCAGGGATTCTGTGGCGCTAGTTTTATCGATAAGCACACGGGCCATATTCCTCCACCTTCCAAGCACCTTTTCTGAGACAACCCAATAATGACTATCCGAGTATGTTCTACATCTTTGCCGGTGATGGATATTGGTCTCACCCTCTCTCCTATAACTTCTAGTTGAACCCACCTCATTAATTCCTGTAGTGCCTTCAAATTCAGTCCAGGCTATACGTTGTCGCGCACGAGAAGAAGATTTGCGACCAACGTTGCGTTCTATGTACTACTAGATACTGTCGCTATAATGTAGTCAGGCCCTTCACAGTAATGAAAAAGCCAGTCCAGACAATGTTGACGCAGGTTTTGTAATATCACTTCAACACTTCTCGCTATTCTCTTGACATGTCTATGTTCATGTCTTTACAATTTTTGAGAGCTGCGGTTAATGTATGTTGCGAATGCTAGGAAACTTTTCTTCAGACGATGACTGTAGGTAAATCTGATATGGGAGAATGATTGATCAAACAATACCATTAGCCGAGTTTCTACGCGTTCTTTTAAATAAAAGTATCCTACCCTCAAATAACTTCTTACCACTGCTACAACCCTGGTAGCTATTGTCAGTCAGACTGCTTGGACCCCGCTCACAGAAAGGATCGCAGGGACCACAATCTTGAGTTGAAATGTGGCTGGAAGCTACGTCTGATTAATATCAACCGGTTTCTTGCAAGGAAGACTTCCTTGGCGATGCAGCTGTCGCACTCGACACTGTTTCTGTGTATCCTCCACAGAAAGCTCAGATGAAGCAAGAGAATCCATCACTTTGATATCTTGAATACGGTATATGTGCATGAACGTGTGGATGTTGAAACCCTGAGGAATTAGAATGTGTCACCTAGTTTCCGGAGTAGGTCCAACGAGTTGTGTAACTACATGCAGGCCATGGTCTTTTCCAAGGTATGATGCATTGTAGTATAACATTTGAGAATGTAAATCTGCATTGTGATCAAAAATTTTTTCGTTATTTCACCTAGCTGAAATGGTGAAAGCGACACAAGCACATTGTAATACATTCAGAGGACTGTTTGACTATGTTCATCCATTGATGTATAAAAGCTTTGACTTTGGAGAGGTCTGTATTCCAGACCACCCCTTGCGAATACCTTCTCAACCAAACCCTATTCATCAACCACCAGCAACTGCTGCAGAATCACCAAACCCATACGGAACATTACATACAGCATCGACAAGATGACTAACACTGCCGGCGGTTTCACTTTCTTAGATGGATGGAACATGCTACTGGACGAGTTACGCCTGAAAGTTCTCTCTCATGTGTTCGAGTCTGACCATCCGATCGGCCATAAGGAATATGCCGGGGTTCTAGATTCGACCCTCTTCCCGTTGCTTCTCACTCCGCACGACGAAATGGTAACTGAAGCATTGTACGCCTATAACACTGTAAGGATCTCAACCCAGACAAAGCTGGTCCCACCTGGTTTCCATACTCTCTGGGTCCGTCGCTTAGTGATTGACATGCCAGTAGCCACGATTTTCGACTTCAAATGGAAATTCCTAGAGAGGTCGTGCCACGGCTTTTTCCACCGCCTTGATCGTATTGATATTAATATCAGTGCAAAGGGAGACATGGATCACTTCCACTACTATACCAAGAAAGCGAAGAACCCTTTTGACTGGCCGCTCATTATGCCAGATGCCAAGGAATTGTCGGTCAAGTTCGACTTTGAGCTGAAAAGGCCCGGTGAATACTATATCGAACCTAGCCAAGAGGGTCCGTCTCTCTATCCTCTACTCTTCCAGCGTATCGGTTTGCGAGAACATATGCCTAAAGGCGCATCTATGCCCACCGACTCGGTCAAGCACTCTTACACTGATCCACTCGGAAAGGAATGCACCTTCGCCCAACTGCCGGTTGTTGGCACGGTAGTCAGCGGGGGTGTTCTGCTCGATAAGTATCGCGTGGAAAAAATCACCATGACACGATTTCAGTCGGAGTAGTTGTTCGCGTGGTATTGCCTAGGTTGGAAATATTTCTCATGTTTCATTTGGTTGCCCCGTGAATCTTCTCCTCTTCCGAAGATGATATGTGAATTTAGCGGTATGAGAAAACAGGAAAGATTGAAGTATCAGAGTTACTTCCTAGCATGCCATTACATGGCATACGTTTATTTTCGTATCAGCTTATGTGATAACTACACCAAGAACAGGTCGGTTCTCGAGTGATCGTTTTTCTCCACCTTACCAGGTTTGAGAATTCTTCTTCGAGGTACGAAGATCAGATGTGCTTTGGATTCTAAGTAGCTTGTAAGTCCGGTAATGTTTTGACATTTTTCGGAGTTGGCGTTCTGATTTCATAGTTTGTTTGTAAATCTATCATTTAACTTGACCCTTTGTATGCATGAGTGTGATGTGACTTGAAAAGAGGCCCACCTCCTTCCCCGATTCGCAGGTAATTTTACTCTCCAGTGGTCACCTTGAACCTCATAATGAATGATGATGCGCTTTCTTACGTCTCTCTCGATAGTTTTCAACATGTTCAAAGGTGCACGAAGCACTTCACATTGTGGAACCTTCCATAGTAATAGGACACCTTTTTGGTACCCAATAATCAAATTGTTCATTTCCCTGAGCTCAGAATACCCGAAACAATGTGTATCACTGCAGCTAGACAGTGTGAGGCAGGCGTGAGGTGGATTTGCGAGTGCTTTGAGAATAACATTGTTTTATGCCGCCTTCTGTTTTGTACCTCTTACGCCAGCGGGAGAGGAGCGATAAGCTATGATAGCGAATTAAATGGATGTGCAGAGTGACGATCAAATTTCACCAGCATGGCGAGCTCCCGTGGCGCCCATGATTCCTGCCCATGCGGGCTAGTGTAATTAGGCTGGAGAGTTCAGCACAGACCTTTTGGGGGGGTTGGGATATTCGTACAATCAGTCTATGACAGTGCTAAAAGTACAGCACAGTGACTTACATGACTTCAAGAGTGTAGCTTAACATTACTTTGTTGAATGGGGGATGAGGTTGAACGTTTTTGGAAAAACAGGACTTGTTTATGATGGCTTGGGGACTCGCGTGGCAGTTTGGTGTTAGCATTGATATTATGGTTGGGAACTTGGTGGCTGTGGTTTGCCGTATTTCCTTTTGTATGCATATGGATTAGGCGAGCTGTGTGATATAGAATTGTAGGAAGCGAAACGATACCCGTTGCTCTCAAGAGGTACAGTTTATTTGAGTCTCATGTCCCCACGAGTGCCATGCATTGCACCTTCCTTAAGCATATCTAAATATTCGACATGACGCAAATTGCCGCTTATGCGGAAAATAGTACTCCTCGGCCGGTCGTCGACCTTGTATAAAGCGTCAGCGCCAATCAGCATGCAGTTAGCGCTTAGTCAACGTCTTACAGCTACAACACACACGCGTTACTCCCAAGGCCATAGTACACCGAGGCTGAGATTGGGATGTATATAATATTCGAGAAGCAGCCATGTGAAGCAAACACCTACTTTGCTTGAATATAGTCTGCCCTTTCCTGCAGCAGAAGTAGTAGCACGGTCAAGTCTCGTATTGAGACAGCAGGACATTATGGCGATCTTCCCAGGAACAGTCTCGTACGTTTGGGCATTATGGAGTCTAGGCGCTTTGTATGTCGTCCTAAAACTCGCGCGCTTTGGCTCGCGTGAGAAACATCTACCTCCTGGTCCACCGACATATCCAATTATCGGCAACGCACACCTCGCTGTTGATAAAGATCTATACAAAAGGTAACAAATTCGAATTCTGTTTTTAATTCTTCGATATCTAAACCTCATTTTCAGATTCAAAGACTGGTCCCTCCAATATGGCCCCGTATTTTCCCTCAAAATCGGCAAGGGCACGATGGTCGTGCTGAATAGTCGCAAGGCGGTGTATGACCTTGTGGATAAGAGGAGTGCGATCTACTCGGCAAGACCGCATGACGAACAATATCACATCGCACTTAAAGGCGAGAATATCGCGAATATGGATACTGATGCTAGGTGGAGAAGTCAGAAAAAGGTAACGGCAAGGTTCTTTGCGCCGTCGAAGTTGGATAATGGTGAGTTGGCGATGGTTTCGGATGCAGAGTAAGTATTCAATTTATAAGACAGATACCTGGGAGGGTAAAATGTGCTGATCTGGATAGGACGAAGACTTTGATACATGACTTACTTCAGAATCCGAATGATTTCACTAGGCATGTTCATCGAGCTACGGCGTCGCTCTCTTCGGTTGCGCTGTATGGGCAGCGGGCAAAGTTACATGATGATTTCTGGGCAACAGTAAGCCTGATACTCGAAAGGGAGTCTCAAATCATTTGCTAAGCAATTTAGGGCGCATATGAGGCTATAGAGGCAGTAGGTCGGATCACGGCCTGAACATCGAATTGCCACTGAAATCTTGCACAGTTAAACGCAGCCTTGAGTCCAGGAACTTATCTCCCAACCGAGCAATTCCCCATCTTCAAGTGGGTGCCCAAGTCTTGGCTTAGCTCGACCATCCGTGCGGAACAAGGCTTCAGCATCCCAACCGGCCTCTGGAAACAGGCTCGCGAGCACATCGAGGCGAGGCGCAACCAAGGCGACAAGCGAGAATCGCTCATGGACGAGTTGCTCGACAATGATAGTGCTAATCTTGATCCTGCCTTCCAAGGAACCAAGCTTGCTAATTTTGTTGGCGCTCTAATGCAGGCTGCTGCGGAGACGAGTGCATTGACGATGAGAACGAGTATTTTGTTTCTTGCGACGCATACGTGGGTCCAGGAAAAGGCACAGAAAGAGCTGGATCAGGTCTGTGGAACGGAGAGAATGCCAACTTTTGCAGACTTCAAGAATCTACCGTATATCAATTGTATCATGAAGGAGGGCTTGCGAATACGGCCAGTGTAAGCTGCCTTTACTTGAATATCGAGCATATTTGCTAATATATTGTTTCCCAGTGTACCGACAGGTATTCCACATCGCTGCACCGAGGACAACTGGTATGAGGGCATGTTGATCGTAAGTGCTTCTTTACCAACTAATTATAGTGATAATCTAACTCCGCTACAGCCCAAAGATGCGACAATCATGATACCTCACTGGGCCCTCAGCCACTCTCAGTACTCTGATCCCGACACTTACAACCCAGATCGCTACCTAAACCACCCAGGACTTGCCACAGAATACGCTTCCAGCTCCGACTATGAGAACCGGGACCATTACACCTACGGTGCCGGCCGCCGTATCTGCACTGGTATCCATCTAGCTGAGCGAACGCAGTGGCGCATATTAGCTAGTCTTCTCTGGGCGTTTCGAATTGAGCATGCCGTTGATGAGGTCACTGGGAAGAAGATCGAGATTGATACGGAAGCGTATGAGGAGAAATTATTTGCGGGACCAAAGCCATTTAAGGCCAGGTTCAGGCCGAGGAGCGATATGCATGTGCAGGTCATTGAGAAAGAGATGGCTGCTGTGAAGGAGCTGTTGATGAAGTGGGAATGAGAATTGATGGACACTCTAGGAGACATTACTGTTGCGGCGAAGTGGTGTCAAAAGGGGAACAAGGACGCGTTGTCCAGGACATTGGAGAATCTGATGTGCCATAAGATAATTACGTTAGATACTAAAATTTGGAAAAAGACAAAGTTCCGCAAGTATATTCTGAAGCAGCAACTGCGCCCTCTCGCAGAATCTTGGGCCGTCTCTTCTGGGCCGATGTTATACATGTACATGTGTGCACTTGCATCAACTCATTTTGTCTATGAAGAGATATTGACTCTAAATTATTCTCTATGGCTTTCAATCAACAATATGCACTGTATATGCACTGGTCCAAGAATTTTCAAAGTCATAGTAATAGTTTCAGACGGGGAGGGCGATTGCCCTTCTCAGACGGGCCTCCAACAAAGTAATTGATTAAGGGAGCTGATAGCAAGGTCTATGCAAACAGCTAAGATGTGCTGGGATTAGAGATGACGATATGACATAGCAAGAGCTGGTTCGAAGTTGAATCGGTCTCTATTCAATCACGTACTGGGGTGTGCTTATTTGTTTTTTGTCTAAGATAGGTAACGCCTAACCTGTACAGCTACACTGCTGATGAGGATGACTGTTAGGAAAATTTATGTGATCCGCTTTTCTCTCATAAAAAGTATGGGTCAGAGTTTCGCATTGTCCGCTAAGTCCCAAGTACCAACAGGGAAGACGGGTTGAGTTGCCACGCCGCCACGACACTAATAAGGCTCATCTATCGTGCGGGGTAAAATTAAATGGAGTTTAGACTTGATTTCTGGGTTTAGAATTTGCTTGTTTGAGGAATGCATTATCGCAGAAGGAAGAGGCTATAGTCGAAAAAATAAGGTAGTTTCATTAAGAGCCGAAAAGAATCCGATATAACTTGTAATTTTGGATCCCAAAGCATGTATGTTATACTAAAGAAGACTTTAATCAGCCACAGCAGCCACAATGGAGGTAAACAAACTCGTTTGATATCTATGATTTACATTTCATAAAGGAAGCAGCAGCCAGCAAAGGCTTCTGTGTAGCCAAGAACGGAAAACCGAGAAAAATGCCTGGGAATAGGAAGTGGGCAGGAGTAGCTGGGAATATGGAGGGGGTAGACATGTCTGGGAAAGGGAAGGACCGGATACGTATACGGCTAAGAGAGGCGAGATAGGAAGAAGGACCCGTAGACACGGGGATAAAGCAAAGAGGGACAAATAGGGGGTAGGGAATGGGTGGACAGATACATGAAAAGGAAAAGGCTAGGCAGACTCGGGATCATTCGAATGGACCGAATGCAATCCTTGGTCACTGACAGGCACTTAACTTGAAATTCCAGAAGTAAAGCAGTCAGAATTCCCAAATCCTCCAGGAGGTTCCAACAAATTGGGAGTAGGTATGGCCCTGATCCACAAACATTCTTCATGAGATATCCGAAGATAGTGTGGTGCACTAGTAGGTAGTATATGTGTCCAGTTGTTTCCGTCAGCAACCTTGTAAGGGACAATGTGTTGGGGCATACCTTATTCTTTACCGGCCAGGAATCGTGTATGGGCTGGTGATTTGGGGAGTATCTTATTCTTCACCCGCCAGCTTCGTTGGACAAACACCCCTCCGCTCACAGTCTCAGATTCCGAATCAGTGTGCAGGGTCCCACCACTGAGTGTGAGAAGTTTCATCGTTTTGAGTCGTATAGTTTTGTTCGCAGCGTTCTCCAGCCTGTACCCGTGAGGGAGAATAAAGGGAGGTAGAGGTATGTATCGAATTTCCAAGCTCTGCAGATTGAAGGATGGTAACTCTGTGACCTGTGATCTCAGAAAGGGGATTATCGATGTGTTGCTGACATTGCAATCCACAGTGATCTTGAGACTATCGATGACAGGAAATAAAGCTTTGAAGTCGATACCGGTGATGTGTGTCCATAATTCCACATTGGGAAACACGAGCAGCTCAAGGCGACGGATGTATTTTCGATAGTGAGGTGGTGGCAGCATGAAGCTAGGTTTCCCATCGATAACCGTGCCTCGGAGTTGGAATGTGTTGCTTGTGCAGAAGGCCTCGATGGCAATAGCTGGGAAATGAACCGTTAGTTACCCGGCAAGATTGATAGAGATTCAGCTGTGTTGATATGTGAAGCTTACCTGAGTCAGAAAATTTCTCAGAGAAGAGTGGGTATGATTGCTTGATTATATCCTCAGCTATCTTGCAATCAACTGGGCCGTTAGATTGTAGAGCATAGCTCAATGTAGGCAACTTCAGCTCGGGCGGTATTGAAGCCCAGCCTCTCTCGAAAGCCATGCTGGGTGACAAGTATAGTGTGAAACAGTCGTATAGGATGACAGTTGTATAGAGTGACAGATCTATAGGGTGACAGATATATTGAGTGTCAAATATGATGGGCTAAATGTGTTGATGATCAAGACTGGTGGTATGAGCAAGCGGAGAGAACACGTATGCACTCTTTTGTACGTTTTGTCCCGTTTGATCACTAAGGGAGCCGCTCAGTAGCCCAACTAGTAAGTGGTCGAGGCAGCTATGATCCCGCTGCCCGGGTCCACTTTCCGCTACCAGCCCCCGTTTACCATACTCCGCCTTGCAATCGGAAGACGTGGCCCTGCGGCGCACCCATAGCTCACTTGAATGGCAAAAGTTGGGTATTAAATAGCGGAAAATGACTTTGGGAAGCCTTGGTCAAAGAAAATTTTCAGTATTGTTCACACCTGTCCAGGTGTGATGAATATGTACAATACTCGATGTGAAAACAAGCATCACTAAGCTTGTATTACACCGAGAGATCTAGCATAGAACAGCATGATCGACTACCAGTCTGTTGTGGCAGCTATGATGTATCCTTGAACCTTGGACCTCCATCCATATGCATCTTAAAGTTGCCAATTTATTGACCACTTCAAGCTTTGAAACATGTTCTCACATATTCTTCCCTGAGATATTGAGTGTCTCCAGTTTACCAGCGTGCTCTTAACCTCGTTCAAGCCCTTATTTCACAATTCCAAAACTCTCCTGCCGTAATGGGGGAGGTATGGAGACTTCGATATGAAATAATTATCTTTACTCAACCGATCGCTCAAAGTAACCCCGTCCTCCTGGATATCCTCTATATCTTTAACGATGATAAAGCGTCGAAGGATATACCGTCTGTGCTTGATTGGATTCGAGTACCAAGATTGATAGGATAACCCAAGAATTGGATCGTCATGTGGATGGTCCACAAGGATCACCTGTAGCCTGGGCACACAGAAGGTTATCATTTGTCGATGGTACTTGACCGTGGAAAACATAGGGACATAATTGACATAGGAGTCAAGGTTCACGGTCAGCTCTTGAACCTGCGTGAACGAGGTATTGAATACATTCGAGAATCGTTCAAGGGCGGACCAATGAACGCGATGTGCATAGATGTAGATTTTGAGACGACGAATGAATCTCCAGTAACGTTCAGGTGGTATGACGAAGGTTGGGGACCGAGACCTTCTGAGCTCTTTTCGTGTCCGGGCAACTTCTGGTGGCCCAACAGAGAACTCATTGTTGCTGTAGAAGGCTTCTTTTGCGATCTCTGTGACGACTTAGATTATATCTCAATCTACGAATGGGTTCGCTTACCGCTATCGGCGAACTTGTTGGAGAAGTATGGGACCAACTCGTCCTTGAGGCCAGCTTTGATGGGACCCGGGAAAGCGAGGGCATATCCGAGTATCTTGAGACGCAGCTCAGCTGCAAGACTGCCCCAGCATTCCTCGAAAGTTCGAGTCATGGTCGGGAGCTGCCCGCCCGCCATGGAGTCGGTCTTGTCGGTTGAAGAGTAGCTGATCAGTGTGAGGTGTTTGGGTGATAGTCCGTGAAATACTGATAACCCTGCACATATGGCAACGGCAAACGCGTCCGCGCTAAGGATTGCGCTAGTTGGTATCACACCTAATTGGAACGGGGTAAAGCACCGCGTTTGACTCAAACGCCGTAGATGCTCACTTGAGATCATCGCTTGAGCTGAGCTGCACTGCTCTGACTGTTTCAGGCTATCATGGTGTGAACAGGAGCACCTTCATAATGGTGCTACCTTAATATCGAATATGGACACAATGTATAGCAAAACCTTTAACCGTTCAAGTTCAGGCTGGTAGTGGACTTGAAGTGGTTACACTTATGTCAAGGCCTGACCGAGTCAGGGCAGCAGGTTCAGAAATATTTCAGCCGCCAGGAACGATGTTGGCCCAACAGCATGGCTACCGTGCCAGGCCTGCATAAGTGCCGATAGAGCCACATAGGCTGATAGACAAACGTCTCAATATCGAAGACGGACGACCAATATCCACGTTGAGATTATGCCAGCAGTAATACCAAACGACTGTGATAAACATCCCCGTGAATGCTTGCCGATTGGCGAAGCACTGACAGGCACTCATAGGATGGAATTCGCTCGGGAAGTCCACAATAGCTACAGCATATTTGGAAGCCACCCGAAACTTCTATGAGTAGCTGTCCATAGTGAGAGGCATGCAGGAGCCAAAGGGCCGCACTACGGTCGAGGACAATCTGAAATTGGACTCCTGCCATCTTGATGCTGCTGGATTCGGAAACGTTACTCTACTTGTGAAATATAATTGTGTCCAATAAATCCGTATTGAATGCTAGTCCTTAGGCCTAAGAAATGATGAGTTGTTACTCGCTAGACTGTGGGTCCTTCGCGACTTCCTTGTCGCGTATTTCTACCAACGTACCTGCCTCAACAGTCCCTCAGTGCTACAATTCAATCCACCACCCACACACTCATTTGTCTACACTTGTCCGAGCAGCAGCTCTAAATTGTCGTCCCTGTTGTCTCCAGTCTCCTGATCTAGCATATCTCATTTGGAGCCCGCCAGCAAACTGCAAACGCAACTTGCTTCACGCCAGTTGCCAGCTTGTGCGCCAATAAATTCAACTTTCCCAGCCACCTGCCCTTCTGTTTTCTTACAATAACACCCCGAGTAATGCGACAAAAGGTACGTGCAAATCAACCACCCCGTTTATCTGCCAGCACCCCGCACTTGTTTTGTCCACGGCAGTGTTGTGCCTAACCTTTATATACTTATTGTCAGTATATATTTTTGCGAATAGCCACGACCGAACCAGTCGCCTACTTTCCTCGGCTCCTGTAAAGCTAGCGACAAAGATACACAATATTTTGGGTTGCTATTGACTCCGAGACACTCACTGTGCGCGCACTATCACTGGGCAGTACTGTTTTGATACTCATTCATTACCAAGGTACGCTGTTGCTGACGACGCTTTTGAGCCCCAGCTTACCGGCAACAACTCCAGTAAATCACTACTAGCGAATCCCCGCTGCTGCATTGTGCAAGATGACCTTGTTGCATAACCATCAGGTTGCTGAGGAAGATTCGGTCGCCCAACAGGAGACTGGAATCCTCAACACTTCCTCGTATAAAGAGGCTCCCTTTCAGGCTGGAGCGCCGCTTTCAACAATCACCGAAGTCGATTCCGAAGCTGCCACCGATTTGAACAAAATACACATCGACATAGACGATACAATGGTCTCCAACAAGCAGGCCGATATGAATCTGCCCTCGCTGGAGGAGCAAATCGACAGTTGGACCTTTTTGAAGGCGGAAGAATGCAGCGACAGCGATGATGCGGTGTGTTCAGCAAGTGTGCCGCCAGTTTCAGGACGCCCTGGCAGTACTTCGTCACTCGAGAACACGCTGGTCAACAGCGATGAAGAGTACGAGGGCAGCAGCAAGTCATTCGTCGACCTTGACGGCCAGCACCGTACCCTGCCACAAGATAGAAACGGTACTTCAGGCTATGATGACGCTTCAGGTCCCTTCGCACCCATCTTTGCTGCTGCGCAGCTGGAGAACCTTCATCCGAGCAACCTCAAGCGCGCGCTCTCCGAAGTAACCGACGCAGTAGGCGATGAGCTCTCTGCCCGCATCAACGATGCGACTCGCGGCATGGATGTCCCAGCCATGGCGGACAACGTGATCGGTCCAATCTTCCGCGTTCCAGAACAGTTCTCTGCTCTCCAGCGAGCGGGCAGGCGGAAGTACAGGGAATTCGATAACATGTCGGTTCCTAGTGTGTTCTCGCGTAAGCGACGCGCATCTAAGCAGGATGATCCTGACTACGATGCTATGGAGATGGCGGATGCGCGGGGCATCTTTGCGCGCGAGATGGCGGCGCTGGCACGGAAGACGATTGTTGCGCAGGGAATTTGCTACATCCACCAGGTTGTGATGTGCCAACTTCTGCACTATGATCTAGAGCTAGCTTTGGTAAGTTGCTGTAGACATCTAACAAAGAAGAAATGATGCTAAAAAGTTCGTATAGGGAAAGTTTTTCACGGAATGGAAGCCACGCATGGAAGCCAAAGAGCTCATGCGAGCAGATGTCTGCTGGTTCGCTGGTGAGAATTGCTTCGAGCTGGAGCTAGAAGCTTCCTGGCCGAAATCCGATGAAGAGGAAACCAACTTGACGGATATCCATTGGGAGCCGATCAAGTTCCACATCCCTGATCTCAACAAGTACTGCAAGGTGTCGGCTGCCGATTATATCAGCCGCAACGCCGCTAAGCCAGGCAATATCAATGTCGAAGTTACTGTTGCCGAAGATCAAGTTGTCAGTGGCCATATTCCCAACGAAAATACCGCCAATATCAATGACACCGATGCCAATGGCAATATCAACGACCACGGTGCCAGCAGCCAGATCACCAGCGGCAGCGCAACCGACATCAGCATCTTTGAATATGATCTCAGCGACACGAATACCGAGATCAGCGATATTGATGCTGACGAGATCGATGTAAAAGAGGATGTGGACTCGGACGACGATGCCGGGGACTGCATGGTCGAAGGTTTTGTCCTCACCTGGTCATGATCGACCCGACTTCGTAGGTCTGGAAGCGACCATTTTGCTTCGACCTATAGCTTGGGTGTTTTTGCATAAAAATTCTTGAGTCTCACTGAGGATATTTGACATGTTGTGTGGTGTACACAGGAAAGTTCCAGAGCAGATGTTTGATGATAAACACTGCCTGCTCTAAAGTTGGGTTGGATAGCGAGTTGTTTGGATCATGATACCCCATTTCCTTCATGTCTTTGGTAGATTAATTCAAATCTTCATTCAGTACGATGATAATCGATAAGACTGCAAAATAACAAGCTCCCGTGATGAAGTGACGTCCATCCGAAGTCCCCTGAAAGCGGGGAAGTGGACCCTGCGGCCCTGCGGCTCTGCGGCTCTGCGCAGCAACGCGTGCAGGGATCACATGTTTGTTTGGGACCCCGTCTTCCCGCTCACCTCCGCAGCACCATCTCAAGCCCACCCACGATACTCACCCACCGATGACGGACCCGCACCTCGACAATCGCTAAATCTCCCCCTCGTCATTTCGCCGCAAATGCCCCGGGTTGCTTCCCTCGTTCTGGACCATGCGCGCCGCAATCACCACATCCTCGTCCCGCTGTTGTTCGTCTTCCTCGCTGCGACCGCCAATGTTCATAGTCCCGTGCAGCACCAGCTGCTGATAGCGTCGGCGTCATGGGCGGTAGTGTGTGTTCTTACGCTGTTCTGGACGGGAGTTAGATTGCAGGATGGGGCAAGGAGGAAGACAAGCTGGTTGGCTGGTGGGTTTCTGGCGTTGTCGCTGGTATGCGACAGGGCTGCTTGCGACAAGGAGGGGGTATGGGCGACGAAGGTATGAGGAGTTCAGCCTAAACGTACTATCTCTATGCTGAATTATTTCTAGGGCTTCCTACCTCTACTCGTCGTCTACCTATCCGAGAACGACATGCTTGCGAGGCACCTCTCTCTACCGACATACACCCGCCCCACAGATGTCGCAAAGGAGGGTGCCACTGCGCCTGATACCCAGCACCAGTCGGCATCTTTCCGTCTTTTGGCTGTGCTCACGCTCTCAGCTAGCTTCGCTCTATCCACACCCTTCACCGCTTCGCAGACAACCGCTCTCGGTATCAGTAGCGTCATATTCGCAGCTGTCGGCTTCGTCTTGCTCGAACAAACTATCAAGTCCACCGCTAACGACGAGGCCATGCACAAATCGCCCCAAATAACTGCGAACGGCACTGCTTCCCGTGAGAAAGCTAGCGATGCTCCCACCAAGACACAGCAGCTGGTTGCGCTCAGAGACGTTGCTGCCGTCTTGGCCTTACTGTGTGGCCTCGCTGCCTACTTCATGGAGCCCCGGTTAGGATCTGAGATGGTTTCTTGGGAACCTGTGTACCGGTTTGGTGGCGGGACTGTGAAGTCTGTGCGCCATTATCGGACGGTGCAGTTGGTCATGGCGTTTATTGTTGTGAATGTTTTTGTCAATGTGTTAACGTTTCTCATGGTAAGGCAACTGTTCTATTTTGTCGCGCTTTCATTGGCCAATGGAATGGCCTGGTCTCTCTGCTTTGATGCCTCGAGCGGACTGAGATGGTTGCTCATGCGGTATCGCTGTACGGACATTTGTTCCTTCACTGTCGGAAAGAACAACCCCCCTCGAAAGTTGTTGTACTGACGGATCAGATTTCACGTCAAAGCGTCTTACCCACTTCCTGTTTATACTTATTTGCATGCATCTGCGCCAGGTTGCGCATCGGTGCTACTTTCTCCAATACCTGGTTCACGATCATATACGGTTCTTCGGCGCTCATGTTTCTCTCTGGCAATGCATCGGCATCGATTTCTGACACACGAAATTTTCTACGGTTCAGACGAGTTTTAATCGGTGTCACGGCGCTCTCTGTTGCTTTTGTTTTGTTGCAAGGGACTTTCAAAGAACATTACGGTCTACCACAAGGCCCTCTTTCTACCGTAAAAACATCCCCTCCCGCGACTCCTTATGGCCCGGTTCAGATGGATCTTACCAAAGGACATCCTGCCTCGCAGTTGATAGAATCGGCCGAGAAAGGCTTTCGCGATATGCTCAATAGGCAATCTAAAACTTTGAGCGAAGCGGTGGCGGAGTACCGCCGACGCCATGGCATCGCACCGCCTCCACACTTTGACAAGTGGTATGAGTTTGCGACTCGAAACGGCGTTGTCCTGATCGATGAGTTCGATACCATCACACAGTCACTGTTACCTTTCTG
This sequence comes from Pseudopithomyces chartarum, assembly GCA_033220655.1. Lineage (NCBI taxonomy): Eukaryota > Fungi > Ascomycota > Dothideomycetes > Pleosporales > Didymosphaeriaceae > Pseudopithomyces > Pseudopithomyces chartarum. The sequence continues at coordinate 1,079,186 of WVTA01000018.1, read as the reverse complement.
GAGTCTCAAACCTTCGACGATCAGGTCAAGGATACGGACTGCTCTCGGCCATGAGGATACCGCTTTAATCGCTATTCTGATTCGGGACGGTAGCGTAGTGAAGGCTGAAGGTGAGCCTGAGTGGCAACGAGAAGCTACTACCGGGATGCTGGAGAAGTTCGTGCAATACCTTCCAGATATGGACCTAGGTTTCAACATCCACGATGAGCCAAGGGTTGTGGTTCCCAACGACCATCTCTCTGCCATGGTTGCAAAAGCCCATGATGTGCTTTCCGCGGTCGCCAAGAAGGAACAACCCAGAAATAGCTTTTCTCCTCGTCCATCAGACCTGGGCAACGGCCAGCGAATCGAGGAAGTGAGCTACAGCCGCTTCAACCGATTCGCTCATCAGCAAACCTGGACCCATTCCCGCCTCTCTTGCCCCGCAGCCAGCCAAGCCCAGCAATTCGAGGACCAGGTCCCCGACAACCTAACCGCATACGCAGCCGGGCCCCTCAACTACATCCTAAACGCCACCGCCTTCTCCGACATCTGCAACTCCCCCTCTCTATCCGGCTCCTTCGGTTTCTTCGAGCGTCCCAACGCCTTCAGCATAATCCACGAGCTCACCCCCATCTTTTCCCAATCCAAAATCTCCAGCTTCCAAGACATCCTCTACCCCAGCCCCTGGTACTGGTACGGTAAAGTAGACTACAATCCCTCGCACGACACCTCCTGGGAGAACAAAACAAACGCCCTCTACTGGCGGGGTTCCACCACGGGAGGCTTCAGCCGCAAAGGCGGCTGGCGCCGTCAACACCGCCAGCGCCTCGTCCGCCGCCTCAACGCCCTCGACAAAGCCAACATCTCCGTCCCCATCGCTGGAGGCGATGCTTCCCCAGCGCACCACCTCCAAGAAGTCCCCCGCCCCCTCTACAAATCCCTCATCGACGTCAAGTTCAGCCACATAGGCCAATGCGACCCCGGTGACTGCGACGCCCAGAAAGAATTCTTCACACTGGCCGAACACGCTGAGCCGGAGGTCGCCTGGTCCTACAAGCATCTGCTCGACATGGATGGGAATGCTTTCTCGGGGCGGTTCTACGCTTTCTTGCGGTCCCGTAGTTTGACGTTTAAGATGGCGGTGTTCAGAGAGTGGCATGCGGAGTGGGTGAGGCCGTGGGTGCATTACGTACCGATTAGTCTGGTTGGGGACGAGCATTTGGATTTGGTGAGGTGGTTTTCGGGGGTGGGGGTAAGGGGTGGGAATGAAGGAGAGGAAGGGGAGATAAAGGGGCCGGATAAGGGGGGGAATGGGGGAGTGAGGGGGAGGATAAGGCGAGGGAGATGGCGGCGAGGAGTAGCGAGTGGGCGGGGAAGGCGCTGCGGAATGTGGATTTTGAGGCTTGGTTGTTTAGGTTGCTGTTGGAGTATGGGAGGGTGGTGGATGAGGAGAGGGAGAGGATTGGGTTTGTGGGGGGTGATGTTACGTAGGGTAGGGTAGAGATTTCGTGGGTATGTTGAGATTTTTTGAAAAATTGGTGTGCTTGTCCGGTTCGTGCAGTTCATGTGTGTTGAGGTTCCGAGTGCAGGTAGGTCGACGGTGCAATTGATCTAGACAGCGTGATCTTCCTGATGTATGCTACGCTTTCTCAGACCCCTAACAATCCACGAGTATCGAGAGCAATACTGAGTTCTTGAAATGCACGGTGTGGCATAGAGCCCAGTGATGGAGATCCTTCTTCTTTTGACCCCCAAGGGGTCATTACTATCAACGTTCACGTTGCGATGAACTCAATCCAGCTAGATCGTATCTATAGTAGCTAGATAGTAGATAGAACACAATGACTGCATTGGATGTGAATCCCCTGACCTCATCCGCATTCATGCTAGGTGTAGTCAGCAGGCGGACGGCAGCGAGACTAAAGGTGCCAGAACAGATACGTATGTCAAATTTAATAGTAGATTAGTGGACTTCTACTATGTAATCCACGTCAGAGGACATTGAGTCACATGTCCGCGAGATTCCCGTCCCGACTAACCGCGTTACTCAGACGTCTACAATCTTCCCCTAACTAATTAGCAAAATACATACATACTCAACAAAAAGGTACCTCTCGCATCATCACCCTCTCGATTAATTAGGACGCTTGTGAATACATCTATCGGTCCGGTCCGGCGCACAAGACGGAACCACGGGTTCTACTAAGACTTTTTGATTGTGCCCAGATGTACATGATTTCTTGGTGAACTTCTTTCAGGATGACATATTGTTGGCAATATTTACACTCAGTTTATTTTCCTCCCATCACGGACATAGGTGTAAATTAAAGTCCATCTAGTTACGTATTACATCATAGGTACCCAGGTCATCCATCGTAGAACGTACCCACTCGCCTATTGAAGGCCCCTCACGATGCGCATCTCTTATTGAAACCCCCCCCCAAGAACAAGGTACCTGGCCGTTACTTACAAATCACCAACACGTAGGCAGTCTCCTTCGCAGCGCCAAACCCATCGTGCGCAAGGCAACTCGGCACCCACTCCGAACCGCTTGTTTCAAGTTAACGGAAACATCTCCACCTCGTTCTCCACTTAGTCGCCTCATTGCATCCGCACCCTTTCGCGCGGTACACACACGTACATACTGCGGGCTACCTACGTAACTACATCCCTCCATATGTATGTACATACGCACATACACCTCTATGCGAAATCCGATCCCACCGCTGTCAGTCATGCGTCGGGCCCCCCCTCCCCGCCGCCGCTAACCCAGTCCCATCCGTCGGAGTGGACCTCACGACGCCGTTGCGCAGCTGGGATACAGGATTAAAAACGGGCGTACATTAGAGGAGGCACTTGGCTTAATTTCGGGGTGTTTATGTAAATTGCTAAAGGATGGTTTTTCTGCTTGTTTCTCCTGCAGGCTTGAGATAGTGGTTTGCGTCTGACGCTGTCGTTTGTTCGTTTTTTCTTGTCACTCTTTTTTTTTCCTGGGTTGTGAACGTGTATATATATATATATATATACTATATTATATGTATATATATTGTTGAGCAGTTGGTACATATATATATTGCAGCTAGCTGCGTCCTCTCTTTACTTACATACCATGGTTTACAATTCTTCGGCTGCGCTGGGCGCGCGTCACATTCAGGATGGGAAGGGCTTGTATACGCTGAAGTACTGGGGGTATGCTGAGAGACAGATGCCTTGTACGAAGGATAAGGGGTCGTGCGAATACTTGGATGCGGTGTATGGGGCTCATGTTTTGTCCATGGTGTATACGTTTATCATGTGGGCTGTTCTTGGTGTGCTTCTCATCATCGCTATGTTCTCGCGGCTGTTGAGACCTAGGCAAGAGGCGGAGAGAGGGGCGAAGCAAGGTGGGATGTATCGTTTGAGCAGAGGGGTGGCGGCTTTTAGACGGCGCTATTTGGGATCTGAGTGCACGAAGGTGTTCAGGTATACTACCAAGTTACAGGTGGTGATCTTGGGGCTTCTGTGCGCCTATCTTATTGTGTTCTCGTAAGTTCATCGATTGGGTACCACATATCCACACGTTTACCGACCTCCAGATTCATCGGCATCACATACAAAACATGGATCACCCCCATCCAAGGCTCCAACCTCCATAACATCCGTAGCGGCGTCGGCGGCTTCGCCGACCGCGTCGGTGCCTTCGCCTTCGCCCTCACCCCCTTGACAATCACCCTCTGTACCCGCGACTCCATCCTCAGCCTCGTAACCGGCATCCCCTACCAAAGTTTCAACTTCCTCCACCGCTGGACCGGCCGCATCATCCTCGTTCAATCCTTCGTGCACGCCATCATCTGGACCATCGTCGAGGGGCGGCTCTACCAACCCCAGCCAACCACCTACATCGCGTGGATCAAGCAAGAGTACATGATCTGGGGCATCGTCGCCCAATCCTTCATCACCTTCCTCTTTGTATTCAGCCTCCGGCCTGTCATCCGTCTCACGGGTTACGAATTCTTCCGCAAATCCCACCTCCTTGTTTCAGGGCTCTACCTCGGCGCTTGCTACGGCCACTGGCGTCAGCTCCGCTGCTGGATACTGGCTTCCTTCGCGATCATGGGGCTCGATCTTGTGGCGCGCACCGTTCGCACACTTCTACTCCACTGTGGATACAAGGATGCGCGTCAGGGCTTTGGCTTCCGCTCTGTGCCCTCGGTGATGGAAACGTTCAAAGACCCTACGGGAACCATCGTGCGGATGTCTTTCGAAGTGCGGCACGGAGGGTGGAACATTGGACAGCATTTTTACCTCACGTTTCCGGCGCTTAATGTGTGGCAGGCGCATCCTTTTACGCCGCTTTCGAGCCCGAATAGGGAGGCTGGAGTGCAGAGACATACGTATATCATTCGTGCGTGTGCGGGCGAGACGGGGAGACTTGCGAAGCTCGCGGAGGATGCAGGGAAGAGGTATCCTGTTTGCCAGGCTACTACCCCTGTGGTTCTGCAAGGGGCGTACGGAGGCTCGATTGTGGATTGGGAGGTTGAAAATGTGCTGGCTGTGACGGGAGGGACGGGCATCACGTTTGCGATCCCTGTGGTTATGGCTGCGTTAGAGGAGAAGTCGGCGGCGCGCAACATCGAGCTTGTGTGGACGGTGAGGCATGTTGAGAATCTGGCATGGGTTGAGCCCGAGCTTGCGTTCCTCAAAGAACAACTTGGACGAGTGGCGGAGAAGAGAGGGAAACGGTTTCGCATCAGGATCTTCGTTACGAGGCCGGATACCGTGCGACATGAGAATGTTGTCCAGCATTTCGACGAGAAGAAGGAGTATGGAGGGGATGACTCACCTGCGTCTATGGTGTCGGAATCAGAGCTGGACTTTGAAGAACTGGTACGCGAGTGCCCCGGCTTCAGCATTACAAATTTGAACAATGGACGGCCGGATATATCGAATCTGGTCACGTCGTTCATGGAGCAGACGGTGGAAGGGGGAAGAACGCAAGTGGTAGGATCTGGGCCCCCAGATTTGGGAACGCAGCTTCGCGCCGCTGTTGCTTCGCACAATGCTCCGGGTGAAGTTTGGAGAGGCAACGCTAGGGGTGACGTTGAATGCGTGTGGGATGATCGAATGGGATAGAATCAAGTTCAGCTTTAGGAGTATCAAGATCTATTCGTTCATCATAAATACCCTATCCCATTGCATCGAAATGCATACATAAGTCTGAAATATGAAACGCTAAATCGCCGACATGAAATCAAACGTTACCAGCACCCTCTACCTTTCATGGAACATTCACCCTCGGCCTGAACCGTGTGTTAAAGTCCATCTGTCTAACAAACCACGCATTGTGCGTCTTCCACTCCAAATCTGGCCTCTCCAGCTCGATCTATATCATATTAGCCTCGTTCTCATCACCCATTCAGCATTTACCACGTACCTCGAATCTCCGCAAAAAGCTCGGCACCAACTTGTACACCTCCAATAGACTAACGTTCTTCCCAATGCACGTCCTTGCCCCAGCACCAAACTGGAACATGGTAGCCTTCATCTCCTTGAGCTTGTGCGGCGGTGCCTCGATCCACCTCTCCGGCCTGAACGTGTCGATGTCCGAGCCGAAAATCTCCGCCCGGCGATGCAGCACCCACGGGTTGCACCCGACGATGGTACCGCCGGGGATGAAATCGCCTAGGATATCCATACCCTGCGGCGGTACGATGCGTTCGAGGATCAGTCCAGCTGCAGGATGCATGCGGAAGGATTCCTGAATGACGGCATCAAGATACGGTAGCTTCTGCGATTCGGCCCAGGAGACAGTCTTGTCAGCACGGACTTCGACGGTGCCGTCTGCGACGGCGGCATCGAGTTCTTGCATCAGCTTTGCGTAGATGGGGGGGTGCTTGAGAAGGAAGTAGAACACGCTCGAGAGGGAGATGGCAGTTGTTTCGGAGCCGGCGAAGACCATGGAGGTGCATGATGAGAGGATGCGCGTGTCATCCATAAACTCAGGGTGGTCGTGAGCGGCTTGGGCGAACTTGGAGAGGAGGTCGACACCACGTGGGTTGGATTCATCTTCAAGACCATACTTCTTGATCTTTTGGATCTGACTGAAGCGTTCGTTGGAGCGGGTCTGCGCGAAAAGGGTGACGGGGAAGACAGTCTTGCTGAGACCGATGCGTTGGAAGAAGAGGGAAATTGGATTCTTTTCTAGGAAGAGGTCGAGGATGGGCATTTGGCCGATCTATCTTTGAGTCAGAATACGTTATTGTGAGGTCCGAGAACGATGACTTACAGGGCCTGCATAGCTTAGGAAGTGCTGCAAGAATGCGATGATACCGTCTACATCCCTGTTCTCTTCGACGAATCCCAGTCTTTTGCTCCAGGTCAGATCGCCAATGACGTCAAAAGCAAAGTATTGGAGCCATTGGCTGAAGTTGCAACTACTTCCAGTGTTTGCGTACAGTTCTTGTGTTTTATCGAGAAACACGCCAACAGTGGAGCTGACCAGCGGCTCGTAGTTGACAAGTGAACTCATAGCGAAGGCACTGTTAACACATCGACGATATCTCGCATGGTAGTCCTCGTCGACCGTAGAGAACAAAGACTGGAGACGACGACCTTTGGAAACCGCATTCTGAACAGGATAGAAGTCGGACTGTGTAAAGCAATGTTAGAACTGAAGAGAACAAACCACTGCAAAGAGTCGACATACCTTAATCATGCCCTTGTTCAGACCATAGATAATCTTGATAGCCCTCGGATCCGCAAAGGACAAGACATTCGGACCCAGTCTCACCACATCTCCATGCTCGCGATGCAGCCTGATGAGGTTCCAATGATGCTGTCTCCCCCACACATCCCAAAGCCTCCACCAATTTGTGTAACCCGCGAGCCAGTGTCCCGGATACCGGTTCAGGCCCTTCCAAAATTTATTACTGAGCAGCCAGCCAAGCGTGAGCGAAGCAAGGACAACCGGCCAGTACTGTACCAACAGCGGCAACACTCCGTTGAGCAGCATTGTGGCTAATGTTGAATTGAGACAAAGTAGAAAATAAACAGATGGGAGATTGAGCTTTCATATTCGGCCGATTATATGAGGGCGCAGCAGCCGCGCCGTACAGCCCTGATTGCCGTGGGAACATTACGCTTCTCGATCGCACGGGACTCCTGAGCGACGTGACGATGCGAGTCCCGAGGTCGGCAGTTGAGAAACATCTCTAGTGCAGCCTCAGGTTGGGGTTGGCGGCGATAAACTCCACCAGTATCCGGGGCGACTTGGCTCGTGAACTACTGGGAAACGCGGGGGCGGGGTCCGCTTTGCCATACTCCCCCCGTGCTCTTTTCCCATTGCGTTCCCATTTTGACGATCCGAGCCGGTTCGTTCATCTCGATCTCGTCATTTAGATGGCACTGGTCCCTTGCTTCCCGTCTGACTGTGCCCAGGTTTGCTTGATGCCCATCGTGGGATGAATCTGCCCAGCAGGTTGCATCAGCACTGACTCGACTGGGTGCCACACTTGGTCATTCACGATTAGGTGGTCTGAACAGCATTGAACTGCCGACTCGGCGGCTAGGCTGAGTACGAGCGATAGGAGTTGGTTGTTGCGTTAGCAGCTGGTCGGCAGTTGCATTTGACCGTAAGAGGTCAGATTGCCGAGCCCCAACGGCTCAACATTCGGCAATACGGAGCGGTTTGTAGGGAGCAGTGCAGCGTTGCATCATCGTCTATTCCCACCAACAAGTTTAATTATAGCACCTGATCCTGGTTGAACTCATCTACATATATTCGTCATCCCTGGAAAACTACCTCAAATATGCGAAGAAGCGCAAGTTCTCTCTGAGCAGCTTTGAATGTTGAAGCTGAAGGATCCGTGCAATTAATTCACCCTGATGGGGAGCACAATCGGATATCGGAATCGACTTCAATTCTGCTTCAAATGGTAAAATCAAATAATTAAATACGATCAAATTTGTGGTGTAGTTTCAATTCCACTCCCGCTTCTTCCCTAACTTGTGTCTTACGCTTTATAAAGCCATACTCCTGAATTGCTACCTCGTTGAAATCACCTCTAGTCCTCGCATCTTTGATATTAGGTGGATAATTTTTGGTCATAAAAGTAGCTTCCTGATCCAGTGGTATCTCTCTGGATTACGATCATCGATACTGAGACGCCACATGATGATCGCCAACCCTATATCACCCAGGAGGTCTATATGAATTTAGCCAGCGTGAATTTTTATCCCATACTCCATTCAGATTTGTATGCGATAGTATAGGCGTATCTAACTCAAAATCTCCCCCATGAGAAGAAGCATTGATACGTTGTATTTAGAATACAGGCTAGTGAAGGGTTGTTGTAAATATGTACGAAGATCAACGGTTTCTAAGCGAAGTGGCCTTCACTAGGGCGTCTGGTACTGAATTGCATCTGGCTTTGTGTATTATGTATACATCGTGATAATGACAAGCTGTACAGGGGCCCGGAGAAAGTCTTCTCACTCCGTTAGCCTATGAAAGGAGTGTCTGACTAAAGTAAAACAAACAAGTAGAAAATGACAAAGCTTAGGTGAATAAGAGATTATCACCGACCAATGAGGGTCGAAATGAAAGATGACGGATACCTTGTAAAATTGTTGCATACAATGTGAATTGGGCAAAGAAGCACTTGAATGTTTCAAGGTCTTCCACAGTGAGATAATTGTGTTTCTAGCAAGCCTATACTACGCGATGGATAGAAACACCATCGCAGAGAAACTCCACTTACTCCTATCCATTGACTATACGACATTCATCTACACCATACTTTTAGAGAATAGGGCATCAATGTAAATGTCAGCATGGAAGGTATGGAGTTTACCCTCCAAAAGAAAATTCAAGAAATTATTGGGCTTGCATTGCTTCAGAGAAAGATAGTGGCTTTTTCATACACGAACATGTGTCACAGGGCGTCTTGATTACAGTATACAGTAAAGAGTAAAAATAATGGATGGGTGGCAGTCATACTTATAGATCAGGAGTATAGAATCTATTCTACGAAGATTGTCCTACCAGCTCAACTGTAACGGATATAAAACCATGCTAAGGGACGGCTTTGTTGGAAATACGAAGCAGACCAAGAAGAGGATGGTGGGAAATCAAGGCGAATGCCGAGTCATGACGAGAACTTTCCCTTCGAACTGACTATACACATATGGAGTCGAAATGCTGGCCAGGATATAGGAGTCTAAGGCCCACGGCTGGCTTTGTGGCGTCTTGAGTGTAGATCCTTGTATAACGAGCACAAAAGGCCACATTGGTTATGTCTATCATAGTATGTATAAATAGTAAGCGAGACTGGTGAAGACACCTTTCAGCTCCACAGAGGTAGCCGTGGCTGCATAGCAATTACCAGTCTTTTGGTCACTCCATTAATTGACTTCTGTTCTATGCCAATGAGTGCCTTAGTGAACCTGTGCATCTGATTAATGTGCGGAGCGATATGGGGAGCGGTCGTTGGCAGCTATACGGAAGCAAGGATAAAGTAGGCAGATTTCTATTGGACAGGACTACTCTGTAGGTGTGAACGAATTGCATTGTTTTCAGTTGCATGTCGACCAAGTTGGTGCGGGAGGTGCAAGTCGGTGGCACTTTCCGTATCAGAAGTGATTAGATACGAGCACGACTGTCGACCCTACTTGCTCGACATGTCACGACGGTTCAATCCCATCCACCCATCCCATCAGCGCCTACTGAGATTGATGTGAAGTTTAATCTGAGATCATGTAATACTGCGAGGTGCTGTCCTTCGACTACACCCACCAGCGGTACAAAACTCTATCGGGTTCACCGATCCAGCCAGAAAACAGAACAGAGGACACAGTCGCCGACGACAACCCCATAAGGCAACACCTGATGCGACAAAACTTTCTCAGGCCTTGACCGAGCCTCATGCAGGTGAACGCTCACCGACTGGATGTCATGCAAGGAGGTTGGAGATATTGGGCGGCAATCGTAGGATCTGCGCGACTTTTGCGAGCCCATGCCATTTCCCCAGATTTTCACCCCGTGGCCCTTATCCGAAGGGCAATACTAAAATACCGGCACAGACAATGTGCGAAGCGATGTCATCGGCGTCGGAGTGCGTACTCGTGATCATTCCTTCTCAAGCTGATCCGAGGCTTACGGATAGTGATCGCATTGGACAAGTTTGAGACGGCCACGCAGCAACAATCAACCTGGAAAATGCGGACGCGGACCTGAACCAGACTGTGGAACAAGCAAACACGAAGAAAACCCTGATAGCTCACTTGCGATGGTTGGGCTTTTTCAGGCTCCACAAGCCCACTCGAAGCTTGTTGTTTCGCGATGGATGAGTCACCGCAAAACACGTTGAAGCGCATGCAGCTTGCAGCCGCGTATGCAAGCGTGACTCCCGTCCGCAAACTCTGAAACAAGTGCAAACGTCAGTGTTCACGTCCAACTGACGATTTACACATAGACTACATGCAGATGACATGGCAGAGCAGGATTGCAGAAGGGTGGGAGTTGGAAGTCGCCGCAACTAGCCGGATTACCGAGCACATGACAGCGGCATCCTGTGTCGAGTAGAACCCGGTCGAGCTGAGCGCCACCAAAAATACTCTAGGTCTGGTAAAGAGGATCCCATCTTCATGCGCAAGATGCGCGATCAACCGTGCGTGCTGGCGGGGAATTGTTTTCCAGTGAAGCAAGCGAAGCAAGCGAAGCACCCAGTGCCGAGGAGTGACGAATATCTCCCGCCACAACCGACTCGGAAGAGATACGCTTGTGAGGCGCAGCCAGACAGATCCGACTCGCAGGTGTTGGCGGCGCCTTTGCAGATTTTGAAACGGGGAATACGTGGATCGCTATCAATACCACGGCTGTTAAGGGTCAGCGATAGGTGAATCCGGGGTTGGGCTCCTTCCAGACTTGCGCAATCGCTTTCTTGGGTGCGCCTCAGCAGAGGATACTTCTCTCCACTCATGGAGAGGGAGCGAAAGGGGAAGACATGTGTTGAAACGGCCTTGAGATGCAGCTTGCTCTACTCTACCAGATTGACGATGTTCCTGCGAGGCTAACGGAGGCCTCCCCGGTAGGGGAATGCCTTACAAAATTGCCATGAGTGGACCCTTTGGCCAGGTAAAAGGTAGACGATGGCCGTGACGGGCTAGAGGTCGGAGACAGGCGAAGTCGGCAAAGGCGACCCCGAGGGATGATCGACATAGACCGCCACATCACAGCCTCGCACTGCCACAGCCAGCAGAATCCTGCCCTGCCACGTCCCCAGCACGTGTCGAGCAAGCGAGAATCGACGTGGCTTGGAGCACCAGACCAGCTGTCGTCATGGTCGACAGAGGTGTCGGTCGATGGAGCAGGTCGCGCGTTCTGCTTCAGCACGCGCCCAAGCTACTCGCGATGGCACGCTGATTCTTCTGGACCGCGTCTGAAAGCCCGCTCGATCACATGAGGGCCCCACGGGAGGGTTTTTTGGAGGCTTCCAACATCCTTGCTACATCCCTGCTAATCCAAGTGATTGGGCTGACTGTTTCCTGCCCATTTTTAGTGCCGAGCAACGTCGTCCTGTCATCGCACCAAGGCAACGTCCAACTCTCCCGCCATCCTCCAGATTCAATGGCAGGCTTTTCATCCGCGTATGCTCGATGCGGAAGCAAGACCGCTGCGGTGCCGTCTCCTTTTGGTCCCCTTGGATGCCCTCAAGAGCTTCCAGAAAACTGCATGCTGGGATATGACGGTTGCAGTGTAACTTCGGGGTAACATGCTCGAGCCCAACAAAGGCGCCTGGAGACACCCTCGGCTCACGCATTATTCGGCGTATAGGTAGAGAGCTCGTTCGTTCCGCTGCATGTTCCGTACGTGCAGCAGATCACCCTGTAGGAATATGCATGGTCGTCCGTGAGCGCGGCCTCTGCTGCCCTCAGCTGCCTTGGTCACCACAGTGGACACCACAGTTGGACGGTAATGTCTCAATAGTGCTTTTCTTGCTTGTATCGCGCACGCGAAGGAGCGCCTCTGCTATCAATTTCATCTCCGCCTGCAAGTCTAGGCGGGTTCGTGGCAGCCATGAGGACCTCGCAATATTCCCTCGTACAGGCTCCACCTATCCACGCGCTTCAACGGCGCGAGCAACGCGGTCGCCGTGTCGGTCGGTCAGCTTGGATCCGACTAGACCTGCAGCTGCATCGTCGCCATATATGCACGATTAAACAAGCTAGGTAGATGCGCAATGCAGCCAAACGGGGCAGTGTGCATGATACCCTGGCGGGCCCTTGTGGCCACGGCGGAGCCGGCCTATGATCGTCCCCCTCGTCGGCGCTCTTAAGGTATGCCCACCCACCACCCGACTAGTTTCTCTACCCTCACCTCTCACCTCGCCCTTCTCCCCCCTCATTCGTCCGTCCCTTTCTTGTCTCCCCCTCAAGTACAAGGCGCACCGCAAAAACGTAATTCCGCCTGAGACAACACTCCCATTCTCTTTTGTTCTTTCGTTACGTTGATCCGCCGTCCCATATAATATCGCATCGTCTCGCGCACCCTCACAGTCCGTCAAGAAAAGAAAAAGAAGTCATGCCGATTCAATTATTACCTGCCTCGGCAGCCGCCTTTGCACCACGCTCGACCGTCAACATTGTGCTCAGCTCCAAGGCAGAGCCATGGTTGACACAGACGCTGAAGAGGATCAATCGGGTTAAGCGACCGCTCAACAGTGTGCAGCAACATACCCGGTGTCTCACGGAAACCCTGTCAGGATCCAATGCCATCTGGTCTCTGTGCTCCATCATGGTCCCCAAGGCCCCCGATTCGGAACTTCGCAAGGACGCCAACCCGCTTGTGGAAGCCATCTTCAACTACCAGGTTATCCATATCGAGGCGTACGTCGTGCACGTCGACATGGTCTCACAGCATGAGGTTGCATTCAAGCTCACGCCTGAGACCATCGAGGCGCTTACCGAGTACCACAAGGACATCTACTCGGTCGACGTGTCGGCCAACACCTGGAACTGGCCCGAGAAGGAGGCGCAACTGAAGAAGCTACAGGATGAGTTCGTGCAGGCCGTCAACCGCTACGTGTTCCGCACCGGAGCACGCGCACTGGAAGGTATGGAAGAGGAAGGAGCGGGAGAACTTCTTGAGGGCCGAGGTGAGGACGTCAAGGGCGCCATCATGGGGCTGTTCCACCCGCTTCTTCCTCCTCCCCCCAGAATCGTCGACGTTGTCCGACCTGCCCCGTTGCTTCCAAGCTCACCGGGCGCTTCCGGCTGGTGGCCTAGCCACGTCTTGCAGTCACAGCCGGCGCCCGTCCAGTCGTGGAGGACGCTCTCGTCAACCCCTAGCCCGACCATCACCACCTGTGGTGAATCGTCTCCTTCCTTCTGGAGCACCATGAGCATGGAGGCCGTGCAGCTGCCTTCCCCGACGCCTTCCTTCAGCCAGCCATTCAACACGACGAGCCATTACTACAGCCCGCCCCAAGCAGTGGCACCGATACCTGCTCTCCCTCTGCCTAGCATGCTTGCCCAGCAATGTGGGTCAAGCGCCGTGCACAGCGGATTCAGCAGCGGTTTCGGATGGGATACCGGATTCGCACCACAGTACGCCGCCTTCACGTAAGACGTACACGTCAGAACGTGGTACCTGTCCTCTGTCACATTGCTTGGAGAGCGCGGACCTGGCCCGTCCCCCCTGATCTTTCCACACTGCACGGGTTGATGCGCACAACCCTGCGGCTTCGGCACGACACGAGACGAAACATATGCGATATGCACGAAAGTGATGTACAACACTCCTCGACATCATTATACCAAGGCATGGGACGGCGTTTGATCGATTTTAGCGAGCGTTTTGCTTTTCTCCTCTCTTCTCCCGTACAAAGTTTCCTTGATATCCACGCTACTTTTCCTTTTTTTTTTTTTTTTTTATCAGCGAGCTTTTCCTTTTGTTGCTACCATGCATCCAGCGGCCGGACCAGGTCTGTCAATTTTTTCCTTTGCATCTCTGGGAGGTTCGCATGTCAGGCATTTTAAAGACGGATCAGCCTCACGGCTACGAGCAGGTATACTCGGCTGGGTTCATATTTCCTTTTTTTTCCTTTTTAATGCCGTCTGACGCCTTTACGACTGCGATCTCTTCACTGAGCATGGCATGCCACTCATGATTGATATGCAGTTACGAAAAGACGCCTTGTTGTCTACTCAGGATGGGGGCTGGTGGGTAGGGAAGGCAGGGCCCGGTCGGACGAGAACGAGGCCAGATCTCTTCGTACCAGCCGCACCTTGTCCTTCTCTACGCACGGCCTCTACTGGCATTGATTGCTGGCAGGATCACTGGGAGACGACGGCAAGAGATACACACAGGCATCTGGGATGCCGTACTGTAATCTTCGTCCCTGCACCGCAGCCTCGGACGGGTGGACTCAGCAGCAGTTTTGTCGGTGCAAGAGCTAGTCTCTGGCGGCGTGGTCTTCTGCTTGCGGAACAAACACGCGGTCGGCACGGTCAGGGCTGGTGGTGGTCTGCTTGGTCAGGGGGCCGTAGGACAGGGACTGTAGGCTCACCCCCTACTCTTCAGGACTGAGTCTTGGAAGAAGCACCCCCGGGCGGGGTGAATCGGGTGCTGGTGGAAGCAAGCTTCTTCATAGCGTAAACTAATCAAAAAAACGAACTTGTACCTCTTGAAATTTCGGGCTTCCTTGGTGATGCTGAAGTTGAACTAACCGTTGGATGGATAATGCTAAGTCATGACGCGAGGCCCACCTGGGCAGGGTCCAGCGGAACGGGCAAAGCACAGGCAAGGCTGCTGCACACTGGCAGCCCTGGCAGCCCTGGCAGCCCTGGAGTGCACAGACTCATGGGGCTCTGCGGATCATTGCTGCCAGGCGGTCGGAAGCGGGATGGTGGGCGGGCTGGTGGGCGGGCTGGTCGCAGAACGGCTGCGGGTGGTTGCTTGTTTCAAGTAGGCTTGGGCCTGGGAAGTGGGCTTGGATGATAATAGGTGGTGGTGACATGGAGTGCAGTGTGCACAAAGAGCCGGCGGTGGTGAGGCTGGGCGAGCGACAAAGCGGGCACCACTCCGCCATCAACAACACTGCACTTGCATAAGTTGAAAGTACACGGCCGCCAAGCGCGATGCATGTGAGCGCGCGATAGCAGCAGCGACCCGAGAGAGAGCCCCAGGAGCCCAGGCGTAGCGTAGTGTGAGTTGCATTCAAGTGGGCGACGGTAGCAGCCGCTGGGGAAGATGCCGCCCGCAAACGACTCCTCCATGTCCCGCTATCCCAGCCCGCCCGCAGAGCCCCAGGTGAGTGTCCCATTGTCCATGCTGTGCAGCCAGGCATGCTCTAGATACCGTCGACGTGGTCTGACTTTACCTGCCTGCGCCAGGACCCCGCTCCGTACATCTCGCAGGCGCTCAACGACGCGCTGGACAGCCCCGTCACCCAGCACGTCTACAACCTCGCCGCCACCCTCACCACCACCCAGCACGACGACGCAGACGCAGACACAGACCACGACCACGATCACGACCACGATCACGACCAAGATCACGACCAAGATCACGACCACGACCGCGACCGCGACCGCAATCTCGACCTGGACTCGCAGCTGCGCTCCCTGCGCGCCAACCTCGACGAGCACACCCAGGCCCTCTCCCAGATCGGCGTGCATCTCGGCCACCACGACGCCAACCTGGACCGCCACCAGGCCCGCCTCGAGCGATCGCGCGACCGCCTGCGCACCCTCGAGCGCGAACGCAGCGAGCTCGAGCACCGCGACCGCACCGACCGCCTGCGCCGGGTGATGAACCGCCTCGGCCGCCTCCACAATGACAACCAGAGCGCCGAGCCCAGATCCCAGGCCTATGGCGATCGCGTGCCCAACCGAAACAGCCTGTACGACTGGTCGCCTGCCAACGACGAGGCCGACGACGAGGCTGAGCTCGAGGGCATTCTGCAGGAGCTGCGTCGCGAGCAGCCCAATACCCATCCGGACGTCTTGCGCTTGCTCGGTCGCTCCCAGCTCGACTCGGAGAGAGAGCGGTCCCGCGCCCAGGTCAGCCGCTTGCTTAATACGTCGCAGCCTTCGCAGACGGAGAGTTCCCTCAGGTCGGCCGCCCTGCTGCAGTCGGTGCGGAGGAACCCCAGGTTCGCCGCGAGATCGAGGGACTTTCAGCAGCGATATGCTGACCGCGAGGCTACCAGGTCGCCGCATCCGAGTGACTGGAGGGATAGGACCTATGAGTCGACGCGCCAGGCTATGGAGCGCTTGTCGCAGCAGAGGAGGGAGACCATCCGCGATCGCGATATGTTGCAGCGCGTGGACTCGTACCGAAGGAGTTATCTGGATCGCACCCAGGCTGCGTCCGCACAGGTGAACCCTATGGTGGAGCAGACGATTAAGTATCTGTCGAAGATACGGCAGTCGCAGAGTATTGATGATTCTTTGAATCACGCGATAGATGCAGGGTTTCTGGGGAAGGAATACTTCGTAGACGACTACCATGACTTTGTGCTGGATCCGTTCACTTTGCCGCCCCCGGCGGAAACGTCGTGGCTGGCTCCCGGAGCTGTGCTGGTAGGTTTTTCTCATGATTCTAGCATTGGAATTTTACTGACGACTCAGTCCGGCTGCCAACATGCCACACACGTTGCATCGACGACCACCCTAGCCTCTGGCCCCTACCGATCTCCCCATCCAGCCAGCCGGCCCGCAGTCCCCAGCCTCACAGACCCATTACTCGATTGGAGGACATCCTCACGCGACAACCTCTTCTGGGACGAACCCATTGTCAACCTACCGCCCGCTCCCCCCGAGGTAGTCACCACGCACTCCTCGCACCAAGACCGCTGGCCCGTCAAGGTCCGTAAACCACCCCCAACACACCCCCTTCATCCCTTACTAACCCTTCAGGTAACCATCCACTCCGTAGACTACACCCTCATGACCCTCACCGCCACCATGGAAGCCTACAACGTCCCCTCTCACCCCCACTCCCACCAATCCCTCCTCTCTTCTTCGTCCATCCCCGAACCCTACACCCGCACCTCCTCCATAACCACCTATCTCGAGGGCGAAATCATCGACTTCAACACCCACACTCTGCTCACCGAGTCGTTCAACTCCTCCCCTGCGACGGACGCCACGTATTGGCGGAAACTCACCGTCTTCAAGGACATGTCGGATGAGGAGGTGGTGAGGTGTCTGTGCAGCAGGGAGTGGGTAAGGGAGGTGCTGAGTAGGGAGTGGGTGCTTATGCGGTGGAAGGAGAGGTGTTTTGTCAGGGCGTTGAGGCATGTCAACCCTTCTTCTTCACATTCTGGGGCCGGGGGGCAGCAAAGGGAAGGTGAAGATGGTGGTGGGGATGTAGAGCGGGGAGAGGAAGCCGGAACCAGATTACACGACGTGGAAGAGGGGTGTGGACTTACGATTAGTGGGTTCTACTACGTTTGTATGAGGAGGAGGGATGGGCGGGTGGAGGGGTTATATTATGATCCGCAGAGTAGCCCTTATCAGTGTTTGGAGTTGGAGAGTGTGAGGGGGGGATGGTTTCCTAAGTGGGGGTTTAGGTAAGGGAGGTGGGTGGGTGGGTGAAGGGGGGATTGGGGGGTGGGAGAAGGAAAGTGAGGTATTGCTATGTACTGTAGATATATGCATGGGGTGGCGTTTTAGGTAGGATGGGCGTTGATCGCGGTGGAGCGATCGGATGGGTAGAACATGGTGTGATCAACTGCATACCTTTCTTCTCTTACTCGCCCACGGTTAGACAGTGGATAGTTCACTATCCATACATACACCCGGCCAATCTTTCTTCCAGTGATGCATGTAAATAACGCACTCGCTTCTCTTCCTCCATACACAGCGTACGTGGGGCACAGCTCCTTCCGGTAGGTAGCCCTCTACGTATGCCCGCCTGCCCTTCTGTCTAACCCGCGCCGTACCACTGAGGGATAGTACATGGCAATATTGGCGATATGTCAGGGGTCCCATATGTAAGGTTGGTTTCTCAAGTAGGCGTTTTGTGGAATGGGGGGTTGGCTGGTGGTGGTGATGATGACGATGATCATCATCATCGCGCTAACTAATTGGAAGAAGATGGACTGATCCTCGTTCGGATGAACTTCGTCTATATATACCGCGCTTTTTTTTTCCCCGCTTTCTCTTCTTTCCTTTCTTTTCCTCACTCTACCTCACGTTTCTTGAGGGCGGACTGGAGCGTAGCATTTTATGACTTATGGTGCGGGTCGAGGACTAAAATTCGGGGATTGGAAGATCGCGAGGGGACTTGGGGGACTGAAACTCAAAGAATGGTGGATCGTGGAGTGCGGGTCGGGGGACCGAAGTTCGCGAGGTGCTGCCCATGGAGGGGGTTTGGGGGGATTAAAACTGGAGAGTATGAAGAATATGGAGGGGGCTTGGTGGGGTGAAAGATGATGCATGGGGGACGATGGAGGGGTTGGGGGACTAAAATACGAAGATTGGAAAATAATGGGGGGAGTTTTGGGAGACGCAATATGGAAATGAGGATGTCGATGGAGGGCGTCTTGTGGATTGGAACACGATGGGCAGTGGATGATGGAGGGGTTGGGGGCCTAAAAATGGAGATGAGGTTGTTCATGGAGGGAGTCTTGGGGACTCAAAATGGAGAAACAGTTGCTGATGTAGCGCGTCTTGTGGGCTGAAATACGAAGATTGGAAGATTATGGGGGGCCCTGGTGGACTGAAACACGGATGTCGATGCACCATGGAGGGGAACCTGGGCGACTGAAACTCTTAGATCATCGACCTATGGAGGGTTTCTCGGAAAACTAAAATCCCGGACCCCTTTTGTCATGTGGAGCCTTTCCAAATCGTCAGAACACAACGCTATGACGCTCTGGGCGGGCTTCTTCCCTTCTTCAAATTTCCCGGTTATATGACAAATGCGTCTTCTTCTCGGCCCCCGCAGTGGGTGACTGAAAATTGCGAATATCAACCTCATGTGCGCGTGGCGAGCGACCATTTACCATGTTTCAAGACCGGCACCTGGGGAACAAAAGGATCTTCCGGAGCACCTCTACATGTGCGCCTTTGGGCTCCTGCGGCAGAAATCGAAAAAAAAGAGAATTTTAGCTGTTCCTGGACTTCTCGAAACTTGGACCCGGGCTCGCGAAAATGGACGAAATACGTTTCATGTGTTCTTGTGAGCGTCTAAAATACCTAAGCAACTTGTGCATGTGCTTGGGGGCCGGCTTCTTCCTTCTTGAGGCGAATCAAAAACAATTCATCTTGAGCAATGTGTCCTGTGCGTTTGGAGCGGGCTAAGCATGATACTGATCAAGTATGTGCGAAATACACCTGAACGTCTTCGATGTTTGGAGTTTCCTGTCTCTCTTTCATCACCTAAATAAAGGAAAAGCGCTCAAATGTCGGGTGTGCCCGCTGACTCCGTTCTACACGCACCGTAGACTTCGGAGGACCAAAGAAATCCCAGACTCTTTACATGAGTTCGGTGACTGTCCCGCTTTCAAAAACCTGACCGGACTTCCTGTTTGAAAAGTTTGAAAATGTTCCCGGTATCGCATCATGACTGGCCAGTACTGTGATGTGAAACACCTATTTCGACAGCAACACATCCGCGTAGGTATATGTCGCTCAGATCGCTCCAAGAAAAAAAATCGACGGTAGTAATATTTATGCGTTCGGTGCGTGGACTTGCGCTCAGAACTCTGAAAATCTCTGGTGGCTTTCAAGAACAATCACTATTGCTCAATGGGACTCTTTGCTGTGGACACCGAACCAGAAGGTCCGAAGAGGAATGTGGCGGCCTTGCGTGTGTGTTTCAAAGTGCGAAAACCGCTCTTACATTCACCGAAAACGCAGACTTGTTGAAGTATGTGTTTCTTGGCCGCACACCTCCTTGTTAACATCGGAAATGGGTTCTCCTTTTTGACCATCTCTGGCCGACATATACCCTCTCTTCACGTTCTGGATATGAAAAGATATTCGAAAGTGGGCTATGACGCCCTGGTCCTTGTCCTGTCTTCTTGCTTCCAAAAGTCAAAATCTTTCGACAAAAGAAGGAGTTTAAACTGTATGCGAGCCCGGAGAACAGTGGTATCGTTCCTTTCAAAACTTTTGATCACGACGCTCGATGCCTGACCCGTTCTTTGGACCAAACCGTCTATGCTAAAAAGCAAATCGCCATTAGCGACTATGCGGTTCCCTTCTTCTTAACAACGCAGCGTGAGACCAGATTCGGACTGTTTAGACCTATGCGTGCCAGAAATCTTGAGCGATATCACATGCCTGGTGACCACCGCCTTCATTATACATTAATGTCTTCCATGATGCCTGGCGAGGTTTAATCTCATGGTTTCTAAAGTCTTGGTGGACGAATTGCATGAAAGCTTTCCCCGGGACGTGGCCGAAAAAAGAGTTGAGGAGATCGATGGAGAAAGGATTTTGCCCTGTTTCCGGAAGCATGGGAAACATACCGGAGCCTTTTACTGCTAACAATGAGGCGTGAAGTACCTTATTCGGTGTCCTGGGCTCTAGAGTTTCTTGCCTGACCTCTTCACCACACTGGTCCTAACAAGTGCATTATTACAAACTGAAAATCCGGGAGAAGAAGAATATGGAACTTGGAGCAGTGGAACTTAAAAAATATGATACTAGGCCTATACCTGACGCCGAAGGCCTCTCCTCCACACCTACTTAACCCACTCATTATGTTTCTTCTTTTCGGAACCCTCTATTGTCTTCGATACCGAAAACGAACCAAGGACATGCGTTATGCCGCCAACCATCTTGCTCACAGAGTTGATGACCGGGACAAACCTACCCTATCGATCGATATGATATCCATGCCCTACTCCTTATTACATGTTGCGCTCTTCTTCCGCGAACTTAACATGTTGGAACGATTAAGCTATACACAGGCCCTCGTTTCTCGAAAGCAATAACAGTGGGACCATATGCCTCGCGCTACACCGTTGCAACAAGACGAGACATATGCGCTCTTTAGGCATTCGGTTGACCATCTTCTAATGTGCACGGTAATTTCAGTATGCTTGAGTCCTGTCGGTACTCAGCACTGGAAAATGGATTAACATATATCGATGTTGTGTCCAGTTCTACTACTCGTGGGCATCTCATGATGGGCTCGTGACCTGTTCTAATATCCCATCCTCTCGGAGTCAATGTGTTGCGCGTCTTTTCTGAACCCAAACTCGATTACGATGGATGCCCTTACCCTGATATCTAAGAGGCTTTGCAATATGTACCATCTTTTTGGCATGCTTCTCGTAAAAAAGGTGAACGGCACATCCATGCGTGGACTCGCTTTC
The DNA here is from genome assembly GCA_033220655.1 of Pseudopithomyces chartarum. Taxonomy (NCBI): domain Eukaryota; kingdom Fungi; phylum Ascomycota; class Dothideomycetes; order Pleosporales; family Didymosphaeriaceae; genus Pseudopithomyces; species Pseudopithomyces chartarum. Next base: position 1,057,890 of record WVTA01000018.1, on the reverse strand, counting down.
TCGAATGTTGAATTCAAATGGAATATTTGTCTTTGTTCCTTGCCTAGAAAGCGCTCTCGGATCTATTTGTTGCAGGCAGTACCGTGTGCGCTGTCTTCCTGCTCATGGAACGAGAATTCTTGAGCTCCAGGGCATCGAGCGTCTCACGCATCAAACTTAGATTACCAGAGACCGTCCGTGTAACCAATTTCCAGAGTTCGTAAACATGACTTATTTGTTCCATGGTCTGCTGCATCGATATGAACCTTTTTTTTTCGATGCATACTCTCCCTCTCCCAGATTACACACTACCAAAGGTTGTTTGTGGCTCGGTTTTCTAAGATGTAGCGATACAAATTCATGACCTGGAGCAACCTGTTCCCTAGAATGAGGTCTAGCGGCCCTATTCATGCGGCCCAGTTCGAAATTTAAAAGGGCACTCATTTATGCCATCGGTCTTCTGAGCACGAGATACGGTCTTTGTATTAATTTCAAAATACGACGCGAAGATATATGTGCCCTCGTGGTCCGTTAAAAAAGAACCTGAACAGAGCTTCATGGCCTGGAGCACCCCGAGCCCTTGGATCCAAAGCAGCTGAGATGCTCGACATGATGCGCTACATTCTTTACAGCTCTGATAAAACACTTACAGGTACCTTCTAGCAATCCAACTTGGGCGCTTCTTCATCAACGCTGCCACCATGTACTCAAAAGAACTTTGACCGTATATGTGTCTTGTGCTTATCTTCCTGGTTTAATCTGCTTTGGATATATCGACATCATGGATTTATGTGCCCTCCCTGGTTCGGAAGTTTGGCTCATTCACGCCATGCGAGGTGCTTCACCCCCTTGCTCTACCTTGAAACTTCAGCTCACAGTTTTCATGGAAGCTCTTCTTCTGTCTTCTACTCCTCAACTTTGAAATCCTTCAGAAAGTAACCCATGTGCGGTTTCTCTCCTTCCGGGACCACTTGGAAAAAATGCAATAATCTCCCCATGGGAGCTGTTCTTCTCCTCTTCCGGAAAATCTGCACTAATGCGCACACTTTAACTCAAACCCATGTGGCTTCCTCGTCTCCTGTTACTTTGTCTCAAAGACAACTTCTCAACTTCCATGGGCACTCCTATTACTGTGCCACTTCACTTCAAAGATTATGTGGTCATCTCAATGTGCACTTACCGATTCTTTCTCCTTCCACCAGGAAGACGCGGGAAAGCCCGGAAATGAGTACAAAAAACCACCTGCAGAAACATTCACGAAAAGGACTGTAAAGCTGCATGCCCGTCCTGCTAAATTGGCAAAACGTGACCCAATGAAACGGAACGTCGAAAGAATATTCGTAATCGGCTCACGAGCGTAGATCCCTGCGCCGACCCGAAAAACAAAATCAAAAAAGCGATGCACAGAGTTACAAGTCAATTTTAGTAACTAACTCAAAGCTGGCCTTGGAGAGATATTGGTCGGGGGCGCGTACTGTAAATTTGGTCAGAACAAACCATGTTCGTTTTCCCTACGCAACAAACCTCAAACCTGACTGTTATTTCTTCATGTCCACCGCGGTAGCTCTTGGAAAATTAACGATGATGAACCTTGGAATCGGACGTGCAAAAATACATCGGATCGGGAACATGAGCCCTCCGCGCACGTCGCTTGGAAATTACAAAATACAAATCCCATAGGCTATGTTATCCTTGGTCGTTAAAATAACAGACATGATGGATTATGGAAGGATCGCATATCTGTCCAATATATCTCCCAACGGCACTCTCCCCTCTCGTTCCTCTACAATATGACGATAAACAGTTCGCGCTTCTATGTATGTGTCCTCTGTACTCGGAATTTGAAAAGGAAAGGAAAAGGCAGCCATGCTCGCCCCGTGTCTTCCGGTTGACATATGCCTGTATTTGCGGCATACGGGACCTGGAACGATTAGGCAAGTTTACGTACACAGGACGTGAAGAATACGTTAAATGTGGAGGGAAGGAAAGACTTTGGGATCCAGAACGGAATGGGAATAAGATCTGTATGCAGCAGCACACACCAGAGCATGACATTATCGAGGCACATTACAAAATTTCACGCTATCAATCCATGCTGGACGCAACCAAGGCCCCACAAAAAAATTCATATTCTTCGGCGTCTGTCCAAAAATCCTAGAGCTCTGTATCATGTGGAAGGAACGTCGGATTCTTGAATCCAGGATATAATGACCAAAAGGCCGAACATATGTGTGCAGCAGAGGATCTAGCGCACTATGAATTCTTAACTCATCCCAAAACGACAATTCTACTAGTCTATGCTGGACGTTTGAAAAGCATCGAAATACAGTTCCATGTCTTTTCTGCGTCTGTTCAAAAATACAAAAGCTCTCTGTCATGTGGGACGAGCGCCACTTCTCTATTCTAAAGAGAATAGCAAGCAAGCCATGTGCAGCGGACACAAGCTCAATATATTCGCCTCCCTCATCGAAGCGGTTTATCTAAAGAACTCATACTGGACGTTTTGAAACCTCACGAGCGTATTTCACGTCCTTCCGCGTTTGACCAAAAACCTTAGGACTCTCTGTCCCAGCATGTGCAGCAGCACACACCAGCACATTACATATGCCCCGCCAATCCAAACGGCGCTGTCGCATTCGTATGCTGAATAGCACTCAAACAACCCCACGAATTCTCCATGGCCGTCTGTCTCTAGAGCATCATGGATCTCACCAAAAGACTGAACGTTGGAGATCATGCAGCACCCCTCAGCGAAGTCACCTATCAGATACGCAGATATCTCACACGATGACTAGAACTGCTTTTGTAACTGATCGATGTCTCGATGCGGGTGCTTCTCAAACAGTACCTATACGACCCGATGAGTGTTGCCTTCTGCCTTAAGTAAATAGCTGTCGCAGGATAACTAAAAACAGTTGCTGGATTTGGTGATGTCTCACGTGGGCATCTTCTCGAAACATGAACAAGAAAATATCATGGAGGCTGTCTTCCGTTTCGAAAATTTCAAACTCTCGAAGTATGACTACAACTCTTAACACGAATGTCTGATGTCTTGCTTTGGAATTCCTGCTTAAAACCCAGCATAAACTTCCATGAGAGATGTCTTCCGTTGCTATATAAGAACGCAGCTCTGAGCTCATGACCAAAATCGTTACCCAGATATCGGATGTCCCCCTCTGGCCTTCTTATCAAGACAAGAAACCGCCGATTCCAAGCCTATGGGGCCTGTCTTTCCTTCCAAGAAATACACAACTCACAGATCATGGGTAAAAGCGCGCTTGAAGTATTCAATGTCCAGCTTCGGACGCCTTTCTCAAAAAATGTCTGAGTAACGAGCTGACGTGCGCTTTCCTCCGTAATAAAAAAGCGCCATCTCCCTCAACGGGCATGACCAAAATCAGGTGATGGAAAACTTGATGTCTTGGATTGGCCTTCCTGAAAAGTTCAACTGAAATACACATGGGCGCTTTCCCCCGTTCTAACAATCAAAGAGCTCCCAGACGATGAATAAGACTGCCGACAGACACCGCAATGTCTGGCTGTGCGTGGTTCTTAAAGCTCCGCCAATAAGGTCGCATGGACCTCTCCTCTGCTCGAAAAACTACTCAACTATCAACTCATGACTAAATCTGCCATTGGAATATCCATATTTCGTCTGCCTTGTTTCTCAAAAAAAAAAAAAAAAAAAAAACGCTCAAAGAATACATGTGCGCTGTCATCCGTTTTGAAAAACACCCAGCTCAGACGATAACTCGAAAAAGACTACCGATATGCTGTATGTCCCGCTTTAGACGCCTTCAAAAAACCTTCGTGGACAACCTCATGAACTTGTCTGTTCCAAAGACACTCGGCGCTCAGGCAATACCTAAAGGTATTATATCCAATCTCTAAATGTCGCGTCTGCTCTCCTTCTCAAAAAAGTCACCAAGGACGCTACATGGGCCCTTCTTCCGTTCTCAAAACTATATATGGGGGTATGACTAAGACATCGTCAATATGCCCAATGTCCTGTCTGCTCTCCTTAAAACAGGGCAACAAGGACTTATGGACCTCTCCTCCGTTCCGAAACCTCCTCAAGGATTATATCATGACTAAGACATCGTCAACATGCCAAGTGTGTGTCTGCTCTTCTCAACGCTTCGCACAAAGACCTCATGGACCTCTCCTCCGTTCCAAAATTACACACGTATCGTTGCATGCCTAAACCCACCCTCTCAACTCCTTAAAATCATGCCTGTCTTCCTTCCTGAAATCCGGCAATCGATACTTTATGGACCTTTCCTCTGTTCTCAAACCTACTCGTCTATCGCTTCATGATTAAAAGGAACATCAAGTCACTTCATGTCCCACCTCGACCGCCTCCTCAAAACGTTGCATCAATGATCTCATGGATCCATACGTTCCAAAACCACTCCTTTATGACACCATGACTGGAAAAGATCACAAAAACAGTCTATGTTCTGGTGTGGGTGCTTCAACCGCACGGTAAACAGATATATGTCCCCCGTCCTGTCTCGAAAAAATTATAGGACGATATAATGTGGTGTGTGCCGTGGACACCAAACCATGTCACTATAAATACATGTGGGTGTTTGCATCTATACAAACGCTATTATCCTTCGGACGGTTTCTCCAAAAAAGAAAGAGAACAAGAAAAAATACATGCCTCAAGTTCTCTGGCTGGAAAGCTACGTTGGCTGAGTATATGTCCCCCTTCCTATCCCGAAAACCAGGTAACAGACAACTTATGTGGAGTGGGTTGTGCCGTGGACACTAAACTCAATCACACCAACTTTATGTGGGCGTGAGCTTACATATCAAGACGCCAATTTCCGGCCTCCTTCTGAAAAAGACCTTTGCAACGATCACATGTCTCCAGTCCTCTGTCTTGAAGTAAACGTTCAATGACTCCATGTCCTCCGTCCTGTCTCGAAAACCTGATGATAAAGACGCTATGTAGAGTGGGGTGTGCCGTGGACAAAAAAGCCATTCATGACGTATTCATGTGGGCGTGGATATCTATCAAATAGCCAATGTCCCACTTCGACTTCCCTCTCAAAGAGACGCCGTAAAGATACATGTCCTCTGTCCTGTCTTAAAAGATACATTGAATCAGTACATGTCCCCTGCCCTCTTTCTGAAGAAAATCATTCAGTGACTACATGTCGACCTTCCTGTCTCGGTGACAAATCAAAGAAAGACCATGTGTATGACTACATGTCCCCTGTCCTCTGTCTCGAAGGAAACGTTCAACGATTACATGTCCACCGTCCTCTGACTCGAAAAGCAAAGCATGAACTATTATGTGTAGTGCTGTGCGCCGTGGACAAAAAGATTATTCATGACTCACTGATGTGGGCGTGAGCACTTAATCCTAAGTACAACGATCCGATGTGGGCGTGAGCACCTAAAATCGTTCAACATGCTATCATGTGGGGGTGGGCACCAAAACCCACACAATTTCTGAATGTGGGCGTGCGCACCCGAACTCCCTTACAACTATCTAATATGGGCGTGATCCCCTAACCCAATCCATAACCACTCCATGTGAGCGTAAGCACCGAAAATTGTTCCAAATGCTGTCATGAGGGTGAGCTCCTAAACACAACTACAAGAACTACATGCGTGCGCGGAGATCTAAACCATGAAAAGAAAAAAGACTGAATGTGGACGTGGCACCTGCGGACGAGACAAAAATTCCGAACGACACCTAGTATGGAAAGGGAGGACGTCTGAAAACGACAACTAAAACGATCGATGGATTGGGGCTGAGAGGTTTGAGGTTTGAGGTGGTGTGGGCATGGTGGTGATGATGATCAGTACGAGTATTGCTAGGATCTTGAATCTTGAGACGGGGGAGGGGGGAGGGGGGTGGGAGATCACCAGCACTGCTCCCCTCCTCGATTCTTATCCTCGGAAGGAAAGTGAGAGTAAGCTTCAAAATAAAAAGTGCTATAGTTAGGTAAACCCGATTAACGCTACCCATCGATTACCCAATTACTCATATCTATCATGCAACGTACCCAATAACCCTTCTACACTTACTATACAAGTCCGTCCAAACGCCAGTTCAGTTCAGTCCAGTTCAACGCCATCCATGCACCCATGTACCTAATCTTCCCTCCCACACAGCCTACAACCTCACCCTTCCCTCCTCACTCCTCCCCCCAAACAACCCCAAGAACCCCCCTCCCCTCTCCTCCCCCTCTCAACAGCCCTATTCCTCCTCCCCCTCTCCACCTCATCCTCGCCCCCCATCCACCTCGGTCGCTCGAACGACCAATCCCTCGTCTCAAACGTGTTCCTCACCCTCGCTCCGAAGTCCGTGAAGAAATTACCTTCCTCCTCCTCTCCACCCCCATCCCCACCGCGCAACCTATGACTTCGGGTCGTCCGAGATGAAGGTCCAGACGAAGAAGACGACGCGCCCATCGCCCCGCTCCCCAGCAAGTCCTCCGGCTCATCCGCATACCGCTCCCCCCTCGACCTCTGCGCAAGCCCCAACCCTAGACTCCCGTTGCCAGCACCAGACGAACTCTGCACCTCGCGCTCGATCAGCGAGCGGCCCTCCCGCCAGGAGGATATGCCCTCGGCCGCATCCGCATCTTCCGCCTCATCCTCGAGGAGGTCGCCGAACCCGCTGATCCGCTTGATCTTCCCGTACAGCCCAAACGCCGTCGCCAGCACAGGCACCAGCACGAAGCTCGGGAAATAATCGCTGAACTTCTCCCCCACAGGCGTCAAATCGACGTACCTTCCTAGCAGCTTGAAGAAGCTCATCTCGTGCACGATCTTCCTCGGCATGAACGTCACAAAGTTGTACGACAGCGGCACCGTCAGTTTCGCCACCTGCAGCGCATACCAGGTGGCGGATTCCTGATAAGTATTGCGCCGAACGAGGGCGCGATTCCCCCAGATCTTGACTTCGGAGAGGGAGAAAAACGAGCACGTGAGCATGTAGCAGAGCCAGGTGGCGGCTATGAGCTGGCCGCCGAAGCCGATCTGGCCGCGGGAGGAGGGCGGGTGGTGCACGACTGTTAGGCCGATGACGGAGAGCTTGGGGTCGCGGACGAGGGAGCGGATGCATTCGGACCAGACGACTGCGAGAGACGCGAGGGAGGTGAGGGCCCAGGCGGTGTAGAAGAGGGTGGGAATGATGTGCACGTGGAGGAGGTACCGGGTGTAGGGTGTGAGGAGGGGGATGCGGTCGAGGAGGCGGGTGCCGCGGGTTTGGAAGGGAGAGTTTTTGAATTCCAGTCTTTGGCTGGCTTTGGAGTCGAGGATGGCTTGGGTGCGTACGGCTTTTTGGACGACGTGGTCCCATTCGCTTTCGAAGCGGACCTTTGCGTGTCGAGCGCGCTTGAGCTTCCGTGTGAGATCCGCGAGGTATCGTTCGGTGACGATAGGGGGTACTGTCGCTGCGCTCGAGCGTCCCAGAGCAGGCGCCCTACTCTCAGGGAGACTGCTCTTCTCCGCCAGCTCATCGATCCACTCCTGGAACTCCCTCGTTGTCCCATTCTTCCGCTGCTTAAGCTGCACAACCTGCGCCTCGTATTCCTCCAGCTTCTCCAAACTCTCCTCCAACTTCTCATGTATCTTCGGCGCAGAAGCTTGTATCCTCTTCAACCTCCCGCTGATACTCGCATAGCGATACAAACTCCTCGGGAAAGCCACAAGCCCATGACCCATCAGATAGATCGCCAACGCAAGCGACCACGTATACGCGACCGCCATCACCATCCCCTTCAACGTCTCCAAATCAAAGCCATTATACCATATAAAATACACCAACCCCAGCACCCCCGTCGTCACCATCACAGCCCAATACCTCCCATTACTCTTCACGCTGTACAGGAACCTCGCCCTCGGCTCCCGATACCCGCTATCCGTGTACTCCCCCAGTAGCGGGAGTATCGCCCACGACAGCACAAACGTAAGCCAATACGTCACCCGCCACGACTTGTAGACCACCGTATCGCTCAGCCATATCCCCTTTGTGCCTGCGCTGCTCGCCAGATCGATAGGCACAAGGAGGACGATGGACGCGGGGAGGGCGATGGTCAGGAACACGGGGACGGTGATGAAAGCAGGGGTGGTGCGAAGCGGGAGGTAGTAGCGGAGGAGGAGGAGGACGGCGGCGCAGATGGAGAGCAGGGCGAGGACGAAGAAGGCGGTGGAGCCCGCCGGGGAGTTTCCCGCCATTGATGGAGAGGCGGCGCTCCGGCGCGCATGTAGGTATGCGAGGGACGGGGTGTTGGTGGGGAGAGCGCGGGCGCGGTGTGCGGCGAACGATTAGACTATGTGTGTGGTTTGGGGGTGAGGAGGAGGGAGACTCCGGGAAGGGCGGATGAGTGAGGCGTCGAGTGCGAGGGCGGGTGCGAAGATGATGTTACTGGCATTCGAGATTCGGCACGCGGAAGCAGCGGTTTCCGTCTCTACAACGGGATGTCTAGGGATGTTCCTCTCAACATGATGTGTGTGTCCAACGAGCGCTACGCGTGGCCGTCGTGTCCCAGCTTCCGCTCAATCAGCTATAGACTACTCGCCAGACTGCGCCGCAGACCCTGAGGCTCATTGCACATACGTACATAGCGCCCCCGTGCAGCGCCATCGTCATGCGAACGAGGGAGTACCCCTATTTAGCCGCCGCCCTTCGGCCGATGCTCGGCGAGCAAAAGCGCTCTATTCCGCGCAATTGCCGATTGCATCATTCACACGAGGGACTTGCCTCTCCCTTTCACTGCGGGGCGCGCATCGCATTTACTAATCACTCGTACAACTACCACCCTTCCTTACGATTCCAAACTCCCTGACCAACACCTCGATCCAGACCTTCACGTACGTCAAATCCCAGCCCCCACCCATTCCACATATACACACATGCTGTATATATAAAAACCCTTCCCCAACTCCACACCAAACAATCAAGTCCCCACTAACATCCCCCGCCAGCACCGCTACCCCCCAACCAACCGCCACCATTTCCTTCCTCCGCCACTTCTTCACGCGCGCCCCCAGCCCCGCCACCATGTCTGCCACCAAGACAAAAGTGCAGTCCATCATCGACGAGAACCCCGTCGCCGTCTTCTCCAAGTCGTACTGCCCGTACTGCCGGGAGGCGAAGAAGCTGCTGTCGGACAGCGGCGCCAAGTTTCTCGCCATCGAGCTGGACCAGATAGGTATGTAAAGCCATATGTTTCGTTGTGGTGTTGGAGGTTGTTGGCGCGGTGGACATGAATTGCTTTCGAAACAGAGGGCTGGAAGGGAGCAAGAGAGAAAGCATGTTTACTGGGGGTCATATTACTGAGATACTGGTGCATAAGCGTATTGATGAGCGACGGCTAACAACCAGCACAGACGACGGCAGCGCCATCCAGTCCACCCTCCAGGAAATCACCGGCCAGCGGACCGTGCCCAACATCTTCATCGGCAAGCAGCACATTGGCGGTAACTCGGATCTTCAGGGCAAGAAGGATCTGGACAGCCTCCTCAAGAGCGCCGGTGCCGTCTGACTAGCTGGGTCGAAGCTGTGAAGGAATAGACCTACATAGAAGGCTGCGAATAAATTACATATATCCCGTCTGTAACATTCATTCACTGTGCAACATGCAAACGTGACTTCGTGACACGCAACAACCCGTTCAATCAAACATGGCTCATTCGAAATCTAACAGGGGTAGTCTTTGGTTTTTGCACGCCCTATAGCTGGCCACCTCGCCAACCTTGCATAACCTCGCCTGTCGTGACGACGAAACACTGGGATGCCCACCTCACTTCGACGACTGTCAACCTTCCCCATCGCACCATCTATCAGAACCGATATCATTACTTTATACGAGCGCCTTCATGACTTCATCCATCCTCAGCCGTCCATCTTGGTCAACAAACCCCTCATGATGTCCTTCCATGCAGATGCAGGTTCCTACGTCTGCATCGCATCCGTATAGCCTTGTGCCGCTGTTGTCGCAAAGTACCGCACATCCACGTCGTCATCTTGCTGGAGCTTCTCGAGATTTGGCAAAATGCTCTTGGTGATGAGCTCCAGGCCCTTGGGACATCCCTGACCGGGCGTGCCGGCCTTTTGCAGGGCGAGCACGGTGCCTTGCTCGGGAAGTTGCTTAAGGGTGTCAACGAGCACTGCGTAGGACTTGGCCACGTTGAAGCGGATGTTGGGAATGTCATCATTGACGAGCTTATCCATCATGGGGAGAATAGACGTTTCAATCACATCCAGACTGAGGGCAGGTGCCAGTGTCTATGTCCATTAGCCACGTAAACAAAGAACGGTCATGAACTTACAGAAACAGCAAAGCACGTGGTCATTCGGTAGAGATAGTTGGGGTGCTGTCCCATAGCCATGACCTTGGGCACGATGGCCTCGTTTGCCCATTCGACTCCAAAGACTTCGGTGAGCTTCTTGAGATTTTGGGTAGATGCCTCACGGATGGAGAAGACGGTGTCGCCTAGCCAGCTCATGCAAAGGCTGCTTAGCTTCTCGTCGAAGAACTTGACTCCTAATTGCGAGGCGAGGAGCGGAACGTATTCGATGATGGCCAATCGAACACGCCATTGCTTATCTTCTGCGAGCTGAACAATGGCCGGGAGAAGGGACTGCGAGAGGAGCTCAATGCCGATGACGTTGTTCACCAGTTCGAGCTTAGATATTATGTTAAGTCGGACATCCGGGAACTCGTCCTTGAGCATCTGAAGGAACATGGGTAGAAGATGTGAAATGGTCTCGTCCTTGCCGAGAATCGGGGCCAGCCCGCTAATCTGGGTACCGAGTGCGGCGCGCACATGCTGTGACTGGTCAGACACGAGCTCCTCGATGCTCGGCATCACGTCGTGGAGGAGTGTCTCGCGCTCCAAGAGGGCACAGAAGCCCGGGATCTGTCCGGCAATAGCGCTCCTAACTTCCGCCTCGGTATCCTTGAGGAGCTTCACGAACGCGGGGACCAAGTCTCGGTTTACAACCTCCTCATCCACGGCCTTTGCGATCTAGGCACTGTTAGCGTAGAAACTGTCTCATCCACCACGCGGACGCACCTTCTCGAAACGGTCTGCGACCATGTAGCGCACCCTCCAGCTCTTGTCCTCGAACAGACTGCGTAGGGCTGTGAGGAGCACGCCATGGCTGGACTGCTGCTCCTTGGGCACTGCCTCTGCGATCGCGATCAGGATGTCCACGGTCAGAAGCCTAACGCTGTCTTGGTCGTCGGCTGCAAGGTGTTGGAAAAGCGAGATCATCTCATCGATGACGATGGCTGGCGGCATGCACTTGATGAACTTCGCAAGGTTGTTGGCGGCCTGTCGCCGCACCATAGGGGTATCGTCATGTACGAGCTGGCCGTAGTGCTGTCTGAGCTGCTCCTGCGATGGCGGTGGGGCTCGTGTATAAGGGGCGCAGTAAAGACCGGTCGCGGAGATCTTCGAGGTGAACCAGTCGGCCTTGGAAAGGCGCAGAACAAGGGGGATGAAGTACTCCTCAATCTGCTGCTGTGAGAGCTCCTCGCAGATTTTGTTCAGGGACTCGACAGCCTGGTTGGGTTAGCCAGAGCGGCATCTGGTGGTGGTAGATGCGCGCATACCTTCTCCCTCACAAGCGGCTCCTCTATCGCAGCCAAGTTCTCCAGCGGGGATAGAAGCACGTGTCCGTGCTCTGGGCCACCGACATACTCGACAAACTTGCCCAATTCCTCGCTCAGAGCTGTGAGCACCTCGTCCTCATCTTCTACCGATTCTGTTGGGGGTGGTTAGCCTTGGGCCGGATCGCTGTGGGGCTGCTGCAGCCTACCGTCGAGGAAGGGTATGAGCTCGTCTCGCGTCCGCTCGGCGCCCAGTGCCAGAGCTATCGTGTTTAGGCGGTGGATGGCATTCAATCGCAGCAGCACATCATCGTGCTTGAGCTCGTCGATGAGGACGGCAATCGGGTACAGCTCGTCGTTTTGGTTGGCCTCCATCGTGTACGGCTGCGAGAGAGCACCAGGGTTTGTTCTGGAGGGCAGCGACTGTCCTCGGCGGCTCGGGGTAGACGATCAGGTATCAATAGGGACAGATGGGAATGGCGGCCGCGGTCCCTGTGCGCGTGTGAGTGTGGCGGTAGGGCGCGCTGCGGAAGCTCCGACGGGGCGGTCACAATGTTGACGTACCTGGTGTGCTGGGGGGGGTGGGGAGAGCAGGTGGGCGGTGGTCGCAGGGGGTCGGGGCTAGTCGTTTTTGGAGTATCGGACGGGTCGGGGCAGTAGAAGGAGGCGTCGCCCGTCGAGCGTCTTCGTTTGTTTTGGAGGATGGCGTGTTGCGTTTCTTGTCGTCGTTTCGAGAGTGCAGTTCCTGGAGAGTGGGCTTAAGAGCTTGGCACGGGCTGTGGCGGGGCACTGGTGGCTGCTTCCAATTTCGGTTTTCACCACGTCCACCTCGACCCCGACGCCAGAGTCCAAACCACCACACACGCCTGTTTTCGCTGGTCTAGCTAGCGGCCACAGTGGGTACCAAGGGCATGCCGCACGCTGCAGCAATGAGCAGCCAGCCTGACCATGGAGGGCCCCGGGGGAAGCCCACGGCTGCTGAGACGCAGCCGCTGCTGGGCCGCAGCACCTCGACCACCTCCCGATCCACCAGTGCCACCAATGCCACCAATGCCGGCTCCAGTGGCTCCAAGCAGCTGACCACGCGACATGCCTTTGCAGTGCTCGTCACGCTGCAGATTGGGTCGGGCATCTTCTCGAGCCCCTCCCAGGTCGACTCCAACGTGCCTTCTCCAGGCGCTGCCCTGCTGGTGTGGGTCCTGGGCGGAGTGCTCTCGTGGGCTGGCGCTGCCTCGTTCGCCGAGCTTGGTGCTGCCATTCCCCTCAATGGCGGCATGCAGGCCTATCTTGCGTACGTATATGGCGACACCATGGCCTTCTTGATGGCCTGGATCTACATCATGGCTGCGAAGCCATCATCCCTGGCCATACACAGCATCGTAATCGCCGAGTCCATCGGCTCCCTTAGCCCGGATCCCACCGCTGCATGGCTTCTCAAGCTCATAGCCGTACTTGCTGTTCTAGTCATGGTTTTGGTCAATTCTATCAATACTAAGATCACCCTCCGACTGAGCGAGTCTTTCACAGGCATCAAACTGATGATCGTCTCCCTAATCGTCGTAGGAGGACTGGTTGTCGTCATTGCCCATTTCATTAACCCCAATTCTTCTCTATCAGGCAGCAACGACTGGTATACTAAAGACTGGTTCGCTACGAGGCCTACCGTTTCCGAAGGGCGCCTCATTGACTGGACGAACATGGGCACGTGGGAGCGGTATGGCCATTACTCAGCTGCCATCTACGGCGGTCTCTGGGCGTTTGATGGCTGGGACAACGTAAGTTTCGGCATGCGAGCAGCGTCACCGTGGCCATGAATCTCTTCAACATTATTTGACTAATAAGAACCGAAGGCGAACATTGTTGCAAGTGAAATCAGAAATCCAGGCAAGGCTCTGCCTAAAGCCATCAAGGCCTCCATGATCATCGTACTGGGCTCTTATGAGCTTGTAAATCTGGCCTACTACATCATGCTTGACTGGGCGACTGTAAGCTCGAGCGATGCCGTGGCCGTCGTCGCCTTGGGTTCAGCCTTTGGCAACGGCGCGGGTATTCTCATGTCTATCCTTGTCGCAGTGTCCTGCGCTGGTTCCATCACGAGCAATGTCTTTGCTATTGGAAGGTTGACCGTGGCAGCTTCGGAGCGTGAATACCTCCCGGCTATACTTGGGCAACGAGGTTCGCCTTGGCGTCAGACACGGGCACCAATAGAGTCAGAAGACTCTGATACAGATTCGGAGATCAATGGTATGGCCGCTCTGAACCAAGACAAGCTTTTGCACTTTGATGCCCCAATGTAAGCCATGCAAACCTTGCAGAACGACCGCACACTGACCTGGCTCAGTTATGCTCACCTGTTGCTACTGATCCTTACCATAGCATATATATTTACAGGCAGCTTCAGAACCTTGCTAACATTTGTCGGGATGGCCATGTGGGTATTCTACGTCAGTACCGTCGCTGGCCTGCTCATCCTGCGCCGCAGGGAGCCAGAACTGCATAGGCCGTACAAGCCAAGTGCAATCTTGCCTGCCACCTTCGTCATCGTAGGTACTTTCATCATCGTTCGCTCAGCGATCTTTGCACCCGTACAAGCAGGCGTTCTGATGTGCCTTCTGATTGTCGGCGCTGTTATTAGCAAAGTACGAACCCAGTGATCTATTTCCTGCTTGGATACAGAGCTGTAAACATATCGTAGAGAGTTTTTCTCGTCCACAGTTTCGCAAAATGAATAAAATTCCATACTTAGAATAACCAAACCCATTACCTCTAATATTCGCCGGGTATCACTAACACTCCCAAAAAAACACATCTCAAATCTCCCCTTTCTCATCTCCCGCCTCCCCCTCAAAACTTCCCCTTCTCCTCATCCTCCACCCCCAAATACGTATCCTCCGTCCTAACCGACGCCCTAATCCCCCCTTCTTCACCAGCCTCACCTCATCGCCCCTCTCCACTCTCACACTCTCCTGTCCACTTCCCGTCGACTTAAACCTCCCCGTCAAAATTCTCTCAAACTCCACCCCACCAAACACCTTCCTCATCAACGGCCTCAAAGTAGGCAAAACCCCGGCAACCATATACGTCCCCGACTCCGCAATCGTCCAGCACAACGGCGTAACCTGGGCGTAGCTAAAATCATTGAAGCTCTGCAGCGCCTGGAAACTCGCGAAACGCATCAGTGCCGCGACAACACCACAGATGCACACGCTGAGAACAACACCCAATCCGACTTTCGTCGCGAGCGAGATCTGCAACTTGTACATCGCGGGTATGGGGATGCAGACAACAATTATAGTCGTGATAACGTTGGGGATAGAAAGGTACTTCCAGAGGTAGAGCCCATCGATGGCGCACGCGGATTCTCCGCCGAAGGTCCAGGTCGCGCTGAAGGGCTTGCAGTTTGCGAGGGGGATGATGACTTGGACTAGAGTCGTGACGAGACACAAGATGAAGGTGGCGCGGATGACGAGGCGGTAGCGGGCGGAGGTCGCGCCGAAGATGGTGTGGAAGAGGCAGAGGATGGCCATTTTAGTGAGGGAGGTGGTGAGCGGGCAGATGAGTTGGAGGGCGGTGTTGAGCTTGAGGGCGATCTGGATAGTGGGTAAGGGGAGGGTTTCGAGGTGGCGGCCTGCACCGCCGATTTTGACGGCTACTAGGGGGGTGTTAGATGGAGGGGATATGTATGTGGGTGGTGGATGGAAGGAGGTAGCGTACGTAGACCGATGGTTATCTTGCCGAGGCAGACGATGTAGGCGCCGGTCATGAGGGCGACCATGTGCCAGTTTGCTTTTTTGTCGCTGGAGAGGAAGCGTGAGGTGTAGAGGAGGGTCATGAAGAAGGTTTCGATGACGAGGAAGGCGATGCATGTTGCGAAGAGGGGGTAGGAGGTGTTTTCTGCCACGTAGGCTGGCGGTAGTAACTCAAGCGGTGGGAGGGTGTATGATCTCGTCATTGTTCTTGATGTTTAGATGAATTGAGGCCCGGGGTGTAGGTGAAGTTGTTGTCTTGGTGTCTGAATGAATTGGAGTCCAGGTGTAGTTGAAAATATGTAGCAGCCTTCGTACGCATGTATATATGCACGTATAAAATGAGAGCTTCGCCACAAAGCAGAATCCCTACCGGTACATACGTCGTCGTCGATCCGCTACAACGGTTCCCGGGGCCCTCGAAACAATTCCGCAAGCCTTCACGTCAAAAGAGTGACAGTTGAGTAGGACAGTAAGGTGCCTGACATTCTGCATCCGAGCGCGTCTCAAACCACCGTATATATGTCCGATCTGTGCTTTCGTCCCCCCCTGTCCTGCGCGAGGCTGGGCTTTTCCTCCCCCTCCCCTTCCCATAATACCACACGCTGCATCTTGATATTAGCGCCGCCCTGGGGGTCACACAGCCTTGTGTACCCTTGAGCCTCTCATGCAGCCGTTCTGCCGTTGGTCCCTAGCGAGTGGGATGTCGGGCTACGGAAACGAGCACCGAGGGAGAATCCCTGCTACGGACACGCCTATGTCAAAATGTCACCACGATTTCTGCGCGCCAGGCATCGAGCTCGAACTCGAATAGTGAAATAGCGTTATGAATACGACAACTGTAGACACGTATAGATGAGTGCAGGAGACCTCCTATGTCGTGCTATGCGCCAAACAGTGGCCCTTCGTATCACTTTGCGGGAAGCTGATCGTCTACGCACTGGACATGCGTTCTTGACCTATCCCCATCTCCGCTTTGATCGCGCTCTGTCCATGATCCATCTTCACGATCTCGACGGAGTATTTCTCGCGAAAGAATCCCAAATGCAGTAAGTAAGCAGAGCGGAAGGCCCCGTTTTGGGCGAAGTGTTCGCACGGTGTAGCACAACGGTCGAGCGGAGGGCTTCGGGTACCAAGCTTCGGAATTGTAAAACAATTGGCAGAGGCGGGTTGCATATCGTATCTACGATGGTAGTCCATGCCGGTAGTTTGTGGAGGTGGTTACAGGTGTATGTAGGCGTGGGGGCTATGGTGGGTCCGAGGAAGTGGTAAGATGACCGGATTGGGGATAGTATACGCCCATACGCTGCGAATGACATTCGTGGGTTGCCTCGACGATATACCGGGTGGGATGGCGGGTAGAATGTCCCGATGGGAGTTCTTGCGGTGACTGCTTCGTAGTTATTTGTAGTTGTTTACTTACACTAAATAGGAAGGTTTTAAATGGAGGTATGGCGAGGGAAATATTCATCGAGGCTGTGGATTCAATTGTTGTCCGGTTTGATCTGAGGGGATTTTGTCAGGCATATTGACACCAACATGCAATACACTATGGTACTTGATACAGAGGCACAGGCGCAGAGATCTACATAGGATGGAGGATGAACGGTAAGGAGCGATTGAGGTGTGGCGGTGGCGCGCTAGCGGTGCGGCCCGTGGGACGATTACCCCTTGATGCTCACCTTTTACGATTCTGTGTACGAAATGGTGGCCTAAGAGTCCTTCAACATCTAATGTATTCACCATGTTGTACAGAAACACTCTACTGTGCCAGGCGGAGGCCTTCGAATCACCTCCAGCATGTATGTTTCTAATTATGGAACAGCTCATTAAAGCACAGCCTACCCAATCAACTCCGGCGGTTCTATACCACTTGGCTATGACATACCAGTGTGTAAATATATGTTAATTAAATACTATTCGAAATAGGTGCACGGCATCTTGTGCATGTACCACCTGCGGTTCCTTCCGTTGATGAAGGAATCCACAAATCCTGTCCGTAGTGTCGACGTTGAAACTTCAAACACAGACGCGTAGCGAGTATCATATCTTCATCTTACAGATCAAACTTCTCTACTTATTGGTCACATAAAGACACCAACAAGCCCTAGAAACCAACACAAGAGGAATCCGACCAGCTCAATGAACCAAAAATTTAACTTCGCATGATAATTCTCTCAGGCCGCTTCATCCTCGATCTCTAGGTTCCCCACCTTGAACTTCTTCCCTTTCATATCCGCATAATCGTTATGGTCATGATAGTTCTTCACCCTCTCCCGCACATACTCTAATCCCCTCACAGGTTTCGCATTCTCCGCATCCTCTCTTACCAACCCCAGTCTCTTCAACAATGGGGAAGGCGCAGGTTTGATATCGACCTCATTCCCAGGTCTTACGAAATAAAATAGTCCCAACCGATGAATATGCGCTTGATCTGGAGGCGGCCGCACCACGCGGTGAATGGTAGACTTAAGATACCCAGCGGACCAGAAGTCGAGCGTGTCGCCTACGTTGCAGATGATCCCGTTATCGACCGGGGGTACGTATTTCCACTCACCAGCCGGGGTCTTTAGCTGCAAACCTGCGACGTTCTGACTCCAGAGCAACGTCAGCGAGCCGAAATCGGTATGTGCACGGGACCAGGTATTTTGCACTTTTGCATCTTCCTCTGCGCTTCTTGGACGATAAATCATGTACCTTAGATGGTCTTCACTGGGATCGCTGTACAAATGCTGTTTCGAAAAATAGTCTTCGGGTAATTCCAAGATGATCGAGAAGAGTGTGAAGACTTTAGCAGCTATGTCCAAGGAGCGTCGTGAGAAGTTCTCAATCTCGGGACGGTACTGCTGGAGGAACGGTTGGAAAGGCTCGTTAACGTTCTCGGGAATGAATTTAGGTATGTTGACTGATTCTACGTTGTCCAGGACTTCGGTGCCCATGATGGTTTTCTCGTGGGCGGCGCGGTAACCGAAGTAGTTGCCTTTTGCAAAGTCACACCGGTATTTTGCATCGCCTTTTTCTTCTAGTGGGAGACTAAAGTATGCTTGGCCGATATCGTACTGGCGCTCGACTTCGTCCTGTGTAAGACCATGGCCGGTGATACTAAAAAAGCCTGTCTTGTGGACCTGTAAAGTTTAGGATGCATCTCACAAGTAATAGAGGGCATTACATACAGCATCTCGAAGATCTTCCGCTAATCTCTGCTTCTCTCCTGGCTCGTCAAACCGAGAAAGATCAATAACCTTAATCTCGGCCCAGTCAAGCTTCTCACTTGTTTCAGTTGGTCTTTCCCATCTAGGGAGTGGTGCAGGTGCAATTGAAGGCATAATGTCGCAATTGTATCGTTGTTTACTCAAGCAACAACATGACTCTATACATGCTATAAATATGTGCTAGTATTCACGACTCGTGGTTGATGGTTCCGATATGCATGCCGATGTCATACCTCGATGCGGAGTTGTAAGCACGCAATACCCGCCAAGACATCGTGCTCAGTGAACTAAACACTCAGCATCGCGCAGAAACACTCATGTTTCGTCGGATATATTCTACCGCTGATAGTTCTTCAGTTCGGAGAAGCACTAGACGCCGTATATCGGAAAGGATCGTATGCCAATGCCAAATGCAGGTTAAGTATCTCAAGGTGCTCGAATCGAAGACCAATATCTTGCCGTATTAAGACGGATATGAGCGCCATGAAATGCCTTGCTCCGATTGCGCTCTGGGTATCATCCAGAATAATTGAATTTGTACCTAAGTATACACTCTCGCTTCTTGCCATCACCATCACCTATCTACGATCCAAATGGATCTGCCAAAGGAGCTACCTCCCTCAGAGAAGGGTATCTCACCCGTTCCGTCAGCGGAGATCGTCGAGGAGACCCAAAACAATGAGCTGCTCAAAGCCGCCCATCGCAAAGTCGACAAGCGCCTTCTCCTATGGTACGCTTTCGTCTACCTAATCATGCGCATTCATGTCTCCAACATCTCCAACTCTGCCATCATCAACCTCGAATCCGGCGATGGAATACGCCGCCAACTAGGCAATCTTACGTCCGCGCAATGGGCATGGGCGCTCTCCATCTTTTACTATCCCTACATGTTCTTCGAGCCATTAGCTACGTTGGCACTGAAGAAATTCAACCCCAATGTGTGGATGTCGCGGATCATGATCACATGGGGTATCATCAGCATGTGCCAGGGTGCTACACAGAATTACGCTGGGATACTTGCTTGCAGATTCTTTCTGGGTGCGGCCGAGGCTGGATTCTACCCTGGAGTTCTCTATCATCTCAGCTTCTGGTATCGGACTGAAAGGCTGCCACTGAGAATCGGATTCTTCTATGCTTGTGGTATGTTCTCGGGAACTATCAGTGGTTTGTTGGCCTATGCCATATCTTTCATGAATGGTGCTGGTGGCCTGGCTGGCTGGCGATGGGTATGTTGATTGGTCTGAAACTCTTGTGAACACGAAAACTGATACAATAATAGCTCTTCATCCTCGAAGGAATGCCAGCAATTTTCTGCGCGGTTATAACTTTCTTCTACCTTCCGAATTATCCAGAGACAGTAACGTTTCTGGATGAAACCGAACGGCAAGCTATTCTTGACGACCTCCCGAAACAAGCACCATCTATGCAAGAGAAGACCTTTAGTTGGGAGCAAACGAAGTCTCTGTTCAAAGACCCTACATTCGTTCCCTTTCTCATGATATGGATTACACATGGCATTGGCGGCTGGGGTATTTCGTTCGTTCTACCAACTGTCATTTACGAACTCGGCATTTCCAATACTGCGATAAGTCAAGTGATGACCATGGTAAGCTCACATAACCATTTTCAGGCAATAGTGATAGGACTAACATGTTCCAGCCTCCCTTCACACTAGTCTTTGTCATTCTGTGCAGTCTCGCTTACTTGATTCACATCGGCCGACTCTCTCCTTGGGTTGCAGGCCTCGCCGTTGAATTCACTCAAATCATCTGCTACATTCTACTCATCACCGTCAAGAATGCAATCGCAAAATACATCTTCGTCATGATTGCGACTGCCGCCTCTCAATCCTTCTTCGCACTCATGTGGCCGGAACGAATCCGCGCCGCGAAAGGGACCACAACGGCTGGATTGGCGATTGGCATCACAAACGCAAGCTGTCAGCTCATGGGTATTGTGGGACCACAGATCTACCAGCTAAAGTTTGGCCCAACGTATCGCGTAAGCTATTGTTGCTCAATTGGATTGTTAAGCGCTTGCCTGGCGGCAGTATGCACGAGTTGGTTCTTCGTGCGAAGAGGAGATCTGAAAGAAGCAGGAAAAGTAGGGAGCAACTTTGCATGATGCAAGGTATCAGTCTTCGGTCTTTTCGTAGAGCGACTCCGACAATGACAGTCAGAGAAAAACACAACAGCAACATCAATGCATATATTCTAGACACAATTCCCAACCTAGCTAATTGTGCTCTGTGGAATGTGTGCGGGAGAGTCTGGAGGCTATTCATCGGTGTATTTGCTCGAAGCAGTCGAGTTGTGAACGTCGTGTTTCACGCTACGTTTTGACACCCATCAGACGAAGTATTCCTAGTTTCATGGCGCATCGCTTCAACCCTTCTTCCTATTCGCGCATTAGCAGAACTATATCGTTTCAGATATGAGTAAAACCCTACCAGGTTTAGCTTCGAGAACAAAGGATCAGAATCGTAAATTTCTTAAAGCATAATGCACAGTTCGTTATAGCTCAAACACCAATAATCCGTATCGTGCCTTTCCTATCTTGGCTTTCTCACAACACCGCTAAGCCACATTATCGTCTAGCGCACGGCACCAGGCGCCGTCTTGGCTCGATCGAGGCGTCTCAGGCAAGCGTTTGAGGCTCTTCCTCCATGGCGATGAAGCATTCTTGTCTCGTGGTAGCAACAACGCGATGATCAAGGAATAACTGCCTCAGAACATGTAGACCTCGCCTTTAGTATAAATCAGCGCTCTCATCGCGCAAATGCAAATTCCACACGCACTCACTCCACTACATTCTACTGTCTATACTTTATTCACACACCGCCGGTTCGGTCACTCGCTCTACGCATTTCCTTATACAAATCACCACTTGAAATTTTCAACAACCGCGATATACCCACCATCACCATGAAGTTCACTTTCGCCATCACACTCTTCCCTCTCCTCGCCCTTGCGGCACCCCAGCCTCAGAACAACGGTCGCCCTGTTCCCAATGGCGCTTGCTGCGTTGCGAACACGAGCTTGAAGCAGGATGTCTGCAATGTTAATGGCCAGACTGGCCGTTGTGTCCCCGACAGCGTCAACAACTGTGAGTTAAAACTTTGTGTAATGGCATCTGGATTGAGCTAATAATCTATCATAGGCGGCGCGCAGTTGACGTGCATTGAGGACTCGAGGTTGAACTGCGACCCTAACACTTTGGAGAGGGGAAGGCCTCTCTGCCGCAGGAAGCCTGGTGCTTAGATGAGGGGATGGAGAACGATAACGAATGAAATATAATTCTTGCCTTGTTACTTGTGTTTGTGTTAATGCTTCTGTTGTTTGGTACTTTGTGACTTTACTGCACTGCGCTCATGCCAAAATGTTTCTTCCTGCTTACGCTTCCGTCGTCTTCCCCGGTACGATTATGCATGGTGGCAGCATCTTCCTTGCCTGCTGCAGACAGGGAACTTGCGAATCTTCCCTCCTTGGATCAAATCAGATATCACATCAGGCATGTAAGTCAGTACTACACAAATCAAACACTAATGCAAAGCAGCAGCGCCACTTCCTACCTTTTCAAGGCCTTAGGTGTGATGAGACTTGCAGATTGAAGCACATCTAAGAAGATAACAGAACATGTTGACGCGTATTATACATACAAGCACTTAGATTAACAGCATTGGACTATCCGCCTCTTGAGTGTTCGCATAAAGGGCATATCGCTACTGAGAAACAAGATTTGTATAGATATCCGCTTAGTGTTTGCAAATCCTTAACCATCACGTTGCTGTGCTGAAGAATGAATGGCACTCTTGAGTATCCGTCTGTCTTCGTCGCTCAAATCGCGTGATAGGCTATTTACATTCGTCACACAAGGCCGGCTACTTGAACTTATACCCCTTCCTTCCGTGTTACGAGCTGTTTTTCTATTGTCAGACGGGGCAGAATCGCCTTGCCGACCTGCTCCATTTTACGCGCCACATCTTAATTCACAACACCCCGAGAGCGCACAGAAAGGGGGGGCTATTTGTCCTATGGATATTTGGCTCAACAATGGGGGGGTTGAAGGGGCTCTAATCGTGGCTTGGGATGCGACAGCCCTTTCTTTGGCTTTGCCCGTAAGTCTCACTCTCCAAACGCCAACTCATCAGCAGTGGCCATGGCTAACACGAACTCGCGCAGGTCATTGCCGAACAGCTGCATGCAACGAATTTCCAGTCTTTTTGGGCCAGCATAGCCTTTATCCTCGGCATAGCCGTCACTCAGCCCATCTATGCCAGTATCTCGGATGTTGTGGACCGTAAACCTGCTCTCTACGCTTCTGTCATACTCTTTGGCGTTGAATCCGTTGTCTTTGCTACCGCTAAAGATATGAACATTGTTGTTGCTGGCCGACTAATCAAAGGTCTGGGTGTTGGCGGACTAGACGTATTACAATCTATCATCCTCTGCGATATTACAACCATAAAGGAGCGTCCACGCTGGCTGGGCGTCATGTCCATGGCAAATGCGGTAGGAGCTGTGATTGAGCCATTCATTGGAGGTGTATTTGCCCAACATATTGGGTGGCCATGGCTTGGCTGGATAAATCTGGTTGTAGTGGGCATCACCGGTGTGTTGACCTTCTTCTTCTTTCTCCACTTGACGCCTATCGAGGGTAACCTCATGGAGAATATGCGTAAACTTGACTGGTATGGATTCGCCCTTTTCACAAGTATTGGGACAACGATAGCACTGCCACTGAGTTGGGCCACGATGCTGTATCCTTGGGTATCTTTGGGGATCCTGTCAGACCCTTGTTCCGCTCCTGACCGGATTGCTCTTGCTTAATCCGTTTGGATTCATTGAGAGAAGGTCAGCAGCGCCTATGATTCCATACCAAGCCGCGAAGAACATCTCCATCATCGCGGGGTGTATGGGCGGCTTTGTCTACGGCTCATTACTGAACTCTATACTCCTTTATCTCCCGCTGTTTTATCAGGCGGTGTACCTCGAAACCCCTCTCGAAACCGCCAAGTCAACTCTACCTCTCTGTTGCCTAGTCGTCGCGATGAGCATCATTATCTCTGTGCTGATTGATCGGATTCGCATATATCGTCTTGCATTGTAGACCGGCTGGACCCTTACAGCAATATTCCTGGGCCTAGGCTACACTATAGGCGCTGAAAGCAGAAGAGCTCACGCTTATGCCTTTCAAGCTTTACTTGGAGCCGGTCTTGGCATAGCTATGATGGCGGGACTGATAGCAGTCCTTGCAAACGTGGAAAAGGTTGATGACGAAGGACAGGTTGTAGGGATGCTTGTCACGGCGCGTTTCTTAGGCTTATTGATAGGCTTGACTACTTGTTCAACTGTCTTCAGCTCCATGTTTCACAAAGGTCTCTCTTCGCTCGAGAGTCTACCTGAGCAAGTTGCTGTATTGGAGGATGCAAGCCAAGCTGTAGGTTTCATACCACGGCTCAGTGAGATTCAAGTGCCAGAGGAAATCATGCATCGCGTGATAGGGGCATACGAAGATGCCTTTCAAACTATCTGGGTGGTATTGGCGGCCCTTGCAGCGCTGGGAGTGCTGGCGGCGCTATGCATGAAAGAGCGATCTCTGGAGAAAGAGGATACTGGTCGGCAAGGATTCAAAGCACCATCTTCGGAGTAATATGTTGTACATTTGATACACAATTTTAACCCTGGCCTCCAAAAGATGTTCTATGAAGATTAGGGGTTTTAATCTGGCGCTGATACTCACTACGTACCACCTGGCTTGCCTAGTCTGAAGTTGCCAGGCTAGCTCGCCGTTGAACACACTCGATGTAACAGGCGACCAGATCACGAACCTGCTGCTCATACGGAATCCAATCAATATCCAGAAGCCGGACCGACTCGCTCGCATCCACCCTGAAAACCGAGGAAGGCAGAGATCCGTTGTTGGGCAACGTACTCCCAACATGATGCGGGAAGTTGCGCGCCACAATTTCGAACCAGTCATCTAGCTTTGTTCCCTCCACCCTCCAGAGCTCATGAGATATGGTAGATTTCCGGGGATTGGCGGATTCAAAGCACGAAGGTGGGCCTCGGCCACATCGTCAAGTTGCACCGTTACTCCTATTTCCATGGGGTATGTTGAGCCGGTGACGGGCATGAGAATGATTCGATTCGACGCTGCTTGCAATAGTTCAGCAGGGTCGGTGACAAGCTCGTTAGGTCCGAAAACGTGGCGTGGTGCTATGTGCACGAGATCAAAGGCAGGCCTCTCTGACTCGACCCAATCTTCAGCTACCTTTTGCGTGCTTGCTTTGGCGGCGACGTAAGCTCTGAAGAGATAAGGGTAAGGGGGCGGCAAGCTATTCGATACTCTCGTTGACTCGGCTCGGTGTGGATAGTCTCCGGGGTGTCTGTGACATAGTCGATGAGGGCGGCAAGCGAGTTCGTAATAATGATGCCTTTGATCGTGCCATGGTCTTTCGCCGAGTGAAGCAAGTGCAGCACACCATCTACAGTCGTTTGGACGTAATGTGATGCTAGGTCTGGACTGATTGATTATGGATCTACGGAAACGACGGGGGCGACAACATGGATTACATAGTCGACATCGTGGAGCGCCTGGTCAAATGCCGCGGGAATGGAAATGCCGGGAATCTCAACAAAAGTCAGATTGGCCGCAGTGCCTAGCTGCTGGATCGACCAAGTGCTGAGGATGTGTGCTTTCTTGGAAGATTTCGTAACACAACCCGGACTCGATAGCCTCTGCGCAGACAGAAAACGAGAATGCGGAAGCCTACGAAACCTGTTGCCCCGGTCAAAAGTTTAGTTTCTGAAGCCATGGATTTTTCAAAAACTGAGGTCATGTGAAATTACTCAAAGTCAAGTCTGGCACTCCTGGCGATTTCGCTTGCTGGTCAACTTTGGTCTGGAGATGGTGATGCCAATGTGGTTGCATTCGTTTAAGGTGTATTTTAGTACTTTACCTTGAAATTTTCTAATCAATCTTTACGATCACGCTCTAGTTGATCCTTGCGATTATATCTGACTGTAATCTAGCAAGCAGTGCCTAAGAATCTTCTGTGACCTGGTGAGATCAGGCATAGCTTCAGATATGTTTTGCATAACAGCTGTCACGTCCCTAATGAGACTGAATAGCTCTACGCCCCTTCCCCTGCACCACAACCTTGTATTATCCAGCATAGAGTAATGCGACAAAGGTCTACGCTGCGAACAAATAAGCGGCTTTTAGCGGTCAAAATATCCTCATGTCCCCACAACCACTGCAGTGCGATCATAGTGCGCTAGTTACTCAATATGTGCAAAATGTACACTGACCGTTGTCAGAGCACTATTCTTCTTGATGCTATCTAGCTAGTGCTGTATATAATCTATCAGGCGAGGAACAACAAGCTGCGTCGCTGGATACAAACACAAGTATGCAGGGATTCCGTCTTCAAAGAGAAAATTAAACATGCATCACGTGCTGTACCGTGATACCCTACATAAGTCTTAGCCATTTCCCACATGGATGCGTGACGAGCTTTGAACCGTTTCTTGTAGTCTTTCGAAGATATTCTACACTTGTAAGCTACTTCATGCTTAGTTGGCCGATGGCCAAAACTTATGCAGGGTATCACAGTAGTTGTTTGAGGCCTAGCGATTGCACATTTGCAATGCCTCCTATACATACCTCCGACGTTAATCACATGCTAACATTAGAAGACTTAAGAATTCGTCCCCGATTCACCTACAGTACTCTTTTCTAGTAATAGTTTCACTATTTCCGATTTCCCATGCACAATAGCCTGCTGCAAAGGTGTGAAGCCGCCACTGTCAACAGCGTCCACCTTTATCCTTTTGTCCTGCAGCAACACCTTGACGGTGTCTATGTGATTGCCCGCAGCCGCCATATGTAGAAATGACATCGAGTGTGTGCTCTCATCAAGTGGTTCAGTCATGTCAAAACCTTGACCCTCGTAGAGATTGGCTGAAAAGTCGACTGCGTTCAGGGGCAGTATGCTACTGCCGCTCGAGCTAACTTCACCTTCTATCATAAGACTTGGTGTATGTAATTGAGCCCTTGTAATAGTTCTTTGGCTGCCTGCTGGCGCCCAACGCTCCAGTTGCTGCTGTGTCCCTCCAGAACTGTTTGCTGACTGCTGCTTCATGTGACCTGGCGAGACTTGCTCTTGCACGCAGGTGAGCTGAGAGTTACCGAGAAGTGATAACTGACACCATTCTTCGTTTGCTCCTACTGGCAGAGTAGTCTCATACAGAGGAACCCAGCATCCAACATTCCGATTATTAGCTGCCGGTATTGTCGGGCTGCTGCTCTGTTGGCGTGAGTCTTCCTCGTCCCGCGTGCTGATCAGGTTTGAGCTGCTTGACGCTTCATACATTTTAAGCTGTTCCTTTAATTGTTCGATCTTGTTTGCTCTTTCGCGCATGTTGCGTCCTAGAGTCACATTCAAGTGTCAGCATATAATCCGTCGAATCACTCATCGTTGGGATGATCAAGACACAACTATCAAAAAACAAAAATCTACAAATAACTACATATCTTCCTTACTTTCCTGTCTAAGATTACCGTCTTCCCTCTCAAATAGATACATGTATATCCAAACCAAGTATCACGGCGAGAAAGCGGGTTGTAACGTCTAGAGGGTCAAGTTACAATGCAGCAATCAAGTAGCGTGATGTACATAAACCATGAGCAACGTTACAACCGCATCAACAAAAAACAGGAATACCAGCATCCATGCACGATTTCAACATTACACACCTCAACCTCTCTCATCATGGAAATTAATAACACTCATTAAGCCCGTCTAAGACGTAGCTACCACTCCAGTATAACACAATGATAAAACCCAAACCCCAACGCCTCATCACTCATACCGGGTATTAATGCAAACAACCAATCCCCCCACAGCTCCTCCCCTGCTCCTCGGCATCATCCGAGAACCTCGAAACAACCCTATTCTCCGCCTGCAAGTTCTCAATACTCTGTATAACCACCGTATCGTACAAATCTGCATCCGCCACAGGATCCGCAGCCCCATCGGTAGTTTGAAGCCTCACGGGCGCTTTTCCTTTTCCCTTGGGATCAGGATCAGGATTAGGCTCAGGGAAGGAAAAACCAGGCGGCACAGAAGGACCAGGCACAGAGGGACCAGGCTCACCCTCTAGAGAAAACGCCCGCCCATACACGTGATTATGTCTATTATCCCACCTCTCCTTGTTAATCTGCGCATTGGTTCTCGCCTCCTCGATGGCATCGTCCA
The DNA here is from genome assembly GCA_033220655.1 of Pseudopithomyces chartarum. Classification (NCBI taxonomy): domain Eukaryota; kingdom Fungi; phylum Ascomycota; class Dothideomycetes; order Pleosporales; family Didymosphaeriaceae; genus Pseudopithomyces; species Pseudopithomyces chartarum. The sequence continues at coordinate 1,030,106 of WVTA01000018.1, read as the reverse complement.
TCTGGGACTCCTAAACAGACGGCGCCTGGCTGGCGACCTCGGGGTTGGAAGTGGGTTTCTCGGTGAGGCCATCGCGCACACGGGCGTGTGTGGATTTGGGGCCGTGGGTATCGATGTGGCTGAGGGAGTGCCATAGGAGACCCGTGCTAGTACGGAAGTTAGTAGGGAAGCATAAGCAGTAGAGAAATGAGTCACGAACCTCGCGAACGTAGCCACCATGCCTATCCACAGGAAAACGATACTCGCGACCGCGCGTCCATTCTCGCGGTACCGTAGCGGGCTCCCACCGTACTCGATGAGCAGCCTAGTCGCGGTCCCCGCATCTGTGCCCGTAACGTAGGCGGACTTGGCCGCAACGATGTACGTGTAAGCGAGGGCCGCGGAGAGCGTAAACATGCAGGCGAGGACGGAGCAGATGCGCCAGGCGAGCTTGACGGCGGGCGACTCGCTGCGTTCGGGCCAGAAGAGATCGAAGAAGAAGGCGGAGCCGAAGATGGTGGCGACGTAGACGCCGACGAAGATGTTGTACGAGGCGATGCCGACGAAGTTGTTGTTGTGGACGGTGGCGCCGGGGGACTTGACGGCGACGAAATTCTGCTGGTCGACGTAGTCTGGGGGCTGTTAGAGGGTGGTTGGTTTGAGGGGGAGGTGAAGGGATACGTACCACTGAGGGCGGCGGTACCTAAGCTCTCGCTCACGACGCAGAAGATCATGGCGATTTGGTAGACGATGAATCGCGTCCGGCGCTGGTGGTACTCGCGGTTCCACATGTAGCTGTTCTTGAACTTCCCCCATTGCATGTCCTTCAAGTCGAGGCCCCAAATGACTGCCATGATGTGGTGACTGTGTGAAAGATGTGCACGAAGTAGTCTAAGGCGAGCAGAGAAATATAAAGGACGTTGAAAGCGGCTGGGGTGATGACGGTGTGTCTGTGCAAGCAAGCAAGCGGGGGCGGCGAGCGGAGATAAACAGAGCGTTGGGGATAGACGCTATGTGGTTGGTGGGTAGCAGTAGTCGTAGCAGTAGCACCGTGTCAGGAACAAGACCCTGCAGTGAGTGGTCTCGGGATGAAGAGCCAGCGGAACCAGTGGAGGCAATGACGAGCACGACGCAAGAAAAGCAGGCAGGAACAGGGACGCAGCTTAACTCCAGAAGATCCAGAAGATCAGGATGGGCGAGCAAAAACAGCGCTGGTCATCCATCTATCGACTTTTGTTCTCGGGTGGTGACAGGCGTGGTCCCGGACGATCAGTGCTTATCCTCGCGGTCTCTGCAACCAAGCGCTGGATTTATCAGCGCCACCAGGGCTTGATGCGGCAGCCAAAAGGCTTCGCTCGCCAGTCACGCTCGCCGTCCCATCAAAAAGCTGCATGCGTCGCTGAAGAATGACGGTTCCGACGTCATCGGAGGCCGGGGTTGCCCGCTTACACGCGAGCGCACGGGGCAACGATGTCATCAGACGCGTCCCTCCGCGGACACCAGCGCGTGCAAACACATTGATCGACTCAACTCAACTCAGTTTGCATAGCGCGGGGATGCGAATGTCGGTAGATCGTGATGCAGAAAAATTGGTCTTGATCTTTCCAGCTGTCGTTTTCCCATCTGCCGTTCGACAGCGCTGCTCAGTGCTGGCAGATTCACGTTCCAAGTCCTGCCCTTCACCAGCATCCGAGTAACCGTGCCAAGCAGAGCACAACCTCCTTTGCCAGCGTTCGTGTCCTGAATATGCTCCCTTTGCTAGCCCTTGGCCGCGTCACTACTTCCACGACGCACGAGATGTGTTAGTATTGCAATCAAGGTTTGATGCATTGCGTCAGCTTGCTTATGTATCTTGCTTTCTCAACACAATCCGTTCTTTGGAGCAAAGTGATCGATGGTGGTACTCGTAATTGGGAGGATGCTGGGTGAAATCTGCCACGCAAATCGTTCGCCGTAACTGCAGGGTCCAGGCTATTGATGCTTTTGTAGGGCTATCTGGTAGTGTAGTCTGTGGCCTGGACATGCTTGCTATGCGGCCACCCGGATAGCACGGGCGGACGTTGCTTGGGGGCTTGTCTCTGGGCATATCCAAGACACGCTAAGCCAGACCCTGCATTGTGATATGGTACCTTGTTTGGAACCACACTTCAACAGTATACATCGTATAATCGTGATAACGTGTCTTTCTATGCTGCTACACCGGGTGTACGATGTCTTCGCTACAAAGATAACTAAATATATCTAGGAACATCTTCTATTGAACCAAAACACCACCACCGCCAATCACACATTTCCATCACCATCCCCATCCCCCCTAAACCCTCCCTACACCCCCTTCCCCTCCACACTCCCCTTCACCGCCCCCGCCAAAATCCCATCCCCCATCCACACCGGCAACAACCCCACCACCCCCATAACCACCCAATGCCAAAAATACGCCACCACGCTCCGATGCCCATTCCCCACCCTCCTCACCACACACCCAGCCATCACCTCCGCGCTCGGCATCAACAACCCCTCCCTCATATTCTCATCCCCAACCAACTGCTGCGTATACGTCGCGCCGACCACCACCTCCGTGACATCCACCCTCGACCCCGCCTCGTACAGCTCAGCGGCTAGACCCCTGCTCCACGCGTGAAGCGCGCCTTTTGTAGCGGAGTAGGTGGCTGCGTAGGGCATCCCGGGCCAGGACTGGCTTCCTATGTTCAGGATGAGGGAGGGGGAGGTGTGGCGTTGGAGAATGGGGAGAATGGCTTGTGTTAGATGTATGGGGAAGAGGATGTTGAGTGCGAAGAGGGCGGATATCTCTTTCGGTGTTGTGTCTTCGAAGTGTTTGAAGTTGGAGGACAGGGGGGATGTGCCTCCTACGTTGTTGATGAGGATGGTGAGAGGGAGGGAGGACACGGTTGCGGTGATGTGGGCGATGTCCTCGGGGGTGAAGGAGGAGGCGTCGGTGGTTACGGTGAGGAAGGATTGCGTGGGGAAGGTGGCTTCGAGGTGGGATTGGCAGCGGTGGAGTTTGGAGGTGTTGCGGCCGTGGAGGATGATGTTGGAGCCGAGGGCGGCGAGGCGGTGGGCGAGGGCCAGGCCGATGCCGTCGGTGGAGCCGGTTATGAGGGCCCAGGTTGGGGCGTCGTTTTCGGATTGGCGGAGGTATTTAGAGAGGTTGGAGGGGTAGAGGTAGTGGATGAGGGGGAGGGGCATTGTGGGTGGTGGGATGTTAAATGGAAAGGACTCGGGAGTGTACTAGAGATTCGTTCAGGAGGAAGTATTTCATATGAGTGAGGTCAGTGTTTGCAATGCTGGAGTGAATTGTTGCGATCTAGTCAGTACCACCGGACTGCAAGCGGTATTTGTATCTGCATCGCAGAGCAGCGCAGACTGGACTTTGCCCAGCATGTTGAAAGCACAGTAAGACTGCTACGGTCTGACGTTCTCGCAGATACAAAAATGCGGAGCATTTCTGTACCCCGGGTGTTGGGAGAGATGTAGTGAACGGGCTAACCTTGCTGGAAAGCGGAGGAAGATCTCGCCGCTGCCGCGTCTTCAGGGGTCCGTGCACATGGGTACATACGCACGTAACGCGCCTATTTCGCGCGTACTCGAGGATTACCAGCTGTGGCGCTGAGACAGCGAAAGATACGAATTGCAAAGCTAATCCAGAGAACAGTGATTACATGCTGAGCGCTGCACTCGATAGCTTAGTGCGAATGTAGGGAGACCTGGAGCAACACCCGTGTGCACCGCAAGGACGAACTTACCTTGGCAAGACAACACAACCTCTCATGCGAATCTTGGATCAGAAGTATTATAAAAATTACAGTACAGGGAATCGCAAATGTTTTTTTTCTTTTTTTCAATACAGTTCAGTACCCTTACACCCAGAGTATATTGAGATCATACTACTTCCAACGACATCCTTTAAAACGAATAGGCCGAAAGAACATGCTTCACAACTACCCTAGACAACAACCCCACCATCCACCATTTCCCCCTCCCTATCCCGTATACGTCTTCTCCTGAAAAATCACATAATTCGGCCCATTCCCCTGCCCCTCCCCAACCGTCGCATGAGCCACAACCTTCCCAATCAACCCAGTTGTAACATTCCGCTCAAACACCACAACCCTATTATCGTCCTGCAGCGCCGAGGCGACAAGCGTACCAGCGAGATTCAGCGAGAAACCACGAGGATTCCTACCACCAGCCGGGGCGGTTTGGACCAGTTTCAGGAAGCCCGTGTCCTGGTCGATGGCGAAGGTGATCAAGGGGTCGGAGGGAAGAGCGGTGCTGTTGGTCGGGTCGAAATTGGGGATTGTGAGTGAGTTTTCACCGCGGGAGGAGACGATGAGGAATTTGTTGTCGGGCTGAATGAGGGAAAGAGTTAGCCGGGGGAAAGTAAAATACAAGTAGCTCATAAATGCTCAAGGGGATAAGAATCGAGATGCAAAACTCACCGACAGAGCAATCTCCGAGGCCTTCGTGCCCGCCGGCACACTACCACCAGGTCCATGGACACTGTGGTGGAAAAGCTGCGTCAGATTCGGCGTTCTGAACTCGATGCTCTTGGAGTAATCATGTCGGTACCCCGTGATCGTGTTATCGAGCTCATTCACGGTGTAGAAGAAAGAACGGCTGTTCTTAGGCTGCTTGACGAAGACGCCGTGTCGTGGGCCTGAACCTGGCACTGCGGGAAACGGTTTCAGAGTTTCAACATTGCCTAATACGTTGCCTGAACCTGAGCCTAGGTAGTACATGCGGATCAGGTCAGACCCGAGATCGGGCACGAAAAGGTGTGGGAAATCGCCATTGCTGAAGATGGCTTGGTGGGGATGAGGGACTTGCTGTCGGTCTGGTACAGGTCCGGGTTGGGACTGGTTGTAGGTGAAGGAGTCGCGGATTTCGAGGGAGTAGTGGTCCTCTTTAGCGTAGCTTCCAGGGTTGCGGTATATTTGCACCGATGAAGTGTCACTATTTACAAGGTTAGTAAGTGTTTTCATCAGAGTATGTGCGCATAACATTCAATTTTGCACCCCGTTCAAACTTCCGTATACAGCCATTTTGGGGTAACAATAGCAGGTAAGATTCAGGAAGTTAACTTACAAATATGCGATAGCCAAATTATTCCCTATAGTCGTCGATGCGACAGGACTCTTGAGCGTCGGAATAACTTTCCGCGTTTTGATGCTCCCGTCCAGCGCCGTCTCATACGTCGTAATTGACGCGCTGCCTCCCCATCCTTCATTCAAACAGTACAGAACCGAATACGACTCGTCATACGTCAACCAAGTAGGCTCTGAACCGCAATCATACGACTTCTGCTTAACCGACAGGTTCGATCCATCCAAGGACAATACATTCAGCGAGTGATCATTGTACGAAGTCGCAAAGAGATTAATTGCCGAAGCTGAAGACGCCAGCAAAATCGCAGCCACACTGAGGGATGTCATCTTGAGTATGGATGGTGGGTGCGAATAGTAGGGCGCCAAGGACGTTTAAGTATATGCCCGCGAATAGTATGGAAGGCGGACCGCTAGGATACGATCGCTCATCTAAATCCTAACATCGCACCCCTGCTACGGAACATACCCGGAATGCCAAAATGCAAGTAGCTGCAAGTCGTGCGCAGAGGCCGTGGTAACCGTTAATTGGATTTGTCATGGCGCTTGGTTTTTCGGTGGGAATTTCTGCGAGAACTGTTTCCGCACGAATGGTTGTTGAATATGTGTTGTTTCTGGGGCTCTAGCCGAGATGCTCACCAGTGTGGCCGGTAGGAGGTAGGCGCTTGTATGCCGTCTTTTGCGCGTCGTGTTCGCAATTGCCTCATCGAACCCTAGAATAATGTCGTGTACAGGAAGTCTTAATATACCCACGACGCCGGTCCCATTGAGTCTTGAAAAACAAACCTGGGTTTAGGTCCGGAACATTGTTGTGTGCCCTCCAATAATTAGACACTGCATGACAATATCGGCAGGAAGGAACAGCCAGCATGAGGAAAGAGTTACAGTGGAAAGAGCCAACACCCTTCCGTCTTGATCAGGACACATGGGCTAACCTGAGGTGACACAATGGCGTAAGGCAATACAAATTGCTCATGTCCTAACACATCTGGTACCCATTCAAAACTATGGCACCCGGAATTTATGATTCTCCGTATGCTACCATGGTTCTACGAGCTCTGCACGCTTCTTTCAGAATGCGACACCTAGTGGATCTTTTGGATATGCGTGCCATTGCTGTAGACGTAGAAATCTCGAGCGCGCTGTTCATGATATTGTGCGCTACTTAAACCCTCTGTGTGATCGAACACGCAGCCATTCACCTCATCACCTCATTGAATCTTGGCAATACCCAGTATTATGTTTCCTCCAGCACAGTACCTTTGAAATACGAAATCGTTTAACACCATCATACTAAAAGCACTGGAAAAACAGTTTCGCAAAGATGCCATAGTGGGAAAGCTAGCCCGCAAAGTCTACCGGCGTTGTGCCATGGAAGGAGCTACTCGATTAGAACTGTCAAAGCAGTGCATCACAAAATAATGAATCGAGGAAAATAAGATTTTCATCAGTGAACAAGATAAGAAACTTGCATACCCGTATCGAACGAAATCGCTCAATGTGGCAAAGAGAACTCTCTTGTAACACAATTACATGATCAAAACATATCTATATCAATGCGTTCAATACCTTAGTTATGGTGTTGCATTGTGGTGATTATCTGGCAGATATCGAGGTCCTCCTTATAGAGATGTTAGCAGCCATTGGGACTAAGTGGTACATTATGTGACAACCACGTTCACCAAGGGCCGATGATCAGTGAGATAAGGAAGGATTATTTGAAACGAAACATTGCACATATCTGGATGTATTTGATGGTGTCGCTGTTCTACTCTCAATTACAAGTCTGCTACCTGGATTTAGCAATATCACCCTAAAGTACCTCGAATACCCCCAAGTCACAACTCCGAACGCGGATACACAACCCTGATCCCTCTTCGGTTGTGCGTCTATGATCCAGTATTTATCTAGTTCAAGTTCATATATCACTTCTTACTTACTGCACCTTGACCTTCTAACCTCACCTCCCCTTCCTGCCTTCAGTCCATTCAAGATCCATGTTCACACGCGCCTCCCTTCCCATCCATTCCCACGTGGCCTCCACGCCGCCCACGCCGCCTCCACGTTACACAAACCCTCCCGCCACGACCCACGCACGTCAAACACCTCAACTCAATCGCAACCTCAAGCTCAAGCTCAAGTCACTTCAAGGTCGCGCGTCCACGTACGCCTTCCACTAATATCTTTATATCGTGTAGAGCCTAGATCTAGTGCGGATGGAGGCATAGCATGAGGTCGCCTTGGAGGTCAGAGAGTTGTGTGGGGTAAGGAAGGGAAAGGAAGTTGTGGAGGGAGAGTACGCTAGTGGAACGTGGAAGGAAGGGGCCACGTGGGAAGGAGACGTCAGCTGGGGGCTGACTTTGGGATGAAGTGAGATAGGATAGTATGGGGATGGAATGGAGCATGGGAATGATGGATGGAGGAAGTTCAGGCATGCTGGGCACGCTTTGAGTAACAGGTATTGAGTTGAGCGAGTATAGATTGCTCGAAGACCATGCATGTTCAAACATAAATTAACCACAAGTCACTTCATCATTTAGGAGTTTTTCAAAAATAGTTTTTATATTCAAATCAAAACGGATCAAGGATATATTCACAAAGCAAAAATCAGCAAAGACAAAGGAATCTCATCGCAAGTTCTAAATTCTCTCTAGCACCACTACCTCCATTACATCTCACCCAGCAACATCCCCACCCCTTTCTCAATTCGAACCAGGAACGCTTTCATGCAAAGTCATAGCCTACCCGAGAGCAAGGCTCAGATTGAAGATGACGTTTACAAGAAGAAAGCGGCGAAAGCACCGACACCGGCGATGAAGCCAGCGGCGTTGTTGAGCGAAGCAGCACCGGTGAAGTATTCGGTGGGCTGGGGCTTGACGGGGTATCCGGTACCGGCGGGAGGAGCAGTGCCGGCAGGAGGAGCAGGGGGAGAACCGCTGCCGCTGGGGTAGGGGGCAACAACGCTGGACGCCGGAGCCGAGGGGTAAGGAGCAGCAGGCACGGAGGGAACGCCGTAAGAGCCAGTTCCTGCGGGGGCCGAGGGTACAACGCCTGTACCGTAAGGAAGTGTCACAGTGATGGTCGTCTGGGTGGTGCACTCACTGCTTGGGACGGGGGCGGGTGCGGTCGGGTATCCAGCAGGAGCAGAGGTCTCAGCAGCGGGAGCAGAGCTGGTGGCAGGGACCTCAGGGGTCTCGGGCACGTAGGCGCTCTCGGTGGGGACAACGGGGACCTGTTGGTGATTAGCATAAGCCATGATAATGGCAGATATTCATATTTACCTCAACGGAGACGCTGGAAGGAGTTCCGTAGCCGGGAACCTCAACGCTGGAGGACTCAACGACGGATGAAGAGACAGCGGGGGTCTCCTCGGGGTAGGCAGGCTTGGTCGCAGAGGAGACAGCGGGGGTAGAGACCGGGTAGCTGGGGACCTATTGTTGAGAGTCAGTTGCTGGTCCAAGCAGTCGGATCGCTAAGATCACTCACCTCAGGAGTGGGGGACTCGACCGGGACGCTCACGGCGGGGGTCTCCTCGCCGGTGCTGTAGCCAGAGCCGTACTCAGGCTGGCCGTAAGAGCCGTAGTGGGGGGCCGCAAGGGCAGCGGTGAAAAGAGTAGCAGCAATGAATCCACGCATCTTGACTGATTAGGGTATAGAACTTGGTGGTAGGGGAAAGGTTGGTTGTTGGCGGAGGTGTTTATTAAAGATAGTATTAGTTGGTAAACGATTGGACGACCGAAGGGTCAGGTTCGACTTGAGCTCGTGGATTGGCTTGAGTGAAGTGAGGAAAAAAAGTCGAGAGCGAGCGAGCGGAATGTTTATGTACGATAGGGAGATTACAGGTGCCGAAAACAGGCGTCCATTCAAAAGGAGAGAAACAGCGGGCAGCAGGGGGGGCGGTCTTCGGGCCATGCGAGTGGTAGTCGCTGTGCATGCACTAGCGCAGGCACCGTGCAATGCTGCCGCACCGTGGCCAGTCGAAGGGCTCGAGCCCCTGATGCTAGTCCAGGAGAGGCAGTTCTGTGTGCAGAGGCCTTGCCCGTCGGTCGTATTTTCAGATGAACGGGAATATGCGCGCTGCATGTCGAGTGCTGAGTCGAGCCTCCAGTATTGCGCCTTCGCTGACGGTTGGACCGGCTGGGCGGCTATGGCGAGCGCGTTGTCACGTCTGCGGCGGTTTGGCCGACGAGGAGAGCCTGGAGAGGCACAGGGCGGGCGTCCAAGAGGCGGGCTTGTGCTCGCGGTGGCGGTAGGCGGTGGGCTTGGGCGGTGGATCGCGCCGGCGTGTGCGCCAGTGTGTTGTTCAGACACTGGAGCGCTGCTGTTTGGGGCGCCTTGCTGTTTCCAGCCAGGGGGCCGGCCGAGTCGCCGTTACGTGCCCGCTATACGCCAGCAGCGACATCGACGTGGAAACATGGAAACAAGCATGGGGTCCGCCCCGACGATCATCTCTCAAAATCGGGAACCCGTTCTCTCACTCAGCCAACAACCGCTCCCGGCGCCTCTCACCAGTGTCGCGAAACGTGAAAATCACCGACCATCTCTGCCTTGGTGCCCTACAACAATCGTACCTTCCCCCCTGGCCTGCCCGTCCGGAGCGGTTTCGGCGGAGATTTAGACATACCCTCTTGTTCCATGTGAATTCCTGCGCAGGCAATGCCAGCAACAGCCCCATCGACGACGTTGCCGCCTCCACGACTTGTCGCCGCCTTTCCCGGGGGGGCGTTCAAGCTTCTGCATGCCCAGTCACACCAAGCGACCCAGACCGCCCCACTCAAATCGATAACCACCTTGTCAACTCTCCTGTGCACGTTCATCCATGGGTCGGTGGAAATTAAACATGGACACTTGTTTGAAGGCTAACCAGCGTGCGCTCTGCTGCTTGCCGCTTTGGGCGGAGCCTTGTTGCTCCTTCTTGGAAAAGTGTCGAGCCTCATTTCGGCTGTTGACGCTGTGGGCCTCTCTCCTCGTCTCCTTCATGCCTTGTGCAGAAAGGCGGGGAGGCCGTTCGATGCCTTTGTGCCTCACCGCCCCCATCATGTCACTTCTGGACCATTCGACGTGCACAACCGTTATCCCACTGTGGGACCGACTCCTTTGCATTCATCCCAATAATGATCCCATGCCGTGCTCGACGCTGTCGACATCCACTCGACCACCCAAGCGTGTAGGCAATAGTGCCGTCTCTCGTCAGTGTCTGGAGAAAACCAAGTCGAAAACGCAATCGCCCCAGTGCAAATCGTCGAAGCATGTGTCTTCCCCTGACAAGGACTGCCGATCCCCACGATTTCTCTCAGCGCTTGCTTGACATCAGCCTGTTTGTGGGACTCGGCAGGAACGCCTTTAAGCGACGCGAGATACGACAATAATCCTTCCGTTCGCTACGAGGAACACATGGCGGCTGCACAAGACACTGATAACCGGCGGAATTGCTTCCTCGGGCTTGGGGCCGCTTACGCGCGCTGAGCTTCCATTTATGCTTAGGCCCAGCTTGATATAGGAGATGCTCTAGCACCTAGATTGATTGCATCTACCATCGAATTCAGGGTTACTACCGTGTTCCTCACAACTTGCTCATCCGGGAGAGGTTTCATCGCACCTTCTGCCTATACCAAAGCGACCGAGCGAACACTGGCGGCCATCGTTAACATGCTTCCGGCCAACTCTTGTTTCAATTCCCGTCTTTCGGTCTCCTTTTCGCACGCCATCGACAAGGACTCTGGCGCGACTTGACCCCCGAACACTGCTACTCCAACTCTCCTACCACGAATTGGCATCGAAGGCTTAAGCCAACTCACCCTCTCTCCGAACTCGACGATGTCGAAACCTCTGTTTTCAATATACAGGGACGCGTATCCTATGCCGTTGTGAGGCTTCACTCCTTAATTCATACACTCCAACCACGGCGTACTGCTGTATACCTGCGACGCTGGCTCTGTTTGGCGCTTTTGGACAAGCTATGACCGGTTACCCTACGATCCTCCGCCTCACGATCTTCCTTCTCTGTGACTTGAACCTCGCCACGTCATCAATGTCACCGTGGCCCAGTGTTTTGTTATATCCCTTACGCTGGTGTTCTTCGTACATTACCTGACCCGGATCGCAGCCCTAATAACAACATAGGGTCAAACCAGTTTTATTGCGCGCCCTGTCCGAAGGTTCCGACGCGATCAAGGTCGCTTCGACAACTCCATGGCAGCTATTAGCTTTGATATAACATGTTCCATTCCTATGTTCTGATTTTTAGAAAGCATGCCCATCGCCGTTGCGCTGATTTGGTCTCAAGTTCTAGGTATCTGACTTCAGAACCGAAAACCATCCATCGCTACCGGGCCCGGACTTGCTCGATCACCTTCACGGTCTCCATTTTCCACATATCCTTTTTTTCATTGTCTTCGCTTTTCGAGACTTTCTTTTTCTCCGCCAGGAATTGGGTCGGGACAGCCATCGAACCTTGGAAATGGATCAATCTTTACCGGCCACCACCTCGGACAGATTGGACAACATCGAGAACGTAAATATTTCCATGACTGCTTTCCATATGGATCCAGGTCGAACACTGATTCCAGCGACGCGTACGCAGTGTTACAAATAAACATAGCACCGCACTGTCGATCAAAACCCTCCACTTTGAACACACCATCGGCAACCCATCGATTCAGGTCCCTTTCACCTCCGCGGTCCGCTGCTATCCATCGTCACTGCGGTGTGCTTTCATGTGCCTGCTTTATCGTTTGTCCCAAACTCTAAGTTACCCTCGGAGCTATTTTAGGCTCGCCAATGCGCTAGCCCGAACGCTACTAACTCCAATCTTGCTCCCTACACAACCACCACGAAAAACCTACGGGCCCCATCGAAGTCACTACGTTTTGTTCGAATAGTCTCTACATTCCGCCCTATAAATGATTTGGAAGGTCCAAGGCTGCCTCTTTCGGAAATATTTGGATGGCCCCTGAGTACCCACACACGCGTTCTAGGCTTTGCCGCTCGCTAGGCGCGATCTCCTCGGAAGGGACCCGATCGATCTTTCTAGCTGTGGAGGCCGGCTGATTTGGCGGCCGTCCGGCATGGCATCGTGCCTTGTGCGCCATGTGAATTTTTCTCGTGATATCCGGAGACATCTATTTCTGGATTCCGGGCAGATCATCGATGAGCATCTGGGCATCGCTATACTAATGGACATGCATTGGTTTTCTGATTCCAGAGCCGATACTAACTTCCTGGAAATTAGGTAGTCGAGTTCTTTTCATCCCGGATATTTGCATCAAAAGCAGCGGTACTGCTTTGCCATGGGCCCTAACGAACATCATCTTCCCCACTGACTGGACAATAACTACCACGAGGATGACAATTCGCTTTGGAAGTAATGCCGGGATGCCTTTGGAGATCAATGTACAATCTTCACACGATTGCGTGGCTTCCAATATGATGAGACAAAGTTGATGAAGACGAACTAACCTTAAACATCTAGCACCACCGTTCAGACAGCTCCAGTGCTACAACTTGATTAACGATGTCCATCACCACCAACAGCTGCATGTGCGCATACTTTTCTCTTGATCAAATATAGTCTTTGCAAGATTCCTTGTGGATATAGATCCGTATCCGTCCTGGACTGTTTCTCTTCATAGGAACACAACCTGTAGGCCGTCACTAGAATCACCCACAGAGGTAGCCACGTTTCTTTTTCTGGGGGAGATGTCCAAACTGTCTTTTCAACACCATATCTCGCTCGCTCTCTAGGCCCCACCACTCTAGCTTGAGAATTCTGTCTCAAACTAACATTCAAGCGTAGCTTTCAATCATGCAAATCATCATCACCAGTCTCGCATATTCACTTATTCTATAGCTATGTAGTAGACCATTTAATTCGAAGATCTCTATACAACTCTGCAATCTGACTTCTCCCTACCTTTCACTGTGACAAACACATGAGTTCTAGACCATGTGATTTTCGCTCGGAGTACTGAAATCTCGCAGATCTGTTGTTTCTTTATTGTGGGCAGACGTGGGGTTAAGCTATATGTAGATTATATATACACATGGTAAGTTCAATAGTAACGTTCACCACCACCCCAGCTTAGAATGACAAAGTACATATATGCACATATATGTTCTCCCCTTACTTACGATATGTGTACACCAAGATTACTCGACCTCGGGAATTCTAACACATGTTTCTGGCACTTTATCTGTACACATTCTCGACCCTCCGTGATGTGACTCACGTCTTTAATTTGCGAGGCTGGTTGTTGGTTTATTGTATCCGGACTTGACTTGTGAACATGATTAAGTACTCGCGCGATTGTTCTCTGGGTTTTGAGAATATATATATATATATATATATATACTTCACGTGGGGTTTCGTGGGGTATGGTGATTATTAGGAGGATGCATGCTAGATCTGTGAGGAATGCGTTTCATCCGGTGTGTCGAAGGACTAAGTAGTAGGTTGAGGTAAGAATAAATTTCCCCTTTGTGAATCATATACGTTGACAATGGAAAACTACATAAATGAATCATATATGAAAGCTGACAAAAGAAAACTACATACATAAAGAACGATCGGGTATTTAATAGCAAAGAAGGAAGAACAGAAAAGATCAAACGCCCGCTGCATCAGTCGTACATGAACCTCATAACCGCGTGATCAAGATACCCCCGCCTCACCACAGACCAGTCATCCTAGTCCTTCTTCGACTTACTCTTCTCCTTCTCCTTCTTCTTCTCCCCTTTCTTCTCTTTCTCCTTCTTCTCCTTTTCCTTCTTCTTCTCATCCTTCTTTCCCTGACCCCCCTTCGCCACCTGCAATGCCGCCTCCCCCTTCTCCCTGTTATACTCTGTAAGCTCCTTCTTCACCTCCTCAAGCTCCTTTTCCTTCTCACCCACCACCTTCTCATGCTTCCTCCTCTTTTCGCTCCCCTCCTTCGCCTCCTCAATCTTATTCCTTAGCTTCCTAATCTCCGACTCTAACTTCGCTATCTTCATCCCCAAGTTAGTATGCACATCATCTGTCCCTCGTTAGTCTTGATTTCAAAAGATGAGAGCGCAAAACAAAAGATCTCACTCACCCCTTGACCCCGTGACACCCACATAATCCATTCCTAGGTTCGGCGCAGGCAACAAATTCTCTCTCCAGATCGAATCCGCTCCAATCACCAGATCGAACTCCCCGCTCTCGGACACCAAGAATCGCATGCCGTTAAACATTTTCGGGCTCGTAACGTGGCACCACGAGACACGGACGGAACCCTTTGGCACATGGATATGCCCCGTTGCGACTTTCCCACCGTGTTCCTCTGCGGCACGTAGTGGGGAGTACTCTGTGAAACCGAGACGACGGGCGAGGCGCTCGGAGATGATGTTTCCCTGTGTGTTACCTGTATCGAGAACACATCTTGCGGAGATGAAGTTGGAAGACTGGTGTTTGTAGACGGAGACATCGAGAATGTAGGGGTGGGATTTCGAGCCAAGGTGCTATTTATGTATTAGCATCTTTCTTGTTCTTGCCTTCCATCGTCAATCAGAATGGGTACTACCTACCTGTATGCGATCCTCAAGTGGATCCACCCATTCGACTTCAGCGGCGAGTTTCCGCTTGAGGCCTTTGGCACCAGTGAAGATAGCTTTGAGGATGTCGAGGTAAGAGAGTTTGACCACGGCGACGTGGGTACCACGTCGGGTGATGTTTGTGCGGCGGAAGTCTCCGTCGGGGGGTTCGGGGACCATGGTGTCGGTTGAGACGGAAGAGGAGCGTCCGTGGGGGACGTCGAGGGTAACGGTTCGCTTTTGGGGTGGTGGACCCACGGGAAGGTGACCACTTGTGTTCGAGGCTATATTGTTCAACCCGTCAGTAGAAGCGTGTGGAAGCGTGTGAGGTGACTTACTGGGCACTTGAGCGTGCTTCATATTCGCTGCAAGGTTCTACGTTTGTTGTACGTTTGCTGAGATGCTATTATTCACAATCGGGCTGTCCAGATTAAAAACAATTGAGTTCTCGTAGGCCGGGCTGGGAATCCGTCATTCTTAAGCCCAAACCAGAAGGCAGCAACGACAGGGATATTTTGGAGCCTCTTCCAAAATCCAGACATTTGCGACCGGTTCCGGCGCCCTTTCCACCGCTCCGTGGAGGCCATGCCTTCAGCTTTGACGTCGGGAGAAAGGACTGATTCGCCAGGGAGTGACTCAAGAACCACGCGGGCCATTGCGCCCCCCGTTCGCATCGCGCCGGCAAGGTGTAACCCTGGTACAGCTTGGACTTTGGGGGTCGATCGTGGGGCGTCTCGTTGGCTGCGCGTTCGCGGGGGTCATTCGGACCACTGCGTGCGGCGGAGCGGACACCCAATTCTGGTTGCCGTCTGTGAACCAGTGGGCCGAGAGGCTTTTAGGGGAGGACGCTGATTACTTTGTTGAGGTGGGCTTTCCGTCGCCGCTTCTGTATTGGTGGCTGCTCGTACCAATGCGTGACCGACACTGATCAGCTCCTCCGGCCCCCACTGATGGTTCTCGCGTTCCACGTCTGGTCCTTATATTGCTGCGGACATTGGCTGTAACAATGTGGCGAACGATACAAGCCGCATGGCTCGCGAAATTTGTAATCGTATTTTGACATAACATCTCATCATTTGGGCGTAGTCCGATGAGGAAATCAGCTTATTTCGGCAAAATTCCTGGAAGCGAAAACTGCCCAAGTTTGAACAGGAAACATGATAGGTATTTTGAAGATTGCTGTGAAGTATCATGGTGGTTGTATAAACTCCGTTGTGATTCGACACAGTATTACAACCTCAGGCGGAGCACTAGTAGAGGCTGCATGAACCATTCCAGGGGTGGTGTTCAGCTTCCTGGCGCGAGGCTGGGAGTCGGCGAGAGGAGGCGCAGCCTTCATTCTTGACCGGTCGACGGTAGTAGGTGGGCTTTGAGCCATTGCTGACAGTCGCCTAGTTGCCTGAACATTGCCTGATTATTATTGTCGGGCATCGCCGTTAGTAGAGTTGGATTGTTGCGCTGTCGGATTTCGAGGTGTCGAGGTGGGGTAACTCATCTCCACCAGTGTCAGTCTTGCTTCTTCCTTTCTTCCAAAAGGACGTGCTGGCACACATAGACCAAGAGCCCTTCATCATGTTCGAATTTGTGGCTCTCGCTTTAGCTCTGCCTGACGGCTGGTTGTACGGGGCTTAGCTCGGGTTCACAGAGGTCTTGAGGTTGCAGAGACCAGGCTGAGCTCCAGACTGGTACACCACAAGACCTACCCAGCTCATTCAAAAGAAAGGTAAATTGGCAGCACGAAAAGAGTGGTGTTTGCTCAAGAGAGACCCAGGGTAGCTCAACTATACTACTTCATCATCCATGAGTGAGGCGACATCTCGTCGACCCGGCGGTGTGCATGCATGTTAGACAGACCTGCATGCAGGTGCTTATGGGGTAACCCGGTGTAGTAGTTGGCAGCATCTGAATGGGTGAGAATCTGCACCGCCTTTCCATGATAGGCTGAGGACACGAAGTTGCACCACTCGCCACCAAATCTGCAGCCGTGGAACTGGAGCTGCGCCTCAGTCACTATTTGTCGAGTTATAAGCCCACAAATTCCCGCCGCGTGTCGTCTTTTGTTGGTATCGCAGCATCATGGTGGCGATGAGTATGGAAATGCGCGAAATAAGGGAAAGCCATAGTAATTCTGATCCACCGTCCAACGACTCTGCCACGACAACGGCAGTGAACAGCCCAGCCACGTCGCAGTTTCCACCAGGCGCACAAAATGCAGACACCCAGACTGCTACATCTTCTGGTTCCTCGAGTAGCAGTGATGACGATGATGATGAGGCAGATGTGTCTCCAGATTCCATCCAAGGGTGGCCTCAGCTGGCGCAACTCATGGCGCAGACCCCCGACCTTGCTGCATTCCCTCGATTTCGGGACCTGCAGGTCAAAAGCTTGTTGTACTATCAGTGCGAACTCCAAGTCCTTCGAAGAAAGCTGCATTTATTGGAGTACAAGGATAGCGCCGACGATAAGGGGTATAATCAGTGGGCAGATGACCTGATGAAACATGGCAACAAATCGAAGCAATTCAAACTGATAGAACAAATCAGGGTCGTGCTGAAAAAGTATAGTACGTTTCATGGTGTGGGTTCGATTGCTGGTAAACCAGCTGACAGAGTCCAGACAAGGCATTGCTACAGTACTCTCAAATATGCGCGCTACCGGAACCTGAGCCGTTCAACATGCGCACACTGCGGAGTTGGCTTGTAAGACCAGACGGTGCGTTTTCGAATGTTCGAGACTACAATGGGCCGGTGACAACATGGGGAAATTTGGTCAACAATCCAGACGATGAGGAGAAGGGACTTTGGTCACAGCTTGGCAGTGTAGTCTGGAGTCTGTTCTGGCCGAAGAAAATGTCCAGGAGCAACAACAACCCTGATTTGGCACTAACTAAGCCCCTGACAAAAGTAGATGGTTTGACTCACTGGTGGGCATCCCAACTCGTGCCTTTTTCAAAAGCACTAAAGAGACGATGGAATCTGAAGGAGAAAAGGAACTCGAAGAAGAAACCGCAAGATATTGAGGAGAGGGCTGACACCGAAGCGGGATCCATTTCTTCCAGGGCGCCCTTCGAGAGTAAAATGGAGAAAGAAAAGACGCTAGAATATTGGTCTGAAGACAGCGCTTTGAGATTGACCTCTTTCTTTTCAACCATAGTCGCGTGTCTCCTGCCGGTGATTGCCATCTCTGTTCTGTCGCAAGTCCATGGCACTAGGAACTTGCTTCTATGCCTTGCTGGGTTCTCGCTGGTTTTCGCTCTAGGCTTAATTGCAATGACCCAAGGCACAAGTAAACGGACAGAAGTTTTCGCAGCTACTGCAGCGTGAGTTACCCCAGTGTCCCTCTTTGACTACGTGTGCCTGCTGACATGAGCTTAGTTTCTCGGCGGTCATGGTGGTGTTCATATCGAACCCGCCGGCGCCTGTGATCATGATGCCACCAGGTTCGGCGATACCTTCAGTGTCGCCCGGTGCGGTGATATCGGCTTTGCCAAGAGGCTGACCATGCTTTGCTTTGCTTTGAGATGGAATGTCAAAAGTAAACGAAATTTATCATTACTAGAAAATGGGCCTTAGTGTGATCTGCTTGGCATAGTCTTGCAGGTGGTATATTTGTCCATGCCCGTTCTCATAAGGCCGTAGCAAATCAAACGATTCCTCCTTTGCCCTTCCCAGTCCTTGAGCTGTCATATGTCATCGCCAATGTTATGATTCGTTGCATGTATCTTGCAGTCAAGTGCAGATAGTTGCAGTACAGCTAGAGATACTGTGGCTGATGCATCAATAGTATCAATACGAGGAGCGGCATGTGGCAGTGCAGCCATATGCATGTCGAACGAAACAGAACAAGTGCGATACGGGATTGCGGATTGAATAGCTCGTATCATGCAAGGTACTCGCCGTCCGCAGCCGTGTGGTTATATTAAGCTCGTGTAAATAACACACCATTGTATTTTCTGCAGACACTTCGACGCACAGCCACAAGCTGGTATTAAGAGGTGTCAATCGCTGGCGGATACGCAAAAGTGAATCTCAGAGGTCATGACCGTCATGAGTCGACTCCACTGCCGAAGCGCTGTCAAATCTGTGCCGTAAATCTTGCTCCTGCAGAGACGTGACGTGTTATGGGTGGCCGGATGATTGCTTTGTGGAGTTGGCCTGATAATGTACCTGGAATGTTACATCCTGACATGAGCAGGGCCTAATAGAATCTGCCAGTACGAGTGAGGTGCAACGCAGATATTGGTTATAGTGGCGCCAATGAGTTTGAACAGGGTAGCAACGTGCGTCATCCCACTGTTGACACCGACGAACTGGTAACACGAGATGCCAAGGTCCGTATAGCCAACCGTGAAGGATGTCGCACGTGGCTATGATGACGGGTCCCGGGGCTTGCAACTCAGGTACTGGATCGTTTTGGGGTCGGACTGAGTTCAGATTGCTGTCATCCTATTGCCGAACTCGTTCTTGGTCTGGTAGTGGAGGACATCTGGCTTTCGAATGGAAGCATGGGGCTCAGCGCTGGCATCGCGACGAATTCACCGAAGTAAGCGCGTCGATAGACAGAGACAGCAAGACAAAATAGCGACCTACATAAAGACGAAGCCTGTGGGTGCTAATAATGGAAATGGGCGCAGATGGGGCTATCAGGTGGGCTCTTATCGGCAGATTGGTCGCAGGGTCAGCTAGTACGTGAGCTTTACTAAACTATACGCACCTTCACATGGTGCCCCGGGGTGTATTGGTACATGGGCTGTGGTGAGCACCGTTGGTCGCTAGTCGGTCTGAACCTGACTGAGTATGAGGCCAGTGACCCAGGACGATGGGCATGGAGATGGGAATGGGGATGGGTGAGGTGAGCTGCCTTTGCTGGGAAAGGAACCCCGCAGAACGGATGCGGCCCTGCCAAGTTGGATGCCAGCGCCTCCCCTGCACCGATTCGTGATACAGTACGTAGACTATACTGTACCTAGGTAGCTGTGGCATAGTCTAGTATACATATGTCTATTGAGTCTGCAAAAGGCTCAAGGCTGGGTCCGCTCTGGGGCGCATACATAGATGGGGCCAGAGACCAGCAGGAGGTCCAACGTCAGCCACGCCCATGATCAGCACGATTGGTGGGCGTGGAGTAGGTGGTCTAGTCTGGTCGGAGGTCAGTCGCGTGGAGGCCAGCCCAGCCAGCCCTGGAGGGCCCAGGGGCAGAGGTGTGGTGTCTCTCCCCCAGGCGGCTGCACCTGCACGATGCTGGTCGATGATGTATTTCCGTAGACGCACTGCGCGGTGGACGTGTTGGCCCTGTTGGGTCAACTTGGGTGCGAGGCGGAGCAGACGACACGCCCTCCCCCTTTGCAGCTCGCATGCGCTCTCTCGAATGGGAGGCGGCCATGTAGGGTGCCAGCGGGTTATGAAACCGGCCAGAATCCACTCAAAAAGGCGCCTCCTCCAGCGCTTGCGAGAGTGGCATTCAGCCAGTCAAGCGGGGTGGTTCCAAGCCTGCGCCGCAACACACGATTCCTCTGCATTTTGGACCAGCCTATCCGCCCCGTCGACGTCCCGATTCCCCATCCCCCATTCCCACGCTCGTTTGCGCCCTTCCGGAGGCGGTTCTGCGCATTGGACCTGACGCTGTGATTCACGTGCGTTGGCTGCTGTCACAGGCTGTTATCCATTCCTCTTCCCGGCAAGCCTCGTCCGCACGCGCCATCTGCATCCGCCTCCTCCACACCTCGAGCCCCTCGCAGGACGGCTGCTCTGAAACCCCCCGTTGCTTTTGCGTGTAGCAAGACTGCAAGATTGAAGACCTCAGTTTCCCAGTCCAGCCAGCCGCCCGTTGCCCGCGCCGCCAGTCCAGGGTGCCCGCCCGCCTGCATCTTCCCGCCGCTGCACCCTCCCTCTAGTCCCATCGTGACTCGCGGCCGCCCACGTCACTTGATCATAGCGGCCTCGGCCTCGCCCACCCACACACGCCATCTCGTCCTGTCTTCTGAAAGTAGCGTGAACCGCGGAACAGTCGGTCAAGTCCTTCGGCTGACGGCAGCTAACCCGCCCCGCTGGGACCACGCAGAGAGCAACGTGCAACCTCCCCCTCGACACGCGCCGCCCTGAGCCTGAAGAAGTGCGAGCCACCCCCCCCAACCCCAAGCCAGATCCGCCTGGCCCGCCTGCGTCACATCTCTTGCTCTCCAGCTCGCCCTGCGTCACGAGCCTGCCCCTCGACACCGCTCGCCTGACCCACCCACTCCAGAGCAGCTCTCTGGCGGAAAGCGCACGACCTACGTCTGTCAGGACACTTACATGCAGCACCCCGCATATCCCGACGCCCCTTCGTTGACATCCAACGCCATGTCCTCGCCCGCACCCCTCCTCCGACCCCCCATCCCTGGTGCCCGCTCTCAGGGCGGCGCCCGCACCCCTCGACTGGGTCTCTCCATACCCCCCTCGCCTCACGCACGACCTGTTGTGAACGGTACGAGTGATGGTTTAACACTCCAGAAGCCCGCCCCTCCTCGATTACACCTTTCCACGCCCATGGGCACGAGCCACACTCCACAGGAAGGCCGTGCTCGACCTGCTGTCCCTCCATTACAAATCGGCCTCCCCTCAGGGGCCTCCGCCAACGACAGCGCGCATTCGAGATCCGCCAGCTTTGAAGTCCAACCCAATGGATCGGCTTCCTCGTACAACATTGGCTTCCCGGGCCTCCACAGGGGCTCGGATCCAATCTCAGCGATATCGGGCGGAAGCGAGAGTGCTCCATCCATGGAGCGAGAGAACAGCAGCCAGCCACTTCCAGATCTGGAAGAGTTGGCTGCTAAGAAGGGCGCGCCCTTGGACATTGAAGACCTCGACGATTTAGGTTTCAAAGCAGCTTCGGCAAGAGGCTTGGTCGAAGAAAAGGACAACCTAGGCGAGGGCGCCGGAGGCGCTGTTTCCAAGTGTGTTCTCAAGGGCGGCAAAACAGTTTTTGCCCTCAAGGCGCGTCTCAATCCTGAATTTTTGGGCAACATTTTTAGCTGACCGTCTTGCTAGATCATTACGACGAACCCCGATCCTGATGTCAGGAAGCAGATTGTGCGCGAAGTCAACTTTAACCGAGAGTGCGCCAGTGACCACATCTGTCGGTACTATGGCGCTTTTGTCGACGACAGCACCGGAACCATCAGCATTGCCATGGAGTTTTGCGAGGGTGGATCGCTAGACTCGGTGTATCGCGAGGTTAAGAAGCTAGGTGGTCGGACTGGCGAGAAGGTGCTTGGAAAAGTGGCCGAGGGCGTTCTCAACGGTCTCACCTACCTCCATGCTCGCCGCATCATCCATCGTGACATCAAACCGAGCAACATCCTGCTCTGCCGCAACGGACAGGTCAAGCTATGCGATTTCGGTGTGTCTGGCACGTTCGGCACCAAAGGCGATGCCAATACCTTCATTGGGACATCGTACTACATGGCTCCTGAGCGCATCACTGGACAGAGCTATACCATTACAAGTGACGTCTGGAGTCTGGGCGTTACGCTGCTGGAAGTGGCGCAGCATCGATTCCCCTTCCCTGCCGATGGAACCGAAATGAACCCTCGCGCTGGACTGATCGATCTGTTGACATACATTGTGCGCCAGCCAATCCCAAAACTTAAAGACGAACCAGAGAACGGCATCCGATGGTCTGAGAACTTCAAGTACTTCATTGAGTGCTGGTGAGTCAAGGTCCCAAACGATGCATTGAGACTTGTGTTTATTGCACATTTCACGGTCACGATGGGTCAGCCATCCATGCGCGGTGATGCATTGCTAACGATGAACAGTCTCGAAAAGGAACCTCCCCGACGCGCTTCGCCTTGGCGTATGCTCGACCACCCGTGGATGCTTGAGATGAAGACAAAGAAAGTCAACATGGCCCACTTCCTCAAGCAGGTGTGGGACTGGAAAGATTAGGCCACTTCGCGACGTAGTGATTTTTGATTCAGCGAGCGACGTGTTCAAATGAATTCTTGGGGCCAGACCTAGGGTCGCGTGCTGGGCATAGACTAGGGCAAGACGGCACATTTTGAAATATATTCGAAGGATTTGGCAGAGAAAGGCATCATCATCGGCATGCATGGGCTATTCGGCGCGAAGTTGGAGTTCCAACATGGCATAATGGCTTGCTTATGAGCATTGAATGAGAGAATTGGAAGGACGGAAGTGTGCTGGACCGGGGCTGATGAGCACATGAAGAGGGCATCGGGGGGCGTTGTTGCTCTATCCTGGCATGAAAATCGTATATTCTGGAAAGCAGGATACCCTAAAGCAAGAAATCAATACAAGATCGGGAATCGACCAAGTAGGTGTTGTGCGCTGTGATTATGTTCAGACTGTTCTTGGCGGCTGGCCCTTGGTTGTCGCAAATGTTCTCTAGCCAAACTTGTGATGCTGACCTTGGGCAATGGCGGGGTGCATCGGAGGAATGGTCGGGCCGCTACGTTTTTCCGATGCGGCCAAATGAATCGGAATTGAGTCAGAAGGACTACTGAGTCAACTCTCAAAGCGCGCTGCCGCAACACATCTGACGTGCTTATTCTGGTGCTCATAGCTCCTCCTCCACCTCGCTACATCTGGTCCCAGGATAATTCTCTCGGATCGAGCCCGTCGTAGCTTCCTCGACTACCCCACTACGCGCCTGCTGCCCCGCGCCCAGCAACAGTAACAGCCCATCATGCCTACCATCACCGTAGATAAGGCGGCCCTCTTCAAGGAGCTCGGCAGGGAATACACAACCGAAGAGTTCGACGAGTTATGCTTCGAGTTCGGCATCGAATTGGACGAAGATACGAGCCAGAGCACGAAGCCGGAAGACCTAGCGCAGCCACCACAGCTCAAGATCGAGATACCCGCGAACCGATATGATATGCTATGCTTCGAGGGAATTGCTCTCAACCTGAGAGTCTTCTTGGAGAAGCAGCAACTGCCAAAGTGGACGCTTACCCCGCCAAAGTCTGGGGAGCTCGAGACAATCACAGTAAAGGAAGAGGTTCGTCAGTGGATATGGGGCTGCGCGATAGTATAAAGAGGCTGATTTCGCTCTAGACAACTAAGATTCGGCCATTGATCTCCGGTGTTGTGCTGCGGAACATCAAGTTCACTCAGGAACGCTATGACTCCTTCATCGCGTTGCAGGACAAGCTCCACCAGAACCTTGCGCGACAGAGGACACTGGTGTCAATTGGAACGCACGACCTCGACAGTATGGTTCCGGAATGTGAAAAAAAATTGGATCATGGTGCTGACAAGATGCAGCGATCAAGGGCCCCTTCACATATGAAGCTCTTGCTCCAGAAGAGATCAAGTTCACCCCTCTGAACCAGAGCAAGGAACTGAACGGCAAAGAACTCATGGAATTCTACGACGTATGTATACACCTGTCGGAATGATTCTTTGGCTGACAAAAATACAGAAAGACAAGCATCTTGGTCGCTACCTACACATCATCCGCGACTCACCTGTCTACCCCGTAATCTACGATTCGAACCGTACCGTTCTTTCATTGCCGCCTATCATCAACGGAAACCACAGCAAGATTACCCTCAACACGAAAAACGTCTTGATTGAGATCACAGCGCTGGATAAGACAAAGGTTGAGATTGTCAACCACATACTGGTCGCCATGTTCGCTGGATACGCAGAGACAATAGAGCCGATCAAGATCGTCTCGCCGCACAACAACGAATCAAGAGATGCTCCTGATCTTGCACCGCGACAAATGGAGACCGAGGTCGACTACCTGAACCAGGTCACTGGTCTTGATCTGGGTCCGGAGGATATTGCAAAGATGCTGGCTAAGATGGGATACGAAGTATCCCAGTCAAATTCGGATAAGAACATCCTCAACGTCGCAGTGCCAATCACAAGGGCAGACGTGCTTCACCAGGCCGACATCATGGAAGACTATGCCATCGCCTACGGCTTCAACAAGCTTCCCCGCTTCTATCCCAACAAATCCTCCGCCGTCGCTGCACCTCTTCCCATCAACAAACTCGCCGACATCGTCCGTATCGAATCCGCATCAGCCGGTTGGACCGAGGTCCTTCCGCTGATCCTCTGCTCGCACGAGGAGAATTTCGAATGGCTAAACCGCAAGGACGATGGCAAGACGGCTATCAAGCTCGCCAACCCCAAGACTGCTGAATACCAGCTCGTCCGCACATCACTGCTCCCCGGCCTGTTGAAGACAATCAGCTCAAACCGACATCACGCCGTGCCGATCAAGGTTTTCGAGGTCAGCGACGTTGGTTTCAAGGATGAGTCGGCTGAGAGGAAGTCGAGGAACGAGAGACATTTCGGAGCCGCCATCATGGGCAAGACGAGCGGTTTCGAGCAGGTGCACGGTCTCCTGGATAGGCTTATGCTCATGCTGAGGTCGAACTTCAAGTTCAACGACAAGACGCTGAAGAACCTGAGCTCGGAGTACTGGATCGAGGAAGTCGATGGTAAGATATTTCAGATGACGGTCAAGAATAACACGCTGACTTGTGTAGATTCAACGTTCCTCCCAGGTCACGCTGCGTCCATCAAGGTCAACATCGACGGTAAGACCCACACCATCGGTGTCTTTGGTATCCTCCACCCTACGGTGCTGCAGAAGTTTGAGCTACCGTATCCGGTTAGCACGATTGAATTCAACCTGGAGG
Organism: Pseudopithomyces chartarum; assembly: GCA_033220655.1. Lineage (NCBI taxonomy): Eukaryota > Fungi > Ascomycota > Dothideomycetes > Pleosporales > Didymosphaeriaceae > Pseudopithomyces > Pseudopithomyces chartarum. Next base: position 1,004,798 of record WVTA01000018.1, on the reverse strand, counting down.
TCTTCATGTAGAGGGGGGTGGAGAACGACTAGCTCTTATCTGCTTGGAGCTGGAGCGGTACAGTTCACGTAAAATAGATACCTCACTTTTGTACCAAGATTATATATACAAAGCCGATGGAGATCGGCATTGATCACGATATGGTGCTTTTAAGGAAACCCGCAGCTTCTTTGCCGTCTCCTTTTCTGAGTTCAAATTTTCCATCTTGGAAAAAGTCCTCCTGTTCTAGCCGCGTAGTCCAGAATGTCGGGTGAGTCGCGACCCTGTGTCCTCCTTAGGGCGATTGTGCAGTTGCTCATGCTCAATGTGAATTAACTTCGTTACGCCTTCTAGTCTCTTCCGGAGTCCATTCATGATACATTCAAACTATATAGAAGGGACGTTGTCATGAGAAGTGCAGTCAACTCTACACTCCAGGAAGGGGTGACTCCCATAAGGCTTAGCGTGATCATTTGGAATGGAATCGATTCCTCGAATAGTTTAACACTGCGGCCTTGTATATCAAAAGGTGACTCGATATATCTTTGTGAAAAGTCAAGCGTGTTACGGCCTCATCCAAGTGGGCGCCCACATTCGGTGGTCGTTGCCAAAGGCTCGAGTTGATCCAGGTGACCAAGGACTGTGGAGTGCTCCTGCTATATCAAACACGCGCATGACAGCGGTGCTCGGACAAACCTCCCCCTTCCACGCGCATGCCCAGTATGAACTAGGTCCTGCCCTCACGCTCAGTCTTACTCCTTCTACGCTGCCTTGAACTTCCTTCGTTGGCGGTTGTTATTCCGGTGCGTCAGTGATTGCCTCGTGAATGGAGGAAAGTGTAGTGCTGCCGTAAACAAGTGGGTAGATAACCTGGTCTCGCTCGGTTCCTCTTCTTCCATCTTCACACCACGACACACCCTGTTTGTAAAGGATGAACTCGACTTTACGCCACACTTTTCTGGTGCAGGACACACATGCATCTTGCTCTATCTGTTCATTCTGTGAGTGCGCGCACTCCAGGCTTCCACTCGATACAATGGCTTGTGCTAACTGGCGATCTTTCAGATAATCTTGTTTGAACTCTCGATTAGAGGACGACCCAAATCTACATCTCCGAACAAGTCCACTGTGTTTAATACAATTTACATTCACTCCGCCGGTGCCCTTGGACGGGGCAGTCCATCCGGTCATCAATGCAATTGATTCGTCTTCTCTGCCGGGCCTATACCTGGTACGACGACAATTTTCAACGTGTTTCTTCTTTCGATTTCAAATACACTGTCTTCGCCCTTGGTAGCATCGCGGTCCCAGGATTCCGCCCTGCGGTAAAAAACAGCCTTGTTCGATTGGCTTGCGTTGCTGGAATGTTCCGGTATCGCATCACACCTATGCGGCAATGCCTATTGCATTTGAACAACAGCTTATATCTCCGGAGTGTTGTCGTTGATAACGAGGTAAGGTTTGCTTTGCTTTGGATTCAGTCTTAATTAACGGTCAGAGCAGACACGATATTACTATCTCTACTGGACCTTGCAAAAATGCAAGAATCTCCCCGCTGCCACGACATCGTCTTGCGTGTCGTCTCTCGAGGGAGCACTGGCCGACGCCGCTCATCACATTTCCGCGTCCAGCACGTCACCTGCCATGTCGTCTCTAAAAAGGAGCAATGGCCAAGGTCGGCATGAGCACGGTCAAGACAGTAAGTTACCGGGTCGAATGATATACGTTCATCGCTAATTACTTATAGACAATACAAATGCAGTTGTAAAACGAGAACCACTAGAGTCTAACCATTCTCTTGTCCCAACGCCATCTACATCTATCCCAGCACCACCTCTCCCAGGCGTATCTAATGCGCTTCACAAATCAATTAAGCAAGCTATCGAGGCTCAGATTGATGCAATCATCACAAAGTATATTTCAACAGATAGAGTAACATCAATGGTGCAGAATAAGCTGCCCACCGCTCTGGAGTCGAAGCTTGGCAGTGCCAATCGAGATTGATATTATTACTCCCAGACCCTCACACAAATGCAATAATCTCCCCTCCGATGCCCTTGATGCATCGGTCGATGCAATCATCAAAAATTATCTTTCGTCCGATAGAGTCTCACCCATGGTCCAGAACAAGCTGCAAGCCGCTTTGGAGTCTAAAATGGCAGTGCCTATTCAGGATGCTCTGTCTGCTAACAATGCGATCATTAAACGGGAACGTGCAGCATCCCCAATAACTAAAAACACAGCTCTAATCGATCTGACGTTTTCATCCGACCCCATGGAACCGGAAGAACCGGAGAATTTAAAATCGCACGTTGGCAATGAGGACGACTGCTCTTCGGCAATTCTGGAGGTATCTTTGGCAGAGGAGTAATGGTGGGCATGGTGGATCAGGATCGTGGTTTCAGGTGCGACTTAGATAGTTTCTATACAGAACAATGCATGTGTAAAATTATATGAGGAAGCTATGGTGTTGTTGCATACACATTCCGAAGCGCGTGACAACAGGGTGGTCAGTGACATAGCCTACTCGGATGCAAGTATCTTCAGACAACGAAGTACCGAGGTACAGACTCCTCATTTGACCAGGAAACGGATAGTTTGTTTTGGGTTGAGGCTAGTGAATTACTACAGATTTGGTTGAATGATGGACAGTTTGCCTTGTCTTGGGCAAGTGAGTTACCGGCCCCAACCTATGTGAGTTCGCTGTTCGGCGGGGTAGCTTACTATGTTAACGGTAGGTGAACGGTAATTTTTAATAGACTCAAGATCGTGATGATTGTTGAATTAGGGCGGCTCAAAGAGTCGCTCGAGTTGACTCGATGAGGGTTGGTATCTTCAAGTTTGGATAAGAGATGTAGTCAGCTTGGTGACAACGGTATCACCTATGTGCATGAGTACGGAATCAGTTAGGGTGAGTAGATGGTATATTTGGTACGTTTCAGTTCATTGTACACAATATCAATATTGTCAGAGCATGGTTGATGATGAGGGGAATTATCTTCATCCGTGGTATAGTTGGTCTGGGCGCGAAATTGCTTGTCTTCACGAACTCTTTCGAAATCAGGCTACAGAGTATTTAGCCTATTTAACGTGCATACTAAATCATGGTGTCAGCGCAACAGAGAAATCTCTCACGCAAACAAGATCTACGACATCAACGCCAGAAATGCATGAGGTACACCATGTCCTGACATCGACGGCTACCGACACCCAATTCCGTCAGCAAAAGCGCAGTCAACCTTTTTACACACGGCAGAAATGGCGTCATAGGCAGTATACATCCGATGGAAAGAATCCCCCCGTCATCCACCGCTGAGTGTACCTACACCCCTGTCTTGGCATGCATATCTACCTACCTACCTCATCTCCACACCCTTACCCGCAAACGCTGCCCTGCATATGTATACACAGATACACCCACCCATCTCCACCATCCACACGCCCAAATATTTATATATATATACATACATACGACTGCTTCTCCCTCATTCACATACTGACTCACCCTCCCATCCTGCACCTAAGCATCAGCACCCCTACCCTCTTCTCAGCCCTACGCTATGCCTTGCTCTCCCCCTGCACGCGCATGAACTGCGCCTCCGTGAGCTCACCACACCTCACACCGTATGTATGTATGTACATCCATGTGTATATGTATGGGGAATCCTTCGTCTTACATACATATATACATACATACATACATGCCGCGGTAGCCTCTAGCTATGTATGGGTAGAAGCTCAAGGCGCACTCGGAGACCGGTGAGCCACGTGGACGGGAGCGGAGCGGAGCGCTGCAGAACGGCAGGGGTGGGGATATCCGCACCGGTTGGGGAGCGGTGAGTGGGATGAGTGAGGTGAGATGGATAGGGTGAGACAACGAGGGGGTGGGATGGACAGGGGAGGGGAGGTGTGGACTGTATGTACGGCGGCTAGATACGGGTGGGGGGTGGCGATTAGAAATTCATACATAAGTACATGTGTATGTACATACATACATGCGGCATGCGGGTAGACGTAAGAGTGCAGGGTTGGGGGGTTGAGGTGGTTGGTTGCGGTGGGTGGCTAGGCAGGTACAGTGGGTTGGTTCGCTTGCGGTAGGGCTGAGGGCGGAGCGGAGGTAGAGGCGTTGGTTGGTTGGTTGGTTGGTGGTGGATAGTGGAGTGGGTAGACTAACGAGGGACATGCATACATACATACATACATACCTACATGGAGGAGCGGGGAAAAACAAACACCACGTGAAACTCCGCAGGATGATCAAAAACACGTAGTCTATGATGGGAATATTGAATCCACGGGATACTTTTCCATGTCAATTTCTTAAGGATTACAAAACGACGATTTAAAGTTGCGGGTATCTGGCATATGTACAGTATGTAGATTGGCCTCCGCGACGATTAGCGGAGTCCTCGATCGCAGGCGATACTTTTCGGCGTGACGACCCTCCAAATAGGCGCGCCGCATACCGCATGTGTTGGGTATCGAAAGCAGCGCGCCCCCTCCCACAGACGTTGTGCGGATAAAACGCCGTGGCCGCACGTCGCACGTCGCAGGCCATGTATGGAACCCTCCCCAAGTGCAAACCTACGGCGTCTATTTTGAGCATCATGGCATAGCATGACACAAGACGGAAGGATAAGTCCCATCGTCCACAGTAGACTACCATCGATGTGCCCTCTGCCCTTCCTTTCCTAGCGGCCGCGTCCCCGTATCGCCAAATCAGCGTCCGCTGCAGCGCAGAGTTGAGTTTGACAGAGCGTTTGGACACGCAGGCGGCTCCCCAATAGTGTGCCCTAGCGAGGGCGCCGTCCCACCTCCGCGCTGCAACCAGAGCGCAACGACACGTTTAGGCAGTCGGACCGCAGCGTGGCGTTCTCTAGAACTCGAGGTGGCGCCGAGCTGCCCCTTGAATGTGAAACGTAGCTTTGGGCTTTTTTTTACGTTTGGGGGGGGGAATTGGTGTGTTGCGAGGGGGGATATGGGTGGTGGTGGCAGGTTGGCAGCCGTTTTGGTGGTGGACCTCAGGACGGCGTGGTCTACATACATACATGGTGTGGCTATGGACCGACCTCCTACATGGAACGCCCCCACCGAAGAGGAACGGAACTGGTGTTCGCAGTGAGCAGTCAGTCTGGATGACGGACTACGGCGCACAACGGCATCCGACTCGCACCGAATTAACAGAGTTGTAGGACTGTTTGACTATCGATTGGTTTGATGGGGATCGCAATACTCTGTGAGTTTTACCCCGGCCAGGTGTTGCGGTCGGGTAGAAGGATGTCGCACGGATTCAACAGGTTTGGCTTTCAGTCAGAGTGCAGCGCAGCGTGGCACGGATGGCTCGACTGGCCGTGCCCTCCGCCGTTGGACAGAGATGACGATTGTTCCGCTCGCCAGGTAGACTGCTGCTGGTTCGAGAAAGCAGGTTACGTTTCCCGTCAGGCCCGTGGAACGTTGCGAGAATGCGACTTGGGCCGCATCCTCATAAGCCTTATTTCCTGTTCGGGGAGGCAGATCCACCGGCTAATGGCTGCGGTTTCTAGTGGGATTGCCAGAAGTCGACGACAGGTCCGAAGGGAGACGGGCTGGGACGGGCTCCGAGCGATTCACGGGCAGCCCAGCGCAGCCCAGCGCAACTCATGGTCGCCGTCTTTCGTGTCCAGAAGCCGCGCTGGCGGCAGCGTGTTTGGGCAGGCAGTGAATTGGCCGCGCCGGATCCTCGCCCCCTTTCCCTGACACAAGGCGATCCACGTGTCGGCAGGGTTGCCTTTGCAGGCCGCGATCCACGGGGATGGAGCCCGCTACTTACGCGAAAGAGCTGCAGCCTCTAGCGCGCTCTAACCTTTGGCTTCCGCCCTCACAAACCCACACTCCCGACTCCCCGCAGCACCAGCCAGCCCAGCAACAGCAGCCTCAGGGAAATTCCGGAAAAAAAAACTTTTCGGTGGAGAAGACAGGAAGCGCATCGATAACCCTGGACGCAGAGAACGGCCGCCAGGCGAGGCAGCGATGGAGCTGGTAACACGAGCCGCCCTCCCATCCGACCCCCCCAGAACCCAGCAGGCACCGACGGTTCAATGTAACGACAGACGCGTCAGGAATCAGATATCCCTCAGTGCGGACACAGGCCCGCCCCAGTCGTTATTGATTTTCCCATCAAGCTTTGTTCGCCTTCGCCCAGGCAAGCAATATACACTTTGTGGGTGTGTGTGGTGTGGTCTCACCCTGCTGCTGCCCGATCCCTGTCCGTGTAGGCATTGCAGTACCCTAGAGGCGTCCGAGCTGGCGAATCGCACCGCAGATTGAGTGCGAATTATACTATTGGTAGCCGAGCGTTTATCCCACGGCCATGTCTGACGTGCTGGTTGCTCGATATAGAGGCGTCAGCGGGTTGCGGGATCGATGATGCGAACTGCAAAAAGGAAGCAGACGTGGTCGTCGATAGCGATACCAATACCAATACCAATACCAATACCAATACCAATACCAAAAGCAACATGGCCAATCCAATGCAGCGGGATGCGCGATGCGACAGCCGACGGTGAGAAGACGACTACTCTTGGTGGTCGAAGAGTACAGGCGACAGTGCGTGAAACGGGTGCAGACGCAGATCCATGCATTGCTCTCGGATGCTTGCAGCGAGCTTCCACTGCCCTGGGCACAGTCGATCACTATTCAGACAAGTCGACCCACGACGAAGCCGCCACGTTTCGTTGGCTGTGCATGGAACATCTCGGGCGCTCCCCCGTCTTATCTCAGCGGCGCACTTGTGCGCGTGTGGGTGGTGGTGAAAGGGAGGAAGACATGGTCCGAGGCCCCTGGTGGTGCTTGGTGTCGGTGCATCTGGCGCCGGGTGATCAAACGCCCTTCTAGTCGGTTTCTAGAAGGATATAGCCAAGCGAAGGCAGCATGGATCTTGATTCGGCAAGGCGCGATGCGACATGACTGTCAGGGCCCGGCGCCGTCACCAAGGGCAGCAGTTGCTGAGTACAGATGTGTGTGTACCTACATGGTGAGCAAGCAGAGGATGCCGTCAGGCTGAGCAGCATGAATGGATTGCCGGTTCGGGCGCGGCCAGAAATAGCAGCGCGACCTGCCCTCTGGACGATGCAGTGACGGACGCCCACGTGGAATTGGGGCGTCTGCCAGCGCGGCACGGAGGATTCTAATTGCTTTGGGGCGAGCAGGATGGCTGTGATAGAGGCGCAAAAGCAACGCTCGCTAGCGACGCCGTGCCCGCCAGCATCACTCTGGACGGATTGCAGAGGAAAAAAAAATCCACTCATTCCAGCGACCCGGGACAGGGCAGGGCGAGAGACGGCGACGGGGAAGTCGAGCCGCGGCGCTTGCACCTCAGTCGCAAAGGCGCTCTGGCGGACGGGGCGACTCGTCAGCGCATCGACATGGACTTGGGGGGGGACTTGGGCCCTTCTTGGGGCACGACGTTGGCGGCGACGCTGACACGGTCTCATCTCAGCGACGGGCGTTGGGTGGTCCCAGACGGGCCTCTGAGGAGTCTGAGCAGACAGCCCGCGTGGGATGCCAGCGGGCGGTGGTGGTGGTGATGCTCCCCGGCGTGAGGGAGCGCGCGAGTGAGATTTGGGGCGCCGGTCACAATTGAACAGTTCCACACTGAGCCTTGAAGGAGCCCGGCTGGGACTGACGCTGGGACGCTGGGACGCTGGAGCTGCCTGCGCTGGACGGCTTGGGGCGCGCGGGCGCAGAGGCAGGCCGTTGGCGTCGGCCTGCTGCAGGACCCCTGGCTAGCAGTTAGTGACAGGGCTCAACCCTTGTGCCGGGCCTTTCAGCTGCAGATCCATGCTGCACAATTTCTAGTAGCAGGACGGCTCTGTCGGGGCTGTTTCAACAGGTTCCCTGCCGCGCGCTGCATCGGGGCCTGTCTCCCGGCACGTCATGGAGGTGCGCTTGGATAGCAAAAGCACTGTCGCTCATTTCCATTTGTCTCGTCCATGGTCCAGGCGAGAGTCAGTAGACGGGCCCCTTAACCGTCTTATATGAGGAACCGCATGCCCGCCGGCCGGAAATTCTGCCTTCACTACTTACTACCCATCCCACCCTCTCACGCTCCTTGCCCTCTTTAATAATCGTGCCAGCGCTGCCCGGCTGTAGTCTGGAACACATCACACGCCTACACACCGCACCCGTACCCGCACCCAGCAAAAAAAAAAAGACACGATAGCTGCTACATATCGGCCGGCCTCGCACATACCTGCCAACACATCGCCCGCTCCTTCCTGCCTGTTGCTCCCTCGCACACGCTCAGCCGTCTGACGCCACGCTCTCCGCTCCCTTCTGCGTTTCTATTTGTGAGTCCGACCCCCTGCCAGCCCGTCTGACGCCCTCGTGGAACCTCTTACTGACTATATAAAGTAGCCTGCACCTCCACAACCACCATGATACTCAGAGATTCCGAGTCTACCAACATGGGCCGCGGAGCTTACGACACCACCGGCGCCCCCAAGCCGCCGCCGCAGCCGCCAAAGAGGCAATAGTACTCTTGCGCCTTGACCATGTTTCCTCGACGACGACGACCAACCACCATCTGTTCCGCTCTGTTGCTCTGCTATCTCTCCATCTCTCATCATCGCTCCTACTGCTACTCTACTCTGCTCTCACGCTCATGCTCTCGCTCTCGCTCCTGCCATCCTCGCATTCATGTTGATCGATCTTGCTCGATTGGGCCTCGGCGTTCGTTTGGGAACTGAGGGATGCCAACACGCGCATTCGTAAGTGGCCAGGGTCTGCGTCCGCCTTGCATCGTGCCCCTGCTAACATACCCATTATAGCCCTCAAGCCTTGTTCTGCTCGCATGCACACATCACCACGTACACCGCCGAATCTCTCGCGCCATCACGTCTTTCGGCGCGCCCGGCTCGGACTACGCCCATTTTAATACCTAGCGACTCTTCGTTTCTCAGCATGCCTAATACCCTTTGGTTACCCACTGCGCGTTTCTCGAGCGACTATCGAATCTTTCTCCTTGCATGCCCGCTTTAGCGACCGCATCTCCCTGCGAAAAAGTCCTTTTTTACCCCCCACCGGCGTTTTCAATTATAGACTAGGAAAGGCCCAGGCATTGGATACCAAAACGGATTTTCTTATTTTTCTTATTTTTCCCCCTCTCTCTCTTTTCCTTTCTTTTCTCTCTGCACTCTAGCATATCTGATAGATTTCCCACTGCCTGCCTTCATTGGCGTTTCGGGCGTGGATTTTTTGTACTATATAGCTCGCGGGCTGGTTGATCCGCAGCCACACGACCAGCTCACGATTTTTGCATTCAGTGGACGGCCATCTTGGACAGCGATTATGGGCTGTCGCGCCACGCGTATGTACACTTAGACGGAGGGACTGCCTGGGTTCTGGTTCCTGGTGTTCTGTATCCGTGCCTCGCGGCACGGACAGGACGGATAGACTTATCATCGTAATTGCAATCTTCAAGAAGCTTTCTTCCCAATGCCACTACTCTTCTGTTGCCTCAACCCATGCCGTAGCCGAGTTGCACCCGCGACGCCGCGGGTCTCCACCTTGCGCGATCGATAGGCTTTCCGCACATAGGCGACCGTTGTGCTCCGATCCATTTCGAGACGACGCAGAATGCTGACCCTTGCTTGCGTGACGTGCTGAGGTGCCTATACGACTTTTGCCTCCAACAGCCCCCGGGCGCGTTGGAGCCTCATAGTCTTGGCGCCGTGGTGGAGAACCCCACGTCGAGCTCCCCCAAGCTGTCCTCGACCCACGACCGACACCATTCTAGCAGCGCCCACCGTCTGCAGCCACCCACCCTGCACAAGTCGAACCCGCCCCCCGCCCTTGCTACGTTCCGCCCTGTGAAACACCACCACCACTACCACCATGGCCACCCTCAACTGGCGGACCATCAACGTCGACGCCCTCGATCCCGACTCCCCCGCCAACTTCGACCTCACCACCCTCGCCCCCGCCGTCACCCCCGTGTCTACCGCCGATGTGCAGTCTCTGGCAGGCCAGATCCGCCAGCTGCTGCGGGGCGGAGACAGCCAGGGCGCTCTGCAGGGCGCTCTACAGAACGCTCCCTATGGCGCCGACGAGAAGGGCAAGGTATGTCACGGCGCGTCACTACCTTGACTCCCCAGCGCTACATCTACGTCTCTCCTCAGCCGCGCCTCCATCGCATCGGGAATCTGCTTTTCCAGCAACCGGGACGGATCGCTCCTACCATTGCACAAATAGACACCAAGGGAGATTGGGCTGACTTTGTGTACCACTACCAGGAAGTTCACCTAGCCACCGTCATCGAAATCCTCCAGTCCATCCGCCAGGCCGACATGTCACCAATATTGAGCCAGATCTATAGCGCACCAGGTGGAACAGAGGCACTCGACGTCCTCATGAAGTATATGTACGCTCCGCCTGCCATGATGCTATTCCGGTCGCGCTGCCGTGTCCTAGTGACCGGTCTCACGCCTGGGCCATGATCGGATTTGGCTGACGGTATGCACCAGATACAAAGGAATGGCACAGACGAGCGGAGCAAGCACCTCGCGCAACATCACACCTCAAGCAACCGGTTTCTCGCAGATCCACGCTCGCGGCGGCGGCGAGGGCGGCGGCCAGGCCATGAGCGTGCTCTTGAGCTGGCACGAAAAGGTACGCCTCGATGACCCAGCTGATGGGGACGTCAAGTGCTAGCTCGGATCACTAACCCAAGCGCAGCTCGTCGAAATCGCAGGCCCAGGCAGCATCGTTAGGGTAATGACAGATCGTCGGACGGTTTGAGCGGGTTCCGGGAGAATCCCACGGCTCTTAATGGAAGGTTCCGAACATACCACCAACAGGCGACGAAGGAACGTGGGCTCTGAGGGTGTGTGGACGAAGGATTGGGACGCCGGGCATAATAACGGCTGCCAACTCGCTTCCACGGCCACCAACACAAGCTCGACAGTCGAGATGGTGATGACCAAGCCAGCCACGAATCAATCACCTGTCAAGTAATCCCACGTCACATTTCTTTTTATCCCGTCCCAAGCCTGTCCTTACCATCCACCTACTTACTCCAGGATGCTGTGCACAATAACGGGTTTATTCTTCAAAGCTAGCCGTCCCACGTACGCCGCCCCGCCCACCAACCAACCTCGGCTTTATCCATCATCTCCCAAAATTTCTCACACCTCTCTCTCTAACGACGGAGTCTGCTGGCCCGAGCTCTCCCCAAATGAAATTATCAGCTCCCTCGCACAGACACGCACACCTACCCCCTTTCCAGCCTTCTTTTTTATTTTCTCCCGGAGTTTCTCTTCCTTCAGCCTTATCTCCAAACCCTTGTTCCCAGCCAACTTTTTTTTGACTTAACCCCCCTCCGCTCCGGGGCCCTCGCTGACGTTCCCACTTTGGACACGGCCGGACAAATTCCACGTCACGCTAATCGCCCTTCCGCTCCCTGCACGCACCCATTATCTAACGGTCGACCCGACCAACGGACGGCCGCCGTCCCGCCCTGCGCTCCTACACACGTACTTAGATATCCCTCCCCTCCTTCCCAGATTCCACGCTTCCTTCGCGCGTGAGCGGCTGAGATTCCGCCTGCTCGGCAAGGTTTAGCGTAGAGGCCGAAACGGCTCGGCTTGTTGCAGAGGATCACGGCCCGGGGGACGGCTTCCTGCTAGGCGTAGGTAGATGGTCTGGCTGGCATTGATCGCTGGAGAGAGGTGCCCGTCGGAGGGCGGCTGCCCGGCCGAAGAGTCTTGCTCCCGCTTCGCCTCGAGGGGGAGCATGCGCCGGCTGGGCGGTGGAGCTAAGTCTCTATGTATCTACCTAGCTATGTACATATGTACATTCACTGGTGAGCATGCCATACCCCAGCGCCCCGAAATAATCACGCAGGATGAAGAGAGTTGCCGTCCATACACACATATCAAACGGCTCGTTACATATGTATCTCCCTACCTCCCTAAACCAGTAGCCCAAACCGCCCGCCAACCAGGGCATGCATGCTTGTTTCGCATCGGGGGCACGACCAGTGGTGTGGATGTCGGGTTTTCTGGAACGTCCTGCGACCCACTTTGAGGAGGGTTGGTGCCCCCGAGTGCCCAGCTCAGCTCAGCCCTGGTGCAGGCAGCACGTGGGATGCGTGTGTATGTATGTATGTGTGTGTGTATGTACATACATGCCGCATACATATGTCGAACGTGCCGCGGTGCAGCGGTCTCCCGGGTGCAGAGTTGTGCTAGGGTTAGGTTCCGTGTGGGCGGTAACGGTGGATGTGTATGTATGTATGCGATTCGTACGGACGAGGGTAGGCGATGCGCGTGGTTGGCGTGATGCATTGGTCGTGTTGGGCCGCGGTTGCGGTTGCTGGGGCTGTGACAGTCATGTGGGATCGCATCCCGGTGGAGTGTTCTACGTAACGCTCATCACGCTCGGTTCCTCAGAATCTCAGTCACGACCGTTCCTCATAACGAATCCATACATGCATACGTTCATATGCATTTACCTTAACCCATACACGTGTCCCATCACCAAATCACATCTCCCCTCAAACCACGCACCCTTCATGCACGCATCTCCGCCCACCCGTCTCCTACGTACACCGACCGACCGACCGACCGGGCGGGCGGATCGGGACCTTGCATGAGTCCGAGGCTTCGTTTCCCCCGTGGTTGCATATGTAGGTCTGCTCCACTGTTCGTGCAGGTGGGATCTGAGCGGTGCATGGAGGAGGGAGCTGGACCTGGGTGGTGGGTGGGTGGGGCGGTGGTTGGGACTTGGGTGGGTAGGGGTTTCTGAAAAGGAGAATGGGTCGCTTGCATGATACATACGTACACTTTGAGATGCATGGCTCGGGAAAGTTGTGGTTGAGCGGTGCGGTACCCCCACGTGTGTATGTAGCAGTCATGTGTGAAACTCACGCATCCATGTCAAGTACGTTGTAAATACACTCCTTGCCTCTATCCTACCAAATCACCTTCCTCCTTCCCATCCACCTCTCCCACTACCCTCGCCCAACACCCCTCTGCACACCTCCAGGGCTCTCGCCCACCCACGTGCTCGGCCTTCGGGTTTCTTTCCTTCCTATATATATATCCCCGAGACATGCGCCACCCACGCGACCATGCAACACTTCGCTCTCACTCTATATGTACATATTAAATTACCCGATCTTATCTACATACTATGTATATATACATACCATATGCTTATATAAGTCCTATCCACCTTACATACGTGCGCCATCCCGAAAAGGCAAGTGGTACCGTTGTGTGTGGGTGCCGGAGATGGGGACGGGAATCCGTAGGGGGATGGGAGGGTTGTTGCTTATTTATGCTTAGGTAGAGGGAGCTTAATGGTATGTGGGAGGGGCGGACCGCCTTCCTGATGGGGAATGGGGGTGGTGACCTGTGGGATGCTGCGGTGGGGAGGGATTGAGGTGAAGTCCGGGTGGTGGGTGGGAGGATGGGCCGGGGACGGAGTCTGTGGAAGGAAGGAAGGGTGTGTGGCATTTGGAAGATTGGGTGGGTGGAAATCAAATAATGGGTTTCTTATTCAGTGGGTGTGATGGTGAAGGTAAGTCCGTCCGTAGATGGCGAGGCGGCTCGTAGATGCGGTGAGATACTCAAGTTTGTTGGTATACCAGCAATGTGTATCCTCTATGTAATCATAGTGGTGGCGTGTCATCCTCTCCGTATCCTCGTCACCGCATTACCACACGTCTTATTGAGGCTTTAAAATTCAACCACGAGCATAGGATAGTGATGGGACTTCTGATAGAAGATGTTAGTGTTGTGTGGGAATTCGAGGTGCTAGAAACTAAGATTTCAGGATAGAATTCGACGTGCTTGATGGTGCGTTCGTATTATTGCTTCTTTCCACCGTGACGCAGCCAAGTACTAAAATCGGGTATGCAAGGCCTGGAGTTGACTGTAGCAGAATGCTCCTCTTCTATGCGTGTGTTATTCGGCTCGGGCACAGGTACGAGATCTTGAACGAGTACTGCTGTTCAGCTTAGATTGTGCTGATTTGTAAGGCCAAGGTAGATCTTGAGGAACTCACAAGAGTGACACGATGCGGTTCTAGATGTCTTAGTCGCCTTAGAAGGGGGTGTTTCACGATCAGGTTGGCATATGAATAGGAGGCAATCTGATTTAACTAAATTCAGATTGATTCAGCAGGTTGGGTGGTATACAGGAAGATAGGGCGCGTTCCGAATGTCTTAGGCCTATGCCTGGGACGAAGCCAGGGATATACGTTAAGCTCAGTAACGAGAAATTCTGGTGTGATGACTTGATGATGATATGCTCGTGCATAGGCAATATTCAATAGAATTTGTGGGGGCAGGCTGGGTACCATGGCTATTAACAACCTGGAGTACCAATTGATGTCTTTGTACCAGTGGACTAGTGTATGTGTAAACGATGAAATGCTAAATTTGGGATAGCTGACTTCATTACATCATGGTGGATGGAAATAGAGATGCGCTGTCTACTGCTCGCAGTAATTGAAGAGCTATGTGGAACTAATTTCTTGCTATGCTTACCATGGTTAGAATGCGTAGAATAAGAAAGGCCGTAAGGAATTGTTAAGACGATATAGTTGCCACGTAAGGTGCATCTTAAACCGAGACACTTCTGGTCAAGGATCGCTGGTACATCTACTAGATGATTATAAGATAGGTGACACATCCGAATTGATCATGAAGCCCACAGTTCATTGTGAAACTCGACAGGAAACATGAAAACGAGCAGAAATAAGTTTCAAGGGTATACTTTGCCTACAAAGGTGAAACTCGCAGTAGGGTTATTGTCCATGTTAAGAACATACTCCAGCACTTCATCTCCGGAAATACCATAGAGTCGAGAGTCATCTGTGGTTGCTATTGCTGTGAAATTGGCCGTTGGACCACCGGAAATTATGACTGGGCCTACATCACGTCCATTTTTATTGCCCATGATGGTTCCGTTTGAGAGAAGAGTTAAATGTACATTTCGATGCACGGTGCTGTCTTTGTAGGGAATCGTCAAGAGTTGTTTGATCTCTTTTGGGTCCGCTCTTAATTCCGACAGTGTATAGATAGATTTGAAGTCTTTGAACATGGCGCTGTCAGTAAGTTTGGTATTGTGTAGTCTTTGGACTGACGTCATGGGTGACTCACCAATCCCGGTATCTGGGTAAAAGTTTGTCGCCATCAAACGACCATTGGATTCGAACCCAATAACTAGGGACTCTGCGGTGCTGTTGATCGGCTGGCTGGGTGGCCAGATATCGAGATGAGAAGGGTATTGCATTTCTAACTTATAAAAGTCATACTTTATCTCTGCACCCCTAGATCTTATGTTTATGATCATAATTTGATTTTCTGTGTACTGCTGCATCAGATATACGAGATCAAAGCCCTTTTCCGAGTAATCGATGGTAGGTCCCCGCGACAAGGCAAGCGTAGTTCTCGGATTCTTCTTTTCGAAATAAGGTACCATATCGCGTGTCGACACTTCGATACGACCGACAACCCAATTCACATTATTTATAGTTCCATCCGGGTGTAGGTACCATACATTATATTTCATGAAGGTGTCGTTTCCCCGGTAGAGCGCAGCACTTGCAAGTGGTGAACCGTACATTGCATTTATCGGAGAGGCATTTTCTGTAGCGGCTGTGAGATTCAGAGTGGTCCATGTCTTTCCAGTAGAATTCAACGTGCGGGCTATCATTGCTCCACCAATATCTTGAAATACAACCAGGTGATAAGTTGTTACGTCCTTGTCGGCGGGCTTCAAACGCCTAGAAACAACTGTAGCGGAGATATTGGAATTGGGTAAGATGTTGACGTTCCGAGTGTTACTTGGTGATGTGTCCCCTCCAGGCGGTTCTACGGATGGCGTTTTGAAGTCGTGGTGGCTTTTACGAGTACCAAACACGCCACCGAGCACAGCCCCTAAAGTGACCATAATGGCTCCTGCAATGATGAACCCTATTGCCTTTATAGAAAGCCCTGCAAGCTTTTTTGGGTTCGCATCGCCATGGCTGACGCTGGTGTCGTTCTCCGATTTGTGGTGCTCGGGAACATGAGGTTGTACAACTTGTGGAAGCCCTTCATCCTCGGATTTGAATGCCATGAGTCCTTGTACTGAAGGATGAATATAGCTAGCTCTTTGGTCGACTTCCAGTGTGCTGAAAGTCGGCGACGGAACATCTGTCGGCGAAACCAAAGTAGGCGACGCCACATCTACCGGCGAGGCCAACGTAGGCGACGGTAAATCCGTTGAATAAGCCATGTATTGTTTTCAGAGGGTAAAGAAAGGTCGAGAGATACAGAAGGGGGGCGTTGTAAAGGCGTGATATCGCAAACCTAAACCTATGGTCAATATAAAAGCCAATACAAGTGAATCACCAATCCGCGTAGTACTGACCTGTAAGTTTTGTACTCAAAGCAGATTCGTCGTTCAGTATCCTTATGATATCATTCGAACCACATTCCAAGCATTGTGGGAAGGACTACGGTGCCTATGATGGAGGAAGACAGCTTAATTACCTGCACTACGTGACTATCAATGACCCAGCACAACGGCCGAATGTCGCACGATTCACATGAAGATACGAGGCTGATACGAACACCACATCCTACGAGCCAATTGCCGACATGAACTACGTAGAACAAGGCCCCAGTGCGTCAATAGCTTCTCAACAAGATAAACGGATGGTCGAACAATAGGAGAACTGTAAAACGCGTGACTGCTGCTCCTCATTTCTGGTTCCTAGATTTGTCTCAGTCTATGTGAGCATACTCCGTCTATGGACAGACTGGGTAGCCTGTTGTCTCCCTCGTTATCGTGGTAGATCTCACATAGCGACTAGTCAAATGGAAGATGGAAGATACATTTCCATCACTATGGCCACATATTCAGAACCTACGGATAAACACCTTGTACGATGAACATCAATCAACACCTCGACATTCAGATTAGGACTTCATGTAGCAATGATCGTAGTATTTCTATACATCCCATAGGACCTGGTATGTAATACTTGACTAGCTTCGAATCATGTGGTTCCACACCTTGAAGAGTTCATGTACTGTACTTCTACGCTAATACTAATATTGAAGTCAGTCCGTTTCTAGACATTCGTATCACCACGTAGCAAAGCCCAAGGTCACCTAGAACCCAAGGAAGATCATGAGGTCATTCTAATTCCCCTAAACCGTCGCAGTCTCAGCTTCATAATATCGAGATTGAAATAAAGAGCAATGTAAGATGTACAGGGGTCAGAGGCTCTGTCAACGTCTTGAAGGACTTGGCCAGATCATGACGACGGCAGCCACATGGCAAATAACACGCAACGTATTCATCAATAAGGTCGCATAAGAAGATGGACGAAACAGAGGTATACAGGGGTTATTCCATGCTAAGAGTACATAAAATAAGCTGCTAGGCACAATACCGCTCGAGGCAAACCATCCCTAGGAAAATATACATCTTGCATATCTTAGCTAATTCGGGAACTACACGCTGGCTTATACGTAGTTCAAACCCAGCATACATCTTCCTCTTCATATTCTCTGTTCTACAAACTTGAAAGATTCCATATCGCCGATTGTAACAGCCGCATCAATTGATTGTACTTGTTCAAAACGTCGCCCCAGAGCCCAACTGTCTAGATACTTTCCACGGCCGTAGCCCGTATTCGAAAGAAGCAGGGTTGTATATGTACCATGTCATCTGTCCCCCATCCAATCCAATCTAAATGAATTATCAAAACACACCGATGTGGAGAATTGCATATTGTTCTCCATACCATCCCACCAGTATACAAACTTTCACTTCTGTTCAACAACGCAAGTGTAGCCCTAGATTCTAATTTCTATTTTGTAGTATGGAAGTTTTTCCGCGAAGAGAGAAAGGAAGTCTGAGCTCAACTTTCCATATAGAAGATCGGTGTCGCGGGATAGAGAGGAAATCGGGGGTACAAGAGAAAGACTAGACTTTGATGATGTAGGAGGCTACGGTAGCGAAATCACTGTGTGCATCAACGCATATTGACAGGTAACGAAATTTGGTATCTAGATCCCCGATGGAGCACACGCTCCGTATATCACATTTCCTGTGTCCTCCCTTCCAATCCGAGAAAATCCCCACATCCTCCATGCTACTTATAAACCCCCAACTTATACACAAAAGCTATATCTTCCCCTATCCTCCGAACTCCCACACTATCCACATTTCCTCTCACAAGCTCTCAACCCAACTCAAGGCTCCGCATCACCCGTCCACACAAACCACCACGCGCAAATGTTAGCCGCCACAATCCAAACCGACGCGTACCCAGCCGACCCAATGATCTCACCCCCTTCCAGCGTCGCCCCCTTAAGCACCGTGTTGGCCAGCAAAAACACACCGAGGACCGTCGTCCTCTGAATCAGCGTCCTCGTCCTCTTGCTAAAAAACCAAACATTATGCTTCAGCGTCTGCGGCAGCGTCGCAGTCGCCGGCTCAAACACCTCAACGGGAGTCGCGGCGCCCGTCTCAGGCTGCGCCGCAATACTCGGGTTCAGCAGGAAAGCGCGCGTCGCGTACCCGGCGATCAGGAGCTTCCCGGCCAAAGTGGGATAGTGGAGATCGTGCGCGAGTTCGACGCTGGGGAGGTCGAAGTGGCGGATGAGGAACAGGGTGAGCCAGTGGGTCTGCAGAGCGGTGTAGATGACGGTGGCGTAGACACCGATGGCGAGGGCGTTGTTGGAGGCCCAGACCTGGAAGCTGTCGAGGAGGTAGCGGTTGCGGATGTTGACGGCTGGGTTGTTGATGTCGGCGATGGGGCGGAGGAGGTAGGTGGGGAGGGCGATGGAGATGACTTCGATGGCGACGTAGGAGAAGGCGGTGAGGTGGGTGATGTTGAAGTAGGTGGTTAGGAGGAAGGCGAAGGGGATGTTGATGACGGCGGAGAGGGCGCCGATGTCGAAGACTGGAGTTAAGTTAGCAAATCCTTTCTAGTTGGAGAACAT
Organism: Pseudopithomyces chartarum; assembly: GCA_033220655.1. NCBI lineage: Eukaryota > Fungi > Ascomycota > Dothideomycetes > Pleosporales > Didymosphaeriaceae > Pseudopithomyces > Pseudopithomyces chartarum. The sequence continues at coordinate 985,831 of WVTA01000018.1, read as the reverse complement.
CCAACGCGTCTTACAGTCATATCGCAATTGCCATGCGACGGAAATCAATGCGATCTTGGTTCCGAGCCGCACAACGGGTTCAGTCAGCTCCGCAAATCCCTCTTCGGCCAACACGGGCTGAGGATGCTTGCTGATGGCGCCGAGCTCGGGTTGCAGCACATTTTCAGCAGCGGCCCACAATGCGCTCTGCAGGCAGGTGTTCAGGATGATGAGCATGGGCAGGCGCACAAAAGCCGGCAGCCGGGCGCGACGCGACGTGCGCGGGATGACGGTTGGGGGTGGGCGGTCGGCCATGTCGAATAGAAGCACGGACAGTGAGCCGGTCGAGAAGGGAGACAGGATCGGATGTCGATGCGCGAAAAGAAGAAAATGCGCCGCGAGGCTGGTGCGTGTGTGCGTGAAGGTGAGATGGGTCTGCTTGTTGTTTTGGCGCCAGGACGTCATCAACACGCGAGAAGCACGGGCCATTTTCACCATCGTCTGTCTTCCTCCGAGTCAACCCCAGCTATGGGGGGTCCTGGACTGGAGTCCCGTTCATCACGTTTCTGCCTGAGCGGTAATCACTAATCACCAATCAGTAATCATGTTTTTGTGCCGTCTGGATGTCACTTGAGGCGAGAGAACAGATTGAATAACAGCCGTTCACTTGTTCATGACCAAGATGGTTGGAGGCTATTCATCAGAAGAAGCCACACGGCGTCCATTCCTACTAATACATACCTTCTCATGATGTCTCTCTGGCTGCATGAATGATGACATGCGTTATATCCGCTCTCCTGTGAGGTTGCACTCGGCTCGTCCGAGCTCTCTCCACTTGCAGCCACCCCAGACCAGTGGATACCATGCCAGACTATCAATTTACGAACCCAGTATATCAAGTAATAGAAAGCCATCAGCCCACCGTCGTCGCACACGAACAAGCCTTCCTTGTAGCAATTTCTCCACGTTTCTCCATCTCATCTCCAAGCTTCCAACGCACCACAACGACCAAAGACGTGTGATGCACTCCCACTCCCACCCATCTCCCACTCCTACCCATCCACCCTCACAACTCTCCCCGCCCAAACAAGCTCACCGCCCTCCACCGCCCAGCCCTTCATTTTAAGCCTCAAATGCGGCTTAAAACTAGCCCGCCCCACCCCTCGCGCGTTGAGAACGCACCCCATCCCGTCCCGATGGACCTCCTCCCCTCACGTGCCCCCTTCTCCACCAACCAAACCCCAGCTTCTATAGCCGACCCGAACTGCCATTCCCCACGTCTCTAGCTAGTCTTTTAGATGCCGACAATACCGACATGTACATAGACCACCCACCATCCCGTACGCGAGCAAGCGGTCCGAAAGCTGGTTTCGGCCTTCCAACGCTGACGGCGACCTGATGGCGACGTGCGTATGTACGCTCGTTTGCAAGTCGTGACAGCAGGGCTGCGCGCCATGTATGTAGAGTGCTCCGCTGCTTACGCTCGGGTTGCTGCTTGGGGAAAGATCGCCTGCCTTGGGTGCCATTTTTTGTGCAGGGGAGGCAGGTGGTTGCGTCGCTGGGGAATCGGGATGCAACGCTGCGAGTGTGGTCGGTCGCTAGAGGAGAAAAGCGGAGGGGCACGACCTGGGGTCTGTGGAGACTCCACGGTGGGAAAGCTTTTTTCCCGCTATCGCCCCCGAGACGAGGGGCCCCGTACGTACATATGTAGAGTCCACATTAATATTGAGGATACATAAAGGTCGTGGAGTCGCGCTGTTTTTTTCGACAGAGAGATTTCATCCCTCAGCTTTTTCGTTTCCTTTATTGAGAAAGGATCGAGTGGGTTGCAAGGTAGCTCGTCATGTCTGGTCCGGATCCGAAGGATATCACGAGGGCGCTGGAGAAGGTCGGGCAGTCGGCTCATGCGTGCGACATGGATCCCGAGCGGAGGAGGGAAGTCGAGAAGAAGTTGAAGCGGAAGCTGGATGCGAGGTGTTCGCTTTTTGTCCTCATGTACATCATGAATTACCTCGATCGGAACAACATCGGTGCTGCGAGGCTCAAAGGGCTGCAGGATGACTTGGGCATCGACAACACGGAGTACTCTACTTGTCTGAGTATCTGTACGTATACCCCGAGTAATCCCTCTAAATGATGAAACCCTAATCCACACCACAGTATACGTCGGCTACATCCTCATGCAAGTCCCCTCCAACATGTTCATCAACCGCATCTCCCGCCCCTCCTGGTACATCGGCGCCATCATGCTCATCTGGGGCATGATCAGCACCCTCTCCGGAAACACCACCTCCTTCAGCGGCATGGTCGCCGTCCGCTTCTTCATCGGCTTCGTCGAAGCCGCCTTCCTCCCAGGCGCCCTCCTCATCCTCTCAAAATGGTACACCCGCCGCGAACTCACCAAGCGCAACGCCATCCTCTTCTGCGGCAACCTCATCTCCAACGCCTTCTCCTCCCTCGTCGGCGCCGGCGTCCTCTCCAACATGGAGGGCACCCTCGGCCACCGCGCCTGGCGCTGGCTCTACTGGATCGAGGGCGCAGCCACCATGTTCATCGCCCTCCTTGCCGTCGTCGTCCTCCCCGACCTTCCACATAATACCAGAGGGTTCACCGAGGAAGAGCGCGCCGTCGCCGTCCTCCGCATGACCGAGGACGTCGGCGAGGCCGACATCGACTCGGAAACCATGTCCCCTTTCGCCGGGCTCATCATGGCGATCAAAGACCTGAAGATCTACATCATGATGCTGACCTTCACCGCGTACGTCGTCGGCCTCTCCTTCAACGCTTTCTTCCCCACCCTCACGCAAACCCTGGGTTTCGGGTACGTCCCCACGCTGCTCATGTCCGCCCCCCCGTGGGTCTTCTCGTGCATCATCAGCTTGATAAATGCGTGGCATGCGGATAGGACGGAGGAGCGCTTCTGGCACATTGTTGGGCCGATCATCGGTGGCCTCGTGGGCTTCGTGATTAGCATGTCGACGGAGAACGTGGCTGCGAGATACGTTGCGCTGTTCCTGCAGGCATCCGCCTACGCGGGGTTCATCGTTTTCTACTCCTGGATTTCGTCCTCGTTTCCACGACCTCCTGCTAAGCGCGCGGTGGCCATCGCGATGATCAATGCTTTCTCCCAGCTTGGCAACATCGCGGGGTCGTATGTGTGGAATATGAAGGAGGATGGGTACAGGAAGAGTTATGGGATTGTGACGGCCATGTTTGGGGTGACGATCGTGGGGTGCTATATTTTCAAGGTGATTCTGCAGCGGTTGAATAAGCAGATTGAGGAGGGAGAGGCGGCGTGGGTGACGAGTGGAGATGTGGCGGAGGAGACGGCGAAGACGGAGGGTGTGTCGGTGGAGGAGGGAACGAGGATGATGAGGGGGTTCAGGTATCTTGTTTAGGGGTGGCAGTGGTGCGTATGTTGTAGCTTGCGTTACTACGAAATTTGAAGATAGTAGAAATAAATATTACTCGACTCTATGAAGAATCTTTGGATGGGCGTGTTTTTTCGCACTGACTTCTTGCCTTTTTCTTTACATGGCCTTGCTCAATCGTTAGCGAATATTCTCTAACTTATCTTTACCATGGTGCGACGTAGTCTGTATATTCCTGGCATCTATGTAGTATCTGTAACTAGTACTACAAATTATAAGAAAGATGAAATATCAAAGCACGCACACACCTACAACTCTTTAGAAACTTCCAAGTATACTCTATAGACCTTTTATCACACCTTTCTTACTTACTCACCATTTACTGTTTATTACTTACTATTCACTGTTTACCATTCACATTCACATTCACATTCACAACTTACATTCACATTCACCACACACACTCACATTGACTACTTAATAATCGCACCCACACCCACACTACATCAACTCCTCCACCAACGCCCAAATCCTACACCGATTCCACAACCCCTCGGGCATGTAGACATCCCCCGGCTTCCCTAACGCCACCTCCCCTGCCTTTCCCCACATCCTCGCGACCCCCCTCCAATCCCAATACTCCTCGGGATCCGCCCCATCAGGCACATCTCGCTGCATGCGATGCCCCAGTTCTGGAAACTTGTCCCAAAGAAAGGGCGTTAGCATCCCGTTGAGCAGCGCCTCGCGGAAGAACCGCTGGTCGAGGGGTAGGCGCGTGGCTAATGTCTTCGAGCATAGGCGGAGGTTCAGGGCGGAGGAGGTGGGAATGTGGTCGGTGATTTGGTGTAGGATTTCTGTGGGGAGGGCCTCGAGGTTGCTGGATGGAGAGGAGGGGTGTGACAGCTGGGATGAGGGAGGTGGCGTCTTGTCGGCTGGGGTTAAACATTGGGCGATGGAGGAGTCTATTGGGTAGATTTGGAGGGGGTCGTAAATGTATGGCTGTGCAGTGAGATGAGATGGGATGATACTTTTGTGGAATGGTGAGAGAGTACCTTGATATCGTTTGGGTCCTCGAAATCCCAATAATCGTAGCCCCGGTAATCTTCAACGCCAGGGTGATTTCTGTCCAGTCCGAACTCCTGGGGTCTTGCTTTTACGATTGCCCGTAGAGCATCGTAATATGCGCGTAGGGAGGCAAGTGGATCGAGACGACCTGGGTTCCAGCGAGCCCAGCGCTTGGCTTTGTTCTTATTCGTAGTTAAACAGATGGGTGCTCTTATCTTGGAGGCAGCCACTCGCTGCACAATTTCGGCGCATGCGCTATGAATGGCGAATAGAACGTCGTCGTTGTCGTCTATTCCAAGTGTGTAAAGATCACCGAACTCGTCACTACCAAATGAGGTCGCATCTCCTGTTATGTACCTGATATTGTCAAAGAACTCAGGTGTTTCCTGAGTGGTGTCTGATATACCACCCACTCGCCTCCTTTCGCCATATTGGAAGTGCGGCAGAGAGGAACGTAGACCAAATATGCGAATATCTTCGAGCCACTGGAAACATTAGTTGTACCGCAATGACACTGAAGTTCTCCCCACGGTAGGGATTGTCTGTATAGCCGAATGCCTCAAACTGCCCAGTGCGTCTCAACAAGACATTCCGTCCCCTTTAGAAAAATCTTAGACTACAGCGAGTTGGTAATTACCTCAAAATCATCAGACGTATAATCCCGGTTGTAAATATCAGAAGCGGCCTCCCTCTCAACCATGTCTTCGTATGGGTTGTCAAAATAGCAACCGCAAACGACGCACCAGGTGCTTGGGAGACCCATAGCTTAGAAAGATAATACCCGATACCCAGGAGAGCGATTGACAAGTTGAAAAATGTTGTCAGTATCGCCGTGTTCACAATGGCCTGGATACAGGAGACGTGGGTCTTTCATAGCAGAGGTCCGAGCGCTCGCGTAAGCTAGGTGTAACTTGCAGCCGTCAATTACTAGACTACGAATTTGGAAGAGCCAGCCAGGTCTAATAGACGCCCAAGCGCTAAGAATGGCTTGTGACGCTTGCATGGGCGGTTCTCACAACTGCGACGACTCAGGAGCCTGAGAATGAAGTAATGGTGTGGAGGATACACGATAGCATGATTACATTTGAGGAACTCCAGAAATAGACGTCGGAACTGATTGAGGACAGACCAGAGTCAGACCAGAGTCAGACGTGAGTCGGAATGAGCAGAATTGCGAGATGTAGGTGGAATGAAAGCGGGTGGGGATAGGGTGATCTATGACATGGTGTCTACAGTAATTAGGTAGGAGCGATTGTCCATGACTCACTCTCTAAGGTACGAGTGAGGAGAACCACATTCTAGCAAGGGAAACATCAAGATAAAGAGGAGAACATTTATACGTGTATTCTAACAACTGCACTTTTTTTCATACCACCCATCCCGTCATTTACCCATTTCTCATCCCCATAAATATTGTACAAGGCCGCCAGAGAACCACCCACCCACCCACCCACCGTCCACCATCTAACCCCCATGTCCCAATCCGACGCCCTCATAACCCCATGCAAAACGTGTGCCCAAACAAATACAAGAAGTGAACCGATCTGCAGCCGAGGTGAGATATTTTTGCGAGAACAAAATGCCAGGTTGAAAAGAAACACGAGCGATTACACGGCTAATGGTACAAAGAATCCAATGTCGGCCGTAAAATCAAGCAACGCATGGGTTTGGTGATATCGATGCGCTTGTGTTGGCATTAAGCAACACAAGTGTTGTTTAGCAGGCAGCTGCTTACGAAGAAGCCTTCTGGGTACGCCTCTTGGGGTTGGCCGCAGGCGTCCTCTTCTTGGATGCCTTCATGGGACTCTCTCCTTCAATGTACTTCATAAGCTCGTCGATGCTGCGCTGGTCGACACGGTTGGCGCCGGTGCGAGGGCGGTTTGCTGTCGTGGTCTCGTTGGCAGTCTGTCCGACGGCAGCCTGGGGTCGGAGGGCTCCACGGCTGCCGAGTTGGAGGCGGCGCAGGCGACCCGAAGCAAGAGCCTGTGTCTGCTTGGCCTGTGTGACGGCACTGGTAGTCAGCTGCTCGAGCCACTGCTCTGCTTCCTTCGTGTTGCGATCTTCGGCACCAAGGACCTCCTTGAAGATGTTGTAGGATTCGCGCATGCGGTTGACGGCGCCACGCATATCCTTGACAAGCGCCAGAGACTGGGCGGTCTGGAAAAGGAGGGTAGCGGTGTTGATGGAGTTCTTGCCGGACACCTCCTCGCAGATGTTGAGAGAGGCCTCGAACCACACCTTCGACTCGGGGAAGTTCTTCAGGGTCTGAAGCATCACAGCGGCGTTGTTCAGGGTTGTGATCGAATCGGGGTGATCAACACCGTAGACAATCTTCCAGAGCTCGAGGGCATGTCGGACGTAGACAAGCGCGGTCCTGCCGTTACCAGTGGCATGCTCGAACAGAGCAAGGTTCAGGTACGCCAAGACGGTCTCGGTGTGATCGATACCCAGGGTGCGCTCCGAGACGATGACGGCCTTGTGTGCAAGCTCGAGTGCAGCAGCCTTGTCGTCCAAGTTGAAGAGCAGATTCGACAGTGTGTGGTAAACACGGGCAACTTCTGGGTGCAAAACACCGTAGATCTGCTCGTGAAGGGTGAGAGACTCCAGGAGAAGCTCTTGTCCCAACTCCTTCTGGTCTTGGGCCACAGACATGCGACCAGCCTCCAAAGCCTCCTCGGCCAACAAGCTCCTTGGCGAAGCTTCCTTGACGATGGGAACAATGTTCAAGATGTCGTCGCTGTGGAAGGTCTGGGTAACCTGCGGCGCCGGGCTGGCATCGCGGGGTGGTGATGCGGTCTTGCCCTTCTTCTTCTTGCTCGACGTGGAGTTGCCGTTAGTTGCGGGTGCTGGTGTAGGTGCGGCGGTGGATGTTCCGTTGGTTGCAGCCTGCTTTGTGAAAGCGTATTCCTTGTTCTCGAGCTGGAGACCAAGCTTGAGAGCAACCTCACGGAGCATCTGCAGCTCCTTGCCCTTCTCGATCCAAGCACCGTCGAGCTCGAAGCGATACCTCAGCGCAACCTGCGCGGTGATCTCCTTCTTGATGTCTTCGGGCGTCAGCTTCTCGAAGCTAAAGTCATTCTCGGGGTAGAGAGCCTTGAGGCCGGAGTCACTCTCAGCTACAGGGTTGGCGTTCACCTCACCGCCGAGAAGGCAGTTGAGCAGATGAGCGGCACATGGAGCTGCAAAAGGAGCAGACAAGTTGCGCAGCTTCGAGTTGGCGAAGTGCTTGAAACCACGAGCGATCATCTCCTGGATCACCAGCCTCCTAAGAGCCTGCAGACGCGGGTCTTCCTTGTCAGAGAGCTCGGCTAGCTCACCGAGGTATCGGATGTTGACACCACGCTTGTGCAAGAGCTGGCTCAGTGACTGGCCATCCATGGGGAAGCCAACCTCTCCGTCCTTGAGCTCCTGGATCAAGCGCGGAAGGACCTCGAATAGCAAGTGGCTGCAAGCAGCGCGGACCTCCTCCTCGTCCTTGGCCCATTCCGCCTTGTCCTCCTCAGTCTGAGGGTGTTGACCGCAGAAAACGTCCGGGTTGAGCGCATACTTGAAGCCCGAGATGTCCACGCGGTCCTGATCCGCAGCTTCGGCCTCCTCCTTGATAACCTCATCAGACTCGCCCTCTTCCTTCTTGGCTGCCTCCTCCTTCTTGGCTGCTTCCTTCTGTTCCTTCTCCTTGGAAGCTTCACCCTTCTTCTCGAGCTCCTTCTTGACGTACTCGCGGAGCTTCAGACGACCGTATGACTCGACGAGTTCTGGTCGCAGAGTTGCCATGCGGTGGGGATAGTCCTTGCCCTCTTCCTTTTCGCCATCCTTGCCGGGCTCGCTCCAGTGCTCCTCGATCCAGCTGACATCAACCGGGGTGAGGCGGTAGAGGTCAAGAGCGTATCGCCTCCCGTCGGTACCGATGAGCCCCTTGGTCTCCACACTGCCCTCAAGCTCGTGGCGCACGTCGTCCTTATCCCAAACAGGATGCCTCTTGACCCGGAGTGCTTTGGAGAGCTGCTCGAATAGAGGGACGAAAGACTTGTCGTCTGCCACAATCTCCTTGCCCTCGACCGCGCCATAGTCAATCTGGTGCTCGCCCTCGTCACGCTGCTTAAAGATGCCGGGGACAATGCTCTGGCCGACGATACGCTTGCCGAGGTAATCGACAACGACGGTACCAGATGTGAACAGGTTGGGAATGTCGAGGTTGTTGACCTGGCGGACACCAAAGACGTCCTTGCCAACAGCAACACGCGCAGCCTCATCGCCACCTTCAGTGCCGAAAGTACCGACACCGTCAGCACCGAAAGAGTAGAAGATGTTGTTGTACACAAAGATTTGAGCATCCTTGGCTTCGGTGGGGTTGAGAGGGGCGATTTCACCGCGAGCTACCAGCATAGCTCCGCGCGTCGCAGCATCGTTGTAGTCGGCAAACAGCTTCGAAGTGAGTCGCTCGCGGAAGACACGGTCCTGGACAGCCTCCTTTGGCATCTCGCGGGTAGACTGGAACTCCTCATTCCAGTCGCGGAGGGTCTCGGTGTTCTCAACACCGGAAATCAGGTAGCTCTCCTGTGTCCGTGCAAGGTCGGGTTGATGTGTGGTGTGGGTGGAGCTGGAGGCAGGCACCAACCAGGGGTTGGCGGGGATTGCGTTGGAGAGTTGGAAGAAGGTAAGGGGATCCCGCTTCTGGGTGTGTTCGAGGTAGGCCTGGAACGAAGCAGCAAATGAGGGGGAGAGTCCCTCGATGAGGGTGAGGAGCGAGTGGGCGGAGTGCGACTTGGGTGCTTGCCGGGGAGAGGGGTCGAACTTGGCGTTGGACGACTTGTTGACGTAGAAACCGGCGACGGTCGCTGTGATGTGGTGCTGCTCATTCTCGTTGGTTGTGAGGAGCAGGTACAGAAGGTGACCCTTGTTCCTGAGGTGGTAAGGGGGAGGGTTCCAGGGCGAGACGGAGATAGACTTGATGGTCTTTGGCGCGGGTTCCGGGTTGGGCGCTTGCAATGTCTTTACAGAGCCACCGGCCTTGAAGTCGTAGTCGCTCAAGGGAGTCTTGTCGGTCGACTCGTCCTTTGCCTTGCCCGCCTCGTCCAGTCCGACTGTGTCGTGCAGCGACAGACCGGCGATGATGCCGTGGAGAGCATCGGTGCGATCACCGGCGGCGCCAATCAGCTCCCGCACGCGGATGACGTGCATGCGCGCCTCCTTCTCTGTGTATGGGTCCTCGACGAGGGTGAGGACGGCGTCGGGCTTGAGACCCGGCACCTCGGACAGCTCGACATAGTCGTTGATGCGCTGGCCATCAAGCTCGAGGTGGAAGCAGGAGTACTGGAACAGCTGGGGTGTCTCGATGATGGCCTGGCGGAGGTCCTGGACCTGCTCCTGGGTGGAGATCTATTTTGGATCAGCAGCAGTGTGGGCATGGTGGGCGCATCGACATACGGTGATCTGGTGCTCAGAGGGCTCGTGGGGCAGCTTGACCGTTATCTGGAAGATGGCTGCAGAATGGTTAGCGAGCGTGTCTGTCCACGGGCTCGCAGTGCGGCACTCACTGTCGGCGTGGCCATTGACCGCCTCTTCCTTGGTCTGCTCTACCTGGGCATCGTCGCCGGTCGCGTGCTGGACGGCATTGGACTCGCTGACGTCTGCATGGGGCAACCAGTCAGCAATGCACTTGCACAAAGGATCGGGGTCGGGTCTGGAGTGTTCGCGGGCTGGTCTGGGGTCGGGGGATGGTCACCTTTGGTGGAGGCGTCATTGCCGGAGGACATGATGGCGGGAGGGGAAGTGCTCGGGGTATCCAATTAACGTCCAGATGCAGAGCTCAGAAGGAAGGAACGTTCTCTGTACTGTAAAGGTAATATACAGAAAAAGAGCATTGATGTACAGCGTGGGCGTCAAGCTAGATGGGAGGAGAGACACGGCCGGAGCTGTTGCTGCTCCAAAACTTTTTCGAGCCGAGTCCAGCACACAGCCAGCGGTGACTGGTGACTGGTGACTGGCTCACACACGGGCCCGCAACCGGGGCGATTCCGACTGTGCCGAGCGGCGCCTTCCCTGCGCGCGTGCTGCCCGCCCATGAGGGGTGATTTGCGCCCCCAGCGGCCAGCCCAGCCTGGTGGACGGAAATGACGGCATGCGAGCTGCTGCCTGAGCCTGGAGGGGTTGAGGGGGGTGCGTATAAAAGCCCTGGGGGCGCCCAAGGCTTCTAGGGGGGGGAGGGGCTGCTGGACGCCGCACTGCAGCACCCAGCCAGCCAGCCAGCCAGCCAGCCCGCCCGCTCCAGTGACCAGTCCTCGGCCATACTCTAGACAGACGCCGTGCATGTTTCGCACTTCCCCGTTCTGTCCCGAGCGCGCAATGACCACGACGACAGCTCCCTGTCTAATTTGGCCCGTCATGGCGTCCGTCGGTGCTCTCGAGCCCCTACAAGACCCTCCGCTGCTCGACCGCGCGTCCGCCCAAGCCCATCCTGTATATTGCATTCGATCTGTACTAGGCAGACCAGAGTAGCCGTCTCAATTGAGACAGCGCACGCCTCCCTGCGACCTGTCCGCCGTCGCGCGACACCGCTACGCTACGACATGTTCATGCGAATGCGCGCCTCCCAATTCACCGCTGCCATTGCGCGCGCCCGCCTCCCAGTTCCACGCCAGCGTCTACATGCCCTTCCCTTGCGGCCACAGACGCCTGCCGGTGCAGTGCTGCTGCGACCCCAGCAGCCCTCCTTCACCCGCGCTTTGACTGGCCAGACAGGTCCGTAGACAACGGCAGCCACGACCCCCCCCCGATCGCCTCACTGACGTGCGCCCTGCAGGCCCACCGACGCCCGGCAATGATGCGCCTAATCCCGTAGACGATACTGTCGAAAATGCGGACAACGACGACTCCAGCGGTGGGAGATGGGACAAGTACCAGGGAACCGCCTTCAAGATGTTCGAGGCCGCTGCGACCACGGGCGCCTCCATCTTGATCCTTGGCCTGGTCGGCTACAGCTACACCCGATGGTACAAGCGCCGAGTGCTCCAGAAGATGGAGAACGCCTTCACTCCAGGCGATCCCGTGCTCGACTTGGCAGCTTCCGGCAAGGGCGTGCCTCCTCCCGACCACGAACACGAACCCGCCCCCGACGATAGCAGCGACTACGACCGATGGATCCCGCGCGAGGAGCAGGAGCGCATCAATCGAATCGTGTGGGGCGAAGAGAAGGGTCGCTATCACTTGCTGCTCGGCGAGAAGGGCACGGGGAAGAGTTCCATGTTGATCGAGGCCATGTCCAAGATCGATGGCGAGGGCGTTGCTATGCTGGAGGCCCACGCCGATCCTGAGATCTTCCGCATCCGCCTAGGCCGCGCTCTCGACTTTGAATACCACGAGGACAACATCGGTGCTCTTTTCTCCATACGCGGACCCCGCGACGCCTCGGCCATCTTGGACATTGAGCGAGCCTTCAACAAACTGGAGAAAGTCGCCCTCAAGCGCCGCGCTGCCATCGGCCGGCCGCTGATATTGATCATCAACCAGGCTCATCTGATTAGAGATGATGAAAACGGCCGTGATTTGATTGAGCTAATCCAGCAGCGCGCCGAGCAGTGGGCAGCCGCTAACCTTGCAACCGTCATCATCAACTCAGACAAATATTGGGTATACGAGCGCCTGAAGCACCACGCCACCAGGATGGAAGTCACCCAAGTAGCCGATCTCCCCAAGAACCGTGCCATGCAGGCATTGAAAAATTACCGCATGAAGTACTGGAACGAAGCCACACCCGACTCCATCCTCACCGAAGTCTACGACAAGATAGGAGGCCGTCTGACCTTCCTCAACCGTGTCGCCAAAGCCCAAGATATGGTCATGAAGTGCGACGAAATCTGCGAAATGGAGAAAACCTGGTTCCTCAACAACTGCGGCATCCTCGGCACCGAAATGGACGACGATGTCATGGACCAGCAAAAATACGCCGTAAGCTCCATCCCTCCTTTATTCAACCTCTCCAACTAACCCCCCAAAGTCCACCGCCATGGTCCTCGCCCTCGCCCTCCACACAAAATCCCAAGAGATGGACCAAACCTACGACGAACAACTAGGCCACATCCTCCCCGCTGTCCCCCTCCACCAAGCCCGCTACATCATGACGCGCGCAGACTTCATCCGCCAGCACCACGACCTGTCCATCTTTGCCATTGATAAACACGCACGGGTCCGCGCCGACAGCGTCCCCATGCAGCGCGCGTTCAACGAGGTGTGTTCGGAACCGGGCTTTGAGAAATTTCTGGAGGCGACGCTCGAGCGTATTGGTGATATTGAGTCGTTGGGGAGGACGAAGGAGCTTACGTTTAAGGATCTGTGGGAGGGCGGGAAGTATAAGATTACGTCGAGGGATGGGGAGGGGAAGGAGGTGGGGAGGGTGGAGGTGGAGACTGTGAAGCCTGAAGAAGAGGATGAGAAGGAGGATTGAGGGGAGTAGGAGGCGTGGTTGAGTTATTTTCCTGTCTGCATGGAGGGGGGTGGGTTTCACGAAGGGCAACGCAGTGCGGTGCTGCTGTACGAATATGCTGTATGATGAGATGGTCAAGGCATGCATGCATGCATGTATGGATTGGATTGGGTTGGGTTGGCTATTGCGGGGTGCTGCTATGTTGGGAGTTGGAGATACCCTTCCTATGTCACTGTAGGCCTTGTTTGTGTCCTTTATTTTTATCTTTATTTTCTAGAGTCATACATCTATTCCTTTTGTCCATGTCGTCTCCTATAGTTCGAAGTTTTTTTTTTTCCTCCTTTGCGATTAGCATGCATCGTTCTGGTTGCTTTGTATGTAGAATCCAAATAGATGTACACTGATAGGCGCTCTATACGATGGAAATAGAAGAGCATCCACGCATACCCATATTTCCCCATAGCAAATATCGGTACTATTGATACGAGAGACACGACAGCACCCCATCCACACCGACGTCGTAACTCTTACACCCCCATCACTACCCCTCCTGAATCCACATCATCACACATCAGACTCCCCTCCCCCAATCTACATACATACTCTCCTCCCCAACCATAAAACCCATCCATCCGCCTTTCAACTCAACTAATCTCCCTCACCTCCCACAGCCCTACTCCACATAAAACACCTCCTCCGTCTGTCCCCACCACCCGGGCCCACTCGCGCTCCCCGTCGCCCCCTCCACCGGCGACTCCTGCATCCCATCCGTCATCCGCCACCACTCCTGCACCTTGGGATTCGCCGCCATGCGCGCCATGTCTTCGTCGAAGGCATAGCCGACGTATTTGAAGCTCGCGAAGAGGGTGGGACGGGGGGAAAGGGTAAGGAATATGGAGTCTGCGTTTATTAGATTACTGGATCTGTGTGAATGCACGCCTACAAAATGGAAAGATCGTTTACAAATACGTAAACATATATACGTGGATGGATGCATGGAACAGGAATGGACTGGTGGTAGGGTGATGGGGGATCCATGAGGTGTGGTCGAATGGATATCACGTGACATCCCCGCCAACTAGCACCACACTTACAATCTCTAACGTTCGAATCTTTGATCTGCTCCAACACCGCGGGCCACACGGCTGCGTGGCATTTCTTGTACTCCTCGATTTTCTCGGGGCGGAGGTAGAGCCATTGGCCGATGCGGCGGGGGCCTTGATTCGATTTGGAAGCGGGCTTGTCGTTTTTGGGTTGCCAGAGGCCTTTGGAGGACATGCTGGGTGGGTGTGTGCAGGGGTGTAAGTCGGAGGTTGGAGTAGAGAGGAGATGGGAGTTGGAGAGAGTAGGTATCGTGGGTTGGGGCGTGGTGCGGTGGGTGGGTGCTAGCTCGGCGCATTGATGGACCGAGTGGGGTAGGTGGTTTTAGGAGGGTTACATGTGCTGGTGACGGGGTGGAGGGAGGTGTACTTGGCGGAGGGGTTTGGGGATGGTTGGTTGGGAGGCGGTGGGTAATGTATTTAGGCGTTGGGCAGGTCGGGTATGTATGATACGTACATTGGTGATGTATGCTAAATTTACCTAGGTAGCGAGCCTGCACCAAGACATGCATCCAGTATGAACCCTCCGGACTCAACACCACATTTTCCATCCTTCGTCTACATAAAAACTTCCTCCCTACCAAGCCACCTACCTACCCTATACTCTCCCACAATCTCCCACTATCATACCAAGCACCGCCATTCCTCTACCTTCCTTTCTTCGCCTAACCCCCCAAACCGCCCCAACATGCGCCCTTCACTTCCCGCCCCTACAAAACCCCTCCCACCACCACCTTAACCTCCTTCAACAAAATCTCCAAAATGCATCTCCTCCTCCTCCCTCTCCTCTTCCTCCCCTCCCCCACCCTCTCCCTCTCCTGGCACCCCCTCCCCAGCATCCCCCTCTCCCCCCGCCAAGAACACTCCACCATCCACCATCCCCCGACAACATCCTCCTAATCGGCGGCATCACATCCGGCCCTCAAAGCACCGTCCCCACCCTCCAATCCTTCTCCCTCGCCACCCAAAAATGGACCTCCCTCCCCTCCCTCCCCCTCCCCCTCAACCACCCCAACGCCGCATCTCTCGGCCGTAAGCTCTTCGTCTTCGGGGGCCTCGCCCAGACGAACGCTAGTTGGAGCGCTACGCCCAGCGCTTGGGTAATGGACACCGCGTCTGGACGGGGACGACGCTGGCGCCCGATAGCTAGTGTACCGGATGGTGGCGTCGGGAGTGCAGCGGTGGGGGTGTGGGGGGAGAAAGTCGTGCTCGCGGGGGGGCTAGAAGAGATTCAACTCGTGGCGCCGTATGCGCAGAGGACGGTGGCGAGGGTGGCGATTTATGACGGGGGAGGGGGAGGTGGGTTGAGGTTCCGGAGGCGGCGAGGGAGATGCCGGATAGGAGGGATCATGCGTGTGGGGTGGTTGTTGGGCGGAAGTTTTACGTGCTGGGGGGAGGGAGAAGGGGCAGCTTGGTGGGAAGGGGAGTGTGCTTGTGCTGGATATGGGGGATTTGGAGAAAGGGTGGAAGGTGGCGGGGGGAGTGATGCCGACGCCGAGGGCGGGATTGGGGTGTGGGAGAGTGGGGGATAAGATTTATACGTTTGGAGGGGAGGGGAATTTGGAGGTGGAGAGTGGGGTGTTTAATGAGACGGAGGTTTATGATGTGAAGGCGGATAAGTGGGTAAGTGTTGGGTGTGATGTTGATGGTGGTTTGAGTGGGTGCTAATGTTGAATGTGTAGGAGAAGCTGGGCGAGATGAAGGTTCCGCGACACGGAGGAGGTGCTGTGGCGGTTGGCGGGAAGGTGTACGTTCCTGGTGGCGGGGATGTGATTGGGATGTCGCCGGTAAATTATTTTGATGTTCTGATTCCGTGAGCGTTTGGAAACAGCTGAATATCTTTTGGCACGCGTGAACTCTACGCGACGGGAGAGACCCAGAGCCAGAAGGGGTATGCTGTAAAAATATATCACGCACGCAACGTCCATAAGCAGGATCGCAGTGTCTTTATTAGCCATCTTTCTTACCATTGAAATTGAAAAAAACTTAAAAAAACTTGATTCGACCCTAGATATGCCGTTAGTGGTGGAATTTCGCTTGACCAACAGTTTTGTCGCTTTTGGTACATTGAAGTCGAATTTAGCTTTCCAAAACAATGGGAACTTTCTTAGAATTGATCATTCTTGATAAAAAGTTCTATACTACCCATTCAGCCTTCTCACGAGTAAATGAGTCACTTTTACCGTCTTTCTGTTCCAGGCCCTCATTTCTCTCCTTCATCTCAGTCTCCATCTTGTCTTTCCTATAAGAATCCCACCATTCACCCGCCGCCGGTGTTTGCTTATGTGGCATCAAATTCCACGCTAACATGCTCTCTTCTTCGTGCGGTTCCAAACCTAACACAGCATACACATTTTTCCTCCTCGATCTCTTGGCTCCAAAATCACCCTTCCGTGCGCGTAGACACGTGCCCACCATCTCTTCGTCACATCCAATGTGAAAGTGGGTTGCGATGGTAGCCAATACCATCATAAAAACGGTAATGAGTTGCGTCGCCAACCCAGACATACCAAGAGATACGACCTGAACTGCGAAGCCTGCCCATCCGATCATGCGGACATTGTAGTATGTACCCTGTTTCTCGATATCGGGCTTGGATACGAAGCACGAATACACTATTCCGGATGGCACATACATTGTCACCATCTTGGCATCGGAAAGAATGACAAGTATCTTCTCTTCTTTACCGGAGGTGCTAGGAGCATGGAGTGCTTTCGTCGCTGCGGCATCTAGTGCGTTTCTGTTTTTTTGTACGACGTATGCACGTACGAGAACCGATACAACCATCGACACCGTGTTTGCAAGACCCCACCAATCGCCCTGAAGAACGGTAATGACAAGCAGTGCTGAATTCATAAGGACCCCAATAAGGCCTGCAAGTACTCCATCGACAGTTTGTGGACCCATACGCCATATTCCCTTTCTCGAGTGACGGTCATCCACGGTCCAATGGACGTGGCTGTTGCTTCGATTGAATCGTTGCGACATGCACCAGCGCGAGAACCATCCAGCGATGTCAGTGGTCATGATACCGGCAGTGAGGTTGTACACTGCGAAACCGGATTTTGCATCAGCGAACTGGTCGCTGGCAAATATGAAGGCGCCTAGTAAGGGTAGGTATTCGAGGTAGCGACTGCGGACTAGGCGACCTATGGCTGAATCGACCTGCTCAGCACCAATCATGGTGATGATACCCAAGGCATCGATGCGGAAAGGCGACCAGTTGAGGACATGATGGAGCGGTAACATGCAAGACGGTGTCGTACAATCGACCATACTAGAAATTAGGGTCTAGCAACAGAGTTGAGGAATACAGTTCTGGAGTTCGGATGTCTGTTTCTCAGCCTTGTTGTGTTATTCGCTTCCTGGTCTTACTGCCGGCCTCCTCGGGGAACCCGTTAACTCCAGATATCGGAACCTCAAGAGATACGGAAATTTCTAATAATACCCAGTGAACTGACAGAGGGACCAAAAT
The DNA here is from genome assembly GCA_033220655.1 of Pseudopithomyces chartarum. NCBI lineage: Eukaryota > Fungi > Ascomycota > Dothideomycetes > Pleosporales > Didymosphaeriaceae > Pseudopithomyces > Pseudopithomyces chartarum. The sequence continues at coordinate 968,419 of WVTA01000018.1, read as the reverse complement.
AACTTTTGGTGAAAGGTGGGGAATGACCACGTTTTGTCCTCAGCCTTGTTGGACCCCGCCATCACCCACGAACCGATGCTCGGTTACAATGAGGTGCATTGCCGACTCACCGGTTCTCACCTATACAGGTCTAGACTTATCTGATACGGAAAGTCGTTCGGCTCAGCGCACCTTGGGCCATCAAATCGATGGCCTCGCCATCCATGAACCCGTGAAGATATGTCTCATCGACCAATGTATACCAATCTTCGTTCGGTGTTTTACGCAAACTGAACGGAACCTTTCCACCGAAGAATACGCAAATAGTATCGCCGGCCTGAATACTGCTCGGTGCAAGCCCTAAGCGCCCTTTCTTGGTTATGAAAAGCCTCTTAAACATCAAGTTCATTTCCAAAGCTTCGAGCCATCGTTGTATCGCTACGTCGACTTCTTTCCGAACCCTCATTGACCTGGGTAACAAACTGCGAGTCAATGCTCGCCTGTGCGCCCATCGATCAAACTTTGAGGTGAGATCAAGATTAGGATCAATGCGCCTGTCGGTGGCATTAGTGAGATATGGAGTTTGATCTGCCAGGAGTGTTCTCCAGAAAGCCTCAGACATGGACTGGCCAGTGGGTTGGTAAGGAACTTCCCAGTCTGTGCCTTCCAAGGCTTGTTGCCAGGAAGGCCTCAAGAGGTTTCTGGCCTTCCTGCCTATACCTGTCACGTAAAGAGATGTCAGAGGGTCGACAATTCCAGCATACCATTGTTCGCGATAGATGGTGCGGCTGCTCAAATTACGCTCACTTTTCTCGATACGTTCATCGTGGAATACAAAGCTCACAGTGTCGATTGCAACACCCGATAGCTGAAGTTCATTAGAATTTAGGTGGTAGTGGTACTTGACTTCGACATCTGTTCCTTTTGCGGCGTTGTACAATCGGCTGGAGAGTTGATGTGAGGGAGTTGTATCTGACCAATCCACTACCCAAGAGGGAAGCTCTTCGATCTTCTTCTTAGAGGGATTACAGTCTTGCAAAACTCGCAAGTCGCGCTTTTCCAATATCCAATAGCGAGAAAACTCTTTGTAGAGATCTTCCACAGAAAGATAACCGTAATTGACTAGGCGTGCGAAGTGCTCGACGTCTTTGTTTGGTGGATGTTCATATCGGGCTGCAGCACCAAGTACACCAAAAATTTTGTCCCGCCTCAACTGCGTATTTCTGTGCCTCACGTTTTGAATGATATCCAACAGATCAGGCGACCGAGCTATTCCTAAACTGTCCAACACGTGTAGGTACTCTCGGCCTGGCATAAGAACGGCTGGTGTGACTCGTGTCTCTGATAGATCGTGTGCCATGACCAGAAGCATAGCAAATCTTAGCTTGGCCCAGGGAATTGTACGATCCCCGATGTAGACCGTTGCTTTCAGTGCGAGCTCCTTCTCCTGCCACGTCCATACACGATCGAACCACCTGCGTGAAAGTAGACGTCGAAGGAAGTCCCATGGCAAAGGATCGGTGCGGACCCCGAGAGCCCTGAGATCGATGTTGTCAAAGAACGGTCTACAGTCTTCTGACTGCAACCATTCCCAGAACTTCTTTTGATCAAGTGCATCTGGGGTCGCTTCGGCCTCTCTGAGAAGGCGATTCCAGTTTTCCCGAAACCCTGGCGGATGATTTTCGTTGTACCATTTAGTGAACGCGTTAGTTATTTCTGTGATCAGGGTGAGCGATGTTTTGAGTCCTTCTGTTCGTTCGCCCAACCAAATCGGTACATCTTTAGCTTCGCCGTACACTTCGCACATAAGTCTGATCTGCTCCGTTCTCTCGACTGGATCGGCTTCGTTGATGCAAATACTATCGATCCATATTGCCTTTTCAGCATGTGTTTTGCGGAATTGCCTCAAAGCTTGTAATAGATTACGTTTGACCCCGAACTCGATATCGTTCACCATCACTGTTGTCTTTTCTTCCCATATATCTTTCCAGTCTTTGGGGAGCGTTTTCGGATAAACATTAGAATAAGGATTGCCTCCAGTGTATGACAAGGCCTCGTATGGAGGATGGTCGTCGAGATTGCAATGAGCCATGACCATCTCAATGGTGCTCTCGGGATCGGTGCTCGGCATGATGTACAGCAGACGGATCTCTCGCTTCTGGAAGCCGAGTCGCCTACTGAACAGAGTGTCATTGTAGTCGTGTATTTTCAATTGTTGGCTTTCCAGCCAGTCTGTTGTGAGGCCGTGTTTTGCAAGCACTCGTTCCGCCGTCTGACTGCGGCCTACACACGAAAAGGGCTGCTTCTTCAGGCTTTCATATGTAGTGAGTCTATGTGCAACCGGAGAAATCTTCCACAAGCTGTTCATGAACTTTTTCGACAGAAATAACGCCATGGCGGTTTGGTGATCGGCCAAGGCTGAGTTCAGCCGTAATGCTCGAAATACGACGTTACAGCATCAGCTGCTGCTTACGTATTTTGTAGCATGTGTTGATGAAAAGGCAAAAATTGTAAGGTTCATATGTGACGGACGGTGTTTATAAGGATGTAAAGAGAACGGCATGGTCGGCTCTACTGTGTGAAGAACTGACAGTATGTATGGCCCCCACCTGCCTTGTTGGGTGCTTATCAATAGAACCTGCATTCTACCGGACCATGAAAGAGGACCTGACCATCATTCCTAGGTCGGATACGATGCGCAAAATTTAAGCTGTTGGCTTTTAAAATTTTGACCGCGATGAAAGTAATCGTCAACCGATGAAACTGTGACAGGACTGCTATGACAATGAGTAGAGCATCGCAGTGGGGCGCTTTCGAGTCGGAGTACATCATCAAAGCAGAATCAAATCATTACCAGTTTTTTTTAATGAAAACAAAACGGATTGTAAGAGATTGAAGTGAGCTTCGCGTAGCGTAGTAGCTGATGTTGCGAGGACAAGAAGCGTACATCCCGGACTGGAGCGTACATGGTGAGCTGCAATTTGCCTTCGATAGCGTTTCTCTTGAGTTTTGAGCGTTCGAAAAACGATTTTCAGCCGCCTAGTAAAACTACTCGTCTTTCGTCTGGACCTCTTGTGCTAACCTGCAACAATGATGCCTTGGGAAATATTCGTTTGCTCTCTCGGTTTCACTCCCGTCTTGAGGCAGGATATGTGTCTTAAATCGTACGTATGGTAAACAAGTCGATCGATGACCAAAAACAGTCTTAGAACCGATGTACGTTCTCTTTGCTTAGATTGAACTTGATATATGCTCCTGATGCATGCTCTGAAGCATATACCAAGCTTTGTGCAAGGATCAGTGTGATTTCCAGCCCATGGCGAGTAAAAAAATAGCAAATGCGCTCCATCAACTCTTTTGGAAGGCTGTCCACGACTGCGGTCGGGATGAAGTAAAGCTAGATATTGTTTTAACGATATCGACAAGCTGGTTCACTGTCTAAGACACAAAGTACATCACTAGTGGCTTGGCAGACCCACTTGCCCTAAGCCGATTAAAAAAGTCCTAGGCAGATCACTGTCCCCCAAAAAATGCAAAAACATACAACAGTGGGGATTCGCTGCTGGTCACCCACGCAACTACTAGTCCACCGGTGCACTGCTTATATATGGCTGAGCGGACGGGAAGCCTAGTTTTCAGTGCCCTGTGGTCGTATGTGAAAGATGTGCTTTTTCCAAAATATATAACTGCTATCACAATTACGCCGTTATGCGCATACGAATGTAGCCCAACACTATCAGAAGTAGGGAAGTGATCAGAAGCTCGTACCTTAAGGAACTAGTACACTGAAGTATGCTGGCCAAAGGTTAAGCAATAATCACGCCTATATAGGCTTTCTTCTCTTCACTTCGCCTATGCATCAGTTACACTGTTGCCCTGTATCGACCGAATTAGCAAGGGGTTCAGTATTATGAGGGTGTAGGCCGACCCACATTATCTGAACTTCATAACACGAAATTTCTCAAGAAGACATTTTTCAGCGACTGGCGTTACATATTTATATGTTGGGCGAGGTAGGCATTCTAAGGAGGTCACATGTTGCTGTGCGTTCTGCTTGCCCAAGTTCATCTTAATATATGCTCTCCCGATGCACGCTCTAAAGCATCTTGCAAGTTGTTTAAGTGGCAGAGTCGTGTAATCTAAGGACCTCTTACGCGCAGTATGTGCCAGCATGCGCTAGCATGCAGGGCATAGAACGAGCATCGTACGCATGCCAGCGTGAAAATCAAGAATAAGATTTCTTGTGATGGTACTACTTATGTGTAGATGCTCTCAGGTTTTAGAGCGTGCCAAAAGGGACAACAGGGTCAGCTGTTCGCTAATTGGGACTAAACAGGCATAGCTGCGGAGAAGGAGCAGCCAAACCTAAGTGGAGAAGAATTACACCTGATTAGTAATAAAAACTGGCTTCCAACAATCATACAACACCGATTCTTTCTTCGAAGTATCATGATCAATTAAGGTGCCTGCTATTCATGATTTCTGTGCCATGAACAGCATATCCAATAACACCCAATCGCAATGGTGGAAGGACCCAGGCATAAGGCAGCTCAACTTCCTGCTTCTTGCGTGTTACCTAGGGGCTATGACCAACGGTTACATCAGCTCACTCATGTCCAGTCTGATCACAAATCCCCACTGGACTCGGGATCTCGAAGGACTCTCGAACCCAACACTGCTAGGCTTTGTGGTTGCAGCCCAGCCCCTTGGATGCATAGCTGCGTTCATCCCTGCCCCTTGGCTGTCTGAGAGGTATGGCAGGCGAGTAGGCATAGCAACAGGGAACATTGGAATGATCGGAGGGTTCTTTGGTCAGATCTTTTGCAAGAACGCGACCCAGTTCTTGCTCATGCGCCTCGTTGTCGGATTTGCTTCAACATTCAACACTCTGTCATCTTCGGCTTTAGTTCTGGATCTTGCACACCCTCGGCAGAGAGCCGTCATCGGCGCACTATTCAATACCTTCTGGTTTCTTGGCTCCATAAGTGCCGCATGGATAGCGTTCGGGACACTCAGTATATCGAGCTCGTGGTCCTGGCGGCTGCCGGTGGCTCTTCAACTCTGCTGGAGCATCGCACAGCTCGCTCTGATCATCTGGTGCCCAGAATCGCCGCGTTGGTTGATTGCAGTAGGGAGAAAGAAACAAGCTAAAGCATTCTTAATAAAATACCATGCCAATGGAGACCAAAACGATCAGTTGGTGCTCTTAGAATACTCGAATATTTGCGCTTCAGCAGAAGCAGACCAGCGTAGCCGTACAGCAGGCTGGTATGCTCTACTTTCGACGCCCGGTAACAGACGACGACTCATGTTATCTATAATTATTGGTGTGGCTACTCAATGGGTTGGCAATGGTATCATCACCTTCTATTTAGCACCAGTTCTCCGGACGATCGGTGTTGAAAGTGCCTCTAAACAACAAGGCATCAATGGTGGTCTACAGATATATACCTGGCTACTGGCATTCGGAGCCGCCCTGCTAGCTGAACGAGCTGGTCGACGTCGTTTATTCTTAACCTCGGTAGGTACGATGTTGCTTTTCATGAGCATTGTTGCTCTATGTTCGGCTCTCTACTCGTCCACCAAATCATTGACTGCCAGCTATGCTGTCATTATCTTTTTGTTCTTATTCTTGGGTGGGTATGTTATCGGACTGACGCCCATACCGATTCTCTACGTTAATGAGATCTGGCCGAGTCATCTTCGAGCCAAGGGCACAAGTGTATTCTGGCTCTCACAAGCTGTCGCGACGTGCTTCAACCAGTTTGTCAATCCAGTTGCACTACAGAGAATATCGTGGAAATATTATTTTGTATATGTTGGGGTGTTGATTGTGGTACTTGTGTTTATAATTCTTTATGTTCCGGAAACGAAGGGTCTTCCACTGGATGAAGTACATAAGATGTTTGACAGGCAGCCAAGTGATGAGGTCGTGCTTAGCGGGGTCTCAACCGGCGAAAGGCATGAGGAAGGATAGTTTTACGCATTGAATTAACACATGTCATACCGCTGATAGGGCATGGACATACGAAGCGGAAATCTTCACTCTGGGGACGTACGTATGACTTTTAGCATACTGCAGTTGCTCAGTCTTCACTAAAAACAGGTGAATCTTCGTTAATTATACACGTTCTTCGTGAGTATTCCAGTAACTTTTATATGTAATTTTACTAAGTACATGTGCTTTTCAAAGGGGTCACATGTTACATAGCCCCCAAAAGGCAGAAGACATGGGGCCGAAGACGTCTCTTATGACTGATTGGGCCTGTAATTTTCCGATGTAAGCTAAACAAATTGCGACGTGCGCAGTAGGAACGCTCTCCGCCGGACTTGGTTCATCGTATCCGGAAGTCCTCATGCCAAATATGCAAGGCGGCGTTCAGCCCTATCATCCCATCGATTACTACAACATCGTTTCTGAACCGCAACAAGCAATAAGACAGTTCTCCGCTCTCGGTAGATCCTGTGGGATCGCCCATGGAAAATTCAAATGCCGTTTCATATCACGATGTCGTGCATGATCATGGGACAGGATCAGAATTAAGCTTACTTAGCCCACCCTAGTGTTCTAATTATCCGATCCGAGACCAGAACTCGGGGCTGGATATGCCTCAAAGACCTGCGTAGAGAGTTTGGGGGCGACTATCATGGAGAACGAAATAGAAAATATGAAGACACGGGAAGCCCGCAGAGTGCTGCATCTTCTTGCACATGTTTGTTTCCTACATTCATTCGTTATAACTCTGTTAGGCGTTACACCCTCTTCGATCCATTCAGAAACGCAACTACTTCTGTTGTTTATTTTTTGCTATACATATCACTCGTTCTCTGTTATGAAGCTTACAGCATCGTTACTGCTTCTTAGCAGTATCTTCCTACCGCATACCATACTTGCCCAGAATTCCGATGCAGAAGTTACCGTCTCATGGGAGCAAAGTGGAACATGTGCCTACTTCTTCGAGAAGCCAGGAGCTTGGAAGTCTCTTGCTCAGACCTGTATTAAATATTGCGGGACTCAGCCGGATGGGCACGGCTATTCAGAGTGTGACCACACGCCATACAAGGACTTGAACCTTCCCGACGGCGTTTCCCAGTCAACTATCATGCGGGACGAATCAGGAGACGTCTTCATTCCATGTCGGTGTAAATGCTCTAATACTGATGTTGAGGGCATTACAGATGCTATATTGGACGTTGTCATAGAAGCGTTGAGTCATCTTGACGAGATCATCTGCGGTGTCTTCATGACTGCCATGGTCACCATTGTTGAAGTTGGAATCATGGCCGTCCCAGGAGGTGCTGAATCCACTGCTGCAGCCAGGGCTGTCCAAGGTGTCAAGTCATTCACTGAGAATGCCCTCGATGTAGCCGACTCAATGGGGAACTGGGTGGGAAAGATTTGTGGTATCGAAGACCCGAACTGGCCCAATAGTCTTTTCGATTTGCTATTGCATGCTCCTGACTCGTACGCCACAAGTGTTGGGTGTAAGAAGAAGAACAAAGCAGATTGTAAGGGAGTTGACCCAGTTCCTGATAAGCCCAGATCAAAGGGCATAGATGGACCTGCTACAAAGAAATCTGATTTAGTTTCAAGTGTTCCCCAGGCCGACCCAACGAATGCCGACAAACCGCCGCTCACATCTAACACTATACCTTCAGTCTCGACTAACGTAAGTGCACCTTTCACATCTTGCTCACTAGCACAAAATAAGAATCCGATCTCTAGTTTGTCGGAGCTACTTATACATTAAGAGTTTATCAATTCTATATAAGGAAATTGCTGATTTAGACCACGAAGCAGGTACCCACTGTATCTACCAACGTAGGACTGTCATCAGTTTCAAACAATTCTCCTTCAGCATCGACAAGCATCGACCAGCCCGCAGCTAGCACAAAACCTACAGCCAGTGTAGATCCCACTGCCTCCACCTCAATTGATTCTTCAGTAACCACCAGCGCTCTGGTCTCTTCCTCCAGCACCGACAACTGCGCCCTCGGAACGGCTACCCAAAATGGTAGCTCCTGTGAGCCTACCACACCCTGCGAAATCGCTAACCCTGAGCGTGGGTCCAATGAAGCTGGGCTCGAGGATATCATAGATCTGACGAAAGATATCAATGACATACTCCGCATACGCGGTACCGACGGACATCGCAGCCCGCGAAGTCTGCACAGACTATCCAAGCGCGACAAGAAGCGTGGAAAGCCATGTTCTGAAAGTTCCAACACGGTTTACAAAGATTGGACGCTCACTTCAGACGAATATCCGTCCAATGGTAAGCTTGGCGCCACAGTCGACTCATGGGGCTACAAAAAGGCAAACAACCTATGTGAATATGATTGGCTTGATGGTAAAACTATGATCACAGGAAATACTTACGACAGCGAGCATGTTATGGAGTGGCAGATTGTCACCGACTTCTTTCGAAAGATGCAGGCGAAGGGCGGATTGAATTATGACCACCCTGATCCTAACCAAGCGGGGGCGAAAACAGATTTTTGCACCTATTGGATAGAGAGTTGGACTCTTGACACAACACAGTCTTTCAGTGTAAACAAAAGTGATCCTCTACTGCCATGGGCTCACATCGCTTCTGCATATCCCAGCACACAGAATCATAAAGACGAGATGGTTAGGCTCCAGAGAAACATCAACCAGCAAGCGAAAGCAGGTGTAAGTATTCTTCCGTTCCCTTTCTCGTTGAAAGCCCCCCTAAATAAACTGAACAGCTCTTCACGGACACGACTCCCTATATTTGGGACGAAATCAAAATGAATCAAAGAGTGAAATCAAACCGTGATAAAGTCCTCGAACTAATGCGTCTCCTTCTCGGCGCCCGCATCTATCTTGTAGATCCCAGGGTTATTGCTATTTTCAAGAATCAGAAGGAACGCATGGGGAAAATCCTCGACCAGCTAGACACGGAAATGGAGACACACACCCGATCAACCACTCAAACATCTATCGATCCTGTGACCGGCGCTGTGACAACTAAAACCGTATCCTACACACCCTGGAAGAAACAGAACCTGTTGACGGAGTGGAACACATATATGGATATCAAGTGGGTCGATGCAACGGCCAAACATAAAAAAGTCATGGATAAGTTTACCAAAGCGCTTGCCGAGCAGCACTGTCGGCTGCAGGCGATGAAAACGGCAAATGATAAGAAGTTTTGTGAGCGATTGGACAAGCTGAAGATTGCATATAGAAAAGTGAAGGCTTTCTCTAAGCCCTGGTAAACCCAAGTCAGCGTAGCACTAGTACGAGTCGTAGCTGTTGAGACATTGTTCTAGGTTTGATCTGATGTAGACTGCGTTACGAAACGAGGGTCTTAGTTACGTTTGATGGACAAATTAGGTAAAGGGTAAATTGTTTTAAGATTTGCAGCATTCACTATTCTAGTCTGTAATGATAAATCTCGAAATATATATCTGTTCCCATTTTGTATATACTCTTGGTGTCCTCAAAGTTTATGTATAGTGTAAATGTACTTCATGCCCCACCCTCACTTACTTGCTCAGCAAGAGTTGCAGCATACTCAAATATGCCCTCGTTAGGCTGACATTCCGTTCCACGCTCAGGCAGCGTTCCGTCAAAGAAATAATCGCGTACCGCTTTTATAGTACAGTTGGAGGGATGGTTCATGAGTCCATGCTGTAGTAAACCGTCAGTTCCAACTTCAGTACCATGTATCAAAAGAATTAGCACTTACACCATGACCTTTGTGAGTCAACAGTACCGATCCCCGAAAGCCCGAAGCAACTTCCCATGCCTGATTGATAGGTGTGATAGGATCAAAAGCACTGTTAACGAACAGAATCGGATAGCTTGTATTGATGTCCACAAATTTCCCGTTGAATTGCTCAGCTGCCTTGTAGGGCCACTGTGCGCATGGCCAAAACTGGGGTGAGAAAGTATCGGCAAAAGAACCCTGCTTTGACTGCGCTGAAATCATCGAGTATAAGTCTTCGGGCCTGCTAGCTCGGAATATGGAATCCGAGCAGCCGATGCCGTGAACGTTGTTGTAAGCGTACTGCCAGGGAAGTTCGACATCGGTAGGTGTGGTCGTGTTAGCTTCTATAGGGGGGCCTATCCAAGCTTCCCAGTCTTTGTTTAAAATTGTTGTGAGAACAAGAGCCAGGATGGAAGCTTGATCTGGACGGTAAAGATATTGTAGAATGCGATACTTGGCTTCTAGAAGTATTGGGAACCCGCCTGGACGGAACCAGAAAAAGCTGGAATAGCCAGGGTAAGACTCAGGAGGTACGATAGGGTCGTTTTCAAGCTCTTGGAACACATCCGATAATGCGTTCATCACGTCCTGTACCTTCGTTTCTGGACCGGTGAAATTGGCAATACCAGGACAGAGTTCAGGTCCTGCGCTGATGCAGTTCTCGAGCCAGTTCTCCAAAGATTTCTCAGTCCCAGCCGTTGCAGTCAACCAGGATCCGTCGTAGTAGTCGTTGGCTCGTACGTTGCTGTCAAGGAGCATGCGATCGATGCGATCGGGAAACATGGCTGCGAACGTTTGTCCAAGTACTGTGCTGTAGGAGCGGCCCCAGAAGCGCAACAATCCGTCTTCTTCTAGAGCATCGATAATGCGGACCATGTCGCGGACTACGAAGGGGGTACCAAGGAAGCGACCGATTTCGGCGTTGCCTTCGGTGTTGGCGCACGAGCTGGCATACCATGATCCATCATCCCAGGCTTTGGTCTCAAGAAAGTCCCACATATCGCCCGAGGCGAATGTGGTCTCGTTGTTCTTGATTGGATGCCCACTAAACGTAATATTACTCTGTACGTTCGAGCCTTCCGTTGGATCACAAAGGAAAGGGATCGTACGTCCAGTTCCACTGTGTAGCTGTCAGTGTGTCATCGCTAACCAAACAAGAGGGGGGTTCGTACCGTGTATCGAATCCAACGATGTTATACTGTCCATTGAAGACTTGATCGCGGTAGACATGTCCCTTCTCTGCGATTTCTTGAACGCCCGAGACGCCCGGACCTCCAGGATTGAAGATAATTGTGCCCTTGAACGGCTCTTTGGTCGCTGGCTGTTTGATCAACTGCAACGTCAACGTCTTCTCGGACGCCACGTCTGTATAATCCAACGGTACATCGAGCGTAGCGCAATCAATTGGTCCAGCGATTTTGTCCGCTGTGCTTTTCGGGAAATCCAGATCACATGGAGCCCATTTCAATGTCGGTTCTGGCGAATTGGTCGTAGCATAGGGCAGAGCTGATACAATAGAGGAAGTCGATAGTACGTAGGCTGCGCTTCCAAAAGCAAGTTTAGACAACATGTTCGAAGTGGGTGGTACTGTTAAAGGTAAAGACCGAAAACCATGGTTCAACCCAGTCGACTTTATATTCAAAAACTTCGCCCCCAATGAGCCGAACTTGCCACGGACCATAAAATTATTGTAGGCAACTTGTAAAACCACGAGGCGTAGCTTTGAGGCGTCCAGTGCTACGACCAACGGATTGGGTCTGTCAAGATTCTAGTATTCTTAGTGTTTGTCGAGCCTAGTTGCCTACGTAAATCGAGCCGCTCTAGGAAGTACGGCTGCATCCCATTGAACGACAGTTTGGCCCCAGGTATGGTAATTTTTGGTACTGCGGCTGAGTTTAGTCATCAGTGTCTATGGTGGGAAATACAATTGGCCAATGTTCATCCGTAAAGGGAAAACTATTTGGCCAAGAGACGTGGAGGCGCAGATGCATGGCAGTGGCTTGCCAACGGGTCTAATTCTCACATAGTACACGGTAGAGCCAACAAGTAGATACACGTGAGCCACGCATCGTAAGTCAAGGCATAGGGATCGAAGATGTTGGGTTCGGTCCCGCGACCGGCTTGCGAGCTTACGCCATACATGAGCACATTAGGCCAGCTTCGTGCATTCTGGGTGCGCATTGGTAGTGCTGTCTTCAATTGTTGCATGCCTATCAATGGGTTCCGTAGCTGCAGAAGCCAGTGATGTTTATTGCTGCATTTGGAATGCTAATAGTAACCCACTCATCCTGGGTAATAATCAGATAGTACTAAAGGCACCTAATAGCCATAAACAATTATCGCACGTCGTACTTCTTCACAACATATAAAACAAACCCATGCACAGAAGAGCTCGCTGACTTGGATACTACTTACAAGGGTAGGTATGATAGGTACAGACATAATTCTATCTTTAAAAGTGAATGGTTGGGCTTAGCATGCGTCTAGTCCACCCATATAAGCACACAATTATTTCTCTAACGGTAAAAAGACATCGGCATCTGTGACTTGGAATGCTAGATGAATACGTGATGTTTTTCTCTGAAAGTCTGATTAGAGGATGGAGAGTTGTATCTCAGCCGAGGCAAAGCGCGGGGTGGTGGGGCAGTCCAACCTCATCCCACCTACTTCCCCATCATTATCAGCGCGCCGGCAAACTCCGACGGGCATATCCGGGTCGCATCGTGTGACACATACCTGGGCTTCAATCTTTCTCACCCCCATTCTGTGGAAATATAGTCCAGGAACATACAATCTACACAATGGCTTCGCCCGGAACGGAAGGCCTCACACCTGAGCAGCTTGCTTTCTTCAATGAAAATGGCTACCTCCTCATCCCAGATGCGCTCTCACAGGATACAGTCAACGAGCTTCTGCAGGATACGAACACGATGCTGGAGGAGTTCTCGTTGGCCGACCACCCCATGACGAAGTTTGCTACTGGAGGAGATGACGGCGAGGGACATGTGGGGGATAGCTATTTTCTGGAATCAGGAGACAAGGTACGGTATTTCTTCGAAGAGGGTATGTACTCCAATAGCACTTCATTTGCATTCCTCAATATTGACCTCCATCTAGAGGCCTTCGACAAAGCCGGCAACTTGACGAAACCCAAAGAACGCGCGATCAACAAGATCGGCCACTACCTGCATGAACTCTCTCCCTCCTTCCGCAAGATCTCCTTATCGACGCGCAACGCTGCCATCGCGCGGTCTCTCGGCTTCCGCGACCCCCAGTGTCTACAGTCCATGGTCATTTGCAAACAACCACAGATAGGCGCCGAGGTGCGTCCACACCAAGACAGCACGTTTCTGTACACCGATCCCCCCAGCGCAGTGGGCTGGTGGTATGCATTGGAGGACGCGACGGCAGAAAACGGATGCTTGAGCTTTGCGGCCGGTAGCCACAAACGCGCGCCGGTGACGAAGCGATTTGTGCGGACGGGCAAGGACGGCGGGGCGGAAGGTACGGGCTTCATCGACAATGAGGGTGCGCAGTTTCCAGAGGCACTGCAGCGGGAGCAGAACGGTGCGACGAACGGCGAGGTGGAGGATGAGCAGTATACGATGGGTGAGGTCAAGGCGGGGACACTGGTCCTGATCCACGGCAATATTCTGCATCGGAGTGAGAAGAACAGCAGTGATAAGAGCCGGTTCATATATACGTTCCACGTTATCGAGGGAGAGCAACCGTATGACAAGAAGAACTGGTTGCAGCCGCCGGAGAAGGGGTTCTCGAGGTTGAATGCGCCGTAGAATTTAGGACTTGCTCTGTACACATAATGCTATACCAGCGAGGACAAATGCCATGCCAATCCACGTATCTGGTGACGCTTAGCTAACGCTCAGAAAGAACTGGTTTGGCGGTCTAGATAATAGACTGTGCCTCCTGGTCGCTTACCTCTACTGATAACCTTCTTTTCTGCCCACCATTCTCCCAGTACTGTAAACAAAAAGGCTAGCGAATTCGTAATTGGTACCGTAAGACTCAGTTCTAGATCATCATGTTAGCCACTCCGTAGCACCCATATCTCCTGTCGCCGCGCAACGTACCAGCTTGCCCAATCAATATAAAAAACCAGACGCTCCCCGTAACGTTCAGCAGGAAAGGAATTGCATACGCCGGCCGACTTAGCACCCCAATCACTGCATACCATATCCCTAGCAACTTCCGCTTGACCCAAGAATTATTCGGATCCGTAAGCGAGGGTCGCGCAGGAGGTGTATAGTTCATGGCAGCACGACGCATGAACGGTGTAGTAAGGCCCCAGCAGGCGCCAACCATGAGGAAGCCCAGTATCCATCGGAAGACCGAGGGTTGGGGCGCGGGCGTGGTAGGCGTGTCGGGATCCATTGCGCTGGTGTACAGTATACTGGGATAGATCTAATCGATATGATGATTCGTTACCATAAAGCCAAAATTAAAAAGGCGGAAACTTAGAACTGGGTAATGCTGTGCATCGTGTACGCGTGGTGTGGTATCCCGACTGCCATACGTCTGGGAGACTGCGGAGCGGTCGTGTGGATTAGGAGCAGGTGTCGGGTTGATTGGGAGCATGCATAGTTTGTGGCATTCATACCAACCTCCACCTTCGAGTATAGACGCATCTCGACCTATCAAATTCGCACCATCTGCGCAAGCCTGTTTACCGTACACACAGTCATTCGTGGGTTATCTGACGTGCTTTTTGCCTGATAGGCAACCTCAACGTCCCATATGGGTAGTATCATTCATGACCTTGCCTTTGACCCACCTCCATGGACCTCGCACTACGCAGGTACCTTATCATAATTCTAGGTCCAAATTCGTATTGCCAGATTAGGGGTTCAACCTGTGTTTCTGGATAGAGCCCAGTTGTGTGGCCAACAACCTGCTTGCGGCCTGCAACTGGCTCATTCCACCCAGCCGGGTCCGAAGAGTGGGGAACACCTCCAACCACCTTGACTTTAAGCATCCAATAGTGGCCATATTGTTTCAAGAGATATGCAAGAGGAAGCTGATACCAGGACGGTACGTCGCCGAAAAGGCGTCTATTAAGTGGATATCCTGTCAGTCACTGCTGTCTTCAGCAGAGTGGTCGACCGTTACGCACCTGTATTGTTGTATCGGGCAAGCGGGGATGCCTACTACAAAGTATTGTTCTACTGTTTGCCCTACAGTTGCCAAGTGACAGGCGGTTGGACCCTGGAATGCAACGTGGATACCCGCGGGGTGGCTGTTTGCGGCATGCTGCCACCATCGCCACACCCGCAGGTCTCCCAGCTTCATACAAGTCTAGCCGATGAATCTTTCAAGCACCCAAACTGTATGTTGTCACGGGATTGTGCGTCATGTCAATATCCATTCCATGTTTTATCACTAAGTATAGCACGTCGCATTCCTCAGTCCGATGAGGCTGGTGGGAACCGAATCGCAAAGCCCTGCATAAGTATATATCGAGTATAGGTTTGTTCGTCTATTTTGTTTACCATGTTTGCTACACGCATCATTGGTGCATTCGTTCCAATTATTGCTATTGCTGCAGTCTCCTGCAAGGTACGATTGCCACAATTCCACACTCTATTTCCGCCCCCTTCACGACACCTCCCTACGCACACACCGCCCAGGTCACTGGGACTTCCAATACACGTGAGGGCTACCAGATTCATGACATCCTTACTCGCGCACACCGATTTCTCAATGCGGTCAGACCCTGACAAAGAGATCGACACCATCGACCTAGATCAGCTCTTTGACCAATACTTTGAGACAGACCTGTTCCAGCAGTATAGCGACACTACTACGGGCCAGTCCAGCTCGGAGGATCTGTCGTATCTCTTTGAGGAACCTTCCTCGAATGGGAGCGACCCGTGCGACACAACCACCTTGCCCAATTGGGGCACCTCGAACGAGGATGTCGCTTGGCACAAGGCTGTCCAACGACCTGAGGAACAAAACGCAGCCTCGCCCCTCATCGAAAACACTTCTTCCTCTGTTTATCCTCACAGCGGCGGCAAGGCCAGCCTGAGTGATCCGGTGTTGTGCGGTTTCGAGGAACTGGTCATATTGGATGATCTCGAACCACGACCTGCTTCACAGCCTTCCACTCCAACGCGCATTGCCAGACCATCCAGGAAGGAATTGTTAAGTCCGGATCGGCCAATTCGCCACGGAGTTCATAAGTCTGCTCACAAGAAGCCTGCCGGCTCGAGCACTTTCTCCAAGATGATGCGACCTTCGACTTATCGCGCAGGCTTCCAGGATCTTTGGACACGGAAAGTTGACACCGCGGCAGATTCATTCAACTTTCATATGCCTCAAAATGAAATAAACTCACCACCACCGTCAACTAAGCTCGTACAGGACGAACAATCGAATGGGTTCTTCCCGCGTGATTCTCAGCCTTACACCATTGCCATATCACCACTGCCAGGCGACACTGTATCATCATCATCAGGCATCCAGACATCACATTATCAACTGACCCCTCTATCATCACCAGCAATTGATATCAATTCAGAAAACAGCATGGCCAACCCATTCCAGCTTTCCAACGACGCGATGGGCGGCGCATACATCACCAACACTGCCGCTCTCTCAGCCTTGCAAACTCCGCCCCCATCCAGCCGGATCCCTATGGACATGTGGGGCACTGGAGCCTCTCCAACCGTGGACTTTAGCTCGTTTTCATCATCCCCAGACTTCCAATCTGCCTCCAAGACCGCCGGCTGGTGGACTACCAATTCAGGTTCCATCCCCGTGACTCAATCCTCCACACCATCCGCATACCAAGGCTCCTCCTCCCGATCAGCCAGCCACAACCTAGGCTTCGGCACAGCATCCACCGCAGGAGCGGGCCTAGGCATCTCCTGCGACACCACGTCCTTCGCCAACTTCGGCCCCGACCTCGACACCAACCCCTCCGGTCTATCGCACTCCGCCTCCTTCGACGTGTCCCCTTACACCGCCGTCTACCCCTCCACCCCCGGCATCCCCATCGGCCACGGACCCGCCAACCCCCCCTCTCGCTCCCCTTCCCTCTCACCTCAGCCCCGCTTCACGCGAAGACGCCACTCCTCCCATCCACACAACCGCACCGCATCCCGCAGGAAGTCGTCAAATTCCTCCCAGCACGTGTCCCACGTGCACAGCAGGGGTGCGTCCATGGGCGGCGGCTTCGTCAACTTCACGCCGGACGATAGCAGGAAGATATTAACAGGGGTGGCGCCGAGCGGGAGTAGCAAGACGAAGGCGAGGCGGGAGAAAGAGGCGGCGGAGAAAAGGAGGAAGCTGAGTCAGGCGGCGGTGAAGGCGGTGATAGAGGCGGGGGGCGATCTGGGGAGGTTGGAGAAGGAAGGGTTGCTGGTGTTGGAGAGCTGAGTTATGGAGCCTTGGACTCCCTTTGTGAGGTTGAGCTGGGTGCTGCTGGACTCGCTTGATGGCATGGTGCTCTTTTTTTCTCGGGATGCTGGAAGGTGGGGATGGTGGGAAGAAGGTTGGGGGTTTCTTGTATTGACTTATGCGTAGCTGCTATTGGCTTGCTTGGGACGTGGACGGCGTTTGAACTGGACTGGGAGCGCCGCGGCGACGGCTGCAATCTGCTTATCGTTGGTCCTGGGGTGGTAATGCGTTTATAGCACTGATGAGATATATATTGCTTTCGTCGATTGAGTACATTCTGGAGTAGTATCTCTTATGAACATCTGGCCTAGACTTGATGAACTCTTGCCTCGAGATTACAATTTTCCAAAAAAGTTGACCCGAATGGACTCGAAGTTCAAAAAATCCTTTCAATTCTCTCCTAAAAACACACCCTGAGTCCACACATACGCCCACCGCCCATATATTTTTCTCTCCCTGTGCCACCCATCGAGTCCTATCAAGCACTATCACAAACGCTCACCCGAGCCGCAAGCACGTCCTCCCCTTCACCTCGCTATCACCCCGCCCTCAAACGCGTGAACAGCAAACGCCCCGCGACCTCTTTCCTATTTCGTCCAGTCCCCCATCACAACCTCCCACTCTCTCTCCACCTCTCACACTTATCCTCCAAAGCAAATCCAAGTACACACAAGCACTCTCTCTTCAACCCACAACCCAGTCCACCACATCTACAAATCCAACTTCCCCACCAATAATGTCCTCCGAAATCGAAGTCAACTTCCCACAGTAAGTTCCCCCTCCCTCTTCCCTGCCCTCAACCCATCATACTTACCCCACCCCATGCCCATGAGTGAGGACTACGATCCCGCTCTCTCGGCTGCCATCATCATCGCCATCGTCTTTGGCATCATTTTGTTTTCGATCCTCGGCGGGTTGGGCGTCGCGTGTGTGAATGGCAATTTGCGGTGGGAGCGGGGCGGGATCATTTGGAGGGGGAGACGTTTAGGGAGAGGAGGTGGTGGGGGGAGAGTGAGAGGAGGGGGGAAGGTGGATGGAGGTTTGAGGGAGGGGGGATGTTGGGGAGTTCACGGTGTTGAGGGGGGGGAGGAAGGAGTGAGATGGGCTTGCGGGTTTGTGAAGTCCGGATAGGGGAGTTATCGAGATGATTTTTGGAAATGTGTGGTTCCCTGGTGCTTGCCACTTGAGTGTTTATGCCATCGTGAAGTGTGTGGTTAGGGCGTCCTCCGAAAAAGTTACACGCTGCACGGGTGCCTTTTTGGGGGTTTGAGCTGCAAGTCGCGCAATGCTACTCATTCGCCCATTTCCAGCCTCGCTAGAACTGACTCCACGACTCCCTTCGCGCCTCCCGCCCTATCTGTGCTACCCATAACCTTCTCTTCGGCCTCCAGGTCCACCGCGCCCTCGTACACCCGCACTATCATCTCTTCATCCACCCGCCTCCCGCACGCTACAAGGCCCTTGACCAATGTGCTCACCCGTGTGATCTCCTTCGCAAGCTCCGGGCTCATCTCATCGTTCTGACTCGAGTATAGCGTCTCCGACACTCCCTGCTCAAGCGACGTGATACTGACATCTTTCTGATCCTCCTTCGACTTCTGGTGAACCGACACAAAGATATACCCATTGACACCCAGCACGACATCAACCTCTCCGGCCGCAGTCTGCAATGTGAACGTCTGCCTCTTCGACCGCACCACGCCTCCCCTCCGCGAGAGAATACCGCCCCCCGCGCCGCTCAAACTAGTGAACAAGCCGTTCCGCAGCTTCCCGTATTTCAGCGATCGCGTGTGCAACGATGCCGTGTTATCGCCATGCAAACTCTGCACCTCCGCAACCAGCAAATCTCCCTCGGAGAAGAACGTCCTGATATTCAGCTCATCGACCGCCGTCCTCCTTCTCAGAATACCACCCGGCAAGTTGATTGCGCTCAACGGCAGCGAAGCCAGCATAGGCGCGGCAATATCCACGGTCCACTTCTTCGTCTGCACCGACACGATGCGACCGACGACCAAATCACCGATTTCAGGCGCATACCGCGCGCGCAGCGGTTGCACGGAGAGCAGCTTGTTTGTTTTGTGGAGGTGGCCGGCAACGGTGGAGATGATGGCGGTGGAATCGGATGCGACGTAGGTGCCGTGGCCGCGCATCCATTGCGGATCGGAGGTTATGGTCTCGCCGGGGGTGACGATTGAGCGGGCGGTCTGGAGAGGAAGGTCGTCGTCGGACATGTCTTCGTCCGAGTCATCGTGGCGGTTGATGTGAGAAGATGCGACGGGCGCGGAGGGCGGGAGGATAGTGACGGGCATGCTTGGCCGTGGGTGTAGCCGATGCGCAGGACTTTTTCGCGGGTATTATATGGGATACAGTTGTGGATTTGTGTAATTCAAGGCCTTTGAACTTAGATTTGAAGTCGGTATGTGCGGAGAGGTTTATGTCGGGTTGGAGCTTGAAATTTTGGCGGGGATATTGTTTGATCAAGCTACCCTTGCATGGCTTGTCCCAGGTGGGCTTAGCGCAACGCGCGAGCGTGTTGGAGGTCCCAGTGCCCCAACGTCATGTTGGCTGAAGGAGCGTCCGGATAGTACAGCAGGTGTTGTATTGCTCTGCTGCGAATATCTTCAACCATCGCGTTATTGATTGCACACTCAAATTTGTCTACAGCGCGCAAATTTTCATCTTTTCATCTATTTGAGGAATACGGCGCAAGCAAGCCTCGAGACGCGTTGCTGCGCTTACTCCTATCCATTGATGATAGGGAGCTTCGTAATATCTCAATCGCTCTAGTATGTCTACTAACAGCTCGAGCGCAACATTGCTGGTCGGATTTAGACTTGTAGTTATTAACCCTTATATGTAGGTAGATAACAGCTCGGCTTCAGGTGAACGGCATGCCTCCCACCACATCTGCATCAGTATCACCACCAGTCTTGGAGCCATTCATAAGGTCACTAGACGTGGCAGCGCACAAAAATCATCTCGATGATCCGAACTACTATGCCAAATACTCGAGGTCTCTGATCACGAAGTCGACTGTCAACTCCTTCATGACTGGAACCGGAGATGCTATATATAAATCACTTGCACCACTACTGGAAACAACTAGCCATGAGCTTATTCTAGTGACTTGCTTCTGGGCCCGTTCTTCGAGTCTTCAGACTCTAAATCAAGTCCTGCGAAACCTCTCTCACAAGGCCATCTATCGAGGAACAGAAAAGATTAGAGTGCGGTTATGTTTCTCGTCTTCATCGATCTTTCAGAAGCTCTTCCACAAGCAATCAGTCGATGGGCAAATCTACGATCAGTCTTCCTGGATGACTCAATTTGGGCTCCCAGACCCAAGTGAGCTTGGTGGGCTAGACCTTCAGATCAAATCCGTCTTCATCCTTCCGTTCAGCGTCATGCATCCTAAGTTTATCATAGTCGACCGGCAGACTGTCGTCCTGCCTTCATGCAACATAAGCTGGGAAGAGTGGTTCGAGGGCGCGATTACTTGTACTGGACCTATAGTCAACCAATTCACAAAGTTCTACGAGGAATTCTGGTTACGGCAATCGCCTCTTCCTGACTTACCGGCAACCACCCAGGACGACTCAAAACCCTGGCATGCCGACGTTGCAGAAACCTCTGATCTCGGCCATGCCAACATAGTCACGCATTTCTCATCCACCACAAAACCTTCAACCATCTCAGCCATCCCCACAGTGTTTCTCCCTTCCCCCCACCGACGAAACCCGCAATTCCAACCGTTCGCATCGACAGAAGGCGTAACCGCGCCACCCACCCCGCTCAATGCCTTCATCCTGACACTACTATCCAAAGCAGAGAAAACCATCAGAATCCAAAGCCCAAACATCACCTCCCCACCCGTCCTCTCCGCCATCCTCGCCGCCCTCCAACGCGGCATCGACGTCTCCATCCTAACCTCCTCCCGTCTCATGATCCTAGAGCAACTCGTCACCGCCGGCACCACCACATCCCGCTGCGTCAACACCCTCATCAAACGCTATAAGAAGCTCTCTTCGCCCCGCCCAGCCTACGACGAGGAAGCCGCCATCGCAGAACCCCGTCTTGGAAAGCTCAAAGTGTCTTACTTTGAGCCTATGGGCGGAGCGAAAAGTAGGGGTCAGGAGGGTGGCGAGCCGCAGCAGAGTCATTTGAAGATGATGATTGCGGATGGGGAGGTTGTGGTGCTGGGGTCGGGGAATCTGGATCGAGCGAGTTGGTTTACCAGTCAGGAGCTGGGTGTTGCGTTTTTCGATGGGGGGCTTGTGGGGGAGGTGGAGAGGATGGTGGAGAAGGCGATGGAGGGACGGGTGAGGGTGGTGTTTGATAGTGAGGGTGTGTAGGGTGTTGGGTGGGATGGGGAGAGAATACGAATTGTCAGGGTTCAAGCACTTGGTTTGGGGGTGGGATGGCAAGTTATACTCGCATTGTGATATATTTACTTGTGTACAAATGAAATTAGGGGTGGGGCTAACAGAAAACTTCCTATCCTTCTCCATGTCATGCTTCCTTCCATCCAAGTATAAATGAAAATGGTGTTGAAGCCAACAAGAACCGCCTAACCTTCTCCCAATCATGCTCTTCTCCACCTTTGTAGAATTGAAGTTAGGGGGGAGAGGCAGAGCCTACACGAACCTCCGAAGCCTCTCCCAACCATGCTTCTTTCCATCCAAGTACGAAAGAAATTCGGGTCGGAGATTAGGAAGAAACCTCATCCGCCCAATCTTGACCATCGGTCCGCTCGTACTCCATCATGTGCCAAAAGCACATCTCAGTGTTATGCCCCAGAATCCTGTACCCTCCTTCCTCCATGTACAAAGGAAACCAGGGCCGGAGCATATAAAGAAACCTCATCCTCCCAATCTTGACCATCAGTCGTACCCCGTCATGTGCCCAAACCACATCTCAGTCTTATTCCCCTGATCTCTTCACCCTCCCATCTCCCTCCAACAACCCCCCACCCACCATCACATCACCCTTTCCCCATTCCTCTTCAACGCCCTCTCAAACGCCATCCCCACCTTCCTCGCACACCCAACCTCACACCACTCCTCCCACTCCTCCGGCCTCTGCTCGTCCTCCTGCCCCCTACACCACATCCCATTCCTCCCCAAACAAAGCAAATTCATCACCTCCACCTCCACCGCCTCCACACGCGGAAACGCCGCCTCAAGCATATTCACGAACGCTACGAACCCCCTCCGCCGCTCATCGTAGCACGTATCCGACACGCCGATCCAAAGACGGCGGAAGCCAACAATCTTGTCGTAGCTATCCTGCGAGCGGGCGAAGTCGGACGTTACTTTGAGACTATGCAGGGACGTCATGGTAGATTGCCAGGCGATGCGTCGGGTGTTTGTCGCTTCGTCGAAGGCGGAGAAGGGGTTTCGATATTTGGTTTCGCGGACGGGGCGGCGGTAGCGGAAGAGAGGGGCGAAGCTGTAGGGGTCGGTGAGGAGACCCTTTCCCGCTATGGCCTGGGGGAAGATGCGCATTTCTAGGGTGGTAATCCTGTGGCAGAGGCAGGGGTGCGGGACGCGGAGTATCTTGTTCAAGAACGCGGCGGACCTGAAGGGCGAGTACGTCAGGGGGATGTTCTCGGTTGGCGTCTGGCTCTCCGTGTAGTCGAGGCCGTGGACGAGGATGAAGCGGTTTTGCTGGTAGAGGTGGCGGGCTTGGTCGCGCATGCGCTTGTTGACTAGTTGGAGGGAGAGGAAACGCGTTCTGGAGTATTTGGTGCGGGTGGCAGCGGAGATGGGGGCAGAGTGTATGAGTATGGGGGTGAGGATTTTGAGCTGGACTTCGTTGGGGAGGTCGTTATAGGATGCTGGGGGGCGCCCGTCGGTGTAGAAGCGGGATGTTTTGGGGGGGATGCTGGGGTCTTGTGGGAGGGAGAGGGGAGAGGGGAAAAGGATCATGTGAGACGAAGGGAGAGATGTAGATGGGGGGAGGACCATGGGTAGAGAAGAGCTGTTGGTCGGGAGATCCGGAGCGAAGGCCCAGGTGCCTGATGGATTAGAGCCATCTGCAGCTGACTGCGAAAAGTCAAATGGGCTGTTTTTTGTGTATTGAAGACGGCCTGAGTTGAAGGTGATCATGTCATCGGGCAAGTCTGCTGTGAAGGACCAGTCGTGACCCAAGAAGGTAGAAGCCACCTTGACAGTAGTCTCAACCTCGGGTTTGTCGAGAGCCAACGAGGTGTCTGGGTTCTGCGCAGCCATGGCTTTATCCTTGGATCGAGAAGATGTTTGATGCTTGACTGCGGGTTTAGAGAAGATGTCTGATCCTGAACTGTGGGTTCGAAAATCTCAGTGTAGAGTTAGAAGTAAAAGGGCTGACGGCATGCCGCTTGAGGCAATAAATGAGTGAGAGGGCGCGTTTGCAGAACGCGTTTGTAGGATCGCGGCGAAGCTCAGTCAACCCCGCTAGCGTATGCAGTCTGTGCAGTGCGGCTCCCAGTGGATTGACTTTGGTACCATCTTCGCCTCGACCATGGCTTGATACACATGATGCAAGATATGTATTGGAGCAACTGCAGCCTCCTTCAACTGTTAGGTATATATAGACCGGGCCCTGCAGCGACATGTTAGCTTTCGAGGCAACGCAGACTCGGCTCGAACTGTCTTTGCCGTGTCTAGTGTCTAACACGTTAGTCTAAAACCTCAGGACAAACGGCAGCTAGAGAATGTTCATGGCATGGCCGATTATGCAGAAGCCCAAAGCATAATCCATAACCTCATGAGTTATATTCCTTCTGACTCTAATAATACTCAAATGTGTTGGTGTAAATCAGCTATAGAACATGATTCTTCGTATAAATTATTGTTTTGCCATGGTTAATCAGCAAATTGAGAGCCACTCTTTGTTCATAGTTGAATTTAATCCCTCATAGCTGGCCCTGCTTTTTTATTGCTGTCTCTCCTCGTTAATCGCCTCCTTCATCGCTGACTACAATGGTCAGGGATGGAGTGAATGTCAAGTCGATGGCTCTTTGATTTCACACAGCATCAGAGCCAAGACAAGATGGAGTAGAAGCAGGATAATAGAAGGGCGGGCCTGGCGTACTTCGTTCGGCCTAGTGGATAATCGAATTCTATTCGATTGACGAGTTTAATCGACGGACAATCTCATCAAGATCAAGATCCGCATTTCCCCGAGGTTGTGTAGGTGGTTTTGGGTGACTCGGTTCGTTGCTGCCCCCACTGAAGAAGCGCACAAGATTCCGCCAAAGATAATGGTCCAGGTTAAGGTATGTATATGCGGCACCGTAGATGGCACCAGCTAAATGAGCCTAACCAGATGATTTAGCTCAGCACGACAGCCAAAGTCAAGGTAACTCACAGCGAATCCGATCATTTCGTTACTATAAAACAAGCCCATGATGTCGTTGCTGACCTGGTAGCCCAATCCCCAAGCAGATACTAAGAACGATGGAGAACTCCAAGGCTGTGATAAGCAAGACGCAGCAAAAACTGCCATCGCGACACCGCTGGCACCCATTCCACGAGGTGCAGTGAATTCGAAGAACGACGTCCACGAATGAGTCCATCTGTTGTACGATACAATGCGTTGGGCATATGAGCTGAAGATAGCGGCGGAACCATAAAACGCCACAAACTGATAGGGACTCTGGCCGCAAGCATGGAGGAGGTGAGGGATCTCAGGAACCAACGACGTCATGTTCGCACAAAGATGTTTTAAGTTGGCATGGCAGAAGGCGGCTGTCAAGAGAGTCCAGTTGCGCTTCCAGTCCATTTGATGGCAGTCGGCAAGCTTCAAGTAGTTCCTTGGATTGTGTTGGCCATAGTAGTAAACGGCAAGATTCAGGCCGACCACTGTGAGTGAAAGGCTTCCACCATTGACTAATGAACGAGGCGACCTTGGATGCAAGGCATGCTCTCTCTTTCGTTCTCTCAATGTGCGAGCATAAGAGCCGTCAGTGAGACGATTGTGTAATCCCTCCATTGCGGCAAGACCAACGTAAGCTGTAGTGGTAGCACCCAGAGTCCATAGTGCAGGTTTCCAGAGGGCCGTAGTAGGTGGAGGTGGTAACGGTGTGGAAGGCCTACCCATCAGCCATGCGGCTGAAACGGCAGGTATCATCCACCACATGATGTTTCTGCGTTAGCAGGATGGCGCGTGGATGCGTAATCCAAGTCTCATTGATACGGACGCGCTTGCGGATGCGGTGTGGATAGAAAACTAACCTCCCTTGCTTCCTATTCAGTTTAGCGTTCAACCTAGGTACTAGCCACATCGAGAGTAGTAAGCACAACGACACGAAACACAGCCACTTAGGAATGTATAGATATTTCAATGTAAAACATCTAACAAACGTGTCTTCAGACTGACGCAGTTCTTCTTTATCACAATGTCTTTGCATAGATTGTTTGTAGCAGACAGGCCTGATGTCTTTCGGCGGGTTTGTACACCCGAGCTTTGTATAAGTCACTTTGTAGCCTTTGCCTGCGCGAGCATATTTTCATGCATGCGTGGACATTTTTCACCACATTCACCCACGTGATTTATTCGTATCATCAAAGTCAGTATTGGCGTGGAAATGCTATTGTTTGACTATCCTATGTGTGAAATGCTGAGGTCCATTGACTACACAATGCAGAACACAGGTATCCAGGTATCTGAATGTTCTCTAATGTGATCATTTTCACATTGTTAAGAGACACATAAGCAATGAAAGTTCACATGGGGAATTATAATGGGCACTTTCGGAGTCACACATCTTATATAAACTCTGCTGGGTATACTGCAAAACATCTCACACAAACTCAAATCAACAACCCTAGCATCAACAGCTCCCTAAAAGCAAACATGCAGGAAACTACCGCACGAGGCCTTGCAGTTTCCGATGAACTCTTCCTCAAAATCATTAAGGAATTGATTAGAGCTGAAAGGCCTATCTCTAGTCGTTCCTTCTCAATCATCTTTTTTACTCGAGCGATCAAAGCCGCCAAAATCACAGGGTGGTTTAAAGACGTTGTGAGTCTTTTCTACAAGGAGAATACGGTACTAATTGCGGTACCGAGTGGACTGGGTAATTGGGGATCCGACCAAAAGTATCTCCAATGTCCAGGTCTTGGGGTTAGTGGACACTCAGACCAGTTCACCACTGGCTGCAAGAAGTGTCAGGAATATGAGAACTGGTACCCTGCAGCTGGAGTCGCCAGCAAGATCCAGAACCTTGAGGTTAGTTTGAGTTGCTACTTGCAATCGAATAACTACATGGGTTTGACGCTTCCATGCATGTTCGGTGGCAGGGACCATTCTCTGGGCTTATTCTTCTCCTTGAAGGACCCACGTTTCGACCAGCAGGGTATGAACATGCCTCCACTGGTACGATACACGCGGACTGCGTGGCAAGACAGTTTCGAACATTTGGACAACTTGAAGGTCGTAGTAGATGTTGACGATGACCGCCGGACAGGCACGTTGTGCCTTGCACAGGCGTCCAACAATGGCCAACTGTCACAACTAGACCAACTCAAAGCCTCAGTTCCGCACGTCTATGTCAAACTTCGACCGAATTGCGTTGAAGTTGAGTGTCGTGTACGTGCCGGCTGTATGATGTCCAAGTGCGAATGTGGTTGCTTTGAGGAATTTGCACGAGTCATTGCGTCCACGATCGAACAGGAGTAGCTACCTAACTGGCTTGAAACCAATGATTGCTTCTACGTCCCACGTTTCGATCTGTCTGTACTACCTGTTGAATTCTGGAAAGGTCAGCACATCTCCTTCTAGTAGTAACCGGATTATTTACAAGCCTCTAGTTTGTGTTTCCTTACCAGATGTCGCCCTTATTAAAAGAGTTCACTTTTACCAAATACAAAGTTTTCCAAATCTGATTGAATAACTTTCCATGATTAATTGTGACGCAAACATGTAACCTGAAGAGTATATAAAGTGCCGATGTATAAATATTGACTCTGATATAACACACCAACCTGTGAACGTATGCTAAATGCTAACATGACAGAGTAATCTGCGTTAAGAAGTGATCAACCGCGTAAAAGATGTTTGTTAGGACAGATGAGTTTGGGCAATCCGCACAGAAGCCCTCGACCTAGGAAGAAAAGAGCTGCTAGGAACCCTAGGTGTTGTTTGAAAAATCATATGCTATCATGTTTATCTAGAATTTATTGCATTAAGTTTAATATCTGACTGACGTCATCATCAGAATGTCAGGTTATCTACAGCGATAATGCCGATATATGATAACAATGCTTTCAAAGCATATATTGCTATCTAAGATACCACCCTGATAGTTATATGCTCAGGTAAAGAAGTGTTATTTTTGCATTGTAACCTTTCAGATGAAGCACCATCAACTAGATCGCTAAATTGCAGCCACAGCATGTGTCATCTTTTTCTTCCTGGGTATCTCAGTTTGTTGATGTTCGGCACGTGATCAGAAACGCCATTTAACGTTGACTCTCTGATCCCCGGTAGCGGTAATTAGTGCACTAGCGGTACTGTATTCGAGTTGATTCAACTGTTGTCACCAAGATCATGGCTCACTAGTTTTCTTGGCAACTTATATCGACCGTACCTAAATATATAAGACTTACCTCCTGTCAGGCTCCCTCAGCATATCAATAAGATAACGTGCGGTTGCTTCAGAGCGAACTATGGCACAGCCACCATATGGAAAATGTCCCTGGGACAAGTTACCGACCGAGCTGAAGTTGTGCGTGTTCTCGTACCTCGATCTCGTAAGTACATGCTCGCCGATGCCTACCACGGTATAGTAACACTAATAAACACTCGTGATACAGATCCAACCCGAGCCTATCAAGCCCATCTGCTACCCTGGGCGCCGGAGAATCCCCTCAAAGATCACTGAACTTTCTCAAGTCAGTAAGGACTTCAACGCGCTTTTCAAGGATATCTGGTGCAAGCAAAGCACATTTGTCGTCGCGTCTCTCGGGAACCCACTCAAAATCATCTACCCGAACCCTCGACTCGGGCACTTGATTCGTAACCTACAGCTCATACTCCACCTTGATACTGATCATACGTCGAACTATGACATGTTATACGAAGGTGCATACGATGGGCGGTTCATATTCTTGACACCTTCAAGGAATGGCAACGGGCAGGATACCAATGCTACAAAATGGACGCAACACTTCCCTCACCTCGACACGCTTCGAATCTGCGTTGTTGCACACGATGTACGAGGGTTGAATATCTGCGGTCACGGCAACAGCAGGAAGGATAACATGATGAGGGCTCTGAAAGGGACAAAGTTTGCTATCGAGGCAAAGACCACTACGGTCACAGCTTCCTGTGCGTGCCCTCGACATATTAGACTGGTATATCTAGAGGATATGATACGGGGAATATTTGAGAATCGGAGCAATGAGAATTCTGCTCAACACCAGGTTGGTATTGTCAAGCGCCGTCTCCCAAGGAGCAGAACGATGTTTCCATGAAGGAGGCAGCTTTCCTCGGGCTTACCCAAGTTTTATATCAATGGATTGCTAGGAATAGCAAAGATTATCTGCTGTCCCGGAAATTGTCGGGTAATCAAAACAAAGCAACCGATAGCTAAATAGGAATTCTACAGTTAATACCAAAGTAGTGAACGAAAAAGTCAGTGTCGACTCGGCAGAAACCACGTGTGTTTATATCTGCCCGGGCTTGAGAGTGACACAAATTGATTTTCCTAAACGTCTCAGAGCACCTTCCTTAGATACCTGCCTGCACGTCATTGCCCAGGTGCTCCTGCCAAAGCGGGTAGCGTAGACACTAGCGCCTTTGAGGTCCAGTGTCCGTGCCTGACCTACATAACGCTGTTGCTACTACCGCCGCCGTCCCTCACCACATACCTTTCAGTGGGGCTTTTTTCAACAGCGACCCGGACTACGAGCATCACGCTGCTACTAAACATGGCGTTAATTACCAATAAAGACACATTGCGAGCGCCAGTTTGTCACTGGGACAAGCTACCAACCGAACTGAAACTTCATGTCTTCTCATATCTAGGTCTCGTAGGTCAAGTTCTTTTACTTCATCCTCGACCGTTTTCAAGGGCTGCACTAACAAAGCTGTGCTACACAGGTTTCGAAGAAAGCGAAGGACCTATTTTCCGAAAGCGACTGGGAGAGCTTTACAAGCCTGTGCCTCACAAGCCATGAATTCCGAACTCTGGTGCATGATACGTGGTTCAAAGGAAATTATTATCGCATAGAGAGGCCTGCACAAGGACCGATTTGTGACAAAGATGAAAAGACATATGATGCCTACTTGGGAATCTGTTTTCCTAGCCCGCAGATCTCTCTCATGGTTCGAAATGTCCAGCTACGTCTCTGCGTAGACTACAGCGACTCTTTGGATGATCTGTTCGACGTGAACGAGTACAATGAATGGAGCTTTCTTGTGCGTCGGTGTTCGTTTCTCCATAGCTTGCGCCCCCAAGAAAATTCGCCCGACAAATGGCAGGCATTGTTTCCATTCCTGGAAAACCTGTCAATTGTACTCTGCTTCGATGAGGGAGTTTGCAACAAAGAGAACTGGCACAGGAGAGCTCCGTTGATTGACGTACTGGGAGAAACCGAAATTCCGATCAGGGCGGAACGGGTTCAGGTCTCAATTGATTGCCATGCGGACTGTGAGGAGCACGGAAATCATTTTTACGGACCTAACGTCGCGGGACAGCAGTGGATTACGGAAACTATCCAAGGGATGGTTAAGAAGCATGGGGATTAGGCATATCGTCGTCGTACATACAGGGACATGGTGATCTGAATCACGAAGGATTGTCTGACGTTGGTATGCTACCCTACTATCGAATGTTTGTCTGCCGGTTATTCACTGCTGCAGGATACTCCAGCTCTGCGCAAGATTCAGCTGCTGTGTTCAACCAAGTCTCTCGGCGCATGTTCTCGATCAAAAGTGTCAAAACGGAGGTGAAAGGCAACCAATCTTGGGGTGTGTTCTTGGTTTTTTTTTTCAGACTTCCTGTCAATAAATGGTATCATGAAAGTGTTTCTTTACTCCTGGCTACCATTCCGACTACTTCTTTTCTGCACACTACCACTTTAATTCATCCCTCGCTCAACTCTCACCTTCCTCAAGAAACCCAGTGCAATCAATTCCCATCAACATTTCAAAACCTCCACATCAGTCGTCAAACTCCAAGCCGTATCTACACCTCTCTCACCGACCACACCTTCCGCATCATCCCCATACGTATCATTCACGGCCCTCGCCTGAAACTCAACATCCAGCTCCGTCTCCCCACCTTCGCAGCCCCCCTCAACGCCCCTCCCGTTCCCCTCCACCGGCGTCACTAACTGTGAAAAGGCGCCCCCAAGCGGACCCGGCACATCAAGCATACCGATACTCTATCACTCGATTAGCATAACCCACTTCTCACTGACAAGACGCCAACCCAGCACTATATTAGAAAGCCGTACATACCTGCTCAAAAGGCGGTTCCGCAAACATCCACGTATCCCTAAAATACATCGTCGCATTCCCGGGCAATTGCGCCTCGCCCTTTGCCGTCGTTCCCTTCTCGTTTACACGCACGCGCCATCCTTTATCCACGGTGATGAAGGTTACGGCGTTGCACATGCGGAGGGAGGAGCCGAACGAGCCGAACGAGGGGAGGAAGTTCGACAAAGTGAAGGTGAGCGGTGCGCTAGATGTAGAGTTGGAGGTAGCGGTCAGGTTGCCGAGTGTAAAGGTGAGGCCGTTTTCAGGGCAGGCAGAGCCGGAGTACGTGATGTTTGTGAAGGTGGGGCGGGGCAAAGCGACGGCATAAGGGAGTGCGATGACGGTAGCAATGACCGTGGTAGAAAGAGTGGTAAGAATGGTGAGTAGGTACATGGTGGGCTTTGACTTGGGGAATTGGTGGGAGGGATCTGGATTGAGAGTTTTGAAGCGGATAGATGTGGAATTGTGGTTTAGGATTGTTGAAGCCGAGGCCCCACCCGCGGTGTTGCAGCTTTCTTCATTGCCGTATATTGTGTGGGTTGGAGGGATGGTGAGGGACAGGGGTGGTGATTCGCGACTTCATTTAGGAAGGATGTATGAGCCTGGGAGAATACCCGAGTGGGAACGTCGAACAGATTTGGGCAGGACCACAGCCTAGAAATCATTTCAGGTCGCTGGAATAATACTTGGTAGGGCATATCATTCGTGTTGGAATGAAGCCTGGATTTAGGCCTTTTTCTTCTTTCGTGTTACCATGCTATCCAGTGTGCTTTGGCTTGCCTGCCTCTTATGCTCGTTCTTTTCCTTTGTCCCGATCTTTCCATTGCGCTTCTTGGAATCTTTCGGGGCAGTTGGGGTTTCCTGGTTATCTGATTCTGCCCCGTTTCCTTCCGCGTTTTCGTCTTCATGTTTTACCATTGCTCCTGGAGGTCCATTTGTGCCTTCGGTAGGTCCCTCTGCATGATCATCAAACAACTTCCTCCACGTGCCATCCAAAACCTTAGGGTCGTTTCCGTAAAGTCCAATGTGATATGCGTTCTTCATACCTTGGAGGCAAATATCTCGTTGAGTCGCAAAATCGAACATCGGTTTAGGATAAGTCTGAGTGGCTCCCCCTGCGCCCTCCGAACCATCACCTTTCACTAAACACCCCCACTTCTTCTGATCAACAATCGGCGCCTTCCACGGCTCATAAATGTACTTCTTGTCGAAATCCTTCAGCTCGGGTACGTATCGCCTGATGAACTCCCCCTCTTTATCCCACTTCTGCGGAAACGCAACGGGGGAGTAACACCTAAAGAATTGCGCAAAAAAGGCCGTACACGAAAGCCATTGCCAGTTCCCGATATTGCACGCAGCTTCGTGATCGATGAGCCATTCTTCGAAGACCTCAGCGCCTCGCTCCCAGTCTATATAGCACCCGCCACGCGTGAGAAAGCAAGCCACGGCGTGTCTACCAAGGTGGTGAATCCAGCCTTCAAGCTTGAGTTGGCGCATCAGGGCATCAATCCAGGGGAATCCGGTACG
The DNA here is from genome assembly GCA_033220655.1 of Pseudopithomyces chartarum. Classification (NCBI taxonomy): domain Eukaryota; kingdom Fungi; phylum Ascomycota; class Dothideomycetes; order Pleosporales; family Didymosphaeriaceae; genus Pseudopithomyces; species Pseudopithomyces chartarum. Next base: position 936,293 of record WVTA01000018.1, on the reverse strand, counting down.
GCCTTCTTTCCACCGCTTGAAGTGTATCTCAGCCTCAGCATTGTCAACAAGGTACTTCCCTGTGATGAGGCCGGTCTTGGTATCGATTTCGGAAGGAAGATGCCACGGAATGAATCGACACTGAGGGTTGTTGTAGGTTTGCCCGAAAGCATAGCCTAGTGCTGCTTGGGCCCCAAAGTACATGTCACGGAAGAGAAGCTGGCCAGTCAGGCTAACGGGTGGCTTTGAAGCCTTGCCTTTGTACTTTGACACAACATCTTGCACGCGCCAGTAGAATTCGCGACAGCTGACGGAGCCGAAGTGCATATGAGGAGAAAGGAGAGTCGTAGCCTGTGGTTCAAAGGCTGTGGGTGCGGTTTTGGGTTTCTCAAATGTGGCGGTGTAATCTTCGTTCTCGATGATCTCATCCAGCATCTTTAAGCCGATTGTCTCGCCGCCACGATGAGATGTCGTCGCGGGTTTGAGGCCCAATTCTTCCATTGAGGGAACGGCGAAGTCGCCGTTGGGACCTGCCAGTGAGGTATACGATTTTTCCTCTGCATCCCGCTGGATGGCGTTTATGTCCGGACTGCTTGCAGGCCTTTGCTGAGTAAAGCTGAGTTTTGTAGGACCTGGATCTGGAAGAGATTTTGGGCTAGACACTGGACGTGGGATACCTCCGATCTTCGCTCCTGCTGCTTGAACTTGACTAATACTCATGGTAGGCTTGTTGTTATTCTTCTCTACAAGCTCATCGGAATCGTACAACGTGCGTCCGTATCGAGTAATGACTTCCACGCCAGCCTCCTTTGCTATCTCATTTACTTTGTTGTCTCGATCTCGTCCATATGCGTCCGTATCTTTCTCATATACTAGATGGGTAATCTTCCACTCTTTGAATAATTTTGGAAATAGCGTCTGCGGGGCTTCACGGATGAGGAATAGCTTTGACTTTGGGTTTAGTTTAGTAATGGACTTGGAGAGATCATTCTGGCAGTCCAAGAGAAATTGCCAGCGATTCGATCCAACACGAGCGTGGTAGACATAGTGAGGATCCCAGGTCCATATAGGGTACATGAACTCTGGTTTTAGATCCAGAGCTGCTTTGAGAGCTGGGGAGTCATGAAGCCGCAGGTCGGTGCGGAACCAGTAGATGACCCGTGGTTGCGGCATGTCGTTGAGTGAAGGGGAGGGTGAACGAAAGCATGCGACAACTGCAGAAAAGACCTTGATAGACCAATAACATAAACGCGGTACCTGCGACAACTAGCGCGTTGTAGTGGAATGCATGGTGTCATAGATCATCAGGGTTGGTACTAGCGGCTCGCTTATCTTGCAGACATCTATAGCCGTTGACCAATGAGATTCTCTGTTCAAGATCATGATGAATGTTCTTATCCCGGGTTTGCTGGTCTCCGGCTTTTCCTCTATAGGGGCAATTCTCAGGTGCCCGGACTACTTCACCGAGAATTCTTCTCTACTCTAGATGCAAAAGCCCCTCAGCGGCATAGGTCGTATTGGTAATAATAGAGAATGCATGCGCTGAATGTATGCTACCCGTTCCTGAATGAAGTCGTGAGGGTTCGACAGTCAGTGCATGTACGTACACTGACACAGAATCCGATGGACGAAAAATCGAAAGCCAAGATGGGCGCGAGGACCTGCTGGCAAAAGACATCGCTTGTAACGACATGATACTGTATGTAGCTCGCCTAAATATCTGAACGATAGTGCATCGTAAGATTCCTACAAACATCTACACAAGTCTAACCAGTCCAGTTCCCTTGTTCGACTGTTTGAATCGATTCAGTCCATGACCAGAGCAAAAAGAAAAACATACAACAGCGGGGATTCGCTAGTGGTCACCCACCTAACTACTAATCCGCCGGTACCCTGCTTAAGTACAGCTGAGCGAACGGGAAGCTCTGTTCTCAAGGTCCTATGGTCGTATGTGTTAGGGTCTCTCACAAAACTCTTCATATACCATCCGAAAACGGAAAACCACAAAGAAAGCAGCACCCACAAGTACATCTTAGAAGCTCAAGACGCTTCAGTAAACACGCTCACCTTAATATCTAGTATACAATTGGTATCTAGACGTTCTACTGTCTGCATTGAGATTGTGTATTTGTCTCACTACAATGGCGGAGACCGTAAAAGTGATTCCAGCTAGACAACTACACGGTTTGGCATACTTCGTTGGCTACCGACTACTGTGAATTACTAAAGAGATACAACACTAGCTATGTGACTTTGTAAAAGTGTCATGACAATTGCTGTATGCTCGCAAAAATGTGGGAAGATCTAACGAATGGAGCTTCGTGATGAGAACACCATCTGCGGATCGAATTCCCACGAGTAGCAGCCGTTATTCATAAAACCTCCCTGTCTCCCATTGAAGCCTCAATGTTTATAGCTATTGACAGAAACCTTCAGATATCAATAGCAGAGGTCGTAGCTATTGAGTGCTGGGTGATATGGGTATCTCAACACCAGTTCCTGAGTTCCTGTACCCTCAGGTCGATGGATAGAGCACTGTATTGAAGTTATATTCCTTTGAAGGACATCACCCGGAGTGACTGACTGGGTCAGCCGATACCACGTTTTGCCAACTATTTTAACGCTACTGAGCACCGTCACCACGGAAATGATGATGTAAGAGCCGGCACTGAAGAATAGGGACTTAAATCTTTTAGTGTAGCTGATAACACCATAGTATTATTTAGTTTTTCATCGCCTTTGGCTCTAACCTCCTCAAAATATAGAAAGTTACTAATAGAACATTCTTTCTACTGAAGCTTGGCATACTTGAGCCCTACTCTGTTATTATCGACTTTATTGAAATTCCATGGAGACTTCCGACCATTTCACATATGCTAAACCCGCAATATTTCTTATCGGTTGGACCTGCTTAGTCTGTTGTTCCTGTCAGATTATGTACTGACTATTGAATGCATCATAGGTCGTTGAGTCGTTGAGTTCCTAGGATGCTCGAAGCGTATCTCTGACTCTTGCTAAAGAAGCTATCACGGCCGTACCAGCCGCTTAAGCGTTTCCACCTGGCATCCATTTTGACATGCTTGCTCCAATTGGCGTGTTTTTTTGCTCGGACTCTGAGTGACATTGCGATCAAGCTATTGCCTGAGAGCTCTCTTCGCAGAACGCCGGGGATGGTCAGCACTTCTGTACTCGAAAGTCAGTACGAGTTGGTCATTAACGATCCATTGCAGATGAGCCGGAGGTAGAGGAGGAATTTACCCCATATGGTGCGAGTAATGACACGCCATAGTGTTGATGGCAGTGGCGTATCAATCCCTGAGCAACGAGGATACTAGATCAGCAGATGAGCAGTCGTGCAGAAGATAAATAGCATATTACAAATAATGTCTATCGCTATGTTGTAGGATACATCCTTCAACTGAACCCAGTGACTGCGCTCTCGTTGAACATGAATCTCTCAGGCGGAACACAACAACGTACTTGCCATCTAGAATTCACTCGCCCTTTGACTCGATCAAAGCCTGAACACTACGTCGGGCGTCGTCTTCTGATCGTGCGCCACCGGCTCTGGACTTATGGAAGAGAGAGTCCAGTTCGCATACCGGTATCGAAAGCTGTTCGCCTAGTCGCCGTGCCAAAGTACTCTAGCATCAGGGCGCGGCATTAGGTCATTACCTACAGCGGAGTGATAATGGAATTTCTGCATGAGTATATTTGAACGTACCTTTCCTGCTCCTATAACTCCGACAACTTGAATCCTTCGTCCAGAAAGCTGCGGTTCCGAAGTCATCCTGGGCGGATTTGTGGAGAAGGGAGAGGATGTTAAGCCCAGTAGAGGCCGAACCGAGTGTCAGCGAGTGACCACTTTCTAAAAAAAAAAGCTTGTGCAACTTGTGTTTGCCAATCAGAAATCAGAATGCGTCATCTCTTGGTTGCATCAATCGGGAATATCTTGGCAGTCATCGGTGAAAACCTGTGATCTTTCCGTCCCTATCCAAATTTGTATGAGATGCGCGAACAACAGGGTTTTCTTTACATGCGAAATGGTAAGTGCGTCTTTAGTGCTCTAGCTTACGCGTGAAGGCCTACACTAAGGCGTTTTTTTTTTTGGGCAATGTAGTCCCCTATTTACTATAATGTGCATATAGAGTCTCCGCACCCGTTCCTCGCGACCTATCGCCCAACAGAGGTTTTTAGTAGACTACCTCAAGATTCTCTACCTGTACGCGCCTTAACATCCCCCACTTCTTAGAGTCAGGTTTGAGTGTTCTAACATTAGTGTTTTCGTCAAAGATGTTGTCTTCCAGAATCGTATTTTCGACTTTATGCCTCCTCTCTTTTTAGGCGTCCAACTAGATATGCAAAGTAAAACGATTGTTTGCTTTTGGTTCCCCATCAATGCTATAAAGAAGCAACAGATCCATCTAAAGGTGTACACAAATACTGTAAGGAAGTGTACACAGAATATTGTACAGAAAACTATGGATTTTCAATGATGAATGCAAAGATATTCCCGGCTGATACAACTATTAAACACAGAAGGAACTAGGAAATTTGTGTCTTACCTCGTAGAAATCTCATAGACTATCCTAAACTCAGATCCTGGGCAGATACTCTAGGCGGAGCGTCTATGATGGCATATGCCAACCAAAGACTTCGGAGGATATTGCTCGCAGGTTACTGGCAAGTCGAATACCTTGTTCTATACGGAGATAGAACAAATCGGGACGCTTCGAGAAGTTCCTTATCAGGAGAGTGCAGACGAGGAGAGCTACGATTCGTTCGAAAACCGGTTTCAAGACATAGTCAAGCTTCGTAACAGCAATGAACTTGCTGATCAAATGTGGATGTGATAGTTGATGTCGATAACTTGGGGCGCCACAGTTCAGGACACCGACAGGCTCGGCGTGCTGGTGGCATCAGCGCAAAGTAAATCTTCATACAAGACATGGAAGAACCCGTCATTATGGATGGAATTGACCATATCAAATAAGGGATAGTGGACTCCCGAAATATTGTAATCAACGTAAAGGATATCGGGAGAGAGGTCGTAAGCAACCATGAGGTTCCCTCCATGGCCTTCTCCCAGCCCAAAGGCCACTGGGAGGTCCTTCACGCCACCCGGCATATACGGGTCAAGAATTGCTTCCGCGCGATCGAGGTAATATTTTAGAGGGTGCGAGACTCCGTTGATCGCAAAGGGTATGCTCCCAATGTCCAAGATAGAAACATGTTGATCTCCAAACCCATTCCAACGAGCCTCTGAGTAAAGTTCATCAAGTCGGCATACAACACACCTACTTATAAGGCCTCAGGCGCTAAGAATCAGGGTCTTATCATCAAGGTTGTAAGGGCCCTAGCGGCCTGATATGTCGATCATAGGACCACTCCGCCGGATTACCAAAGGTAGATAGTACAATGCAGCATGATCAGATCCGTTTGTGATTACCTAGGAACTCGATTCATAAGGTACATCGGGACTGCAGGTCTTACGTGACTATTTATCACTCACTCACTTGTTCACTTTGCGTATATAATCGCTTTTTGCGGCTTGATCAATGCAGCAAGACTTCTATTTAATCACCACTTGATCTTCCTATACCTGCACGAATATACTCATGTACTCTGTAATCTCCCTTCAGAAACGGCATATCCCCAGACCCAGTAAGATGTGAGCGTATGTCCGGGTAGTCATACCTCAAAGGCTCTTTGGACTTGTGTTCTCGCCAGTCTTCCTCAGTTTCGAAGTTCACTTGGTCTGGTAGCCCATTGCTGATCATCAGCTTGGTGTTTGTAGCCAGAGGTTCGTTCTTCATTAAATCGCCCTCAGCCCCGAAAATATCTTCACGCCGTCCCGATAGCCAAGGATGCAACACCGAGAGGTAGTCATGGATGGTAAGAAATGCACCAGTAGCCTTGACTAGTAACGTCTCACCCTTCTTCCGCGGCCGGTCAGCACGACAACATCTCAACAGATGTACTTCGTCCTCTTCGTCCGAGTCCGGATCGTAATCTGGAAGATTTCCGAAGAGAAACTCATCGGGATCCTCTCCGTTTTCTTCTGGATCGTGACAAAATCGATGATGTTCGAGCCACTGATACTCCCAGTCTTCGACAATTTCGATGTGGACAATGACAGAGGAAACTTTAGGATCGGTGAGGGGAGATTGAGATATCGAATGCCAAGTAGTCGTTAACCCTGTCTGTTCCCCATATGGCTCTGTCGGAATTTCGGGGACATACTTCATACTGTGCATGACCTCAACTGCGCTGTGTAGCGGACCTTCGAGAGCCCACTTTAGGCGCTTCGCATCAGGACTGAGACCGATTGGCTGATGAGCTTCGCGATACACTTCGTAAGTGGGTGGGACCTCGCTTTGGGTCGTTCCAGAAACTTGCTCGGACATTGTCGTGTATTCGAACCCGAATGAAGATAAGATGTTAGAGTTCGAGGCTGGAGAAGCTGGAGGCACTAGCTTTAGTAACTCACCTTTAAAGTGAGGACCCATGGTTGTCTAGAATTAGGCTACAGATTGTGGCACAGTTCAAATTTAGCCTAGACATACATCGTTGCTAAGGTTACATCTTATACAACCTTCGATGGCTCAGTTGCGTTTCAAAAAGAGAACCCATGCTGACTACGACAAGGTTGAAGGGCAACTGTAAAGTCTTGAGATAGCAATCTGGAAGTATGTTGGTCTTCCTAAGCGGCAAGAGAGGTGGCTGAGAAGTGTGAACAAAGACTGTAGGAATAGATGAACGACAAAGAATGAAGCGGCGCTCAAGGAATGCTAGAGTTATTTAGGAGATTAAATAGCGATTACTATTGCTCAAGACTGGAATGGCCCAAGTATCATTTCTGTTTGGTCCCAGAAGACTCACTCGTAAGAAGGTTACATGTGCTCTATCTCATTGTTCGCAATACAACGCCCAATGCAGATGAGCTACGCCGCGGGGTCGCAAGGCTAGACCATTCATATGCATGGGTAGGTCTGTCGCGACCTAAATCGATTGCGCGCCAGTGGGGTCCCTCTTTGCAGTGCATCACATCTCAATACTCTCTAATGCGGTGCAAATTAATTGGATATGGAAGTGTGAGCTTAGAGGTGGAACCCGCTTCAATCTGTAGCGTTTCGGGAACAAGCAGAGCATCGCTGTCAAGAAAAACCGTCTACATGTTAGCGAAGGCAGTTCCAATAGTGTGAGCTTCCTTTGTCCGTGAGCTCCGTGGTAATTCTCTCAATGGTCGGTTGTAGCCATTACTTCTTTTGCGTTCGCGCTAGGTAGTTCATACGAGGTTCCTTGCTAATCCATCGTTCACTCAGGTAAATAAATGCAAGTTGGCAGGCGTCTTGCTGCAGCGCCGCTGATTGCGAGTGTGAAACCAATCTGTATCACACAAGGCCTATGTCGCTTTGGTAACAGGTAAAATACATAACTTATGTGTGGACACATGGACCTGGGGCAAACTCAGATTAGAGGTCCGTGTGTTTCTTGAGACGCATTATACATGGCCATAGGCAGAATCTAGATAACAGCAGGCAACACTGACTCCTATGAACGAGGGTAAAGCGGAGCGGAGCGGAGCAGGTTAGTAACAATCCAGGGCGTGTCAACTACTCAGGGCAACCTCTATATAATGAACCATCCGGAGCCTGGTTAATCCCCATAAGGACCCTCACCAAAAACTATGCTCAAAACCTTCAAATAAGACATAGCAAACTATGAAGTTATTAAGCTGTGACCAAAAGGTGAAATTTATAATAGACAACTGGTCTTAGAGTAAAAAATTAAGATTTTGAAAGTTACCTTCTGAGACCGAGATTTATACCGAATATCAGCCAGGTCGATGGCCGACCTAAGCTAGGACAGTGGGGGAAAGCACCCGAGCCCGGGTCCATGGATTTGTCTAGATCACATGATCTGATCATGTGATTCACCAGGGTCCACTCCACTCCACTCCACTCCACGGGTCCCTCCATGGGTCTACATGTCCACCTGCTCGGAGCCAAAGGTCGAATCGTGCTCGTCACAGAAGCCTATAAACCTCGTCCAGCTCGTCTTTCTTGTCTTACTGGCATTCCGGTAGTATTTTTCTAGCACTGCTTGGATCCCGGAGCATTTACCCATTGATGAGGTTGATTCATACATTGATATATAAGGGACGGCAAGCATACAGCGAAGCTCTAAGCTGGACCGATGTCACGCGTGTCATGCGACATGGCCGGAGACTCTTTCCACGGATATCATTATAATAGCAACTCCAACTGGGCGATCTCAAAACCATTTGGTCAGGATCTCCAAGCTATTTGTACGTCCCTTCTACTGGCCCGTTGTTTACCTCAACATTTAATGGCCACTGACTCTTTTCGGCAGTTCGACGCTTGCTGATGCAGTGTTAGGCTCCCGCGTTGTAGACTGTTTATGTAGTAAAACGGTCCACCGTCTCCTGTGCTCCGGCCTTAGCCCAGCCGAATGGTGAGTTTAGATTGGTCGCGCCTATCTGCAAGACGGTTGTCGTCACCTTCCGGTCCCATGGGACGCTCAGAAATTAGCTTCGTCAGGGTATTGTTTACAACGCTAGACTAGTGAAATTGGGGCTCGATGGGCAGAGGGTGGGAAAATTATCTAGACTGTCCGAATATTGTCGAGGCGCCCTTCGTTCAGCGCATGAATTGCTTCACTGGAGAATGACGCAAAGTGGAGAGAGAACGGGTCGAGCGGTTGGCGCCTTCCCCGTTCCGTAGGGCGCTACTGCCGCGTGAGGTATTGGCGGAAGGTGGTTCCTGCGACCCAAGCTCCCCTGTGAGCTCGTGCGGCCTACGCCGATGCAGGAAAACATGGGGAGCTGCTCGTTTACCGTCGCCGCGCCTCAACATTGCCTTGTTGACTGTGCATTTTAGCCTTTGCAACGTTCTTCACCATCTCCCACAGCTTCCTGCCTTGTCGGAATGGCCATTCCTTGAGCGTTGCACCGTCCCGCGCGTCTTCTCTATCTATCTTGGACTCGGTACTTTGATCGGCACGGCTTCATACGTCGTTCGCTGCGGGGAAGCGACCACGCGCACACCCAGCGCCCTTGACCTGCCCACTTCCCACCTTGTTCCTCGTGGCCCTCGTTCAGGCACTTCCTCGAGCTTGAGACATCTTCTCTGCACCCACAACTTGCTGCAAACATGGCGAGACCCTTGGAGGATGTCTACTGCACCGTGAGTCTGTCTTTGGTCGCACAAGGCACGCAAGCTAACCACCTTGCAGCTCCTCATGAGCGACTCCTACCTACCAGGTACTCCTCCTCCAACGCCTAATCAATTGTCTACGGCGCTCCGATGGAGGACCCGTGCTCCTTGACGCGTTTCTCTCGTGCCTCGTGGGAAGACGAAGCCTGACTAACATTTGAATGCAGGAGCCACTGTTCTTGCCCATTCATTGCGAGATGCCGGCACCAAGAAGAAGCTGGCTGTTCTCGTTACGCTGGAAACGCTGTCCGCGGACACCATCACCCAGCTCAAGGAGCTATACGACTACGTAATTCCCGTCGATCGCATACGGAACACCACCCCGGCAAATCTGTTCTTGATGGGCCGTCCAGATCTTCTCTATGCCTTCACCAAAATTGCTCTGTGGCGGCAGACACGTTTCCGGAAAATTGTATACTTGGACGCTGACGTAGTCGCATTGCGGGCCATGGACGAGCTCTTCGACCTGGATGTACCCTTTGCTGCTGCGCCAGATGTCGGCTGGCCAGATGCTTTCAATTCCGGTGTCATGGTGCTCAATCCTGACATGGGCGAATATTGGGCTCTACACACTATGGCATCTGCTGGCGATAGCTTCGACGGTGCCGATCAGGGTCTGCTGAATCAGTATTTCGAGAACCGCAATTGGCACCGCCTGAAGTTTACATACAACACAACTCCAAACGCCCAATACCAGTGGGAGCCCGCATATCGATACTACAAGCGCGACATTAGCGCTGTCCATTTTATTGGCAAAGACAAGCCATGGACAGCGGGACGCAATGGCTCTGGTGGATATGGCGTCTACAACGAGCTGCTTGCACGGTGGTGGGCTGTGCACGACAGGCATCTCAGGCAGCCTTCAGCTGGTCCTACGAATCGCTCCAACACAAAGTCTGAACATGGGGGCTCGTCAGCGGGGGCCCAAGGGCATGTGCATGGTGAGACGAGTGCCACTCCCGGTGACACGCCGACCCAGCACAATACTACTACCCCAGAGATCGTTGTCGCGCCCGAAGGCTCTGCCACCAGCACAGAAATGCCCTTGTCTGACCCTGGCGAAGCTGTGGAAAACATTGACCAAGGTCTGACAGAACCTACCCCGACTTTGGAGCAACGAAAGTTTTCCGCACCTCACATGGAGTGGGATGCCACCAGGTGAGTTGATCCATACGAAAATTGTACATGCTCTGACATGAGTAGATTTGAACCACCAGTCGAGTCGAAGCCGGAAGCCGCAAACTTTCCCGTGGAGCAGTACACGTTTAGCGAAAGTCACGAACTGTTCAAGGCGCCTCAAGTTTACCCCGAACCTCCTAGAGACATGTGGTACGCGGTTCCAGAACATAAACCTAAGCCTGCGGAACCACCTAAACCAATCTTTCCATGGGAGCACGAGCGTGAACGCCCAAAGCCGACCCGTGTCTTTGCGGAAGATTTGCCTCCTCCTGAGCCGATGCCGCCCACACCCACTATTCTTCTGAGTTCTTCATCATCTTCAGGGCCTCCTGGCGCGCACCCTTTTTCTACAGTACATTACGACCAAGATGAAACAACGCCTGAACAAGGAGCAGCGCATGGCCGAAGCCCTGACCGCGTTTCTTCTCCGAAGACGCCTGATCAACAGTGGCAGGACTTTCAGCAGACTAGCACTAATGCGTGGGATAGTGTGCCTGGGATTGATACATACGTTCGAGCAATCATGGAATCGCATACTCGAAAAGGGAAGGTCCAAGTTGAACATCAGGCAGCGGCTCCCCAAGAGATCATGTCGCCTGTAATGAGTCGCAAAAACCGCCGCGAGAGTTTGATCCTCACCGATTTCCCCACAGCTGTTGAGCGACCGAGCCTACCGGTGACACCAGCGCCTGTCCGACGACCAATGCTCTGGGGTGAAGAAAGGGATTCACAAGGAGAACTACCTCAAGCGGAGGGTGTTCCGGATCAACAAGATTGGGTATGTCCCCAATGTGGATTTTCCTCTTCCAGCGCTTCAGATTTTCTTCCTCGTCGTCTATTACCCACATCGTCTATTCCCGTTGGAACTACAACCGCACCTGCCTTGAAGTCTGTGATCACTCAAATTGTTGAAACCCAACCGGTAGCGGCCCAGCCGGTCAGAGATACCTTTGCGGCCCGACCAGCTTCAGGTGCATCTATCCAGTTGCCTTCCAAAACAGGGTCGAGTACAACACCGAAAACAATAACGGCTTCTCCCCCATCTGAATCGAATCCTAGGGGCGGTCTGAACGATCGTGGAATACCTTTGGCATCACTGACCGACCCCAACCTTATCAAAACCCAATCACAGACTTCTGGCATTGATTCAACTTCATCTGCACCTGTTGTTTCTAGCGTCACCGCAGCATAGACATTGTTATTTGCATCTGAGCGTGCGTATTGTTGAAGATTTCGCATATTGTAGCTGACTTAATATCGCTTTAAGAACCCAGAAGAGAAGCTCGAGCAACTACGACGTTCATCACTCATCGAATTCGAACACCTAAAAAGCCCAAACCATCCGAAGGCGCCTCTAAGAGATGTGCCAGAACACTCAATCGACCTCGTCCCGCAGCCAGAAGCCAGCCATGCTGAGCCAAGCAAATCTCAGAGCATTTCTGCCGTTAGTGACAATTCGGACGCTGCGGATCCATCAAAACCGTCAAATCCATCCCCACCCAAAGACAACGGTAAATCGGCGGATTCTCCTGCTCAGGCTGATCCTAACGTTACCGATACACAAGAACCGTTCACCCAACCGAAAGGCAATAGCGAACCATCAGACCCTCCTGCCCCGTCGAAGGCTGTTCAAGAACCACCGGGATACTTCGCTCTCATAACCGACAAAAACAAAGACACCCCGCCCGTGGGTACTCCTGCGGATATGCCATTGTTTGTTGCGCCGGATTTTGGTAAAGACGGCACTGGCGACGAACTCGATGACACGCCGAAGCTACCGCACGAGATTTCACCGGTCCCTACTGAAGAGCCTCTGAGCCCGACGCAGACACGGTCTTGATTCTATATATAGGGGTGGTGAATTGCAGCGTCTCCGGCTTTGCGTTATGCGATGGATAGATCATCCCGTAATTATCTATCTTGTTTGCCTGGCTTTTTTTTTTTTTTTCAAAGTACAGTTGCAGCATTTATCGCGTGCATACCCACTGTATCATTAGGCTGTTGTTTTTTTTTCAAAATACTTGCATTATATTTGCCTCATCTGATTGCGTCTGAGTAGGGAGATGTATGGTAATGATGTTTTGAGGACGGTTTGGTGTAATTATTAGGGTGGTGGAAGGACGGGGGGAAGGGGGGTGTTGTATACATAGTGCTAAGGTGTGCGAGGGGAGGAGAGGGGTTGCACTGGGGTAGATGTTTAGAATGTATTTATTCGGTGTGAGTTTTTGTCTTGTTTTTTGAGAGGGAGATGTCGAATTTGGCCTTTTGAGTCGATACATTCATCTCACCTCGCGAGCTGGCCACGTACGTGAAACAGGTGGAGAGCTTAGCGTTTGTTGATCAGGTATATGGTGCGATGAATTTGATATCGTGTTTACGGGATATGACTTCGGGTGGGAGAGGAATGTTGGCTGATTAGAGAGCCTACGCTGGTTCATGAATGTCGGATTGGAGGGAATCTGAACGGTGTGAAATGATATCTTGGGATGCAATGATGTACAAAATGGTGGGGATATAGTTGCGCTTTTCTGTTGTATTGTGCATATTATGTTGTGACACCATCTTCTTACTTCTCACATGCTCTCGTAGGGAACCCGAAGCTTGGAATTACACTTCTGTATACTCTATGAGGGCTATCTGTGTCTAAGAATATGAGCCAAGCTGGTTGTCACCGATGTGTACTACATTCCTCAGCATCCTCTGCCATGCATAACAATCGCCCATCTACTTGTGAAAACTCCTTCCACCTCACTACATCACACCAACATCAGTCCAGTCATGGCAATCGGCGGCGTTTCTCAACCCCTCTACATCCGAGGCCTGCCCCCAGGCGTGGGCATGATTATCACCGACGTGCAATTCAACATCCCCAACTTCGGCTCCTGGACCCCCAGTCTCGAAAACATCCCAGGCGGTTACAACATCGGCAAGAAAACAACCGTAAGCCCACCTCCCACACACCGCACACAACCACCTCTAACACCCTCCCCTCCCTCCAGCCCGCCCAAAAAAACGACATCTTCCCCATCCCCGTCAACACTACCTACCGCAACGGCTACATCGGCCTCGCGCACCTCTCCTCCACTTCCCACCGCGACAGCGGCCTCGGTCCAGAAATCTACATCGAGTTCAACCTCACGGGGACGGCCACGCTATCGGGCCAACCCCCGCTGCGCGTCAAGGGGCGTGAGGCGTTCATCACGGTGTCAACGGACGATTGGGGATCGTGGGCACGTCCCGATTTCGCCATCGTGTCGTATTATCTTCCGGGGGTGCCGGCGAAGACGCTGCTGAATAAGGTGCCGGCGTGGCAGGCCCCGAAGGATGTCAGCTTTGTGGTGGCGGTGAATCCGAAGAAGAGGGTTGTGGGGATGAATGCGAGTGTGGAGCCGAACGTTGTGAAGGATTTGGTGGGGTGGGCGTTGAAGGGGGTATTTTTTGCGCATGAGAAGGCGGTGGGGTGGGTGGTTGGGAAACCGATTTAGGGGTGGGGGTGGAGGGTTGAGCTGTGGATGCTAGCCGTGTGCTAGCTGTGGTGTTTCCTGAGGTTTTTGCTCTTTTCTTCCTTTTCAAGAAATTCTCCTGGCCTTTTTGATGGGCGGGTAATTGAACTTTTATGATTCAATGCCTAAGTGTTGGACTATAAGGCGCAGTGTGAGTAATAGTCGTGTATCATTCAAGGTACTTCTCATACTTTAGGCAGATGTATTGAGAACTAGTTTAGGAACTCTATACACGCTAAACGTCTAATGTGATTTCTTCGGTCTTAAAATTCCAGTGAAATGTGGCTTCAATGTGACTTGTATGCATCTCTTGTGTTTGTAACGCATCATGTTTTGGATGGTTACGCGCCGTAGTAATGGAGGTAACATTGATTTTAGTAAACGAATCAGAAATCTGGACAAGCAATGCCACATATAGCATTCGATTTCCCATTTCTTAGGGAGTCCTTATAGACAGTAACTGCGTTGATACCGGTTTAATATCGAAAATAGAAACTCCGCTTTCTGTGAAGATTGCTGAGAATAAATAGAACTGGATAGGACCAGACTTTTCTGCCTTGTATATATCTCTATATTTAGATTGTGCGGTACAACTCTAGCTGTAGAAGGCAAGGTGCAAAACTTCACATAACACTGAGCGGGGTCGTCTCCTTGCACTATCATCTTAACACATATCTTACAGTGCCTTTACTTTCTTATACACACGATACTGTCTGTCTAAATATTCACGATGTCTGGACGTTCTAGTCTGTCCTTGAACAGAATGCAGCAATCCTTTCCTTTTGGCTGGCGCGTACTTTTGCTTTTATGGCTCACCACCATCACCAGCCTCGTCACTGCAAAAGATAGTAGGAAGAGAGCAGAGAAAGATGAAACTCCACTCAACAAGGACTTCGCCAACAACGTATTCACTGATCTTGGGCCGTGAGTCTCTTTGTTTGCACGTCGAATCTCAGTTCTAACCGATCGAAACAGAATCATCGCGCTGTTCGGAGAGAAGTTCGCTAATTAATATCTGAGCGAAGCATATAGCATATGGGACTACATCATATTTGCTACTGCACCGCTTAGAGTCATGTCAGCTATTGTTGCTGCTATCCGTGTCGCCGGGCCCGTTTGTATACGCGCAGTGATCGACCGAGCCTGAGAGAATCGTTCCAGCGCTGATCTAGAGCTTATGTCGTCCACATCTCGCGATGTTGGCGAGCTTTGGAATGGAGAGTCTATAGTACGGTGTATGGGAAGACTGAACGTGGTGCAATTGATATTCATTCGGAGCGAAGCCGATGATCCAGGTACCGGGAGGTTTTATACACTCAAGGCGGCAATAGAGGAAGGAAAGATGCAATATCATGGTACGTCCAGGGACTTTGCCTTTCGATCTGTGTATGGCATGCTGATGGCGTCTTTGCTTGGAAGATTATAACGGCCCGAGTTGGTCAAAGAAGTCACGATCCCGATCCAAAGTCATCTCAAGCTTGTCCGTACAGGAGGAATCGGAGACTTCGACGGCACGAAAGATTACACAGGATGCGGAGCAGGCGGATCCCCCGAGGTCTAGGAACAAGATCCAAGACCTGCCAGAATTTCACAATAACCCAAACATCTCCCTAAACCTACACCACGGCAGTGGCCAGAGAGGCTTGGTTATTTCGGCTATTGCTGGGGGAGTCCTTCAACTTGCTGTGGTGGCATATGCAGCAACGGTTTCGCAGGTCTATCCCACCTCATTCCAAAAAAATGCCCCACCTAGCTGTATTAGGATTTGTGCTTTTAGCATCCGGGACTGTAATTTTAACCGTATCTTTAGCGATTGTGTGCATCGTTATTGAAACCAGCACGACGGAAAGAGAGTGGGTGTTGACTGGTGGGGAGAAAATACAAGAAGGTCCAACAAATCCCGGTAAATTACGAATGATGTGGATCCAAAGTGCACACTCAATCGGAGATCAGCAATTTGATAATGCCGTGTTGTTGGCCGACAGTGACACAGAGACGGTGCTTACATCAAGGCGTTCTGAAAGATTTTTCGAGCGAATTCAGAGAGACCAACAGAGTCTTGAAGATGCCGAAGGGGATTCAAGCATATGGTTGAATATTGCCACTGACCAGACTGAATGGTTAGTAGTAATCAGTACTATCACGTCGTTGGCCGGATTTGTGCTTCTGTTCCAAGGATTTCGTTACGTGCACTAGACCTGTTCACTTGTGCAGCTGGCCACAATATTCACCATGACTCTGGTGGGAACCTTGCTTCGACGGGGGCAACTGGTACGACCTCGCACAATTCGGGCCCCCCATCCCAAATTTGAGCTTGAAAGACTTATCGAATTCTTGATGTCTGATCCCAGATATCTGGGTCGGCCTTTAGACACCACAGAAGGGTACAATTACCTCAACTCGACATCTGACACAATGATGCTTGCTTATCACGGGATACTTCTAGATGAGCTTGGAGATGATCTTTCCTCTCCAAGTGAGGGAAAAATTCTAGAACATGGAAAATCAACCCATCCAAACAATTCTTCTCAATGTGACGATGGCGAAGATACTGTCGTCATCCGACAAAGTCATTATAGTAACACAGCGTTGGCCATCCGAAACAGGCTCAAGTCTCTCACAGGTCTGAAAGGAATGATGGATGACTACGCTCAAGCTCTTGCGGTGGCTATCAGACTGGTATTAACCAGATTTGTGCGTGACGGCACCACTTTTATCTGGATTCTCGATCTGCCTGGTTATACTGTAAAATCACATTCTAATTTTCAGTGCCAAAATAAATATCAAATTTTGACATACAAGATATTGATAGAAAGGGGGGGCCTCCCGAGTGCGATTGGCAACGTAGAGGTCTTGCTTGCACTTTAGAGTCTGCACTCTCATTTTGGCTTGCATGTATACAAGAGAAACGCTTGATACATGGGGAGAAATCAATTAGCAAGGACGATGTACCTCGTAAGACAAGTTTTGGATTAGGCCCATGCGTAAGTTTTAGACTGCTTCATGATCTTCGATGCTGGATGAGCAATCAGACTGGATGCGAATACAAGGCTGATAGAACGCCTATTGAAACTCTGGATGCCACCAATCTAGACATGAAATATAGAATCAGAAATGTTCTTCCATACTCAGAAAAACAAAGTAACACAGCTTAGTGATGAAATTTCTGTGCCCATTGCTGATAAAAACGAGTTTTAGACGTGCTCGTGCAAGGGGCAGAATACAACAATACCAATACACAACCGACATCCCTTGATCCGATAAGAATAGTCACCTCGTTCCTCAGTCCTATTAAAGCCAGAACATTTATTAGTTTCAAAACGCCATTGATTGCGACAACAGAGCAATCTATATCACAGCACGTTTTCGCAAAATTCATGTGATCGATTGCAAAATTCATCTCCCGGGAGAAACTCAGCACAACTACAGTGACAATCCCACCATATTTTCTCATTCTGAACCCCTCCAAATGGAAGTCTTGCAGTATGAGAAGTGAGAATCTTATCTCGCTAATAAGTGATATACAAATCCACGCACAACAACTCGGAAGTCAGAAAGACATCGAACATCTCATCTTACTGCCTCTTAGTTGGCATGGCCTTCTATCTTATCATTCTGTTATAGAGAATATTGTGGATTTCCCTCGACGATTTCAACGCTACGCTTCCGAACAAACGTCAGTCGCTGAATGCAAGCCCTTCGAGAACGATCTCTTCGAAATTTTTCGATGTTTAGCCTCCCATCTTATGGCAGAGACTATTGGCAAAGCGCTACTGCATCGTGTGGTAGCTGCTTTCCAAGAAGCTCGATTTGATTTGCTTGTCTGTTTTTCTTTTCCTGAACTTACTCAAGATCCGTGCCGTACACAATGTATGTTTGAGTATAGGAAAACTAGCGCATTTCCCTATACTAAGTATGATATCGAGAAAATTGAGGCCATAATACATGATGTAGAGACTTTGTACCGTTGGCAAAAACGATCACAAACGGTCCCTTGGTCTCATTCCGTAGATGAACCGAACAAGAGAACTGTTACACTAGACGAGATTGGCCGACTCAGTCGAACTTTTGGATATGAAGAATGTCACATTTCGATAACTCAAGGCTGCTTGAGTGACCTGGAACAGCTAGCCAAAACCCATCAAAGGCTGCAACACGTCTTCGCAGCCGATATACTTGGTTGGACGCCATTGCATTACGCAGTTGCTTACCATCATGAGAAGATAGTCAGAGACCATACGATAATACTAGAAAAAAAGAAAGAGAGATTACCAAGAGATGTAGCCGGAAGGACTCCAATGCACGATGCTGTTATGCATGGTTGTCTTGCGAAAAGCTTTCGTAGGACATTCGTTTTTGAAGAGTGGGCGGAGAAAGATCGCTGCGGTATGACGCCTTTACACTACGCCGATGGATTTGGTAACGTCGAAGTAATTGAATTCTTGAAAGTCCGTGGAGAATACCGCTTTTTCGAAGCCCCGTGGAGAGATATCACAGGGCGAACGGTCTATCACTGGGCTGCTATCGGCGGAAAAGTCGACATGTTGAAAATTTTAAGGACGATAAAGTGGAATTTCATGATAGGAGATCAGAATGGCGACACCCCTCTACATTATGCCGCCCGTTATGGCAGGTTTGAGGCAGTGAAATATCTGGTGTTCATGGAACGCGACCATCTCTTAACCAAGAACAAGAAGGACAAAACTGCAGAAGAGGAATGTCGGTTTATGACGAATTCTGGGATACAGACTCTGCTAGAACAAGCTAGAGTTGCCTCTTTGTTTGACGCTGAGTGGGACCTTTTCATGTGGCTGCTTCAGTGGGACTATTAACGGCGTGAAGGACCTGTCCAGATCATAATGCAGAGTTTGGAGTTGGCGAGACTATTACCGGGACTGGTTACTGATGATATCCGGATCACTTTCCATGTCTCATAAGCCAGGCTCAACCTATCCTTATTGTTATCGGTAACTTGGCGGACAGTCCTTTCAGGGTGCTGGAAAGAGCTGTTTTCTGCTACTGTCTCTAAAATACTTCTTATCGTCTTTTTTCTCTTACTATTACTAGACTATAGCATGTATGTTTCTAAGTTTTTCACACCTTTATGAATAGGTATATTATATTTACTTGCTATTCCGCTGCCGTCTCTGTTGTTTGGCGATGCTCTTCATGGGGAAGATAGAGTCACACACTTGTTGGGTAGGCATGTGTGTGCATCTTTCTGTAAGCTCTCATTGATGAGTACTTTGCATGCTATTTGTCATATAGTCACCATTACCATTATCTAGTCAGATCCTTCACGACGTTTACAAAACCACGGGAGGAAAATTCGGGACCCGTAAATCAGCCGAGAATGAAATCTCGTTTACGTTGATTGTTATTGGCAATTTTTCAAGTTGGTCATAGCTTTCATTGACAGCAGAATCATCTAAAGACAGGGTTCCCATCCCGAGCCTTCCGAGTGTTTAGGACTTGGAGTTTTTCACGGCGAAGTGACGAATGCACGGAGTATGTATCCATGAGTTGTGAGAAATACAAACAACATACATACGTCTTCTAGTGTCATAGGGCCTTGCTACTTGGCAATAGCAAACTTTAGTGTCGTATTTCTTTGCAATATCAAGTACGAAGGTAGCAATAGGTTGGAAGCTTGGGCCATGGCACCAGCCGAGGCCATACCAAACGGTTGCTGGGGGACGTTCTGCCACTGCCACGCGCGCGTGTGCCACAAAAAATGCCCCGCCTCGCAGTGCCCCTCCTTCGCACCTTCCTGCATCGAAAGCTGCATTCACCTCCACCTTCCCTTTTCGCTCTACGTTCTTTACCACCGCAAATAGCCGCACCAACATCACTTCGCCTGCGGCGCACATTTGCCTCCACTCCACCCTCACCATCTGACAAGCCCCTCTGGCCTTACCTTTACAGACCCTACGACAAAATGGCGCATCTGGACCCTTTCTTCACGCAGGTAGACTCCCTGCAGGACAAGTTCATCGAGAGACTGAGGGAGGCCGTCGCTATCCCCAGTATCAGCTCTGAAGATGCCAGGAGACCAGATGTAGTCAAGGTAAGCACTGCATGCCTGCCCTGTGTGCCCAGGCAGTCGCTGATATCTTATAGATGGGACACTGGCTGGCAGACCAGATCAAGGCCCTTGGTGGAACTGTCGAGCTCCGAGAGCTTGGAAAGCAGCCCGGCCGTGAGCATCTCGAACTCCCGCCCTGCCTGCTCGGCCGCTACGGTGACGATCCCAAGAAGCCGAACGTCCTTATCTACGGTCACTACGACGTACAGCCCGCGCAGAAGTCCGATGGCTGGGCGACCGATCCTTTCACGCTGAGCATCGACGACAAGGACCGCATGTATGGTCGTGGCGCTACCGACGACAAGGGCCCCGTTCTGGGCTGGCTGAACGCGATCGAGGCGCACCAGAAGGCTGGTGTGGACCTCCCAGTCAACCTGATCATGTGCTTTGAGGGCATGGAGGAGAACGGCTCAGAGGGTCTCGATGACACCATCCGCGCAGAAGCGAAGAAGTTTTTCAAGGACACCGACGTTGTCTGCATCTCGGACAACTACTGGCTGGGCACTGAGAAGCCCTGCCTCACATACGGTGTTCGTGGCTGCAACTACTACGCCATCGAGATCTCAGGACCAGGACAGGATCTCCACTCTGGTGTATACGGCGGCATGACTCACGAGCCCATGACCGACTTGGTTCGCATCATGAACTCGCTCGTCGACCCCAACGGCAAGATCCTCATCGATGGCCTTGATGACCTTGTGGCACCTCTCACCGACGAAGAGGCCGCCCTCTACCCTCCTATTGCGTTCACCATGAACGACCTCCACGAGTCCCTCGGCAGCACCGTCTCCATCTACGATAACAAGGAAGACTCGCTCAAGCACAAGATGCGCTACCCTTCGCTCTCCCTACACGGTATCGAGGGTGCTTTCTACACCCCCGGTGCGAAGACTGTCATTCCCGCAAAGGTTATTGGCAAGTTCTCTATCCGCACAGTGCCCAATATGGAGATCGACCCAGTGACGGAACTCGTTGAGAAGCACGTCAACCAGGAGTTCAAGAAGTTGGGCTCCAAGAACACTTTCAAGTTCCACGTTGTTCACTGCGGAAAGTGGTGGGTTGAAGACCCTAACCACCCCAACTACACTGCTGCAGCGAAGGCTGTGGAGCGTGTGTATGGCGTTAAGCCTGATATGACCAGGGAAGGAGGCAGCATCCCAGTCACACTCACCTTCCAGGAGGAGCTTGGCAAGAATGTTCTGCTGCTGCCCATGGGTAGCTCAACTGATGCTGCCCATTCCATCAACGAGAAGCTTGATAAGAGGAACTACATTGAGGGCACCAAGCTGCTTGGAGCATATCTGCACTACGTTGCGGGTGAGCTGAAGCGCGATTAGGAGCTTGCAATCAGATCGGGTCTATAGCGGGTTGGCCAAATCAATAAATTATACCCATAGGAATATTCATGTCATTAGATGGATATATGTGTTGAATATGGTGAAATACTCCCCTCAGTATTCCCCAGGTGGACTTTGTGACGAAACAATGCATAGATAGACCATGTGACGTCCTACCGCCAACTTCATTCTAGAAGAATAACTCATAGGTGGCCTGACTACCTAAATCCTATGATGGGGTATCCTCGATTGGCCTGTACTGTGCGTAGGTGAAGACATGGTCCGTGCCAGTCTCCGGAGGTGAACATGGGAAAATCGACGGCTATCAGCTAGTTACCCGATGTGGAAGTTTGATCGGCCAGTCAACAGACCAATCAGCGCCCGGCGGCCGGAACAACACTCCCCGACTAAATCTTTCCACCCCTTCACTCACGCGCTGCCATCCCATCCATTGGGCAAGAACCATCGCCGTTCCCACCCCAAAATGTCGACATGTAAATCCGCCGTCCGGATATGCACCACCGCGCGGTCGCCCTTCCAACCCTCCCTCCTCCCGCGAACTCAATCCCGCCATGAATCCACCACGCGTCGCCAAAAGAAGCTGCTCACCGTCCAGCAAGCTCCCTCGTACACACCGAACCGTCCAGAGCCAACCCTCATCTTCAACCCCCCCTCCAGCGCCCCCAGCGTCTACCACACACCGTTGAAGTTTTTGCCCCAGAACGACAGACGACGAGCGCTGTATGCCAGTTTCCTGTCTACATCTACACAGCGCGCTCACCGCACTGCTACTCCGCCCGTTGCTTCGGCCGGAACGCCGCTATCCACAGCCTCGTTTATGCCTCCGAAGCCGTCGGCAGCACTCCCCCCGCCGGTGCGCCAGCCGTATGAAAAGAAATACCACCTCACGGATGTGGAGATCAAGGAGATTCAGAGATTGAGGGCGGAGGATCCCGTGCGGTGGACGAGGGTGAGGTTGGCGGAGAAGTTCGGATGCACCCAATTTTTTGTGGGTATGATTGCGAAGGATGAAGCGAAGGCGGAGAAGGTGGCTAGGGAGCATGAGAGGGCGAGGAGTAAGTGGGGGGAGAGGCGGAGGGATGCAAGACACCAGAGGGAGAGGAGGAAGGAGCTTTGGGGACGGGATGCGTAGATTGTGGGTGCTTAGCATAGTCGATTGAGGCTACGAAAAAGCGGGACGACGACGCAATAAGGTGGTGCGGAATGGGCATACGACACGCTGCTCGAGAGCGGGATACTGTACATCATCGGTCGGGCGATCGATCGCTAAGACATTGTATAAGACGAAATTAGGGTGTACGATATGAGTCCTTGGTGGGGGACACGCATCTGTACGCATTGCATGAGCGGGAGCATGTGTATTTCTTCTGTACCATACCACTTGTTTGAAAGGAAAATACACACCTCGTAATCACATCACGGGTGCCTTGTAACCACTATACAGCACATATTCTACCCACCATCCCATCAACTCTCCCTCTCAACCCTCACCCCCTCCCCCACTCTAAACACAAACCCCTCGACCTCCTTGCCCCCTCCCACCCTAAACACCTCAAACCTCCCCCTGACCACAACCTCCCACCTCTTCCCCCTCTCCCTCTCCACCTCTTCCACACTCAGTCCCGGCGCGAACCTAACCACCTCCACTCTCCTCACCGCCAACCTTGTAAGCTGCATCCCCGTCGGCCACGCCAACGGCATCGGCGCTCGGAAACTATTCGGCGCCGTGGCGCGACTCGTAGTTACGATTGTACAGGACAGCATACTCGCTAATCTCTCGAGCTCGTGGGTGAGATGCGATGACGCGGCCAACAGCGGATTTGCATCAGACGTCTCAGCCGCAAATCTGATAGCCGGAACAAAAGCATCGATATCCTCCAGGAGGATGGAAGCTACAGGATAATGCGTCGACACATGACCCTTCCCATCAAAAAGATAGCCATCCAACCCCCTCAGCGTAGCCAGCAAACCCCCCCAACTCGACGGATGGAAAACATGCACCTGCGCCAGACATCTCTTTACGCAGAGCATTATCTCCCGTCGCACGTGCTCGGCCTCGACCTCCTTTCCCGCGGTTCGAAAAGCAGATACGATGTGCGTGAGGAGTTGTTTCGCTTGAACGCCGACGGAGAAGTGGTGGAGGGGGTCGATTAGGATGATGGCGGCGTTTTTACCCGAGAGGGCGACGGTGGAGAGGGAGGGGGGGAGGGTGGCGTGGGTGGTGAGGAGGTGGAGGAGGGAGGTTTTGCCGGAGAGGGAGGGGTGGTGAGCGTGTGGGGGGGAGACGAGTTCGAGGATGTGGGGGCCTTTTTTGGCTTCTTTGATGGTGTAGGGGGGGATGGGGGGTTTGGGTGATTAGGGTTCCAGGTATCGTCGTCGGGGCTGTGGTGTTGTGGTAGGGGTGCTGGTTCTGGGGCGGGAGTTGGTAGTAGAGCATCTAGTTCCGGGACGTTGAATATTTGATTCTCAGTATGAGGGCGGACAAGCGCTCGGAGCGAAGTCAAGAGCTAGTTTTTGTCAGAAAGTATACTTGACCTTTGATGTTTGACGATACCTCGCTCAGCCCACACTCCTCGACCTCACCCAATGATCTCGCGCCTAACCTCTCCGCACCACCTGCATCCATCTCTACTCTTCACCGACTCATCAGGCAACCAGTCACCTTCTGGACAACAACCGAAAAGAGAGGTTTCCTCGAAGCAATGGCGCCTGCCACGACAACCTACCCCGTGTCCGCCCTCCCGACAGAGATCAACACCCTTGCGAATGGCAAGGCGCGGAAACCCCCGATCAAGAACCTAAAAGATTGCGCGCTGAAAGAGATGGTGCAGTACAAGTGCAATGTGCAGCGACCGAAACAAAAGGGCGGAGAACCGATTATCTTATGCGATCCTGTAGTACGGATGTTCCGAGTGTAAGTGGTGGTTGCGATTTCCTCATCCGGTAGTCTTGGCGTTTGATAGACGGATGTTGATGCTCGAACAGGTGCAAGGACGGACTACATGTCGAAACCACAGCATGGGAGGGAAAGAATAAGCAGTGAAAAGGGTGTCAGTTTAGTATACCGTGCGTTGAGGCAACAGCCAGGTGTATGTACGATAGCCACGTCACGTAGAAAGCATAAAACACGGTAGAATATACGATATGGATTCGATTGCACAACTTGTTCCGAATTCGAAAGTGCTTGCAGGGCGCCAAACCCGCTGCCTCGATGCGTTCACGCCATCCAGCATGGTGATACATCTGCCCTTCCATGAGGCAGGCAAAAACAACGCCGTCCAAATGCTCATCAACCAATCCTGCCAATGCCAAGATGCAAGAATGGTACCCAAGACGCCTCGCTGAAATGCTCAAAAATAGTTTAACAGGAAATTCCTATATCCTGCCCAACGGGGCCAGTTCCTCTGTGTATGATCTCAATCTCGTGCGTTCTTCCTCCAAAATTTGCAACCATAGTTAACGGTTACGCGCTGCTGGATGCGTCGTTCCATCTTCTGCTCCGGAGAAATGCGATTCTTCCACTGCTTTTTCCACTCCTCTTCGGACAATCGCTTGATGGGTGCTTGTCCGTTATTTTTAGCCTTGGTATCCTCCAGTTTCCACTCCTTTTCGACCCTTTTCCACTCGTCGTCCGTTTCCTTATCCATCATTTCAGTGCGCTTTTTTTCTTCGTCGTATATTGTATTGTCGGCGTCATTTGCATAGCCGCTTTCTACTCGGTCTTTTATGGCTTTCATTGCGCGCTCTTCTTCCACGTCTTCTTCCTCCAATGCTTCCTTCAAAGCTGCCTTCCACAATTTTTCGCGCTTCACTGCGCGCGCACTTCGCCTTGGTTGGGCTCGGGCGGCTTTTCTCAGACGCTCTCCCTCCTTCTTCTTCTCCATGAGCTTTCGTAAACTCTTCTCAGCCTCGATGCCCTCCTTTGCAGCCATCTCTCGGATTGCGTGTGGGTTAACTTCGCGCTGGGCATAGACGGGCGTGGCCTTCCATGTGTGTTTCGGGGGAAATGCGGGGAAATGTTCGGGTATGTATTTTCTGGTTTCCTTCTCTGCTCTTCCGGACAGCTCAGGGCCGAGCATGCCCTCTAGGTCGGGTGGCGGGGGATCTGCAGGTTCAGGAGGCCCAAAGATGGGCTGTAATAATGAATGCGGGACGTCGCCGGTGTCGAGATGCTGCTCAAGAGCTCCAGAACCGGGAATACCGACGGCCTTGAGGGCATGAATATAGTCATGTGGCAGTAGTGTGGTCCTGCGGGCGCTGGTCATGGCCGTACGCAACTGTGTTGTGAAGTTCGACATGACTAGGGTGCATTAGCAATCTGCGATGCACAAGGCTGGTCGCGCAATAGATCAATCCATACATTCGTCAACCAAGCCGACCATAGACTCGACGGCCTCTGGGCGTGCGCTTGCAAAGCCGATGCCTCTGCATTGTATCGCAATCGCGCGGCGCAGTTGGGTGTGAATGAATTCTTGGTCTCCGGATGCGCCAAAACCGCCACCTAAGGGCTCGACGAGGTGCGCAACGGGCTGCGTGTGGTGGAGTTGGCGCGACACCTTGGCCTTCTTCGGGTGCGGTTGTCCGTATGTCGGAACCGACGTGTGCTCGTGCGGGCGCTTCATGCCTGCGACTGCGCCGGTACCTGAGGCACTCAGAGGCGATAGAAGCCCTGGCATAAGCGTGTCGCGGTCGAAAAGGTGTTTGTGTAGCCGGGGGGTGTCGAAAGGTTGTGCGCGGGCGGGATGCGAGCTCTGGGCGCGTGCGAGGTGGTCGCGTGAGGTCGTGGTGTCGGGCGCTGCTACGCGGGGGAGATGGAGGTTGGAAGGGTGTGATGACGAAAAGGCGCGGTTGTCAGGGCGTCGGCGGTTGCCCTCACCTGTCGCCAGGTGAGAGTCGCTGTCTTCGTCGTCGAGCTCCCAGAGCGCGGGTCGTGCACGGGCCGCTTTCTTCCACAGTCGGCTTGGCGTCACTCCACCACGGCATCGCACGTCAAACCAGCTCCAACGTCCTTTCCAAGCTCAACGCACCCGCACCACCGCACCACCGCCCTCTCCACTCACCCACACCCGCCTTCACCATGGCCGTCAAACCCATCACCGGCGTATGTTGCGCCATTGGGCCCCTGCGCCCCGCCCACCGGCCCCTGTGACTGGAAGCTAACCTCTGCCTGTGCAGATGCTCCGCCGAACCATTGTGCTCGACCTCTCCGTTGCCCTGGGTGCGTCGCCTTCACCGCTGTCGCCGCAAGCTTCTCGGGCTCTCTCATCGGGCTCTACCGCTTGTTCCGGCTGCCTGCGCTTTGTCACTAACAGCAACTGCAGGCCTCGGTGTGACTGCCGGCTACGGCTGGTGGTACGGTACGTGAGCGCAATGCGTCCAATACGCGCTGCAAAATACTCCCAGTCAATGGACATTCCATTAATTTGCATGAAAAGGCTACCACGTCCCCGCTGTCCGCCACCGCGACGCATACTACCAGAAGATCGAGGACGAGCGAGCCCAGGCCTTTGGCCAGAGCAACTAGACGATCAGTCTGTGCAAGCCAACGTTTCCTTTGTCAACTGGTGGACCGAACGCATAGACAAGCTGGATCTGGGGGACCGGTTGTATCATAGCGGAGTGGATCCTCGATCAGCAGACCATGATCAAGATCAATCGAGCCTGTACCAAGTATATGACGGATCGCATCCGTTCTTGACATTCTATTTTTGACTTTACCGGTGACATTCAGTCTTCACACGTGCACAACGATCACCTGAAAGCTAAAGCCCATTTGACAAGATTTGTATTCTATTGTGGGGTGCCTACAACATGACGCCGAAGTTATCTGTGGAGCACTCTTATCCTGGCAAAGACTATCTTTCACTTGGCTAGTCGTGACATCAACTCTGCTTTGTTCAATCTTTCATCATCAAAAGATTCAAGTGATTGCTCTCATGATGGCCCTACCGATGAAGCGTATATTTATCACCTGTTCCCGTACAAGTGAATATTCATCCCGAACAGATCGATTGAGATCTATAATCAAACAAGAAATAACTATGTCTCAAGTGAACAGAGACATTTCCACCTTATATCGGCCATCTCAACGCATCCCGAAAAAATAATACCCACCGTTGTTCTTGAAATCAAACGCTCAATATACAAACTCCACACCAGCATTGATGGCTACGTGAGAGCCGCGTCTGTGCATTTAATCCAACAATTCATGTGTTCTCGGTTCCTCGTTTTCTACGAATCAGACTTTCTTCACCGCCTACCACGCTTCAAGTTTAAACAATATTTTAAAGAGCAACTTCGCTTACCCGGAATTTTGCTAGATAAGAACCTAAAATCTATCCCTGGCTTCCACAGATGTATTCCCACGCTGCATTCTACACGCCCCTCCTAGTTTCCTACTCAAATGATATATTACAAATCCCATATTACTCCACACACTACAGTAACAACTCCCTCCCCCCAAGCAAACAGAAGTTGGAAAATCGCGTATCAGCTTTTATCAACGTAGCGACGAATAGACACATTACTCTTACCGCCTACTTCACTCTGCTCTCTTACGCTCACCATTTCCCTCACCACAACATCTCCTAAGGCATCGCCTCCCTACCGCATCCAGGTATTCCCTATAACATAACTTCAACGTCTCACCCTCTGCCGTCGAGTACCAATACCCATCAAGATATAAGGACTCTACGTTCTCCCTGCATCTGCATAAAACGCTAACTCCAAAATAAACCCTCATTTTCCATCGAGACTTCAATCTCCATCACACCCTCCTGATCTCTATATAACAGCACCATCACTCCGCCGTCTAAGACCCGTTTCTCTCGTAGAAATAGCGACACATACAATAAGATCATCCAACAAGTAAGTTTATCTCTCCCCTCCCAACCCTACGCCTGGATACAAACTATATACATGAAAGTCTCTGCGTCGCCAAGTGGGCCAGGATCTCACATCTGGACCAGGGGCCTGAATATTGGGTATGTGAGCGGGAGAGATAGAGCGGTGTTCTACACGTTTCGTACGGTAAGCTGTGAGTCTAGCGTCGTGCTTGAAGGGTGAATCTGATGCTCAGTATGGTTCTACCTAGTGCGTACATATGTAGAGTTGGCTGTGTGCTGTCACTGTGCCGATTCTCAGACTCACTGATGGAAGTATGCATGGAGTATGTAGTGCTCTACTAAGCTTTCTTACCTAGGAATGTAGGATGGTTTCTGGATTTTGTTTGAATCGTCGAGATGATTGCTTGTATGGAGTGACGAGTTGGAATACATATGTATGGAAGACTTCCCTCACTGCGGTCATACATCGATCGCTGTGTCACGGGATGTGCTTTTTTTTATACATATATCCGGATGTGTCGGAAGGGCGGTCGTGATGAATAGAGTGTATGTATGAGAGATCACTTCGTGATGTGCAAATTCTAGCTGGAGGGGTATAAATGCCTTGAAGCTTGTCTAGATACTTACTCTATAGTAGATACTGCGACAAATAACCATGGTTATCCATTGTTTGCATTACACTGAACAGTTCTCTTCGATCTCATTTTCTATCAGTCTAATATATCTACATCTTACAATTCCAAATACCCACCCATCACTCCCACCACACAACCCTTTCGACCCAAGTCCTCCATGCACATCCAAAAAGCCCCCTCCTTCCCACCCTCTATACCAATATTTCTTCCCTCACCATAGCATCAATCCATCATATTCCCAGCCCTACCTACCCACCCCACCTACCCCACTGAGCACTCCCCCTCAACCACCACCCTCCCCTATCAACCCACCCACAAACCCCCCATCGGCGATCCTCCACACGATTAAACCCCCCACGTCCCCCAAGGAACGCGCGGCAATCGTCACCACCCGTCCGCCTCCCTCACCATCCAAATACCTACTACTAGTATTCGCAGTAAGTAAGCAAGTCGCGGCACGGCACCAATCAAAGGGCGCACGTTCCTGCCGCGTTCCTGCGTCCACGCGACGAGGCGGGTGCGCGCGGGGAAAGGATCAGCGGCGGGTCTGGAAGGGGCGGTGGGAGGGGAGAGTTTATGTATGTATGGAGAGTAATTGATTGGCGGGAGGAAGGATAGATGGGAGATGTAGACATGTAGGTAGGGATGGATATGTGTTCGACGGTCGACTCTTCGTTGTACGTTGGAGATACATGTGAGATCGAGATGGAATGCTTGCAGTATTACGGTGTGATTTGTTGCGTGATGATCGATGGTCTTCGGTGAGGGTCGCGCCGCATTGACGCGTGATAAGGATAGAGTTTCATGGGATTATGTATGTATGTGAGTGGGCTAGGTAGGGTATCTGCAGCACGCGTGATCAGGTGGACTGCAGTGTTGCGGGTGGATGTAAAGTAGATTATAGAGGGTCTCATGCACTCTGGAGATTTCAACAAGTGATGAGATATGCCAATTGTTGATGGATATATCGCGCGCTGGAATAGATTCAATCCAGATAAGGCGATGAAAGGATATCCTTGAAAGCAAGACCCTAAAGAATGGCGAACATATCGAGTGTCCAGGTCGTATAGTTTCGTGATCAAGGATGACCATGTCGTCGCAGAAGTGTGTTTGCAGAAGCACCAGACCTTGAGGCACGAGCTCTGGAGTCAGTCCCCCCTTTCAACATCAACTGGTCAAGGTGTCGACATAATTACATGGTGATGTTTATTGGGCTCGAGGTCAGCTTTGCAAACCCATCTCTCGAACCTGACCGTCGATCTTACCAGGATGGAGCATAGGTGTGCCATCCTAGGTTGAGCTACGGTGGCCGCTATTCCCGTGGGAGACAAGCAACAAGGGTAATCGGCGATCAAGGAACCCTCGTTCGATCCACATGGCAGGTACCTGCACACAACGGCCCTTCTCGAAGCCATTCGTTTGGTGTGATCGCTTTCACTCTGGGGTAGTCTATGCCTTTGGCCCAAGATGCAGCCCGTGCCTGACAGACCGATTTCCTGTGCACACACACACACACACACATGTCAATATGTCACTGGAGAGATGTATGGAGATTGGCGGGATTCACAGTATGCACGTCTGGGTAGGTGCTGAAGGGCGGTGTTGGATATGCACGATGGTTCACCGTGCCACTAGATGTTGTCTTTGTAGGCTGTCCAAGTACTCTACTGGTCCAAGATCAGTGCATGTTGAGTATCCGCATTGGACACTTGTTCATGGAAGGATCGCCGGAACAAGGTGCTGTGAGAGCGTTTAGAGTAGATACAGTACTCTAAGTACATAGCAGGGTCGTGGTTTGTAGCTTCGGGCTATTTTGATTGGCGGATCGGGATTCGTTACTGCAAGGAAGCAGTCGATCGCAGCGCCAGCGATGCTCGCAACAAACAGATAGCTCTGGACTGTGGAATACAGGTCGAGTTCTTGACAGCATTCAACTCTCTCCACTCGCAATTCGTTGCTGTAGGGTCAGTATTGGACCTGGGACCTGCGGTTGAAAGGTGCGAGGGCGAGCTAGCCCAGCTTGGCGGGCGACAGGGATGGCTGAGCCATGGACCCTGACGCCACTGAACAGCACCGGAGCCTCTTTCAGTCAGGGCCAGGATTGATAGGCCACGGCTGGCGATGGAAGGGCCAGAAAGGGATTGCCTCGATATCAAAGTGGCAAAAAAGGACTCCTGTTTCCGCTGTCTTAGATGGTGCACTGGGCAGGACGGTCCAGGGTCGCAAGTGCATGTGGAGCCGAAGGTGCACTGCGGTGGTTTCGCATGAACGGGGACGACAGCAGCCAGCGGCAGCGGCAGTAAGTCATTGGGAGCTGCATGTAAGGATCTCGAGGTGGTGAGGCACACGCTGTATGTAAGTAGCAGCTGTCGATGAGCACCAGCTGTGGTAGAGACGATGGCCAAAGGCCAGCTGGATCGTGATTGAGTTTGACATGGGCAGCGGAAGCGGCGCGCCATCGAAGTTACGAGGGCGGGCGCGCAGGAGCCGCGCTAGTGGAGATCCATGCAGGGAATACGGCTAAGCTGGTGATTGATGATCTACGGGCCAGCGTGGGCTGTCGAGGTCCAGCGGGTGGTTAGGGAGGGCGTGGCAGAGGGTGGGAGGGCAATTCGAGGGAAACATGGGCCAGACTGGAGGGAAAGGCAGGCGGGATGGCTTGGGGGTGAGGTGAGCTGGCGTTCACCGACGGGGTCCCGCCGTTGACGAGCTCCCGCTGGCGACTTGACCGCTTCTAGATGGTGTGGACTAGTCGGAACGGTCGAAGTCAACACCATGGTCTGTGCGGTTTAGATGAAGGCGCGCGAAGGATGGTTAGGGTGCGCTACGGGGGTGGATTGCATGGCGCATGGGGACGGCTCGTCCAGACGACGGGCAGGATAGCAGGCGGTGCAGCGGTGCTCTCTGTCGGCAGCGATTGGCATCGGAGTTGGGCTGGGCTCTCGCTGGCGGATGACGCCTATTTTTGTGAGCGACGCAGCCACGGCGTCCGCGCAGGGCAGTGGGCAGGACAGTGGGCAGGGCGGTGGCTCGCTGGTGGCTCGCTGGTGGTGCTCTGGCGGTCGTGTGTGTAGAACGCTGGGCGGCCATCATGAGATCAAGCGCGTGGGCACGGCAGGCAGCGAGGCTAAGGGCAGATGGGACGTCTGTGGATGACAGTGGATCTTCTGTGGATGGCGTCTGCAGGCTCGGGCTTTTGTGTGCTGGTGTGCAACCTGGCTGGCTGGTCTGGGTGCTTTGTGCTTTTTGCAGCCATGACATTTGCAGCAACGAATGCGGGCCCGGCGTTGGAGCGCAGGTGAAACCAGGCATTGTGTCCGCTGCGACGCACACCAGGCCCAGGGCGTGCTTGGATGCTTGGATGCTTGGGACGAGAGCAGCAGCAGCAGCGACGGCGGCGGCGGCGACGGCGGCGGCGGAGGATTTGACGAGGCGTGTCGATTCGGCGGCGGGCTCCACCCTGGCTGGCAGTGGGTGCCTGCGTTTCCAAGGTAGGCCGCGTGCTTGCTGCCCACTGCCCAGTAGATAGATACCTACCAGCCAGTAGTCAGTCCAGCAGATGCCGTATCTAGTCCACTCCCGTCCAGAGAGGTGTATGTATGTAGGCAAGTAGGTAGTGCCCACTCTGGCACAGGGCACATGACGGGCGCAACCGCATGCTGCTGCTGCTGCTGCTGCTGTGCGGGAGGAGCAGGCAGCGTCTTCCAGCAGCGAGCAGCAAGCAGCACGACGACGACGAGATCAGTCTCGACTCGCCTTTGCTGCCTCCCGCCTGGCCGCCGCCCGTGAACTCAAACCAGTGCGTTAAGGTTTTCCCAGGCTGTTAAGTCGGCGGCGGGCCACTTTGTTGGCGTAATGCTTTTGACGCCTGCTGGGGTCTGCGCGGTCATCCTTGTCCCCTGTGGCCCACTCGTGCAGGACGCGGCGCCAGCCCATGCCCATCTGCCATCTGCCACACCTCTGCTACTCCAGCTCACCGGCTCACCGTCCTCCCCGACTCTCCTCTCTCCCAAGACACACACCCCCAGGCCCCTCTCCCCCAGCGCCGCACCGCACTCACCACCGCTGCACCCGCTGCGAAGAGACGCTCAACCCCCGCGCCCGCCCAACCCGTGGCTTTTTCGACTTTCTTGGTCTCTTGGGGCTGGCTCAACCCGCCGACACTGGACCCAGACCCCCAACCCGCCGCCTCGACCGATCTGCACCGGATAGTCGCGCCTGCCCTGGAACCCTCGCCGTCGCGCCCCAGCGCCTCGCGCCTCGCGCCTCACTCACCCTCCGCCCTCGACGCCCATGCCACCGGCCCAGTAGCCGTTGTGTCTCGCAGCCTGCCGTAGCTCTCCCTCTTCACCACACTTTCCGGCCAAGCGCTTGCCTAACCTCGCCATCCTCGCCTGCCTCGCCAGAGCCACACCCGCCCACGACACCACCGCTCTACCGCCGACCGCTCCCTCCCGCTCCCAGAGCCTCTGCATGGTCGCAGAGCACCACGACCTTCCCGCGGACTTGCGCCGCACCCTCTGTGCCGCTCGCCGTTGTGCTGCTGCATAGGCGGCCTCCTCCCTCACCACCATGAACAATCCAAACTTCGCAAACATGATGCCCGCCAACCAGCCCAACCGCCAGAACATACAGCAGATGCTGTTGAGGCATTTCCGGCAGGCCCAGGAAAAGGCCCCTCCCGGCTGGCAACAACAAATGCCCGCCGAAGAGCGAGGTGGCCTTGCTCTGCAGTTCTTCACATCCTACCGCCTGCTCAAGCCTAACGCCGACGAACAAGAGGTCTTGCGTCAATCTCTGCATTTTGAGACTACCACCTTTATTTCGTCGCCGTCCAAGGAACAGTACACAGCCACCATCCGTCAGAAGCTATTCACGATGAGCACCCTTCGCCAGCAGCAGCTGCAGCAGGGCATGAACCCGAATGCTAACAACGCCATGAACCCTATGAACGCCATGAACGCTGCACAGATGGGCATGATGGGCCAGGGAAACCCTCAGAATCCACGTCAAAACACTCCACAGCAGCTTGGACAGCCATTTCCGAATCCCCAACTACGCCAGCAAATGCAGGCGTCGGCTATCCCAATGTCACAAAGCCAGTCTTCCATGGGTGGAAATGGGCCCAGCGTGGGGAATCCTCAACAAGGTCCCAACAACACGCAGCCCGGCATGCAGCAGGGTCAGCAACCACAGCAACAGCAGCAGCAGCAGCAGCAGCAGCAACAACAGCAGCAGCAACAACAGAGCATCATCTTATCGCGCCTTACTCAACGCTTAATGGAGCAGGCGCGGCCGGAGATTCGACAGCAATTCCAGAACGAAGTCAACAATTGGCCCGAAGACAAGAAACAGCAGCTCATGAGCCGAGGTATCAATCCTCTTGCCTTTCGATTTAGGCAGCAAGCAGAGAGCATGCTCAAGACCGGGAAGATCTCACCTGGAGTCTTGGCATCACTGCAGCCGAACCAGCCGAATCAGATGGGTGCTGCTATGCAACAAGGACAAATGCCCAACCAACAAATGAACGCAAACCAGCGCCAGCCCGACCAGGCGTTCGACTTCACTGCTTTGGCAAACCAGCAAAGCGAAGCGATGCGTGTGCAAGATCAGGGGCAGCAAGTCGTCCCCGCGAGCAATAACAATGCCGCTCAAATGGGCAACTTCCCACCTGGTCAGCCACAAAATGCTGCCATCGCTCAGCGCCAAGCTGCGCAAGCTGCTGCCTTCCAGAATGTGAATGCAAATTTACAAAGACAAGCCGCACAAGCCCAGGCCGAAGCTCGAGCAAGACAGCAGCTGCAACAGCAGAACCTACAGCAGATGGGCACTCCCAATCTTCATGGTCAGCCCGGAGGCCTTAACCGTCCTTTAGGCACCCCCAACCCCAACGCAATGTCCATGCTAAATCGTGCCATGGTGCCTCCTGGCCAGCCAAACCCGACCACCCCGCAGCAACGACCACAAGCACACGTCCCCGTCATGGCGCCTCAAGGTCAGGGCCAGGCGGACCAGCAGCAAATTACGCAGTTGATGCGAGAAGCTCAGCACAGGTTGCAACAAGCTTCTGCTGGTATTCCGAACGGACCCTTGACGGAGCAGGCCCGCATGCAGATGATGCCCCCAGATCTTGACCCATTGGTTAAGCAACAATTATTGAAAGTCCCTGAGGCCAACTTCCGCCACATTCTGAATCAGTATGCCACTTCTGCCCGTCAAAAGAACATGATGTCGAACGGATTTTTCCCTGGAGGGCAACCGCCAAATGCCCTGCCCAATATGATGATGAACACCGGACAGAACGTACCCATGGGAGGCATGGTGAATGGCCTGATGAATGGCCAGAATATGGGCAATATGCGACCTGGAGGGCTTGGGCAGCCCATGCCACCTGCCATGGGAGGTCAACAAATGCCTATGGGTCAACGTCCTGGTCAGCTGCCTCATCAAGCTCGCCTGGTCCACGCACAACAAACGCTCCAACAGAACCCAGGTATCATATCAGCAACCGATGCTCATATGTTCCCACCCAGTGCATTAAATGCACAAATTAGAAACATGTTGCCCCAAGACGTCAAGACATGGGCGCAATTGAAGAGCTGGGTGCAGCAGAATTCAAATCTTGCCCCTGGCGTTGACAACCAAAAACTGCTTTTATTGCAAGTCCTACATTTCCAAGACTTGATCAAACAGTCACAGCAAAACGCTATGCCTGGTCAACGTCCCCAACCACCACCGAACGGCATGGGACCCATTGCACCTCCTGCGCAGATGACACCTGGCTCTGTTCCCAATCGGACCCCCCAGCAGCAACCCAACATGCCCAACCTTGGTGCTATCCAGGTCACTGCTGCGGAGCTCCAACAATGGCGTGCGCGATTGCCTCCACATCAAGCTGGTGCCACTGACGAACAACTCCGCAACTTCATCATGCGGGGTAAAATGCAGCAGCACCAAACGATGCTTAACATGCAGAATCAACAGCGTAATCAAGGTCAACCCCAGCCTTCCATGCCCAATCGAGTTCCACAAGCAACGCGACCGCCATCGACACAGAATCAGCAAGCCCAAGTTCCGCCGCAAGCAAAACCGGCAGGCCAGCCAGCTCAACCACCGCAACCAAATCCCCAGGGCAATAATGGCAAGGGCATAAAGAGACCTAATGAAGATAGCATGGATGTTAGCGCAGAAGGCCAGTCTCTCAATGCTGCCCCCCAAGCACCTGCGATGATCCCATCACGCTCGCAGCAAGGATTGAATCTGACACAAGAACAAATGTCGAAACTTGGTCCACAGCAGCAAGCTCAGATGCGGGCCAATCTGATGAAAGCTCAGGATGCCTCGAACAAACAATCACAGGTGCCGGTTCTGCCAAGCCAAGAAGAGATCGCCGCTAAGCTCAAGGAACCTGAGCGAGAAAAGAAATACAAGATGATACTTCAACAGGAGGAAAGCAAGCTCCCCAAGGCTGAAGTGCAAAATATCTCGCCCGAGGCGCGTGCGAGACTTCAGCAGAACATCAAGGAAAAACTGCCGCATATCAAGAAGGTGGAGCAAGCCTTGCGCATTTTCCTGATCTCTTACGAGTCGCCCGAGTCGGAAAAAGTTGCCAGGGCTGTAATCAGGTCCCGAATACTGCTTTTGAGGCAACTGAAACCAGGTGACGGTACATTGCACCCACAACTGACTATGACGGAAACCGAATTCGAGCAAAACATTCGACACATTCTTGCTTTTGTTGCTAAAGTTATGTCCCGAATGGCAAGCCAGCAGGCTCAGTCCAAACCAGGACAGCAAAACCAGCAGCAATCGCAGCGCGACCAGGCACAACCGCAGCTCAACGCGGCCAACTTGAAGATTGTTGAGCAGCAGCAACGACAGCAGAAGGCACCACCGGCACCTACGGCTTCACAACCACCTTTCCAAATCGGTGGTGCTTCACCCCAAGGCGCTCCTAAGTACTTCCCAGGAGCTAAAACCATCACTCACCTGTCGATACCCGAAAAGAAGAGACAGAAGATGGATCCCAACAGCCAGACATCGACACCGCCATCAAAGCAGTCGCCGCGCATCAGCTCTGGCAAGGGTAACTCTCCTGAGCTTAAAAGACAAGCGATGCCTGTTGTGCAAAAGCCTACATTTAGGTGCAAGGCCCCCGAGTGCGAATATTCGATGCGTGGGTTTGATACACAAGCCGAGTTGGACACTCATATCAGCCACATCCACGCGAGAATTGAGGATCCTGTTCAGTTTGCCCTAGACTCAATGGCCGAGTACGTAGGCGTCGATCCCACGACTGGTCTATTGAAGCAGGATCCCGCCGCGGCGATTCGTGATAACCGGCCAACATCCACCGCTCCCCGCGTTCCTCCGCAGCAGATAAAGTCTGGTCAAACTCCCAGTATGCCGGCTGCTGCTGCTACACCGGCAGGTCAGGCTGCAGCTACGCCAATGACCCGAATTCCTACGCAGACTGGCATCAAAGGCTCGCCCTCCACTAGCCTTCTCAAGACCCCGCAGGCCTCTGTCAAGGTTGCGACCCCTAGCACCGGCATACCTGCCAAACCGACGCCAGCTAGCCTTACCAAGGCTGTGCACAAGGAAATCGAAATGCAGGCTAAAACTGAACCCGTGGCGGAAGAGGATGCGCCACCGCTAGTGCCCGTCTCTCTCTTCGACTTTTCATACGACGACATCTACTCGGTGCTCGATACGAACAAACCGTATACTACACAGGACGTTAAGGATGAGGATAATTCATGGGTACTTCGGTCGCGACCCAGCTCACCGCTGGACACACCGGACTCCACTAGCAAAGATACTCCCTCTACACGTCAGTCAGATATCTCTGAAAACGACAATTTACAAATTAACTTAGATATCAAAGATGCCGATATGCCCGAGGCGTGGATGAGCATGACCGCCGACGTGCTCCCGCTCGACTTGATGTTGTCGCAAGACATCGAGACATTGGGTGTCGGGCTACCGCTCATGGACAACGACGACATGATGCTCTTCAACACGGACAGTGTCATGATGGATCTTGACTCCATCGATAAGGCCATGGACAGCATGGGTGGCATGCCTGGTATTTCTATTTAAGTCGGTCGCCTGGTCGATCTAACTGTGCTCATCTTCTTTCACTCATATGTACTATTACGTTTGCGACTCCTTTCTTGCATATGTGTTTCTGGTTTTTCACTTTCGTTTGGATAACAGCATGGCGCTCTTGGATGAGCTTTCTTAATTTTGTTATGGGAAATTTCTCTCCGTGTGGGCACGGTGGGCGGAAAAGGCTGGGCTGTACATTCCCCAGGAGGCTTATCTGTTTCCTTGGGCTCTGGCTATTGCCTGGTGTATATGGACTTTGGTCTTTTTGGAAGTCCCTCGGGTGATGTTTGCGATCTACTGTTTCATTGAATCTTGGGAGGCGGTTAATTATACCCATGTAGCACCCTTCTGAGGTGTCTCTTTTATTTTTTATTGCAAATATATTCAACGGTTATGTTTAGGGGAAGTAAGAGGGGGGAAGCTAGTGCTGGAATGAATGACGACGGGCTTTTTGCTTTGCACAATGGTTGAAATGATGTTGATACTTGATGTTTTACAATCATGCATGTGAGTGAGCGCGATGACTGTCGAGCCTGATGATGTGATGCCATGTACCAATTTACATCTAGAAACACATAGTTTCACGCATCTCCTACAGCAACCTGCACATGTACGTACGATCGATCATATGCGCATCCCGCCCGCTCCCTCGTGAAACCCGTCCTGCAGCCATCCGCAGCGCGCCGCCGGTTTCATGACGATATAGTTACCTGCTCATCCAGCTGCATCTGCAAGTGTGCGCTCCTTCCGGAGTTGGGTCGCCCACCTGGTACACAGCTCGACCCAGGGCCAGGGAACCTGTTGGGCATCGAGCATTCTGCCCCATTCACGCTCTTGCCTTTGTTCGCCGAAAAGAAAAAACGAGCCCGGCGTTTTTGACCCCCGCGCTCAACATTTCTGCCTGCGACTTTCACGGCATCGGGCTTCTGGAGGAAGTACTTATTCCCGAGGTTCTGCCCCGCTTTTTTCCTTTGAATCTATCTTTGTGGGCGCATGTATGTATGTATGTATGTATGCATGTGCACTTGGGGGCTAGAGGGGTAGACTAGAAACTCGGCGTAGGAGCGCAGTTGCGATGCGAAATCTTCATCCGGAGTGGGATTTGCGAGATTTCTCCGGCGAGCTACATACATGCATCCGGTGTGCTGTGCTGTAAGTAGACTAGATGGTCTACTCTATGTGAACTACGTATTTTCGCAGTGGCGAGACTCGCCCAGGCGAGCAAGGGCCAGTGGCCAGCTAGCAGGTCTAGCGAGCGACAAGGTGTGGGCGGTGTGTTCGCTGGTGGACAAGTAGCATGCAGGGCAAGCTGTGGCGAGTGCGTGCTGTGGATTACCGCTGGGCATCAGGCAGGGCGATTTATTTTAGGGCACGGGTGGCTGAAGTAAGCGGTAGGGCTGAGTTTTTCCTCGCTCTCTCCTGCGTGCTGAGTGTGCTGTAAGGATGGCAAGTTGCAGGGCTGCAGGCTTAGCCAACGACAAGGGAAGGAAAAAG
The DNA here is from genome assembly GCA_033220655.1 of Pseudopithomyces chartarum. Classification (NCBI taxonomy): domain Eukaryota; kingdom Fungi; phylum Ascomycota; class Dothideomycetes; order Pleosporales; family Didymosphaeriaceae; genus Pseudopithomyces; species Pseudopithomyces chartarum. The sequence goes on along the minus strand of WVTA01000018.1, from coordinate 896,865 downwards.
CGTAGGAGATGCACGGCACTGAGCGTTGACGGGATGATCACGTTCGAGCGAGGGGCAGAGGTTTGGGTGAGATGATGGCATCTTATGAGGGCCGAGGGAGGGGGTTAGGCCCTAAATAAAGATTATTTTGGGTCCGGTTGCACATGTGTGCGGGCCGGGTGCGTTAGTTTTCCGGTGTCGGGACGCCCCTTGGGGGGATCTCGAACGAAGGAGGAAAAAAAAAATGGGAGTTTTGGGCGGTGAGTGTGGGAACTCTGGAATGCGGTGGTGTGGGCCGCGGGTGGAGAATTTCTGGGGTAAGACGGAGGACCGAGGACGGATCGGTACGATCTTCTGAGGATTGGGCGTGCACGGCAGGAACGGGGGGTCGGGGGGTGGGTGTTCTCGTGGTGTGACTGCTCGTTCAACAATTGTTTTTTCGAGCAAGATTCAAAAGCCATGTTTCACAATAAATTGATTGAGCTTGATCGAGCGAGCGTGTGGATAATTTGCTAAAGTTTGATTGAGATAACCCTGTTGTTCAGGCATCCTTCTTGTCGACCTCTGTACGACCAAAGCCAATCTCCAACATGAAGAGCACGCGCGAAATGGCCAGGAAGTAGACGAACGGGACGTTGCCCCAGTCGATCGAGTTCCAGTCCCAGAAGCGCCAGTACACCCAGGAACCGACGGGGTGTACGGAATACAGATGGCCAAGGTCCGCGACGAGCAGGCCAAAGAGAAACGTCTTCCAGACCTTGAGATCCGTGGTCGCGCGCAGTACCAGGGCCTCGTTAATGCATAAAAGGAGGTACAGGTTCGCCAGTTGCGTCAGCACCACGGAGGTACCCAAGGGAACGGGGCCAATAGGTGCGGAGCCGACGTGCGTTAGCTGCAAATATGTTGACTGGAAATGGTGGGCGTAGACGGCGCCGACAAAGGTCGAGATGGGCTCGATGTAGAGGTAGATGGTCCGGTACAGGGCCGGGATGGGCTGGGAAGGGGTAGTTTTCGTCATGACCAGGGCAACTCGAGCGACGGGGCGGTGAGCGTGGGACTGCTGTCCAAGCAGCAGCGCAGTCGGTTAAGGGGCTAGCAGTGAATGGGAGCAGCTGCGATGGCAATGGCAGGCTGGCAGCGGGTTCCAAGCACAGACGGGGCAGCCTGCAGCATAGCGTCCGCCGTGTTGCGGTTGTGTCGTGCTTGTGGCCGGGCACAGGCGAGACGAGATCTGCAGTGTCCGCTAATTTTCGAGGCGGCGCCCTTTCACCCTGGCGCCGTCCCCAGTCCTCGGTGGCTCCTTCCAACATAAAGGCAAAACAGCAGTTCCTTCCTCAGATCCTCCTGGCACCTTCCGAGACCGAATCCTGCGCCGTTCTCCTTCATTCACCCTCGCTCCCTTCGCCCTAGTTGTGTCTGTTGTCGCTCCCTGTACTCACACCTTTTCTACCTGTAGCATTCTACACCTTGTCGTCGTCGCCGTCGCCGCTCCAAACCGATACCCACGCTCCCTTTAGACGCCTCCCCACCACCCCCTTGCCACGTCCCAGAACAGCAGTCGTACAGCAATATCGTTGCAGGAAACCGCGTGCAACCCACCGCTCCAACCGCTCCAACCGCTCCATCGACCCGCGTACCAGAGTCGGCCTGCCCGAGGTATACCTGGCCTTGGTAGCGCTCCACGCGGACAGCCGGTAACGAGACCCTTGATTACCCACCACGCATACCAACGCTCCGCTGCAGCGGAAATGCATCGTCGCCCGTCCATTGCCCACCGCCCAAAGACCTCGTCTGCCGTCGACGACAGTGCAGCGCCGTCGCGGGCCTTTGAATCGAGCATGAAGCGGACCGCCTCGCAGACCTTCAGCACCCATGGCAACGAGGCACGCGAATCCTCAAACGCGCTACGCGCCGTGCATGAGGGCATGAGCGAGGAGTTTCATTCTCACCATCAACACAGCAGCTCGCGCTCCTTGTCGCGCGCGACATCCATGCTCGAGGGCGGCTTTGGCAAGATCCGTCGAAAGCTGTCTGCTTCCTCGTCGCGCCGTCCCTCCATCACGGCCATGTTAGAAAGCGCCCCAGGCTCTAGCACGTCTGCAGCGGCTCGTAAGAATAGCACGGATATGCTACGTTTGCCTCTGCCTCACCATGACTCCGGCCTCCCCCTGTCTCAGTTGGATGCCAACACCGCCGCACCTGTTGCTGGTATCCCCAAGATGTCCATGCTCAAGCGTTTCTCTAGCCTGCGTCGTCGACCCGCCGCCTCGGGCCCATCTGGTGAATTCGCAAAGTACAATCCAGTGCCGCCCCCAATCCCTTCGGGGTACCCTTCACTTGCGCCGGGATCAGCCGCACGCCAGGCAGCTGCGGCAGCAAACGACGCTCGCATGTCACAATTACGGAAAGAGCAAGAGCAGACACGCAAGTTCCTGGAGAGCGGCACCCAACCATCTAACAACTTCGAACACGTCATCAACGACAGCGAGAGTGGTGTTGGAATGAGTTGCTCTTTGCCTATTGCACGGGCTGACAGTGTGTTGCAAGAAAAGAAGATGGGTAAGTGGGTCTTTCCTATATGCAACGTGGTGCTCCAATCAGGGTCTTTAAATATATCGTCGTAAGCTCGTTGTTGAGCCGCGCGATTGACTCTGATGGGTACCATATAGCGGAGCAGTTCTCTGCAATCTGGCTTTTGTTTATTCTCCCGAGTCACAAAATGCTAATTTCTCTTCTAGTTGATCCTCTCCAAGTTCTACCTGCTGAAATCACTACTATTATTCTGTCCAACCTCGATGCACCTTCTCTCATCCAAGCAGAACTAGTCAGCAAGCACTGGCACGACCTTGCCACCTCCCCACACGTATGGAAAGACGTCTTCCTAAGACGATTCGAACCCACCGTCCATGTTTCACCGGTTCCCATCCAAATGGGAGGCATCGGCGTGGGTAACTTCACCAAGAATGGAAAACATGCGCCGGCGCAGAACTGGAAAGCGATGTACAAGACGCGGAAAACTATTGATAGGAGATGGAAGTCAAGCAACCCCAGTGCGATTTACCTGAACGGACATACCGATTCCGTCTATTGCTGCCAGTTCGACGAGAAGAAGATTATCACAGGATCACGCGACCGGACCATTCGTGTCTGGGATATGAATACCTACGAGTGCATCAAAGTCATAGGAGGACCTACGCATCGCCCAGTCAGCAACACACCACCCGCGATGGATGTTCATCACAACAAGGTCGTCAACAACCCGTCTTTGAATGGCACACAGCGGGGCAACGAAATGTACGTGCATTGAAAGTTGCCAGTCTGTATACTGTCCGTTATGGACAGCACAGAGCTGGCGATTTTTCTCCCTACCTTTTATGAATCATACTGACTTTGAATGACTAGATACCATGTGCCAGCCGATTATCACGATGCATCCATTCTTTGCTTGCAATACGACGACACCATCATGGTGACTGGCTCTTCCGACCACACATGTATCGTTTGGGACATCACCGGAGACAACTACGTACCTATGTACAGACTCCGAGGCCACCAAGCGGGCGTTCTAGACGTATGCTTGGATGATAAGCACATCATTTCTTGCTCAAAGGATTCCGCAATCATTGTCTGGGATCGTCAGACCGGCCAGCAAATCCGAACCTTGACCGGTCACCGTGGTCCTGTCAACGCTGTGCAACTCCGCGGCAATCTCCTTGTTTCAGCCTCGGGTGACGGAGTAGCCAAGTTGTGGAATCTCGATTCCGGTGCCTCCATCAAAGACTTCCCATCCGAAGACCGAGGTCTGGCTGCCGTTGAATTCTCTGACGACGCCAAATATGTGCTCGCCGGAGGCAACGATCACGTCGTGTACAAGTTCGACGCACAGACAGGCAACACACTACATACCTCCGCCCGCCACGGTGGCCTCGTTCGATCACTGTTCCTCGATGCCTTCAACGGCCGCATCGTGAGCGGTAGCTACGATCAAAGCATCCGCGTAGCCGACTACGCCAGTGGTGCCGTGTTCGCCACGTACGAAAACTGGACGACCTCCTGGATCTTGAGCGCCAAAAGCGATTATCGGAGAGTAGTAGCAACGTCTCAGGATGGGCGGACGCTCATCCTAGACTTTGGCTGGATGGTGGATGGCGCTCAGGCGCTCGTGGGCAATGCGTGAGTGACCGCTTGCTGCGTTCGCGTCATAGGCCCCGGGCATCCCTATCCTATCCTTGTTCTCCACCCCCACTCTCGGATAGGCAATACACTGCCCGAGTGCTATTGATCCCTCTTCTTGCTTCTTGCTGCGTTGCCGTCTGTCTGCCAACTCGAGTGTCACTGCTGTTGACTGATGGCGAGCTGACGTGCGTCCTCACACAGGATAGGCATGCCGCCGTGTGCGGCCAGACGCAGGGAACGGGTGCGGATGGGGAAGAAGAAATGCCCTAAGTTGCTGTGGGAGAAGGTCCGCGTATTGGCTCGCAGCGGGTTGAAGAGGAAGATAGAAGATGTTGGGGATGAGGGTTCCATTGAGGGACTGAAGAGGCTGCGTATAGCGCAGGGAGATGATGATGCACCGACGCCGCCTATCGTGCTTTGATGGTGGTTGTTGCGGGTAGTAGACGTAGAAGAGGTATTTTGCGCTTGGTAGATGCGCGTTGGAGTGCTGATTTTGCCTTTGACTCACTCGTTTTTTCTTGACTTCTCACTCATATATCGGGCGATTTTGGGTTTGTTTGGTGGCGTTTTTGATCTGAGGAATGCGATGGGATGGGATTGTTGCATGGGATCTTTTTCTCTTTTCTGGTCTTTTTCTTTTCGTTTTCCTCAAGGGCATTTTTGTGCATATTGCATTAGACATATAAAGTGCGGGCTCTATGTAGCGGCCACTCACTATCATTAATATCTTAATTTTGCGTCCTGTCTTGTTGGACGATGTGTGAGGTGTGATGTGGTGTGTGAGAGATAGAATTAGTGGTTTGAGGCGGAATGTTTGGAGGTTGGGCAGAGTGGTGCTCGTTCTCAATGGCGATGTATGTATGTCTCTGGTCGTGTCTGTTAGGTTGTCTACTGCCTTGATAGTGTGAAGGGCGTATATAGGGGCAGTATTTCTAAAATGTACGCAATACATATCATCATCATACGTTTTCATAAAACTACCGGATAGATACACCTCCAGCTGTCCCTATTTCCTAAGGCTGTTGATGAAAGGGTTACAAGACTCTGTGGCCTACGAGCTGGTCAGCGCATGGTGAGCTCCAACGGTCAGTCATATTACATTTTAGGATGACATGTATATATATGTAAAAGATGGGATGAATACATTGCGTTGTAGACGCTATCTGTCTAATATTGCTATTGATATAATCTAGTTAAGTTCGTGACGACATTGGTGAGATTACTAGGTGATGTTTTTTTTCTTGTGATACTGTTGGTGAGAGGAGTGCGAGGGGATTGGGACTGCTAGATGATTAGCGAACGGTGAGCTGCGGAGGAACCGTGAATTCAAGAAGCTGAGCAGTCCTGAAGCCGAGTAGTGCAGAAGCTGAGTAGGGAGTTGCGAGGTTTTGACCGGTCCCTCTTGAGTATTCTGCGCAACTTGCAAGCTCGATTCCAAGGTTGATAACATATCGTCCTCCAATAAACACATATCGGATGCAATGATTGAAACAATTTGAGAATTTTAAGTTGGGCTGTCCGGTCTACCTTCCTTTAGGATGTTGTGTAACATTACTTACATCGTGATCCCGATCCTCCTGGTTGGCGAAGGGCACGTGATTGACACGAAGCTGGAGCCGGAAGCGACGACTTGGCTCAGCCTCGTTGCCTCAAAGCCATCTCTTTCAGCTTCTATTACTCTTGTCTAGAGACATTTCAGTGCATATTGTAACCGCACATCTATCGTTATTTGGATATCTTAACGTTAAGCACCATGAATGATACAAGCACAAGTCCAGCGCTGGGTAGCGATCACCTGGAGTACGAACGCTGGAAGCCTACGCGACTTGACCACAGCAAACCCTCCATTCGTCTCGTATGTGTACTACAAGTCTCAGGATTAGTTAGATGCGAGATGCGCCATGAGACAATGACGACGAACTATACGTGCTTGTCGTACAGATGGGGTGATGATGACGCATCTCATCTGATCTTAATCAATGGAAAAACAGCATTGGTTCGCCGCAATCTTTTCGATTTCTTAGAAACACAAAGGCGGGTCAGTACAGCCACAAAAACATGGCTCTGGATTGACGCATTGGTAAGTCCCATGAACGTGGGTCGGGTGGATCAGGCCGTGTAAAGGAATGTAGTTCTTTACAAAAGCGAAACGTGCTTAAAGCACTGAAATATGCTTGTGGAGCGCACACTGACTATTTTTCTGTTGCAATAATAGTGTATTGATCAATCTCATGTGGCAGAGCGAAACCACCAAGTACGGCAGATGGGCAGCATCTATTCTCAAGCCCAAGAGGTGATTATATGGCTTGGTTCAAATCCTCTTCTCAATCAGATATTTCTTACTCTTCGAAAGGAAGTTAAGAGTGTCACATTTGGTGAATGGTGTGCTGTGAGACGTCACTCTGCGTCTCTTGTCGACCACGTTCTCAACAACGAATATTGGAACCGTGCATGGATTACACAAGAGATTTTTCTAGCACGAAAACGTGTTATATTGCTCGATGACGAGAAGTTCTTGTTCAACGAATTGATCGACATCATGGACTTTTACTATCTGCCACGAAAAACTGCTACAAGCTTTTCACGAAACGTTGTACCACAGGAGCAAATAATCGGTGCTCCTCTTAAAGATCTCCTCGCCCGATTTGCCGACAAGCAGTGTTCCATCCCACGAGATCGTGTCTTCTCGCTCCTCTCGCTTTGTAAAGGGGGTTCCAGCTTCAACATCGACTACAATCTATCCGATGCCAAGATTTTGGCTCAAGTGTTGAGGCACGATGGAAATCATAACTGTCTATGCACTGCCATAGCAATAGCGAAAAGTGCCGATCTGATTGATTTAACTTCTTCACAGGATTTTGTTCACGGCCATGACAGCCACATGGAAGAAACAGGAGCTCAAGCGCCCACTCAGAACAACTTTGTAGAAATGGATGTATACCCGAACTCCATCATATGGGAAAATATGTGTATGAACTACGGGAGGCTTGACGATCTTATACTAATGGACGGGCATGAAATGACGTTCGATCGTTGTGTTTGTTTCGATACATGCTCTTCACTTGGGCCTATCAGAATATCTTCAGGCTCGTCAATGTATCTCACGGACGATGTATCTGTGTGGAACCAGTCACCTAAAAAACAGAAATGCGAGCGACTATGCCGGTACGGTGACGGCATCGAGATCGTCCTGAAAGGCCAGCCACGGACAACCACCAGTGCTCAGAAAAGCTTTGAATATCTGACGAGACGCGTTGAAGGTGAATTAAGGAATAAAATACGCTCAGGAACAGTGATATATATTGGCTTCAAGCCGGACATGTCTTGGAAGGCCGAGGTTATCGAATCCTTCAATCTATATCGGTCACGATCTATGCTCAGAGATAGAACGTAAGTGTCGCAGATGCAATTCTCGTCAACTTATTTCTCCTACGGTACTTAGACTTATACAGTGCAGTGACGATTTGTTCCAGCATGACGATGAGACCGAAGGCAAATGGACTATGCGTATTGCGTTCCCAGTGCTGTCCAAAATGATGTCTCAACCAGCTCGAACGCAATACGAAGAGAGTCTTTCAAGAAGTTATGGGTGTACTCTACCTGGCGCCAGAGACAAAGCACTACTGAATCATGTACATTGGCAAGTAGCTCAAGAGAGAGTTGGGCCTGAAGATGTGGGTCCATGGCGTGTGTTCGAGGTTGGCTTTGTGCCAACCTATTGGTAGTTTGTGGATCAGCGACAGTTGAAATGAAGTATTCAATATCTTTCGAATTGCCGGTTGGGTTTCTACATCGTCGTTGTGGAGAGATCTAATACTTAAAGTCGGCCTTACAGGTACGTACCATGTAGGGAAAGCCATAACGAACCAAATTATTGCATTGCGATCAAACGGAAGAGGATTTGGTATCTCACTGATATCAGTAGGTCTTGTATGTATGAAACGTCCATCATGGGGCCCATTCGGCCGTTTATGTACTTGAGAGCCAGACATCGCCTGTTTGAAGACATGTATGCGAATGTTTACAAAAAATCTTCATTATCGCACAAGTATGGCTTGACATCGATGCAATGCTTCACGGAAAGGAGATGTCCTGAAGTTCTAACGCACAGGGTCATTGACGATAGCAATACTACTCTCATTAGGCTGCCGATTGACCGCATCAATTCCATTTTGGATTACTACAACACTTTGAGTGAGTAGAGTAGGGACATCATACATGCGTTTCTGAGCGTAGTTCATTTCGCTGAAGGCAGTGAAGTTCGCTTTTTGTTTCACGTATACATCATGCATTCAGATCCCATAGGAATAGCGGTGAAAAGAAAGTGGCAGGTACTAGTCCAGTGTGGTCCCCAGGCCACCAACTATCGATACCGAGGTGATGTATCAGGCTATAACTCCGAATCGAATCGGGTGTCCTGTATAAACGATTATCCTTCCCAGAACCACAGTTAATTAATCTTGAAACAAGAACTGAGGTCATCATACGACGAACGGGACAGGTAAGGGTCCAGTGAGGACCCACACCAAGCATTCTACTCTCTGGCCCCGTACTTCGAAAAACGTGCGGAAAAATCCAAAGCAGGTTCGAATGCCGATAAGTGGATTGAGATGCCGATTTGAAATCCACTCACCGGCATTATGGAACGCTGGCTCGTTCTAGCCCTGCGAACAACCAAAGACAGGGTCCGTGACCACCGAAGCATTGAAGATTTTTTTGAATAGTATCTATACAGTCTTATCTGACAGCGGCTGTAATGCCTGTAGTACATTATGCCTTTGTTGATTGTCGTATCTAATGCGCTAACAGAGTCACAGTTCCACAGCAATATGTACCCTAACTTCGACGTCGAATCTGGAAATCGTCTCGCAAAGCCAAGCCATTCGCTTACGACAAGGAACACATCGAAGCCAGAAGCCGAGGCACTCAAAAACATGCATATTGGTTGCTGGCAGCAAAACTGTGGATTCTGTGCCGTGGGGAGTATTCTACTCTTGGTGGGAAATCCAGTTGCGCAGGAGCGCATGCGGAACGGCAAGGATCCGGGCGATCCACAACCCCATATTAATCTCACTAGGGGCAGTTAGGCTCCAGTCTTTCCAAATGAGCGGATAGTGTTCCCGGTGTGGTCTGTGCAGTGGAGACTTCTGACATTGTTTACAGTATCGACCTGATAGAGTAGCACCTGTTGGGCGTTAAGTTAATTAGAGCTGGGAACTGTTAAAGATTCTCGGTGCAAAGGTAACTCCGTGTGTGGCAAAAAATGTAATGAATGTTTGTGGCGTAGTGGAAAGGGGGGCTGCCGATGCTTTTTCCTATTGGGTACCCAATTCAGCTTTCGGCTACATCCTTTCCTTTGATCTACACTCTATAGCATGTACATATCACCTCCTGTTATTGAAATACGCGACGAAAATGAGCACGTAAAGCTAACAGAATTACACTGGAGTGCGACTGTTGCGAGAAGGATGCAATGGATTCTAGTGCTATTGCTCCTATAGTAAAAAGCTCAGTAGAAGTTCTTAGATTCCCACATGAAATTCGTAATATTTCATAATTTCCATCTACAAAAATCGACCACGATATCCTTTAGTTGAGCTGAGCTTGTGCCGCCTTAATAGCAGCGTTGATGGGCGCAAGATCAGTGAAAGACACCTGCCGTTTCGAGGGTCTCCAACCAAGTTCAACGGGAAGACGCTCAAATGTCAGCCACTCTCCGACCCAGGTCTTGAATGCCTTGAGCTCAGTGTAATCAACACCTTCGGTACCGGCTGCGGGGACAGTGCCGTCCATCATGAGTGCGAGGATGAAACCAGCCTCACCCTGGGCCGGGCTCTGCTGTGCCGCCGTCAAGGGACTTGTAAGCTCGACACGATGACGCGAGGCACCGAGCGAAGCTGCCGTGATGTATTTCTTGTCTTTGCTGTCGGCTAGCACAGCCTGGACACGAGAAGGCACCACCGTGTTGCTGTTGTCGGCGCGGGCCAGCGAGGCAGGGCGCTCGAGGCCAACCGTGCGGTTGTTTAGGTCCGCCAGGTTGATGGTGGTTTCAGCACCAAGCGCTGCAAAAGCACCGTTCGCAGGGATGATACCGACTTGGGAGTCCCAGCCGAGGGCTGTGTTGATGGCTTCACCGAACTTCTCGATAGTGATGTTACGACCATTACGAGGACTGGAATCAACGTTAGTCATGTCTCAAATGCACGTGTTTTGCTCCATTTGAGCAGTGACTTTGGTTACACGTACAGATATCCGTGGTTGGCCAAGGTATTCATCATAGGGCAGGGTCCGCGAGAGTCGCCTGGGCCAGCGGGGATCCATTTCTGGACTTTGAAGTCGTCGGCTTGTCGTGCTTGGCTAGGCAGGGCGGCAGCCGTTGCCACCAGGTAGTAGAGTGTGTCAAAACGCATCTTGAAGGCGAAATAAATTCGGGTAATTGGCTGGGATATGAGGACACGACTCTCTATGAACCTGGAAAGACTTGGATGGTCGACAACGCTTCCAAATTCTAAATGTGCTGAGCTTTTCCATCTTTTATATACAGATCGGCAAGGGGCACGAGAGCCGTTCCCTGCAAAAAGCCAGTTGCCAGTCTCTACTCGTACACACGTCGACGGTGTGGCGGGCCGAGTCAGGGGGGGATTGCTAAGTCAAACTGTACTTAGTTACGGGTAGCTTAACCCTATTGAATTTTATATTACAGTTTTCCCTATGATGCTAACCTTAATCAGTTTGAGATAGTGATGTATGGTAACAGACGTAGTGGGATTTGAACAATGCCATGGTGGCCGCGCTGTCCACCCGAATAAATGAAGTTGCGCAAGGGCATCGGTGTATGGTGGCGAGACTAGGTCAGGCAGCTAGCACGGGGCCAGCCGACATGCCGATACCTTCGGGTATCGCTCAAATTTCCGCCCCACAAATTGACCAACCAATCATGGAACTGCTGATAACAATATATAAAACAAGAAGCTTAGCCTTTATGAGTATAGTTACAAAAAACTCCAGGGTACTAAGAGGAAATTCGAGCGATACTCTAGGAGTGGTATGCGGTGTATATTGTACGCCGCGGAGCGCCATGTCCCGGTGGTATGATCAAGTTGTTCTACGGACTTACTCGTGGACAACGACTCCATCCTTTGTGTCAATAACCAGCCCATATGTCCTCGATCGCATGCCAGGTATGTTGTGGCAGAGCTGTACTGCCCTTCAGGCCTTTTCATGGAACAAAACGAGAGCTGACTCTTCTCTGAGAAATCTAAAACTAGTAAAATTCGCTGTCTGTAAAGACCGACGAAATGTGGGGATAACAGTCAAAGCTCATCCACATCACATAATCCAACAGCTGAATGCTACTCTTGATGTGTCCGCTAACTGTATTCTGTATCTGCCCCGGACCGGGAATCAATATGTCCCCGGCTAAGTCTTCGACCAAACATGCAGCATTTACCGCACACGTTTCCAACGCTCACGGCATAGCCGAGGTCTATAGCAGCAAAAGAGAGGCATAGTAGCAATCTTGAAGCCACAATATGGTCGGTCGTTGGGATGTTTTCCATATAGCTCCGCGTCTTCGATCATCGAAGATCAGTGGCTCGGCGCGAAAAAGCGCAGTGCTGTGAAAGGAAGATCCAGGATGCGACGGTATCGCTCAGACACCACACGACCACGGGTCGTCATTTAAAAACTGACCATTTCCCCCGGTAATAGAAACAAGAAGAGCTCTTTGCTTAGCCGTGTTGTTCTAGACTGCACGTGCCAGCCGTAACAGTGGATGATACCAGAAAGACAAAAAGAGCAGAGCATGCGCATCAACCGGAGCCAGGGTCTGGCCCTCGGATTTTTCGGACGGGCGTTGGCTAGATCTGATGCGGACCGAAAGCCAAAGTTAAAATGATCATGTAGGGCTATGTTCCAGAGCCCTACAATAACATGAGAGATAGTGAAGGTGGTTGATACGAGAACAGATTGTCCCATCATCTCTTCCGAGCTTCACTACCTATTTCAATCAGTGTACCCCATGGATTCGGGTTAGACCGTTCTGTGTCGAACGACTCTCGATACCCAAGTAGAATTCCACCAGTGACAAAGTCGGCCAATCACGTCACACCCTAATTGACAAATGTTGATGAACGGTACACTAGTGTTGACCTAGACTGTAGTATACAGAACACGAGCCTACTTGAATGACTCTGTTGCGCAGTTCTCAAATCGAGATGCGACTCAGAAAACGTCACTAGAAATACTGGAAAATATGTCCTATAATATCTTGGTCGGGCCCAATAGTTCGCTATTATTTCTCATAGCCTTCCCTACGGCACCTTTGTTGACCAGTTTTCTGTCTTCTTATTTGTGTAGTTTATACAAGCTGTGCTGATACGTTACAACGTAAGAGACGAATATGTTCACCCATCCACTGTGCCAAAATGTCAGCCAGCGCCATGAAAACGGATAACTAGATCCACGGTCCACCCTAGTGTAGACATCCAGTGATGATGAATGCAATTTTGCCGAACTAAGCCGCCTTCTTCGCACTCCTTCAGCTCATGGTAGGCCTCAAACCTCGGTGCCGCCGACGTGCTTTGATGTTTGATTCGAAGCGAACTAGTGAGACCACATCCCATATGATGCGATAGCCAGTCATAAGAGGGAATGAAAGAGCTCCAATCTTCACTACCATGATGGAGATGGCTGTAATTATCATCAACAAGGAAGTTAGTGAAATCTTTGTAAGATATTCGCGAATCAAAATAGACGGCACGTTAAACAGCACATTCAATACGTGTTGAAAATCACTGGTGGTGTAAGTTTCGGTGAAGATCTCTGGATTAGAAAGCAACCTCTACCATTGGTAAACTTGTATTTGTAATTGTTCTTGCATTCACTAAAGGCGAAGGAAGATTTAGGGGGCGTTGAGATTTCTGTCGAAGGTTAGCAAGTGCTCGAAGTTGACCATGTAGTAGCTATAACGACAAGAAGTGAGTACTTACGCTAGATTGCTAAGTATCTACTATCATAGTTGTGTTCGGAGTACCAGAGGAGGCAAGCCAAGAATTCGCAAACAGTCAGCCGATGATATTGTTTTTGATTAGCTTTAAAGCTGTCTTTTTCATCAATTAAAGACCTGAGCTTGCATTCTACGAGGCCGCACTTCAACAGGGGTGCTTCTGATCTTGCATACTTAGCTGATGATGACTGATAGCGCTGTAGTGATTCCTTTGCGGTTTGTCGATTTTGCCTCACAACTGCCATGCATTGTGCTGAATACAAAATAGCATGGTCTCAGAAGTCTCGGGTAAACGAAGAGTACCATCAGCAATTGCCCCAGGAAGCTACAGCCGCTAAGGTTATCCGTAAGTAGCTATTTAGTTCAGCTTTCAAGGGAGGGCTAGGATGTTTACACGCAATACTGGAAGAACCTTAGAAAACTTGAACTAAGCGGGTCTACGCAGAATCATGAGATAAGTGAATTCTCTCTATAAACAGACTAGCGCTTGTAACTTATATCGTTATTTCATTGTTATCGAACTTACACTATATATGACGCTGTTAGACATGTTGTCTTAACCCAGCTATTAGTATACAGTGAGGCAATCTTTGAAGTGTTTGTCAATGTATTAACGGATGAAGCTGACTGAGAATTATATCCACTATACGCCTACAGACAGGCCACATCTAGGCTGTCTTCAGCACGCCGTTACCGCCTTAAAACGCTGATTGAATCAACTATACCCGCAACAACAGCCTTACATTCTTTCACGGTGCAGATCAACCGGCACAGATAGCCTACTCGACGTTCTGTCTAGATGCAAATGGACTGATCGTAGGTCACGTGACCATCACGGCCAGTCGCCTTTGCATGCCCCCGCAAACATCTTTGTCTACATAAAGCATACTTTATCGACACCCTTCTCGATCTTTCCTGTTCAGTCGCTTGCCGTATCCTCTTGTGTCCCTTAAGATAACATCAAACTGTGCATAATTGTTTGCCTTATGAGTCCAAACGCCATCGAATAACACTGCTCAGTTGGAAAAAAAAAAACACATATTCACCTGGGTTTGCAAACTGAATACCAGCAATATCTTCAGTTCAGGGTGTTTCTAGTCCTCTGAAACTCTAATGGATCGCGCAACACGATCTATGAACTGGCGTACAGACCGGATTCATGCATCCAAAGCTTCGTCTGACCAGCACACTCCACGACAAGAGAATCGCTACCGTGAAAAATTGCGGCGACAACAATCCCAAAACCACAGGCGAGACCAGCTGTCTATCCGTGAGCCTGCAAATTCCTCCCGAGTGTACGTGGGAAACTTGTCCTACATAGCACAAAAGAAAGACATCGAAAACCTGGTCGCAGATGCCGGCTTAAACATGTACGTACCAATATTATTCGTATTCTATTCTATCTATCGATCGCAGTCTATGGTATGTCACAAAAAGGCTGATATGGGAACAGAACCAACATTGACATATCCATCGATCGGTTCACCAACCGCAATCCATCGTACTGCTTCGTCGATCTCGCCACACCCGAAGCAGCGACCGATGCCCTGCACAAACTCCCCGGAATAATGCTCCTAGGGCGTCCTGTCAAAGCCAAACCTTGCGTACAGAAGCATGGCGAGTCCAAGGATGTGACGCAACTCCAAGCCACACGCTGGAGCTTCACAAACGGCCCAAAGGATAACCCCCGTGGTAACGATCTACTCCTGCCCATCCGCGAAAGGAGACGAGTCATTGTCAGTGGGCTGCCTAAACCGATCGATTAGGCGACTTCTGATGCTGAACTTCGCGAGCTGTTCGATGGTTTCGAGGTTGAAGCGATTTCCAAGGTGAAATGGCCGCAGGAGGTCGACCATGATGCGAACATGAACGTGCGATTCGCGTTCATTGATTTTAGAAGTGCCGAAGAGGCAAACATAGCGGTGTATCGTTTGAATGGTATGAAGCGGTGAGGAGGTACTTTACACCTGGCGGTGGCTCGACGCAATCCTAGCAACATGTTTGAGCGTGTAGTCCAGGCGAGCGCGGAGAATATGCATGAAGACAAGCTATGATGTAGACGAAGACAAGAAAGTCGAATGTGTAGGATGTCTGGCTGCAAATTCGTCATGCTGTCTTGTTTGGACCGCAACAAAAGTGCCTTTAGATGTGTTCACAGTCCATCCCATCCCGGCATCGGCGTGACAGGAAAACTATCCAAAGCAGAGCTATTGAAACCGTAAAACATATCGTCAAAGGACATGGTACCATCTCCTGTAGGTTGATTGAAGCCTGCGTTAATCCAGACTCTATTGAAATCGGTAGATAAAGCGTCACCGTTCTGATATGGAACAGTGGGCGTAGCATTTCCACTTCCTGTGGAGCTTTGTGGTTGCATTACCATGTTTGCGTAGCCAGGGAGTGTGACCCCTCTCAATTGCGGGGTCTCGGGTTCTCGGACGAAGGTCTGTATGATACTATCGATGTCAAGATCATGCAATCCAGGTTCTGGACCTAACATTCCACTCTGAACTGCAGTCAGATTATTACGATCAGTCCCTTCGTGACTTTCTCTGTCGATATGAATTTCGCTGTCACTGGGGACGTGCACCCCCAGTCTCTTCATAAGGTTCTGAACAAGGGCATTGGCACGCCTGACGGCAGAATTAGTTTGCTGATTCTCATTAAAAACCGCCAGGCATGTTCCCAGGTTCTTGTGTGCGTCTGAGCCAACGTCTCTTTTTGCTGCGATGCGTGCATGAATAGTGGCAGCCATGTATGTAGCATACGAGATGAGATAAGGTGCTCGTCTAACACTAAAAGCTTTATCATATGCTCTTACAAGTTGGACAATGGAATTAGCAGCCGTTGCACATGCTCTTAGCGAGTTAGCGGAGACACTCCGAGACTTGTGGTAATGATGGCCATCCGCAATGAAGGGATGATGTAAAAGGATCACTAGCACGTGATACAATGCACTGTCGGTGTTAGACCTGATCTAGAAAACGCACATAGAGAGTACCCACTGTATATTCAGAACATGCGGTGGTGGAGTGAGCGATAAATCCTGCACATTACTATGAAGGTGCTCAGGCAACGCATGATACCATTTGGTGAGCCTGGTATTGATTGCTTCTAGCTTCGCCAAAAGCTCTCCTGGCGTATTATTAAAACTCCTCTCCGTGTAAATTGTGCTCAAAATGTCGCTGAGAATCACCGATAATTTGCAAAGATACCGGAATGTTGACACAGTGTAAGAGGGGGACCCTGGATAAGCTACGCTTGGTTGGGACGAGTACGCAAGAGGAGTCCACGGCTCAAATTCCTCGAAAGTGTCCAGGAACTTGATAGGCACCAGCGTGTCAGACTCTTTCATGGTGACCGGTCGGCCTTGGTACAAGCTCTGGATCTTGTCCACCACTGCTTCAGAATCAACAACATTGCATAGAAAATTCAGCTACTGACTTACCGAAAGCGGCCCAGAATACGCGCCGCCGAATCTCTGAGTCTTCGTCCGAAAACTTACGATGACTCGTGAGCTTCGGCGCCTCAACGTGCATGCCTAGATCAACAATCATACGGAAGGCTAGGCCAGCATACAGCCAAGCAGCGCTTCGTTCATCGCCAAGGGCAAAGAGAGAGTTAGTCATGATCAAAAGCGCCTGAATAGTAGTTATGTCACTCTTATCTAGCGCTCCACCTAGTAGCTCGCGAACTCTCTGTCGGAATTGCCAACCTGCAGTCCGAACATTGTCGCGCTCTCGTCTCAACTCTTGCCGCGGACTGAACTTAGCTGCGCTAAAGTATATGGCGTTCAATAGCAGTTTTGAAAAGTAGGGCCCGTTACAGGCCATGTCACGCATGAAAGCTGGCCGATACGTTATCAAGAATGAGTGATGTTGGCGATTCCAGTGCAAAGAAAGCAGGTGAAGACCCATTTCGGGCTCAACACCGTCAAAGTCTAGCTTTCCTAATCGAGCATTGACTTGTTCAAACTGTCGCTGGCGCGCTGATTCTGCAACAAGACCTTTCTCGATCCATTCTTCGGAAGCCTTCGAACTAGGAGCAGCGTCCTCGGACATCTTTGAATTCGGAGTACCTACTTCAGACGATACGTTGCCCATGTTCGAAGCGTCTGGAGTGGTTGCCGCGGGAGTACCATAGTCAGCCGGCTCCTCCCGATGTACGTTTCGCACGCGGAGGCTGTTGTCAATGGGTGCGTAGTTGCAAGTCTTCCCATGCATCTTACAATTCATGCATGTGGGTCTCTCAGTGCTGCATTTGATCTGCTGTGGTCAGCGGAACTCATGTCACGTGCTTTGACGTCAGTGGTCAGCTTGTCCGAACCTTTCTCCGTCGACAGAAAGTGCAGGCTTCTGGCGAGCGTTTCCATTTTCGTCCTTTCGTCGGACGCATGCTTTCGCGGGGTTCCTCCATGATGCTATTTTGTCCGGGGAGATAAGGGGTGATGGTCGTGGAGTAGCCAGTTGAAGGGTTGGGACGAGTTTTGCCGCGGGAGCGCACGTACCCGCGGCACGGCTCCACTCGCCCTCACTGGCGCAGGCACTTTCTGACTTCAGCCATCATCAACTCCGTACTCAACGACTCCTACGCATACACACGACATGAAGTCCGTAATGTGCTTAAAACAGTCTGTAGTCATAATGTCTCTCCACATATCCCAAATTGCTCAGTGCCAGAGCTTTCAACATGGAGAAGCACTCATCACCTGTTGTCGTCCGCCTTCCTTTCTCTACATTCGTTACAATTAGTCGGCAGAAAAAGCCTTCTAAGCATGAAGTGGTCGTGCCTAAAGGAAAGAAGCTGTCTGCTGGGGTCACAATGGCCTCTGCTGCTGTTGCCGGAGCCGTGGAAGCAACAGCCACCTACCCCTTTGAGTTCGCCAAAACACGCGTTCAACTACACACGGCCCCAAGCGTGCACAAGAATCCATTTTCAGTCATTGCCAGCGTTTTGAGAAATGAAGGGTTTGGTGCTTTGTACACAGGTTCGCATTCTCTGGTACTGGGCACAGCATTCAAGACTAGTGTACGCCTCTGGTCGTTCTATCACATCCGCAACCAACTGGCCGACGAAAACGGCGGTCTCTCTCCAGCGAGAGGGATATTGGCTGGCGTACTGGCTGGTACTGCTGAGAGTATCTTTGCTGTGACGCCAACAGAGCGAATGAAAACTCTTCTCATCGAAGATGCAAAGAACAAACATAAACTCTATCACTCTGAGTTCCAAGCCTTCAAGCTCATGCTCAGAACACATGGACTGTCCAGCCTCTACCACGGTTTGGTATCAACTACCTTGAAACAGGCTTCGACATCTGGCATCAAGATGGGTTTCTACAATGTTGAGAAAGAAATCGCTCGCAGGAACGGGATACAACCGAGTAGCCCACTGACCTTCCTCATGGGTGCACTTGCGGGCACCGTGACGGTGTATCTGACGCAGCCGTTTGACACCATCAAGACTCGATCGCAGAGTGCACATGGGGAGACCATGCGCGAAGCATGTCGCAATATCTTATACGAATCTGGGGTTCGTGGATTCTGGGACGGCAGTACATCGCGACTGGGCAGATTGGTCGTCAGTACTGGTATCATATATACAGTGTTCGAACAGGTCTCTGGTTTGCTTACCTCGGGCATACGTCTGATTGAAAAAGATGACCGCACTTAGATTCGAGCCCACCTAAATTTAATAAAACAAACTGCAATAAAAAACGAGCACGAAGATGGCTATACATGCCATATAATATCGAGCCATTTGAGATGACTCAGCTGTTTCGTTATAGTCGTGACAGACTTAGTTCAAGATAGCGACAGCAATCAGCGTGACAGTATAGAGCTCATCAGCTGAGGCTGGTGATGTCATGTACCGCTGTGCTAGTTTGACATGAAGATATAACAGCGAAATGATCAGCTGCTAGGATAGGTAAAGTAGGATGAAGAAGATTGGAGTGGACCAAAGCAGAACGGACAGGGAATGACGAGAAACAAGACGACTGGCGCGTGTAGCGCTAGTATTGGAAGAGGATATAGGCTTTGGATAATATACGAGACCAAGACGGATAGATTCTGTCCCATACATTCACTAGAGCATTCCCAAATAGATTACTTGAACGCTTCACATGTTCACGTTAATGAATTCCGTCGCCATAGTGTCCATTGTATGTGCATTCTTCTACGCACTCTCACACGTAAATACCTAGCTTGCAATTTGCCGTCTATTTAGCATCGCTATAGTCCGATCCAGTCCCTCACAACGTTCACAATCAGAAACGAAACCCGCAACCATCACCTCCCTGCACGCCCCCACCTCATCCCCTAAACTCCTCCAACCTCCTCCTCTGCCTCCCCTCCCCATCGAAATTCCCCTCATCCAACCACCCTTCAAACCCCCTCTTCACCCCCTCCCACTCCTCATCCACCACCGAAAACCACGCCGTATCCCTACTCCTCCCCTTCAACACCATATGCCTCCTAAACAACCCCTCATACACAAAACCCAACCTCCCCGCCGCCCTCTTCGACGGCCCATTCAAATCATTGCACTTCCACTCATACCGCCTAAACCCCAACGTCTCAAACACGTACCTCGCAAGCAGGTACTGCACCTCGGTCGCCGCGGGCGTGCGCTGCAGCGCGGGGGTGTACAAGATGGAGCCTACTTCGATGACGCGGTTGGGGAGATTCATGTTCATGAGGGAGATGGAGCCCACGGGTTGGGAGGTCGACTTTAGGATGATGGTGTAGGACCAGGGGTTTGTGGTTTGGGCGTTTTGGGCGAGGGAGGAGCGGTAGGAGGGGAGGGAGGTGGGGGGTGAGTCGAAGAGGTAGGTGAATAGGTGAGCATTTTCTGGACCGGAGACTTGCGAGTAGAGGGCGTCAGCGTGGGAGGGGTCGACGGGGACGATGAGGACGTGGTGGCCTTCTAGTTGGATGTCGTAGGAGGGTGGGGTGGCGGGGGTGTCGGGGACGAGGGGGCCGAGTTGTTGGGTGGGGGGTGAGGTGGACATTTTGGAGCGTGAGTGGAGGTGGGAATTGGCAGTGCGGGATTGGTAGCTTTAATGCAGGTACGGGTGTGACTGGACCCTGATGACTGGAACGTGAGGATGGTGTTTGGTGCGGGGATATCCGCGAATATCCCGCCAGGGCGTCTCTGGCGTTAGGAATCATACAGGAGCTTTATACAACGTGCCTCTGCATCCTGTGTCTTCTGTATCAAGACTAGAGTGCCGTTAGATACTTGGTGATAGGTGCGTTGTGCAACAGACTGGTCGAATGAACTGGAGCTAAACAACACCACAACCAACTACCGATTATTGCGCGACCGTTCACCAATGTTACTCTGCATGCTTACCCACCCATCTACGTCAACTCATACATCCAACCCTATGACCTCACACTTCCACTTCTCCCAACATCCCACTCTTCACCCCCAACCAACCAATCACCACCCCATCTCCCCCATCTACCACCTCAGCCCCTCCCCAAGCAACACCCCATACCAGCACATCCCCAAAAACCCCACCAAATTAACCAACGAGCTCACCCCATGCAAAATCCCAAACCGCCTATTCAAAGCCTCCATCTCCTTACTATGCGGCCCCTTATCATAACTCTTCTTCCCATCCCTCGTCTCCTGGTGCTTCCTCACCTTCATGATCTCCGTCGTCTGCGGCCCCACATACAAGAGATTCACCAACCCCGTCACGAACATGGTGCCTATCAGCCAGCTTGCTAGGCCGTCGCCGGTGGCGGGCTGGTGGTAGAGAGAGGTGGGGCCCGAGGGGTAGGTGAGGGCCATGATGGCGGGGGTGATGGATTGGAGGGCGAAGTAGGTGGGGAAGGTGTGCTTTTGGAGGGTGGAGAATTGGGGGCGGGGGAGGACGCGGAAGGCGATTATGCCGCCGATGAAGGATTGGAAGAGGGTGCTTCCTAGGAGAGTGCCATAGCTGGGGAGAGTTAGTGGGTTGGGGATGGGTTGTGGGTTGTGTGGGTGGGATACCTGAGGAGGTGGTAGGCAGCTGGGTTCTTGAAGGAGGAAAGCGATGCCATGGTGGGCTGTGGGGATGGGAGGTGTAGGAGGCAGATGCTGTGTGGGTATTGACAGGTAAGGTCTAAGCCAAGTAGATGGCAGACGTTTCTCTACGTTGGCCTCGTGCACAGAGGAGTGTCTGAAGTACCTCCAGAGGATAAGCTCGAGCTCACGATAGATGAGACCGAGGCTCGTTCGATGCTTTGGATGACGCGCAGACACGCGACAACAGCGCTAATTAACGCCGCTAGTCTTCTGGGTTATCTCCGTTTCCACATCACCGCCCCACTTGATATTAAATTCGTCACGCTTCAGTAGTCTACACGCTTAATGGTTGCGCCGCTTCCAATAATGGATTCCATACATTACTTCATCTTAACTCTGTTCGACCGCCCACCCTAATGCTCCTCCCCTCTCTCACAACACTCCGACGTCCCGCCTCGCATGAGCTCACGCCAGAGGACATCTTCGAGAGCAGCCTCGGGGGCGTCTTCGTAGATGACTTGTACGTTCAACCTCGCTTTTCCTGCCCTATATGTATATAACTAGATTCATACATTCAACAAGTTATCATCGGTTCATCAATACCCTTACTAACCCATACTTCCACCCAGGCAAAACCTTCACGGCGACTCCGACTCCACCATCGTATACCGCCCCTCCAACCCCGCCTACCAGGAAATCGAGCTCCGAACCGCTTACATCAACGGCGAAGAGCAACGCCGCAAATTCGCCCACTATCTCTGGAATGCAGGGATCTTGATGGCTGAGTTGATGGGGGGACGTCCGAAACCCGATGTGGTTGACGTGCGGCCAAAGGATCAAGGTTGGCACGAGAACATGACCTGGGAAGAGGGGCAGTGGTGGACACCTGCAGAGGAAGAGCAGAAATGGAGCGTCAGGGGGGAAAAAGTTTTGGAACTAGGCGCAGGTGTGTAGGCGTTGGATGAGAAGGGCGTGAACATAACTGATTGGGTTGTGCAGGGGTCGGCTTAGGAGGTATTATGAGTGCTATCTTTGGAGCGGAGGAAGTAATTTTGTACCTTGGGGGTTTCCAATTCTCGACAACGAATCTAACCGACGGGCTCAGGTTACCATCACGGACTACCCAGCCCAACCCATTCTCGACGCCATCACCGCGAACGTCCAGAAGAACATCTCCCCCGATCTGAGACGGAAGTGTCCCATCGACATCCACGGCCACCAATGGAACGTCCTCGACACCCCATTCGCAGCCTCCCACGCCCACCGCTACACCCGTATCCTGGCCGCAGACTGTCTCTGGATGCTCGGGGAGCACGAGAACCTCGCGAAATCGATGGCATATTTTCTCTCCGACGCCCCCGAGGCACGCGTCTTCGTCATCGCCGGCTTCCACACCGGACGCGCAAAGGTAGTGCCTTTCTTCGAGGAGACGATTCCAGAAGTCGGCTTGGAGGTGGAGGAGATCTACGAGATGGACGCAGAAGGGCGGCGACGACCATGGGCGAAGGAGCGCAACGGCGGGAGGGAAGATTTCGGCGAGCGGAAGAAGTGGTGTGTCCTTGCGCGACTGCGACGCCGTGGTGTCCAGCCTTCGTAGATACATCCCATGACGAACACCACCCACCGTGCCACCGACGTAGGTAGATAACGAACGCCGCGCTCCCGTATTCTTCTCCAACACATGTCTATAGCTCACCTCCTCTTAAAACAAACCGTACAAACACTCGATCCTGTCCTCCCCCAAACGTAAAACTAGGATACCCCGCCCGCCCCTCATATTCCATCTCCCCACCCCCAAACCACCCCTTCACCTCCTCCTCCGTCCAATTACAACTCGTAATCAGGAACCGTCCCCCCCTCTTCACCAACCCCTCCACCCTCTCCCTATACCCCTCTGCTATCCTTCTCCCCTGTCCATCCTTCTCCCCACTGAGACAAACCGCGTCGAACGTCCCCTTATCGAGCACAACGTCGAAGCCGGGTCCCACCCACGAGGGCGCTTGATCCTCACCCAGGATGTCGTACTCCGCGAAGACGATATCCTCGTAGCCTTCTCCCTTGGACGCCTGAATCTCCCTCGCGAGCGCGACGCTCACGGCGGAGTAATCCACACCCACCATCTCCCCCTCCCACCCCTCTTCCCTCAGCGCAAAAAGCAAGTGTCCGTTTCCCGTCCCCAAGTCCAAGAACCGCGTTGGCGCCGTGAAAGTTTCGGATTCCGCGCCTGCGTCGATGTCCCCGTCTGCCTCTTTGTGCAGTGCGTCCTCGTCGGAGAGGTTCTCGAGGAAGGAGAGCATGCGTTCTTCGGCGCCGGCGTCGCTGAACCAGATTGTGCCTTCGTCGGTGGGGTCCGAGGAGAAGTTTTGGCGCTCCGTCGTGTACGCTGTGTCCCAGTAGGCGCGGGTGCCGAGGGCGGAGGTGTTGAGGTGTTCGGGGGGAGGGGCGGACATTTTGAGGGTGATGGTGCGTACGTGTGGTGTGTAGAAAGTGTCGATTGTTTTGGTAGTTCACCTACTCAGATATATTTCGTGAATAGTAGTGAGGGGCAGGCATTTCCATCCCACCAGTCGGCACCCCTGCCACGCTAGCACTAGCGAACCGCGGCGCATTTTTTCCCGCAAGACATGGGAAGGGCCTACATGACGTTCCAGGCCTGTATCTATCTGTCCGCCCACGCATAAGTAAACACCTTAGTCCCCTGCAAATCTTCAACCTCTACTTCACCCTCCGCTTCCTTTCTTCACAACTTGCCCAGCAGACACAGCACTCACAAACCGCAACCATGGTCCACTGGCTCGACGAAGTCCCCGAATACAACACCTCCCCCCTCATCCCCCTATGCTTCGTCACGCTCCTCTCTTCCTACGGCCTCTACATGGCATACCAGAACATCACGCGCCTCCAGACGTACGAGGAGCAGGCGCAGAAGGCGTCCAAGTGGTCGAATGCGGTGGCCAAGCGGTTGGAGAAGACGAGGGCGACGCAGACGAGTGGCTCGATTGCTGTAAGTGATGCGTGGACCCTTGATGCTATTTTCTACCTTTAATGGAAGAGGAGGGAAAGGCCACAGGGGGGAGAAAGGAAAATTGTATTGGGCTGACTTTGAGATAGTTGATACTCTCGACGCTGTGTTCGGTCTTGCTACTGCTCACGAAGTTCGGCATTACTACGCACGTCGTGTTGGCTATCATCTGTGCGGCTGTGAGCGCGTTGGCGAGGCTGCATATGAATACGTTCTGGAACGAGAAGGATCAGATTAAGATCCCGTTGATGGGAAAATACAACGAGGCCATCGCAGGAAGCGAAGAGGTGGTACAGCTGCTGGGTGGAATTACTGTCGCATGGATTGCGGCGGGTTTGCTGTCGTTCTTCTAGAAGTCTAAATCCTTCCCCTGGCGTTGCAGATGTTGCGACGCTAACTGCAAGACTCTTGCTATATCGGGCAACGTATCCTGACAGGCTATAAGCATTCTAGCAACGTGTTCAGTTCCCTCAGAGAATTGTGATTGAGCTGGCCCTATAAACCCTGCAATTCCCGTACCAGCCGGAGACTATCCGCTTCCAATACCCATTCTTCAATGCGAGCACCGACATCTCCAACCAGTCGCTCGTACGTATCATTCACGAAAAATAACGTTGTGTGTGCCGTGACTTCATCGATGCCTTCCATAAATATTCGAATCCATGTCGGATCCTTGTTGCCCTGACTGTCCTCCGGGGAAGCATGCAGAATTTTTTCAGTCTCTTGACTTTGGGAGGCGTCTCGGGGCCAGGGGCAGATTGTGAATCAGTTGTGGTCAAAGAGTATGTTGACTCGTTGTAAGTTGAGGGTGGGTTGAAAGCAGTCGTGTACGATGCTTGCTCATTCGGCTCGGCCTGGTTCATGATGGCACTGCGGGAAAAGTCGTAGTTTCTATAAGGACTGCGATTTGAAGTGCTTCGTGACGATTCGCCCGCACCCAATTGCACAGCCCCAACGTCTTCTTTTGACATCTCAATGTCAAGCTTACTATCGGCCTTCTCCTTGCCTTTCACCTTCTCTTCGGATTTCGTATCCTTCTGCGACTGGCTTTCTTCCAGCTGCATCTCTTTCTGCATCTGTTTCTGCTCGATTTGCTGGTCCTTCTGGGCCTGTTTCTCCTTGAGCTGATGTTCCTTCTTTTTTTGCTTTTCCCATTTCTCCTGAATCTTATCCCGCTCGTTGATGATCTTGTTACGTGCTTTGACAGCCCGCTGGTACTCCTTCAGCGCCTGGTCATGTTCCTTCTCAGCCGCCTTCCTCTGTGCTTTGTCGGTGAATTGTGCAAGGTCGACGAAAGGGGGCTCCTTTGGAATAGGGGGTATGTTTGGAAGCGTTGGCCCTGCAACAGCCTCCGAAGATGCTTGGTGTATTGACGGCTCCGGGTCGACATCGTCTATCGGGGTTGGCGGCATCACTTCCAAGATAGGATCTTCGGCAGGATGCTCGGTCGAACTCCTGGAGCTTATCGTCGATGTTTCCGAACCGTCTTTCTCTAGGTGTAGATTTGAAACCGGCGCTGCAAGATGTGTTGAGCTATCTTCCGGCTTAGGCGATGCTCTACTGGCGGGACGTGATGGCGAAGGTGACTTTGGCGGTTTGGGCGACTTGGGCTTCTTAGGTCTTCCGGTACTTGTTGTGTAGTAGTTGACGAATCGTATTCGTGGTGGGTGTGGTATATCGTGTATCGCATTCCTTCTCTGCTGCTCGTCTTCTTCCTCCAACGTTCGGATCTTGATGTAGCGGGCTTTTAAGGTTCGATAATCAGCCATAGCTCCACCGAACTCAAGGTGCGACTGTACCAAGCCTTTTGATGCTTGAACAATACCATTTGAGTGCTTGTTGAGCCAATGCAAAGTATTCTCCCACCCTTTGCGGACTGGAAGGTGAACGTCATTGGGAAAGGCTGGGTTGAAATTGGGATCGTTTGGTTTGGGATTGAAAAGGGTATTGAGTCGACTAGGCTTCTTCGCTGCCGGGTCAAGCTCGTCAGTAGTCTGATCCTGCGGCGCAGGCCACGGCTTGAATATGCTACCGAGTCCTGCTTTGATGATACCAGGATGCATTCCTAGGAATGGTACGTCGAAGTTTATAACACCTATGATCCGGTGTCGACATAGGAGGGCTACGTCGGCGGCAACCAGCCCGCCCATCGAGTGGGCGAAAAGCACGACATCGGTCCACGGATCTTCGTGTGGGCTGAGCCTGAGACTTGTGTCAGTATGGCCCTCGCTAGAAAGCATGTATCGGCAGTGTACCAGTTGGAGAAGTCATCTCTCGCAACTTCAAGGGCATATCGCGAGCGGTACTTTGGGTAGAGCTTTGTGTGGACGACGTGCGATTCTGCCAGGGTGATGGAAACGAGGTTGTGCACATGAGCGGGAAAATTGCGGAAGCTAGTCTCATCGCCCATGAAGCCATGTATATATACGAGAAGAAGACGCCGGCGACCCGCTCTGTCGTCGTTGGAGGGTTCCAGCGACAATGACTTGGCTGACATTGAGCGAGAGTCATGAGTGGCCGTGGCGGTAGGGGAAGGTCCGTGACGGAAGCTTGCAGAGGAGTCGTTGCGCGGAGGCAGAGGGGGAGGCAGAGAGGCGGGAGATGGTGAAGGGGCGCTGCCGCCCTCTGCCTGGAGCGTGTACGGCGGCGGTGGCGATTGCGATGCCATGGCTAGCGGTTTTATTATATGGTCATGGAGACGGGCACCCAAGTGTCACTGCGCATGGAGCACGTTGGAGACGGAGAGGTTTTACTACTGCTGGATGGGTGGCGGGTGTGGATGTGAAGGTTGAGGCGGGCGAAACAGGGCGTTGGGGCGATGACGTGGGGAGGACAGGCGCGTTGGGGATTGGCAGTGTGTGTGAGTAGATGGTGGTAGTCTACATAGAGGAAGGAGCGGCGGGGGCACAGTGTACTATATGTCGCAGCAGATAGATACCTCACGCATCAAGTGCTCATGTCTGTCGGGCTGCACGACAACAACGACAACGAGAACAAGGCTCACAGAGGCTCTCTCTATTTACTCTGCAAGCGTACCGTTGCAGCATGGCATCGGTCGGCGGCCGCCCGACTGCGCTGCCCCGCCATCCGCGTGCCGGAGACGGTTGAGGCGCTTGGGGCTTGTGGGCTGGCGTGCCCCCTCCCCTCCTCTTTCGCGGCCGGGGCGGCGAATGTTTGAACCGATGGCCAAGGCACAGCGATGGAGCGTTCCTGACTAGACAAGAAGAAACGCATCGGTGCCTGAGCGCGCTCGCAGGAGTCAGGCCGAGTTTCGATGCGCAAAAGCTCCGCGGGCCAATGGGCATCTGGAACGCTCGGGGGGCACACGTGAGGGCGCCCACCCCTGTGCCGCCTAAGCGGTTCTGGAAGCTTGGCCTTATTGAAAGTGCCACGATGAGCGCTGCGTAAATTGGAGCTCTCTCGACGAGTCAATCAGCAGTGGGTGCAGCGCTGCAGCGCTGCAGCGTCCACGGCCTCGCTATTTTAGGTATGTTAGGTGCCGCCAGCGAGCCGCCTCTGTGGCCCAAGACGAGTCCGGCCGGGTCATCAGGAGCGTTTGGGAGAGTCCGTCCTGGGCCCTGCAGCACCAACAGCGCCTCTACTGCTATCCGTGCATGTGTGCCGGTACCTTACCTCTGCTAGACTACAATGGCCATCTAGTACCCACACATACATACATACATACACAGAGTAGTCTATACATACACATTCACACACGCGTCCCCGGCCACTGCTGTGCGGACTGCCAAACCACCGTCGTCCGCGTGCGTCACGGCCTCAAACGCACCGCTGCCCCCATTGCTCCATTGCCTTTCGCTAGCCCATAATATTGCCCGTGCTATTTTCCCCGTCCGGCGTTCGTCATCTCACAATCTCGTGAGGCGGCCTGGCCCGCGCACCGCGACTGAAATTTGCTGCAAGGGTTCGCCTGCCGCTGATTCGCTGTCCGCTGGCCCTGCTGCTCGGCCCCCCAGCCGTGAGCCAGCCGCTGTGTGGACGCTCCTGCCCAGCTCCCACGCTCAGGCTCTCCTCTCCACCACGACCTCCGCTGCGACGTCGACAATTGAATCGCCTGCCCGCGAGGGAACGGTGTGTGTGTGCGTGTGCGACAGCAGGACTGCAACAGATCGACGACCCCAATCTCCCTCACCCGACCCCGGGCCCCATCTTTCCCCCCCCCAGTCACAGCCTGCCCAAACAATCCACGCCGTGTCCCCGACCGTTGCATCTCTGCCATTGCACGACAGCGACCCCGATCCGCTTGCAATAAAACTCAACACCGCCCCGAACCTCCATCGCGCCACACGACAGAGCCCACCCGCCTCCACCTCGAGAGCGAATGCTGGTCCGTTGAGCGTCCAGGTACATTCTCATGTTGCTGCTCTTGCAACCACAACAGCCGCCATTGGACTGCAGATCGCTAACCGTCACCAGGCCACTCCTTCAACAGCCAGTCATCTGGTGTCCATTCATTCTCAACAATCCCTCAGACGACAACACCCACACCATCCATTGACTGGACATTGACCGACCCAAACCCTTACCGTCAACCTCACCTTCGCCCTCCGCTCCTTTGCATGCCATCACTTTTGCGACCAACTCCCGACGCTCACTACATGCTTCGCGACACTGACCTACCTTTCGCCACCCGATTCCTTGCACGCCCGCTCGCGCCCTAGCAGCGTCGAGTTGCCCCATACCGTATGGATACGGTGCCTTTACCGACCAGAGTTATCAGGATAGACTCCCGCTACCGCCACCAACCTCGAGACGCGAGGAAGAACGCTGCCCAGGTGCTAGTGGAGGAAGAGGCGGGGTCTTTACGAGGTGCTGAGGATCCGCTTTTGGCCCGCGAGCAGCAAAGTCGCGCCGCCATGGGCAAGGCCCATCGCATGTTCCATCGTCGCCAGGTGCAGCCAGCCCTCGATGTTGTCACCGTCGAAGTCATCGCCTCTCTGGATTCCGCTGGAAATGTGGCTTCCCTAGCTACTGTGACCCCCGGACTCAACCCTACGCCCACGGTCGTTGCGGCATTAGATGCCACCATCGCAGCAGCCGCCATCTCCATATCCCCAGAGCCTACCGTTGCAGTTATTGCCGCCGTGCCATCAGTTCCATCCGTGCCTCCATTTCCCAGCGATCTGCTCGTACCACCCGTACCAGCGTATCCATGGCCGTCAGGCGTGCCGACGAACGATGTCAGCGCACAGTCTGCACCCGCCGAATCGCAGTCCGCGCCAGCTCCCACATCGTCGAGCGCAGATGCGTCGTCATCGGAACCAGGACCCAGCTCCACTGCCCCAAGTTCGACTGCATCTGAAACACCTTCATCATCACATACAACATTATCACAAACATCGGCATCGTCGTCACCGGTACCGTCATCGTCAGAATCTTCAACCCCGACGTCCTCGAACTCTTCAACGTCATCTTCAGTTACGTCCAGCCCCACATCCACAACACAAAGCACTAGCCTGTCTGCTGTTGCTTCTAGCACAGCTGGAGGATGGGGCGGCGGTGGCATTGTGGATCCCGCAAATACTGCTGCTCCTTCTGCGACATCGGCAACGGCACCAATGACCGGCAATGAGCCCAGTAGCCCGTTGGAAACACCAAAAGTCGTTGGGTCTGTGATTGGTAGTCTGGCTGGTGTTGCTTTGTTGGCTTTATTGCTCTTGTTTCTCATCAAGCGTCACAAGCAGAAGCAACGCGGTGGTGCTCTTCAGCTCACTGGGGACGATCATACCGACAACAGCCAGTCCATGACCCACGTCCCGACGCGCACAAGCTATGTCACCCCATCCTTCCTCAATCGCTTTTCTGGCGTCTCGAGGTCAACCGTGGAGAGCAGCGGGACGGGCGAGAAGAGCTTTCAACGCATCTCCGGCCGCAAGCTACCTTCTGCTTTCAGCGAGGGTATGACCTCGGAGCAATTTGCCGCTGGCCGCGGAGAAGGCACAATGTCTGGATCCTCGTTCTACACCGATGACAAAGGCTTCTATGGTGGGCCCAACGTCTTTTCAAAAGACTTTGGCGATAGATCAGCTTTCGATAAAGAGATCGGAGAGCCGTCGAATTCGGGCGCTATGGGCACCGAGGCACGAGTCAGACCAAGCCCGGCTCAGACACCCGTCATTCGGCATGCTGATGATACACCTGTTTGGGGCGTCCCTCCCAGCAACAGAGACACGTTCAACACGTTGAGCCCGCCGCACACGCCTAATCCAGACGTGCCACGAGGCTCGCTTGGACGAAGCCACCCGTCCCGCGATGGGTCCACAATTTCGCGAAGCTCTCGCTTCACCGAGAACGTCTGATGAAACCGACTACCACTGTTTTTGACTCTTTCTAACCCTGCTTTCCGCGGGCCATTTTCACTGCGGCAAGCGCGTACTGTACATGCATAGCGAATCCATGCTTAGCATTGCTATTGACGGCTCGAACCTGACGGCTCACTGCTTCTTGTATGATTGTCCACCGGTCGAGACCCTTTGTCTACATACCTACATACATACTATTGAACCGTCCCGCGCTCATCCCACATGGCGCGTCCACATACACTTCCGACCTCACCTCCCCGGTGATACATACTCTCCTTAATACGACCGCGCGGTCGCGCTAATGTGTTTTGTCTTTTTTGGAAAAAAAACCCCCTTACCATGTGTCTGTCTACTACCTTTTTCCCTTTCTTCTCTTCGCTTCCACATTGACATCTTGATATGATTTTTCTTTTTTCTATTCCATTTCTCCGGCACGCTAGATTGGGCATTTTACGTATGCGTGTCTCATACCCGAGCCAGAGAATCTCTGGCTGCTTCATACCCAGATCCGTCCCTTTTTGTGGACTGACACTTTTTTTTTTCACTACCTTCGAAAGTGAGGCTTTATTCGTGTATATGTATTGGCCGCTGGGAGCGCTGAGGGCGTGCTGAGTGTGCATATGCGCGACGTTTTTTATGCTATATTTTTTTGGAGGGAGGAGGAACGCTGATTAGGTGAAGGTGGGGGAGGTGAAGTGAGGCGTTTGGGGTGTATATGGTAGGGCGAACCAATGAGAAAAGTTCTTATGTGCAGGCGGTGTTCTTTTGAGGTGTGACGTGAATTCAGGGCCGTTTGGTCGTGGATGAATGGTCAGGTGCTCTGTGTCGTTTGAAGTCTGAGTCAATTCATGAATCGCTGCGTGCCTGTGAAGGACAGCGATCACATACCGAGCTCGTCCAACGGTCGACATCTTGGTATATAAAGAGGCTGCTAATGCGGTATCTACTCCACGCATCGCACCGCATCGCAACGTCCTGCCCATCGCGCCGCAACGCACCGCACCGCACCGCACCGCAATGCAGCCGCAACGTACTCATTACTCGCTCCGCCCCGCAACGCCTTTCTTCCAAATTACAACATCTATCTCCTTCTTACCGTTCATGCTGTCCTCATTCTCTACCACCCTCCACACACATGCTACCTAAATCTGCCACATTAATCCCCACGCATCTTCCATCATGAACATCCCATCTGCTACGCCATCTTCCTTTCTACAGCACATCGCAACACCCTATGTATCCTCTCTGTCGCACAACGTGATACCTCATTTATCTTCTCTGCCTTCGAGCGAGTATACATCGAAGTAACGGCGCTGACGCCGACGGGGGGGAAGGATGGGGAAGAGATAGCGGTGTCTTGGGCGGGGGTGGGATATCAGCGTATCTAGCTCATCGATGGGGTTAGTCGTCTCGCTGGGGTGATGGATTGGAGTGCTGATTGCGTAGGGAGGTATGTGCCAAAACGAGGTGGCACTCAGGCTGCTCATCGATCGGGGACGATGTGATTACGGGGTGGGAATTCTAGGGTGCGCTGAGTGGGGTATGGCTGGGGGTCTGTCGATGAGATGTTTTAGGGGCATACTTGTGTGGGTGTCGTTTTCATAGACATGCATGGCGGCGTGAGAGTATTGCTACGCGTGCTAGGTAGACAATTGGGTGGCTGGTGGCGGGCGGCACGCTGGGCTATGCATTGAGGGTGAATGATTTTTGGTACCGGGCGGTATTGTTCCGCGCGTTAGGTGGGATCCGTGCAAACGGTTGGATCTGGGTATGATACGTGGGTATTGTATGTATTGAATTGAAATGTTACAACTGCAGACGGAAGTTTGGCTGCTGCGTTTGATTACGGGTATGTGACGTCTTGGGGCGTTTGTTCTCGTGATGGGAATGCCGAAGGGTGTATGCACGGGTAGAGGCTCTTTTTTTGGAAGACAGGAACGGTTACCTGGGATTACAAGGCCGTATGTTCCCCGAGCGTATCCTCGTGGCTTGGATTCTGGATGTATATGCGTTTGGCTTCAGAGGGCCGGAAAGCTGCCCCATCCAACCCCCATGGATTTCCGCCGCTACAGTGGTACTTCTCACAATGACAAAATGTAGTGCTTTATGAGATGAATACTTCCTAGTCTTATCTACAGGAGCAATTCAATCGCTATGCGAGTTTGAGCAGGGGCTTGCCCGACTAGGGGCTGGCTACATGAGAGCTCTGATAGAAGCTCGGGATATCTGGACTACATGCTATTTTAGTAGAGAAAAGTCTTAGAATCCAATTCCTTAAGTAAATTTGTATTTCAAACCACGGGGCTATCACACTGTTCCATTGGGTGGCAAAAGACTTGTGGCTGGGGAGCCATGGGCTGCTGCAAGGATGCTGATACTAGATCTCGTATTTGCCATCATTTCCGAGGGTTTTGACACTTATATACTTGAGACTCCGAGGTCTTACCGGATTTAAAAGATGATTATATGGTTGAGGTCTGTTCTAGAGGGTATGATGGATGGGTGTTGACATTTGATAATTTGTGCACGGTGAAATGCTGGAGCTCATACCGATTATCGTTTCACCACAGCATTCCAATTTCTTGTGCATATTATAGACTCAATTAGATCTATACGGATCAGAATTGGTAAACCTGAACTTGTATATCTGAAGCGGGAAGCGCCGTTGCGCCATAATTCTGGCATTGTGGAAAAATTCCAGGCATCGAACGAAGTTCCAATCTTGACGCAAATGGTGCCATGGCATTATCTATCCTATGCAGTTTTTTGATCTTCTATGAGACCTTTGATATTTTTAACACACTATGGATTCGACGGATGCATATTCAATTACAGGGCTGTCACTGAGAGAGGCACAGTGATAGAGTATGAGATAAAGGAGCCTTGAGACCAGGAGAATAAAACTTCACACACGCATGCGGAAGTGATGTTATTCCAAGGGACTGTTACATAGAGCGGGATGATTATTCAATGCGAGCTTTTCCATTAGATGCATAGTAGGACCTCTTGCAGAGGACTGTGAACTGATTCAGAGGCACTGAAAAATTCTCGAGTACCGTGTAAATCGTTATTTGCTAGTATCATAAGCTATTGAGAAGCCTGATAGGATGCATGCAAGCCTGATTGTTGCCTTTACGCTGCCTGCTGCACGTTTGCCGCTTCACTGCTCCGTTCACCGCCCCGTTCGCCGCATGTGTAGAGATATGACTCTGCTCTCTCAACTATTCCTCCAGGTGATATTCATTAAATAAATCAATACAAGCTGCAGACTGCTATCATCGTACATGTACGTTCTTTGGGATCTGGCAAGTAATTTGGAGGGCGCAAACATACTTGAAGCCCCTATAAGGGCGAGGACTGCCAGGCTGTGTTTGATATCGAACACACGCTAATTTCACATATGATCACCGTTCGTTCGAATCCTTAGCTTCTACTAATGTTACATACCTGGTGTGTACCGAATGTGTCTTAAATACGTGGTCGTTTGCTTGCGAGACGTTGTCTCAACTTCGCTCCAGAAATCTTTCAACCTTTTCAGCAACGGTTCGTGCACTCAACCCAAAGTGGGGCTAACTTATCTTTTACAATACAAGTGATATAATCACGCTGGCTGGTGCCTTTCAGAACCTGCCCTACTGCAGTATATAAAGGCTGCACCCCTCCCACTCAAGCAGCAGATCGATCACCCAAACCACACCCACGACTCCACGCCCACATCTTCCCACGCCCACATCTTCCCACGCCCACATCTTCCCACGCCCACATCTTCCCACGCCCACATCTACCCACGCCCACATCTACCCACTCCACTTACACTCCGGTTTCTAATCCACCAATATCAACAACTATATACAACATACACAACACATTACACTTCAGCAAGATGACTCAGTTCCAGCAGACCACCTCTCGCACCACCACCACCACCACCACGCGCCAGGACCGCATCGACGCCGCTGTCAACAGCTGGGTCTCGCGTCGCTTCCCGGTGCCCGAGGTGAAGACTGGTACCGTCAACTTGCGCACACTCACGGTCCAGCAGCGCAACGGTCTCCTGGAGGGCCCCATGGTCACCATCGCCCGCAACAATGTGACCATCGCGCAGGTCTACAAGCGCGCCCTCATGGCCACCTCGGAGTTCGGCAACAAGATCATTCGCGAGAATCCTCTTGCAAATGAGATCGGCCTCGTCGACAACACGGCTCACCTAGACACGAACGCCTTGAAGAAGGTGCTCGGCTGGCTCTCGCGTGAGTGCATTGGCATGGAGGACTTCCACCCCATCCCCAAGGGCCGAAACACCGTGGAGGCGTGCAAGATCCTCCATGTCGCCACGGTTCTGGGCATGCGCTGCTATACCGCCCACATCAGCGCTTACTTCCACAACTACATCAACGACCAGACTGTCCTTCTCGGCTACCACGAGCTGGACGCACTTCTCGCAGCCGTTGATGTTAGCGATTCACTCATTCAACACTTGGCCAAGGATCTCGCCCACCGTCGCTACACCAAGGCCATTCCGGACGTGGACGACTTCGCGGAATATCTCAAGACACAGCCAGCTCTTGCATCGGCCATGGATGCAATCGACCAGCAACACGCGAATGAGCGCAATGTCCGGGCCAAGAAGAAGCTGGCCGCGCAGGCAGCTGCTGCACGTTTCGAGGACCGCAAGAATCGCGCGGAGGAGCGCCGCAAGGCCAATGAACAGCGTCGCCAGGAGCATTTCATGGCCTCTCTTCAGCAAGCGCGTGGTGGTCGTTCTGGTGGATACGGAATGTCTCTTTAGGAGTCCTTTCAGTGTGGGGTGTTGGTGTTGTGCCTGTTCGCATAACACGATGGGCAATCAGCTTGGCTTATTGCCTCTGGGGGTGGGATGATCTAATGACACTGCCAGTGTTTCCCTGTACAGTGAATAGAATTGGGTATCTCAAGATATAGAGGTCTTTTATAGCTATCTTTGGAGGATACAAATTTTCTGCACTCAATCTCTTCTAAACGAGATCATACATCAGAATAATGTCATCATCAACATACAATAGAGTTCCAATAATAACGTGATGAACAGACAACAGTGAGACGAGTGAAGATATGGCAATGATATATACAAGTCATCGTTCTCAACGGATGAAAGGTTCGTTCTGATCTCGAGTATCTGTTAAAGTCTTTGTTTTATAAGATGTATGTGTACAACATGTGATTTGCGCATGATGTAATACAGCGTACCCATTCTACTCATCAACAGAATCCGGGTCGTTCTCAAAATCCCAGGGCTTCCAAACCCACCCGTATGGCTGCCAAAACCCTTTCGGTTCATACCCTGGGACACATGGCTCAGTCGATGTTGACAGCCTTAAGACTTTATGGCCCTTGCACCAGACGTGAATCCCTGGAAACAAGCTCTTTAGCATTTGCATGGTTTCCACTGTGGGCGGTTTTTCTGCAGGCACTTAATTTTCAGAAATTCAATAATACGTAATTCGGGGTCCTACCGATATGGTACTGCACGGTCATTGACAGCCCGAAGACGACCTGGAGCTTCTTCAATTCGGCTATAGTATGTCTGACATCCGGGATTGGGAAAACAGAGTGATCCAAATAACGATTCCATTGAAGCATGATCTCAATAGCTTTAAGGTGAGGGAGAAATTGTCGAATGCATGCATCGAGGATAGTTTCGCCTAGTCTTCCAATATTCGCTTCAATCTCTGTGACTCCCATAGATTCTTGACTAAATCCGATTACCAGATACTCCAAAGATGAAGGTAGGTACTCGGTCACATCTTCCATGGACTCTTTCCCTAGAATAGTAGAGTAGGGTATCTGGAGGTATCTCAAAGACTTGAGAAGCGATAATTGTCTGAAAGCTGAAGGGTAGAATCCTTCGAACACTCTGGAATCCGCTATAATGATGGTATCCAGACTCTCAGCGTAGCTTAGAACACAGCTGAAGATATTTCTTTCCATCGCTTCGAGTCTATCCTGGTTGGCTTGACTGGTGGCGATTTCAAGTCTTCGAAGTGCAGCACAAGATAGTAACAAGCTTTCCACCTAAACCAAGCAATTCATTAGCGATAAGTACTTATGCTTCAGCTAAAACGTATAGAATGCAGCCGTGATTGACATACCTGTTTGACGGTAGCGCCATTACAATCAAATGTTAAATCCTCAATGCATGAAGAACGAACCGGCCATTCCCTCCCAGAACCAAAGAGCCTGAAACCACTTCTCTTTCTACGTTTGGTTTGAAGGCCCCACCCTTCAAGCATTAGCGACCTCAGCCGTGGGAGATAAAGAAAAGGAATAACAGCATCTGCGGGAAAATAACCCCACTCATCAAGCTCGATTCGTAAGCTGCAAAGATGCTCGAAACATTGCGGACTACGCCCGGCATCGATCTCACGGTAGATTCTGAGACCCATCTCTTCAATCAAAAGCGGAAGACGTGTGTGACTACGGGGACCCCATGTTGCTTCATACCCAGTCAAATTCAGCTCTTTCAGTGCAGATGCCTTTAGGATCATGAAAGTCATAAGGATGTAGTCTCTTCGTTTAGACCTGTGTTCGAGATCCAGTAAGGCTACTTCAGGCAAAAAGCCATCATAGGAATACAATTCAGATAGCAACGCAACTGATAGTTCAGAGCGTAAACTTTGAGGTGGTGAATTGTGGAATGGGGGGTTTGGCTTGGTCATTGAAAAGCGTTTAATCAGCTGCGCGAGGTCTGGATGCTGATGGACCGTTCTGACGATGCAACTCCAAAAGGGTACAGATAAGAAGATAGGACCAACGACATTCTCATACAAAAGCGGGGTGACGATGCGGTGGAATTTGCGTGAGACGAGCGATATCCGTTGTAGATTTCTCGTGCGGCGCAAATAGTTCGTGCTATATAGGCCTTTCGTTTGCCATATTTGCGTTGAAACGACCTCAAATATCTGTAGTAAAAGCTCATCGGGTAGAGACTCCATGGCGCAACTTCGTGAAGTCGTGTACAGGGAAGAACAGGGAAGAGAGAATTCGGGATGACGGAACTCCTTACAGCGGAGCCCCACAAATGCACCGCCACAAAAAATCACCGGAGTAATAGTGTCCCGACTCAAGCCATTCTCAGGAGTGACTGTGTCACTATATAGTCGAAATCTACTCATTTTGCAAAATTCGCAGTCTTGATTTCTAGCGGGCTCCAAAAGATAGAACTTATTTGTCTATCGCGCGATTATATCTAGCATGTGGCCACAGATCAATTAGCCATAGATGTGGTTATTCTCACCAGGCCCTATTCTCCTTGTATGGCAACGTTGAAATAGGATAAATGGCTTTGTACTTCTGGCTTTTAGTGTAACTTGCCGATATCATGAAAAAAAAATGACGCTCGATCATGCTCCGTCGCCCTGAATCCATCCTGTCGACTCATTCTCGCGGTTTCGGCATAGGATAACCTCCCATATCGTCAAAGAACTGCCCACCCCTGGCCATAACATCGGCAATGTCATTGCCCAGCCACTCTTTCGTCAATGCAGTTCTTGCCATCTCGATCTCTCGTGTAAACGATCCAGCGACCTAGAGTAATCAGAACCTGGCCTTATTGAACGGACGGCAAGACCTACTAGAACACTATGACCTTTTCTCTCTGGATCTGTACTTGCCGATACTACTGCATTGGCGACGTCTTCCACCGTGTTGGCCGGTAGTCCTCGCCTTTTCCATTCTTCAGAATAGCGCCCCGTGATGTAGGTCGGAGTAAAGAAAGGTGCCACAACATTCACGCGTACATCCAGCTCCTTCGCTTTTCTTTGAGATGCACGCGCTGCGCCAACAACGCCGTGTTTAGTTGCAATGTACGAAAGCACACCGGTACCACCAAAATATCCGCTCGTTGATGCAATCAGTATAATTGATCCCCTCGCACCATCAGAACCCACTGAATTCGACTTCATTGAGTGCATGGCTAAGCGTAGGGCTTTGGACTGTTAGACACAGAATCAAGTCATAAACAAGTAACTCACTATTTAGCGTTCCTTTGAGATTGACATCCAAGACCTTTTGTGAATCCTTGCTCTCTATCAACTCCCCCTTATCATCTTCTTCAAAGTCAAAGAAGTTTGTACTTTCCATCAATCCAGCATTAGCAATGACGATGTCTACTTGTCCGAATCGATTCCTCGCCTCTCGGAAAAGACTGCGCATCTCCTCCCAATTCGCGATATTAGCAGGGCAAAACAAGGCACGAGACGGGTCCGAGAGCGAGCTAACGAGCTGATTTGCAGCATCTTTGGAGAACGGAAGATCGGCAATGACGACGTTGCAGCCTTTTTCGTGGAACGCGCGGATTGTTTGTGCACCGATGCCACCAGCGCCTCCCGTGACTATGACTGTCTTTGGCTTCCCGTTAGGAAGCTGGAAAGATGAAGCCATCGTTCCCTGATGCTTATATGGCTGATTCGTAGATGGTGATGTGTATCTGTTGATGCTTGCTGATTGCTATGTTGGGTCAATGTCAATATCTAGGTTGCAAGAGCATCGACCTGAACGATGAGAGAGAACAATATAGTAACAAGAATGAGATTACTGTACTACCGTCATACTTCAGAGACAATCTTGTGCTCTGATTCAGCCACGCTAGAAGCTTCGGGGACGAATGTATCTCTCCGGCTGTCGTGGGGGATAGACGTACCCCGCCTCGGCTTTAAATCGGCGCCTTTACCGGCAGACTCCTGGGAGATCCAGCTGTCTTGATCCTGAACGGGTACCGACATCCGGAATGCTGCATCAATCTTGAACCTTTGAGAGGATCAATGCTACACTTATGCTTTACTCATCTGCTATTACAATATGGCTGCACACGACTTCGCCAATGACCCAACTTCAGAAGAAGCACTTGCGCTCTTCGAAGCTGTTGAAGAAAAGTTCCCTTCAAACACTCTCGGAGATGATAAATGGTATATTCTCACAGTATGTGGAGCTATGAGGTCTATCTCACCCACTCTGACAAGTCCAGCTCGCCACGATAGTGGGAGGCGGGCAACCGGAATTTGCTCCTTTGCTCTACAAGGAGTTGATCAAACGACCGGAATACAAAACATATGGGCACCGACAAGCATTGATGCGAAGAGTTCGTGAAACCCTTCTCAAATTAGTATCTATTGTTGGGGTCTGCAAACCGCTGGATGCCATCTTTGATATCGATGCCATCACAGCACCGGAAGACAAGGACTATTCGTTTTCAAGGTAGCAGACTACCACTAGAGACAAAGTGAGCATATGCCTAACAGACAAAGGGAAGGATGGCAGTGTGATGAAGCGAACCGGAAACGTGGATATGGTTGGCAGAGCCGTCTTTATAAACACGATCAAGGGGCTATCGACGATGTACTCTCATCGCAGAAAGACTTTGGTACGTACAAGAAAGTACATATTGAGATATGGAATAACAAAACTCTAGATTGGATCAGTAAGAACATTACTTATGGGCTTTATCTATCGGACCATAGCATCCTCAACGATTTCGAAACAGAACTTACTGTGCTTGGCGGAATCATGATCCAGAACTTGCCTCGTGAAACAGGGTGGCACCTGAGGGGTACAAGAAGGATTGGGGTAAGCAGAGAAGACGTTGAAACCATTCAACAATGTGTCAGTATTAACACGTTCAGTCGACAAATTTCCAAGTGCTAAATCGTGGTAGATTGAATTCGTAGCTAAATTTTGCAGAGTGAGCCTGCACAAAGTACCTAGAGTAGCTGATATCGAACATGAGGTGTAAGCTCCTTCTCTTCGTCGGTTCCTTCGATGAATCCTACAACGCTGAAATCTTTCTCTGCATCGAAGGCGGCGACATTGTCGATCATCTCCACCGAGGTTTTGGGGTCGTGAAGATGCGCAGCCATGATCGCTTCTTTCTGCGGTCTGTACAATAACACGGAAGGAGAAACGCATTCTTGACCATGGACCTCGTCGATCAGTTTATAGTTCTCTAGAAACTCGTAGCAACCCGCTTAGCGGCTCTGATAGGATTCTAAAATGCCACTTTAGCACTAGCAAGTTCGGTAGTCGTCTTTCCCCACGGGGGACCTTCCCCGCCTGCTCGGCTCACGTTTCCCACTGAAGCTCAAGACCAAAGCTCGGAGAAGCACCGGTCTCCCCGAAAATTGTGGGGAGAATCGCTAGAAGCATTCCATACAGATACACAGGTCACTACCCGAGGCAGTGACAGGTATGCCGATTGGGCGAGAAACAAGCCCAGCATCCTAAGGCTGACGGCGCGAACTGGGCAGCGGGAGCATTCTTGTCCGTTCCCTATACAACCTTGACTAGTCGATTTTATCAAGCGATAAATGGTCATACTGTAGTCTATGTGTGCTTTTAAGGCGCATACCAGAGAGCTGTGCACCGACGTGGGAATAGTGGGGACATCGGAGACAGCATGTAAATGCAACGGAGATGCCCGCAGTAAAGGCAAGATACGACATAACGCGTTTTCTATGAGCATCGTACTCAATAGATGTATCGTGTCTCCGTAAGCAGTTGCAGCTCTCAGATCACTTTAGCTTAAATAGGATTATATTTTCATCGAGGTATTGTGCGGAAAATCGATTTATTCTTGATGCCAACGATATGGGTTCTTTACTGTTTCTCGTACATGGACCGAACCAACATTGGCAACGCGAAGGTCGCAGGCATGGATAAAGACATTGGGCTGAGCTCAACACAGTATTTTCTCGCTATAGTAGTTTTTCAGGTTGGTTACGTTGTCGCAGAGATACCATCCAAGTGAGCGCATCATCCAGCTTCGTCAATGGTACCGAACACTCACAACATCCAGCATGATTATGGCTAGATGGCGCCCTTCGTTATACATACCTTGCCTAATGGTATTATGGGGCACTGTCGCAACTCTTATGGCTCTAGTCAAAACACCTGCTCAACTGTTAGGGTTACGCTTCCTCCTCGGTGTGATGGAAGCAGGCTTCA
Organism: Pseudopithomyces chartarum; assembly: GCA_033220655.1. Lineage (NCBI taxonomy): Eukaryota > Fungi > Ascomycota > Dothideomycetes > Pleosporales > Didymosphaeriaceae > Pseudopithomyces > Pseudopithomyces chartarum. The sequence goes on along the minus strand of WVTA01000018.1, from coordinate 855,371 downwards.
GCCCTGCTATACTTTTCATCATATCAACATGGTATCGGAGAAAGGAACAGTCGAAGCGTTTCATGATATTCCTTTCCGCAGGGATACTATCTGGTGCATTTGGTGGAATCATAGCCGGTGCCATCGTCGCCTCACTAGACGGCGCTCACGGAATCCAAGGATGGAAATGGTAAGTACCTCATGTAGACAGCTTTCCCGCAATACTAATACATGAAGGTTGTTTATTGTCGAAGGTGTGTCTACTGTTGGCTGCGCTCTCATTGCGCCTTTCTTTCTCCTCGACTATCCTGCAACTACGAAACGCCTGACTCCCGAACAACGCGATTTGGCCGTCGCGCGTCTCAACGCCGATGGCATCACCAGTCGTAATGCAGATGGAGAAGTTTCCTCAATATCTCACTGGCGAGCATTCGTCGATGCGATCAGCAACTGGCGTGTATGGTGGCTATGTCTTGGTTACATGACCATCATCGGGTGCTACAGCCTGAGCTATTTCAACCCGACGCTTGTTCAGGGTCTTGGGTACACTGGATCTGAGGCTCAGTAAGTTTAGAGTCGATACAACCTCGAGATACACATCGTTGACAGAGTTCAGGTATATGACCGTTCCACTCTATGTAGTCGCATTTGCTATCACAGTACCGACATGTATTCTTGCTGACCGCATTCCATCATACCGCCCAATAATGGCGACTATAGTACTTGTACTTGGATCCCTCTTCTGCGCACTTACTGCCGGTATATACGCTTACATTCCACGTTATGTCTTCCTATGCTTCATCAACAGCGCAATCTGGACCGCTAATCCTCTAGCTCTTTCGTACGCCTCGGTATCTTTGGGACCGCTGCAGCCCGAAACCCGAGCGATTTGCCTCGCCATGATCAATGGAATGGGGAACCTGGCACAAATTTATGGTAGCTATCTATTTCCGAGCGAGGACGCACCGAAGTATCTGATAGGTTTTGGCACATACGCTGGGCTTTTGATGTTTGGAGCGGCAGTTTACGGGAGTGCATGGGTCTTGTTTCGAAGATGTCCGTTCAAGCCCGTTCATTAAGTGGAGGCAGTGATTTTGCTTGGATTGGGGCATGTGGTGTAAAAGTACATGGTCATTCAGAACGTGAACGATACATATTGCATGACACCACTCCGTCATTCTAGAATAGCGTAAGAAATATTGCAATGAAAAAAGCTTACGGATCCGCTTAGCATTCGAGTGTTTTAGATCGACGGTCAACGATTCGAGGGAGAAAGTACAGACTCATCAGCGTATTAGTCGTTCAGACTGAGTAACTATTTCAATAAGCCCCTCACTTCACTAATCTGACTTCTCTTTTCCAGGTCATACACCGACTTCGAACATTCATCTTTAACACGACATTATACACAGGCAAGATTCAACTTCACTTAATGAATAGTAGGGAGAGAAGAGATATTTTATTTCGCGGCTACCTTAAGAATCGGCAAAAGATTCAACAAGGAGATTCGCGGTATCACAGGAGAAACCATCCGTCATCCCAAAGACCGATTCCTGCCGTCACCGCCAGAAGATTACATTGCCAAAGTACGAATCAGTGTCACCAAAACACTAATTGTATCTCGCCCAGAAAGCATTGGATCGCTCCACCGCCTCCGAGCTACGAGTCAGACCCGGAGCAGGGCGATGCTCCTTTGCCTTCTTCCTCGCTTTCTCCGCCTTGCGCTCCTCCGCCTTGATCCTACCCTCCTTTATCTTCTCCTCCTCCGCCTTAGCCCTAGCCTCCCTCTCCCTCTTCCGCTCCTGCCACGCGATCTTCCCCGCGCGCTTCTCATCATAGAACGCACGCTCACAAGCATGACGCTCGTCGATCGCAGCCATAGCTTCCGCAATCACAGGCCGAGCCCCAACCCAGTCGTTGAACTCCTCTCGATCAGGAATCTCGTCCACGTACCGGAGTCTAGAATAGAGACTCGCCGCATGGCGGAATATCCGGTCCTCGGGCGTCGTACCCCAAAGAAGAGCGTCGAACCCATCGTAGCTGAGGAGCGAATCATCGCGCTTGATGTACCCGTGCAAGTACCCCACAAGGTGCGAGATGTACTCTTGGAGACCGAACACGACCGCAGCGCGGTAGATGCGAACGGACTCGATGAAGTTCTTGCCGAACGGGAGGCGGCGCACCGTTTTGCCGCCCAGGAAGTGGAACGAGAAGTAGCGCAGGACGATTCGCAGCGCCTTCTCGTTTACTGCGGCGGCAGGGAAGTTCATATCGTGGTTGGGGTACTGGGTGAAGAAGTGGTGGGCGAATGGGGAGAGGGCCATGGCGGCGCGGATGTTGACAAAGCCGATGTACTTGCCGTCGAGGTAGATGCCGGCGGTTGGGCCCTGGACGAGGCCGATGCGCTGGGCGCGGGTCAGGTTGTTGAGGTCGATGGGACCGAAGGAGAGGTCCGGAACGGGGTGGTTCTGGTCGAGGATGGAGTATGATGGATTGGCCTCCTGGGGGACAGGGGACACGGTGAAAGTGGCGGCGGACATTTGGAAGTCGGGTAGGGAGTTGGAAATGGTGTAGGGTGTGAAGGTGTTAATTTTTGCTAGTTGATTCTTCAGAGACGGAGCTTGTGTTAGAGATTGCTGAGAGTGTGTAGACGCGTTCAAAAATGTGGTGGATTATTTGAAGTGTTTGAATGATCTGGCCATGGAGAAGCGTCTGGCGAGGCGTATTTATATAGATATCTAGGTAATGTTCGATAGAAAGCGTTGTCACTGCGCTTTTTCCAAGTCAAACGAAACATCGTGAGTTAACATTGCAACGGCGCTACCATGGACTTCTGGTGAAAGGAACCGGCCTACCAACGCGCAGGCTTGTGCAGCATCGAACTTCAACATGTTGCGAGGCTCCACCCTATGTACGGAAAAGGAATGCGTGGGAAGAGTAAGCATAAACAAATACATATCATGCAATTTGTCTCACTCCTGTTCGACAAATCCAAATGGAAACAACAGCTGAAGCATTTGTATTGCGCTTTGCGGCGAGGTTGGAGCATACGTCCCAATATAATAATTTCCACTAGGCGTGATTCACTGAATTGCAGAGTGTTATCTTGTAATTAATATGACTATCGTATAGAACCAACTAGCAAATGAGTAGAGGTTATCAAAAATATACAAAGTATCCAACTCTCCAATAGAGTGATATCAAAAATGATTCCCCCAACACCTCCGCTCTACAAACCCCAAACAACCGAAAAAAAAACATCACCACTCCCCCCATCCCCTAAAACTCACCACCCATACTCTGGCAACCTCCACCCCTTCGAATCATCGCTCCCCACCCACCCCGCCACCCACCCCATCAAGACATGCACCCTCAAAAACGCCACCGTCCCCGCTAGAAAATGCTTCACGCTATTCCCCCACGCCGTCTGCGGATTCGCCAGCTGCGGGAACCCCGGCAACTTGAAATCAAACTTCTTGACATACGGTCTAAACACCTCTTCGTATCTCTTCAACGCACCCGGTACCTCCTCCGAGCTATCAATCTGAGCCAACTCCCCAGCAATGCAATACGCGCCTATCATCGCCAAACTCGTCCCCACACCCATAGTCGCAAACGCCGCATCCCCCAGCGTAACACAGCGCCCCTTCGCCCACCGCGGCGTCGACACCTGACACCAGTGCGTCATGTAGAAGTCGTCCGCTGCATCGAGGCCATCCAGGAAGCGCTTGATCTCCCACTTACAAGAGGAAGCCTCAAACCGCTGTCTCAGATAGCTCTTCTGCGTCGCGACATCCGCGTGGACGATAGCCTCCAGATCGGGATCCCGCGCCTTCGTCGGATGGCATATACTCAGGTAGACGCCCATCGTTTCCCCATTGCGATGCGGGCGCCGGTGGACGGCCAGCCCGGGGGGAAGCGTAGCCCAGGCCCAGGACTGGTCGTCCGAGGCGATGCGCGGGACGGAGAAGAACGAGAGGTACATCCCCGAGGGACGCACGTGTTCGCGTTTGTCGTCTGCGCCGAAGATGAGGGCGCGGGTGGAGGAGGAAATCCCGTCCGCGGCGACGACCACGTCGTAGCGGTGGGGTTCGAGTTTGCCCCGCGCGAAGTGGATGTGCACGGCGTCGGGTGTTTCTTCCATGGAGGAGATGGTCTCGCCGTATACGACGTTAATCTCTGCACCTGAGGTCCTCTCTGCGTCCACGCCCTCGAGTAACATCCCGGTTAGTTCCCCGCGGAGGATCTCATACTCGCTCGTTGCGCTTTGCACCTTCGTGTCGCCGGTAGCGGGGAAATATGCCACCGTTTTGCCATCTTCGTTCAGCAGCGCGAGGCCCTTCTCGGTGGTGTGTCTGTTTTTGATTTCCTGCTCCCAGCCTAGTTTGCGGATGACGTCCACGGCGGGCCCGCGTATGTCGATGGACTGGCCTGTTGTTCGTGGTTGGGGGGAGCGCTCTATGAGTGTGATGATGGGGCGGTGTTTGAAGCCTGGGTGGCGGGCGAGCATGAGGGCGAGGGATGCTCCTGCTACGCCTGCGCCGGAGATGAGCACGTGGAGGGGGAGTCGGCCATTTTGACGGTCTGTCTGGCACGAATAAGAGATAAACTGTGTGTATGTAGAAAAGGTACTCACTCGAATCTGTGGTATGTAGATACATCTATTTCGCGCCCAGCGCCCGTTTATATATATGTATATCTATCTCTACATACACATGTTTCCATCCGCCCTGCCTGGAACTTGTCTAACCCCCGAACGTCCGTACGCACCCCTCGTAAGGCCCGACTCCCTCGCACTAACAAACCCCATGCCCACGCGATTCCTCCACGCGAATCGCATTCCATCACCTAGACAGGCGTAGCTCCCTCCTGACGTCATCCGTTCCTCGCGTCCATCAGAGAGCCTCGCCAGATCGAGTCGCGCGCGATGTCACTGCCGCCATCTCGTTGGAGCACGAAGGAAATAAGTCCATATATCGATACACAATCTGTTCAGAGCTGGTTGTGTACATATCTCGCGTCGCACCGGACATCCTGATTCCAGCGCGTGCACCCCGTTGCGCAGTCTGGCCTGAGCCCTTCTGGTACATGCATTGGTTAGATATGTACATAAACGGAAGATACAGGCGCTGTTTCGAACACACGAAGTGAAATCGGAGTCGGCTCGGAGGATAACGTTGTAAGGGCGGTAGTCGGGGCGCCGAGACCCTGGGAGCGCTGATTGGGCGCCGGCGAAAATTGGCCGTTGTCTGGGGGTTCACGGCCAGGTTATCGAGAAGCGAGGCGGGCGTGGGAGACACTAGGGATACCTGGGTGCATTGTACCTGGTGTAGAGGAGCTAGAGATGTTACCGTTTCTAGAGTGGAATTCTAATGCCCGTTAGATATAGGTTCTGATCATCGGGCTTTTCAAAAGTGCGAGCGTGGTGCTTTGTAGAAATTATTTGGACTACACTTCTGGACGAAACTACTTATGACAAGAGCGTACCAACTGCTTATTTTCTCTGGGAACTATCCGTCTTGCAGATGTAATCCGAACATGATCGTTTCCGATCCATCTCTCGTGGAGCTCTGTAGCAGCAAGGAGAACTTATCCGGGACCGATCGCACCGCTCGATATTGTCTTTTGGAATCAGCTGACAAACTTCCAGCATCTTCTCCAATACAACAACGGTTCAGGAATTGCCAAAAAAAAAAAGCTCCCACTACCTGTGAGATAGATCACCAACCAAATCATCAAACACATTCACCTCACTTCACCCCCTACGACCTGAAACACAACACCCATGCATTTAAAAAACGCATCAACCCAACTACATACCTACACCCCACTACCACCCAAACCCCTCCTCATGCCAATAAACCTCCACCCCCTGCCTCACCCACTGCTCGACACACCTCATCGACGATAGCCGGGATCTTGGGCCTCCCCGACTTGAGCACCATCCCCTCCCTCGGTTTCTTCATCTCCTCCTCCATGGAGAGTAATTGCTCGTCTTCCGCTAATTCGATGTCTTCGCCGTTTTCGCCAAGGGGGAGGGTCGACGTGGCGCCCCGCGTGACGAAGACTTCGATGGCGGCGGTGGGCGCGTGGGGTGTTGTTTCTTCGGTCCTTGTTTCTGCAGGGGTTTCGGAGGGGGAGGAGGTAGTGGGTTGGGAGGGAAACGCCCATTGTGTTTCTGCGAGACGTTGGACCGCCCAGATGAAGCGGACTTGAGGTAATCCAGCGTGCTCAGTGTCATGGAACTCGACGATACTTCTGTAAATAGGCAGAATGAAGGTTGCCCCCACGCCGCCTGCTACCAAGAGCACCTTATCGAAGGTGGAAAAGTCGGGGAGGTGGATAGAAGCGCCGTAGGGGCCTTCGAGCGCGAGGGGGATGGAGGGTGGTTCGCCGCCTTCTTTCGTTAACGAACGCGCGAGATCAGACATCTTTTTGGTGTTTCCGGTGAGGGTTTTGGCGACGAGGAGGAGGTGTTTGTCCTTGGAGGGGATGGAGGCGATGGTGAAGGGGTTGGTTTTGTTGCGGAGGGTGAATTGGTCGGAGAGGGAGGCGGAGTAGGGGTGGCCAGTGGGGAGGGAGAGATAGACGTGTTGGCCGGGACGCCAGGAGAGGGTGGAGGAGAGGGTGGTGAGTGGGATGCGAATTTGGATTAGGTTTGTGCCTGGGAGGAGGGCGACGGTGCCGGTATAGGTTTTGTGGGCGGCGAAGCGAAGGATGAGGTGGAGGGCGTTTACGAAGACGACTTCCCAGACGTAGGGTCGGATGTGGTGGACATGGAGATATAGCGGGACGACAAGCAGGTTTGCGATGGTGATGTGACTGATGTAAAACACGCGATAGTTCCAGCGACGCAGTTGGGATAGGGCAGTGGTGCTGATGGCGGTAAACAAGGCGATACTGATGATGCCGAAGATGACATCTTTCTCCTGGATTCTTTTGGATAGCAAGTTGCTTCGGATGAAGAAGTTGAGATAGAGGATGGCATGAAGGCTGAAGAGGAAGAACACGATGCGGCCAAGAATCTGGTGCGAGGCTTTGAGTTGCTCATGGGAAAGACGCGTTAAGAGTTGCAGTGGCGAGTAAGGGCTGCGCATTGCAAGCAAGTAGTGGAGAGGAAGCTGGGATGCGCCAATTGCGCCCAGGCGCTTGGTGAGGTGAAGATAATCTACGAGATTCAAGATCAGTCTCAGAGAGCACTACTGCTGTCCGGTAGTTCCTTACCATTTCCAGTCTGAACTATGGATAGGTATAGCAGCCATGCTGTCCACAAACCTCCACCAATCCACTCGGCGCGGGTTCCCCATCCACCGGTAACGTCTTTCTTGGCCCACCAAACTAAGCGATCCCAACCTCGTCTCGATTTGCGCAACCAGGTCCATTGGCCTTCCAATCTCTTATTCAAGGAGGGCGATCGAGGCCGTTCATATTCGAGTCCCTTGTTCGCGAGCCACGAGAGCAGAAAGGCAAACTGGAAGCCGGCGAACACTACGAGGACAGACCACTGGGCGACAAGCGGGTACCAGTCGAGCAAGATTCTCCGGGCGTGCTTCCCCTCGTCGTCTAGCGTGACGAAGTCGTAACCGAGGACCATGGTCGCGGTGCTCGGGTGCTGGGTTCAATCTAACGTGCCGCAATCTATGTGATGCTCATCCGGGGTTCCAGATGTATGCGCACGTGGGGTAGACTTGTGAGCCTCTGACGGCGCGCTCCACGTCTACACACACGACGGGTGGGAGGCAGAGAGAGGCGACGTCGAGCTGCAGAGGATAGGAGGGAAGGAGGCTGAAGGAGGCTGAAGAGGGCTGATGAGGGTTTGGACGCATGAAGCTGACTACAATTGTCGTGATCTAACGCCGATTGGACGCTATGCCCGTGGCTTAGGTTGGGGGGCCGAACAAAGATAGCACGACAGGTCTCGGACCCTGTGCACGATTGTTCATGACGGCTTTGTTGTACGGATGCACAGCTGAACAGACAAGCCCCAGGCCAGACGGATGCTTGGGAAACAACAAGCCTCGGGCATCTCGAATCGCGGATCGGTGGGCATCATCGGTGGGGGGCGCCCAATGTGGCTTAGGGGTTTCCGGGGTGCCCCGCGGGTACCTGTTATCCCACTCGTCGGACCCTGCGTCTGCTCACCTACTGACCGTGTCAAACTTGTCGGGTGTTGCTTATTCTGCAAGCTTTTCGCACCAGCTCTGCCGTGTGATAGATATGGCTGCATCGACCGAGAGGCAGAGGATCCCGCTGTGGCTGGACTGTGTGTGTAGACCTGTCGTATTCACGCTGTGTGGCCTGTCACTGACCAATAGCACAGGACCCTGGACACGATGTACTTGCACACCCCACGCCGTGCAGCTGAACACACGCTCACCGCACACCATAGGACGCATATGCCCTCCTCCTCGCCTGCCACGACCCTCGTGTCGAGCTCCTCGGAGTCAGCACCGTCCACGGCAATGCCTCCATGGATAAGACCACCCTCAATGCGCGCGCCATCCTGGAGGCCATAGGCAAACGCGACGTCAAAGTGTACCCCGGTGCTTCCAAGCCCATCGTACGCGACGCCGTTTCCGCCGTCGACATACACGGTACGCCCGCCACGAACCAGGCAGCGGCCATGCACTGACTTGGGCAGGCGAGTCTGGCCTGGACGGCGTAACGCTCCTTCCACAGCCTGTCGAGCCAGCAGTCACCGACGTCGATGCGCTAGAGGCCACGTACAAGGCTCTGATTGCTACCCCCAAGAACACGGCATGGCTTGTGTCCACCGGCACCCTCACCAACATTGGTCTCTTGTTTCAGAGATATGACGACCTGGCCGGTCACCTGAAGGGGCTGAGCATCATGGGTGGTGCTGTGGGTGGTGGCTTCACCGATGCTCCCATGGGTGTGGTGAAGCTTGAGGGCGAGCGGTTCGGCAATCGCACGCGTGAGTTCTTCCCGGATTCCCGAGGTCTTCAATCGAACACCTGATTTACAAAGTAACGTGACCTGATGCTGACCTACAATGTTCCAGCATATGCCGAGTTCAACGTATGTAACGAAAACCAAACTTGAGCCGAACATCTACTGACAGATCCTAGATCTACGTAAGGACGCCGTAACGGCACGCCTTTGCCCAAACACTAACCCTTGTTAGGTCGACCCTGAAGCATCCCATATCATCTTCTCGCATCCCATCCTAAAGTCCAAGACCACTTTGGTCCCACTCGATCTGAGCCACCAGGTCCTGGGCACCAAGGAAGTCCAACACACGCTGCTGTACGGCTCCGATGCACCTCTCGATCCCTCTGCAGCAGAAACCTCCCGCACCCCCTCCCGTGTACGCGCCTTATTCAAAGAGATCATGGTATTCTTCGCAAGCACATATGCAGAGGTCTTTTCCATCACGGCAGGACCGCCGCTACATGATCCGCTCGCTGTGTCTGCTGCCATTTACCCCGAGATCTTCGACGACAAGGATGGTGAGCGGTTCCAGGTGGACATTGTCACCGAGGGCATTCACTCCGAGATAGCAGAAGAGGTGGGGCAGCTCGGCAGGACCAAAGTCACCAAGCTGCCTCCAGGAGAAGGCGGTTGCAGGATACCGAGAGGCGTAGACTTGGCCAAGTTCTGGGGTAGTATTGAGTCTTGCCTCCGGTGTGCCGATGCAGTCAGTCCGATGCCGGCGATTAGTCGTGAGGAGCTGGAGAGGCTGGGGATCATCTAGAAAAGATTGGAGATAGCGTTCGATGGTGGAGCTATTACTTGAGTAGCCTCCTCGCCACTGAAACGATTTCCAGTGCAGAAGATGTGAGTGGAAATAGATCATGGAAGGTACATATAGACAGTGCCTATCTAGATCATTGCCCCTAGCAATGGGCAGATACAAAATTACCTGCAACTCCAAGACCGCTTCCCTGCGTAAAGTCTCCTTCATGGCCTTCAAGTCTACCTGACCAATTAGCCTCTTCATAGGCCCTGTAACGCGAACCAAACCTCGAAATCCATCCTGAAGCCATCCCTCCCGTCAATCCTCACAATCTACTACCCCACCTCCTCCCTCTCCAGTCTTCGAACTTCGCCACAGAAAGCCTATCTGCAGATGCAAACGACCGGACGTAAAATCAGCCATTCAATTGTCAAAAAGCAACTCAAGGCCGGTCCGATGGACCAGATCCAAGCTCCGCGTCCACAGCGCTCAAGGCTACGTCCAACCCGTGAAGTGCGGCGCAGACGTTTGCATTTAGCCTATTCACAACGCTCGGTACGGCCCTTCTACCAGAACTAACCTCGCCACTTGTTAGTCTAAGCGGGCAGGCGGAGAAAAGCTACCTCTCTCCGCGGCCTTTTTATGCGGGGTACAACTGGTGTTCTTGAACTATGCCCAAGTCGCCGTTCGCCACTAGGTATTCACACGTCTGCACCTCTTGGCATGGTCTAGTGTTGGTAACATGTCGGTGTAGGTCTCAACAGTCTGTCCACGGTGCACAAGAAAAATCCCTCTTCATCTCCACGTACATTGATAGGAAAACGCCGCCGCAGGACCACCTGCTCGAGCATCGAATCCCCTGCCTGTGCTAATCTCGTCCACGAGGGAGCCATGGCGTCCTGCACCGTTTGGGACTAGATCCTGCGAGTGGTCCCTAGCTCGACATCTATTTTGCTTGTACCTGAATTTATCCGCAGCGGTCTTTCCAATTATCCCACTCGAGCAACGACCCAGTGCTCAGGTCCGCAAGCATCTATGATGAGTATCTCGGTTCGGCTAATTGTCGATGAGACTTCTAGAAGGCGTGACGCCGGGTGGCTGGGCCTGTGTTCCTCGGTCGAGGTAGGGGTAGCTCGGTGGGGGCAAAAACGTATATATGTATGCGGTGCACGCCGCTGTGTTGTTGGATCTTCAGCTTCCCTTGCTCGTCTGCTTCGGACCGGTCAATTGAGTACCTCAGGCTATCATGAAGCTCACTCTTTTCGTTGCGGCTCTGCCCGCTGCCTCGGCGGCTCCTACGTGGCCTTGGACCAAGCCCAAGCCGCTCAAGTACCCGGGTCTTGATGTCCTTGCTAAAAAGGCGGGTCTCGATTACTTCGGTACTGCTATCGATAATGTGGTGCTCGACAACAAGCAGTACACGTCGATTGCGAACAACCGGTCGGAATTCGGACAAGTGACGCCGTCCAACGGCCAGAAGTGGATGTACATTGAGCCCACGAGGAACAAGTTCAACTACACCCTGGGCGACCAGATCACCAAGCCGGCAACACGCAACCGTCAGTTGAAGCGTTGCCACAACTTCGTGTGGCACAACCAGCTTCCCGAGTGGCTAACGAGCGGGAACTGGACCAAGACGGAGCTCATCAAGATCATGGAGAACCACATCAAGAACGAGGCGAGACACTACTACAACGACTGCTTCGCGTGGGACGTAGTGAACGAGGCTTTCGAAGACGACGCCACGGCCACCCTGAGGAAGAGCATCTGGCTGAACGTCATCGGCCCGGAGTACATCGAGCTGGCCTTCAAGTTCGCAAGGAAGTACACCAAGCCCGGCACCAAACTGTACTACAACGACTACGCCATCGAGCGCGTGAACAACAAAAGCCGTGCCGTTGAGACCCTTGGTACGTATCCATATCCACAAAACCACCATCTAAACAAAAATATACTAACACCCCCCAGCCAAGGACTTCCTCAAACGCCGCATCCCCATCGACGGCATCGGCCTCCAAGCCCACTACACCGTCGGCCGCGCCCCCACCTACGACGAGCAAAAAGCCACCCACAAGATGTTCAACAAGCTGGGTCTCGAGACCTCCCTCACCGAGCTCGACGTCAGAATCCAGCTCCCGGACAACGCCACGACGCAAGCGCTCCAGGGCGCCGTCTACGCTAATTCCACCAAGGCGTGTCTCGACGCGAAGGACTGCGTTGGAATCACCGTGTGGGACTTTTGGGACCCCGTAAGCTGGGTGCCGGATACGTTTCCGGGCTTTGGCAACGCGTGTATCTGGGATAAGGATTTCAAGAAGAAGCCCGCGTATTATGCGGTGGCGGATTTGCTGAGGTCGTATGCGTAGGATGTAGAGGAGCACAAATAAACACTCTTGCTTGATAAAAAAAAAAAAAAAATGAAACCTCACTACATGCGCACACCACTTTCACCTACCACCCCCTCCCTGCCTTCACGCCCCCCAGCACCACAGCCCCGGGCCTCCTCAACCCACTCTCGACCTCCCTCTCCACCCCCTCCCTAACCTCCCCCTTCCGCCTCTCCTCCTCCTCCACCCTCTCCCTCTCCGCTCCCTCATCCCCCCACACAAAGTTCCCCGCTCCCCCACGTCCCGCCCGCCCAACGGGTAATTGCTGCCCCTCTGGATGCCACGGCGTGCTCACGTTGGGTTTAGCGGTGGTGGGTAAAGCGGTGGCATCGGAGGGTGTGGAGAAGGTGCCGTCTTTGGCGAGTTGAGAGGGTTGGTACCAGTTTCCTGCGCCGCCGCGGCCGGTGTGGGCGTAGAGTTGGGGGGTGGAAGAGGAGGGGGTGGGGTTGGGGGAGGGGGTAGAGGTGGAGGTGTGCTGGGCTTCGGGGTCCTGGGTGGGTGTTAGGAGGGTGGAAAGGGGGGAAGGGATGCGTCGTATGCGATCTGATGGAAATGGGTTTGAGATATGGTAAGGGACGGACCTCGGCAGCTTTTTTGCTTTGTTCCTGTACGCGGAGGATGTTTCCTGCGCCGCCGCGACCAGACATATTGCGTTGGTGTACTGGTAGTGTAACGTATCAGGTATGTATGTACGGCGGATGGCACTGAACGAATGAGGTGTGGTCGCGTTGTAGATGATAGTGCACAACCTGGGAGTAGGGGCAGCTAGCTCAGCCTATAAATGGAACAGGTGAGGCAAGACGGCCCATATCGATCTGCCTGGATCGTCCCGAGATCGAGCCGCGGTGACGCTGGCGATTGCATCCGGAGGCTTATGGGGTAAACGCGTGGATAGGTTACCGTGGGCGAGGTAAGTGTATTAGTCATGGCAATCCGCTGCGATAAGGCCCCACGCTCCGAAGCTTCACGGGTCCAGACACGGATTCCAATGCCTATGCTACAAATAAGAACTCTGTTAAGAATGGCACAGCCTAAGAATTTCATGGCAATTGATAACCCCGAGAAACTATACACACATGTGCATCATGAAGATGTGGCAAGCGGGTGCACCCAATTTCGGATATGTGAAGGCAAGGAAATAGAACTTCATTTCAAAAACTACTGCGTTTTCCGCACTGGAAACAGTCGTAAGTGGATATTGGTGGTAAGCAACAAACACCTTTGTACTCTGATGGAGACAACCCGTCCCAAACATTTCCTCACCCAGCTCGCAAAACACCTAAACGCCTCATACACACAGAAATCCCTCCTGACCAGCCAAGCTGGCTTATTACAAGATTGAAGACTATTCTCGCCCTTCTTGCACAGCTCGTAGCACAGGGTAGAGGTCCCGGGCATCGTCGCTCATATGTCTGGTCTCATCCTCGTGCTTGACATCCTCGTCGGAGTCACCCACGAAGTCATTGGCCTCAAGCCTCTCCTTGAGGTACGCCCTCAGCCTTTCAATAGTGCGGATGTTCTCCACCCATGTCTGCTGGGAAGACTCATTTGGTTGTTCTGTAGACGCCGAAGAAACAGCGCTGGGAGAACGCATAGAGAGAGCGGGGTCGACCTTAGGCGAATGGATCGCCAACTGGTTCACATTGTGGTGTAGGCTATCCTGCTCAGAGTCGAGACGAGGCTTAGCATCATCCGCATCCGATGTATCCATGTGATCGCTCTCGTCGCGACCTGGTGCTGCCTTTTGCAAAAGGTTACCAGAGTAGCGGCGACGACCATCAGCATCAAAGGCGGGTGCCAACCCAGATGAAGGCGCAGCAGCTGACATGTCTGACATGGCACTAACTGAAGGTAGGGTTGGATACATGCTGCCCATCGAGGTCCTGGTGGTAGGAGAGACAGTGTTGCCGGAGTGATGCGAACCAGGAGAATGTTGCGAAGCGTAAGACATCACGCTCGATGCAGGAGTCAGTGCAGGGGTGTCACTACTCGTTGAGGCAACGGCAGTAGCGTGTGATGACTGCGGGTGGGTTGAGGGGTGTCCAGGGGGCGAATGGCTGGAGCGGTACGCAGCCCCAGTGTGAACGTAGTGAGCACCAGCTTGCTGCACACCAGCAGCCGCTGCGTGGTTAGGGTTTTCGTAAACGGTACTCTGCAATTGCTCCAAGAATTGATCAATGTTGAGAAGGTCACTCTTGGTGCGTAGGTTGGGCAGAGGAAGCGAGTAAGGGTGCATAGGAGGGTGAGAAGCAGCTGCCATCATTGTACCTCCATGGCCGTACTCAGACATGCCGCCTTGCTGGTAGCCGCCGCCACCGACTACGGGAAGTTGAACGCCTTGGAGACCCATGAGTCTCTGGCCAACATCGTAGTAGGTCGCAGGGTCGATAGCACGGCGCTTGGCGTCGCCGAAGAACTCGTTCAGAGCATCATACGCAGCACGCTTACGGATCTCGTAGGAGTCGTTAAGGTTTTGCTGAGCAGGGTTGAGAGCATAGTAAACTGGGCCATAGGCAGAGTTCTGAGGGGGTCCGCCATAGAAACCAGCAGGAGCACCGCCAGGGTGTTGCTGGCCGTAGCCTCCGTTAGGACCAAGGCCACCTTCGGGATATTGGTATCCACTCGCTGTAGCGGCAAGTGCCTGCAAGTCAGCGACCACTATGGAGCGCGTGTTAGAATTTGAAAGAGACAATAAAACGGAATAGATGAAAAGTGAGGGTATTCGGCGACGAGGCCGAACCCCCTGAAAGGTGTTTGTGGAGGCAGAGAGGAGGGAGCACTTACGTTTACCGCCTTGGCCTGGGTAGCCAGATGCACCGTGAGGACCACCACGGTTCGGTTCGGGGGAACGCAGAAGCACAGAATCGTCCGCGTGGGTCTTGACGTGCTTCTTGAGATCCTGGGGACGCTTGAAAGCCTTGCCACAGAAGTCGCATTTGTGCGGCTTCAGAGGAACATGCACACGAATGTGCGACGTGATGTGATCACGCTTGACAGTGGTAGTACGGCAGTTACCCCACTGGCAAGTAAGATTCAGGTTGTTGGTGCTCTTGCGCCCAACATGGCGCTCACAGACGTGGTCCTGGGGTTTCGATTAGCGACTGTGAATCACGTGCTAAGGTATTGACAAGTGGCTGCGTGTAGGTTGGGTCGTCCAAAACGACGAGCCGACATGGGCAAAGCAGGTACCAACACAATGACATGCACGCACGCGTACGCATGTGCATTACGCGGTCGAACGCGTCAATCTCGAGGCGGTGGTGTACTTACATAGAGCTGCTCAGCAGTTGGGCTGCGTTCGCCGCAGCTTTGCCACTGGCAGACGAGCTGGTCGCTGGCACCGCCGCCAACACTGGCAGGCGGCTGGGGAATCTGGGCAGGCTGTTGTGTGGGCGTGCCGATGGCGGCGGGCTGAGGAGCGGCCGCCTGAGGTACTGTTGTTTGTGGTTGTTGTTCGGCCATAGTGCTGCTGGGGTAGACTGGGTGGAGGTTCTTGGCGACGAGCAGAGGCAGAAGATCCAAGAAAGCGCGCGCTTATGTAATCCAAGCAGCGCAGAAAGAAAAGGCGCGCTCAATGCGAGAGAAGGCGCGACCCAGGGCTGGTGAGGGACCTCAGAATGCGGAGAAAGAGTTCAGAAGGTGAGGACGGGGCAGGGCCGAGTAAAGTATGAAATGAGCGGGGGAGGAAAACCTGGGCAACATCTGGGCGCCAATTTGCAGCGCCGGAAAGCACCAAGAAATAGCCCATCCAGCGCTCAGCCCCCGTCGCCCATGGCCAGTTGCACGGGGCACACCAGGGCGCCGGCTAGGCCACGAGAAGCCTAGCCATGGCCGCGCTTGCGCCTTTTACGTACCGCCAAGGGCTTGGCGGGTGAAGGGCTCGACCGCTCATCCCGGTTTTCTCCCAGTCGCACTGCTCTCGGGCACGCCTCAGCCTACCCCGCGGGACGGCTGTTCGTGAGCACACTCCGGCCATCCGTCAAACACCATCGTTCAGCGATGGAGAGAGGTGCGCGCTGTGGCGCCGGCTCGTGGGCGTTGCTGGGCGCCCGTGCATTCCGCACGCCGCCAGCCTGGGCGATCAGCATGAGACAGCCGACTCTCCCGCCTGGGCCAAGTCCGACATTCAACCAAGAACTCGCACCCGCCCGCCCACTTGGCTTCAGCGGAAACGCTCGTCATTGTGCACTTCGCCCAGAGCTCCGCGCTGAACCTCGTGGCTACACGTTTTGCTTTGTCCCGCCCCTGTTTCGACCCAGCTGCGTCCAGACAGAGCGAGCCACCGAGTGTGAGCCCGTCGCGAAACCCCGGCCGTTGCCGCTCCCCTGACATATCTACGTGCCTGCCCCCGTACTTGACCTCGGATCTGTTCTCCCTATCTTGTCTCATCTCCCAGCCCTCTGCACAATTCAAACAAGATAAATCGCATTAGTAGCTGCAGCTGACCATTCTACAACGAGCGTCCTAGCTCAGGCTGAGGCAGTAAGAAAACGTAAGGCGGGTACTTGTGACTACGCTGTGCTGCAAGGATAACACGAACGAGTATGCAGACCCACTACTGCAACTGCCGTCATAGCCGTATAGTGATTGAGTCCTTGTACTCTAGTACCTACGAATCCATTAGACTAATCTACGTTGTGGTCGCTGCGAACACTTCGACTCTTGCTCCTACTACTAATGAATTCACATGAGCTGGGCCGACATGAATCATGCAGCGGAGACGCCGCTCAAGTATTGGCATGTTTCAATCTCAGCGGCAAGCGTATCGAAACTTGTCTGAGATGTAGGTTGCGTTGACTGTAACTGCGTCAACTACCCCCCCCCTCCCAGCTGTTCCTTGACTATGAATCGCCCACTGATTCATATGTGACTTCTATTACCGTCCTGCTCATGCACCCCATGGGGAGTGTGCATGTGCTGGTCACCTCTCGACATCATCCCAGTCCTACGGGTGAGAACAGCGGGACAAGCCCTACTATCTTGGCACCAAGAATTGACCAAGAGAACGGTAGTGCTTGGCCGGAGGCTGTGCAGCCAGGTCAGTGTTCCAAATGAGGAGCTCCCTAATCACACCATCTGTAGGATACCGTCAGCCATTAGTGCAGACGCTGCATAGTATATACTTACACATGCTGTTTCAATAATAGCGTTGCCCAATTTCATGTGCAAAGAAGAGTGGCTTGCATATTCTTCCCTTGCCCGCAAATGCAGAAAATGTCTCTGACCGTGTACCAGTACTGTTCACATGTTCGGACCAGCTGGGTGCTTCATCGAAGTGAATAAATTAAACCGATACAGAGACAAGTGGGCCTGTACGCATAGAGTTAATTTGGTGATTTGATGCAGCAATTTGCAGACTGGTGAGGAACCCGCATCCTACGCTTTCCTTCTTCATAGCACCCGCATCTACCAGTGCTCGTCCTTGCTCTCTTTTCTTGTGGTCCCATTCCGTTCGCCCGCGCCACATGGCGCCACAAGGTGCGTTGGTGTGGCGCACGGTGAAGTCATAGCATGTAGCGAAGACATCCAGCAGGCGTGGTTCTCGTGACAACATGCGCAGTAGCGCATCCCTCTTTACAGCTGGCTTACTCTGATACCCAATGGACTGCCAGTATCTCCATGTACTCTTGATGACGGACGACTTGATGTGTGATCAAGATTTGGACAACGTTGTGGTTTGCAGGTGTTGGCATTGCCGAGCGAATCCGTGCGGAGGGACGAGTGTTGATGCCGAGCTTCTTGGAACCCACGAGGGACAAGAGCGGAGATTATGTGCCAAGAGCGCAATAACTTCTCCATCTGTCCAAGACAATTACTAGGTGATTGGCTTTCGGGGCTTCGAAGGAACAAGCCAGTAGGGGTCGTTGCAACCCGTAAGATGCAGCAGCGGGTACAGTATGGGTGAGCTCTTGGACCGAGACAGTGGTCTAAGATTAATCACTCATCGGCCCCCTTGGGCATGTCGAGACACTTGGGGGAATATCGAAATTTCCTCAAGTGATACGAGGCTGGTCGCGTCTACTATGGTCAGGCGCAGCCGCGCAGGAAGGCCAAGAAAGACGATGAATGAGTATATGCACTGCTCTCACCCATGTGCGCTAGGCTCGGGGTACCAAATGTCGAAATGTCGTGGGAGGAAGAGGAGTATTATTGGCTCGGAACTGATCTGGAGAAGAGCCTCGCTGTATAGATAGTCTATGGGCTTTTTGCGCGAACTCACTGCCCGAATTATTTCCTAGGCATGTTTTCCCGTGGAGTAACTGAAAGAGGAATCCGTGGGCTCTTAGAACTAAACCAAGTCAGCTTGAGCCGTGCGTACCGATTTTGTTCCTCTCGTACATCCGAAAGTTAGTCTTTGGCCGCGATGTCGCGCTGTTGCAAAGAGTAAATGGTGCCATCTACCATCTGCCTATGTGAGCACTGAGTGATTGCGTTTCAATTGCAAGTCATCAGTGGATGCATAGCTGCAAACATTGCAGATGTAAATATACGTTGTCACAGCAATCGTGCAAGGGGACACAGCTGTCCGTTTCAATATCCGAGTACCAGCGTTGTGAGTTCTCCGAGACTGCGCTTCGGTAAGGCTGAACACGTGACGTCGAAAGACCGAACTGTTTGTTTACCTTTCCGACTTGGCACACGACGATCACGCACCAGTGCGCTTCGGCTCGCGGTCTCCCCACGCCGTCCCACAGACCACCACATATAGGCAATACCGCCCTTGACCTTGCTCTACCGTTGATCTTCCACACCGTTTCCGAGTCGTCATTGACAACATGGCGCGCCGCTCTGCCCGGCTCCAGAAGGTACGCGGCCGCCCGGTAGTGGTGGTGCCGTCCGACGTTTGTTTACATGCAAGTACTCACCGCCTACAGCGTTCGCCCACGCCCACGCGCTCCGACAGCTCCCACGCCAGCTGGGAGACTGCCCCGTCGCGCGAGCAATCCCCGCCTCAAGAAAAGCCATTGCCCACACTGCCCGAAGCCGACGAGCCTGTCATGAAGACGCCGCAGAAGCCCGCCGTGGCGGCGAAGACGTCACAGCTTCCCCAGCCAGCTTCCGCGACCCAGGCCCGCACCCCCAACAATCGCACCCCGATCAAGCCGGCCGGAGTCGATATGCACCCGGCACACCACCATGCCAGCACGGCCAAGATGCTCGACGAGGCCCGCTGGCTCGGATTCCAGGCTCTGGGCGCCCACACTGCTCCCCCCAAGCCAATGGGCCTGAGCGCTGGTCAAGACACGCCAACCAAGGCAACTCCAGGCAGCAAATTGCTCGACACAGGTGTTACATCGCCCGACGCTGGCTTTCGCTTCCGGTTCAAATCACCTCTCGGCACCCTTAGTCCATCGTCGAACAAGATCCTGAAGGACAACCCAAAGGAAACCGAGGGTCGCGGCCTGTTCAAAGCAAATGAGTTCACAGCTCCGGTTGACATGACGCCGAAGCGCAAGACTGTTGTTCCCAAGGGCAAGATGGCGCGCTTCAGCGATGCGCACATGGTATGTTTGACATGACATTCTCGACTTGTGTCGCAGGCAGCTACTAACTTCGATCCCCCTACAGAAAGAGTTCAAGAAGATGGACTCTATTGCCAATCATCCCTCTGTGCTGCGCGCGCTACACAAATCCTCCTCCAAGGCCGATCTTACCAAAGCCGAATCGAGCGCAAAGACCCCGAACAAGTTGAAGCGAACACAATCCAAGATGGACTTGATAGAATCGATGCCCAAGGCGCCAGCTTCGCCGTTGAAGCGCACTCAATCAAAGATGGATCTAGCACAATCGCCGACGACCAAGGTCGTGCCCACACCATTGAAGCGACCTCAGTCCAAGGTTGACTTGACGGGCAGCAGTATTCCTCGCTCGCAGTCGACCGTTCGAGTAGTCCCGCCGTCGCGCCATGGTTCAACGAAGGAAGATAACCCGTTCGTGAAGCGCGTCAAGCGTACTGAAGCGGATGATGCGGGCACCACCCGTCCCATCTCCCGTGACGGACCTCAGGCTGGAGAGACCACTGCTGCTGCGCCAACACCGGCTCGAAAACTCAAAGGCCCATCTCTCGCTTCTAGGCTCATGACCCCTACGAAATCCTATATTGCACGAACGCAGAGCGCCAAACCTCTCAAGACCCAAACGATGATGTCAGGTAAGTCGAGCATAATCAGTGTGATCCTTATAACTCAATTGGCCTAGCTCGGCCAAAGGTCTTAGTCCTACTTGTAGGACGTTGTAAAATATCATGAAGTATAGACTGACTTCGGTGCTTAGGCTCCTCCTTGCCACGCGCACCTTCTACCAAGAACCTGTTCTCCCACGCCGAGCCTAGCGCATCCCCATCAACGAAGAACATTTTCTCGCCATCTGGTCTAGGAAACGCTGTTAAGGACGGCGTTCGTGATGGTATTCGCAAGACTGGCAACTCGTTGCAGCGCGTACGTTCGATACTTCGCACGCCAGGCCGCAAGTTCTCCGATGATCCTGAGAAAGTCGCTGCGGGCACCCATATGTCGCCACCACCCGAATGGAATGGTGAGAACCCTCAACCCATTGTACCTCAAACTGCGCCGGTGAAGAAGCACGTCAACTTCACAAGCAGCATCATAGAGCGATCAACGTGGGATGAGTTTGGCAAATCTCCTTCACCAATGAAGTTCCGCGCTGGCTCAGAAGTGCCTTCTGGAGCAGTCCTTTACCCGAAACTTGGCAAGTCGGTCGAGTATCCTACTATAGCCGAAAACTCTGGGTCAGGTTCCGCCTCCGCTTCGCCTTCACGCCGTCTCACTTTTGGTGGAGCAACTGAGCATACCCCGGCCGCGTTCTCTTTCCAGTCCGACCAGGCCATTGAATTCGGACCCTCCGCAACTGGAACAATCCGCATGGTCCGCAAGAGTGATGCTTCTACGCTAGCCGATAGCAAGAAGCGAAAGCTTGAGACGGTCTCCGAAAGCTCCGACAAAGAGAACAGCGAGCCGGCAGTTGATGTTGGTCGCTCCGCAAAGAAAGTCAAGACTGCACCGGCAGAAGCCCCAAAGACACCTTCCAAATCGGCATCAAAGCTTCCCCGTCGCACCCCGCATGGTAGCTCGATCAGCAAGTCTAGGCTTGCCTTCCTGTCTACTCCGAAGCGTGGAAAGGCTTAAAGACCAGCTCCGCTTGAGTACTAGGAGTTCACTGTTACGTCCGTTCATAAATTGGATAGTTCGATGTCGACCATCGAGCCGGCGCATGGAGTACTTGCAAGGACTTTCACTGTTTGTTTCTTTCTAGTCACCAACCCATACATTTCCTTATTCTATGGAGAGGCGTTCTGGTCATGGATTTGGCATAATGTGTACGATGGAATACGATTTGGCTACATCACGAGTCATATGATCTTGGCGTTTGGGGTCTAGGTGGCGAAAAGCGATTTGCGCATGCCAGATGCGATTGTTCTACTGGTTTGAATTCGGTTGTTGTGGTTCTGTGAAGTCGATCGATTTTCACTAGCCCTTTTAGCTCGCCTGCGCCACAGTGGTTGCCTTGCTTCATAAATCATATCACGATTCCCCTTCTTTCTAACTTTCTCTTTTTTTGAACATTGTCTCGTGCCATTTACACCTAGTGACTTCACTCAACTATCCTCTCACCTGACCATGAACCCCCCAAACCCCAGGTAGCCTTCATCTCCGGCCCCCTCGACCCATCCCCCACCTACTTCTCCACCCATTACATCCCCTCCCTCACAACCGCCATCTCCCTCTCCCACACCTTCGTCATCGGCCCCGTCCGCGGCGTCGATGCCCTCGCCCTCCACTACCTCCTCTCGCAGGACGTGGCCCCCTCCCGCATCACCATCTACATGGCCTCCTTCGAGTATGCGAGCGTCGCGTGGCGGACTAGTTTCCTTGATCTGGGCGTTAATGTTCACTGTGAGGAGGGGGCTGTGACGACAAGGGAGAGGGATGCGGCCATGACGAGGGACTCGGATTATGATATTTTGAGGTATAGGACGGAGGGGGAGGCGAGGGAGGTGTATGGGAAGGGGTGGTGGCCGAGGGTTAGTAATACGGAGATGAATGAGAGGAGGAGGAGGGGGTGACTAGTCAGGAGTATGGGTTGGAGGGAGAGGGAGGGAAGAAGGGTGATGGGGAGGAGGGTGGGGGGGAGGCTGAGAAGTCGAGGTTGGGGAAGTTGTTTGGGAGGGGGTGATGGTAGGAGCTTGGTGGTAGGGATTGGTGTCAGTCTTCTTCATCGGATGTGTGGACCTTTTGATTTGCGTTTTGAGATACAGATTATGGAATATGGTTTCTTGGACGTTGACTGTTCTTACTACTATAGAACTGTGATAATCACACGATCGTAGCGTGTAAGCGGAAACTCCCCATCATCCGTCGCCTGCGCAATTATCGAGATGGTCTGTCCAGGCTTCGCGTCTGAAGGCACTTTCACACTTGCGTCGTTCCCCTTCTTCGTAGCTGTCACAGATACTTTCCCCTCATACGTGCCCTCTTCAACATATTGCCACCACGAGGTCGTAATCTTGTCATCATCTGGATCCTCCACGCGAGCCGACAGCTTAACTGTCTTACCTGCACGAGCTTTCACAGAACCACCGCTGACTATCTTCACCGAAGGCGCATGGTTCCCATCCCTATACTTCGAAACAAGCGTCCACTGCATCCGTGCCGCGAAATCATTCCGATCCGCCGAGATCCAGCGATTAAAAGTATACCCCGCGACCTCACTCCCGTTCTGCGCTTTCTCCGACTCCACTAGCTGCCACAGTTCAGGCGACGAACTATTCAGCACCGAGCGGCCTCCCCAGCTCCCAAGTGCCGGATTACTCGGATCTTGGATCCCTGTTCTCAAAAGTGGGTTGAAAGCGACGTTATCGCCTTCGGAGAGGAAGTCGTACGGTCCAAGGGGCTTGCACCACGTATCTGGTGCAGACGCGAGGGTATAATTGCCGAAGACATCGAGCTGATCGCCAGGTGCAGTGGTCTGGCCATCGAGCCATGAGCGGTAATGGCGTCCTAGCGGGCCAATTTGGATGTTCTCTTTTATCCACGCACCCGCGAAGTAGACGTGATCGTTGGGGAGACCAGGGGGTCGGACGTTTCCTTGTCCACCTTTGTTACAGTTGAAGCTCCAGGTGTCGTAGGCAGATTGGAAGTTCTCCACGCGGATTCCCGGCCAGTTGGGTGCGATGTAGTCCACGTAGGTTTGGTCTTGGAATCCGCTGGCTAGGATGACAGCTTTCTTCGAGACGGACTTCTTGATCTGCGGCCATTTCGCGGTTTTCGCATATCGTTCTTCGAGGGACTTGAGGGCGCGTGCAATGGTGTTGGTACCGCCCCATGCTTGTAGGTAGAGAGTACGTGGATCGTTGTCGAGCAGGAGAGATCGAATGAGGTTCGATCCGTCAGTATCCTCCTCCATTTCTCCCTCGAAAATAATATTGCCAATCTTTATCTGAGACAGCAACTCTTTCGGTGTCGGGTAAGCTGGATCGTGAATCTTCAGATTTGGATACACTTCCGCATAAGCGGGTAGTAATAGATCCTCGATTATATGCGACCCAACCCATCGCCAAGATGTCTGAGAAGTGTTGTATTCTCGGTCCGGAAGGAAGAATTTTGTGCCCTTGCCGTCCCCGGCCCAGTGAAATTTGCTAGATGTATAGATTATACCCTGTGTGTCGAGCTCGTTGGCATAGAGGAAATACCGCACGAGCGAGGCGATGTCGTCGGATTCCACATCAGTGGTAACAACGGTGCGATACTTTGAAGATTTTCCAACTGAATACGACAGTGAGCCGGGAATCGTGCAGGCAAACAGACCTAAAGTGAGTAGGCGATGCATGGAGAGCAACATCTCGTCCGGATGATTGAGTAATTAGCAAATACACTCAAGAATTGTGCATCGTGGGTATCGTGTGATTTTGTAGTCGACAGCAGAGCCGCGGCACAAGCTCCCGAAATGATTTTTCCATGCTGGACCTCCTCAGAGAAATCTCCCAATTGTGGGGACCCCGCATAGCGTTGTTACTTGAGAGAAGTGTGGGGTTAATCCTAGTCATTGTTTGGGTAATGACGTCGCGAAGAGGACATCCCAGTGCGGTAGTGCAAGGCGCTGCTTCGGTATCACTAGCCTGTATAGGAAATCTCCGAGCACGATTTAACTTGGGTATTCCTGATTCAGCAAATATAGGCACTCGTACCGAAACGAGTTACGAGAGTGTGCGATTTCAGGTACATAGTCGGGGTGGACACACGGCAGATGAACAGGTGGTTGCGGACACAAGAGACCGAACGCTAATACGCTACCTGTTGTGTGTTGCGAGATTCAAAGAGCAGTCGGATCCTGAATACACGTCCGTTCATGAAAACAACACGAGAATGTATGCAACAAGGACAGTCCCTAAGGCATACAACTCTGCTCCATATTAGGCGAGAGCGGTGAGAATTGGAGTAGGGCAGTGCGGTGAGAATCAGGCGCTGAAGAAATGCCTGCACAGTTCGCGAGCTCAAGATAATTATATACTTTGGATAGCTCAAGGTAATGAGACAGGATTGACTCTATGAGACTAACATCTTGCCGGGCTATGGTCTGAGAAATTTCATCTGATCAAAGGAGGGATATCCGCAGTTATCGTCGGTATCACTGAAAAAATATCTACGTCTGCGGCTTGTTTGCCAGTTTGACAATTTGCGTAGTGGAGACAGACTATGTGCCTATCTTGTAGCTATGAAATTTCATATTATACATTACACCCATCATGAATCTGAAATTACGAAAGTGTATGTATTAATCCTCGGGCGGTGAGAGCTTGGTGGAGTCGAAATTCCCACATCTCTTACGAGTTCTTGTTAAATTACTTCGACATTTACAACATTGAAGAACTCAACAGTCATTCTGCACGTTGTTTTAGTCTCAGTAAACCCAACGCCCGGAAGACTTCCTCTCCCGCCAGACCCGCTTCTAGATCTTGTGTTTGCATTTAGACAATCTTATGGTCGCTAGATTGGACTTTTTAAAGAGCTATGAGACAACCCTCATCTATTGAAGTCAGGAACACTATCAAATTTCATTGTTTTACTGAAGAGATACACTGAAGAGTAAACCAAAAAGTCACCGACCATGACTGAGTCAACCGGATTGCCAGAAGAAGCGGCGGCGGCAGTAGCAGTGCTCAAGTAAAGCTTGTAGTGGATTGACAAGTAATAGAAACTGCCCAGCAGTCGATATGAAAAGTTTCGTAAACGATAAGACTCGTGGTGGCAGTGCTGGCAAAGGCAGATGTGGTGGCTTAGATAGGTGTGTTTAAACGCAATTCCAAGCCGAGATATCATATCAGTCAGGCTCCATTTTTGAACATGTAGCTCGCTATCCACAAGTGTCGGATGCTGGGGATGATTTTTGCGAATTCAGATACGCGATTGAGCTGGAAGCGACTGAAAGAATGTCCAATGTATCGAAATTATGTAGCATCCATAAAAGCGATATTCCAGTCTTATAGAATGTTTAGGGCAATTTATGTACAGTCTAGTATACAATAATGGAATACTCGGACGCAGCGTAAGAAGAATCTTCCGTATGACATAGAGTCAAGGAACTTGTTGGCTGGTTGGTGACTGTTGGCACAGCAAGGGTGTTTGCTGGATTGGCGCTTAGGGTATTGTCAGTGGCCGCGACAGCGGAGACGCCGGTCGAGGTGGAGATGACGTGACGGCAACCGATGTCAAGGACGCTGCGGTCATACCCAAGGTGCGGGGATTATTCATTCTAGAGGATATGTTTGGCGTTCCCTGTCCATGCGAGTAAGATGGATCTTTCAGTTTCGCCTTTGGCTTGTTGATATTATCCCAGATCTTAGATGTGTTCAACCGTTTTCCAACAATGATAGCACCTGTTTCACCAAGGCCTGCGAGTTTCGTGATCTTTTTGTTACTCCTGAAATCGAGATACTGGATTCTGTCACTCAAGCAATTGCCATTCGAAGCGCTTAAGTTGCCGACGGCTTTGCAAGGACAAGGATCGAACAGGTACTTGGAAGGGCATAGCCTGGTTCCCTTTGAGGTAATTCGAGCCATTTCATCGTCATTGCTCAAAGTCCCGCTTTCGTGATAGAGTCGGTTCAAAACTGGCACTTGCATAGCAAGGTAGTCTTTACCCTGAGGTAGATGTCTGAACTTCAAACAGGTTTGGGCTGGATTTGAAGGCTCAAAGACATCGTGAAAAAAGCTACCGTAAAGAACAACAGCATTGAGTTGCCGCATCAATTCTGGCCATTGTCCGCATGTTTCTTTGAGCTGTGTACGTCGATACTCTGGGTGATGCGCGCGATTGACAAGATCAAGATATTCCCAGCCACACACATCACGTCCGCGGAGGCCGTTCAACTCAAAGCCACCTTTTCTGGTCATTTGGCGTTGGTTAGCTTGAAGCCCATCAAAAACCTGGAAAAGTTCATTCACGATGTGGGAAAACTGCTTATTATTGACACCGGCCTCCTTCAGGTGTTTGTCAATCTCAATCGAAATGTCGCGATTCGAGAGCATTGCCTCCCGGACAGAGTTTGGGTTGTCAAATTCTGCTCGCTCGAGATGAATGGGAGGCTTGCTGATGTTGAAGGCTCCAAGCTCATAACGGTGGAGTATGATATGGAGAATCATAGTTTCGGCGTCGGTATGCCACGCTCGACGAGCTTCCATGTCCTGCAATACCACATGTAGATTTGACGAATCGTTTAGTAAATCGCGATAAAATTCGGCGATTTCATTCCGATAAAACCCTTGCTGCCTTCCAAGAGTAAAATTGACACCGGCTGCACCCCACTGCTGGAATCCGATCATGAAGCTGTCCGCTGAAATAGTCAACCTCGACTTAGATTCGGATTTCGTATATCGAATGGCGCGATAATCATAGTTTTCTGTAGCTATAGATGTGTCAGCGTTGTTGGGACCCTGAGCCTGACAGGAAGAGATGTGTTACCCAGGTTGACATTGCACTGGGGACACCAGCCCAGGTAGCTTCCGGCCGATAGAAAGGCTGGCCCATCGTCTTCTTTGACCATCAGACGATCTGGAGCTAGCTCATAGAGATCCTCGTACTCAATGCGACGTCCATCTTTGGTCTGGAAGAGATGCCATTGCACGGAGGCGCCCCTGCGCTGCAATGGCACTATGGCAAACGAACGACCCTTTAGAACGTAGCCACCATCGAAGTAAGTAGCGAATGGAATTCTACCTAGTGTAGCCATGAGCTCTACTGGTAGGTGCAGGCCGTGTACTTCATCAGTTCTTTCAGGAATCGGGAAGCCGTATACAATTACTGAATTGCCGACTAGATCATGCCAGCAGCTATTTGAATGTTCAATGCCACTTGAGGAAACTTTATGTTTCAAGCGAAAGATTGGGCAAAGACTCTCGGACTTTTCCACCGTAAAGGTCGTGTAACAGAAAGCTAATTGTCCATTTGAATTACGGCATGCCGCGCTCAGCCAAGCGAGCTGCTGCCCAATTGTCACAGTAAAATCTTCCGGTCCTTTCACTCGTATAGTACGCATTTCTGGTGAGTAGGTGATTCTGGAAGCTGTAGATGTATATGATTAGTCGAGATTCGAGCAAAGCCAGTTAAATTATGGTTCACGTACACTTTATGCCGTTCGCGCTAGCACTGATGACATAGGTAAGATGGTCAACAAGCTCAAATGTATACTTCGTCCAATTTTGACGCAAATATTGCTCGACGGTACACATTTGGGCATTCTCTGAGCTGCCGGTTATAACAAGCACATCTCGTAGTGGTTGGAGGCACCCTTTCGGATATTGGCATTCTAGGAATTGGGCAATATCCCAGTCAGTAGAGAAGTGTGCGGTGAAATTACCACGTGTGACCGCTCTAAGGATGTGTGATAGGCGAAAAGTACGTGAAATCCGGAGGCTGATAAGTTGGATTTGATCGCCGAAATGTCGTTCAACAGTAGCGTGGAGGTCTTTCTGCAAAGAAGAGAAAGCCCTATGTCCAACAAGAAAGTCACAGACAATTCGGTCATCAGCTGAAATTGCCGAAAAGTCTTTTATATCATCCAGGTTAAGGCCTCGCGAGGCCTCAGATAGTTCCAAGAGCTCATTTTTTTTCTTATTGGAGTCTTCACTACCATCGACTAGACTCGGTATGGATATGGCCCTTTCCAATTCATTGCTTTCACTCAGAGCATTCAGTACTTTGAGTGAGATATTGGTCCTCCTGCGACGTATGGCTTTCGCAGCCTGTCTAATCGGTGAACTTTCTTCATTTTCCATCATGATCCGGACGCAATACTTCTTCAACAAGTTTTCCACGTCATTAAGAACCGTCCGTCGTTCGGAAATCTGTTGATGAGGTAGACGGAGGTCTTTTGAGATACCTTCGCTGAGCGTGTCTGCGAGGTTACTGAAGAAAAGTGGTATCGTCGCGGGAGGAAAGACCTTTTGCGATGAACTCAACACCGTAGTTTTTCCATCATTGGAATACTTGTTCACACGCTTTTCTCCGGCCGGAGAGACTTCTTTTTTCTTGTGCGAATCTTTGAGGCTGGGGTTGAGTTTTGCAAATTTCATGATAATAAATATCTAAAGAGCAAGGTTGGAAATTTCTCCTCGAAGGTACTTAATGAGACGTGAAATCGGTGTAGGTTTAACTCAAAGTTTACGATATCTTAACGTTAGCACTGAATGCATGTTAGATCGGAGTGTCGCATTGCTTAGAAATCAAGCCAAAAGGCTGCCCGATGGCACGAAAATATGGCCGTTTACGAGGCTGAGTTAGCAACTGACCGGTGAGGGGCTGAAAGACGCTGTGTTTCCACACCTGCAGGAATGCCCAATAAGAAATGGCAGAAAGGCTAAATTCACGAGATGCGATAAGGTCCGAGGACCAATGGACTACAGAGATGCATGGCATCGTCGATACGAGGCGATGAAGGGTGATCTTGGTAGCTATTCACACTCAGATGTATAATAATCACAAGTTGCGTTTTTAGTGCTTTCAACCAAAGGCAACACCTCTTCCCACGAAACTAGCGAGTAATGTTGGGTTGATCTACTCACCATCAGCCGCGTGGCTCAAATTTCGTGATCGCATGCGACCGAGGCAGCCTGACCAATATTCCAGTCACCAACTTAACACAAGGCTGGCGAATTGTGCGGTTGATTGACCAGCCTTGTGCGAATAGACTCAGGATGGTTGGAAATGATGTGTTTGTCTAGTCTATCATCTACGATGTTTTATCTAGTACTGTTCCCATAATGCTGCAGAACACCAAGATAGGGTTGACTGTCGGCCACGAATATAGACCGGGCAGATAATGTGATCATTTACCTGGAAAACTTATCTCCGTCGCGTACTTCCAGTGGCTTTGACGCCATTCGAGAGATCCTGCTTCTTTTGGCCGTTTGCAGTCGCGTCTGACTTGAGCGTCTCCATGCTTGTGGTACCTAGTTTTGGCAAGAACTTGCCGACCCGCTTCTGATATACACGATAATCCGGATACTTCCTCGCACTGAGTAGCTCCGTGAGCCAAGTGCTAGCCTGGAAGAGAATGAGGTAGGCAAAAGCAGGCACAAAGCACCAATTCACATAAGTCTGTGATTCCCAGCAGGCCCATTGGTAGAGAGCGACCCAGACGCCCTGCTCGGCGGCAAAGTTGGGATGGCGAGACCATGACCAGAGGCCGCTAGTATTAAAGCCGCAATCGAGCTGCTCGCGGGTGTACTTGTAGTTCTTTGGTACCTTTGCCGTCTTCTTGTATTCTTCTTTGGCACCGTGGTAGTTCCATTGTTGCTGATCAGCGAAGAACTCGACAAGAACCAGCACGAATATCAGCTTCGAGAAAACGCTATCGTAGAAGCTGAGGTCGTTTCCAGTTACACGAGAGCTGAGAAGGAGGACATATGTTGGTGTGGTTATGGAGAAGAGGAGGATCTAGGATTGATCAGTATTGCCGACGCGTCACAGAGACTGCAGTAGACTTACGTTCTGTGCCAGGGAGATGAAAACCACATTCAAGATGAACATGACAGCCGGCCCAGTGTAATCTTTGACAATGTTCCACCTGTAGTCCTCAGACCCAATTTGGTAGCCGCCTTTGCGCCAGTAGTTGAACGTCAGTCTCGCACCCCACAAGACCGTGACGGCCATGACATGATCCAACCGCTGCGTAGGTATTCCTGCCAAGTGCGCCCATAGGGCATAATGCGAGTTGTATATAACCGGGATGATGCTCCACAGGCGATCGACCTGCGAGTAGTTCTTGTTGATTTCAGAGACGATGAGCACGACAGGGGTGAGGAACAACGCAAAGCCGAGCGCTGTGACCAGTGGGTTGGTCGAAAGATAAACGTTTTGAAGCCCTTCGATGCTGTTGATATTCGCAAGGATTTTCTGAGGCAGATCGTATAGTTGCGGGAGGTATGGTGAGACTGTCTTTGCGTAGTCTGCGCATTCAGGTAGGCTCTTGACTGCTGGGAGCGCCGCGCTCAGGGCGGGGTGTAGGTTTAGCATCGCGGTATTTTTGCAGAGCGATGGAGAAACTCAGCACTTGGTACTTAAGTACTACGCAAGTATTCGCAGCGTGCAGTATTCAATTGCTATGACAGTACATTGATGGCGTCATACATTTTGAGCGAATCCTTCCTCTAGTTTCGATTGGGCGGTCCGTGCGCTGGCCAAACGCGCCTACCCTAGCTTGACGCGTCTTCACATGATCCGTGATCGTCTATCTCAGACTTCTTCCACTTATGCACCGGAGCGGCCCGCAGGTGGAGCAGCAATGGCGAGGATCCTGTGCGTAGCGGAGAAACCCTCCATCGCGAAAGCTGTAGCCAATCATCTCGGCGGCCAAACTCGAGCAGTAAGTGTACATCTTTCTGTCCATGACCGACTCTTATGCCATGTCTAGGAAAACGTTCGGGGTATACAATGGGTCAAGAATTATAAGTTCGATTATAATTTCCAGCGATGGGGACAGTCTTCGGTTACCTTCACCTGCGTGGCGGGCCATATCCAAACATCAGAATTTCATGAGCGATATCGAAAATGGCAATCCTGTGCTCCAGGAGACTTGTTCGAGGCACCTATCCTCATTCAAGTTGCAGAAGACAAAAAAGCCGTGGCCAGCAACATCGAGGCTCAGGCTAGATACCACAACATTCTCTTCATTTGGACCGATTGCGACCGAGAAGGCGAGCACATCGGAACTGAGATTCGAGATATTGCCTTGAAAGTAAACCCCAGTATGCAAGTATGGCGAGCACGTTTCAGCAACATCGAGAGAGCGTGAGTCATGACTATCAGCGCAGGAAGCGTCGTTGACCACAAATACAGGCACATCATTCAGGCCGCTCGAACTCCTATTCAGCTTGACGAAGCCCAGGCAAATGCCGTCGCAGCGCGTATAGAGCTGGATCTTCGCCTAGGTGCTGCATTCACTCGTATGCAGACATTGGCGCTACAACCAATGATCCCACAACAAGGCGATCAAAAGAAGATCATCAGTTACGGATCATGTCAATTTCCCACACTTGGTTTTGTGGTCGATCGGTATCTGCGTGTCCGAAACTTCGTTCCCGAGCCATTCTGGTACATCAGAGTAGGTCACGAGAAAGATGGGATCAATGTCAAATTTTCTTGGAAGAGAGGCCACTTGTTCGACAGAATGACGGTCATTATCATATACGAAAGATGTCTGCTCTCCGAGCATGCAAGGGTCACCAAGATGCAGAAAAAACCAACAAAAAAGTGGAAGCCACTGCCTCTTACAACTGTCGAACTGCAGAAGATGGGAAGCAGATTCCTCCGTATGACATCCCAAGAGGTCATGAAGGTCGCCGAGGATCTGTACACCAAAGGTTGGATCAGTTACCCGCGCACCGAAACAGATCAGTTTGACAGGGACATGGACCTCCGAAGGATAATTCAAAAGCAAGAGCAAGACAACCGCTGGGGCGCGTTTGCCGCAGCGCTGACCAACGGTGGGTTCAACCAACCGCGTAATGGCCGCAACAACGACAAAGCCCATCCTCCTATCCATCCAGTAAATTATGTCAATCCAAGCCAACTCAACGACAACGAGAAGCGTGTATACGAGTTTGTTGTTCGCCGATTCCTCGCTTGTTGTTCCGAAGATGCAGTCGGCGAGGCTACCGATGTGGAAATCGATTACGGGGGTGAGATCTTTCACGTTCATGGGCTTACTGTCATTGCGCGTAATTATCTCGATGTTTATCCCTACGACAAGTGGGAAAGCAGTCAGAATCTGCCGCAGTATACTGTCGGAGAAACGCTCGAGCCCACAGAGGTAACCATGCATGATGGCAAGACAACAGCGCCGGGTTATTTGACGGAGCCCGAGCTCATTGCGCTCATGGATGCCAATGGTATTGGCACTGACGCTACCATGGCCGAGCACATTGCAAAGATCAAGGACCGTGAGTACGTAATCGCTCGTCTCAAAGGCGGCGCGGGTAACAGTGGTGCTGCCGAGCGAGGTGGTGGCAGAGGCCGAGGACGAGGTCGGGGCGGCAGAGGCGGGCGTGGAGGTGCAGCAGCTCAGCAAGGCGGCGGAGGCACTGGCGGAGTACAGGAATTCATTCCGACAACGTTGGGAGTAGCACTCATCGAAGGTTACGATAACGTGGGGTTCGAGACCAGCCTAAGCAAACCGTTTCTACGCAAAGAGGTATCAGGCCCGCACAAAGTTAATAAGTCACGCACGCTAACACGGTCGGTAGATGGAAGTTCAGATGAAAGCAATATGCGAGGGCCGCAGCACACGCAACGATGTGGTGCAACAGAATCTAGAGCAATACAGAGCAGTGTTTGTTCGCACGCAGCAGCAGATCAATGTGCTCAAAGATGTAGGTGATGCACACAGGCACAGGTCGTTGGAAGGACCGCTAATGTAGCGACACACAGGCTATACGAAGATACGTTGGCGGCGCCAATCAAGGTTGAGAGCGATTGCACGCGCGGTCCATCACGGCGCCGTTGCATGCTATGCTGCAACAGTCGTCGCGGTTGAGGGTATGATGGAGCAAGGCTGTCGCGCACTGGACACACGTGGGTTCAGCAGAGCCCTTGAGCGCTGGAGTGCGGCGCAAGCTGTCTTGTCTTGCTCGGCGGCACACAGATGATGACTTCAAGGCAGGTTTCGCGTAAAAGCGGGGCTTTGAACACCCGTTGGAACTGGGAAGCAATTCGGCGCGATTCGGGGCGGGATGTGCTGCAACGATGCGACACGTGTGTTTGTGGGGGGCCGTCTTTCGTTGCTTATCCTCCCAAGACAGGCAATAGGCAGCGGGCGACGCCCATGGTTCCCTTGGAGGGTCTGGTATGCGGCATGGTTGGGCTGTGCGAGGTCGGAAGATGGAGCACCCCGCGCGTGATAAGGCCAATTGTGTTGAGTCTTGGGGTGGGTGTTGATATGGGCGGCATGAGTGAGTCGGCTGGAGACGGAACAAGGGCGCCCGATGGTGACAGCATCGACAGCATCCACTGTGGGGATGGCGGGCTTGCGTCGCTTGACTCACTGACGATATTCCAGCATCAGCATTTTCGCAGCGGCTTTGTGCGTTGTTGTCGAGGGGGGCACGGCGCACGGCTGCCCTGTTTGGAGCGACGAGGCGGCGACGCGAGGCCCTGGGGTGGTGGCTTGGGTCAGCAGATGACGGCGAGGGTAGTGTCCCATTCACGCATGACGCTGGCCGCCGTGGCCGGGTCGACTGTGGCTGTCATCAGACCCCGGTCGCCCTTTCCCAGAGTGGGCCCGGCGTTTGACCAATTGGCAAGCGGCCACCCCCGTCCTTGTTCCGCGACTGCTTATCATCTCCTGCCTGCCCATCGCCCTGCTCAGACCTGCCACACAACAACAAAGAACAAGAAATTGGCTTCGACGAACCCACACCGTTTCCAGCTACTTTTGCCACCTGCACTGCATTTGCACCCATCCACGGGACCGCCCCTGAGCTATTCTCTGCCACCCTGATCGTCAGGCCTCCACCCTGTCGTCCGCAGACCGTCTATCCTCGCTCGCAGATCACATCGCCGATCGCTCCGAACGCTCGAAACGCTCGAGCAAGCAACTCCTCGCTACACACCGCGCCAACGCACCGAGCTCGCGCTACAATAACCTCAAGACGGCCGCTGCTGTCTTGCTGTCAAACTCGTCTTGCCCACTGCTGTCTTCAGTCAGACAGTGTCTCCCTTGAGTCATCGGGTCAGCTGCTCCTGCCGTGCCGTCCCGACTCCAGCCCATCCAAGCCGTCACCATGGCTACCGTCGCAGCCTCCAGGCCCGTGTCCAACATTGCTGTCGCCTTTGCAAACCGGTCCGCCACAGTCAACATCCCCATACCACGCGATGGTGGACCCGTCTCCGCCATGCCCACGCCGCCGAGCTCCATATCGCCAACTCTGCCGGCGCAAAAGAGTCGCGCTGCCCTCCCGGGCGCTGTGAGGTCGCCTTCGCCATTGTCTAGGGATATGGATATCGATCTCGAGGATGCGCTTGAGCACGCTGCAGCCCAAGACCAGCCAGCGCCTGCGCTCTCCAAGGAGGCACTCGCTGGTCTGGATGCTACGCGTCAGATCACCGCCATTATGCTTGCCAAGCACCATCTGCCTGGCATCATCCTAGGCCACGGCGCCATGCCTATCCGTGAGATGATGGCTCATCTCACGCACGCTGTCCCTGGCTTCTCAGGCCTTCCTCCTGCAAAAGCTCGCAGGCTGGTGGTCGCCGCATTGGAACACCGCGCTGGCGGCGGACTCCACGGTGAGGTCAAATTTGAGAAAGTTGGATGGGGTCGATGGAGCGTGGCAGGTCAGTCGCAAGCGAACCGGGGTGTCCCCATCGGGGCCCACGGGACGTCTCACAATGGCATGACTCCACCCGCAAGCTTGGACAGTCAGGCTAGTCTCCACATCCACAAAAACATGCGCCATGAACGCGAGGTATTCACCGGGAGTTGGGCCGCAGATTCCCCTGGCTCCCCTGACAGCCATGATGAAGACATGGCGGACCAGATGTCCTTGGACGGCTCCGAGGACAGTGAGTCTGACACGTCGGAAATGGATCTGGGAAAGGACATGGATGACGAGACGGATGAAGAGGACTGGTCTGCCGTTGGGCCTGAGGCTCTTCGCCAGAAGCCACAACCCACGCGCCCCGTCTACCGTGACTACAACTACCTTTCTCGGACCTTTCGTTCAGCTTCGGCGCAATCCGTGCCACAATCGCATGCCGCGAGGATGTCAACTCCGGCCTTTAATTCTGCTTCTTACACTGCATCCCGTGGGAACACGGGCACTCTTCCTGCATCTATCGGCGTTATGGGACCTCGAGGCCACCTCGCAGAGCGCGAGGCCATCGAAGCTTTGATTGCCATGGGCTCTATGTAGCCTGCACGACATTTGGGTCGGCGTTCTTCTTGCTATTACTTATTGGGTCACAA
The DNA here is from genome assembly GCA_033220655.1 of Pseudopithomyces chartarum. NCBI lineage: Eukaryota > Fungi > Ascomycota > Dothideomycetes > Pleosporales > Didymosphaeriaceae > Pseudopithomyces > Pseudopithomyces chartarum. Next base: position 819,829 of record WVTA01000018.1, on the reverse strand, counting down.
AAGGCCAACGACGCGCATGATACTCCTCGGTCTTTGATGTTATCATCGACGCGGCACGAACAATACTGGCCTTTGGGTTGGAATTATGGGTTTTTCTCACTTCTGATTTTTGTCATACCCCCCTCACTGTTGCTTTGAGAAGATCCGTCAAGTGCTGATGCGATCCACATTTGGGTTATCTTGGGTCTTTTCATCAACCTTGTCGTTGCTTTTCGACACTTTGATATTATTCTACTTCTACCGCAACTACAGCAACTTGAAAAAAAAAAATTCCAGCATAAGTTGTCAGGTCCAGCATGGACTGCGTGCGCCTTCAACGTTGATCCGCGGTCCGAATCACATTGCTGATCGGAGTTCAACACGGGTTGGACCGGCTCTTGCAGCTGGCTTGGCACATCTTTTTTGTATATACTTTGAACGAATGCTCTACTCTAGCCACAGCTAAACACTGCGAGTCGGTGCTGAATGAGTGTGCTGCCGGGCAGCAACGCGAGCGAGATAATGTCAAATTAATCTAATACACCACGCACGGTGGACACCTGGGTTGGTGGAAGCTGATGCGTGAGTTTAATGTTGGAATTATGTGTGCATGTTTAAGCTTGCAGTAGTGTATGATTATGACTGTTAAATGCCACTTTTGGCGTTACGAAAATAGTAACACATCGCAACTTCTAGAACTGCTACAATATCGGTACATACGACGTCTATGTTGCTTATTCCCCAGTCGGTACTTCTGATTATCACAGTACTGCATTTACACATGACGTGCATCTTCGCCGTTGACACAGCGTGGTCACAAGATACAAACCTGGACATCGTCAGTGGCACACCTGCAACTGCAACCCCGCAGGGCAAGCCGAAAGCAAGCTGCGGACCCCTGGAAGATAACAACGCCACCTATCTCATTCTCTCGTGGGCACGTATTTTGAGCACCGCTGTAGCCGCTGCGTGTGTAGTGCACTCGCGTAATGGTTCAGATGGATACAGAAGGATGGCCGTGGGTAGCCGAGGAGGGAAGCCTTGGCGAGATGACATAGATGGGTACGTGTCTGAGTAGGGAAGTAGAGAAGTAGAGTTCACTTAGAGTCTACATACTATAATGGTATCTACCGGTTTCCCAGAATTTGCATTTAAACAAGTAGACTATCTGCATAGAATGCTAGTGATTGACGTACTAGTCTACTGATTTAGGTTTACATACGTCAAGGGTGTTTTGCTAAGGCTGGGAGCGAGGACCGACGACAGGTCTTCCTCGGAAATAGGTAGGCGATCGGCTTTCAGCTCGGTCGCTTGTCGTGAGACGGATTGCAGTCTACTTGCTTACGGGGGTGTCGTTTCGCCGTGGCATTATGGTCATGAGAGGGGTGAGGTGAGATGGCGGGAGGACACGCCCTGTACGTAAGAACGCGGGGAGGGCGGAGGGTAGGAAGGGCCGTCGGCGAGGTACCTCAGCTCAACAAGTCGCTACCTGAGTGTTGTGGTCTATCTACGTACCTACCTGTTTACTTTCACATGAGAGACACCGACCAAAGGGTCTACCTATCTACACACAGGGTCACCTTCGTCAAGACTTGGCAGGGCCTGCACAATGAGAAAGGCATGCAGGGAAATGCAGGTTTTCCCTCGCTCCGTCTCCGTTTGCAGCCTGAGCGCGACCCAGAACAGCACTGCGTTACTCTCCCCAAGTGGACCCCGATAACATACCGGACTCCCAGCTCGAGTATCCAGATATCCCAAGCCCAAAGTACCCAGGCTGCAACCACCCGCCGCGATAGCACCAGCCCTCCCTCCACCCTGTGTGTCACACGCCTCGCCACCTCCACCCTCCCCTTCCCAAATCCCTCCCCTCTTTCCTTTTTTCCCACCGCACACCTCCCGCCCGCTAAACCACACCCATCTCCCCCTTCGCGGCTTCGCCTCGGCCCCATCGCCCAGTCCCCCAACGCGACCCCTCTGCCCCACGGAACTTGCTCAAACAGGGATAGCCTCCCCGTGAGAGAATTGTGCGGCGGGCCAGACGCCCTCACCCAGTCGCCTGCTCCAATGAGGAGTTCCCTCAGGGACCACCGATTGAAGCGGACGGCGGTGCTAAAGCAGCGCGGCTATCGGCACGCGCCGGGAGTTGGTCATCGGCGCGTGGGAGCGTGTAGATAAAAGACCCCGCTTACCCCTCTCCCTTCGTGAGGGAAGTGCAACGAGAAATCTATACCTACATATCACGAATACACTTTTTCTTTAAACAAACCTACCACCCGAATTATATTCATCATGCCTGGATGCGGAACTGCCGGATGTAGCTGCGCCGACTGCGGGTGCGCTCAGGGAGCCTGCAACTGCGGAAAATGTGAGTGGCGATAGATGGGTTTGGGTTACCACTGGTGGATGTTTGGCGCTAACGTTGGCGTGATGTAGAAATTCACATTTCACATCTCCCCTGATGGCGAAGTAAGGCAGACGGCTCCTTAACAATCCTTTCGAATTCGGCATACACTCTTCTTGCCGGCTGAGCAACCTTCGATCCGACCGACTGTCCTTGACACACGCACATGATACACCGGCTGAGCTCGATACCTCTTCGTCTTTCCACTCTTTGGCATCTTTGTTTATCGATGGGGCGCAATCTATGTGGATGAGGAGGTAGGATGGCTGGCTTTCGATTCATGAAGCATGGTTATGAATAAACAAGTTTTTTGCATCAACGCTTGACAAATGTTCGTGCCTGCTGGTAATCGTGCTGCATTCATGTGTGAGAGTGAGGATTGAGGCGCTTACTATGTGATTGATTATTTGTATATGTACGCAGGTATCCGCGACACTCACATAACAGCGTCTCTCTTGCCTACGTCCCTCAAGTCGATGATCTCTTCTTCAACCTCGGCTTCCGTCTGGACCTTGCCCTTGTGTTTTCCACCTTTTGCTCCGCCTTTCCCGCTGATGCTTCCTCGCTTTTCACGTACGGGCTCGTCGGCTTCGTCGTCGTCTCCGAAGAGGAAACCCTTTCCTTTGAGCCTGCGCTTTTCGTCTGATGCAAATGCTGAATGTGCCGTGCTGGATGCGAATGCTGATGCTGTGGATGTAGAGTCCTGACCGAGCATCCAAGAGAAATTGGAAGAGGCCAGTGTAGGACGTGTGCGTGGCGGATGTGATGATAGACGTGATGAGACCGATGGGGTTTGTACTTCGGATCGGGCTAGTGGAGACATAGGCTGTTCGTCTGAGGGAGAGGCAGCAGCATTTCGTGTATCGGGGGTGGATGAAGAGGGTGTATTATTGGGTAGCGGAGGTGCGCTGGCTGTTCGCTCAGGGAGTGCAGCTGGAGATGTAGGAGTCGGTGAGAGCAGGCCGGCTGCTGCATTGACAGTGGCCTGTGAACATCAGTACCGAACTACTTTTGTTTACCTATATATTTGAGAGAGGGAAAAACTTACTGCCTGTTCTGTGGTTTCATCAACCGGCAAGGGAATTGATGAATCCTCAAGGTAGACTTGAACGAATTGCACTTTCGCAATGGCAAGGCTTAATGCTTCGACCGAATCTCTCTTCGTCTCATCCGACCCCTTACCCTCCTCACTGCGTTCCTTGTGATAGTCCCAGAGTTCAGCGACCGCACTTTCGAGCATTTTCGCCAGATTCTTATTGCGCGTTTCCAGAGTTTCGACTTTCTTGATCACATTGGCCGATTGCGTGCGGATCACACCGGGTCTGGAATTAGCCACTGCAAGCTGAGCAGGCTTGCGATACTCTCTGCCACCTGATCTGGGCGTGGACTGTCCTGAAACGGGTGTGGAGGGAACGCCGGTCTGGATGGCTTCGGCATGCTTCCTCACCTCCCCCACAGCATCACGGAAAGCCTTTCCAACACCCCACTGTGACCCTCGCTCCATCACATTTTTCGCAGCACCTTGTAGGAGCGCTTCTAGTCCTGCACCCTGCTGGCTCACAAATGCTCTGGGCGAACCGATACTATTTCTTGTTCGATGTGATGAGGTGGAAGGTGACGGAGACGGCAGCCGGATGTCGGGTGCAGGTGTCGTGGGAATTTCTGGCGCTGGCTTTCCGTACCGTGTGATAATCTCTGCACCACCCTCTGGTGTCAAATGGTCCCTTAGGTATAGTGCATCTTTGATGAATGTGTACGCTGGAGCGCCAGGCTCAGGGTATCTCAGCAGCAAAGTGAATGCTTCATTGGTGTCGGCGACAACTAAGTCCCAGCGGACACGCAACAACATGGCGACAGAGATCATATCGACAAGCTCAAGCGTAGAATCGATGGCGAAGAGCGCGTCCCATACGTTCAGTACATCGTCCAAAGGAAACTCCCGGCCAAACAGAAGTCGGATCCAGCGTCTACAAGTAGGTTAGTGGTATCCAAAGTAGACGTCGAACAACATACAAGAGGAAGATCTGTGGGACAATTTCCAGCTTCACGAGGTGCGAAGCCAACTCCGGATCGGCCTTGGGCAGGTATCTTTCGAATATTCTTGAGCAGCGAGCAAGCATTGGTGTTTCCGTTGACGAAGATTTAGGGTCAGCTGGTGCATAGAACGACATGGCAGTCTGCATGACCAACGAGAACAGCGTGAACGTGTCGTGCTCCATGTAGGTCGAATCGAGCATGTCTACTAAAATCTGGTCCGCCCCAGAGTGCTTCACGCCCGTGAAGTCCACCGCGTCTCTTTCTATAACCCACAGCAGTGGTGCAAGTATCTCATGCATGCCCTGGCGATACCCCACGTTCGGGTGCATCTTGCACCAAACGAACAGCACATCCAACATCATGTTCTGCGTAGCTGGCTGCCGGAAGTATACGTTGTCGGGCATACACCGTTCGATATCCTGGAATATCTCTGCGCGGAGGGTCTCATCGGATCGGAGGGCTACCCATGGGGACTTTCAAGGCTTAGTACGGTCAATACACGGTATATCGAGTCGGATAGGAGAAGCGTACTTCTTCGTTCTCGCTCAGCGGGTCAACAGATGATTCGATTTCATCGGGGTGCTCGATCGCCCGAAGGTAGTGCGAGCGGAGGGAGGCATAGGTTGCACGCGACTCGGAGATGCGAGCGGGCCATGACGAACGGTCTAGGGTCTTGAGGAGCAGGAATATCTGTAAAAGTGCTCAATACAGGCTCGACAAAGTGGCAGGAAGGAGGGTTATGCTACCTTCCAGCAAACGGAGCGTAGACCTGAGGTAATCTGTGGCTCTCTATGCGAGGAAACAGCTATCTTCAGGTCCGTGAGAGAGTGGAAGTCGTCCAGTTGGCGCCAATGTTTTCTGAGCACGATTAGGGCAGAGTTTTGGGAATTTTAGGAAGGAGTCACGCACTCTGCTTCGGCAATGCCTCTCATAGTGAAAGGGTGGTCAGTCGAGAGGGGTAAGGCGAAAAGGGCACCTTGATGTCAAACCATGCTCCGATTGCGACGCCGCAGGAACACTGACGCGGGGCGGAGCTAGACCACCGATCGTCACGTGGCATCGTGTCATCTGGAGCCGAGACTCGGACTATGCGAGGGTCGCCCTGCAAGTAGTTCCGGGCTTCCAGCACGCTGACCCATCTCCATGTCACGGAAAAAGCATTGTATCTATCGCATGTCAAATATAGCACGGGAGACGGAAACTACAGTAGTAGCGAGGTGCACAATGCTGTAGGATGTGTGGTACCCACAGGCAACCCCTGTGTTCTGTTCTGGTTCCAAGCACTATAGTTTCATATCCAAATGACATATCCAGATGCACCTCGTACTATGTTTACAGTATTGAGACACACACAACCTGCTTCGCACCTTCTGCAACCTTGACGGTCTTCCATGACTTCACAGACAATTGGCAATGGGATTCCTTGCTGATAGCTCAGGCAGTATGTAGACAGGCCCATAGTTTCGTCAATAGCGCTGGGCATGGCGCTATGGCGATCCGTCCATGCACGAAGAGTGACTAAGCGCGTAGGCGCACGTTGCTGCGGGAAGGGGAAGCCACTCGATATCTATCCAGGCGGACGGTGCAGGTCAGTCCTTGTTGGCGGCAGGCAAGGCATGCTTGAGGCCTTCCATGGTCATGTAGTTGAAGAGGCTGGGGTTGACGATCTCGGTGCGGAATCGTTCCTGCTGGAGTAGCTCGAGGGCACGGAGGGTAGGGCCGGGATGGCTGCGGCACATGATCAGTCACCATTATACGCTACCAAGGATCATCGTCCGTGAGCACCCACTGCAGAAATTTGGAGTATTTCGGCTCCTTGAAGTACTGCAGGTAGCCGAGGTAGGCGACGAAGTCTGGCTTGTCTAAGATCTTTTGCTGGGCAAGGTAATTGAGATAGGCAGGATTGGCAAGGCACTGCACGAACTAAGGCACGGTCAGTGATGAATAGGGGCAGCACGTGGGCCAGGGCGCCGGGGGACGGACCTCGAGCTCGAGCTCGAAGCGTGAGAAGCCGCCGTAGCGGGGGAGGGTGTCGGAGGCGTCGGTGGCGGCCATGGCCCGTGGATCTGGATGGTGGTGGTGATGCTGGGACGCGTGCAGGATGCCACGATGTCGAAGGGCTGGACTGGGCCTCGTCGTGCTGGGCCTGCTGGGCTTGCTGAGGCTCTCGATGGGTGCTTCAGGGTCTGCTCCAATCTGCGGGGACGACGGCTAGCCTAGGCCGCTTCGAGGGCTGGGAGGTGAATTAGCCTACGGACCACAGCGACCGTGCCCTGGGCAGCCGTGTTGGGCGGCGCGCTGCAGACGGGCGACGACGTACAGGAGCGGAGCAGGAGTACAGAGCATACAGCATACACAGGGTAGATGGACCAGGCTATGGCAGAGCGAAAGTACCCAGGTTCTGTATACATAGATGTGTCAATCGGCGGTGGCTGGCTGGCTGCAAGGAACGGGCGCCGCCGATCGCTGGCACCACCGGCAGCCAGTAGGTATCGTGCTGTGCTTGGGTGCTGGGCCTGCCAGAAAAGTAGGCTCGCTCGCGGACACCCCCTGGTCCCCTGCGCTATTCGCTCCCCCACAGCCAAAAGTTCACTTCGTACGGACTATTTTGCACAGAATCGGCACAGCGCGTCAAATCAGCTGCGGCGCCACAGTGCACAGTTCCCCTCAGTCGACGAGCCGTGCCTGCAGCTGTCTGCGAGCCATAACTCAGGGCTGGCTGGCCCCGGCGCGGAGCCAGTGCAGTAGGTATTTACGCGTGCTGGTCTGCTGTTGCGCAGGAGTCCCATTTTCCCATTCCCATTCACGCCCATCCTACCGCCTCCACCGACGGCGCTGCTCTGCCCTGCTCTGCCCTGCTCTGCACTGCACTGCGCTGCGCTGTGCTTTGTTGATCGCCTGGTACTTTTTATTGCTGTGCATGCACTAGGCCGCCCACCCCCCTCCCCAGCGAGCCCCCCGAGCCCACCAGCACCGCGGCCGCCTTTGACAACACGCGCTCCACCCGGGAACAAGCCTGCGACCGCCCACCAGCTGTCCCAAGTGCCCGTCTGCCCGTCTGCCCGCCCTCCGCCATCACACCCGCCAGTCTTATCCACACGCCTCCCACCACCCGCCGCAGAGAGCTCGTGCGTCCCCGCGAGCAGGATTCACCGCCTGCGTCACACCCGCCCAAGCCAACTTGCAAAAGCTCGCTCGCCCAGCGCAATCCTGTCCGCAACCCCGGCAGCCGAGCGTGATTGGACCCATCGCCCAGGGTTGGCAAGTAGCCGCACCATCATGTTCGCTGAGCCGTCAATGCCTGGTACGCTCCTTATCGCCTGTTTCATCTGCCCAAAGCCGTGACGAAGTACCCGCCTGCTAACCTCCCCTATTTGTACATGCAGACCGCCGCCCCTCTCCCGGCCTGTCGCTCGAACTCAACTCCAACAACCCCTTCCGCAACAGAGCCACGTCGCCCGGCTTCCCTTCGCCCGCCGTCGACAGCCCCTCGAGCGCCGGCAGCCGGCCAATGTCCCGCAACCCCTTCTTGCAAACCTTTGAAGCCGAGTTCAACAAACAGGCACAATTGATAGACATGAGCGCCACCATGAAGGAGTCCCCCAAGAAAGCCTCCTTTGGCGATGACGCCCGCCATCTCTTTGTACGTCCCTAACCCTCCGCCACAAAGCCATTGTGCTGCGTTGCACCGCCCTGCCCTGGCCTTTGTGTATTTCAGCCCACCCCGCCGACCCAGCCCATCTCGACAGCCCAGCGCCCAATGGAACGCTTCAGGCGATTTGCGAGCAGATTCGCTAACTATCCTTCGCTGCAACAGGACAATCTTACCCTCGACGATGGCGACAAGAAGCGTGCCCCGCCACCACGCCCCGCCCCTCCGCGCAGCGGCACCCTTCCCAACTCGGGTCACCGTCCGTCGCGCTCAGACGAAGACGACAGGGAGAGGCGCCGAGACGACCGCCGAGATGACCGACGTGATGACCGACGTGATGACCGTCGTGATGACCGACGCGACGACCGACGTGACGACCGTCGTGATGATCGATCGCGCGGTCCGCCTCGTGGACCCCCACGACCCCCTGGGCCTCCCGGATCTCGACGAGAGGCGCCACGCGGCAGCCCCCACAGGAGGGACTACAGTGACAGGAGAGAGCCTAGCAGGCGGCCTCGACGCAACTCGGAATCCTCCATGATTGACAAGGGCTCGCTGGATCCCAATGAGGAGCGCCGCCGTAGGGAACGCCGCAGAGACCGGGATGAGCGCACTCGCGATCCCAAGTCCCGTTCAACCAAAGTCCGCAAGCCGCATGGTCTCGACATCATCGACAAGTTGGACGTGAGCGGCATTTACGGGCCGAGCATGATTCACCACGATGGTCCTTACGATGCTGTGCAGCCTCACCGTAACCGCGAGAAGGACAAGCGCGCCCCTATGCACGCCTTCCCTGAGGGATCTGCAAACAATGCTCTGGGTGGGTCAGGCCCGGTAAATGACAAGATTGACCTGGACAAGATTCACGGCAGAGGCGCAGAAGGGTTCACCGATTTTGGATCTAATGCTTATGTGCGTCCGGAGCTGAAAGAGCGCGCGATAACCTTTGGCCCTAAAGAACGCTCTGATATTGTTCACGGAGACGAAAGTCACGGGTTGGGTACTTCGACCTTTTTGGAGGGTGCACCAGCTTCGCGTACCGCGGTTCAACAGGCACAAAACGAACAGAGGACTGCCATTGAGAATGGCCTCGGCCGCAAGAAGTCCATTGCTCAGCGCTTCCGTGGTCTGAACCAACCACGACGAGACTACGGAGCCGACCGCCCCAGGATCACTTCTCCCGACGCTCGATATGGCAATGGCCAAAGCCCCCAGGGCCCCTTGACCACCGGAGGCACGCTAACGAGCAACAAAGCTAACGAGAGGAACCCATTTTTTGACAACTATGACGAAGCTTATGAGAAGAAGGGCGCTACTATCAATGTGGCCCAGCAAGAGGGCGTTAGATCACCCACTTCCCCTGGGGGACGCAATCCTTTGACCCGTGCTTTGACAGCAGAAAGTGGCGGCGGCTCCCCTATTGAGCCCAAGCCGCAGAACGGTGGCGGTTTCTTGAACCGCGTGAAGAGTTTGAAGGGTGGACGACGACCGCGACCTGAGCGCCCGACTTAAGAACCGCGAGCCGGAATTGAATACCCCATTCTTGATTCAAAATCCATAATGACATCCATCATCTACAGGTCCTGTGCCGAAGTCACACCACGAGGCCAGGCACCATTGATTTCTTCCATCATCAAGACGGAACAAGAGTACGCCGCCAAGGCAAATACATCCCGACGTGTATTGCATTGATTGTTGGCTGAGAGTGTCACAGCGAGACTGGGGACAGCATAATAGCATTGGGAAGCAGGTGCGGTCTAAATTTGGAGGCTGTACATTTTGGGAGGGGGAATAGGCGCTTCGAGAAGAGTCGTCAGGGGCGAATTGGGGAGCATACCACATGGACAAAACACCACTTTTTCCTTACGTTATGGGTCTTTTTTTTTGTTAATCAGCTTTAATGGCCGGTCTGTTGGCATGAGACTACTTATTCGATTCGGTTTTGGACTACTCTAGGTGCGGGCGGAGGAGTTTGTAGCTCAATGCAAATCATCACGAAAACGCGACCATCTGTCGTACCTGCTTACTGCATCACCATGACGTCCCGAGCAGGGAACGGCATACGTACATACGTATGTACATACAGTAGACTATGCATGCACCGGATGCCCGTCTATCGGTCACAACAGCCGATACCGATCGACAGATCGCCCCCGGCTTACCTTTCGTCCTAATGCAGGTACGGACTTACACTTTCAGCTAATTCACCTAGCCTCACACGAGCTGACGCTCACCCTCCTCCGCAAGCCACCGTTCCAAGACACCGGATTCCAACCATGCATGTGCCGCTCTGGATACTCATAGGTAGCTTGACAACGCCCTGGCATGCGCCTGCGTGGAACTACCAAAACCATCGATGTCCCAATATATCGATTCATAGGTAACCAACACCGGGCTTTGCCTTCCACGTGCCGCGCTCTCGGATCCACGTCGTGCGTTTGGCGTTTGTTTTGTACTTGCTTTTTCCCCCGTCCGTGGTGTACGTTCCGCTTCCGGTAATCCCGCTAACCTCCATCTACCTCGATTCCCCCATCTCCGCCGCGCCACACTGATCTCAGATCCAAGTAACTTTCCCTACCCCGTACATATACATACATACATACCCTGCACATACATCGACCTCCGTCCCGCACCACGCGACGCCTAAACTCTGTTCCGGTCCCAAACACCGCCTGGAAATTGCCGATGACGCAATGCCCGACGTTTGTCCGGTCTGCGGAGCCGTTGCTAGCGAGTGCGCTTGTGACGGATGGGGAGGTGGCTGGGTGGTTTGACGAGGTGGTTAGGGGGGTGACAAGTGAGACGGCGGGGCGAGGGGTAGTGAGGACGGGGTCGGGGAGTGTGGATTTGGCGATGGGCGGGGGGTTACAGGGGGGAAGGGTGCTGGGGGTTTGGGGGGAGGGCGGGGGTGCGGGTGAGGTGAGTGGTTTTGATGGGGTTGATTTGTTTTGATTTGATTTTCGAGGTGATCGAGGAGGAGAATCTATCGCAATCGGTGATGAGGTGCGTGTGCTGATGAGGTGCAGATAGGCGGGGCGCTTATGGCGGATTACTTGTTGAAGGGGGGGCGGAATACCGTTGCGGTTGTGGATACGACGGGTAATTTCGATGTGATGAGGTTGTATGTCACGCTTTTTGCTCGTCTTCGGGACGATGCGGAGTTGTTGGAGGGATTTCGGCAGGGCGCCGATGGGGGAGGTCCGAGCGCGGAGGATGTCGCTGCGAGGGTGCTGGAGAGGGTGAGGATCATGAGGGCTTTTGATTTGGTGGGTGTCATGGAGGCGGTGGGTGAGGTGAGGGATGAGCTTGAGGGTCGGAAGACACAGGTTGCGGAGGCGCTTCCTACGAATGGTGGAGTTGATGAAGAACCACAGAAAGAGAAGTCAGATATTACGACACAAGAACACTTTCCATCTGAAGAAGTACGAAAACAGCAAGACGCGGAAGAGCAGAAGAAGGTCCCTAAGCGAACGTTTGTTGCCGACAGCGACGACGAGGATGAGCTTTTATTCGGAGACGAGCCAGTAGCAACAGGCACATCATCTCTCACACCCACGGAAGACTTGCCAGAAATCGCAGAAGACGAAATCCTCTTCGTCGATGGCGTCGATGAACGTATCATTGTATCGTCACCACCCTGGAACTCACCAGTCGAATCGCCAGCAGCGCCTCCCCAGCCCATACAATCGGAAACAGACGCACCGCCCAAGAGATCTACCTTTCTACTCATCGACAACCTCGCACACGTCGTTAGTCCGCTTCTGAAAAAGGACTACGCACAAGGTATGTACAAATCTAAACACTTCGCTGTCCAACGACTAACACCACACAGCCCACGCCCTGACCTCCTCCTTCCTCCTCACCCTCTCCCACCTAACTCGCACCCATGTCATCCACACCGTCATCTCCAACCCAACCATCCTGCCCAAACCCCCTGCTACAACACCCAATCCCAACACAACGACCCGTCCGCAACACCCTCCCCCTCCCTCAATCTTCATGTCGAACAAGGAAGTTCCGGCTCTCCTTGGATTCCTAGCACCATATCTGGACCTGGGGGTTTTGGTCCACAAAATGCCGCGCAGCAAGAAAGATGCGAATGCCGTGTATGTGGATGGAGAAATGGTGAAGAACGTACGACTAGGTGTCAAGATGGTGGGGGTAGTAGAAGTGCTACTCGATCGGTGGGGTGGGAGGGGTGGAGAATGGGGTACGTTTTTGGGTGGGGAGGGGGGTGTGCGGGATATATGATGAGAAGGTCTACATCTCAACTGCCTGTCTATTTTTTCCCAACTTCTAGACTGAACGCATCATCACCGCTGTTTTTCACCCACCCCCGCAGCGCCTCACGCTTCACCTCGCTCTTAACTGCCCTCCTAACACTCAGCATCTCCCCCTCTTTAACCTCCCTATACGACTCTCGATTTAAACCCTCGATCAAAGAAGGGATTCCGATGATCCCCGCTATCTGCGCCGCAGCCCTCCACACACTTCGCCTACATATCGCGCTCGCCCCCCGGGGATCAAATTGCTTCCGTCCCTGTAGCGCACCGCCTATCAACGTCTCCTGCCACGAAGGCGTCCACACCGCGCTTAGATTACTAGGCGAAGCTTTGAGCTGGGGTGGCACCATTCTCCTACTCCAGGTAAATTCCCGAGTCGTGCTGAGGACGTCGAAGGCCTGCCAGCGGTATCCGCCTTCGTACCCTTGGCCTTTTTCCCAGGCTTGGAACGCGGGTTTCATGCGGCCAGTGGGGAAAACGCACGTTCGCAGGCTGCGAGGACGTATTGAGACTTAGGTAGTGTGATTGTGTGGAGGTAGGCGTTCCGGGGGGATATAAGTAGGGATGTTAGACCCGACAGGAGAGAAGTAGCCTGCGTGAGGGCAAGCTTGTCAGTGCAAGATTTTGAGAATGTCATCGGGCATCGGGACGAGAAGGTTTACATCGGACGAGACCGAGGTGGGAGAAGTGGGAGCGGCCCCTTAGGGCGGATGGAACTGGGTCGTCGGGGGTAGACTGGGCGGAGGAGACGGTTGGGATGGGAGAGGTCCAGGGGGTGGCGTCTTCTTGGAGGGATATGGTGAGTTCCATGCTGGCGTCGCCGCAGGGGGCTTCGGAGCAGTACATGTGGATTTGGAGGTCTTCTCTCAGGGCGAAGGGTTGGGGTTCGGAGGGTGTGCGCTCTTCGATTGAGCGTAGTCGGAGGAAGGCGGAGGGTGGATGGGAGGGAGAGAGGGTGGCTAGGAGCTCGTCTAGGAGGAAACGGTTGAAGGCTCGGATGGCTAGGACCTCGGCGTGCCAGTCGTGGAGGGCATTGCCGTGAGCTCGGGGCAGTTTGTTAGAAGGCAGACATTTCATTCCGGTCCTGGCCACTGTTAGAGACGCCTTCCATAGTACCGTACGATTATATTGGGTCTCCTTCTCAAGTCTACATGTATATGCCTAGGTGCAGATGCTCACGCCGAGGCGTCTACATGCCACGTGATTGCAAACTACTTTGGGTACATTCGCCAAGGTGTGAATACCACCCGCACGACGATCAAAGTGGGCCCACTTACCCCAGCGAGACGCAGGAAAGCGTGCCATCTTCGCTAGATGATAAGCATCAGCTTACACAGCAAAGAGGCTACCCTTGTAGAGCTTGGGGGATTAAGTATTCACCCTTATCGGCTAGAACGATTCCGGCGAGCGGCACCCATTCTCGCGCAGCGTCGGATTCCGGACGAGGCTTGCGCTTTTCGGGAAGCTGGTCGAAAGTTACAAGCACGCAGTCGGCGACTGCATCTGGGTCTGGAGTCATGCTGCTGCCGCCGTGAGAGGGGTTACCATGGTCGATGTGCTTGATCAGTGAAGGTTAAATAGCGCGATCTGGGGTCGCATGTAGTGTCGGAGTTTAAGTGGAGAAGAACGTCCGAGCGTGCGTGCATTCACCACCGCATGCGTGCCACCCGCCGTCAGACCTCAGCACTGCTGATAGTCACACTGTTATAGCCGGCAGTAGCTGCCCCCTCCTTCACCATGCAAGCCTTCGGTGAGGAATGTCTCTTAAGCGCTCTGTCGCCTTTGCGACACAAACGCTCACGATTGTAGTGCCCAAGAACCGCCGCGTAAGAAGACACCCCCTCACGGCGGAACATCGTTTGGCTGACAAATGCGCAGCCCAAGTTCGAGCTACATTTACGAGTGAGCAGCTCTTCTCCAGACTGCAAGTGCTGCGTTATTGACCGCCACAGGTCATCGACCTCAACAACGTCCCGCTCGTTTCCGGCAACTCGTTCGTGAAGTGGCATCTCCCCCACTCGACGGCGGCGGAGCACCGTGGCCGCACGGAGAAATGTCCGATCAAAGACCACAAAGTCAGCTATGACTACGAGATACGATTGCCAGTCAAGCTGGTTGTAGACAAGACCGGCATGCTACAGGAGAGCTTCATAGAGTTCGAAGTCATACAGGAATACACAGGCGGCGGCAAGCCGGAGCGCATCACGTTGGGCAACGTCAAGCTCAACCTGGCCGAGTATGTGGAGCAGAGCGAGATGAATAGAACAATAGAGGGCGAGGAACCGGGCGTCACGCGGAGATATCTTATGCAGAACAGCAAGATCAACAGTACACTCAAGATCAGTGTATTCATGCGCCAGATTGAGGGCGACCGGAATTTTGTTGCACCTGCACTGAAGACGGCGCAGGTGTTCAGTGGCATCGCCGGGATTGTGTCCGGCGAACAGGGCGACGTGGAAGATGCAGGCAGTATGTGTCCCTGATATACCCAAGCTGGGCAATACTAACAGGGTTGCAGCAACGCCGTCGCTCAATGCGGGATCACGCGAGGCGGGCGAGCTTCAGGACATGTACCGGCGCACGCTGGCAGCCTACTGGTCAGCGCAGCCGGGCGAGCTCAAAGCAGACGAGTGCATAGAAGACATCTTTTCGGGCGGCGACGGGTGGGGGGACCGTGAGCAGCCGTACGACAAGCCCGCACGCATCCGGTTCGTCAACGGCGACAGCAGCGGCTCCATGAGCGAAGGCGATTCGCGCAAGGGAAGCAGCATACTGCGCAAGTCACACGAGACGCTGCGGCCTGGCGATGCAAATACCGGACGGAGGAGCCTGGAGCAGCAGGCGCATCAGATGCAGGTCGAGGCCAAGCGGGAGCGGCGGAAGCTCCACCATGAGGTGGATGAGTTTGAGGTCCGAGATGACCTGTGCAGCTGGCGACTGCCCATATGAGTGCTTATACCCATACATATCTATAACATATAGTTTAGTATTAATGAACCTTCACTACTGATGCCAATTGAGACGGATATGAGTGGGTGGGGCAGACGGATGAGCGACGCGCCAGGCACGTGAGTTGGCGTCGGCAGAATCGGTAGGGCTGCAGGCGGTCAGCACAATTTCCCTCTCGTCGATACGGGCCGGTACGGGCCATGGACAATTGCACATCGACTGCCAGCCTCTTCTCTCCATGCTTGCACCGCGCGCCTCCAGTGCCTTCGTCTGCCTGCGGTGCGAGCTGACCCTTGCCCGCCCGCGCCTGTCGCTTCTCTCCCGCCGCCCACCACACGCCGCCTTTTCCGCCTCTACTCGCCGTCACGATGCATCCGACGAAGCCTCCCCTTCTGAGCAGCCCCAGTCGAGACTGAGTGCACACCCGTTCGGCCGTGTGCGCAGAAGAAAAGGACGCGCTGTCCGCGAGACGACCGCTCGCCTCGATGGTACCACTACGCTGGGCGAGGACGCTTCTATTATTGTCTTGGAAGAGCTGGGTGGTGAAGCAAAAGCAGAGGATGCCAACGAAACTGCAGCTCAGGTCGAGGTAGCAAAGGATGGAATACCTCTGAGCCTGGCCGATGCTGTTGCGGAGGCACCGGCCACGCTGGACGAAGTGGTCGACCAGCTGGACAATCTGCGCAGCAAAGCTACGAATAGACATAGTAATCTGGGCGAAGGAGACTTCGTGAGGCAGGCTATCTTCGTAAATCTCTCCAAAGTGCTCTTGAGTAGCTTCACTGGTGCTCAATTGGCCCACTACTATTCCGTTAAAAAGAACGTGGGACAGGATCGCGTGGCTTCCCACGTCATAGAGGGGCTGCATCAGCTGCAGCGCAAGTCCAAGCGGCCTGATGAGCGCTCTGAGTGGACCCCTGGAACCTCGCAGATTAACAGGCGCTTGCCTGGTCTCGCCGTTCACAAGTCGCACAAACGCAGGCCCATCAGCAAGCACTTGTTGGTCGACCAGATCCTGCGTGATGTTTGGCGGTTGGAGACGCTCGAGGAATTTGAGGCTGTTGGTGAGATCGAGATGGTGCTGAAGGACTGGCAGCTTGCCCTGCTCACCTCAGGAGGTACAGCTTTTCTTCCCTCCTCGCATCCATGCAATCCTGACATCTGAATAGCACCCGAGACAACGCTGGACCGAATTGGGAAGACACGAATGGTCAAGTTCGAGACAAGCGCTGCGGACAAGGTCTTGCGTATAACAGCCGACAAGAGCGCGGCAGAGTACGCGGCAGACGACGTGGAGCTCCTCCTACAGTCAACCGAGGCCGTTCATTTTCAAATCAAAACATGGAAACCATATCTCGGACTTGTCTCCGGCGCTGAACCCACAGTCTACAATGTATTTCCGGATCACGTTCTGCAAACAGTGGGCGCTTTAACAGGAGCCTATCTTCAGCGTACCACCAACTCGGTACGTTGTTTAGCCCTGCCGCCAAATAAATATGATATTTTGACTGACCGAAATAGATCATAATGCGAGGTTTGAACAAAGAAACCGTTGCAGAAGCAGAACGCTGTCTCATCAAGATGCTACCATTACGAGCTCCAGAGTTTACTGTTGACCGCAGTGGTGTTCCACTGGATCAGAATCATTTTGTTCCGGTCCCTCTAGATAAGGAATCCGTCGATTACGAACTACGTGAAGCGAAGCTAGGGCGATGGTCACTCCCTGTGGCTACAAAGAAGTCTGCGCTCCTGGAATCAGATTCTGTCGCGGAACGAATTGAAAGTACTCAAGCACACATTGCTAAGATGGCACCAGAAATTTTCGATGAAACGTCTAGACACGTGCCGACTAAAAGTTTGTGGGAGCCGGAAGCGACTCACAGATTGAGAGCTAGGTTCGGCCACGTGCTCCACCCTTGGGACGATCCTACTACTCAACACCCTTATTTCGTTCCTGCACTCCCTGGACTCACTTCCGTATTCAGGCACATAACATTCAAGCCCTACTTTACAACGAACCCATCTTTGACATACGAATTCATCCCTAACCCGAAGAAATCCGACGCAGAATCTACAGAGTTTGAATATCCAGCGCTTTCCGTAACATTGCGCCCTGATAAAACCGGCCAGTATCACCTGCAAAAGATGATTCTTTCGTTCGGGTGGGTCAGGCACGACGTGCTTCTTCCGGAAGAGGTCGTCGACATGTCCTTCGAATATGACCATACTTTGCGGTTACAAAATCGTTCACAAATGAAGGGGCTGTTTGATTGGGAGCGCGAAGTACTTAGAAATATCCAAAGCGGCAAACGCCTAGTGGCTCCAGAAATCGAGCTGGACATTCCAAGGTGGACAGTGAAGGGAATGGAGAGTGTCAAAAAGAACGACGTGACAAGAGCCCACTATATGTTTACAGGTGTTAAGATCCATCAGAGTATGTGGGGCGCATACCAAGGTGTTGCGGCGTCCTATGGCACATCGCAAAGCGGGAAGTTGGGTGCCAAGCAGGGAACATTGTCGATTTCCTATGGCGTTTCTGCCGCCTCGAAGAAAATAGTTGGATTGGATGCTAAAGAAGCTCTTGGAAAATTCGTTGCCGACGCCTACATGATGGCAGGGAAGATCACCGAGGCGGCGGCGTCCAGCGGGACAGGCATGAGGAAAATCGTGAGAGCAGAGAAGACACCAC
Source organism: Pseudopithomyces chartarum (assembly GCA_033220655.1). NCBI lineage: Eukaryota > Fungi > Ascomycota > Dothideomycetes > Pleosporales > Didymosphaeriaceae > Pseudopithomyces > Pseudopithomyces chartarum. The sequence goes on along the minus strand of WVTA01000018.1, from coordinate 801,839 downwards.
AGCTGGGGCGGAACTCCACGGCCCCGGCATCTGCGGGTGAAGACACTGCTTCGCCGGCACCGAAGAGCAAAGACGCTTGGTTGGCTCGCGACAGAGAATATGACGACGCTCTGTCCATGAACAATAACGAACCGGTTGTTAAGGTTGAGCAGGAGACCGAGAACAACACTGAGACCGCTTCTACATCTAGCGATGTTACTCCTGCGGATCAAACTGAGACGCAACCACCGACCGAAAACGCGGACTCTACCAAGGAAGAAGAGAAGGCACGTCAGGCATCATCAGCGTAATGGGTGCTGCGAGAACCATCATATCCTTCGATGTATTCAGCATGTAATATGTTCATGACACGGCGTTTGGATTTACGCGTGCACGATAGACTTAGCATAGAAAGCTGTACCCTAGTTTTGTACTATACTGTAAGATACCATGAATCATCTAATCCTTGTACTTGGATCTACCTCGACCAATTGAAGTTTTAGTCAGCAATGCATCAGAAACTATACGTTGAGGTCAGTCTAATGTATTGGCAAAAGACGCTAAAGGTACAGCTATTTGGAGCATACTAGTACGATAGATATTAAAAAAAAAACACATGACGTGTGCGCTGCTCAAACACCGAGTTCTAAATCCGATAGCAGAGACGCATCCACGTTCCAGAAACTCCTCTTCTCCAGCTCATCAAACGCCGCCTCCCCCGGTCTATCATGAATCAACTCAATAAACATAACCCTCAACAAATGCGCCTTCACACTCCCCCAATCCCACACCATCCCCGACGAAACCTCCTCCCACGCCTCCTTCAACCACACGTGATCCACGCCCGCAACCGTATACCCCGCCGTAATCAGCACCCACAGTTTCAAACTCAGATCCTCCTGCCTCATGCATCCCACTCCGTTCCGATACACGGTTTCTAATTGGCCGACCACCCATCCATACGGTATCTTCCTCCCCGGCGCTTTGAACGTCGTCGTCAGAAACGCCAACATAGTCAGGCGAACGAGTTCCTCTACCGGGGTGCTAAGCTGAGACCGTAAATGCATGAGTCGCGATTGTAGAGACGTAAGCGTCGCCTGGAAGCACGCTGGGTTGTGGCGAGCGCGCTTCAACGCATTGCGATTGATGCGGAGGGAGAGGTACTGGAAGTCTTGGAAGACGTTGACAAGCCGCCAGTCCCATTCTCTGGGTGGGATGTAGAGGTCGGGCAGGGGATGATAGGGGGCCATGATGGTGCAGTCCCATTGGACGGAGGGGTGCATGAAGAACGGTTGCTTCCCCGCGGAAAGCGAGTACGCTAGGTCGATGCGGTCGAGTTTGAAATGCAGCTTTGGCCGCGAGGTGAGGAACCCCAGGTTCCCTCTTAGCTCGATGATTTTTTGTAACCCTTTGAAGTGCGTGGCGGCTGCGACCCAGTCGCCGAAGACGGCGCTGAGGAGCGCGAGGTTTTGCACCACGACGAGGACGGATTCGTCTTGGTGGGCGTTGGGGTTGCTCATTTTTTGCTGGAGGAGGGAGAGCGTTTTGCGGAGGTGGAGGAGGGTTTTGGGGCTGGGGGTCCCGTTCCATTGCGGGTAGAGGATGTCGCTCATGGCGTAGCTTGTGCACAGTACGGAGTGGAGGAATGCCGCATCTTTGAAGAGCCAATCGAAGGAGGCGCTTTCGAGGCAGTCGAAGTCTACGGCACGGTCGAGTGGGGATAGAGATTGATTCGCTACGTGGTAGGCGAAAGCCCGGAAGAGGATGGACTTTGATTCCGAATCGATATCTGGGCCGGCGAAGTGGACGAGTGAGAGGTCATTGGTCCATGTGCTAAGGGGTACGATGGGGCGTGGCCCCAGGTGGTTTGGCTGCTGCTGTGCGGCCTTCTCCTGGCGTTTGCGCTCGCGAATCGATCTGCGGGAGTCCTCGCGCTTGTTTTTGCCCTGCATGCAGTGGCTGCGAATTTGCAGGCTTTTGCCCGGTTTAGGATTGGACACAGGGTCGTCGACATGGATGAATTCGAACGTGTTGGACATGCTGCAGGATGTTTGTAGGGATAGTGCGGGTGAATCTGGTCCAAACTGCTGTCTCTTTTGAGTCGCGTAAAGTGCATTTATACTTGAACGGTGGGGGCCAAATTTTAGTCCTCCCTGCTACACACATGTTTACTTCTTCTAATATCTTCGTTCATGACGCAGTTTTCAGCTACGGGCGACGCCATACAATCGACATTTCGGTCATACCGAGTCTCCAGTTTCTCTCGGCGATGTCTATCAAGAGTTCATAGTTGGTAGGTTCGTTCGCGATGTCAGTAAGCCAGTATGAGTAGGGAGATAGCGAAGTCCAGCCGCACTTGGCGCCCAGCCAGAACGACCATATTGCTGGCCCAAAGAGGAAAGCGCTTGCCCCGTTTCTGTAGCAAGGCTGAGTAGGAGACGACGACGACAGCCCCAAATGGCGCACCGACTAGAAGAATGTTATCGCCGGTCTTTCCTTCGGACGAAATGTAAGATTATGTCGGCGTACAAAATGGTCGGACGCGTCATGTCTGAGGTGCATTCTTCAGACTTTCTACTGCCTTACACTTCCGACAATCCGTATCTCGCAGTAAATAGTTAATACTATCATCTTCTCGATTGATTATACGATTCTGAAACCATGGCTTCCATGGCATTGCCCCCGTATAAAGCCTCCACCTTCAATATGATGGGTAAAGCCGTCAGCGAGTCCTGCCACATGAAAAGACCTGAAGCCGACCTATCCGGAAAGACAGTTCTCATCACGGGCAGCAACACCGGCATCGGTCTCGCCTGTGCAAAGCTGCTGCCCAGCTACGGAGTCACAAACCTCATCATGGCCGTCCGCAGCATATCTAAAGGCGAAGAAGCAGCCGCCTCCTTCCGCCACGCACATCCCGACTGCAGAGTAGAAGTCTGGGAGCTCGACATGCTTTCCTATCCATCCATCCAGGCCTTCGCAGAACGATGCAAGTCCCTTCCAAACCTCGATATCGCCATCTTGAACGCTGGATTGGGAAGCGGCAACGTCTCACGCCTCAACGCCTCCACCGGACACGAAGAAACCATCCAAGTGAACTACCTCTCCACAACCCTTCTCTCCGTCCTCCTCCTCCCCCTCCTCGCAGCTCCCTCGCCTACACGTCCCTCTCAACCCGGTCGTCTCACCATCATCGGCTCCGGCACCGCCTTCTTCGCTTCCTTTCCCAATCGCAATGCCGACCCGCTTCTGCCTTCATTCGATATCCCCTTCTCGGGCCTCAGCGACGCAAGCGAGCGGTATAGCGTATCGAAACTACTCGTTTGCATCCTTACACATCGGCTTTCGCTATTCGTACCAGCGGAGAAAGTCGTCATCAATACGGTTGAACCGGGGCTTACCTCGGGGACGTCGTTGCATAGGGATTTCACAGGAGCGGGGAAGTACATAATGGCTAGTATGAAGAAAATCACGGCGAAGACGCCGGAGGAGGCAGCTTGGACGTATGTTGATGCTGTGGCGGGGCATGGGGGAGAGAGTCATGGGGGGATGATTATGTATTTTGGAGTGTGCGGGTGAGTGGTTGTTGTATGCATATACGACTGGGTCATGCTAATGTATGTTTTAGGTTTCCACCTTTGCTGTACGAGGAAGAAGGTAAATGGGCGGCGGAGAGGTTGTGGAACGAGACTATGGCGGAACTGGAGTTCTTTGGGGTGAGGGGCATACTTGATTCGATGAGGGGAAAGGTGTGAAAGATTACATGTGGATATGCATCGGCATCTTGTTATTTTGTACCCGATGTGATGAGGACGTAGACTAGTATGATACATTGGCGTCATCTAATAGATACTTTGATCCAATTCTTTCATGAGGACGTAGATTATGTTGTATACTAACTGTGAACATTAGTAAGATAAGCTGCGACTCAATTTTCAGAACGCGACAGCCTGATGCTAATCATAATAATTTTTCACAGCCAAACCCTTGTACTGGAACTCCGTCCCTTCTCGCTTATCCATAACAGTCTTATGGTGTACATCCTTCACTCTCGCCCTTACGTATTCTGTCCCAGTTGGCACAGGCCTGGTAGCGTCTTTATGTTCCTCTGGAATCAAACCAAGACGGTCAAGCAAAGGTGACGGCACAGTACGCATTGGCGTGTTATCCCCAGGTCTACTGAAATAGAGAAGCCCTAGACGAGGGGTGTTGATTTGATCCTTTGGCGGAGTGACCACACGATGAATGGTGGATTTTACGAAACCTTTAGGGCGTTAGAAAATATACGATTCCTGAGGGGATGCTTACCATTTGTGAGGAAACTCAGTGTGTCAGCGGCATTGCATGTTATGCCACCAGAAACCGGCTTGACGTATTTCCATTCTCCTTCTGGGGTGCGGATCTGCAAACCTGCGACATGTTGGGAGAAAAGTAGAGTCAGGCTGCCAAAGTCGGTGTGACCACCCTTTGAGTATGCTTGTGCCTTGTCCTGTTGTTTCAAATTAGCGGCCAACATTGGTAAGTCAGGGATATATACTGAACTTACCCATTCTTCCTGTGATCTCACATTGTATATCATGTATCTCAGATGATCATCCGAAGTTTCATCATAGGCATGCGCATCCGCAAGATAGTTCTCTGGTAACTCCAACATGATGGAGATCAGCACAAACAACTTCCGCGCAACCTTCTCCCATAGATCGCGATGAAAAGTTCGGATTTCATCCCAATTCTCTTCTGTAACGCGATGTCTGCCTACATCCTTCCACGCTGGAACATCTTTGTGAATGTTGAGCTGCAGGAGATGATTAGAAGTAGAAATATTAACGATCTTTACAACCTACCATCTCTACGTTCTCTTTCACACCAGTGTCGCCGATCCATCGCGAGTTCTCTCGATACCCAAAATACTCGCCTTCTGCAAAATTGCAGGGAAACCTTCTTTTCTCTTCCAGGTCTTCCTTGAAGAACGTGTTGCCGATGCTGAACTGGCGTAGTACGCGTTCATCATCAATGCCAGTGTTGGTCACTACCCAGAATCCTACCCGGGTGACCTACTGATATTTAGTCATGTTGGCAACAGTTATATAGCGGCGTGGGTACAGACAGCATCGTAGAGTTGCTTTGCTAGTTCTTGTTTGCCACCTGGCTCGTCGAATTTCGACAGGTCGATCGTAGCCAGAGGAGCCCAATCAAGATCTTTCTTTGTTGGCTCTGGCCGAGTCCATTTCTCAATGGGTAGCTTCTGTGTAGTTTGTGTTGTGGTTTCGACTAGACCGGGAGCCATCGTGAACTATGGAGATGGTATCGATATAAAATGTCTCGAATTATATCGCTCTAGACGATGCCGCATATCGAATGATAAGAAAAATCATAGATGTTTTGTATTCTGGGTTATTCCAATACAGTCATGTCGATCAGGGGCCTCTTTGAGGTTGGTAACTTTGATGCGCAGTTCCCCTCACATCATCATCAACCCTGGCTATTGCGTGCTTGGGTAGGTCTGCGCTACGTTCTTATCTCCACAAGGTATGTAGAAATAAGGTCACGAATGCGGGGTTACGCCCGAAAAGAGTCGACGACTGCAGTTTAGGTCGCGTAATATCGTCGCTGAAAGCGTTTTCCTCGGATATCGGCCACCAAGGCTTGTCGAAGCGTAACACTTGTTCGAGCTAAGCGATGCTTGACCTACAATTCGCAATCGGAACCATACAATTCGCATTTGACACGCGGGTGAGTACTAGGATATGAGTGGCGATATCGGTTGTTATCCTTCGTATCTTCGTTGCATCGGTAGTATACTGGAAAATTGCGTATTTGGTAGCCATGTACTTCAATTCGTCATTTTTGGCACCATGTCGTGACAGCCGTGCAGATATTCTAGGCATGAATCGTATGTTGATAAAGCTGCATTATTTACAGGATAAACGCATCAGGGCGGTCTTTTTACTTCCTGCCACCCACTCTTTTCTTCCTCTACGAATAGAGAGGTATCTCCTCCTTCGTTGTTTCAAGTTTTTTATTTAGTTGTTAGATCTCATGGGTGCGCAATGACTGATACGAAAGACCCCATCGACAACCTGAGCTATGTCGCCAACGAGGCCAAAAAGGCGGTAGAAACCGATCTTGAATCGACTGGAAATTCTTCGCTTGAAACGTTTCAGCATGATTCAGTGACCGAGAAGCGACTAATGCGCAAGATCGATATATGGTGTAAGGGTATCTGATGAAGTAATCATAAATTTATGCTAATATTACCTCCATATCTAGTTGTCGGATTTTATTCTCTTGTCTACATATTCCGCGTAATCGACTCAGCGAACTACTCCAACGCGGCGATTATAAATCTAGAGCAAGGAACTGGTATCAAGAAACAACTCGGGTTCTCTCCTTCACAATGGGCATGGACCTTGTCAATATTCTCATATTCATACCTCATCTTCGAGCCTTCGAACACGATTCTTCTGAAGTATTTCCAACCCAGCAGATGGATGTTCATCCTGGTTCTAGCATGGGGCATAAGTGCATGCTGCAGTGCAGCAGCGCAGAACTTCGCAGGCATGATGTGCGTACGTTTTGCGATCGGAATGGCCGAGGCGGGCTTCTTTCCTAGCGTGTTGTACCATTATGCTTTCTGGTATAAGCCATCAGAGATGCCGCAGCGCATCGCATTCTTCTACTCGGTCGGACAGGTGTCTTCTGCGCTCAGTGGGCTTTTGGCTTTTGCCATATCGCATATGGACCAACTAGGTGGACTGAGTGGCTGGAGGTGGTTGTTCTTATTGGAAGGTCTACCAGCTATCGTTTTGGCATTCGTCGCATTTTGGATCCCAGATTATCCGGAATCGACCAAATACCTGACCGAAGACGAACGTACATTCTGGAAGAACAGACTTGATGCGAATGCACCGAAAGGAGGCAAGAAACATGAAAACTGGGACTGGGCATCCTTGAAGTCCCTCGGTAAAGACCCGACCTTCTACACGTTTAGCTTATACTGGATATGTCACGGAATAGGAGGTTTTGGTGTGGGTTTTGCTCTGCCCACAGTTATCTACCAGTTGGGCTTCACGACAACGGCAAAGTCTCAGCTGATGAACATCCCGCCATACATCTTCGCATTTCTGCTTCTCAACACTTTAGGGTACATGTTGCAGCGGAAGTGGATCAGGCCATGGACAACAGCTGTGGGCATCGAGTCGACTATCATCATCTGCTACATTATCCTTCTGACGGTCGACAACCCCGTGGTACGATACTTGTGCCTGATAGTGGCAGTTGGGTGTGCGGGCTGTGCATACCCGGTTATTTGGAGCGAAAGAATTCGTGCATTGAACGGCACAGTCGCATCGGGTATAGGTATCGGTATCACGAATGCGTGTGCTCAATTTTCGGGCATTGTAGGCCCGCATGTTTTCAGCACAATCTTCGGGCCACGATATCGTACCTCATATGCTGTCAACCTGTCAGTACTTGTTGTGGGCATCAGCTCGATTACTACAACGTGGTTTATAATCTCAAGAAGAGATCGTAAGAGAATTCCTGGAACATGAAGAGTATGGGGTACTTTATAAAATCACAACTTAGCAAACAAAGCATATCCATCATCATGAAGTTTCCGAGCATTCAATGGCCTTGCTAGATGAGCCCAAAATGGCGGGGGTCATTCTACAGTGAATGCTTGTGTAGTGAGGCAAGAGTGGGGCTGATACAGAGATCTCGCCAACTTTAATCACGTAGGTTTTACATGTTCTTTTGAGATAAGCTTCCCCAGTAAGGCTACTTAACTTGCGTAACTTAGTATACGAGGCTGAAAATTCCAGGTTATTGACATTCAAACTAGATTTCAATCCTAACTGAAGTATCAGCTATTATAGAACTCTGCAATGCCTACTAATCTATTCTAACATCAACTTTACCTGGCCAAAACAGAAGACCAATCATTTTTCTTGGCCCAGCTTTCCCATGAGGTCATTGGGCAGTCAATACCAATCTAGTCATGGTTAGTCACAGTTCTTTATTCCATTCCCGATTCATGAGCTTACCGTCTTGATATCCTCCGCCGTCAACAGTTCCATACCACCATCATACCCTGGATCCGAGCTATAGCTAAACATATGCTCAAGCTCGATGCCAGTGTCGCGATCCTCAGTGGCGTTAATCATCTCTTCTGAGGTGACCTGCTTGTAGCTGGCTTTTACGCCGTTTACCTCGGCCCAAGTATTGAGAAACTCTGGCCAAGTGCAAGTCGTTCCCGCCGCCATGTATGCTTTACCAGGGGGCATCTGTGAGACGGCGTATGTGAAGTTGCCCATATCTCCAACAGGGTCGAAATGCGGCACGGGCTTGTCTGGTGAGGTGGTGAATTCCATTGTAAATGTGCCATCGTCATGCTAATATTTCGTCAGTAAATTCTACTGTGTGATAATGAACATAGGTCATGCCTTCTTGAAGTAAGAATTTGGTATAAACCTATAACTCGTATAGAAGAACCCAGTATGGATACAAGACATCTTGGCCGCCAATGCGGAATGCTTCTTGTTCACATATGCTGGGAAAATATCGGCCTTGCCATCGAAGTGGTACAGTTCCTGGAACCTTCCGTCACTGCATTTATCCGCATGGCTGAGTGTGGATACCAAGAATCCATTGTCGTCTAGACTGTCCACAGTCGTGGCCGCGGCATCCGAGATGTTCTTTCCTTGGAGAAATTCAACATCGTATGCGTACTCGCGGCATGACATATCCATCTCTTCTGCCTCCTTGCGGCAGTCTGGGCGGAAAAACGGTTCCCAATAGTTCGTTACACTGAAGATGATGTTCGCACCCTTGAAAGCCTTCTTCAAAGAGTCGGGATCATCAAGATCAGCTTGTACAACCTCCATACCTGACGATGCTAGTGCCGTCGCAGCAGAAGAGGTGACATTGCGGGTGAGACCTCGGACACGGAACCCCGCCTTCAGAAATCGTCGAGCGACAGAGCCACCCTGATTCCCGGTGGCGCCAACAACAACAATGAGCTTTTGAGACATTGGATCGACAGAATAATAGAAAATGAATATGCAGAAGGCCTTAATCGAGACAGGGTGGGACGCAACATACCCGTTTTTCTTAAGCTAGTCCGTGTCAAGCATTAGCGCAACCTATTACATCCCCACTTTGGACGTCAAGACTTCTGTTGTAGGTCAATGACATTGGTACTGTTAAACATTGTTGCTCGAATTAGTATGCCCATCCATTCTTAATCAGAAGATATCAGTCCCAGGCTTCCTCTATTTCAACACGTGCATCTCCGTTCATCGTTACCCGATTGCATGTGAACACGCATGCGAAAGAGCCGAAGAGTCCCAACAAAATCGCGGATTTGCCGCTTCCTGAGTGTCTGTACTACAGAACTATTGGAACAACTCTCACAAAAACGACAAGTTTGAGAATCGAGGTGTCTCTAACCGACGCATCCATAATCCAAAACAACACCGTCAGGACAGTCTTACGCTATGGGACGGGTAATTGCTTTCCACAAACACGCAATCTTCATACAGTAACCCCTCCCTACAAGCACAATAGTGAGAACTCAATAATTGCTAGAAGCTTGGACTGATTCTTTTGCGCTGTGCAAAATCAGATCCCTCGCTTCTTTTCGTTCAACAAGAGACGAGCCGCCGTTAGGTCTCTAGCGGCGGCGCATTTCCTCCATATGTTCGGCATACGAAGGAATGAAGATATCGAAATCGTCCGTTTCTTGGTGTGATGGGGCACCAGAGACTTCTGGTGTTGTTCCTTCGCCCAACCCTGCGTCTGATTCCGCAACGACAACATGGGAGTTTTCCGAGAGTTTTTCCGCCTGATCACAAATTTTGTTTCCCAAAGTGTTTTCGCTGGCTAAGCTTTCAGAGAATCTGGTCTGGTCAGTAATCAGATCAACGGCTGGTGCATCAAAATGCGGATAGTCCTCAGCACGAACATCAGCTGCCTGAGTTTCATCATCTGTACGAGATGCATCAACGGGTTCGTCAACAACGTCTATCTTGGGCTTCTTGGTAGATGGAGAAGAACCTGTCAAGGACTTGCGTTTCCGTGACGATGCAGCCGAAGCGATCGAGAAGGTTGCAACTTCTGTGGACTGGGTTGGGGAACCCGAGCGCGATTCTGAAGCTGCCTGTATGCCCTGGTGCTGCTTCGTGGTTGCATCTTGCTGATTAGTCTCGCTAATTGGCAAAACAGGAACAAGAGGTAATGACTCCACACCCAAGACCTCAGGTAGATACGACATCTCAATACCGTGTTTCTTGACCGTCTCCTGCAGCTGAATCTTAGAACCTTCATCAGACTTAGCGCTCACGGAGCCTTCCATCTTTGGAAGGATAAGCCCTTCTGAGTCTGGGCTAGACGTCGCCTCCCTCTGGTGTAAATCGATGACGCTCTCCTTGTCTTGAGAGTCGGTTGATTCGTGTCGGCCATACGGATGTCCGCAGTCTTTCAAGTAATCATCCAGGGAGTCCTGGGTCTGCTCGAACAAGGACTCTCCGGGCTCTTGTGGGCTTGACTGTTTCTCTGGAATACCAAAAAAGTGTTTCAAACTTGGAAGGGAGAAGAGATCCAGGCGTTCCTCGGACGTATATATCATCGGGAATTTGAATATCTTACGAGTTTCAACGGAATAAACCCATCCCCAAATGCCAACAGGTTCCTGGTTAGATTCGAAAGTATCGAAAACATGGACTTCAGAACGTAGAGGCAAGGGATCTTTATCAAAGACTTCGGTGACGTAGCGCTTGTCTGCCGCATCGAAAACTGTCATGGCCCATTTCGGAATCTTGCCGTTAAAGCAAATCCTACGTTCGAGGGCGATTTCGCAAATGTTGAGATAGTCTGGTACCGTGATCAACCCAAGCTCAGACGCGACATAGACCATCTTGTTGACGACATTGAAATACATGTCTACATCCTCGATGGTATAGAGGCTACCAGCACTCGTAGACGCTTCCGGAAGACCGAGAGCCTGCCGATTTAAACCGGTCTTCAAGAGCGCGATCGCTTCATAGTAGCCTTCCCATGAGGTTGAGTCCCACTCATCTCGCTGCAGAGAAGAGCTGGCGCTGTGATCGATCATGGTAGACCACATGACCGGAATCGTGATGTCACTGTACGGCAGGAATTGTTGTGTCTGGCTTGCTGCGGCTGCGTCTTCGATGTTATAGCCTTCGCATTCTGACTCTCCAGATCCCCCTTGGTATGGCAAATCCTCGGGAAGGTTCTGCCGAGGAGACCCCATGTTTTGATGGAGTTGCGCGGGATCGGGGTCGCCACATGGAATGTCTGGCGCTGGCATTTCTCGAGGCTGGTTCTGAATCTGCTCGGTAGAGTGGGGTAGATTAGCAGAAAACGCAATACTAAGATTGCTAGAGCAAATGCCGGTACCAGTATGGTTCTGCTGGCTTGGAGGGGTCTGAAAGGTCATGTGTCTTTGTGGCCAACGATCTCGCGCTGCGCCTTCTGCTTGTGTTACGCTGCGTTTGGACGCAGAAGTGTTGCTAAGGTCGTAGTAATGGGCAAAAGGCGCCAGCTTACGTCATAAACGAGGCACGTGCCAATGCAAATCGGGAGTGAATGTGAAGGTAAGTGCAGTGAAAACCGTTATTCGGCCACTGGCCGTGTCTCACCGGCCGTGTCGGTGCCTGGGCCGTCATTCACCAGTGCAGGCTGAGTGCAATGACGCACTGACCATAGTGTGCAATAATCTCCTCTGCTACTCATAACTCGTCTTCTTCCTGTCTCAGAGTTGAAGAAACGTCTACAGATCTTCTCAATTGGCAATGTACGTACGAGCCGCCAGACATAACCCGCCGCAATGCTAATGGAGCGAGATAGAAGCGCACATACTGTTTGCCATATCCCTAGTGTCTTCAAATACAGCTATTGCTGCGAAACTCACAGCACTTGGCGCGTAAGCTCTGCTCTCAACCGTGTAAAACACGAATCTTCGATCTAATTCTCGGCCAGGAGCTCACTGTCACAGTCCCTAGCCATATCTGGACCTCGCTCCACTATTGGTATTTCTAAGTCACACGGCACCCGGTTACCAAGTATCGCACTTTGCAAAAACCTTGCTCGTCATGGACTCTTTAGTCGATCGCGACCGAATGATGATCGCACCCGAATATCCGACTCGCACGGTGCGAGAGCGACTTCTCGATGGTCCTGTTGTGGATATCGTGGTACTATATAGCAGTGACAGCGTTCAACAGTCTCACCAGTTGTCAGCCGCGAGTAAAATTGTTGTCCCTGATCGGCGCCGCCATTTCTCTGAACAAGTTGAGCGACTTCAGCAGAACCAAGGCGATGTGTCGAAAGCCGTCATCGAGTTTCCAGTACGTGCGCTGGAGGCTGCATCGGACCTTTTCAAGCAATCCACTGACAAAGAACCCCAATTATCCAAGTGGGTGATTAACATAGGTACCATTCTTCCGGGATATTTGATGGAGGTCCTTGATTGGTATAGCAATGCCCTTCGAGCCAAACACTGGAAACGCTTTTTGCCCAAAATTAGCTCCCTTGAAGAGGACGACAAGTTTTACTGGCTGTATATCTACGTTGTCATGCGCAAGCTCGGGATGCACAATTTCGCCAATGAGCTTGGTAGCTCTTCCATCCAAGAATTGGTGAAGAATCACCGGCTCGCGGACGATGTATGGATGCTTCAATTCCTGCTGCAGTATCTCTCTACCGACGATCCTATTCTCGCACACATTGCAGAACGCCATGTGCATCTTTACAACGTTGGACAATGCCCTCTCTCACCGAAACAATGTGACGACATATGTGAAGATCACCCTCATTTCGGCGTTCTTGTGAGGAATGCTCACCAGTTATTCCAGGATACCGAAGATGCACTGATGATCATGGATAGTTTAAGCATGGAAACTGACCCATTTACGGATGAAGACGAAGACGAGATGAAGCTTTGATACGGGCCATACAACTCCCACGATCCCATTCAATTCAGCTGTACTGAAACCTCCAGTTGAACTCTACGGGGCTTTTCAGAGAAAATTGTTTCCCGCATGCTAGCAGGTTTTCTCTTTCTCCTGCCCTCTTCACCCGGCATGAATTGTACATACATCTTCAATTGTACTTTAGTTAGAGTAGGAGTAAATTCGAGTCCTTCGTCATGAGGCGATATGAGCCTACACTAGGTGCACGCTCGTTACACTAAGCATGGCACAAACCACGTCATCAGTCCTCTCGTTTGTACCTCACGTGTGATTATCCCGAAAGACAGTTCTAGCTTCTATGCCAGACCGCAGAACCAAACGGTCCCTATCGGCTAAATTTTCGATCGGTCAAGTGCGATTGCCTTCTACTCGCTTGTCACTTTGTGAACACGTAATGCCCGCGGACTCCATAACACCGAGCTACACAACCCGGATCTCAACTTCACAATACTTATATCTCATCTTCATCAGACTAAACATCACCTCTTGTATATATAGCAGCTGAATAAGGTGTTTCGGAGGCGCAACAAGATCTTTCCGGTTCTGAACCTGGCTGGTGTGCCTTGCATCATTTCAAGTTCCTGTCTCATCAATTGATTAAGAAATCAGCTTCCACGTCGATCAAAACCATGCCAGAGATTTCCACTACAGAGATTGGACAGATGTCTGGGACGTACGACTTAGGTGGGGGACGTAGAGGCGCTATGTCGGGACCAAGTAAGCCGCATCTGAGGAGTCAACTTTTCTACTAACAGCTGGACAAGCAACGAGTCAACCGCGACCACCTGAAACAAATGGACATTAGGTGTTGACAGGGGCTGGCTATCGAACCGGGTCAAGGTTGCTGTTCGGTGTCTGAAGTGCAAACATGCTACGGTGTAAGATCATATCCATACACGCATATTGCTCACGTCAGAATCTGCTGTGTACTCGCAGCTTTCATATTCTAGCATTAGGATATGGTAGCAGAGCGGTCATATAGTTCGTTGTGTCATATCAAAATAGGGGTGTTGGTACTGTTCGGCGCACAGAAAAAGGAGTGCTTCCACTGCTACATGAACTCTTCCTCATGTCTCCACGCTCTATCTGGATAGAAAAGATATTCTGATTCAATATTTTCATACACAGCTTATGCCTTAGGCACTCTTCTAATGATTCAAGTAGAGCCTGGCTGCCTGGTATGTGACAGTGTTTAGGGTGGAACGAGTTGCGTGAATACGTTTCCAACAATTGTTCTGAAAAAGCCTTGACTCTAAAGCTGTTCTGAATCCAGGATTTTTGTCAGATCAGTAGAGCGAGTGGAAGATATACCAGACAAAATGCATTCACAGTGGTATTGAATAAGGGCACCACCTGGCCAAAATCTTTAGTAGGCGACTGGTAGCGGCACACCACAAGCGCCTTTCTTGAAGTTATCATAACAAGCAGTAATTCCTTAGGCAGTGGTAGGTCATGAATGATCATGTACAAGATATGATGCTGTCGGGCTAGACAAGCTCTCAGGCGAGCCGTTCACAATGGACAATATTTCCTTGCTGAGCAGAAGGAAATGTCGAAAAACAGAGCAGATAGACTGGGAATCCGGGAGTCCAAAACGAGGAGAACGATGGGTGCCGAAGGTGGATGTATACAAAACGTCTACTCAGCTCGAAAAGCTTCCCGATTGGGAAAATTATGAAGACCATCGATTGTGGCCAGTCACTGCCACCACTGCTTAGTAACCGGCGCTTGCACCTTCTCTCCAGCCATCTCTACACACCTTCAATTTTCTACTGCTAGGATACAACTGGATACTCTCCGCCTCGTATGTATGTTGCTTTTACAATCTTGCTGCTATTCATGGTCGTTCTCCAAACGAACATACCGACCGTAAACGTGGGTGTGACGTCATATGAACACGCGACAATCGTTGGGCTGCACGGTGCCACGAAAGTAGAGCGATATGCGCGGGGAAACCTGCTCGAAACAGTGGAAGTAGTCTCCCGGCGTCGCGTGACCGTGTGAATATAATACTAGTAGCGGAATTTCCCACGTTGTCTTGAATCTTTCGAATACCTAGGTTCAAACTTCATCTAGACACTTACATAAACTTATCCGGTAATCAGAACTCTCACGACAGACATGGCCGATGCCCCGCTTCTTGGAAGGGCAGACGATGCATCACGCTCAACAGGGAGCCGCATGAAGAATGCCAGGAATGTGGATAGTAGTGTAAGCTTACCATGACCTCAATGCATTGAGGATTATAAGCAAGGCTTGATGATGTATAGGCGAATATCCTTCACTCGATCTTCAAGATATTCAGTGGTGGTCTTCTTGCCCCAGCGGATACCACGTACGCCACCATCATGATCCTCCTCAACAGTACAGACTCGGAAGAGCAAGACGATCTCACAAGACAGTGGCGCGACCATAAACTCAATGAACTTTCCTTCATGGGAGTAGTGAGCCCCCTCGTGGCTGTCTGCCTCGTAAGTACCGGATCATGGCCCGAGATCTCGTCAAAACCATGGTACATTCGTGCGATCTGGTACTCTGGAATAATATTTGCGCTCTTCTCTGTCCTCACGGCGACCCAGCAGTCACTCCGCCTGCACCGCCTCTCAGCCCACCGCGACGGACTCCACCTAATACGCCTATGTCTTGTGCGCGATCGTAAGCCGCTCGACTCCGAAGATGGTCAGCGGAAGCTGGTCCCCAAACCGTTCCAGGTTTGGAGCTGGCAGAGTTCAATGATGTTCCTTCTCATGGCTGTTGCATGCTTGCTGATAGGTATGCTGGTTCTTGTGTGGAGTGCGGTAGTCAAAGAAACGGAAAAGGTGACCTATGATGAGAACTTGAAGGTGAGTACACATGTACAAGTACAATGATCTTTGCTCACCCCGGGTAGCTTGCAACCTCGTTTACTGTTGTGCTGGCCGTGAGCGTGATTTACTTTTTTGCGACGCAGGTCAGTCTTATGGTTGGTGTGAGGGTGGACTAGTAAAAGGGGACTGGCCGTTTTGCTGGAGAATCTTGCGGACATTGACTCAAAATGTCAGACGTTCTGGAAAAGCTGGGAGAGAGAAACTTCAACTATAAGGCTGCAGACAAGATCGTAGGACATCAATGTATGAGCATGTTTGGGTTATCTTCACTTGGCCTACAAATATCAGGCAGGACCCTCTTCGAAGATTGCTGTGGGAATATACCTCTTCCTATAGACGATGGTATAGTCAGAGAGACTTTCAATCGATAGGAAGGCTGGTGATAACGATTCTGCAGATATGGTATAGCTACTGTATATGAAATGATGCTAACCTTTCGATTGACATCGGCCAACTTTTCATCATCATTGTAATCATATGATTTTGACTCGCATCCTCGGTGGAAGTGCTTGGGGGAACAATATATTGCCTTTCACACCACCTGTAACAGGTGGAGTCTCTTCGAGATATTACTGGACAGCGACATATCCTACATCTTCAAGGGCTTGTAAAGCAACAATTCACCCAGCCAGGTGCCGCATATTCAGCTTGAGGGCAGATTCTTTCCTGTTGCCTCAATTAGGCCTGCTAGTAAACGAAATGCGATTGGACGCACACTATCATCACCGTCTTATCTGAGTTGGGCCTAGCGCATGGGGCCACTAAAGAGGCAGCAACCTGCCCCAATCCTTTCATCCTCCACTCCAAACAACACGTTAGATTGAATTGCGAACATTGTCGCCTCGTCAGGAATTATATCCAACAGCAGTAGATTTGGAGCACATACCTAGCTATACCTCTATGTATAACGCATAACTTCATCCCACGTTCTGGAATTCACTACCAGTCACATTTTATTTTCGAGAACACAAATAACGAGTCAGAGCTTAGAGAGAACGGATAAAGTGTCTCCACAAGAAAAGGAACCATGGGGAAACCATCAGTCTGTAAACATGATATCCTTCAATTGACACCATCACCATTCGCCCCATTAGCAGGCTTCGAACAACCCGACATGCGAGCAAGGATCGCAGCAACTACGAAATCTGGCCGTGCTCCGCCCGATCGAGCCACCTCAGCTAATAATTCTAAGCTGGTAAAGCAAAGCCAGAATGAAAGCCAAGATTTCCCAGCGCCTCTAGTCTTGCCGCACGATGCATTGAATTATGACCCTGACGGTGACGAGCCCTCACAGACTTTTAACAGCTGGTTGAACGAAAAGCATCGGAACAAGATCACGCCTGCGAGAAAGACGCTCTACGTAGGCGCAGCGCCGAGGATTGGCAAAGAGGTGGATTTCATGCGGGACTGGACACATCCAAATGTGAAGAAAGCGGAGAATGACCACCCATCCAAACGTGCGAGGAAGGGGAAGAGTGACGACAAGTCCAGTGTAGATGGAGTTCAGCTTAGTCCTCCCACCGTCGATGAAACAATCTCCTACCTCTCCACCTTCTACCACGGCCTCCCCGTGAAACGCCTCCCTATCGACCTCCGCTGGACCGCCTGGGAACAAAGTAAATCGCGAACCGTCCCCTCCATCAACGGAGTCCCCAAATACGTTGCCCTAAACTACGGGAAAGCAGCGACCCGGGTCCGCGCCCGAGCAGCTCCAGACGACATATTCCCTGCCCAGCTAAATCTAGATGACATCCTCGACGCTGCCATGGCGATGCTCCCATCTGACGCCTATGCCATAGTACTTTTGGTAGATCACGACATCTACGAAACCCCAGATGATGATTTCTGCGCTGGGAGAGCGTACGGCGGAAGTCGTGTTAGTGTGGTGCAGACTGCGCGGTACAATCCCCTCTTGGATGAGAAAATTGGAATAGCGCGGAGGCAAGCTTGGCCAATGAGCCACTGCAAATGTGTTGTCAAAGAGATATGTGATGCAGAAGGAGACATCGAAATCAAACCCCCGTCAGCAGCGGAAATTCGGCTCAGTAAAAGCGGAGCGATGCGTTTAGCGATCGATGCAGTGGTGCCTCTGAAGATAGAAGAGACGAAGGAGGAGCTGGAGGCTCTGTGGTCATCGAGGGTTCTACGGACGGTTTCGCATGAACTTGGGTACGTATACGAACTTTTCTACTGTCCCTGCGATGTAGTATAAACGCTGAGTATTTAAATAGACATTGCCTATGCCTCGCACACTGTCGATACTATGCCTGTATAATGCAGTCAACGTCGTCGCTGCTGGAAGACACCCGCCAGCCACCATCCGTATGCCCTGTATGTCTTACGAAAATTGCGCATGCTGTGTCTGTCGATCTTCTTGGCCGTGGGTCCGTACAGCAACAAGAAAATTGGATACGTGACAGGTATGCTGCTTTACGAGAGTTTTGCATCCAGAAAAGACAGACTGTAGAGGATACAATTTTGTGGGCAGGGCTCGAGGCATGGCTTAGTAGTATGCTGGCTATGGAGGGAAAAGGTACGGGTGGAGGGGTGGAGATAATAGATATGACTTGAGATGATCGGTTAGCTTCATCAAAATTTTAAGTTTGCGCGTGTGGCGTTCGGAAAATCATTTTATGCTTCCAAGTGTCACAGTGAAAGACTAAAGAAGAGCATGATAAAGCCACCGAAGTCATTAAAAAGACTACAAACAATAACCTGCAAGCCCTCTTATCCTCCCTAAAACGACCCAACCAAAACCTATCCAGGTAGAATTCGAAGCAAAAGGAACAAAGTTGGGGCCCCAAAGCATTTGAACGCAGCCATGATTTTGTCACTCAGAATCGGATTCGGTGTGTGAATCAGGGTCGCTGTTCCAATTGTGCTTCTGAATACCTTTCATAAGAGAAGCAATGTTGACCTGGCGGTGAACACCGGTCATGGCGGCATCAGGCGTACCCTTAATCTTCTTGATTTCAGAACCGGGAGTGACAAAATCAGGCGTACCCTTAATCTTCTTGATGTCAGAACCGGGCGTGACAACATCAGGAGAACGTGTAGAGTTCTTGATCTCAGAATCTGGTATGGCAACCTCAGGAGTAACTGTAGCGTTCTTGATCTCAACTTGAGCCTTTCGGCCTTGTTCCATGAGGGTCTTGATATAGTCGTCCGTCTTGTTGCCGAAGATCGTTTCAAGTAGCAACCTTCCATGTGTGACGAGCTTTCCCCCTTGCTGAAGGAGAGATTGTGCTTGGCGATGCATAGCCAAGCTGTCGTCTACCAGAGCATCTGATCCACGGCGGGAGACGTGGTCCTTCGGATGTGGGCTGGAATATGACTTTGATGCGCTGCTTTCATGGTGTTTGTCCCCAGTTGTTGAGGGTGTGAAGCTCTCCGGTGGGTAGATCTTTTCAAACTCGGATATTGAGAAATCTCCCCACATAGAATCTACCAGAGCCTCACTTTGCTCATCGAGATCCTTACCTTCCTTGATCAAAGTCTATAGAAGTATTAGCAGATGTGCAGTGACAACGGGTGTTATGTGCTCTTGGAATGATCATAAAGCGGCGTTACTTACCTCGCCTTGTGACTTGAGCCTTTGGCCAGTGCTAATGAGATCATTCTCGGAGCCATCGCGCTTGGGAAAGTGGCGAGAGCTGTCTCTAGTCGGTGTTACTCTGTTGGCTCTATGTTCAGATATGATGTGGAAAACATCGTCTGTGGTGCAGCCTCCATTCGAGCTACCCTCCACGTTCCGGCATTTAAATGCACCTTCGCACCTGTGGAATCAGTCAGCATAAACTGAATCGTTCCATGAGATGAAGATAGCGTAAGATCCTCTGATATCGTTCGTTGCAGACGAACAGCCACGCATTGAGAAGACTCACTTGCGGAATGGAACCCAGGAGTCATCTCTGAATTGCTCGAGTGTGCGGTCGTCTTTGCATCGAGTCATTTGTCCATTACGGCCAAGGGTGGGCCAAGGCATCCAAACTCTTCTCCGCCACGTCTGAGGGGTCACGCAGAATGCCGTATCTAAGGCACCATCGAAGTCGAAGCAGCTGTACGGGGGAAGGCAGACGCCAGAGGTCTTCCAAGAGCCACCGTCGTAGTGAATTATCTCGCTCGAATTCGAAGGGTTGCAAGTTGTAACGGGTTGAAGGTAATAAGGTTGTTCACCGTGACTTACTGAACCGGCATTTGCGGCAGGCAAAAGGTAGAGATTGTTTCCGATACTGCAACTGCCATGGCCATCCACATCCCGACAAGAGTTTCCAAAAACACATTGCCAATGATGAACCCATCTGCCAGCTTCATAGCGCTGGACCTCGTTCTTGTTGAGAGGATTGCATCGTGTGTCGAAAGTGTGAAAATCGGGCGCTTTGGACTTGGGTGGGTTTTGTTGCTCCAGTTCACTTTGATATGTTAGAAAATCGTTAGTCAAACTCTTTGGGTCGTGTATTGGAAATGTGCTCGGATACTCACGTAGCTTGACCCATCAGGTACGAACGGCCGCGAATGTTGCACGAAGCAACACCAGTTTTGTCTTCACACATTACCCCTTCCGGACAGCTACCCTTGGCGATCTCAACTCCATTTAGATATGAAGTCACGCCGGACTGTCCGAGTGCATCGCATTTGGAGGCGAACATGTTTTTATCTTGAGGGACATCCCGCGGAGTGACGTGTTTGTGGTGCCTTGAAAGGAACGGTTCAAGCAGCTGTGGCGGAACTGGTACTACGAATTTTCCCGGCTCCTCCTCGCAAACTGCAAATTCCGAATAATCTTGGACGTTAGGAAACAACCCAGGCGGGAAAGAGGCAGATTGGAACATTCTACATCGGCCTTTGCAATTGTAAAAATGCGTCCATTCGGTAGTGCTTTCGGCGTCGAAGAACTCGATGGAATGCTTATTAGATCGGTTACAGTGAGTTTGTTTTGGCGCCTGAGGAATAGGTTCTTTGTCGTCGTCTTCCTCGTTGTCACCATAGTACTTCACCTCTTGTTCGGGCGGGGAATTTTCCTCTTCCTGATCAATAGGCTGAGCCTCTGGAAAATCTGTCAAGTCCTTGGGAAGGCAAACTGCCTGGCCGTCAACATCATAGCATTTCTCTGGGCACTGGTCGAAGGTATCCCATGCGTCGGTATAGTGGTTGAAAATCTGTTTGTAGATATCGTTATTGGGATGGCACCGAGTTGGTGGAGTATCTCCTTTGTAAGGTTTACGATAGGAATCATGGTGGGAGCCTAAACCGTGAGCTGTGAAAAAATTGTCACTGCTTACAAGATGACTTACGAACAGCTATTCGTGGTGACCGTGGCTTGCAGCCGGCATGTTCTCCCTCCTCCACACAAGTCGCGTCTGATGCACAAGTAATAATATCTACACCATAGACATCTTGCACAGTGCGACGATTGGAGTTGCAATGTGTTTTATCGATTTGCTCGAAAGACTTTGGTAGACCTTGTGCATCGAATTTTTGAGATTCTGAGAGGCGGCATGTTTTCTCGTTGGAGATATCTGGGCAGTTGAAAACCCACAACCGGTTATTCGTAGGAATCGTATATTCCTCACCAACCTTACAGGCACCACTTCCTAGGATGTTGTTGCAGGAGGTGCCAGGGAGGCATTTGAAGTGGTGAATCCAGTGTGACCCGTTGAACCTTTCGACCAGATCAACGCTAGAGAGACTGCAGCGCGTGTCGATACCCTGACGATCCTTGATGTAGGTTTCAGTACCGGGTATGAAGTCTGGGTACGTTCTAGCAGAAAGAGCAGATTGTTTGACACCGTCCTGATAGTAACTACAATGACCGGGTTCGTCGCATCCAATGTGCCTAAATGATACCGTCAGTACAATGATAAAGATCGGGTCGCTCGGCTCAAATCCATATGTAGGCTTTGGGTGAGCCGAAAACAGTAGACCAAATTCAAGAAGATCACGTACCAATCTCCGTCAGATTGGGCCGGCGTGGACGACTTGGACCCACCATGTGATGTTGCACAAGCGGATAGCGCGCCCAGTCCAAGGCAAGCAAAGGACATGAACAACATCGTTGACACGAGCTGAGCTCTAACGCGTCGACCTAAACTGAGTAGACGGCACGGAGGACAAAAGCCGGTCCAGTAGGAGACGTGAGACGCAGCTAGAAAAGTCAGCTTAGGCAATGCCTCTGAATAAGGAACATACCGCGTGTAGAGTGTGCTTCGCAGCTTTGGTGGCGCCGCTGTGCGTGGATGCAGTGTCTGGGTCCAAAACCAGAAAAGGAACAGGAGGCAAGAAAAAGGTGTTTTGACCCCTCTATGGCAATTGCCGCTGCGTCCTTGAATGAGGTAGTGGCTCGCTGCACTTAGGCAACATTGTCAGGTGCAAGGGGAGGTCTAAAAAGGAAGAAAGAACATGGCCCGGTAGATGTTGCAGAACAAAGCTCCAGAAATATGCTAAGATTAGTCTCCAATGCTCAAGATTAATAGCAGTGAGCAGCATACAAGCGCTTTAAGCGGACTGGGTGCCAGATTGGTGGGGTCGTGACTGTTCGACTTTTGTAGGTCCTGTAATTCTGAACAAGATCGAGGACTAGATTGCTCTTGCATATTTTGCAGTTATGAGGCATATCAAGCACACGAGCCCATCGGTGATCTTCTATTTGCTGTCGTTCGACGACGCATGAGCTTGGGCTCCATGCATAACTCCAACATACACGCCACGGAAAAGCATGTGACTAGTGCAAGGAGACATTTCAGTAGCGTAGTGCATATGCAGACCTTGTACAGATCTATCGCTGTGGACAGACGGTGGACGTAAGACGAGGACGAGGACGAGGACGAGGACGAGGAATCGGCGGGGAAATGTTCCACCGAGCCGGCTTTCATTAGGAACGACACTTCGGTCACATCAAGCCGTTACATGGTCGTCAATGTTCGACAATGATATCAGAACTCCTGGATCGTGTTCATATGTGATTTGGTTCCAACGTATCAGCGGATTTTTCAACACAGCCATCTCCTTACTACGCGCTTGTCGCTTCTTGCCAGCCTCTTGAGGTATCCTTCATTACCTTGTGCCGTATGTGCCGATAGACGCGTCCACGTAGTATATAAGATACAATGTGCGATTTAGCATCTAAATTCGGCTCTTGCATAGCTTTCTGAGGCCCGGAGGTCTCTGGGTTGCCATCAACCTCGATTTCGCTGACAACATGCGGCCATATCGAACGAAGCTTGGCTAGATCCCCCGCCACGTTGCCAACTCTTCCACATTATATTACGGTTAATAAGCGTCCTGTACGTTATTTTCTGTTGTGTTCGCCAGAGAAACGCATCTAGCCGCGGTCTTAGCGCGACACTGCTCAATCGCTCCTTCCCTCCCTTTGCGAGCTGCTAGGACCAAGGGAGCATATGACTGGTCCGTGCCCAACATATCGCCTTCACCCGCGCAGTTGAATTGATATGTGACTTTGGCACTGATCGCCAAGCAATCTAGGCGGTTCCGTTTGCACCTTTTTCAACTCACCATGCTTAGTGCTCCCGTGTAGATATATATCGACCCTGTCCCCACCTCGCCTTCCCTCAACCACTCTTCGCCTCCGCCACTGGTACTGCACTCGCCAGAGCGCACACTGTACCATCGACTGCCCGCTTTGCGCGTCTCACGCTCAAGGTAAATATCACCCCACTACCTAATCCCCTGCCCTGCCCTGCCCTACCCTGTATTTTGTACACTATACCCACCGGATTCCTCACCTACAGCTTCTAGTCAGCACCCCATCCCGCGGCTTTGATCGAACTCGCTCCTACAGCTTCTTGCGAGCACCCGACCTCCGGTCGCCATGTCTAACTCTGGTGCTGGAGACTTCTGGTCGAAACTGGGCCAGAAGCGCGGCGTTATCGCACCGTCTCCCGCCCCTGCCCCGACCCCCGCTCCTGCGAAGCCCGAAGAGTCGAAACTCACGGAAGCATCTCCCGCGCAAGCGTCTCCAGCGAAGAAGCCCGGCCTTGTATCCAAGTCCCCCGACATGCCTGGTGCCGGCAATCCTGCTCTCCACCCATCATCCCTCGACTCATCATCAGTGACTGCCACCAAGGCACACTTCATGTCAACTTCATGGGCCGATTCCGTCGAGGAAGATATGGAGGCCGATATGGAGGCCAATAGTGCTGTCAGCGAACCTGTGCTCACTGTGGCCGATCAGCATGACTATGCCGAAGATGCGAAAGCTACTATCTCGGAGCAGCAAAAGCACATTGAGGAGCAGGAAAAGTGCATTGCAGAGCAGCTAGAGCACATTAAGGAGCGGGAAGAGTGCATCACAGAGCAACTAGTGCGCATTGAGGAGCAGCAAGAGCACATTGAGAAGCAGGAAGAGTGCATCGTAGAACAACAAGAGCGCATTGAGGAGCTCGAGTTGGATGTTCAGAACAAAGCAGAGCTTGTCCTAAAGCTGGAGGACAGGGTACGCAACCTGGAGCAGTGTCTCGATGATATGGACAGCGAGAATCATCAGCGGGACACGTGTTTCGAAGAGCTGACTCAAGAGCTTGCCGACAAGACTCGACACACCCAGGAGCTGCAGAAGGATCTCGTTTCAACTGTTGCCACGCTACGGGAACTCGAGTTACAAGTCGCAGAAAATGTCCGCGCACCTCCTTCCGACTCGTCTACCGAGATTGGTGATGCTGTTGAGGACCGCATGCACGTCACCAATACAACCTCCGAGCAGTCCCCTGCTCCCATTGCGCCTGGAGTTGCGCAAGCTACTGATAGCTCTAAGCCTTTGGGTGGAGGCGGCGACTGTGTGCTTCTCAGCATGGAAGATACCGATGTGGAAGCCACAGGCTTGAGTGCAAACCTCGACACAACAGCCAAAGCTCCGACTACACCTCCTGCACAGGAAGGTTTTCCAGTACTGTCATCTGTGGATTTCCCCGCTCTTGGCTCACCACCATCCTCGAATGTATTTCAGCAAACCGTTTTCGTCACAGCAGACAGGATCAAGAAGGTTCCGCCCCCTCCACCAGCTAGGAAGCTGACTCTGGGTATCGACCCATCGAAGTTCCAGAAGAAGATTCCGCAGCCACAGCCCACCACTGCACGTAGGCTGCTGTACACCTCCCGCCACGGAAGCTCAGCGACCCCAGCTATCGGTCCTGGCAAAGACATTCGCCGCATGTCGAAGGAAGAACGCGAGCCTCTTGGCTATGGACCCACGGTTCAGATCTTCTTGGACAACAAAATGGTTGCTACTGTGCCCAAGTATGGTTTCATGCACGTCTCTCTGAAGGCGTTCAAGTACTGGAACGAGAACCCCAACGCCACTTCTATGAAGTTTGAGGCAGGTGCCTTCACTCTGGATGCGTTGAGCATTCAACTGGAGTGGATCACTATGCATACCTACTGCAACAAAGTTTTCAGCGTCAACTTGAAGCCCGAAGCAGGTGATCGTCAAAACCTCGAGCTCTTTCGTTGCGCCCGCGCATTAGGCTTGCACCCTATGTACATGGGGCACTTCACACGCATGTACTGTGACCAGATTCGCAAGGGTCCTTCTTTCGAACTCATTTTTTTGATCGAGGAGTTGACTTGGGATGACGCCGACCCAATCTTTGAGTGCCTGGCAAACAATTGGTTGCTTAACTACTCCAAAGCGAAGTCCGAGGCCATTCCTGCTTGGGAAAGCAAGTTGACACGTCTTCCTCGTCTGGCTGCCAAAATCCAGGATGTCCGCTCTCGCAAGAACTCTGCTCTAGGTGGAGCTCGGGGCTCTGGGCAGGGCAAGCCGAAGGAGAATGAGCGCCCGAGCTGGGAGAACGATCGTCCGAACCGTAAGAACCAGAACCAGAAGAACCAGAAGAACCAGAAGAACAAGCAGAGCCAGCCGTCTACAAAGGCTGCCGAGGAAGTTCCAGCTCTGACTGCAACTGCCGACGCTGATCCGGACGCTGCCTGGCGCGCTTCTGGTCCTTCCTACATGTGAAATCGCCCCAATACTGGATTTTCATGCAGCGGCTTTGCGCTCAATTCACCATGCCAACGACATGGAAGTCTACGGAGCGATCGGGTGGGGCCTCATTACGGTGACTCGGTACAAAAGAGTGCATGATGAAAGGCCACGTCATACACCGAAGCGCTTCTTCTCCTCCTAGCATTTCTCGGAGTTCACAGGGATTTGATATTGGGAAGAAGGATGATTTTTGAAGTGGCCGGGAGGTGTTTAGGGTAGCATGGAAAGTCTCGATATGAGGTCTCTTGCAGGAACTTTGCATTAGGAATGGCCGGTAGAGAGGCGCATGTTTGGCTACGTCTTCCCGATGAAATGAAAACTTTCTATAAATGTGCGATCTTGACTTAACAGTAGTGAGTTTTGCCTGATATTTTTGTATTTCTTTATATATCTCTTTCGCCTTGAATGCAGATGAATCATGCAGAGGCTCAGACTAACCTTGATTATCTGTGCCCAGCTTGTACGTGGAGAAGAGCTGAGGGAGCTTAACTGAGTGAGGTCCTTATCATGGAATGGCCACAAACTGAATGAACAGAGCAAACAGAGGTAAATGTATTGTGTAGAAGTGATATGTTTTAGAAATTATCGACGGTGATTAACAATGCGGGCCAAGTCATGAGCAGAGGTGGGTGTTTTTCGCTACTTCAACACCAGGTGACTTGATGTTAAATCAGCTAGACTGCTTGTACACATTGATTCAGCATCAAGTATCCTGCACATCTTCCAATAAGGAGTGGTAGTTTGACCAAAATGAGTGTAATTTACATACCGCTTGCAGTATGCAAGGAGAGGCCGTTTCTAGTCTATGTGTCTAAGTTACAAAATCTCGTATATCCCAACGGAATCATCAAGATGCCAAAACAGACTGACATAGGAAAACAATTTCTGGGCACCAGCCCCCTATTCCAGCTGTGAAGCTCTCAGTCGAACCCATAAGTTTTCCTATTTGCACCAAGCATCAGTGACAGATTGCATCAAACTGGTAATTTGGCCTTCGAAGTTCTTTCCCTTCACTACGTAATCGAAGGCGTGTCCTTCGCCTTCCACCTCCATCAATTCCAGCTGTCCGGTATATTTCCACTTCTTGAACGCGTCGTTCAGCTTTTTGACGAAGTCTCGGGTGTTGTCGATTGGAACAGCGGGGTCTTTGGTCCCGTGGATAATGTAGATATGGGGGTAGCTCACAGGTTTTTGTCCGGCTTCCATTAAGGAGTCGAGGAGGCCTGGAGCATCCTTGGCTTGGAACCGTTCCTTCCATCTATCAAGGGTGGAGAGGAGAGGAGCAGCCAACATGCCTATTGGAGGCTTTGTGTCGCTGCGTGATGCTAGACGATCTTCTGCGCGTTGCTTGTCCACAGCTTCAAGTACTGCTTTCAGTCGTATGGGTATTTCGCTTACTGCGATTTGGAGTCCCATGTAACTCACAAAGTCCTTGGGCATGTCTTTTTTGTAGTAGTTCAGCACCGGATATTGGAGGTACAACGCTCGGATGTCGGCACGAGGTGAACAGAGCCAGGAGTATACTGCGAGTAGACCGCCTGCGCTTTCGCCTGAGACAAGTAGATTTTTCTTGGAGAGCTTTGCGATGCAACTCTCCATCTTTTGATTCTTCAAACAGGATTCAACCCATTTGTCGCACTCCTTGCTGGCAAAAAACTTCCACCAGTTGTCGATATCTTGATAGATGTCAGGTCCACGGTCTTCCGGCATCAGTCGATACATTGGGATCAATGTTATCGCGTTCGCATTGATGGCTAGGTCTAGCTTGTAGTCATTGAACCAGTGAACATAGTTGCCGCCTCCCGTTGTCTGTGCTCATCATTAGATAGTATAATCAAACAGATTTATTTTTGTACTTACCATACCACCACCATGGAAAATAACATGAAAGGGGATCTTTCCACTGGCCTTGAGGGACTTTGGAACAAGCATGTAACACTTCAGTTCATGCTTGTCCCATTTGTTGACCACATGATACACCACTTGCTCTTCATGGAAAGCACCGAAGAAATTCTCGCGGCCAGGTATTCTCAATACCGGTGACTCCGGATTGAGAAACCTGTCCGCTTCCAGGAAATTGAGGTATCTGAAAATATCATTCTGACTTTTTTCAATCTTCGCAGTTCTCTGCATTTTTTCAATCCCCGCTTCTTCAGTCTCCGCAATCCTCTGCGAGGCCATGCTTTGAACTTGTGCTGCTTTGATGTGATCGTTGAAGAATAGTGGGCTGTGTTTGAGATATCTTGAATAGTTGATGCTTTGAAATATGAGTTTCTTCCAAAAGATAGTGTTCTGTCAGTGTAGAGATTACTATAGAGAGTAGAAGATGTCTTTACGAGGAACTACTTTATATTCGTGTGGTGATTGCGCATAGGGCAGAAGGAGGCAGGCAGTGTTTTGTAGGACTGAGTCACTGGAGTCTCCCAGAACATAACCCGACCCCAGCTTGAGTCCAAAACGTCCGTACCTGTCCGGGCAAGGATACTTGTGGAGTGGTGTTACAGTGCTGATTGTTGGGTTGAAGTGCTCGTGCTTGACCACCGAGAAGGCTAGTTGTAGAGTCTAAGGCGTCCCCAAAAGCTGTCTAGGCTAGCATTCCATCTTTTCACAGAGAATCATATATTTGAAAGAGTCTCTCACAAATAGAGTTTCTGTTTTCGAGCAGCAGTGACCAGAAGTCTGGCTGGTAACCCCCTCCCATTCTTGCTCTCTATGAATACCACGCGCACCCACTCGGTAGCCAAGCCGTCCATTGCATAGAGCTAGAGCTCACGACATAGCAATCACCTATTTCTGAACCATATTCCGTGCGGCAGGTCTGTGTGGTCAATGCGCGTCCATAGGACCCAGGACCCAGTTACACCCGCCCTGTCCTACGCCGTCACAACGTGGCCTACTATGTAAACTTAAAAAGCGGTCCCCGGCACAACGGATTTGCCACAGTCATAGAGTAGAGGCCAAGATTCTACATGATCACTGCACTACCTTGGGCTCCAGAAGGTCAGTAATCCTCGACTACGCGAGCTTTGGGCATCAACTGTGTTACACGAGGGATAGTGGGGTAGCGGGACGGCTGTTGGAGAGCTCCCGAGTGACTGGTACTTGGGACACCCGCTTCGAAACCGGGTTCTATGACCTGATAGAGGATTATGCTGCTGTCGTTAATACATGGAAGACCACTGGTGCCAGAAAAGCGGAACGATTTGTCCGATCTTCCAAGGTTGCGGGGGCCGCAGCGGATTGAAATGACTGGGGTTATCTACAAAAAGCGTCACGTAGGAGATATCTCACGGGAACGATGACTCTTATGGATTTTCGACGGGTGACAATGGTGCGGGAAACAGCCGGCAAGTACAACATTACCTAGCTATCCGAAACGATCGCGCTAGGTGGTGCCACTAGATCTATGGCACTGCGTCAGTGACTCTGTCAATGCCGTGGGAAACCTGACTGGATCATGGTGATGGCAGCTGAATGACGAATAAAATGCAACCAATTCATTAAGGGGCCACAGAAGAATCCACGGCACTACGCTAATGTATGTCATCAAGTTCCTGGGAAATCTAAATCACACTCTCTCTATGACTTAACCCACATTGTTAATCACCGAAGATGATTTCTAAAAAGCAGCATCTCTACACAATAGGCTTACCTCTGTTGGCTTTGTTTATCAACCTAGCTAGTTCCTCGTTGATCAATGATTCTTTGCGAAGCTTGCAGAAAAAGGTCCAAATTTGTTCTCATATATCATCCCATGATGGTAAACGTACAATTCAATGCTACTAAAACTAGTGTAAGAGTACGTCCATTCTTCATTGTCGCTCATTTACTGGCGTGGCACCCAAAACCCATCCAAGGCCGCTTGCCAGTCCTCCAGTTACCGCATTAGTTACCATATCCCTCCTCCTGACCCTTCCATCCCCATCGCTATGCATGCTTCCCGAGTCGCTAAAATCAACAGATACACGCCCAGTATCGCTGTAGCTCCCCGCTCCAGACACAGCTCGGGAGTTATTTCCGCTACCTCTCAGTGGAAAGGCGCTCTTCGAGAATGCTGCTGCGGCGCCCCTCGCTACATCGAACAGACCCATCGGGGCTTCTTCCACCGCACCGCGACCAACCTCCCGACGCGGTTGGACGATTATAGACTCGGCAAAGGCTCCTGGAAGACGACGGTCTGCCGCGTCATTGAATCGCTCTTCAGCTTCGGTTTCTTCAGCGAGGAGCTTGTTCATCTCGGTTTCGCATTCTTGCCATACGGAGAGTACCTCTTCTAGATGGCGCGGCGGCGCAAGTAGTAGTGCTTGCGACAGAAGCTCCATGCGTTGCTCTAGCCTTCGTAAATCAGGACGGGCTGCTGTCTTCGCCTGGGACCATGTGGACGATGATGATAGAGATGAGCGGTGGCGTCCGGCTTGCATGGCGGCGCGCCATGCGACGTCTTCGCCGTTGTCCTCATGCGCGGTCGAATCGTATGAACCGAATGAGAAGCGCTGCGACGACACGGATATAGATGGCGATGTGGGGGGAGATGGTGTCTGTGGCGTAAGTCTATTAACAACGTACGAGTATGCGGTCTCAAAGTCGTCTTCTGCAAGCGCTGCTTCGACCGTCATGCCGATAACGCGGCGTTCTGCAGCAGCTTTCTTCTTCTCGACTGTGGCCGTGTCAAGATGACTAGAGTCTTGATCTAGAATAGTAGACGGTCTCGAAATGACCAGATTTTGGCCAATGGAGATGAGATCGTCCAAGTGTGTGTAGCTCCGCAAGTTCTGCTCCAGAAGCTTCTTGATCAACGATAAAGGGTCTGCGCTCACTCTGATGTTGACGGGTTGGAACGGAACACCATGGTGTAGAATGAGCGAATAGAAAGACATGGCATGGGTGGCCTTGAGCAAGGCTTCTATCCGTGTAAAGCGATCGGAATTCGGGAAATGTGGTTTGAAGGCGGCGACGATATCGGAGGCTCGTTTCATGCCTCCTCTCGTTCGGTTGCCGTTGGTTGCGTTATCGTACTGGTGCAACGAAGCAGCGAGAATGATCTGCTCCGCATCTGGAAGAGGAAGCGGATGTCGATCTGCGGCTGGCCTGAGGTAGATCTGTACAATCAGCTGGTATTGACTGCTCTCCAAGAGGCCCTTCAGTATCTCCGTTTCAACCGTCTTGGATTCTAGATGGCCTAATATTCCTGGAGCATACCGATCATTGTTCACCTGAGACGAACCCCAATTCCAAAGCCAAAGGAGTTTGGATCGGTTTGCTCGCCAGTGTTCACCGTTGAGCTTAGAATTGGTGCTCAAGCCATGGACTATCTTTTGGAGAAGCAAGAGCTGCTCGGCATCGTCTTTACGGAGAAACATACGCGCAACTTCTCTGACGGATACATGTTGCTCTAGACTAGAGAGCACGCAAGCGGAGAAGACGAACAATTCCAGGAGATGAAGGCTGTCGTGAGTCGGTTGGGTCAGGGTGTTGTCGGGCCGTGCGATATTCTCCTCTTGGAGAGCGGATGCTCTTATTTCTTCAAGTACGGACAGATCTACAGTGCAAGTCGGTAATGATGCCACGCTTGCACTTAATTCTGGAGGAATCTCTGAGCCGAGTAGGTCAGAGATGCGGGAGAGCAGGCCATGGGCTGTTCGTAATACGTCGTTGTTGCTACTACTGACAAGATATAAACATGCCAAGGATGTTTGTGCATAGCGCCGCTCAAGCTTCCGTTGGGTATCATCGTCGACGTAGTCGCGCCCCTCTTCATATCCGCCTAAATCCAGGTCCTCTGGGCCGTCCCATTCGGTGATGGCCGAAGACACTAGGTTCAAGTCTGCCTTGGACGTTTGTACCAGCCAGTCAAACAGGCACTCCCAATCGTCAGACTCTTGAGCGGGTATGTCTGTTGTAGATGCTCTTCGGTCTTGGGAGTATAGTTTCCGTCTCTTTCGGTCATTCGTTCCGCACATCCACGGCCCAACCACGCCCCTCAGATCACGCGCCACATCTCCATTGGTGGGCGACTGACGTATGCTTGCCAGCTGCACGTCGATGGCCCTCTTTCCTCTTAATCGAGCGAACTCGTCAAGCGACGGGGCAGGACTGTCGGGGTAATACTCGTACGTCAGCCGAAGCAGCGGCAGTGCTGTAGATATGAGCCATGTCCGCAGGTACTCTGAGTGGCCGATGAAGGGAACAACTAGTTCGGGCACAGCGTCAAGCTGGCCCGCTTCAGCGTCTATGCGATGCGCGCGGTGGATGAGGAAATGTGTCAGCAGATCCAACTCCGTCTCGACACTGTACAGCGGATGTACTATTGGGAGCAGTTCCAAGCGCTGCCTCCTCCTCTGTGCCTGTGTATTCGAGAGCTGCTCTACGGGCGCAAGGTCGAGTGCTGCGGCGGGGTCGTCGCCAGGTGTACGGCTGTCGGTTGCGAGCTCGTTGAGGTAATCGATGTATGCGGCGGGTTCTACGGTTTCGTGTAGATGTGTCAAGAGGATTTGCAGCACTAGTTCCACGTCGAAGGCAGTATCACGGAGTGCTGTCAGTGCGCGCAGCGCGGTAATGTTGGACTCATTGGCGTAGTGGACGGCGAGGAGGATGCAATGTGCTGCTGAAAGCTTCTCTAGCTTCCGCAGGTCTGCCATGGTGGACTTGTTACAGGCAACTATCGGCACTGAAGCGTGCGAACATTCATCGTTGGTCTACTCACGTTGATATTCCGCGCGCCATGCAACTGGACACACTACGTAGCCTGCCTAGGTCGCCGTCCCGCACTTGTTATTACATAAGCCATAAACGGGCCATTTATTCTCCGACCCCTCGCCCTCGTACTAGTACTCTGCAGTCAACCCTTGGGCAACATCACGCGTTAATTCACCATTCTGGAAAGACTAATACTGATATCTGAGGTTTTAATTCGCTGAGAGCTAGTCATTGCTCCTACGTAGGCCTTTGTGGCGTACCAGTCATACATAATCGTCATCATGGACATTCACCCCTCTACTCCCTGCAATCTCAAACTTAGCACTCCTCCTGGCGTTTTGCATGCCTGCCGTGTTTTGTGCTGATTTATGACGAACTTTCAGCCATTCCAGATTCCGCAGCCTCCTTGTACAGCCGACTATAGGCCGCTTGGTGGAACTCGAGCTGGGGATCACGCTTAGCCTTGTCGTCAGCAAGTCCAGCATCCGCTGCTTCCTTTGCTTCCTTGTACAGCCTGCTATAGGCCGCCTGGTGGAACTCAAGCTGGGGGTCACGTTTAGCCTTTTCATCAGCAAGTCCAGCCTCCGAAGCCTCCTTGTAGAGCCGTCCGTAAGAAGCCTGGTGGAATTCGAGCTGGGGCTCGCGTTTGGCTTTGGCATCAACTAGACCAGCATCCACCGCCTCACGATAGAGAGTCCTGTATTGGGGGTTGCGAAATTCCAAAGGGTCGTCACGTTTTTCGGCTAGGCCGGCGTCCACCGCCTCTTTGTAGAGCGTCCTGTACTGCGGATTGCGGAAGTCCACGGCACTACCGCGCTTGACTTTGGCATCCGCGAGACCAGCGTCCAAGGCTTCCCTGTACAGAGTTCTGTACTGAGGGTTGCGGAACTCCAAAGGGTCGTCACGCTTCTGCGTTGCATCTACAGCTACAGCTGAATATAGTCAGCTATGAACATTGAGCCAAAGATTTAGATAACACATACGCGCAGCTACCGGTGCAGCAAGTACGCTGGCACCGTTCAAGGCCGCGACTACGGCGAAAACAAATTTGGTGTGCATATTTTGGTTTGAGGATGAACTATATGACTTCGGCACAGAGGCTTGTGGTTCCCATCACGTCCAAATCTCGAGCTATTTATCGACCTGTATCCTACCTGAGTCTCTTTCTCCGTGCATACTACCCTGTAGTACACTAATGATCATCTACCAATCAAGGGCTCTTACCCAGATTTCTATTCGACAGTGAAACTAATGCGTCGGCCGAAGATGTCCACGACGGTTTCGCCATCACGCACGAGCCAATTCGGTACAAGTACCATAGGTGATGACACCAGCCCCCACACATGAGCATGCCCCGAGCTTTAGCCATACCGGCCGTACCATATCTCCACCTGCTACTTCTGGTATATGGGTTTGTCTGAACAGATTCGTCATCGATCGCACCATTATTCATATATCAGCGTCTCGTTGCTGACGGTTACAAACTTGGCGATATACAACCATAATCGGTTCGTTCATCAGCAACTTCAATCCATCGTGCCGGCAGATTCCACCACTTCCTGACGTTAGTCTAATTCATCAACGCTGCATACGAGTCTTTGCATATTCTCCTTCCGCTCATAGTATAGATGCGGGGTTGTTCAAGCTATGAGCTGAATCCTCAGCTTTTAGACGCTACTCTGACAGATAGCAATGCGATCGTCGGCCGTAAGTTGAATGAGCAATTCGCCACAATAGTCCTGCTTACGGCCGATGATACAGGCACCTTTTGATCTGCTAGACTGTCACTTTGCTCTCCCTCGTCCCATCTCGCTGTTTCGCTTGTTGTAACCGTTAAGATGCCTCGACCATACACCAAAGTGTCGCAAGACGAAGAGAAGCTGCTGCAAGGACGCGAATCTTCAGAAAACGGGAGCCCGGTGACTTCGGATCGCTCATGGCAATCTCCACTATCAAATCGAGTGTCGCGGTACTCAAATGTATTGCACTGGATAGCTCATGGGATCACCATATTATTGTTATCAGTTCTACTGGTGGACCAAAGACGCAGTCAAGAATCTGAGCCTAGCGAGCTTTACAGTAAGGCAGTGTTCAAAACCAACTTGACGAAACTGACAAATAGAAACAGCACCAGCCTATGGAAGAACCCAGCGACCGTTGCACTACGAGTGCGTTGTCTCCAACTACTCTTTGAACTCTCACTGATCGTAAGCCAGGGTCTTCAAGACCGCGTTTTGGGAAAAGACACCGTTCAAAGGTATTGCCCCCGCAGCTGATCTGCATTCTTGGCGACGGTAGATTTCATGCCCAGTATCAATTGAATGCTAACACTGAAAAGCTTACCCTGATCCTCCTACCAAGGAGACGATGGAAGCATGGGACAGCATCACCGTGACCCCCGCGCTCAACCTCACCGCAGACGAAGTCTCGCGACTCGGTCTCTCTACTGATTCCGTTCAATGGCCCAATAGCGCCGGCGGCGTATGTTTCTTTTATTTGTCGTCCAATACCCCTCAAATCGCCCACTGACACAACCCAGGGCTATGTTGGCTACCTCGAATCTGCACATCAACTCCACTGCCTGCAGGCCATCTGGGGACGCCATCACTATGACAAAGACCCCGAGAACCCACTCTACGCCCACATGGCCTCGAAAATCAAAGAAATGCCAGACATCGAAGAAGCGCACTTGGAACACTGTGTTGATGTGATCAGACAGAGGTTGATGTGCACTGCGGATGCGAGTATTGTAACATTTCGCTGGGTGAAAGGGCTGAGCACCCCGTACCCCAACTTTCACACTGGGCATACTTGTGCTGATTATAAGGGGCTACTTGGGTGGGCTGAGGGAAGGAAGGCGGACATGAGGAAGGTGGAGGGGTGGGACTACCGGTAAGTACTGATACTAGGCATCAGTGCCTAAAGCTTCCCATTATGGACCATTGCAGTAGCGCTGATGAGTTGTAGATTTAAGCAAGGTGTAACTCAGGGTGTAGAATTGGATCACCTGCCTTGAGGATCGGTATTCGATTGAAAGATACAATTATGTAAAAGTAAATTCGTCTTTGCACTATTGATTTTCTAAAATAAACGTGGCGTTCGTACTGTGCCTGCACATGTTTGATCGTCTTGGGTGTTCGTATTACTGGATGCACCTTTACGAGAAGCTATACCACCTCGCCGTGATCGGCGCTTTCCATGTCCTTACGTCCGTCCAGATTTCTGTAATATAAGTCATGACTAATAGAAAAGGCTTTTGGGTCTTTTCAGAGTTCTCCAATACAGGTCAAGATTATGATAGGAAACAACCCTACGTCCGTCTAGGGTCTTCTGATACAGGTTTGGACTATAATAAAGAAGCGACCAGAGAAACGTACTAGAATACGATGCCGAAGGACACGATGCACAAGAATACGACGTCCGAGATCGACAAATACGAGAATAGGCGACTGGGTTTTTCGCACAACCTCTGGTCAAAAAGTGACTTGCATTTTTTTCTCCTCCTGGATATGCCTCTTGCATAAGACCTTTTGAACTACCATACCTAGTGCCTACCATATCAGGTCAGTGACAACAATTCATTCGAGATACATCTAACCCCGACAGCACACGCCCTCCTACCAGCATGCGAGCCCCATCCCTCCTAATCTTATCTCTACTCCCAGCCGTCTTCGCCATGCCGTCCGAAAGAAGGGCTTGCAGTTCTCAGAAAGTCAAGTGGCAAGGCGAAGCTTGCTACAAGCACACCACTTCGGAGCAAAACACCTTGTGCCCTCAGACTTGTTCTTCGCAGGCCGCGAGTCATAGCTGCTGCTCTGGGAGTGTACATTCGAGGTTTATTGGTAGCTGTGGTATTGGGATCAACGTGTTTGGTAGCTGTGAGTGCGATTGCTTGGCAAAGGTTTAGAATGATGGGAGGAATGAAAGAGATGGAGTTGGGCTATGGTATTGCGAAATTGACAATACTTCACATAGTCGTACGTTTGAGGCTATAGATTCTTGTTCGAGTCCGTTGGGTCTCCGTTTAGCATTACGTATCTGGCAACAAACGATGGGTGCGGCGTAGATTGCTCCTTCCTCCTTCCGACCTCTCTCACCAAGACAAACGGATTCTTGCCCCGCTCCCTCAGCCGTATATCCCTCCTTATATCTTCTCTGCCATCTCTGTTCCAAACCCTCTACTTTTCCCTCTGTTCTTCCCACCACCTTCCCCAACCCTTCCACCACCTCCGCTTCTCTCATAACCACCCCCTTCGACCTTCGACCGACCTCACCAAAATGAAGTTCGTCACCACTCTCGTCACCTTCGCCCTCCTCACCATCTCCGTCCTCACCTCCGCCCTCCCCCAGCACACCGTTCCCACCGCCGCCCCATCCGTCACCATGCAACTCTCCAAGACCTCCACCTGTTCGGCCGACGGCACCTTCGAGGTGAGCACGGTATGCAAGAAGTTCCCCGCAGGTACCGAGTCGCTGCGTGTGTCATCGGTCGCAAGCGATGGGAAGGTGCGATACAATTCTCGTAAGTGTGGCCTGCTAGATAGTAGTTTCTGAGGGAACGATATGACGCTGATGTGTGGGTGGCAGTTCGCGTCTACCACAATGAGGAATGCAGCGGGTTCGGAGACATTGAGCCTGCGTGGGGATGTGCGGGACCGGGGGCTGAGGGGTGTGGATGTAGTGTTGTGGGGAAGTATAAGAGCATTCGGTTGGTGGTTGAGTAGGTGGATGCTGATGCTGTAAATGGTTCTGTGTGTCTGGAGTTTGAGGTTGTGCTAATGGGGACAGGGAACTTCTTGGTAAACTTGCAAACTGAGAAGACTGGGAAGGCTATTGCGGTTGAGAATGCGAAATGGGGATGTACATGTGAAAAGGAAGAGTCAATGGATAGCTTGAAGAAAGGCATCATGCTCTTGAAATGAATATTTGACTTGTGAAGAGGTGAATCTGTCTCTATGACCATTGCAGTGAGCCCCGTTATTCATAATGAAGTGCAGAGAAGTGCGACCATAGACCACAAATCCGAAAATCTGCATGTCATTGATCCATTTAACATCTATCTGGATAAAGCTAGGTCTTCTATGCATGCATGATGGATGGAATCCCTTATAGGAGTCGCCCCTTCCTAGACTGTAGGGTTGACTGCACTTTTTACTACAACGAGCCCTCTATGTAGTTCTAATGAATTATGAATAGA
This sequence comes from Pseudopithomyces chartarum, assembly GCA_033220655.1. Taxonomy (NCBI): domain Eukaryota; kingdom Fungi; phylum Ascomycota; class Dothideomycetes; order Pleosporales; family Didymosphaeriaceae; genus Pseudopithomyces; species Pseudopithomyces chartarum. Next base: position 764,105 of record WVTA01000018.1, on the reverse strand, counting down.
CTCTAGAAGAGATTAGAAGGCGTAACGTTTAGTTGATTCACATTAAGCAACCGTACAAACCCCCTAAGATCATCATCAATCGACTCTGAAAACTGATCCCATTATCAGTAAGTTGCCTTTCTTCGCCCACCTGAAAATTCCACGGGCAATACTTTCCCTTAGATATGTGGACCTCAGCCAGGAGCTGAACAGGGCACATCAACTTCGAGAGCAGATTCTCATGCGTCTATACTCCATTAATTTGGCGTGAAGTCATTCTGTGATGAGATTCAACATGGAACTTAAAACAGATGATGCAAATGATGTAATTTGCATCTGCCAATCTGGTGACACTTGTGCTCTCGCAGTTCCCGATTCTCGAGTACCTACTAGGTGTGTGTCGCTACCGAAAGCGGCTTAGCGCAACGGCCGCGTGGGAGGGGCGTGGGCGTGGGGCAAACAGTCGGGGCAAACCAGGGAGCTGCTTGCAAACAGCTGGTCGTCGTCGGGATTTGCTTTCACCATGACCAGTGTACACTAAACGTCCAATCTGCTTGTACACCGACTTTTCAGCATCCTACTCTAGCCACCATCCTCATCCAAGACAGCTGGTCCGTGTACATGATACGTATGCCTGGTCCTCGGCGACGGCCCTGTCGCACGAACACAGCGCAAGCGAGCGGGGAGCAGGACTCGATACTGTGCAACTGCTGCAAACCAAACGTCTGGCTGGGAGCTGCACGCTGCATGCGCGGTGGATCAAAAAGCAAGAAAAATCCAGAATCCTCACAGAGGTGATGGAAGCATCCACATTATCCACCTTTTTGCGCTGGCAGCGAATGGCGGTCTGCCGCGTCGGCGTGCATTGGCGTGCTCGCCCGTTGCTGTGCCAGAGTCGAAAGAGGGGCTATGGAGTAGCGTGGTAAACAGATCAACTGGACGACTCGCCGCCGCCCAAACGATCCATGTTGGATGGAAAAAAAAAAATTAAAACGCAGTGCAGCGACGAATTGGATAGTATTTGCAAGGGGAATTTGCAGGTCGGACAGCAGGGTTCCGGCGGCTGGCTGCATGATGAAGGGTGTGTGGTGTCGTAGGCCCAACGGTTGCACCCGCAGCTCGCGCGTGGCTAGCCCGAACGGGTAGCGCCGGGAGCACCTTTGTTTACTGCGACCTGACCGCCTGTGGCCTGCCCCAACCAAAATCCACACGCCGAAATATTCCTGGGAATATCCGTGAACGAACACGCTGTCTTTTTGGTACTTGCACGGTACGAGGCTCTGTGCTCTGAAGATCCTCTGCGAACATTGAGGGGTGCTGATCGTTTTTACCAGGCATTGCTTGCATTCGTTTTCACACAGTCCACCCCCGCTGATGCTCTTCCGCACCGCTCGTTCGTCAGTCAGCTCAAAGTCCAATATTCGCAGTCTCCGGAGATAGCTTGTGCCCCGGCACTGCATTGCCTCTTCTATCGTCGAACCGAACGAGATCGGATTGCCCTGAGGGGCTCACATCGCCATGGACGACGGCCCACCTCCGCCGCCGCCACCCCACGGCGAGAACCCAAAGACTACAGGCGGTTCGCATGGCCGCAGTCACAGTGGGGGCCCAGGCTCCGGTGGTCTGCCTGCGGGAAACTACGACATCTTCATCATACCACCGCATTCGGCGGGCGGAGGCTTCGTCTACCTGCCCAGCCTGTCGGTTCAGCGGAACAGCTTTCTGGCTGGCGTAGCTAGTACCGTTGCCAGCGTTGCTGTGTGGAAGATGGTGGAGCCCACAGTGAAGCAGTGGTTCTTCATCGTCTCACAGAACGTGAACCTGGGCAACAACAACAGTGTCATAATCCTCGTCGTAGCCATGAGTATCCTTAGCTGGGCATTGGGCAAGTCTCAGTCGCCCGGAGGCTTCTCCGGTGCTTTCGGTGGCGGACCTGGACCTGGAGGCGCAGGAGCCGGTGCCGGTGCTGGCGCAGGTTATCAGCGTGCTCCGCCGCCACCTCCCCATGGCAGCTACCAGAATGGAAGTGCACCCCCGCCGAGAGGCTCTAGTGGCTCAGGGTGGTCTGGCGGACACCAGCGCGGGGGACAGTCCCCACCTCCAGAGGATGACGATGACTGGTTCAACTCTGACCAAGATGCTCGCGAAGAAGAACGCAAGCGAGAAGAAGAAAAGAAACAGGAAGAGAAACGAAAGCAAGATGAGAAACGAGAACAGGAAGAGAAACAAAAAGAGGAGGAGAAACGAAAGGAGGAAGAGAAACTGAAGCGAGAGGAAGAACGAAAGCGAGAAGAAGAGAAATTGAAGCGAGAGGAAGAACGCAAGCGAGAAGAAGAGAAACTCAAACGAGAGGAAGAACGGAAGCGAGAAGAGGAGAAACTCAAACGAGAGGAAGAGCAGAGGCGAGAAGAGCTGCGAATACGAGAAGAGCACAAGAGACGAGCCGAAGAGGAGCGTAAAAAGGCTGAGGAAGCCCGTAAGAAGGCTGAGGAGGTTCGTAAGCAGGCGGAAGAGGAGCGTAAGAAGGTCGAGGAGGAACGTAGGCTCTTCGAAGAGGAGCGCAAGCGCAAGGAAGAGGAAGAGAGGAGGAAGGAGGCTGAGCGGATAGAGGCAGAACGGAAACGAGCCGAAGAGGAGCAGAGATTGGAAGAGGAACGCAAAGCAGAGCAAATACGGAAGGAAGCCGAACGTATTGAGCAAGAGAAACGCAGAGAAGCTGAGCGCATCGAGGCTGAGAAACGCAAAGAAGCTGAGCGTATCGAATCTGAGCAGCGAGCAGCCGAAGAGCTCAAGGCGCAGAAAGAAGCGGAGCGACAAGCACGGGCAAAGGCAGAGAAGGAGAAGTGGGAGAAGATGCGTGCTCGGGAGAAGGAGCAGCGCGAGCGTGAAGCTCGTGTGCGCATTGCTAAGGAGCGCGAGGCGAAAGAAAAAGCTGCCAAAGAAAAGGCTGAAGCAGAGCGAAAGGCCAAGGAAGATGCTGAACGAGCCAGAATCGAAAAGGAGATTCGTGAGAAGCTCGAAGCAGAGCAACAAGCTAAAGCTGCCGAGGAGGCTGCGAAGAAGGCAGAGGAGGAGAGGATCGCCGCCGAGGCTGCCGCTGTCAAAGCAAAGGCCGATGCAGAGCGCAGCGAGCGCTTGAAAGCAGCTCGAGAACGTGCTCAGCGCGACCGAGAAGCCCGTCTCAAAGCTGAGGCCGAGAAGATCAAAGCCGAGGCCGAGAAGATCAAAGCCCAAGAAGCGGCCGCTGCTCAAGCTGCCGCTGCGCAAAACTTGACCAGTCGACGCTCTACCACGTACGGTGGTGTTGGTGGTGGTGAACGTCTCGATCCATATGCTGGCGTCAGAAGCCCACCTGCACCCTCAGTGTCCTCGGCACGCTCTTCGCCCATCAAGGCGACTGTCACCCCTAGGAAAAACTATGAACAGCCCTCGGCGAAGTCCTACGTGGGCACTGACGACAATCAGTCGCAGCGTTCATACCAAACGACGGTCAGGCCGCCGAAGCCGCCGTCGCATGCGTCCTCTTCATACACAGCGTCCAGCTATGCACCTTCGGCATCCACAGCACCTTCAACGGCACCCCCAAGCGCGCGTGGTCCGTACTCCACAAATGACCCCGACAAGATCCAGATCAAGGCCGTTTATCTCTTCAACGATCTCTTTCCTAAGCCCGTGGCGCAGCTCGTGTCGAACGTGGGCAAGCTAACGGATGGCTTGATTCTCAAGATCCAGACCGAAGGCTTGTTCATCGACGATGATGTGAGGGGTATACCGCAGCGGGAGTGGGATGTCAAGGCATGGACGCTCAAACTGGTCGAGGTAAGCTCTTTGTCACTTCCCAAGTTCCTACACCTACAACGTTGCTATTAAGTGCTTTATACTGACGTGAATAAAAGACTGGTCAGCAAGTCAGCAAAGGCCTATACCTCTTCCGTGCTTCGGTACGCGACGGTGACGGCAAGAAGTACGTCTTCCTGATCGACCAATCAGAGAGCTGGAAAGTCTCCATCGGACTGCAGCGGCTGCGCAAGGGCTCGCAGGTTCGCTCTCTGGCAAACACCTCGATGACCCCAAGCGAGGTGACGAGAATATTGAATGCAGTTCCGCCGTTGTCGTAATCGATGATGTGCGTGTAAGTATTAATGTTTGGAAAGTGCGAGGCGGTTGTTATCGGTACCGACGAGGAATGCTGCGCGACGCGCTACCTAGGTCGTCACGCACATTCCTCGCATTTGATTCCCCTCTTTACGCGAGCGCACCGCGTGTAGTGCGTGTTGAGATATCCCCATTTCTCCTCCTGTGGTTTTACCTGGCTTTCTTTCTGCGGTACGAGGGCATGAGTGGTTATGGCATCAGCGACGGAGTTTTTACATTCTTTTCCATCTGCGGAGCAAACTGTGTATATGTTGAGCGTGGATGGTACGTAGACGTACATACTGGGGTTTGTAAAGGCTTGTGTATAGAGTCGAGAGATGGGGTGCGTAGATATTGGATGAACGAGATGATATTCTTGCGGACTTGGATTTTGATCAGGTCATGGCTACAGACTCAAACTTTTGTTAGTAATGGTGGCTCGTTCTTGAAACCATGCATTTTGGATGTAAATTGAGTATGTCATAACGCTGTATGATACACCTCGTGGAAATCACCAAGTGTGAAGACACTTCCATGTGTGGATATATCCTTATGGGGTCCGTCCCTTCCTGCAATGTAAAATTGACTGCACTTCTGCTACAACGCGCCTTTTATACAGTTTTAATGTATTATGAATGGACTCTAGAAGAAATAGAAGACGTAACGCTAATTTACTTAGTGAATTCATATCGAGCAACCACACAACCCCCCTAAGGGTTTGTAAATTTAAGAGCTCTTGCCCAGCGTGTCCCTAGCTCGGCTGTACAACTTATGCACACTCTCTCTTCTTCTCTCCCTGGATTCGATCTTCACAACCATACCTAGGTCGGGCACCTTCAAGATTATTGGTCATTTTCCCTGAACCTAGCCTGATCTACGGCGTCACCACGCTCGAGCATCTGAATCAAATCTATATTAGGATAGTGAATCTGCATGTGAATCTCTGGCCAATTCGTTCCGAAGTTGTGCCTCGGTGTCCCTGCGTAGCTTAACGGGCGCAGAAACTGGTCTCCCAATTTCTTCAAACCATAAAATTTCTGGCATCAAAAGTGGTTGGCTCCCGGAGCTGAAGTCGTCGTCAGTGTTCTACCTATAAGTGGTAAAGCTAATCGGCCATTAAGGGTACAGTACCCTGAGCACATGATTTTACTCTCCGGGGCCGCCATTCTGCCCAGACCTTAGACTCTGTTTCCGACTCCATCCTAACGCGACGTAGCAGTAGTCTACTCTACTACCGAGGTGTTATGCGTCCAATCTGAAGTGTGCTCCTCCACCTTCATCACAGTATCGTATCTGTACGCGCTTCCAAGGTTTCGTCACATGTCAAGTACTCACACGAACAAGCCCATATGAACACATACTTTCATCACAATTAGTTATTCGATCTGAACAAGTACATACATACCTTACCGCCCAAGCGGTACTGGGGTGGTGCTAGCAACCTCTGACGTGTGATTGGACCACAGTGGCGACGTGAGCCGTTTCCGCAGGGTCTGGCAACATCTGGACCACTGTTAAGGAACGCCTTCACCTAAATTGCTAGGGACACAAGGATGGCCCCATCTCGGCAGCCTCGCGAAATGATTTCCTCTGGCTTTTTCAGGTTCCCACACTCTCTGCTCTTTCGCCATCGGCTATCCTTTTAGCGTCGGCTTGCTCCAAGAAAAACTAGGGAATGCAGGTACGATCGGGGAATTCAAGTCGGCGAGGTTCTTAAGGGGCGAGGAACAATCAAATCATTTCACTGTTTACCTATGTATGAATTGCTGGGATGGTTTTCCCACACACAACTGGTGGAACTGCATAAACATGGGGAAACGCGGAGTGTGATCTGGATCGACGTGCGGCTCCCACGATCTACGTGAGGATGAATAGATCAGCAGATAAGCCCCTGTCGCATCGCTAGCGTTCAGCATCGTTGGGACACTACGTGACGCTAACTGTGGAGGCCTCGCTATGAAACCCCCTGAATCATGCCACGCAGCGAACCAGATAAGCAGGCGGCAGATGGGGTAGCCGTGAGTTTTGCTATGATCTCTGCGGTGTTTTGTAAAGGAGCGGCTCGTCCTCAAAAGTTACTTTATTGACAGCCTGTGGAAGTATGCGCGTACCTCGATACGATCTGCTAGCAGCATGAACATAAAAGAATCTATTGTGAGAAATGCCAAAATCTAATATGTACTCTACTGACAGGTCGCTAGACTGCTCAAGCCATACTGATTGGGTTGGCTCTGATCATAACTTTGTTACGATGTTATGTCCGAATTCGTATTGAGGGTCGCGCTCTCACCGTGTCCGACTACTTCATATGGGCTGGATGGTTTTGCTCGTTGGGATGGGTCATCTGTTGTGTCAAGACGCTCGCCATCCAGATCGACCATCCTCTGACTGAAGAGGGTTGGAGTGACTCCGTTACATACCTGAAGGTTCGTGACTTCGTTAGCTATCTAACGACGGTGTACTGAGTATCATCTTTAGACCGTATTTGCAGCCAGCTTTCTCTTCGACATAGGCCTCTACATGCCCAAGGCTTCTATCATCGCCTTCTATTGGTGGCTAATTCCAATCGGCTTCAGGCGGTTGAGAATCGGACTGTACATAGGGACGACGTTCATGGTTTGCGCCGGTATTGCATCGCTGTTTATGGATGCATTATTGTGTATCCCAGTGACCGACAACTGGTGAGTCTTTGCACGAGCCTATCTGCTACCTAGATATCCAGCTGATACCCAAACAGGTCGCTAGAGAACCAACTTAACTCCGTCTGGAATAACCCGATTGCTTTGACAGCAAATTGGGTGCTGAACTTCTCAACCGACATTCTCCTCTTCATCCTACCTTTCTTCATGATCTCCTGTCTGAAGCTTCGCAAACGTCAAAAGTTCGGTCTCTGTGGCATCTTCAGCCTAGGCGCTCTCACAATGATCATCAGCCTCATCCGCTTCGTGGAGTATACATCTAATTTCAATCTCGAAGACACTGTCGGAGGTAAGCCCCCCTAATCATAGAATCCAACCACATATGCTGATTGACCAGATACTTGGTGTACCGCCGAAATGGCCACCGCCGTCATCGTCGCCTCTCTCCCCGGTCTCAAAAACCTCATCATGCGCAAAGAGACCCCAACCAACTCATCATACGTCCGCAACACGCACGGCTATTTGCAGACAGGGTCCGGACATCCCAGCAATCACGTTGCAGAAATCAGAGGTGGGGAATGGGACGACGAGCTCGAGCTTACCTTTCTTGATCGAAAGCCATCTCCTAGCTCCATGGGAACAGACGCAAAAGATCAACAAGATGGCGTAATGGTTACGAAGAATGTGACTGTTACGCATCATGTGTTGTGAGCAGTGCTTCCAGATGCATGCATATTGTATTTTTTGTACATGACGACACCGCTTGTGTATACTATAGACTACTTTACATTACAACAAAGCTCAAGGAATTCTATAATCATGAATAGAGGCATCTTGATGTTTTCTTTGGTCGTTTAGGTATATATTCAGCAGCTGAGCAAACTCAAGCAGCTTTCGCATCCTCACTTGACGATTCTGGAATATACCAGGTCAACCCAGTGACAGCCAGTCCCTATAGTAATCCCATTTGCTCCAGAGATCGCTACACTGTAAGAGTGCTGGATGAGTAGCTTCATATGATCGATCTGGACGTCTTATCTGCAAAAAGCAACAGAAAAACGTGAACTTTGCTCAAGTCAGAGACTACCCAGGGCAGGCAGCCTTACAAATTCAGAGTTAAGTTGCTTGAGCCGTAGTCCCACCCAACAGTATTCAACATCGGTAATGATAAGCAGTCACTTCACAGCCCCATCATCGGCTAGCCCTAGACAGGATACATTCTGCGCGTCTAACCAGAAATAGTAACGCTAGTCTAAACAGCCGGAACGACTCCACCAGACTACATGTCTGTCTCCACCGCAGTGTTTCGACAAATAGCTGCTACTCAGTCGCTATTTCTCAAAACATTTGAAAGTTTCTTTGTACTCGTATTCACCATTACCATCGGCCATCATTCGGACGACTGAGGGCAGGTGGCAAGTTGTACGTGACTAAGGTATCCTGCGTGCTCTACTCGTTCGCGCTGGCCTAGAATGGTGGGAGTACCAACGTCAAAAGGTATTTCATTAAGTGTTTTCGTTTTGAGATTCTGACTGCTCACTGTCAAGGTTGCTCGACTTGTCGACAGAGGAAGAAGAAGGTAGGAAGAAACTGCCTTACACTTGTACGATCCTGTTCGTTAACTCAGATCACTTAGTGCGACCAACTTCGTCCATTATGCGGCAATTGTACCCGAGGCCAGTATATTTGCGGTGGCTACGAGCGTAAAGTAGTCATGGTACATACTGATCAACATGGAAAAGGATCTTACAGGTCTACAAATAAGCCATTGCACCCCTCCATCCGGAAGACGCATCCTCAACGTGAGACTCCAGTTGTCGCTTTGTCTGAAAGTATGACGCGGAATGCACTGGAATCACAATATATCGACATCTTTTGGAACCTATATCTCCCAAAGCCCGTTACGTTCTCGTTATGGAGGCCATCTTCGATTCACCATGAAGCGAAATGGGCAGAGTACACCTCCAATTCGGCTCCTCAGAGTGCAATTCTAAGGTGTGCATTGTCTGCGTTGAGCGCCTCAAAAGTTGGCAGAGATACACGAGATAAGGGTCTTACACGACGAGGTATTGAGTTATATGGAAAAGCACTCACGATGCTTTCCAAGGAGTTGAAAGTACCAGGCGACACAAAGCCGTTCGGGGTGCTGAATTGCTGCCGCATACTAGCACTATACGAACAGATCAACGATGTAGGCGCGTCGGCAGAGAATTGGAAAGGTCACATTAGTGGCCTACTCAATCTTGTTCGCCTTCGTTCAGCTGATGAATTTTCGCATCCTGGGACACACGAATTGTACCTCGAAGCTCGATACAACGGCACCATAGCCGCGTTATCAGCTCGCACAGGGACCTTTCTCTCTGGTGCTGAGTGGATGACCAAGCCGTGGAACAATCGGTATAAAGATACCATTGACACGGCCATGGATGTGCTGGTCCAAATTCCCGGAATACTTGAAGAGTGGGACAATATTAGTGCGCAAACAGAAAGCTCAGAAACTTCCAAGAGGCTAGATTTGTTCGTGACTCACTGTTTGAACCTCAATCACGAGCTGCAAATGTGGTATGATCACTTTACCGTCGTTTGCGCGGAACGAGATCCTTCTTGCGCGGAATCTCTTCGTAAGGGATTGGACAATCCAGCACATCAGGTCCATCTACCTGAAATCCTTGCGCAGGCTGGACTTCACCGCTTGTACGCTATGACAATATACTGGACATCCTGCACGATTCTACGTGCAACAATGGATCTGTTGAACTATAAATATTCGGCAACGTTATACCCACGCTTGGCGGAACACCAGACTGCCAACTCCGATATTCTGAAGTACTGCATCTGCATTACGCGTAGTGCAAAATACTTTCTTAGACCGGATTTTGGTTTATTTACAACATTAAGCCTGTCACATGCTGTCACTTGTCTGGTTCGCACACTAGCAGATCATCATAGCTGTTACCCAAACATCGACACAAACGACGTGGAAGAACTCAAGCGGCTCATGAAGTTAGTGCAGGTTTCGGGAGGGTTCGATGCGTGGATCACATGGAAATGCGGTATGGAAGACTTGTCCTTAGATAAAAGCAGTAAGGATCCAACGGACCCATTTCATAACTGTACCTAGGGGCTGACAAGCTGTAGAGATATTGCACCTCTATGGGACACGGAGTCAACGACAATAATGAGCAGGCTCCTGGAAGCGTCTCTTGGACGGTATATATGTCGGATTAAGTGTGTACAGACGGACGTGGCCCATTCTGCTGTTCTCGCCGGCAAAACTTCTCGCGCATTCTGTAAAGTTAAAGGTCAAGATTGCAGTGGCTCAACGTTCAGCCTACAACGACTAGCTCCGTCGGTCCTGAGTGTTTGATGGAGCTATTCAAGCTGTTCACATACAACAGACGGGTGGAGTGTGGAACAGCTTGTGGCCGTCGAATCTGGTTTCATACCCAAAATACCGAAACCAAAGATCCTGGACTGTCAGCCATGCTGGCAAAGAGTTTGAACTGTAGTAACCCAGCAAATGAAGAAGCGACTTGTCTCCATATGCCATGGATTTGGCCTCGAATTGAACCCTATCGAGTCAATTCAAAGCCTGCTTTGAGACGAATTTGTCACGCTCAACAGCAAACGCGCTATGGGGCGAGCATGGTACGCGAAAGGTCAACGAGGCGGGTCAACCTTGTGGCGCTGCTAGAATCAACTGTGATCAACACGCTATAGATTGCCGCCCGCTTCACAGATTCTTTCACTTTTGCACGAACCATCAACCCCGTCCGTGCACCAAAAGATTATATAAAGCTGTCCAGCCTGTTTGTTTGTTCAATGAAGAAGCGTGCGCTGCTTGTGACCAAACCCACTCGACTTACCCGAGCTCAACTTCAATCGACCACATACAAGTATAACACGTTCGCTCCATTCGACCCCATTCGCTGACGTCGAGAGTAGTCACACGCTGCCCACGATCAAACCCACTCGAGCCCTTACACACGATACACTCACGCTGTTCGGCCTCCGTCCACCCTCGGCGCCGAGCAAAGACTTCTAAACAATGTCCTGGCCAAACCCAACGGCCCCATGGCATCTGGCTCCCGACCAGCGAGCTGAAGCTGAGTCGCCTCACGCCTTCGTACAAACGGGCACATTGGTGTCGTTCCAGCACAACAATCTGACAGTCGTATCCTCTCGGGGATTCGGACGTGATTTGGCACCCACAAGGCCCATGGGACTACCGCAGAAGAGCCGCCGGTACACTATTGATGTGACAGTGGGCCCAGGCACCTGCCAGAAGCTTGACTTCGGGGTTGGTTTGTACAGCAACGAGCCTGAAGACCTGAGAGTACGAAGTACAACCCGTGCAGAGTACTTAAGACTCGAGAAGATTCGACTTCTTTCGAATGAGACTGAAGAACCGGTACAGCGACCATGCCAGCTTCCACCCTCAGACCCGCTTCGATACCGTCAACTACACCGTTGGGGTCACTTTCTTCCGCCTCTGAACCAAGATACCTATATTAGATTGGGACTAGGGGTTAGATTGACGAACGAAGATCTGCATGACACTATCACCATATCTGGGTTCGAATGCTGGTACAGCGATGAAGTGCTCGAGGCTGCAATGTACCTTCTTTCTCAATATTACAGGACCGAAGCCAACAGGATTGGTCTCCTCGGCCCTGCCGCAGTCCAGTCCATACGATTCATAATGTTGGACAACGACATGTCGGGCCAGAGAGAATATATAAAACAGCTCGAAGATAAGGACTACATATTCGTTCCCATCAACAGCGGAATGTTTGCAACTGCCTATCATGAGACGCATGGGTATCATTGGGCTCTTCTTACAATCGATCGTCGTAGGCTTGAAGCCTGGTATATTGATGGATTTGCGGCCACTCGAAGGGACCGCGAGTGGCAGCAGCTGGCTTGGGATCTCATGACAGCTGTTGGGAAGATTCTGGGCGAGGAATACACCATCTGGGTCGCTGAGAATCCGCCTGACCAGTATCGAGATAACTTTTCTGACGACGCGGGACCCTGTGGACCGTACATCATCAAGATGACCAAGTATTATATCCAGAAGATCTTGGATTTCCAGAAAGGTGGAATAAGTCATCTTATCGATCTCGAGCCGCAACACGATGTGAACCAACACTTTCGTCAGACATTCAACTCTTCAGATGATCGCTGGTGCCTAGTCTACACTTTGGCAAGTGTCAAGGCCAGCCAGATTGCAAGCGAGCGGGCATTGAAGCACGATGAGGCTGCGATCGGAGGTCCAGTTTCACTGTTGGAACCCGAAGAATACATATACGATACTGCGATGTTCAGCACAGCCAGTCTAACACATCGCCAATTAACATGGCGCATCCAACTTCAGGAGGAGATTAGGGCACAACGTAGCTCCTCTCCCATATCTAATTTGAGTGTTAGCCCGGGCGTTAAGAAAACGACATGTATCGATGGCCAGGGCGGTAGATTGGTCGATGTCGAGGAGGATGAGTACGGCAGTCACCAGCAGCAGGTGCACAACAGAGTGGCTTCTCATTGCGGAAATTCGGATGACGGAAACACTATGATCATCGACCTTTCTGATGATGAGGAATAAGTTTTGGAATGTCTGTTGGGAATCTTGTGTCCGGCACAGAGTGAGAGAACACGGAATAGCTACGGGTGACTTCTTCCTGGGTACTTCATAATTGAGACCGACTGTTAGCATATATGGTATAGAATAGGAAACATAAAAAATCTTCGATCTGATGATACCTCTACAGACTGGATCTGCATCAGCGTGTTTGGTAAGCTAATTCGCCAACTCGTATCATGCATGTAAGAGTGAACGAATGTCAACGAGTAATGCATCGGTCACATGCAGCTAAACCCGCTAATCAATTTCCACTGGGCACATGCACTCTCATAGAACTGCTCCAAGGCTTGATTGGAAAGTAGGCTTGGAGGTTCTATATATTGGACGTTGTGTGGCCCTTGGCCCAAAAAGGAAATACTACAGCTGAGCGGGGAACATGTGAATCCTCGGTACACGTCCACTGACATTCCGTCGGCTATCCATCTCCACCCTAGTTTCATCGACCGTATATCATTCGAACGTTGTTCTTGCATTTTTTGGTGGCTACAGTCATCACGTTTAGAAATCTTCTGGCTTATAATTGCTTTTGGTCAATTTGAACGCAGCCTTGTAATCGTCCAATTGCAGCGTGCCCGAGTTCAAGTTACGCAAAGTAAGATTAGTGTTCTTACCAATCCAACCATACATGGTTCTCACCACAGCTTGATACTCCATTCCCTTCCAACTTAATCCATCTAATTCCACTTTGCAATATCGACCTCGCATCGACATCAAACATGGAGAACCGCCACCCTGTGCAACGCGCCGAGGCTCCATGGACCCTCCACGCAGAATCATACATCCTCTTCCTGAAGCTGAGCGAGCTGCCCGCAGGTCTGTACGACCCACTAGAAGAATCATGGAGCGATGAGCGCAACGGAAGCTTCACCGGTGGCCTCGGAGCCATCATGATCATCCGTTACACATCCACACCCGTAGGACCCTACGACGAAATCATGCTCATACCCGGAAACTTTACCGTCCCTCAGCCTTCCGAGGGGCCTCCAAAAATACCCAAGAAAGCCCTCCGCATAGCCCGCATCTACGTTTCACAACGCACTACCACCTACAATGGTCGCCTGAACTGGAACATCCCAAAGCACCTTGCGCGATTTGAATTCTCCGCTCCTGTGACCAAGAAAGGGGAAACGCCGCCGGAGAAACTGACCATGAAGGTGTTTGCGCCAGGCACGCAGGAAGGAGATGGAGTGGCCCCGTTCTTTGCATGTACGCTGCAGCCATGGAAATGGATTCCTGCCATACCGTTCAACATGAAGTATGCTCCGATAGCGATGCAGCAGGTGCAACCGCCCATCCCCGAACCCGCAGGCTTTAAGAACGCTGTAGAGACGGAGTTGAATAGCAACGTGAAGATCGATCCGTACGATATCAGTGCAAAGAACGAGGTTGCGGTCGCGGCTGGTACGGATCGGTGGTGTGCGTATGATATAGGTGGGAAGATAGAAAGGATGCGTGGGTGTTGGGTGGAGGTTTTACATAGTAAGACAGGAGGCGAGGAAGAGGGAAAGTACTTTCCACAGGGACTACAGCCGTGGAGCGTGGGCGGGTGGATGGAGGAGACGGAGTTGTCGATTGATAAACCGTTGGAGTGGAAGCTGTAGGTTTGAGAGAGTTACGTAGGCATACGTTTTGTTTTGTTGTTCTGATTGTTCGTAGCATAGGCTTCACCAGATTGTCATGCTTCCCGTCAATATGGTTTGAGGCCCTGTCATAGAACATGTTGGTGTACTTTACTAGTGTAAAGGGAGGGCATACGACTTGAGTTGACCATGGTGCCAGCTTTACATTGTAATTTCGTACTATGAGTCTACTCAGCTCCCATGAGAAAACATCCTTATAGGAGTCACCCCTTCCTAGAATCTAGAGTTCACTGCACTCTCTGCTACAACACGCCTTTTATATATTTTTGATGTATCCCGAATGGACTTGAGAAGAGATTAGAAGGTGTAATACTAAGTTAATTCACATTGAGTGACCGCACAACCCCCCCTAAGGATTGGACACAGTATCGACAACAATACATGTTGTTAGGAGGGGAAAAGCCTGAGCCTCAACCCGAAATATATGCTGCTTGACTAATTTCAAGTACTATACGATTAACGGAATAGCATTGCTGAATCGTCAATCTACTCTCATCGTCTCATGTAGCTCATCAGATGCTATCCGATTCCTTCCACGATTAGTGCGCCGGCATAAGCGGTGGCTACACTCCATGGCTGTCTGACTGGCTGCGCGAGAATGAAGCTGAGGACGGGGGTCGAGGGACGCTAGAGGATCGCTCACCGCAATGTGGCGTGCAGGGTCAATGCTGGGGAGAGGAAAGCGTCTTGATGTGCTGTGAGATCTGAGATCGGGGGCGAAGGCGATGTCATGTTCTGCGGAGGGATTGGAGGGTGGTGGGATGAAGGGTGCCTGAGGCGCAGGGGGTGGAGTCAGCAGCGTTGATGTGGTCCCGATATAGGGTGAAGGGTGGTAATGTGTCTTTCTGGGCACACTGTTTACGGCAAAGAGTATGGCCTGTCGCACGGTCAACGTATTGAGATGTGTTTTCTTGTCTTTGCACGTGCATGCTTTGTCTGGGGCTTGTTGTAGCTGCTGAGGACGTTACGTTACGTTGGCATGAGGCTGAGGCAGGGTAGAGTGAAGCTGGGATCGGATGGGCTGGAGCGAGGTGGAGCCTTGATGTGGCGGCGCTGTACGAGAGTGCCTCGGTTAGATATGTGTGGCGCGTGCGGGCTGTGGCGCAGATGTAAGTAGGAGAATTGACCTGGGGCGCACGACGCTCAAGGCTTGTAGCTGGTACTGGAGAGGTCTGAGCGCAATGCTTGGGGCAGAGTACAGTACGCGATGGATTGAATCGGTCGGTCTTGGAGATTGAGTCACTGAAGAGAGCGAGCGCCGTACGAAGGGTTGATGTGACTCACTCACACGATGTGTACAAAGTGTGAGCTACACGCCTGGAGATAGTCATCAACAACAGGGTATCCGGTGACTGCTCGATTGAAAGAGTACTCATTCACGATCGAACGTGATACACCATGACTACGAAAGACACCGCCCGGCAGACGCGCAAGACGCGCATAGTCTGCATCTCCGACACTCACAACCAGACGCCCAAGCTGCCCCAGGGCGACGTACTCATCCACGCGGGTGACATGACGAAACAAGGAAGTAGACACGAGCTAGAAAGGACAGTGCGGTGGCTAGAGAGTACCGATTTTGAGGCGAAGATCGTGATTGCTGGTGAGTCAATGCGTTACAACAGCTTGCCCAAGCTCGAAGATCTTCCGACTAAGTTGACGAAGGGAACCATGACATGACTCTGGATGCGCTATTCTACGAGAAGCAACTCAATGGAGACGGTCTAAGTAACACTCGGAAATGGCCAGAGCCCCAAAATCCCGAAGAGAACCGGAAGCTCTTCACCGAGTCTAAATCAATCACATATCTAGAAAACGAAGCTGCTACCATATACTTGAATGCCGAAGATGGCCCGCGTACGTGCTTCAAGGTATTTGGCAGCCCATACACACCCAACAACCGCAACTGGGCCTTTGCCTACAAGCCTGGGACAGCCCAGCAAATGTGGGACACGATTCCCTTGGACACAGATATCGTAGTGACGCACACGCCGCCTCTGGGACACTGTGACAAAGTCGAGCACGACGCGCGAACAGGCTGTGGGGAACTGTCACAGGCACTGAGCAGAGTCAGGCCGATGCTATCTGTGTTCGGACATATACACGATGCACGTGGTGTAGAAAGGGTACGGTGGAACCTCGAGGGCCAGACTCCGGCGAACGGAGGCCTGACGGAGAGTGTGGAGATTTGGCAGGATCCGGGCATAGGAAAGAGACAGTCAATGGTCAATCTGAGTAGAAAAGGACGGCGGCCTTTGAATAACAGGAGCAGGCTGACACGTCAGATGTCTAAGCCCGAGATGATATCTCAGGGCGGGCCTCTTGGCAGGAACCCAACTGATCTGCCTGACGTCCTTCGACATGTCGATGACATTGGCAACAACGACGCTTCGTCCGTGGAGGAGGCATTGGGCCGTGTAGATGAGAGGGTAAAACTCAAGCTTGGGGGCGCAATTGAGTGCCGTCAGGGGCCTCAACGGCCAGGCGAGATGGAGCTCGGCCAGCAGCCTGACGTGGAGGCCGGCGAACGGAGGGAAACTGTCATGATCAATGCGGCCTTCTGTGGGGCGCATCATCTCAAGACGGCGTTCAACAAGCCCATCGTGGTGGACGTCGATCTTCCGATATGGGAAGGGGAATGATGTAGGGCTTGGAGGTGAGGTGAGGATGGATCCATGTGTGCCGTCAGGGTCGTGCAGCCAGCGACGGAGTCGGCTCTCGTCGAGCAGCGTCGGGCTCTGTGGTTGCTCAATCAAGCCCTCACACGTAGGAGCGCGGTAGTGGTGTTTGGTCTAGGACCTAGGTAGACGAATATATCGCGATTGGTACTTGTGGTAGAAGACGCCCCGCTTTTAGTGGCGCCGTCCCCGCATCGTGTGCTCGCTGCCCATTCACCGCCAGCGACCTACTGCAGACTACGGTGCTCTAACGCTTGTCATCCGGGACGGATCGAGTTCCAAAAAGTCTGT
Source organism: Pseudopithomyces chartarum (assembly GCA_033220655.1). Classification (NCBI taxonomy): domain Eukaryota; kingdom Fungi; phylum Ascomycota; class Dothideomycetes; order Pleosporales; family Didymosphaeriaceae; genus Pseudopithomyces; species Pseudopithomyces chartarum. The sequence goes on along the minus strand of WVTA01000018.1, from coordinate 747,100 downwards.
CTGGCCGACTCTGGCGGTTTTGGCGATGCAACCGCCGCTGCTTCAGGGCAGAGTGTCGCACACGGTCGTCACTGCGAGAGGCCATGCCGGAAGCGGGACCGCCTCGTGACGGACGGCGGGAAGGACGCCATGTGAGGACGATCAGGGCAACGCTCGGGAGGCTGGTGGCAGTACTCTAGTCAGCGCAGAGGGCACACCACTCTGGGCGGGCTCCAGGGCTTGCTCCTCGGTCACGCCTTGCCAGAATGTCTCTGCAAGCGAGGGTGGGCTGGTTGTATTGGGCAGAGGCCGAGGCGTGGAAGACGTGGTCGGGGTTCTGGATGGCTGCACCGCTGCAGGTGTGCTCGTCGGGCCTATCACGGCGCACCGTGTTCAGGTCCCAAATGCGGCCATCCCTGGTGATTGGACATGTGTTCGTAGGCGCTGTGCCGGCGACGCACACAGTGCATGCTGCAGGTCTCTCAGACGGCCTTGGGGAGGGGGCTCAGTGGCTCAGGAGTGCTGCGAGCCCCGTCTGGCCGTCCATGAGCACGAACGAGCATGGACGGTGTGGAGCGGCCGTGGTGCACGCCAGGTGTGACTCGCCGGCGCCGCGAAGCCCATGGAATCGTGGAATCACGGATGCAGGAGCTGGCCTGCCAACTGACTCCCTCCGCCAACTGCCACGCCTACCACGCCCCAGCAGAGGTGGAGCAGCAAGCAGCCCAGCGTGGATCGAGTCCCCCCTGGTGGAGCTGACGGGCATTGGCCGCCGCAGCCCCAGAGCGTGCGAGATTGAGTGAATACCTCTAGAATAGCCTCTCCGCAGCAAAAAGACCCAGCATCTCGCGGATTACTCGTCCGCAGCCCCCTCCAGCTTATTCGGCCTGTTGCCCGTTGCATGACATACCCTTTTCTTTGTCTCTTCTTTCGACACCCTTCTTACCACCAAGACTAATATCTGCCCACGGTCGCGTCCGGGCTGGCTCCATCCTGAGCGGGTGGCTCATACGCAGTACGTCACTCACCGCCAGAACGACCCGCAGCGTCTCCCGGCCGTTGCCATAACAAAGCATCGGGTGAGCACGAATGAGCAAGACACGACAAGACACGACAATACCTGCCGGACATTAAGTGTGCGCAACTGTTGCGAGGGCGTGCTTATTCAGAGATTTGTGTTTGCTTTCTCCTGCACCGGCTTCGACGGGCTTCCCTTCCCCCCTGCGACGGCGTTAGAACGGCTTCCCGCGACACTTACCTCATCGCTACCCAGCCTTCGTCTCCTCACCAAACCGGCAGCCTCGGCCGACTACAGCCATTTTCCATTCGACATATACACTCCTTAACGCTTCTCCAGCCCCGACGATCATTAACCCCACCTAGCCCAGGCACTCGCCACGGTTCCTGGAGCCAAGCCGAGAGCCACGTCCTCGCCACATCCGAACCAGCATTATCCCGCACCATCGTAGTCCCTTCTAGGGCCTTTCTAGACCGTGCATCGACATTTATATCACCGCGCCCACTTCCTCTCTACCGCCGCAGACCACCACCACCGCCATCATGGACCCGCTGCCCCCTGATCCGTACCAGGCGCTCGGCCTGCCCCCGGACGTGGACCAGGAGACCATCAAGAAGACGTACCGGAAGTTGGTACTCAAGTGCCATCCCGACAAGGTCACCGACCAGTCCTTGAAGCAGCAGAAGCAGGAGGAATTCCACAAGATCCAGCAGGCCTACGAGCTCATCGGCGAAGAGGGAGCGCGCGAACGCTACACCGCCGAGGTCAAGCTCGAGGCCTTGCGCAGAGAAAAAGCTGCGCGAGGAGCCAGTCAAGGCGGACCCGATATCCGGACAGCTCGCTACGACGTGCGAACACAAGCGCCCGCCGGCGCCAGCTTCAAGGCCTCTGCACCTCCGCGCTACGAGGAGCACAAGCCTGCGCGATACTCAGACGACCGGGATCGAGAACGCTACTTCGACGACCGCTCGCGCTCAAAGTACACCGACACATACGATGCATATCCATCGAGGCACAGCACCTCGCGCAGCTCCCGCGAGAAGGTGAGCCCCCAGAAGTCCACCAGGGAGTCCTCCGACCGGACGCGATCAGACAACAAGAAGTCGCGCGACAAGGAGCGCGACCGAGAGCGCAGGCACGTTGCGTCAGAGAGGGAGCGTGACAGCGACCTTTCCGGAGACGACAAGGCGCGCTACGAGGCCGAATACAAGAGACGCAGCGACGATGCCCGCACCCGCGAGGCAGCTGCTGAATTGCGTCGCCAGGCCGAGGACAGGCGATCTTACGAAGAACAGTACGATCGCAAGCAGAAGATCGACGACCAAGCGAGCAATGCCGTGCGCTACATCCACATGAGTTCCAAGATCTCGCCCTCCAAGCCGTCCTCGTCGAGAGACTATTACGAGCCTCGTGACGGCCGCGACCGCCGCGACGACCGTTCGAGACGCGACCGGCCGGAAGTCGTGCGTCGGTCATCTGCACGTCCAAGGGACCGCCATTCGCCGTCACGCAAGGGTCCGGAGATTGTCGACTGGGAGGACGACAGGAAGATGCCGTCCTTCAAACATTCGACCTCCTCGCCAGAAATCCAAGTGCCGCGTTCGACGCCGCATCGCTCTTTCACGGAGTCATCTCGTCACCGCCATTCGGAGACATCGCCCACCCCCATGTTCCGCCGCGCCGACACCATGCCTGCCGTGCCACAGGCTCAGTCTGCCAGCCGTAAATCATCGGCTGCGCCGCGCTCGTCTGGCCTCCGTGACTCAGTTACACCACATGACTCTGGATCCAGTAGTCCAGATTACCCCACGATCCCCCCTGCCACCACTAAGCGCTACTTCTATCCCACACCTGGAGGCAACGGTGTCACCCTGGCCCCTGAAGACGTCGGAGTGGCAAATGGCCATCGTACGGTGCTTCGCGAGCCAGAGAGACAACGCCACCGCTCGCCATCGCCACTTACTACCCGCCCACCAATGGGTGCCAACAGGCCTTCTGAGTCGGGATCTGTAAGGTACACGACCGCTGTACCCGGCAGCGCATCGATCCCGCCGCCTCCGCTCGGACGCTCTGCAACCATGGGTGGTTCTGATGACCGAGGTCGTTCCTCGCGTTTACACTACGGAGAGATCCCCTCGGACTACTCACGTCGCGAGAATGCTCGCCGTCAGACCAGTTTCCCCGCTGAGCAAGTCTCGTACTCTAAGAGGTTTGCCACGGACGACGTCAACTTTGCACCCCGGAGCAGCGGCCGAGACAGGGATCGCGAGTACCCCACGAAACCGATGCTGAGTAGAAACCCCACGTACGTGTACTAGAAGCGTAGATGTACGGCTTGCGGGCTTCGGTGAAAAGCAGCGTGCATGCCAGATTCGGTCTACGCATACATGGTATATTTGACGGCCAAGTTCAGATCGATCGACAGCACACGATACATACACGGTATACGTTCACAGCTGGATACCCACGCCTGGCTCTCGACACATCTTCTGGAGTTTGCCTGTGTTTTTAGTCATGTTTGGTTATTCCCTTTCTTTATTTTTTTGGGTACCTGTCGAGAGTCCTGGCTTGACTTTTTATTTCGGTTATTGATTCTTTTACTGTTTGTTTGTTTCCCTGTTCAGCTTGGTCTGGCCTCTCAATCACCAGAGTGATGATTGAGACGCAGACGCGGGCTTTCCTGTACATGATGTAATTTGCCATTCCTACTTGGATTCTTCATCCCCCAAGTAGGGCTTTTCCTATCTTTTTCCCTTCGTCCACTTAGTTATACAATGAGAAACTGAAATCGGGGCGGATGTGCGTCTCTTGGGTCATTTTGGTCGGCGTTCGGGGCGTGGCAGTTTGCAGTCATTCGTTGAAATGGATTTGGCTGTGTCTGTCGCTCATTGGATGGCGCTATGATCTTGCGCAGTCACTCGCTGCATATGAATTACGACGATAATGGCCTGTGCTGCTTGGAGAGACGGGTTGGATGCAAGGGTAGGGGTAAGCGTGCGTGGATATGGGAGGATAGGGTGCGTCGAGTACGACCATGTCGAGCTCCGCTTGTATGTAGAGAATTGAATGAATTGCATCATGTTTAGAGTGTTCTTTTTTTATTCGTGCATGATGAGATCACTCGTAATTTACCAGGCATTCCCTGCATACCTATATCTATGATTCAGGAAATAACTTCTACGTCAACGACCCAATGATTTGTGCCTTGCCATCCAGGGGTCACAACAGTAGCCACGGAAGGTGGTCCCATAATTTTAAGGCACCAACCTCTCACTTTTAGACACACTACTACTAAGTCAATACAATTGCGAATGAGGAGATCATTCGTTAAGTTATGTCGATGGCCATCGTCGCCTCGTTGCTATATGAGTCATGTCAAATAGCGCAATAATGAGTCACGCTTGCTTGTGTCGATGATGTGGATGTTGAGTAAATCCTGGTGTGTTGTGTGTATTTACTGTTTGGTCAGAAATAGAATATCACAAGTAGTGAGTGCAATCTGCTCACGGGTGACTAGACTGCAGGGTGCATGAACTCCCTGAGTGGACTTGAAGGCGCAATAGGTAGCAGTAATGACTGATCCCGTAAATTATGTGTATAGTCATGCACAATAGGATATGCTGATCAAATAGTCATAGAAGGATGGCTCGTAAATTTGCAGCTGTGATTGCCTCTTGATGCACAGGAATTCCCGTTAGGCAGCTTGGACATACCGCCACATTTGCTACGGTTCTGGATACACATACGAAGCAGCTCATTCATTAATGGACCAGAAAAACGAAGAACATTATTCCCTTCCCAATGACTCCTCTCAGCAGTTATCCTATATACAAACAATCTACTCCGACCCCAGCCTCATCGTACTCAAATTCCCCGATCGCACCTTCTGAATATGCTCAATCGCCTCGATCAAGTGTGGGACAAACTTCTGCGGATTCTCCGTCGCTGGGAAGTGCCCTAGGTCCGGCATAGCCTTGTGCTTTGCACCAGGAATTTTTTCCGCAGTCTTCTGCGACATTTCTGGCGTGTTGGACCAGTCGTACTCACCGGTAAGCATGAAGACGGGACATGCATTCGTGTCGATGCTGGCGACGCGGGATCGACCGTCCCACCCACCGAAGTAGAAGTCCAGATCGCCGTGGAAGATCTGGAAAGTCGATTAGTATAATGGGGTTTGGGTAAACGAGGGCCATCTCACGCCATATGCTTGAGCACTGTATAAATGCCAGATGAGCTGTTTGTTCACGCGAGGGGCAGTCGGTGACATCATCTGTACTAGGTCAACAAGAATGAAGATCAGACACGGCGGTTTCCCTCTTACCCCGTAAACCCACTCGGGGTTGAACAGAGACTGGTTCACGTAGGGTGACCGATCGTGCCACTGTCGCTCCATGTTGAGATACTCGGAGCTGTGAGTGTTAGCAACATTACTCCATTCTTATTCAAGAATCAACCAACCCTTGCAGAGGAATGGTGCCAATAGCTCCCACTTCCCTGTGTCTAATCGCCACAGCCAGGCAAACCTGACCAGCCATACTAGCACCGCAGATGATGGGTCTCCGTAGGCCCAGAGTCTTGACAAATGCTGCGATAATCCCCACATAGCTGTCCTCCGTGTTCGTGTGCGCGCCGGGACAATACTGTTGGGACGGGAAGCTCCTTCCATGTCCAGGAAGATCAAACGCATACATCGTACATCTCGACCGCATCCGCGAATCATTCATAACGCCGTGATACTGCCGGCTGTCGCTTCCTGCCGTGTGAAGGAACACAATCGCCTGTTTACCCTCTCCAGAATACTCGTAGAACACCTTGGTCCGGCCCCACACCGGGGCATCGAGGTAAACATATTTGCCAGTAAGATGGTCCTGGTCGGGCTCGGGCTGTGTATCCTCCTTTATTGGGCCGCAGTGAGCGTCGTGTGCGAGCTCGAGAACGCGGCGCCAGACGTGGGTCCAGTGCGCGAAGGACTTCTCGTCGCCTTGGATTTCGATGCCTTGCTGTTTGATGTTCATGCCGAACATGCCCCAGTAGCTCTGGTAAGGGGCCACTGGCACATCTTTGAAAAATTGTTCCCACTGTTCGGGCAGAGCGGACAGCGTGAACAGAGCATCTTTGGAGGAGCCAGACTTGGCGCCTGCAGAGCCATTGCTCACTTCAACGAGGAGTGTATTGTCTGAGCCGCTGGATTTGATGCCGAAAGTTGCCGGCTTGTCAATTGCATTCGAGGTTGTGAATGCCTTGAGCTGCGCATCGGACTGGAGAAGCTGGTTGAACTTTTCGAAGCTTCCCTTCAGCGCAGCCGGGAGATCCGACCAACTGCTCATGATTCAAGTGGAGACGATCGATAATGAATCCGTGTGGTTTTGGCGGTGGTGGATGAGAACACTTCGGTGTGGGAGTACAAGCAACGTCAAAGAAAGCAACTACCCGGCGATACAACACCGGTAGAAGGTAACATTTTGTCTCGCTTCATATACATCACGTTCCGTATCCCCAGAGCGATGAGGTCAGGCGGGGTAGATGGAGCGGCTTCTGATGCGGGGTGTATGCACGTGAATCAATAGCCCGCAGACAAGACAATAGCCCCGGTTGTCCTTTGTTAGCATGTTGGCGGCAGTGGAAAGTGATGACACTAATGACCCTTCTGATGATAGGTGAGCTTGAGGGATGTGGTCCGCTGCGGGGACGCAATTAGTGTTTCGTTCTAGTCTCCACAGAGCCAAGTGCTGGGCACCATGCGGTCTCCTTCCGATGCGTGATACGTTTGTTTCTTTCGACCTTGCACGATCTACATCGCACCGCATTCGGGAGACCCTACTTCCGCGGGATGTGTTTGCTCAGGGACATGCAGCAGTGGTGTAGAATCACAGCATGCATGCATACATCTCGGTAGGAAATTAAAGAGTGGTCTGATCTCGAGTAGAAATTTTCTAGTTTCCTTACAACATGTCCTGACTTCAAGGATATAATGGTATGAGATCAGCCAAGACACCCGCATACCTTACACCGCTGTGTTAGTCTATTCTACAGTAAACAGTACGACAAGCATATCTATTTCCTGTAAGATGCACAGCTTGTATTGGAACGGTGACCTGATTTACCCGCCTGTTCCCTCAGTTACGTAGAGCATGCTTAGTATTCACTCTCAGCTAAACTCCCAAAGGTAGCTGCTGGGTGTGCCCTTGATAGTGGCGAGGGTACTTGATACTTCACCTAGAAAAAGATTTTACGCAACTCACGAGACTCTAGTCATTTATCCATGGTCTACTCGGGTAAACACCAGACTCCAATCCACTGCAAGATCACAGCCGCACAGAACAATTACTGTTATGTGTTGATAGCTTCACGATTCTTGTATTCCCTCTTTTACCCACCATCTAGAGACACACTTCTCATCCTTTCCTGCCTTTAATGCATAATCAGCCAACCTATATCAAACCGATTATGATTCCACAACTTCATTCTTGCCACAACCATCCTGCTACTATCCGTCCTGCATCACACTTTCACAGGAGCACACCAGCCAGCTACATAGGCTGGATCTTATATCCGCTACCACCCCTTTCCCCTCGATCACCGACCCATCTCCTTTTCCACTTCCTCTATGAAAACAAATATGCATATCCCTCTCCAATTGATCAACCTGGTTACACTGGCCATAAGCCAGGAATTACCAGAGTGTGTCGAAGCCAGCGCGCCCACATGCTGTCCCACGCTCTCCTTCCCCTCCCTAAACTACCTCGGCGGGCCTTGTGGTGAATATGGCGTGCCGGTAGCCAATTTGACAGTGTACGACGACGCTGTATCCGAACGGGTTGATGTGTTGTGTTGAAACGGTAAACCCTTTCTCTCGTCTTCTTGTATTCTCCTATACGAAGCTTCTGGTATGGGTGTCGGAAGGACTACGCGGTGATGTTTACCATTTATGTACTGATTGCGATTAAAGGAGCCAGCGATCCCGGGCGTGCCTGGTTGGAGCTGTGCAAATGCGTGGCCATGGTCAGAGGAGAAAGTACCAGTCTTCATCAATGCTAGCCCAGATTCACAGAATGGCACAGAACCGGGAGGACGGATCCAAATGGGTACGCGTCTTCTGAGGCATCCAGAGCACAAATGAGCACGGCAAAGGCAGCTATAAGCCTAAGGTACAAGACACGGGTTGAATACAAAGGTGAACATGCTCAAAATATTCATTGAATCACAACGGCCACAGCGGCTGCACGTTTGGGCGCAGCATGTGGCCCCTCTGGAGATACGTCGTGTGTCCTCCTCGTCCATCTATCGTGATGCCTCACTCTCATCGCACGAGCCCGCAGGCCAGGCGTCTTCTCGCCGTACCCGTGTTCGTCCCGCATCGCAAACATTAAGGAAATGGTATCCCAGCTTTAGCCCCGCGCTCAAATGCATCGCACCAATTAAAGTATCGCCTAGAAGGTCTCCTCCTCGGCAGCCTCGCCCTCAGCCGGGATCTCAAAGCCCTCTTCGGTCGAATACAATATGTTCTGGATCTGCTTGAGCAGCCCCTCGTCCTTCTCCAGCTCGGGATCGGCCTCCATGGCCTGCTGGATCAGCAGCTCGATATCGCGCAGCTTGCTGAAGTAGAAGTCGCGCTCGCGCTCGAGCCCTGCAACCGTCTCCTTCAGCACGTTGTTCTCTTCGCGGAGGGCAGCCGATGCAGCGCCTCCACCCCCGAGTGGGGTCCGGGTTCGCGGGGCGGCCGAGTTACTTGCGGCCGGGGCACGGCGGGCGGCAGCGGCGGGTGCAGCGCGGGCAGCGGGTGCGTGTCCAGTGGTAGCGACACCGCCTTGTCCGTTGCGGCGGGCAAGCGCATCGTACTCGTGGCCGGGGAAGTACTGGTCCCAATACCTCTTGGCGAACTGGAGGAACTCGAGGTTGTCCTGCATCTTGCACTTGACCAGCTGCTGGACGGGGATGGGCTTGTCGACATGGTGTTTGGCGAACGTATCTGGCCTTCTGTCAGTGCGAGTCATTGTGGTCCTGCGCCGGGTTGGGCGTACTTTGCAATATCTTGAAGTTCTGCAGGTATGCGTATTCCGTGTTGGCGTTGAACTTGACTCTTGCCATGGGCACGTCATCTGTAAGGGTTAGTCGCTATCCTTTCTATCCGATAGACGGACTGACTCACAGAATATGCTGTCGAAGACCTGGCATAGCGCCGCACTGTCGGACCATTAGCCTATGTTCCTGCCCAAGTCGACATGTCTCTGTTCTGCATCGTGACGTACCCAGTACCGCACTGTTCAACCTTGGTGATGTTGAGCTGGAGGAGGTTGTTCAACCATGCAACGAGTTCCTGCCTGGACAAGGAGTTGTGTTAGCACGCTGGCGCAGGCAACTTGGATCGCTGGGCTATCGCACCTTGATTCTCCCATGTTGAGTGGATAAACTTCGAGTGGCTTCGGTGCAGAGTGCGTTTAAGGATAGACGGTAGGCGTCACGACGACGTTGTGGGTGCGGATATGCGGGAGAAGTTTTGTGGGGGAGTGTTGTTTATCGACTGCCTGCCTGTCCGCCGAAAATCGTTCTGCCACTCGGGGAGATGAATGCCCCTCGACGTGGCTCGTGCGTCGTACACTAACCCGATATAGAACGCGTAGAGGAAGTCGCGCCAGCGAACGCATCCACATGACACGAGAGCAACAAGATCACTGAAGAATTACACGCTGTAGGCCACGTGGCTGCGGTAACGCTCATTTCAAATGACATTTGGATAAGTTCAAGGAAATTTGTAGAGAGAGGCTGACACTGCCTTTATTTCGCATTCGTTCAACGCCTGGCTTGCGCTCCCATGCACCCCACCCTCCACAGTCCGGCTCCACCACACTACCCTATTTCGGAGCAAAGTGCCCATCCAGAGGATGACTCTGCGATGTTTCTCTCGGGCTCTCTGTATACTTCGGCGGTGTGCTCCTGCTCTTCCTCCTTTCACCAATGACGATAGCAGCCACCCAAGCAAGCCAGACCACCCCCGCAATTACGCCATAGGCAATCATTCCAGGCTTTGAGCACATGTTCATCCTGCCCGCAAGCTGGAAGCCTAGTCCTCCGTTGATGATTCCGAGCGTGATGGCAAGACGGCCCAGCCACACGTGCACATATGACCAAAACGTGCGAGACTGATACTTCTTGTACAAGACATGGTGCAGGTATCCGAATACAGGCTGGAAGAAGAGCGCAGCGAAGACAACAATGCCAATGATGGGGTGTTTTTCCGAGAGCTTGATATGTGTCAGTAATATGTTCAGTCAAGCATCACGAATTGCTCACCATGTTGAACTCTTTTGCAAGAGAAATACCAAGCCCAAACGCAATGATATACACGATGTACGCAAACGCCTGGAACGCTGCATGGAACCAGACCACGCCGGTGAAGGACGCGAGACGAATAGCGATGGCGCCGAACGGGAAGAATATCACAAAAGCAAGTCCGGCGAGTGTGGCGTGGGCAGTCACCATCTTTCTGGTATTGCTGGCACTGCCTCCTGAGCTTATGGGGGTGAAGCCACTGTTCGAAGAATCGATCTCATCGCAGTATTTGAGTTCTTGACGTTTCGAGACATCAGACCACGGACCGCTGGTCGGTCGGGCAGTTGGGCCTTCAGTAGGACGTCCATAGTGGCTCCTCCAATCGTCGTGATCGTCTGTCTTGGTAGACGTCGCTTTGCTGGACGCTGTGCTGGATGTGGTGCCGGCGGTGGTAGTCCCTGAGCCCCCAGAGCCCGTTGCTGCAGCCCCAGCGGGTCGAGGAATGCAACTCGTAGGAGTATTGCCACCAGCACTGGCGGTGCCAGATCCGGAGCCAGAGCCGGAGCCGGAGCCCGACCCTGCAGCTGCAACAAGTGGATTGACGCTGTTTCCGCCCTTGGCATTCGCATAGCTCCATTTGAACGTTGCGTGGTCGTCATGCTGGCCAATGTTTGCTTGTTGTGACGTACTGTCTTTCGGGCCATTCGACTGATGCACAGCATAGATCCAGTTGCCATCACCACCGGAAAAGCTTGCCGAGCCGCCGGACCAGCTGTTACAACTTGAACCTGAGACATGCTTAGGCTGTGTATATGCAAATATACTCGGTGTACTTACATCGCACGTTGGCTATCATCTTCCCATTTGAGACTCCGGATCCTTCTAGCAGGGTCACTTGCGCATCGCTGTTGAAGGAAGGCTCTCGTTGTCCAGTTCCAAGGCGTGGGGATACTGTCACGTTTCCGTTTCCAGAGGTGTAGACGATAAACATATTGGATCCGGACATGCTGTTGCCCTGGCCAAGAGCGACATATTCATAGCTACTCGGCGCTGAAAGCTGGAAGAAGATGTCCCCACTGCCGGACGACGAAGTTTTTTCGGGGATATTGAGCTTGAAGCAGACATCTGTGGTCGGGCACACACTGGCCACCTGCGCAACGGCTTGTGACGCTGCTATTGGTCAGTCAAATTATCGCATTGGGATGCGTTCAGGCAGAGCATCTGGAGTTGCATACCCAGAGTTACCAAACCACCAGCTAGGACGTTTCTCATGCCGTACCTCATCTCGATATATCGACTTCGAGATGTCGCAAACGTGTATGTTCGAGCTGAACGGTGCGCGACAAAGGAGTAAAGTGGCTTGCCAAGCACCGTATAATGATGATACGAATGGGCGAATCAACAAAGCAGTGGGCGTATAGGACTACGCAAGCGTTCTAGGCCTTCAAAGAGGTCCGAAAATACACTTCGTTCTCGCGAAACAATTGCAATACTCCAAAACTGCCCGAGGGGATAGCCGTTTAATAAAGCCTTCGAGCTTGGTGGTTGATCGTTCTAATCAGCCCCCGGGTGCTGAGCTTACCCGCATGAGGGACAGGCCGGACTTTACTCGTCTCCAGTCCCAGCCATAACCTGTATGGCGGTACTATAGTAGTGCGACCGCACGTGTGGAACTGCTCCTTTCCCGTATCTGGCATGCCTTGGCCTTATGCGGTCGGCTCCCCTCTCTCCATGTGGTCTCCACGAAGGCTTGACCAACGTCAGAGCCACAGGTACGCGTCATGAGCGACGCGAGGCTGGAGTGCACCGCGAATTGCATGCTGCCCTGCTATCAAAAAGCACGATGGCGCTGCTGTAGTAAATGCTGGGCAAGACGCGTGGTGGAGGCTGAGCTCAGATCTGAACACGGGTGAAATGGCAGCAAATCAGCGTGCAGGTATATCGCAGATGGCTTGTGCAGGGCTATGAAAGGCCCGAGTTTTTCTACTTCCGCTCTTGGGGGATTCCGAGGTTTTCGTTCGAACAGACGTGGGATCTACGGTGGGTCCCGTCGTCGGTAGATCCGTGCGCGCACGTTTCAGGGCAGGGTTGACAGCTCTCCCCGCACAACGCTCAACGAAACCTTGATACTCAGTCTGCTCAATCATTGGGATGCAGCGTCATCGGTTAACTGTTCGACGGTTGCTCAAGCGTTTCCAACTTTAATTGGACCCTTATAACACCCCCCCTTACTCACAACATCTCAAGATTGCACCGGAGAATTAGGAGACTAAAATTCCAAGAATTATGTGGCTCCTGTCAGCTGAAGGTACAGGTGGGGCTTGCTAGTTGCTACTAGCTCTTGACTGACTTCCATTTCCGACACCACACGAGCACCATGGTAGACTACTCTTATTCTCAGGGTACGGAGGCAGCATGGGAACTTCGGGGCCCGCGAAATACTACAGTAGGATCGGTTGCTGGGAGGAGAATCGAAAATACAAGCGCATCATCTCTACGTTTTACCAGCCTCACCAAAATCGACCTCATAATCGTCTATTGGTGTGGCTTGGATGTCTCGCCGGCAAAGCACCGAGATCGTGCCCAAATGCGATCTATGGCATCTTTCAGGAGACAGGATAGCTGTTATTCTACACGTGTGGCTTGTAACAACTGTATGTTGTTATTTCGTGTGCTAACGTTGACGACTTCTGTCACCGACATCCTCATGATGTTGGATATATCGCATTCAATCTGACAAGGCTGAGTATGGCCAGCCTCCCAAAGTAATCTTTTCGCCGCTATTTGGCCGAACAATGTTGACTCCCTAAACTAACTGACTTCCTAATCCGACATCTCACGATCATACATCGTTATACTCGCTTCACTATCCTGGCAGAATTCAACCGCACGTACCTCACCTGATTTCTACATACCTACATAACAGTCGTATGAAATTTGGCCGAAAGCACAGCCCCAAATACCAGGATACAGGCAGCGGACCTGCGCATCGCTTCGTATTGCCTAGAACACCCCGCGATCTCGACGAATGAGAGATGGTTTTCAAAAGCAACTGTACTGCCGACAGTAGGGGGCCGACCAATCGTGGTGAACCGAATTGATGGGAGAAGATTTGGAATGATCCTGGCACGTCTGAGACAGTTCGCATATCGCTCGTATTAAATACGCAACATACAGAGTCTTTGGGATGACAAACTAGAAATAATTACTGAGTCGCAAAATTCTGGGGTAACATAGAAGGCCAACGGCGCAGCCCTTCTGGCCCGCGCACTAGAGCATAGCACTGACTGGGGATCGTTGTTCGTTCAGAATAATCTACATTAGTATAGTTGTCATTCCCAGAACCGACATGACTGTCTCCACTCTCTCTGAGAATAATAAGGCCGAAATACATCATCGCCTATATGCCTCGCCTTGGCTTCATCCGCAGCATTCCGTCCGCCCTCGACAACAAGCCAATTCAGTTGTCAAGTTTAGCTCAAAGTTAATAAAATGATCTGGGCTGAAAGACTTTCTGCAGGCGCTTGGTAGAGCTTGACCAGTTCTGAAAAGTACCCCGAGTTCACATCACGCTCTTGGAACTTTTGCTTAAGGAGAAGACCGGTCTACATTGCATTACTCTATGTGTATACCCTTTGCCGCTGAGAGAAGGAACTCAACACCCTCGCCAGGCCAACGGCGGAGTGTTGGGAAGAAGCGCTCGTTTCTATCCACCACTTTTATACCAACTCTGCTCCGACAAGGTCCTATCACACCCTGCACCTGTAAGAGCTGATCTGGTCATTGATGTTGGGGGACACGGTGTTGAAGTCCTCGATACCGGGGTGCGGGAAAGTGACAGATTTTCCTTTGCAGTCATGGTCCCTGCAGTGAAGATTCGTTAGTCGACAGGTCATCATCGTGTAGCTGATATGCAGTGGTGACTTACGCCCAGACCGTGCAAATAAAGCCCTGATCAGGTCCAGCGGAGCTGATGCTGTCCTGGAATATACCGAAAAGGTTGTCTATCTCAATTTCAGCCAACTCTATCGTAATACAAGGGTCACAATCAAGTGAGTTCTTACTGCAGACACCGTTGGTGAACTGTAGGTTCTCGCAAGCTCCTTTAAAGTAAGCGTCGGTGCATACGAAAAGGTGGCCAACGTCGCGCCTGAGGGAGTCAGTCTCTGGTCGATGGATCGTCCGTAGTATGAGGGTGGTAATCACTTCTCAACGTCACGCTTTTCGGTGCTGGCAGCTTCCTGAACAATAGAAGCGCCTGCTGATCTGATCTCGATACCCTGGGCAGGGCTGCTGGCGGGGGCGCTCATAGCGACCGAGGTGAGGCCAAGAGCCACAGCGAGGATTTGGAACTGCATATCGAGGGGATAAAAAGGTGGATGGCTAACAAAGAAGCTGTTGGTTTGTTGATTGGAGCTTGAGTTCTGAGAGTTGAGTGCTGCTGGAGTAAGAATGGACGTACTGCCACTGTCATTTATACTTGAGCCAACATCTAGAGTCCTCAGAAATGTTACATGACCTTGAGCTGAATGTCTACCGACAAACATGATACTTGCTGCTTGCCACCCAGACATCGTCCCCATGTGGTATTCGCTGACGCCATTGAGGACTTCCAGAGAAGCTTGGCGGTTGTTCAGCGGTATAGAAGCCCATGATGCTTAAGCAATGGAGTGACAGAATCGGCCATTGATCCCGGCAACCGTAGTGCTCGGATATTATGACTTACAGTGCCCAGACACGGAGCGAACGTTTGCAACCAGCTTTTATATAGCACATCATTAGTCACTTATAGGTACGAAAACACAGGTGGTGTGCGTTATGGAAAGTACAGTGCTACGTGGTTCCAGATATGGATTACATACAAAAATACTGTTACTTCGTTGGTCTTTTGGCCCAATCCGTACTAGAGCAGACTCATTATTCAGGAACGGCATACGGTCACTCGTTTAACATGAGGACCATATACATATGATTTTTTCATCCTAGTCCTCGCTAGGAATCTTGTTGCCATGAAGGCCATGCTCGAGTGTATGTCTTCAGGTATTGAGTGCTGGCGAGGACTTGAAAGTGTGATACAACGCTTAGAGAGGCCTGAGACAAGCTACAGGGTAGATGTTAGCACTATGATACATCTATATGGATCTAGAAGACAAAATTAGGTGGTCCGAAAGAAAAGGCCAAGCAAAAAACACAAGAAAGGCGAGTGATAGCACTACCTCAACCACGTAATACCCGAAGCGAGCTAGTTGTGAGTGTCTATAGGTCTAGATATGTAAAGATGTGAGCCCTGCATGACCACCTCTATGAGATAGTTGCCAGTGCCATGCAAAGTCGGTAAGCGTAGAGATGCAACACCAACGTATACCTAGGTACTTCAGCCGCAATGCGTCAGCCGCATATGATAATTAAGCACCCCTTCTACCAAGTCTTCGAAATGATTCGACATGACTCATGCATAATTTTGACTTCACGGTGGAATGCCTGGTGCTGTTCCCGGTGTACCTGAGCATGATCCGATTACACATCTCGCTCACGCGCACGACTGCGATGAAGCCCGTCAAGATAGGGACGCGCATACTCACTTGGGGAAAACGCCTTTGATGTCTGCATGCGATGGTCTATACATTTCTTCTGTCTGTCGTTAGTTTAGATGCCGAAGCAGGCAAGATTTACGAACAGACAAATCTACTGGCTGCATGTACAATTTTTAGCATTTCAAGAGGCTAGATCGAGGTACACAGACTACCTCCGGCTGAATTCCTGGTAAAATAGGTTCCAGCAGAACGGTCCTGCAGTAGGACCACCCCAAAAATTGACTTTCGCCCGCGAACTTCAAACTTAAACCCACTCCTGCATAGAAAAAACTGATTGCTCCCGAGATTCCATATTGCACATCTAGGTACCTCATGGGATAAGCCAAAATCGGTGGTCGAGACCATGCACACACAATACTTTACGAATGTTCGGACATGTATAAGTGAAGTCAAACCTGGCCTGGATGACGAGCAGTAATACAATTTTTAGACTGCCATGATGAAGTGGGCGCTCTGCTTGGCAGCTGCTACACTCGCTGGCGCCCGCAGTGTCGCATTTCCAGAACCTCCTTATCCACTCGCCGCACGTAATACTTCACTCCCAAGCAGCTTCAAATGGACAAGCAGCTCTGCACTAGTATACCCTAAGAATGACACACGAGCCATCGCAGGTATCAAAGACCCTTCGATCGTACTCGTCAATGGCACCTACCACGTCTTTGCCAGCACGGCGAGGAACCTAGCGCCCAACTATTCGCTCGTTTACTTCAACTTCACCTCCTTTGAGGAAGCTGGTTCTGCGACCTTCAACTACCTCGACCAGTCGGGCATAGGCACCGGCTACCGAGCTGCACCGGAGGTCTTCTACTTCGAGCCTCAGAAGCTATGGTATCTCATTTACCAGAACGGCAACGCAGCATACAGCACGAATGCAGACATCAACAACCCACTTGGCTGGTCAGCGCCCACAGACTTCTATAACGGCACGCCTGCCACCATTGAGAAGTATCTACCTGGTGGATACTGGGTAGACATGTGGGTCATCTGCGATGAAGCGAACTGCCATCTCTTCTCTTCGGACGATAATGGGCGTCTGTTCCGAAGCCAGACACCAGTTTCGAGCTTCCCTAACGGCATGGACGAGCCAGTCGTCGTCCTGGAAGAGCCGTCTAAATTCGATCTATTCGAAGCATCCAACGTCTATAGTATCGGCAACTCATCTTACCTGTTGCTTGTGGAGTGAATTAGTAAAGACAGCCAGCGGTACTTCCGCTCTTGGAAAAGCTCGGATATCGCTGGGCCTTGGGAAGTGCTTGCTGCAACGGAAGATCACCCGTTCATGGGCGAGAAGAACGTGGTCTTCGAGGCGCCGCAGTGGACGAGAAGCATCAGTCACGGGGAGGTAATCAGGACGAATGTTGATCAGAGGCTCAGGATTGAGTCGAAGGGGATAAGGTTTCTGTACCAAGGCGTCGATCCAACAGTGAATACGGGCTACAACAATTTGCCGTGGAGGCTAGGTCTTCTCACACAGATTGAGCCATAGGGCCGCATTTATGTCGAGGTCTGACAATGAAAGATGGTTGCAAACAAAAAGGAAGTGCTATGGACGGAAGCAGAATTTCTCATAGCTTTAACATGTGGCTGTTCTCGAAAATATTGTTGTCGTACTATTGGTCATCAAATAGTATTATGCTCACCCTCCACCAGTGTGTCAAGCAATTTGTCAAAATTACAGCATCGAGTTCGCGAGAAGTCTAGGCAACGAATAATGTGATCGTGAGTACTGATATGTACAGGCGGTTGTGTCGATGAAGGAACCGGCTGATGAGGGGACATCCACGGTAAAGGGCGTGCAAGCGCGTTACTTTACTAAGCAGCTATAAAAGCGGACTCTTCAGAATTACTATGGTCGTAAGCAAGCCCGGTAAATATGTTACAGGTTGTCCACTCCAATTCCGATCAATTCAAGTCACGTGAGATGAGCGTTACATAAGCTGATCTTGACCCGAAGTTGTGCCGACCTGCGCATCACGGAGAGCTTTTCCTACACCTCCGAACAGCTTCCCCGACCACACCCATCCGAATCCATCTCCCAGGGCCCTCTCATTCCCACCCGGTACGCCAATTCCCTCGCGAAGACCCTCCCCGTGTCAATTGACGGCCCAGAACCGCGCGCTGACCCGCTTCCTCCGCAGAGCCCACGATGAACTCCACACGCTTCCTCCGCCCTTTCGCCAGGGCCGCTTTCCGCGCGCCCACCATGGCCCGCCCATCCGTCATGGCCCGCCCGGCCCTCGCTGCCACCCAGAGCAAGAAGACTGAGGTCGCCCCCCAGCAGATGGTGCGCCGCTCTCCATCCGCCTAATCAGCACGGAGCTAACGGACACAGACCATCCTCAAGTCGGCCATGCCCCAGCTCATCCCCTTCTTCTTCGTCAACGAGACCACCATGGCCTTCGTCCTCCTCCCCACCCTCATCTACGTCATGTCCAAGTACATCCTGCCCCAGCGTGTGCGCCTCTTCGCCGCCCGTCTCTTCATCAGCAAGCTATAAGGGAGCCTATTACGGGTTTGAGGAAGTCAGGGATTGTGTACAAATAGTCAATATGTGATTGTAGACAATGAAGCGGTTCAAACATTGGGTCAATTCCCCCGGGCGATGTGTCCGTTCACTTTTCTTCACGTGGGATGGGTTCCTAACAGAAAGCAATTGACGTCTCGCCATGCAGCAAATATCTCGTGGCTCAGCCGCTCTTATCCATCTTGTTTAACGATTGAAAACGATAATTATCCTGATCTCTATGGAACGACGAATAACAATCATATTGTTGACCAGATCAATCTCCAGTTATAAGAGCGCCCAGGTGCTGCATCACAATCCTACAACGTTCTTTCAAGCTCGAGCAGCTGCTTTCCTGAATCTGCGATAGTTTCTTCTACACTTCGAAACTTCAATCCAAGCACCTTCTGCACTTTGCTGTTATCGGCACGCCACTGGTCGTCAGGAAACGTATTCTTCCCCGGTGTTCCCTTTGGAACCCTCTCCTGCGCACCAGGCACCTCGGCGTGCAGTATATCAGCAATCTTCTGCGAATCGAGTAACCCAGCGGCAAGGATAAAGCGTTGGTTCGCGGCGTCCGGGTTATCTAATGCTAGGATGTGTGCGTCCGCGACGTCCTATACACATCAACGTCAATGACTGCAGTGCAAACAGGATAATCAAGACAGTCAAACTTACCCGAACATCCACATAAAGCGGAACGCCATTGGCTGGGACCTCATCCTCTGGCGTCTTTCCATTCAGAAATCTATTCCAGATGATGCCCATACTTTCGTTGACATGATCTAGGCTCTGAATGCGTTGCAGCAGTGGTCCATATACAATGACCGGATTGATAGCCACTAAGTCCCAAGCTACGTCCGGGCCCTTTTGCGCTTCCCATGCCGCGCGCTCAGCGAATAGCTTCGAGGCGAGATACAAGAAGTTCTTATTTGTCGTGTTCTTTTCTACGTCTTCGTTGGTGGCAGGAAACCAGTCTTCTTCCTGAGGAGCAGGAGCAGGTGTCAGTTCAGCAATGGTAGAGAGAAGGGGTATACTTAGATCAAGTGACATGAGACAGGGAGTGCGAGTATTCGGTATCTGACTTACGGTATAGACCTTGTTGCGTTCATCACGGAGGCCCCAGGCACCTACTGCAGCGAAGGATCCCGTAAGTATAACACGCTTGACGCTGCTCGGGGCAACACGCTGGATGCCGGCCAGAATCTCGGTCGTGCCTGTGGGTGAAGATGCAGTCAGCGGGTGCTTTGATTATGGACGTTGCCTCAAGCCATCGCGTCTCCACTTGATGGGCAATGAGTAACACAGTGATCATTGGGAGTTTTGCTTTTACCTTTGACGGCAGGGTCGATAAAGTCAGCTGGACATCCCGCCTCCGAATATTTAAATGGCGAAGCAGTGTGCATGACAATGTCAAAGGGCTGGGTCAGTCAGTGTGTGAGCTTCATATATTGGTGGAACATAGGTCATTCTATGTAAAAGGGTACATACTGGGTTGCTCTTCAACGCTTCGTCGAATGCTCCAGGCGTCGTCATGTCTGGAACCACAGCAAATTCTAGTTGAGATGTAGACGCATCAGGGAGAATTGCTTTGACATCGTCGACCTTGGATTGCGAGCGTACAACAGCGCGGATTGAGTGTTTGGCGGGCGAGGCGAGGAGAAGAGAGAGGATGTGTGAAGCTATGTAGCCGTTTGCACCGGTGAGAAGGATACAGTGGGTCGACATTTTCGATATCAAAGACCCAACGAGCTGTGTATAGTAGTATTTGAGGATATATAACCACGATTGAATCCTCGGAAGGCTAGACTAATCGTTGCTTTGTGGAGAAGGCGAGTGCTATGTGCTCATGTGCGTTTTCACCATCCTTCATATATTTGTCGAAGATCAATGAGTTTACACTGCAATTACACATTCGTATCTATACAACTCTACACCACCAACATGGCTGGATGGTGTCTTTCGAGCACAACATTTACGCAATCCGGTTTACCGCTCCTGGTGGCCTATCAGAATACAGCGTGCGCTTCGTCAGCCTAAGCAACTTCATCGCACAACAACGGAATTCCGGGTGTATATACATTGTGTGTGAGTAAGCTGCGGGGTTAGTCCAGCTATATTGCATAATCATCGTGTACTCTGTGAATTCTTGGTAGTGAGTGGTTTGACTCAGAGCGATATATGCATCGCAATGGGAGAACACGAGCGACAGGGGCTCTGCCAAGAGAAGTATGTAAGAAATTCAAGAAGATAGTAGATAGGAATATAATCCGATAAACTACTGTACTATCCGAGATATATCGGGAATCATACTGAAGCAGTCGTAGTGGACAATATGGACGGTTGGTGGACATTCATAGATGTCGGACGGTAAATGTGTTTGGATTAGAGACTAAGATTGCGAGGATTTTTTCAGATTGCTCGAGGAGACTATTCAAATCACCACCTCCTACGGTGATGGGTTTGGACCGTGATCGGCGATATTTTGGACAAGCTGAATGATTTCGTGCCGGGGGCGCGACAATCTCCACAAGTATAAGAGGATTGTGGACTTCCAGACGAATAGCTCGTTCCACAAAAGCACAAGAACCGTGTAGCTTCCAGTGTATCTGTAAGATTTGTTGTAGTGATAGGCTAACATTGAGCGCCTGGAGAGACTTGACTGTGTTGTGTGAGAGCACAACTGAGAAGAAATTTCTAGATTGGACTTGACTCGAAGATTGTAAGATAATGAGAATGGCCTAATACATCTCAGATTAGCTCAAGACTGGTGAACAACACACTAATTGTGCTCCGTGCGATAGATCGCAACACGCTATTAGGGCTGGCAGGTCGAGCTCTACTACTTATGCATGGCGCGGTTGATCGTAATACAGGTTTAGTACCGGTAGACCATACTCCACTCAACTTGCCCCGTGAGCAGAACCTAATTCTGACGACAACGATAATAGCGAAGTCTTCCACCGAATGATAATACACAGTGTTTATACCAAGCTGTGAAGTTGCACAGATGGGAAATGTACGCTTAGGAAACTGTGGAGGGCAATCGGCATGGAGCACGCGCGAACGGAAAGTGAAAACGTGGTCTTCTCGAGTGGGTTGAAACGATGAGGAGCGGTAGCAGCTAGGCGATATCTAACGTGAGGCCCTACGGCGGCGAAGCTCGGCTTATTTCTGGGAGCGAAGTGGTAAGTTTCTTTGTGGCGGGCGTGAGTCAGGAAGGGCGCAACACGACTCCGAACCAAAACATAATATTGGTTTCACAATCATGAAATGAGCAGTCTGCGGCGTCGCGTAACGAGCATCGAAGGAAGGAGCGGCAATGAAACTGGATCGGTTCAGTGACGGAGATTCAAAATGGAGTTTCGAGGGCAAAGTGGGCTGATGACGAACTGGGCCGCAGATAGCGCCACAAACAACAAAGACCCGTCCCGCCATGGTGGGGCAATGCAAAGTACCCCGCCAAAAGGTTTGAAGCGACCTTATCACAGCTAGAGGGCGCTTCGCGGTGTGGAATGGATTGATTGACGTGTACCGCGGGCACTGGAGGACTGGAGATGGGAAAATCTAGCCATGCATAAGGCTTTGGTCGAGATGGTGTACTACGAGGCTACGGTGTGCTGATGAGGTAGTTCGCTCGTGAATGTCCGGCTGTCTGTGGCGAGTAGATCAGCGGGCGGTCAACACAACGGGCCCGTAGACCAACTGCAGGCCGTCAATTTGCCGTGTCTGCCCTATTTCGTAGCGGGAGCCCAACGAGGCTGAGGGCGGTTGCTGTGACACTCAAGGTAAAAAAATCTGAAGCGTGGTCCGAGCGCCGCGTTAGTGCGCTGCCTGCCCCGCCAGCGGCTTATAAGCTCGCCCGCCCTCTGAACCTTTCACACTCTCGTCCTCATACCATCGAACAACAGAAGCTTCGATATCTGTGCGTATTTTGGGTTCATCCTTTGCCTTGTTCGCATCGACTAACGTTTCTGCAGGAGATCTCAAGACTTTCTTACTTCCACATCGACACTTTTCAACCGTCACCATGGGGTAAGCCGCCTTGCACTTGCCTCGTGCCCCGCTCTGCGGGGTGGCCACGAGAATTTTCCCACGAGCCTTCTGCTAACCGTGCCTGCAGTAAAGAGAAGACTCACATCAACGTCGTCGTCATCGGCCACGTCGACTCTGGCAAGTCGACCACCACCGGACGTAAGCCACTCTTCGATCGATAGCGGGGTATCACAAATAACTTACAATGGGATGCAGACTTGATCTACAAGTGCGGTGGCATTGACTCTCGTACCATCGAGAAGTTCGAGAAGGTATGCACACAATTTTCCCGTTTGCGGCGCTGGCATTTGATTGCGCTCTCACTGCGTTGCCCCCGCCATTTTCTGGCTTATCGCACTGAGGGGCAATTTTGGTGCTTAGGTGGGGTTGTGCGAAATTTTCGCGCTAGCCCCTCTAAGTTACTCAGCGACACCAAAATCCGATGACGCACAGCGGATGGTTTGTACCTTCAAGTTACTTCGTGGCAATCTTTTGCTGTTGGATATCTTGTCGGCCCAACCTACCCTGAGTCACTTCATGATTTGTTGTCATTATTTTTCAAGATCCAGATCACTGACTTTCCTCACAGGAAGCTGCCGAACTTGGCAAGGGTTCCTTCAAGTACGCATGGGTTCTTGACAAGCTCAAGGCCGAGCGTGAGCGTGGTATCACCATCGATATCGCTCTCTGGAAGTTCGAAACCCCCAAGTACTACGTCACCGTTATTGACGCTCCTGGTCACCGTGATTTCATCAAGAACATGATCACTGGTACCTCCCAGGCTGATTGCGCCATTCTCATCATTGCCGCCGGTACTGGTGAGTTCGAGGCTGGTATCTCCAAGGATGGCCAGACCCGTGAGCACGCTCTGCTCGCCTACACCCT
Organism: Pseudopithomyces chartarum; assembly: GCA_033220655.1. Classification (NCBI taxonomy): domain Eukaryota; kingdom Fungi; phylum Ascomycota; class Dothideomycetes; order Pleosporales; family Didymosphaeriaceae; genus Pseudopithomyces; species Pseudopithomyces chartarum. Next base: position 723,816 of record WVTA01000018.1, on the reverse strand, counting down.
TGGTGTCAAGCAGCTCATCGTTGCCATCAACAAGATGGACACCACCAAGTGGTCCGAGGAGCGTTTCCAGGAAATCATCAAGGAGACCTCTTCCTTCATCAAGAAGGTCGGCTACAACCCCAAGCACGTTCCCTTCGTGCCCATCTCCGGCTTTAACGGTGACAACATGATTGACGCCTCCCCCAACTGCCCCTGGTACAAGGGCTGGGAGAAGGAGACCAAGGCCAAGGCCACCGGAAAGACCCTCCTCGAGGCCATTGACGCCATCGACACCCCCGTCCGTCCTTCCGACAAGCCCCTCCGCCTTCCCCTCCAGGATGTGTACAAGATTGGCGGTATTGGCACAGTTCCCGTCGGCCGTGTCGAGACTGGTGTTATCAAGCCCGGTATGGTCGTTACCTTCGCCCCCGCTGGTGTGACCACTGAGGTCAAGTCCGTCGAGATGCACCACGAGCAGCTTACCGAGGGTGTCCCTGGTGACAACGTCGGCTTCAACGTCAAGAACGTCTCCGTCAAGGAGATCCGTCGTGGCAACGTTGCCGGTGACTCCAAGCAGGACCCCCCCAAGGGTGCTGAGTCCTTCAACGCCCAGGTCATCGTCCTTAACCACCCCGGTCAGGTCGGTGCTGGTTACGCTCCCGTTCTCGATTGCCACACTGCCCACATTGCTTGCAAGTTCGCCGAGCTTCTCGAGAAGATCGACCGCCGTACCGGCAAGTCTGTTGAGTCTTCTCCCAAGTTCGTCAAGTCTGGTGATGCCGCTATCGTCAAGATGATTCCCTCCAAGCCCATGTGCGTTGAGGCTTTCACCGAGTACCCCCCTCTTGGTCGTTTCGCCGTCCGTGACATGCGTCAGACCGTCGCTGTCGGTGTCATCAAGTCCGTCGTCAAGGCTGACAAGGGTGCCGGCAAGGTCACCAAGGCTGCCCAGAAGGCCACCAAGAAATAAGCGTTCTCAATTCTCACGGCTTTTTTCTTTCATTCAAAAGTCTCTAGATATCCATTTCTGGGGATGTGTGGTGGCTTGAGGCCATTACGAGTTATGGCTTATGATGCATAATGGGGTCGGGATGGCGTTGTCCTTCCGTAGATTTAGTTATGATAACCAATGAATCCATGGGTCGGACAAATGCGATGTGCACTATGCAACGTGATGTTTATCTGCTGTGCGTTCTATGTATGATGCGCTTTGCCGTGAGGAGTTTCTGGTTGGAGCCACCGTTTTCACTTGTTGCCACGCTGGCATTGCATGGCCTGGGTCGATTCATATTGTGGTGATTACTCTGAATGGGAGGAGTCACTTTGCGAAGTATCGTAACTCCAGTATTAACCTCTTCTGCAGTTGTTCAAGTCAATTCAAGGCAGGCTGGATTGCTGTTTGCGATGTGCTGCCACGCTGTGATTACAATATTTGAAATGGACGAGATTCATATCGTGGTCAGTGCTCTAAATGGGAGAAGTCATTTCGCGATATGTTTTAAGTTTAGTATTCAAGTCTTCTGCAATTACTCAAGTCAATTCAAGACAGCCTACTGTGTTTTATGGAAACACCTAGTCTATCGAAGGTAAATCGGAGGACATGCAGTGTGGTGGAGGAGGTTCTGAGTGCTTGTTCGTTAGTGTGCCCTGACCTAGCTTAGCGCAGTTTACAGCCTCCTGAACTTTCGTCACTCATCACCTCATCCATGCTGCGTGAAGATGTCGGCAGATCTCTTCGCAGAATTTGGATCCTCTTCCAATACAGCTGCACCCGTGCAACAGCAGCAGAAATATACAGGAGCATCACCATTCAGTTTCTTCGATGATATCACAGAGACACCCCCTGCCCAAGCAGCGTCACATGCGATAGCATCAAGTAACCAAGATGCGCAACAAGATGCCGATGACGACGACTGGGGTGAATTCGAAGGCGACACTTCTTCCTTTGTCAAGCCTCCTCTCGTAAAACAGGACTCGTTCGCTTTCGTGGCAGCCGCGGCCGCCCGAGCCCGCGCTCCCACGCTATCAACAACACAAGAACACGTATGTCATCCATAAAGCCCAAAATTGCGGTGGTCAGATACTCATCCTCAATCAAGTATGATGATTTCTCTTTCTCGAGACCCGCTTACACAGACTCTACTTGGCAAAAGGCCCCCGTCTTGAAAGCGAAAAAATCTGCGGATCCAAGTGTCTTGTTTGACGCAGAAGATGATTTTGGCGACGATGACTTTGGGGATTTTGAAGAGCCGGAGCCAGGTCCTACCAATGCTATAAATCCACAGACAGGCTCTACAGGGGTAAGCCATTGAGGGCAACTGCGTGACGTGTGTTTATACTAATTGTATCGATTGTCAGATAGCAGATTTGCTTGGCGACTTGAACTTTTCTGATTCAGTTCCTCCGATCAACCAAGGAAAGGGGGTCGCTCGCCCCAGTGCATCTATTTCTACTTCTCTGAGAAGTCCAGTTGGCGCGTTCGGCTCTGTAACTCCAGGCCTGAATGTGAAATCTACGGAACCCCCTCCAGCATCGAAGGAGCAAGACGATTGGGATACATTTGATGATTGGGAAGCATCTATTCCGACCAAAAAACAAGCAAAAGCACCCGTGAAAGCAGCCAGCAAATTGAACTCTACAGAAACTAAGCACATTAAGAGTTCGGATGTTGTGGTATCGCCACCACCTGTTCTGTCACCCACGTTCAACGATCCGCAGCCAGGAGAACTGCCCCCGACAAACATTCCTCCACCAGCTGTCCTACTTGGCCTCTTTCCTCCCCTGTTCGCCGATGCACAAGACAAACTATTCAAGCCAATGGCAGCACAGACACTCCCAATGCGTAACAAAATACTATCGGAGCCAGGCACAATCACCTACCTACAAGGATACATTGTGCTGGCATCAGTCGCGGCTCACGTTATTGCTGGACGCAAGTTACGCTGGAAGCGAGACCAGCACTTGTCTCAAGGGATGCGGATAGGACCAGCCTCCTCGCGTGCTACCTCGGGCATGAAGCTCTCAAGCATTGACAAAAGCGAAAATATGAAAGAGGAGCGGGAGGCATCAGATGTGGTACGGGCGTGGAAGGATCAGGTAGGCAGGCTACGACACGTTGTTTCCGCGGCAAACCAGATCAAGGCTGGCTCCCTGGGCAGTGTCCCCGACATCCAGGAAATAATGCCTGTGAAGGTACTCAAGCAGGGGGAGGGCGGTGTGCCAGCGAAGGAGCCGTGCATGTTGTGTGGACTGAAGAGAGACGAACGAGTGGGTGCGGTGGACCATGGCGTGGAGGATAGCTTTGGCGAGTGGTGGGTTGAGCAAGTGAACATGCATCGAAGTACGTATACATGGGTCTCAGTGGTGGTGACGGATGCTAACGCAATGCAGGCTGTCGAAACTTCTGGGATGAGCACAAGGATAATCTCCGGCAAAGATGAGGGCGGATTAGAATAATACATGACTGATTTTTACACTCCCCGGTAACAAGATAGTGTGCACGTGAGACGGATGGCTTTTGGCCAGGTGGGTAGACCCGACCCGACGTTGACGGGGCCAAGAAGAGAGAATACGTCATGAGTGTTAGGATGCATACTATGCATACGATGCATACGATGCGGGCCGTTGATAACAATGAAATGGTACTGGAGTAGTCTACTTGACGAGTGGTCAGCAGAGAGGACAAAGCACAGTCTGCAATGTACATGTATGTGTGAGTACAGAGTTCAAGGTTCGAAGACGGGCAGACCAAGCCGCCAATGGCCAGGCGCGGGGATGGCGGGCGACGGCGGACGACTGGTGTCCTGCAGCGGCGGAGGCAATCAACAGAAAATCTGGCAGACATCCATGATCCAGGCGGCCAGGCCCGTGAAGACTTCCGGGCCCAGAGCGGGATCTGGTCATCACGCTGGCCTTTCACACGCAGACGGGAGCTTGGGCGGCGTTCGGGCTTCATCGGCGCGTGGACAGTCAGACCGGCAGAACGTGGTTTCTTCCATGTGAGCGCGTCGAGTCGGTCACCTGGAGTCGGGGCCCTTGTCGCTGCTGCGGCGCGGGATGTCTGTGCGGCGTCTTGGTGGTCGTGGGCGTGGGCCAACACCAGCATTTCAGATGGACTAGCTTGCAGGCGGTCGGCTGCAGTCGAAGCCCCTCCGCCCAAATACTCAAACAATTCTACCGTGTCCATACTCTCCTCTCACGCATTGCAGTGCTCGCCCCGTTCTCGTCTTGCCGCTCAGCCCGCCCTTCGTCGCTCCAGCACACCGTCCGCCATCTGCGACTCGGCATCCTTCCCCGCCATCTGCCAGCCCGCCCGCCCTGCATTTGCACCGTAGCCCAAGCGCCCACTGCCGCTCGCGACACAATTTTCTACCAGGCATTGACATCTGGCATTGGCAGGGAAACTCCGAAGCGCTGCTGCTCAAGTCGGTGCTGTGAAGCTGCGCTCCGCCACTAGCCTCGAGACGTACCCGGCCGCCGCGAGCCATCTGAGGGGATGAGCCTGTCACGAAGAGATGGTAAGTAGTAGCACGCGTCGTCCGACGCCTGTCCAGCCGCGCTCTGCCACGCCTGGGCGTGTCGAGGAGCTCAGGCCCACTGTTCCTCAGGCCCCACGAGCGTGCCGTGAATATTCCCCTTCCATCATGCACGCCCGATGCCGACGCTGCTCCGCCGACGCTGCTCCTGCGAAGCGGCGTGCATGTTGCTCTCGTCGAACCTGACCTGCTCTGCCCTCCTTCACGTCCACTGACATCGTCACCCCGCCAGGCTCGCCCCACCACCAAGAACCCCCATCGTCGCTGCCGCCGCTCACCCGCTTCACCTCCTTGCCCGAGCAACACCATGTCTCGCTGCCCAAGAACAAGAGCACGAGCAACCTGCTCTCGCAGCGCTCGCCCGCGGCGCTGTCCGTCAACACCAAACGCATGAGCATAGATGCCGGGCAGCTGGACAGGATGGCCCGGTACGTGTCTGTCACCGCCTTCCATGCGCTTGCTTACGCTTTACAGCTCACCCATCGTCCCTGAGCACGAACACGGCCTCGGTGCCTCTGGTCTCCGCCGCATACGCCAGCAGCCAGGCTCCCGGGGAGTCTCTGCTCACCGTGCTGCTTCGCTGAACATCAATCCGACACCGCCCGCTTCAAGGCACCCGTCAACCTCCGCACCCACCGCCCCAGGCTCACCCACCCTAGCCTTCGGGGAGGACCTCACCCGCTTTCCGAGCGAGTCACTGCACTCCTTCTCGTTTGCGACTCAGTCCGACGAGTTCATGCACAACCGCCAAAACGTACTCAAACGCTCGATAGACTTCATGCAGAACAAACTGGGCTGGGCAGCAACGAACCCCGGTATTGCACACGCCCAAGCAAAAATCAGCGGAGATCAAGAAGTCCAGAGCATGGTTGAGCTGTTGACACGGGCTAACCTCATCGGCAACGACGCGACCGGCGCTCACGGCATGGCCACCCTAGGTCCGCTGACTGGGCCCGCTGAGGTCCACGGAGAGAACATATTCGAGAAGAGCTTTGTCGATGTTGGTAGATCCTCTAGTCCCGATAGCATGCTGGGTTCAGCGCTGTCCCCCACCCAGAAAATTCCTATGGGCACGCGGAACGGTGAGGCGGCGGGCGAGGATCTGGACTGGACAAGTACCGCCATATCCGACAAGTCTACCGACACCTCAAGCCAGCAAACCAGCACCTCGCCATCGAAGCGGCCTCAACGCGCAGCACTCAAGCGAACGCTCACAGACGTGGCACCTCTTTCCATACAACATCAGTTAAACGACGCTCTGGCGCAGCCCTACCGTATTGCAGAGCAGGACCTCGCCAACCAGCTCATTTCTCCAACCATTCCTACCGCAACTCCCATCTCCAGCATTTCAGGCCCACATTTGGCAGGGTCCGCTCCCCATGGACAGCATGGCAGTCGCTGGGCACCAGCTGCACAAGCCATCTTCACTACAGAGGCTACAGCGCCGTGGACCATCACAGCAGCCAACGACCTCGCTTGTCTGGTTTTTGGTGTGACGCGGGCAGAGGTTCGAAAGATAGGTATATTGGAGGTCGTTCGAGAAGAGCGACGGAAGTGGCTTGAAGACAAACTGCGGGATCCGCAAGTGGGTTCAAAGGCTTCCCGGGACCTGCACACCCAAAGTCAGCAGAACCACCCCACTCCGACCAGTACAATGAAAGTTGGTAACGGCGTTACAGCGAGGCTACTCAGTAAGCCTTCTTCCCGACAGATCGCCCAGAACCGTCGAGCACAGACCGACGATGGAAGTGGGTCGTCTTTCACGCAGCAATCGAACGTCAAAGGAAGCCTGAACCACGAGTCCAAACTCTCTAGAGGAGTGTTGCTATGTGGTGATGTAGTACCAATTCAAAAGCGAAACGGAGCAACTGGCAGTGCTAGCTTATGGGTCAAAGAAAAGCGGGGTGGTCTTATCTGGGTTCTCGAGGAAATTGCGGAGGATGTCGTTGAAATCACCGTCGATGAAGTAGGGTGCGTAGTCAAGGGCCATGGGGCGATAGAAGCAGTCTTTGGAAGCGATCGGTTGCGCAGAGGGATGGATCTCAGCCGTCTCATACCGGCGATCCCCAGAGTTCAAGGAGTGTATACCGGGGCGTTGGACTACGACAAAATCGCCGAACTCCGCAATTTTACCGCTCGGACAGCGAACAGCATAAATATACCCGTGACCGTCGAGGCCCTAGTCAGCGAACCAACCTTCCGTGTATCGAGCTTCCCTCACATCGCCGGCATTGTGGTGTTATCGGCCTCGGACCTCACTGTCACAAGCTCGAATTCGGTCTTCTTATCAGCATTGTTCGGGCAGGCACAGTCCGAGGGTATCCACGTCACGTCACTCATTCCCGGTTTCGACAAGATCCTCAATGTCATGACGGATGAAGACAACGTGGATCTCGTAGATGGCATCGTTATTCCGGAGCAGAGTTTCCGGCGAGCAAGAGCTCTCTTGGCAATGCGGGAAGGGCGCGGAGACGCAGCATCCCTCTTTCTAAAGCCCAGTGGACTGCCAGCTATCCACCGCGATGGCACCGACATTATGGTGGATGTGCAGATGAGGGTCGTGAAGAGCGAGAAGAAGCCGCTCTACGAGGAGCAAGTGATTGAGGAAGAACCCACACCTAATCACCCACCCACAACGGAACTGGTCTATGCCCTGTGGATCACGTATTCCAGACAGCTACATGCAGCCAATCACGGCGTGGGTCCCATCACACCTCTCGTATCACGGCCAGGCACGCCTCCTCGTCAACCGTCGCCCGGGCAATCTACACTGGTCAACACGGAAGAGCCAGAGCCAGAGCCAGAGCCGGCAAAGCCAGATGCCCCTGTTTCGCTGTTGACACAGCAGCTACAAGAAGCCATGGAGACTGCCGCCCCTAGAGCCCCGCTTGAACCTGCGCCTGAAATCAACGAGCCTCCTCGGAAAAAGACCATTAGTGATTTCGTTGTCATCGAAGACATGGGCCAGGGCGCGTACGGCCAGGTGAAGCTATGCCGCAACAAGAGGAGCAGTAACAAGAAAGTCATCAAGTATGTGACGAAGCGGCGAATTCTTGTCGATACCTGGACGCGGGATCGTCGTCTTGGCACAGTGCCACTAGAGATTCACGTTTTGGACTACTTGCGGAGAGACGGCTTCAAGCACCCGAATATTGTCGAGATGTCGGATTTTTTTGAGGACGATATCAACTATTACATTGAGATGGTACCGCACGGTTTGCCCGGTATGGACTTGTTTGATTATATCGAACTTCGAGTGAACATGGAGGAGATGGAATGTCGAAAGATTTTTGTCCAGGTTGCAGAAGCGATACATCACTTGCACACGAAAGCCAAGGTGGTTCATCGAGACATCAAGGATGAGAACGTGGTGCTGGATGGAGAGGGCAACATCAAGCTGATCGATTTCGGCAGCGCAGCGTACATCAAGAGCGGGCCTTTTGATGTGTTTGTTGGGACCATTGGTAAGCCACACTTGCAATTGCTGGCAACACTAAGACTAACTATGTGGGATAGATTACGCTGCCCCAGAAGTGCTTGCCGGTAAGGCATACCGCGGCAAAGAACAAGACGTCTGGGCCCTTGGTATCCTCCTCTACACCATCGTGTACAAGGAGAATCCCTTCTATAGCATCGATGAGATCATGGACCACGACCTACGAGTACCATACATCATGTCTGAAGAGAATCTTGACCTGATTCGGTTGATGCTCGATCGCGATGTCGAGAGGCGCATCACCATCTCCCAAGTTTTGGAGCACCCCTGGTGCCAGATGACGGAGCCTACTTCATAGGACTTCACTCTGGCGCGTATATAAAGAAGAGAGAGCATATAGAGGACGACGACTGACGAACTGACGACGATTTTTCTGGCATTTCAGCACTGGGTTGCCCTTCTGCATGGGCTGGCGGGACTTGGCTGGTACCGGCTTGATATTTTGGATGGGAGTGGCGTGGCGGGATGGAACGAGGAGTCTGCTTCGAATGATATATTCTTGACGCGTGGTTCGTACTTTGAATTAAGGAGGTGCGGTGAGAGACTTAGAGGCGAGAATGTATACCCGAGATGCGTGTTTGCATACGCATTGCTGGCTCGTACGAATTATGTGGGTCGTTGGTACTCAGTGTAGTCTACAAAAGGACGAAGCCTGGTTGGAGTCCAATATTCTCTCGTGCGGGTCTCACAGTCGCAGAGCCTGAATCGTGTAGCCGTAACTTCGCACAGCTCGCAGAGATCTTTTGCTAGCCACACTTTTTTTTACATTCGTGAATGCTTGACGCGGGGAGAATGGTGATCGCGGATGAAGGTGCGCGCTGTGATTGGATCGTTGCTTTTGGCAATCGCCGCGCCGGTACTCAAGTCTAATTACCATCATGGCGTCAGCGACGTCTACTACCTGGCTTGTTCAACGACGCGAGCGCCTCGCATTACTTTCTCCTATCTCACTGCTGGACCAAGAGTTTTCCAGCATCTTGTGTTCATGTCCCAATCTCGGCTGGCCACCAGCGGCGCATGCTATTCGGATCGCCTCGATGGAAGCTTTCACATCCGCCCCGTCTCACAGCACACTTCAGCAACTGACGGCTACCATGACTGGAATATGCTGTTCGGAGTCGCCTTTGTTGAAGATTGATCGACGTCGATAAGGTGTTAGCAATGTATGGTGCGAGATGAGCTGCAGTAGATTGAGGTCGATTCATCCTGTCCCGGCGTGGAGCAAAAGTGTCGCATTGTCCATTTTGAGTTGCGGTCAGGCCGACATATAACAGGAGCTGCACGAACCTGCTGCAGTGGAGCAAGACACTATGCCCACGTCAGAGGGGTCATCCATGCCACAGGCGTGAGTACGAGGATGATAGACCACCGGAGGGTCCGAGGCCCGCATTATACGGCATGATCGCAACAGCGATGGTAATCCTCCGATGCGGTGTGCCCTGTGACGGGCAGTTCATAGCCTTGCGGCTTGACGTCAGGCACGGCCATGGCTAACTCGTGCCGTACGGTGCACACCGCTGAAGCGCGCAACTCGCAGCAGACTTAAGCGTCTTACCGGCCTCCGCCGAGCACCACAATCCTTCCGCGATGGCTGTGCGATGCAAACTTAGCACTCGATTGGCTCCTGCTTACCGCCCGTTCTACACCGCCACAGGGCCCGCCTCTGCCCTGCAGGCGTCTCCGATTGGACCAGCAGTTTTTCCGACAACATTCTGGTGAACTGTCAGCGGAAATTCTATTAACCGACGGTGTGACGGGCTTAGCGCTGGACCCCAAGCCGTGACTGAGCCTCATGTGGCCCTTGGACGGCGGACGGTGCAGGCCCCTGCAGAGCTGTTAATAGAGTCGGGCCAATCACTTCCTGTACGCGCCACACTTAGCCACACGACACTCTCACGCTCGCGAGTACTACATACTGTTGCTATGCGGGGTGGGATGGCTAATATGAATGGCGGCCTCGTCGCCTTTGCCGCTATCACGAAGTCCAGATCTTCAGGTTCGCCATCCCAAGGACCACGCCAGCCAGGTCTCGACAACAGACACCAAGCACAGAGCAAGCAAGTCTACCACGGCATACGAAGACACCATCTAGAAGAAACGCGTTGACCAAGTCGCTTACCGGGTCCAATCACACCGGGAACCCTACTACTCACCCAATTGAACGACGTCGTACCCCTTGGCCACAGGGGTCTTGGGGCCAAGGCGTACCAGCAATATGTTGTCACCGAACGACATTGGCTCAAAGGGCAATGCTTCCAGCATATGGTCTGTTGATTCTGGCTACGAAACAAGTCGTGCAGTCTCACCATCAGTACGGGTTCCACCGCACCTCTGACAAGTCGTCTTGGCTTACAAGCAGCAGCTCAATGCCCAAGCACCTGGAGATGCTCATCTCTTCAATGCTCAGAACCGCACTCCAATCCTCTTCAGCCAATGCGACATATGGAGCACGGCCGTAGTACGTAGATCTGGCTACCTCTCGTGTTGCCATCTTGCTAACCACAGCGACACAGAGCGATTGCAGTCGGGTGCGCGAAGACTCACTTGTTGATCCGATTACCACCCAATTCAATGTTTTTACGACGAGGGATGCACCAGACCATAGATTCGTACTTCCTGAAATCCCAACCTTCACCAACACTTGCCTACAATGTGAAGTTTGGCAACTTGCGAATCCTGGATCTCATGTCAAATGCCAGAATTGTCAATCCCACACTATCCCAGGAACCATGTCTGCTGCACGTGGGTCTTCGCCAGCCAACGACTCCCTGCCGCGGCTCGAGATCCCCGGACATGCAGAAGCAAAGGGGGTTAAGCGACTCCGCTCGCCGTCACGCTGCTCGGCATGCAATGTCACTATGCTTGTGGACTCAAAGGACTGCTCTAACTGCTTATCTAACCCTGCTCATCTCTCACCACTATCCCCGTCATCTCCAGAACACCGGGTGAAACGATCTCGTGCAGGCCGAAACTCGAAGCTTCCAATCGCCGCGCTGAACCGACTACAGGCTTGGTTGGACGTCAACAAGCACAATCCATACCCTACCGCAGAGACCAAACGGTGGTTGGCTCAAGAGTGCGGTATTACGGAGAAGCAGGTCAACACGTGGTTTACGAACGCAAGGGCTAGGCAGATGAGCGCACATCATGTTGAGAGTGGCAGTGATTTTGATGGTGCTGAGGATAGTGAAGATGCAGAGCACCGACACTCTGACGCAAGATTTTCCGCACCCTCTGATCGACGTACTTCCAATACGTCCCAGCTTCGCGTGCGGTCTTCGCGCAGGGGCAAGAAGAAGGACTACCGACGTAATCAGACCACGGACGTACCTCAGCTCCAGCCCCAGACTCCTCTTCTCCTTTCGCCAGCATCGATGACTTCTCCTGCTGATCCCTCGACACCGGCGGACCAAGAAATGTGGCAATGCACTTTCTGTCTCAAGTCTCTGGTGCCAAAGTCGTGGCGGCGACACGAAGACACGCAGCATCGGCCCAAGACGCAGGCTGCGCGGTGGACGTGTATGCTTCACGGCCCGCGCCTGACCTTTCCGAATCGCACGAATACGGGATCTGTATGCGCATTTTGTATGGCAAAGAATCCGACGGAAGAGCACTTCTTGCAGAACCATCGGATCGACGAGTGCTCACGAAGAGACGTGGCTGACAGGACTTTCTACCGACCTGATCACTTACGACAGCACATCAAGAACTTCCACAATGCCACTCTGTACGATGTTGTTCAGGCACGATGGAAGAAAGCTGCGGAAACTGTTGCGGAGGGCTGGAATTGTGGTTTCTGCGGTGATCGGCTTGAAACTTGGGACAAGAGAGAAACGCACATCTCCAATCACTTCAAGGATGGCATGACTATGGCCCAGTGGCGCGAGTATCCCGATTTGGAGAAGAAAGCGGAAAAGAAGAGGCCCAAGGGAAAGGAAACAGGGACGGTCCTCGGAGGCATTCGCATCAGTAATCCGTTTAGACGTCCCCATGCCTCGCATCAAAAGCCAGAAGCCGAGCCACAACCGCAACCGCAACATGACCACTTTGAGAACTCTTTCCAGGCACTCCCCGTCGCACATACGCCTCAGAACCATATGAACAGCTACCACGTGACGCCTCAATCTTCAACAGGTTTCCAAAGCGGGTACACTCCAACAACGACGCCGATGGGTCTCGGTATATCTCAAGCGCCCATGCTCCCAGATATTCCCACCATGAGCCCATTCATGGTGACCCAACAAGAATTCGAAGCAGTCGACAACTTCACAGACTGGTCAGCCATTCCGACCACGTTCTCCCAGCAAATTCAATACCCGCTTCCGGAAGCGAGCGCCTACGGATCAGCAATCCCCAGCGCTTCCATGCAGTCGGACTACACGAATGCGCTTAGCCTGGGAATGTATGGCAACTCACTCGTCTACCATGGATCCTGGGTGCCGCAGCCGCAGGTGCAGCGCCCTCCACAACGGGACCCGCCGTCGCCTTACGTGCCGCAGCATTTCCAGACGCGGCAACAGTAGTTCAGTTGGTCCAAGTGGAGTTTTGATGCTTCTACCACCTGCAGGCTCGTCCTTTGGAACTGATGCCTGGACCTTGGTCGGTCAACGATCGGGTCGCTTTTGCTTCTTGGAGTATGGGTTATAGTCACGGCCGTGCTTGTCTTCAGTACTTTCGGAGTTTGATACGCCCTGGGAATATGGCGCTTGGTGAAGTTTTGGTCCTTTGATATCTTTTTCTATTGAAAGTTGTACTCTGTTGTAGATCGAGTGGGGCAACGGTTTTTGTTCTTTTTCAGTAATGTTTCTCGTTGATCACTATTTGCTGCCTGATGGCATATCTATTTTTTGTTCCCAAGTTCTTTCTCGTGCTGTCATCTTGCTTTTCCGTTTCTTTTTCTAGTGCCTTGATGTTGTGTAATGTTTTGTATAGAGTGGCGCTGGTCGCTTTAATATTTCTTACCAGGTAGGAGTGTAGATTTTGGCCGTCAGTCTTCACTTTAGCATATAGATAATGAACACGACTTGCAGTACTATAATGTTCATGGGCTGAAGCAGTATTGATCGGCACCGCAAACTGAGACACCGGCTTCAGTGTTTTATAATGAGCTACGTAGCTGATTGTCGCGGCCTGCAGCGTTACTTGCGCACATATGAAGTTAATTTTTCTCTTATACTATCCGTTCACGCTTGATATCTTAAGAAGATTCTTCGGTTGTAGAAAACTACCACTACAATGCATCAATCCGCTTCTAACATTGGGCCCTTCTATCGCGCTCTGTAGCCCAAAGTCTAAACAGGTAATACCCTAGAACATAATTTGCACCTAACAGTAACGATTAATTCTCTCAACCTGGTTCCTCATATATTGTCGAAGGACTCCAGCTTGATGGCGACGATGTGTTACGGCCAGGAATTCATTAGTAAACCACTCCACCTCAGCAGTACACGCTGCCCCATCGTCCACTTGGGACTACCTTTCGATACCAAATACTTGTCTCTCTTTACCCTAAAATGAAGTTCTTCGGTTCGCTAGTGTCCTCACAATCCGTCATCACCGCGACTGTCATTTGCAGCCACGCCTCAACCAACGCCACACTCTCTCACTTCACCACAACTCTTCTGAACAGCCCTCAACGCCTCTCACCTGTCGCGCCCAGATCAGGCACCCGCCTCCAGATCACAAAAATCAGCCAAAATAGGCAAATTAAGCGAGTTTGTGATCTGCGGCCCACAGCTGCGTATAAAAGACCGCCCACCCGCTCCCCACCTTCTCTTCTCCACTCCACTGCACTTCCCCACACTACCTTTTTCTGGGTCAGTGGTACCTTATTTCAACGTCTAAAACATGGCTTGACTGTCTCTCTTTGAGAAGCCCATGTGGGCTTCGACTTCTTCTCTGTAAGTGCACCCCACCTTGCGCGCTTGCGGGCTACTCACGCTGGAGTCGACAGACAATAGCGGCCTATCTCGCAGTGTCGTACTCGCTCACTCGCTTCTACGTTTACTGGCGCAGCTGCTTGGCTCATCGCCTTCTCTCAACATGAGCTCATCTCAGTGAGCGTTTTCAAAGTCTCCTTTGCTGCCGCTGTTTTGCGCATCATTCTCCAGCTTTGTCAATGTCATCATCTCACTTGAATGGCAACAAACATTTCGCTGTATTGAAATTGCCACTTACCACGGCTGGGCCTTCACTGGCACAGCGGCTTCTCCACTCATCTGCGTGCCACTCACTTTAGTGGCTGCATTGAGAAGCAAACACAACATTCAACTTTCAACAACAAGGTGCCTCAGTTGCACCTCAATTCAATCTAATACTCACAACATCAACAACTCGAATCAAACAGTGGAAAACACTGGGCACCGGACATGGCACGACACTTGCCATGGGCGCTCCCGATCTGCGGATCGGTGCAGCGTTGAGCTCGATCGGCTTGAACATCATGGAGACGGTACAGGGTGTGGTTCGAGGCCACAGGGTCCCTTGGGCTTGGATCATGGGGAGTGGAGTGGGATTTGGTGTTCTTTTTGTGTTCAAGTTCAGTGGTGGAGTTGATGGACTTACAGATGCAGATCAAGCACGGCTTCAGGTTGACAGTTCAAAGACCAAGGGCGCTCTCCGCTCATGTTGCGGGCCGTGTGGAATCTGAGGCGCTCGTGTCGCTGGCCTACCCGCAACCTCTCACCCGAGACCCCCTCAGAGTTTGCTGTCTTCTTGGTAGCTTGTGCGTGGCTGCTTCTGGACTTTGGAGGACTAGTGTTTGAGGTAGACTTTGTGGGGTTAGGAATGCGCTGTGGTGGAGGTAATGTGATTCTATTCATGGGGAGTTTGGAGCACTATCAGAGGCGAGAAGCTACACAGAATGAATTCTATTTGACCACACCTTCTTCGCTGTCTATACTCTATGCTACCTTCATGTGAACATACTGCCTAACTTACTCATCTTGATACAAGCTTCATTTTAGAGCTAGGAGGCACTACCTAGACAGCTATAACATAATCATCCCATGAAGTATCCATATTCGCCACCATAGAGAGCCAGTCCAGGCCAGATGGCTCCTCTATGCCCGTCAAGGTCTTCGTCCCCTCCGTGACCAGCGGTGCCAAATGATCAAAAGCTGCGTTCTCCCCAGGGATATGCTCGCTCTGCTTTGGCTTTGCTTCCGATGTGATCGTCTCCCACGGATTGACGAAATGTGGATCGGCGGCAGGCACTGCTTCTTTCGTGGCAGCGGAAGACACCTCGCTAGGATGCTCTGCATCGTGAACTGGAATACCGCCGCGCAGCCATTGATCGATGACGGTGTCAAATGTATTCCTCACCGCTGCCAACGCAAGGGCTTCAACACGCGACTTGAACGCTGGAGGCGCTGGCGGGCCTTTGCCATCTTGGTGCAGCGATGAAGTTAGCTGCGTGATGACAGAAGGAGCTCTCCGCATAGCGTATTCCCGGATGGCGAACAGCTCCTCTGAAAACTGCGTGCCGTCTTGGTCTATCTTGTATCAGCTATGTAGCGCTTACTGACCATCGGGCTATGATCAGCACTATTCTCAACGTACACGGGCTCGCTGGCTTGGCCTCCCCGGGGAAAAGAATCTCGTAGACCGAGTACCAATTTTCCTCCTTGGACTTCTTGGACGAGACACGCTGGGCTAGTTGCGTCTTTTGCGACTCGTTGATGCCGATCCAGGTCTGGTTTGGCTGTATTGCACACCCGGGGATGCTGCGAAGGTGGCTGTCTCTTTCGTCCTCGGAGCTAAATGTCTGGGAGCAGCGGACGCAATGAATGGGAACATGGTGGACCCTGAAGATGTGTTGTCTTTACAACTATATTAGCGATGGAGCAGGGTCGACGAGGGAATTTCGTACTTCAGCCGAGAGATCTGATCCATCTTGTATTTGAAGCAGCGTCGGTGTCGCAGCGGATCATGCTTCGCATATGGGCAGGCCAGGTGGGTGGTCTGGTCCGTCGAATTCGAGGGAGGGTCTAGCTTGCGGCGCTGCCGCGGACGCTGATCATCGTCGTCCTTTCTCGTTCTCTTGCCTGAAGTCGGCTTGCTGGCCTGGATTCCACCTGTATCTGCCGATCCGAACGAGCCTTCCGGACTGCGAGTAGATCCATCCAATTCCTCGTCAGAGGCGCTGAAAGATGAGTAGCTGAACATGATTGCTGTATGATCGAGGGAGTGAGAAGCCGACGACAAGGGAATGCAGTTCATGAAATAGAGTGTGCGCTCATCAAGCTGATCGGCGCACAAGAACAGTGTACGCACAGATGTGCGTACAGCCACGGACAACGGACAAGGGTAGTGAGCCTCCCATTGGCCAATACGTTAACAGAGGCCGCCCGTTGGCGTAGACAGTGTCGTTCAACTGGATACACCAATTGATTGGATATACAAGAGTGTGTATTTTGAGATGGCGAAAGACGAGGATAAGATGTATCATAGTTGGATGATTATTGCTGAAGGGAAATCGACGGGTATAGTGTAAAGCACATCCTTTCTCCAAACTCCAAAAATGCAAAGCATGACCAACCGGAACGCAACCATTTTGGAGACTATTCGCGCCACTCTTTCGCACACTTGGTACACTGCGACTTAGTCAGTACAATGTCCTCTTTCCGTCCTTGACCAGCGGCGACGCACCTTGTAGAAAGCCGTCATAGGTTCGTCCGCAGACCGAATCTGCAACTGGTACCAGTAGGCCTCGAAGTTCCTGCACTTGTCATTCGGACATTGTACTGTCTTTGTATCAGCTCGACTGCCTCCAGATTTCGCAAAAATAGCTGCGCATACCGTTCGTCTTGTCGACGTTGTCCCACGCGCCTTCGCCTCCGAGTGCATCATCTGGTTGCTTTGGCGTTATGATCTTGCGCTCAAACAGCTGCTTTTCGAGCACGAATTGGTAAGGGCAGGTCAGGCACTCCAGCCGCGAGCGGCCTTCGACGGCGGCGGTAGAGGGATCGCCCGGCGGGACTTTGGAGACGCGAAGCATGTTGTGGCAGTTTGGACAGACTGTATAACCACATGTTAGAAGACTTCACGAGAGAAACCACATGGAATATACGCACAGATCAACATGGCGGGCAGCTGTCGTGTTGACGTATGCAACTGATTCGTTCACAGGCAATGAGTGTCGAAACGGCAGCCAAAAAGTTACGGCGGGACCCTGGAACGCTAGGCTGGAAACAGATAGTGCGGGGCGACGGGGGCTTCAGCCACAGGAGTACGACACTTGGGAACATGGCGGAGGGACTGTCCTAGCGTTTCGTCTGTGAAGTTGACTGTTAGTATTCTCTCCTGGTTTGGATCTGCGCGTTTTCCCGTGATCGCTCATTTGCCCACGGACCGTGTTGCTGGACGCCCCTCGTCTCAGTGCTCTTCCATCACCCCGCGGCTCCGACTTTGATTGTGTTTACACCGCACATCGACCAGACTACTACGATTCGACATGGCTAACGAGGATGTATGCTATGCCCATGAATCCCGCATCGCCAACTAGCTTTCTAATCGGATCTATAGGGCGCTTCTCCTCGCGAGCTGATCCTCGAAGCATGCCGGCGTGACAACACTGATCTCCTCGAGGAGACAATTGCCGACCTGGCCAAGGCAGCGAAGAAGGCAGGGAAGAAGGAGAAGGAGTATGTGGCTGAGGCGCTGAACAAGGCTGCCGACGGTGTGGGAAATGGCTGCCTCCATGTCGCAGCAACATACGGTTCCTGTACGTGCGCTGATCCAACATCACAATAGCTTCGAAGCGCATATCTACAGATACAGTATGCTCGGAAGACCCGATATCACAACTGACACCTCACAGACAACGTGCTCGATTTGCTGCTTGACCAGGAGGGCGTCGAGATTGACAACGTCGATCGCATGGAACAAGACACCCCGCTCCACAAGGCCGTCCGCTACGTCAACACACTTGACAAGCAAGACTGGGAGTCAGCTGGCCATCCCATCGTCGATATCCTCCTCGACGCTGGTTGCGACCCGAGAATACGAAACAAGGCGAAGCTCAGGCCGTTGGAGTTGGTAGACCCGCGGAATACCGTGCTGAGGGCCGAGCTGCAGAAGGCCGAGTATGCGCTACAGGCTGGAGGGGATGTGGTTGCGGACGATGACGACGGTCCAACGGGAAGCGGAAGCGACAGCGATTAGAGGTGGATATCACATAGAAAGTGAGAGCATGTTGTGCAGATCCGGCCATTGTCACGACTAACATCCAATCCTTCTTCTACCCATGGAGCTACCAATCAGGCTTGAAGACGACAGTCGTTTGGCAGCTCGAGTGGTGCCATCTACAGGCCTAGGTACATATCAAAAATGAGATCTACAACGCCCAAGGTGCGCCAAAGCACGCGGTGTGATGCAGTGCCGTATGCAAGGGAAATTATGCAAGTCCCAAAAGATTTGCTCGCCTGCTCAATAGCATCACGTACCGTATCGCTTTATTTGCCTTGTTCGTATCCAATGTACCCACCGCAACTGTCGTGGTGTGGCACTGTGCCGCAATTCGTAGACCACCAGCCATTCGCTCGGCCTCGCATTCCGATCAGTCCTCTTGCTGTGCCATGGTTAGCCCATATATTCACGGCCCCCCTATTGTTCTTGTGGCAAGTATTTGACTCTTGTTTCATACCTTTGGCGGCGGTCCAACTGGCTGTATCATCCTCTCCAGCAATTGCACCCTCGTCTTCTCGCGCGGCTGGCCCAAGCCGATGCTCATGTACTGCAACATTGGTGGGTGACCGACAAAGGAGCTGAGCGAGTCGCGCTGCATGTTAGAGGTCCACTCGTGCTTGTTCGTGTCGGCGGACCCGATGCCGATGTAGCGTGACTGGAGGGCTTCGAGCTGTTGCTGGGCGCGGAGTTTGTCGGCCATCTTGAGCTATTCTTGCGTATTCGTGCGTATTCGGCGGACGATGAGGCGGGCGGTCGTGATAGAGCGATCGTTAAAATCTCCCTTGGTACGTTCGGCGTGTGTGGCGGCGTAGAGAAGAGTGCAGAGTGTCGAGCGGCGAGACAGGTGAGTTAGAATCTGGGCGCGACGAACGGGTGGTCTGTGCACGCGCGCATCCCATCCCGAAATCGAAGCTCCACCAGGGCTGCATTAGCTCACAACAACGACATCACACATCCTACGCACCCCTCTGTTTTCACACTGCACACACAATCGAAGACAGAATACTAATTCAAGATGAACCACCAGGAAGATACCATAATGACCAACGCGCCCCTCACTCCCGATGCCGACGCCGACGCCGACGGCTCCCCCGACAACTCGCCCAAAGCAGAGCCAACATCTCCAGTCATCGACTACTCTCCTGCGACGGTACCATACAACGAGGCCTTCGAGAATTCCCTGATGGACGCTGTGCTATCGGCCACTCCTGCAACGCCACGCACACCCCTCCCCTCCATCCCCGTTATCAACCCCACCACCCTTCCAGTGCCTCTGTCTTCTACCCTCCGTACATATCCGAGCCCAATCCCGGGTGTCTTGCTCACGCATGAGAACGGATATTATACTGGTGGACCAGGGCCGAGTCTCAGTACTTCAGAGGACTTTGCGAGGCGATTTATCGAAGAGGAGGGCGTGGTCGATAAAGAGGGATTGGAAAGAGCGGTGAACCGTGCCATTGAAGAGCGCATGGAGGTGGCACGGAGTAGGATGAGAGAGAGGAGCGAAGCCGTGAAAAAGAATCGTGGGGTGGAAAGGGAGTTGGAAGATCTGAGGGTGCAGCGGGCGGCCGAAGTCAGTGTGCAGGAGAAGCTGAAGGGGATGAAGAGATGATCAGCTGGACCGCTAGGACTAGGATGGTTTCTGATGTGCTAAGAGAGGCAAGAGAAGGCTTTCGAATCGAGTGCAGAGTGTATGATACCATGTTGGGGGCATCAATCCGTGTCTCGCATCCCCTGGCCGTTACGCCTCACATACGCACACACGGATACGTGGCTACCAGAAAAGGATATGCGAAGAGTCGTGCGGGACTAGGACACTGGAGCGTCAAACGCACACGGGACAGTCGGGACTTATGTCAGAAAATTAGTGTATCTCAAGGAACAAGGTAGGAGTGAGACAGGCAAATAAGAGATATCATTGAGAGAACACAGGAAGAGGCGTCGCACTATTTCTCCAGGGATCTGCAACTAAGTGGATGCTCGGCAGAGTCAATGTTTCTGCATAGGGAAACGCATACGATGTTGCGTCTCATCGGGAAGGCTTTTCTATGCATGTCGGCCCATGTCTTGCCATCGGCTTCGCCGTAACCGACTTTCGGACAGCCGCAGGCAGACACCCGCGCGTCGCGCACAAACATGCGCTTTCGGCATGATCATTTGTCTAGAAGGCTGTGGCTAACGTTGGAGCTGCCGTCCGCGCGACACGCCGAAGTCTTCACCGTTTCCGGCTTCCATTCCATCTTGAACCTAGCATTCGCAGAGCACAAGCGATCGGTCACAAGCTCATATGTGCCCACGTACTTTCATCAACCTTGATTGGGATTGTTGGTGTGCGAACTCTTCACAAGGTGCATGCAACCTTGCCGTATCGTCTTGGTCTACATCATCAAGTTGGGTGTCTTCCACCATGCACCTGTTAATGACATGGCTCATAGGATGTCACTGTACGGCAAGGATCGTGCTAAAGTGGATCTTTCATCACCTGATCTTTATACCTGGTGCCGAGTACCACACACTTGCCGGTCGGGTAGCCGGCAAGGCAGTCTTCTGCGGCTTCGCTCCCTGTGCCGCAAAATTCGGCTAAAGGAGGCCCGACAAACGTTCACGTGACGTTTATCTTGCTCCTCCTGGCCGTGATAGCTTATTGAGGGTACATTGCTGATTCAGGTTGACTTGGACTACCTATCTACACCGTCTTGCGGTGGTATTCTCAATAACATATGGAATATGTCTCGGTTTATTCCAAGCATGACTACCATATCATAAATCGTTCCGAGCTGCTCGGATGAAGCAGCAAGAGTATCTGTCGGAAATAAAGACAGATTGTCCATTTTGCGAGGACCGGGCACGGCACGGGTAAACGATGTTCACCGTTCACAACTACCTAATCCCGTTCCGCTAGACATCAGTCTTGCCTACGGGTATGTCACCCGGCAGCCTACCTCGGAAACGGAAGAAGTTCCTACGGGCCAGAGAACCACGGGCCAGAGAACCACGGGCCAGAGAACCGGGAGCCCGACCCATTGCCGCACTTATGTGGAGGCTGTTTTTCGGATACTATGCTTATTAAAGGTGCATACGCGGATATTGAACGACATGCTGTCAGCCACCGTGTTGCGCCATTCAGCGGTCAACCTCATTCACTCTACTTCATTGTCTGCGATAGAGCGATACATTTGGATTACAGAATATCCTCTGGTTGCTTGGATCTGTTGACAACAAGAAATGTGCAACTGCATGTCCCAGAGCCAACAAACACCAAAGGCTTGTGCCCGAATCGACCGAGAAAACAGGTAGTTGGTTTTGTCAGCACTACCCTGTACATTCGCAAACAATTTCCGACATTCTCCCTGCCAGATCTCACCGAACATTTCTGTAGCAAGGTTTCATGTTCATACTGCGCCCCATTGACACATACCATACCTGGTGCCGTACAAAATGTAATCGTGGGGCGTTTTGGGTCTGACGAGAAAATTGATCGCTCACTGACTGAGAATTCGCCTAGTAGTGGCATCATTCCTCAAACTGAGCCAGTTGCCACTCAGCCCCTAGTTGAATTGGCGATCAACACGTCATTAGATTCTTGAAAAATGAGGTTACATGGTCATCTTAGACCCCAGAGTGGCCCTATCAAACGCTATGGTCGATTTAAATTCCTATGTGTTGTGAGCCTCCGCAGGTCGCTGTTCAGCAATGGCTTGACGTACGTAGGTTGGGTTTCGTTTGTGTACTGACGTCGAATACAACGGCCTGCACGACAAATGCGCACAATGCATCGATTGAACCATTGATCCGAGATGCAGATAGCCCAACCTGTTTATGGGATACCGTTTGTTACGAATGGTCTATCCTGCGTATCTCGCGTCTGCTTTTGCCGCCGCGGCTGCGCCTATATCTACGATTGTCAAAACATGGCAAATAGACGTTGAGAATTCATATTGACAAGCAAGCCACAACGCAAACGACCGAGCCCAGTTCGTTCCAATCTAGGTACCCCACGGTGGTCATGGATGATATATGATGGCTAGGGGTACGTAGGGCGATAGCCAGGGTGCAATAGCCAGGGCGGTACCCGGAGATCCCTTCATGCCCTCCACGGGCGTCGATGTACGGTGGGGTCATCTTGGATAAGAAGCCGCCCCAAATGTACAGCTGCCGAAGCGTTTCAAGAGGCCTGATGTTGACCTTGCTCCGTTGAGGCGCCTGCAGAAGCCGCAAGAAGCAGGTTTTAGCGACACGCAGTCTTACGGCACAGTCATGGTTATGGTATGGAGGTGTGGCTGGTGACAGAGGGCACGTCACGTGAGCCTACGAACACATGGACACGGTATAGGCATGTAAGCAAACAGAAGTACGTTGCGAGGAGTATTTAAGTGAGGAGGAATTTAGTGGGTCTTGCTCGTCGGTGGCTACGGTATACAAGTGACATTCCACCTGAATCTTATTGGATTTTCAACCGGCGCCCCCTTTCCAACATTGAATCAACTTGAACAGAGTCGAAATGGCACCCGTAAATGGGGAAGATGACAGCTCGAATGGCCTGGCACCTTCTGGAGGCATAGATGCCCATGAAGATATTCGTTTGGGGAGGCTTCTCCACCTGTATAGGGTACGGATTCACGAACAGACCCATTTGTAACACTCTGCTGATACACCAGACTGCGTGGGACGGACCTAATGACCCACAAGATCCGTACAATTGGAAGCTGTCGCGGAAGCTGGGCATCGGTGCCGTTGTCTCCTTGGGCCAGCTCATAGCCTACATGTCGGCCAGCATGATAGCTCCTGCTTTGGGCGACATCCAGCGGGACGTTGGCGCTGATGCTGCTACAACGCAGGTCATTATGCTTGTTACATTCCTCGGTTTTGCCCTGGGTCCCTTTCTTTTCGCTTCTCTTGCTGAGACTTATGGCCGACGTCCAGTTTGGATGATGGGGAACGTGTGGTTCATCCTCTGGAACGCTGTGGTGCCATTAGGCCGCATCGAAGGAGTAATGATATTCGCACGATTGATGGCCGGTGTCGGTGCCAGTGTCGATATCACAGTAAATAACCCCGACATTTGTTTGTCCATCACTGACGGTGTTCGATGCATAGCTGGCTTTCCCCACAATGGCCGACCTCTTTCGCGAAGAGGACCGCGGCAAGTCGATGGCCATCGTATCTCTCCTCACGTATGCAGGCCCGGCTGTAGGGCCTCTTCTTGGAGGAGTGGTGACACAATATCTCAGCTGGGAGTGGGTGTTTTGGATCATAAGCATAGTAAATACCGTCGTCACTATCATAGGTTTTGTCTTGCTCGAAGAGACATACACGCCTGTCCTCCTCCGTCGCAAGCGTTTAGACCGGATGTCCATTACATCCACCCACAAAACACTGGTTGAGAAGTACAGGCAAACCATCAAGGATGTGCACAACAATACCGATCTGTTGGATGGACTCGGACGACCACTACGTCTTTATTGGACACGTCCGATTATCTATCTGGTTGCCGCTCTCCTTGCCCTCGACATGGGTGTATACTGCCTCATGCTATCCTCTTTTTCAAGCCTTTGGATTGACCAGTATCACTCCTCAGAGTTCAAGAGTAGCCTGCACTACATCGCAGTCGCTATCGGTGCCACCGTCAACGGTCAGTTTGGGTCGTATCTTATGGACCGGCTCTACGGGACTCTCAAACGTCGTAACGGAGGCGTTGGTAAGCCCGAATTCCGCATTCCATACCTGATTCCTGGTCTCATCCTCATGCCCGCTGGCCTCTTATGGTACGGGTGGACTGCTCACTACAGACTCTCTTGGATCATGGTCGATTTCGGCGTGGCGGTGTTCACACTTGGCAGCTTCACCACTGCTCAGGCGGTGAACGCTTACCAGCTTGACGAGTTTAGTGAACATGGTGCAAGCGCCATGGCAGCAAGTTGTTTGCTGCAGAACGTGATTGGCTTCATCCTGCCTATATTCGCACCGCAGCTCTACGAGGCGATGGGATACGGATGGGGCAATTCATTGATTGCCTTGGTTATGATAGGGCTGGGCTGTCCTATGGCGGCCGTATTGTGGTTCTGGGGTGAAAGAATAAGGGCTGCGGGAAAGGCAGCGAAGCCAACAGCGGTGGGACAGATATGAACATACACGTGAGTTGTTCAAGTTCATGGGAAAAAGCGGAAAATTCGGAAAACATTTCGGTTTTGTTTCAGTCGACAGCCTCGAGAAGTTGGAGTATGGCAAGGCTGTTGCTATGATTGTGATAGACGGTCGTTATATCCAGGTGATCCCCAATCGCCACCACGTCCAATGAAATAAACGTACTCATATATATCAATTAGCTCAGCACAGCTGTCCTCTTTCCATAAATGACTTATCATCCACAAAAAGCTCACTAGACCAAGCTTTCGAGCGTCGGGTGGTACAAATGACGTTGACCGCCACTTTGTTCCAAACGGCGCCTGCACTCAACATGACACCTACATTCAGCCGTGCCATGTCCCTTCGGACGCATTCATTCGACAGTTACAGATCAGCAACGCGCTCAGAGGTTACAAGGCACCGATAGCAGATAGACTTCCTCCTCCTGCAACGTTGATCCGATCCCGCATCTAACCAAAAGGGGCAAGGACCACCAAGATCGCTGGCCAACCATCGTCATTGGCGGACCCTGATCCTGTGACCCTGTAGCAAGAGTAATCATCTGCCAGTGACACAAACAAATCGCCGTTGCTCTGCTCTTCTTCTTCCAACAACACATTCATGCCTCCCTGACGAGGCGTCCTTGTCTAGCTTGCTCGCTACGTCGACCACGCCCCGAAAAAAATCTCCGAACGAATAGGCTCGCCAATTTTTCTTCGACTAGGCCGTGCAACTCACCACTCTTTATCAGTAGAACGGTGCACAGATTGGGATTCTTGTGAATATTCTGAGCCAGCTATTTGCTATGCTCGGAAGTATCCTACTACGGGGCTTTGCCTTCGTGTATGCATCTGCCAGTCTTTTAGCGGTGCTCGTCACCGCAACGGTGCGTGATGGAGCTTTCCGGAAGCGGTCAAGCAAGGAGGAGGTTAAGGAGCTGCAGATTGGTGTGTTATAAGGGCTCTATTTCTGTCTTTGAGCTGACTGTACGCAGCCCAGAAGGCGTTCTGGAGCGTTGATCTGAACCCGTTGCCGGGGTTCTCACACCAGTTCTTCACGCTTAGAAATGGTGTCAAGCTCCACTACGTATGTCCTGTCAATCTCTATAATAAATACTCGCTGATTTCATTTGTTTTTAGGTCGTCAAGACAGCTCCCAATCTGCGCAAAGACAGCCTCCCATCCTCCCCAGACAGACCCAGCCCTCAGAATGTCGCCATCTTCCTTCACGGTAACAGCCGCCTTACTCAAATTTTGAAATGAGGCATACTAATAAGACTAGGTTTCCCTGATTCGTATCTCCTGTGGAGGAGAGTACTCCAGACATCATCTCTCGATTCGCAGATTCTCATCGCCCTTGACCTGCCTGGCTACGGAGGCAGCGAGGGTCTGGAGTCGTATAGTGCAAACGATGTTCTTGAGTCCATCACAGAATTCCTATTGGCCATGCGAGAGAAGTACCTTCGCGATGAGGCGAAATTGGTGGTTGTCAGCCATGACTGGGGAGCAATCATTGCTGCGAGACTTGCATCCGAGGCAGCTTCCTTGGCTAATCGATGGATTATCTCTAGTATTGCTATTGTAAGCCAGATTACCCGACTCGATCTTTCAGAGCTGACTGTATGATAGCCTGAGCTCGGATGGTCGAATGCTGCGGCGAAGGTGGCGTCCGCGAAGCAGATGCTGCATACCTACCTCCGCCAGCCACTCCGTATCTCCCTCCTTAAGAATGCACTTAGCACATTGAGCCCAGTATGGAGCCAAATGCGGCGCTCTTTCTATATCTGTATGTACAACTATTCATTTCAATATATTAGAGCTAAACTCATTTAGATATCTTCAACCTACCATATCCGCTCTCGAACATCTTCCCTACCTTTGGCAACTACTGGTTTCTGCGTTTGCTACACAAGGCCGGTGTTGGCCGCCTTGGAAGCAGCACCTACCGTCCGCTTACCCCAAGAGAGAGAGGAGAGGCGATGGCATCATCGATTGGACCTGGAGCAGCACAGATTGATGAGACAGACGGCTATTCGAGCACGCTGAAAGCCAGACTCTCACATAATGGCATGCTTGAGAAATTCCGCATCTACCGCGAGGGTCTATTCCGTGGGCCGTGGGAAAAGTCTATCGAGACAGTGGTCGCGCTCTCTGAGCTGCAATCCAACTCCAAGCGCAGCTTCAGTGCCTCCGGTGCAGGTTTGTTCGACAATGGGCCGCCTGGTGCACTCAAAGCCCCTGCCACCATCATATATGGCATTGACGATCCTGCGTTCGAAAAGCGGCTGGCACTCGACGGAATTAGCGACTATTTGACCAAGGACAGCCAGACGCTCATTTTGGAGGATTCGGGCCATTGGTTGCCACTCGAGGTTAAGGGCAGCAGAGTGATTGGAGAAGTGGCAGCCTGGGCTCTCGGCAACGATCCGCGCCCGCTTAAGACTGTGCTTCAGGACCGTGGGCTCTGGGACTTCACCCGGGCTCCCTGAATGATGGGCACGAGGAGCTGGATAAACGGTGAAGTAGGAGGTTAGCGATGCCGGGCCATCGTGAGTGATCGTGAGTGATCGTGAGTGCGTGATACCATTTCTATTAGACATGAATCATGAAGAAGAAACAATCGAAGAAAGCTTTTTTTCCTTTTTTTCCGAAATTCGAGACGGTCAACGGCAGTCAAACAGCCATTCATCCAATGCAGTTTGGGCTGCTGAAAAACCACTGAGGATATAAGACTAATCAGGGCACGATCAATCTGTGTTGTCCACACTATCAGGGTGACCCAGAACGCCTTGCAGCCACCAATACAAATTTCCTAAACACAACAAAGAATACCATGTCGGATCCTACGGCACAACATTTCTCAAAACAATTCAGTACAACTCACAGTTCACACCTAATGGTTCAGAGCTACTCCTCACTCACATAAACACCGGGTTTGAAGAGTTGCTTGGACAGTCACACATACCACGTTCCGGAAAAATCAGTTACTTAGGAGGGAATTTTATTTATGTAGAAAACAATGCATGTTTCCGAGCAAAGGGATCTTCGCGTAGATCGGTTACATGACCGCGCAGCAACTGGGTTCCTCTTTTACAACACGTCTTCGCTTCTGAAGCCGTCTTCGTCCCCTCTTTTCGTACCGTAGAACAGGCTGTGGCGTTTCTGCCAGTTTTTGCCGTACGTTTACCGTTTGTCGCACCTGGAGATCTAACATTTCGGCTCGTTGCCTTGGGGTCAGATACACGGTGTTTGGGGATACTGTAGACGCTTTGGGGAAGAGGGAGTACATTGGCTGGGGTCGCGAGAAGTTTTGAGGTCCATGCGGACTTGTATGTAATGTTTGTGGCATTATGTTTTGTTTCGTGTGTTGGAGATGAATGTGTGCTGCGTTTCATTATATAGTTGTGAGCTGGAGAGGATATACAGATAGTGGAGTGGCAATTTAGGATACAATGTAGCATTTTCTTTGTTCTCACAGATAGGTAGTACAACAACAAAGCCATTATATTCGTACACATGATCACACATGTTTTCAATATCTGGTTCTAGGCATTTGGATGGTCTTGCATCGGGAAGCTACTCGCGTTGCAATAAGATGATTTATTAGAATAGTATCTTTACCAATTCAAATGTGTTACGGCAAATGGATCAGATTTTTTGCATTGTTCAGGGCGTGGAGACAACCAATACAGGCGCTGGCGTCGCGCCTTCCATGTGTCCGAGATGCGACTGCTTCATGCGCGAATTCAGTCACCGAATCAAAACCGAAAGCTGCTCAATCCGAATTCTGTATGTTCTTACTTCCGCTACATGACGAAGCAGCACCTTTTTCTATCCTCCGTCTTATTCGCTGATATCGGGGTCCACGAGCTCTTGAAATGTGGATCTTCCTGCATTACTCGTTCTCTCAACGCCATCCTCTGGGCATGACGTTCCCATTCACTGTTCGTTTGCGGCGACAGAAACAGACCGTCTTCCACTGACACTGAATCATTTCGCTGCGACTTGAATACTGTTGGTTGAGGTTGCCGAACAGGCGATGATGCATGCTCCTCCCTCTTTGCAGGAAGACGCCCCACAAATCGATCTCCACTCTGCTGCACCGGGAGAGGCACTCTAGGCAGGGGTGGTAGCGGCTTTTTTGCAGGGTCGCGCTCAAACTCTTGTTCCCATCTTCGGTATGCTGCGTCGTGGAACGGCTTGGCTGGATTGTCTGGAGTTTCAGAGCCTGAGGGATTCTGCATGCTTGCGTACGGATCTTTTACTGGACTTGAAAGGTGATATGCTTCTTCGCAGGCACCGCCACACGGTTCCTCTGGGATGGACTTAAGTCGAGCTTTGGACACCATGTCCCCCAAAGATATGGATCTGACCGGACCTTCTTAGTCATGCGGCTCAATAAAGACTACGGCATTCGCTTTGTTGCTTCAAGCTCGAGTCGAGACAAAGCGTGGGAAAAGAGCGAGACTGACAAGGCGAGACGAACAAGTAAGTGAATTCAACCACAACAAAGACAGGATTTCCGTGGCGTTCAACGAAATGGGAACGATGGATCAATCAAGTACTGCTGATGAATTTGGATCTAGGATGCTCTACTGACGACACGTAAACGCGCTATAACTCATTATGCACAACACTTCGTTCCTGATTAACAGTGGTGACCTCCTGCTCTGACGATCTGGAAGAATGATAGCTTTCCACATTCTCCGTCTCGATACTCACTTCGAACAGGCCACTGCCCACCAGTCCACTTCCTGCAACATGTGCAACTTCCAGTTCGAACCATGCATCGGTACGGGGTACATCCCCAATGCCCAACTCTGCTCTAAATGTGGCGTTCCCGTCCAACCCAATGTCGAGTTCCTTAACCACGGCATTTCTGCGAACGTGTCTCACGCATACATGGAGCGAGAGCTTTGGGGTAATCGGTGAGACGGAAACAATGGCGTTGTCAAGCTCCGATGCATCGAAGGAAAACCGCCGCGGCTCAGACTCTGGGGTCACGTAGTCGCTGATTGAGATTCCAGCGGGCAAGAGAGTGGCAGTGTCTCTGGCGTTGTCATATTGAGTCAAGCCGCGCGAGACAACGTGGCTGAGGAAACTAGGCACCGCTTCCTCGTTGTGGAGGATACTGTACGTTCCGCCCGTGCGCAGTACACCAGTGATGAGGTCTTCCTCCCTGGCCTTGCTGAGTGCTGCATCTTCATCACTCTCCTCAGGAACGTCCGACGGTGAACGAGGGGGTGGCATAAGGCCCAGATGCACTCGAATGCCCTCGTCACCTGCGTGCCACACATGGGCGATCTGTTCTTCGAGATACAGACTTCGCGTCTTAGTCAGTGCTATAATGGCGGTCTTGTTGGTAGGGAACGTGGTCGCATTGTGACGAAGCGCTTTGAGTGCGACGCCCACATCGAGGCCTTCGTGCGGGTGCAGCTGCGTTACAAGATGACCTTGCTCATCCCCTTCCTCACTCCCCAGCTCGCCACTGGTGCCTCTACTCTTTGTGGAGTTTTGGGCAGTCAGCCCTTCGCCCGGCCCCTCATCATGGGCTGTGCCTTCGATTTCCTGCCGCAGCCACGCCTGGATGGGTATCTGCATCTCGGCAATTCTGCTCGTGTTCCTGAAGGCATCCTGTAGGATAGCGACTCTTCTCCCGTAACAGTCCTGTGTCGGATCGTCGCGGATCAGAGCGCAGATTATGATGTTACCCCTTTCTTTTCCGTACGTTCTCCTAATCTGCTCTCGGAAATAGCGCCACTGACGCCTGGAGTCCTTGATAGCTGCACTAACTGCCCGCTCGAAATTGCCAGGAACATCGCTGCGCGGCGTATTGGGGCCGGGCTTGGTAGTCTCGCCTGTGATCCAATCAATGACGCCGTTGTCTTTGTTGAGTGTGTGATGAGTAACGCGTCCGGTGCAATCGAGTGAACCGGGTTCCAGTGGATGTCCCGCTTTGCCTTCTGGACCATCTGTCATGATGCCGCCAAAGCACCCCGTAGACAGATCGCGGGGGACCTGGTCAGTGATATTATTCTCAGCGCGCAGATCCAGAAAGACAGGGCTCTTGTCGAACTTTAGGCCTGGCGGATTCGTCAAGCCATATGGTGGTCGAGCATCATCGGCCCAGTTGCTATGTGCGTAAAAGTCCTGGATTCCGTGCAGAGCTCGCCCAAACCCTTCTATGGCAGAACATTTCCCCCTTGAGAACCAATGCATCTGGAGCTCCGGAAAGGAAAAGCGGCAGTCGCTGCTGGAGATGTCAACCTCGGGTACGATGATACGTGCATCCTGGTCCACGATCTTGTCTGCGGCATCCACGCCTTCGAGAAACCTCAAACGCAGGTGATTTGTGCAGGTCTGCAGTTGCTCTGTTGCTTCCTCGCGGGTGCGTGGATATGGCGCGTCCATCCCGTAGGCCTCTGTATCGAAGAAGTCGGCATTGTCACAGTGAGCTTCTGGGCCTTCTGGAGTAGGGTCAAGCATATCAGGAGCCCCGACTGCTCCGTTCGTTCCCCATCCTACGTGGCCGTCCGGTCCTGATCTCCCAGCTAGTTGGTGAAGGCTCAGCTCCTCGAAGCACCTGCCATCCGAGATTGTGACTCCAGGCGGACAAGCGAACGCCGCCCTCGTGATGCGTTCGTGCTCGCAATGCTGACCCACAACCTCGGGCTCGTTTATGGTACCGAATCCTAGGATAGGAGCAATCCACGCTGCGCACGTCCAGAGGAGGGGCCCGCGTCGTCTTTTCATTTTCGTATCGATAGCTACCCGCGATAGAAACAGCCTCAAGGTCTCGGAATTTGTCGAAATTCGATCTTGCAAGCCGGGGACTATTGACCTTACTTCACGGAAGCATCGGTGTATTTAGATGTCGTTGCACTTGTGGTGTGAGTCTGCAAAATCCGACCAACCTGACGAAAAGATGGTGTCACAAGTCCCCGCGCCACGTTTTGTGGCTGGTGCGTGCGTGACACGTCGTTGCTTATCGTCAGACCTTCCAAGCTGGTCATGCATTTTGAGCATATGGTCACTCGCACCATGGCTCGTCTCGTGCGTTATCTATGCTTTTCTGTACTGTGGGAAAAGATTCTGCTTGGACTACCGCCAGGCGACTTTCCCTTGTGGTTTTAGTCTACCTCTGCAGCGACCCTGCGCATTCATGCAACCTAAAGTGCCAGCCTACGCGCTATCCCACCAGGCTAAAATACTCAGCAATACAGAGAGTCTGGAGTGAAATGTCCCGAGCTGTTTGTGGAACTCGCATGCAGATATGATTCCTCCAATCACTACCAGCGCTAAAATGTGTAGCTCAGTGATCGGCCGTTTGCCCGAGGATGTAGGACGGCAATATAAAATGGATCCGAGGAGAGCAGCCTGCTTAAACCTCTTGAAACTTTCAAGGTACTGAGTGGTACTTTCGCACCGTGTTTACCAAAACCCTGGCCCTGGAATGCTGGCATCGATCATAAAAATGAAGATTCCCATCTCTCTACTGAGCATAGTGTCTGCTGCAACCTGCGCCGCAGTGATGGGTGAACAGAGCCAAAATTCCCCGATAGTGGGACGTCAGCCGTATGCAACCCCTCATTAGACCCGAACCCTATTTGACCATGCTCTAGGGGGAACAGCAGTATCTTGACTTACCACCCAGCGCCCAAGTCTAATGGCATCGGTGTTCTGGTTCTCCCCGGAGGTGGCTACAGTTATACTTCGATGGACAAAGAGGGATATCAACCGGCCGCCTGGTTGAACGAGCGCAATTACGATGCGTGGATTCTCGACTATGCCACCGCCAACAACTCCGCAACCCCTCTCTACCCCAAACCACAGGACCAAGCTTTAGAAGCAGTTAAACAAATCCGAGCAAATTACCCCGTCACGAAGTTGGGTATTTGGGGGTTCTCAGCTGGTGGTCACCTGGCAGCGACGACTGTTACGAACACCTCCGCAGATCTCGACTTTGGAATCCTCGCGTATCCTGTCATCACCCTGGATCCAAAGTACACGCACAAGGGATCCCGAACAAACCTTGTCGGAGCCAATCCCTCCGCTGAGCTTCAGTTTGAGTTGTCGGCTGAGAACCGCGTTTCCAACTCTACCCCGCCCGTCTTCTTGTTCCACACTGCCAACGACGGATCTGTTCCAATCCAGAACTCCCTCTTGTTTGCAAATGCCATGGCCAGCCATGCGAGGCCGTTCCAGACATTGATCCTGCCAAATGGAGGGCATGGGCTGGGGCTGGCACTAAGTGATCCTGTAAGGTCATGGACAAATGAGTTGGAGAGATTCTTGAAGTACTCTATTTGAGGAGATATTGGTATTAGGGAAGATATAAGAGGAATGGCACAAAGCCGAGAGCTAGTAGTCAAAAATGAAGTAACGATTGTTGCAATTTCTATGGATAAGCTTGAATGATCACACTTCGTTCTAACGTCTAGATCAGTTGAGGTCATCCTGGAGCAACTCATAGGTGTCAGACAATACGGATTAATTATGTCTGGATAGACCGTGTAACGTCACATATTGATTTAGCGTGCCTTCCTTTTACTTACTCTACCCCACACGGGCGCTTCCAGAACGCCTGAACAACCTAATTTCCACCTCGTCTCTTCCATTCACTCCGCCCATGACTCATGACAATCCGACTTTGTAAGGTCGCTCCAGTTTGGGAAGATCACTGATTCGTGGAGAAAAGAAGCCCCACAATCCGCCACACCCCTCATCAGCCACAATATACTACAACATCTGAAGCGTGCTAAACGGCGATCAGTACCCATAAATCTCAAAATGAGAAGAAATATTAGGGGTATAAAATAAAGATAGCGATGCCCAGAGTCTTGATCATCAGACAAGACTTCCTGATTGCTTAGAACGCCAATCAAAAATGAGATCCCAAGGTACACCCTCCTACCAAGATGCTTGAACATGAGAAGCTCATCTTGAGATAGTCTTGACTACCACTGCTTTGGCTGCAATCGCAGATCTTGCAGCCGCAGCCAGCAATGGCTCCTGTACAGTGTCTCAATTCGCCGACGTACCCGCCGCGGTAGCATCGTGTACTGCGATCACGCTTTCGAATATTGTGGTGCCAGGCAATAAGACACTCGATTTGACCAAGTTGAAGACTGGCGCGACGGTCACCTTCTCCGGAAAAACATCCTTCGAGTATTTCGATGGCAACATCGACCTCATCAAGGTTGCTGGAACGGATATTACCATCACGGCCGAACCAGACGCCATAATTGACGGCAACGGTCAAGCCTGGTGGGATGGCCTTGGTTCCAATGGCGGTGTCTCCAAGCCCAATCACTTCATAACTGTCAGCAAAGCGAACGGTGCCTCTGTGATCAAAGACCTCTACATCCAGAACTGGCCTGTACACTGCTTCTACATCTCCAACTCGAATGGTCTCAGCTTGCACAATATCACGCTGAACAACACCGCTGGTGATGCGCCCAACAGCCGTTCCAAAGGCCTTCCTGCGGCCCACAACAGCGATGGCTTCGACATCTCGACTTGCAACAATCTGACTCTGAGCGATTCTTGGGTGCGCAACCAGGACGACTGTGTCGCAGTGACATCGGGCGACAACATCACCGTAAGGAACATGTACTGCGATGGTGGACACGGTCTCTCTATCGGCAGCGTAGGCGGAAAGTCCAATAACAACGTTACCAACATCCTCTTCGAGAACAGCAAGGTGCTGAACAACGAGAATGCCGCGCGCATCAAGTCAAACTCTGGAACTACAGGCTACATCTCAGGTATAACCTACCGCAACATTGAGATTCAGAATATCACCACGTACGGCATTGATATCCAACAAGACTACTTGAACGGTGGGCCGACGGGCGAGCCCACCAACGGAGTCACCATCAGCAACATCACCATGGAGAATATCCATGGCACAGTGACGGGCAAGGCGAAGGGATACTATATCCTGTGTGGTGAGGGCTCGTGCTCCGACTTCACATTCAACAACATCAGCATCGCTGGAGGAAAAAACAGCAGCTGCAATTTCCACCCGGAAGGGGACTTTAAGTGCTAGCCAAGAACAGCAACGAGCAACGAATAGATTCTATGAATGCATCAGTCATGTTTCCATACAACCATGCTTTGTCCAGGCCCGCTCCAGTCGCGGTCGGGTCTGTCTTGAAGAAGAAGACTTCTAATTTTCTGCGCCATTCTTCTCCTCTTCGGTACCGTGAATTCTTCCCACCCGTATGACTCACTGCACTCAGCATTGGTGACCAGCACTGTTGTGCGTTCTGGACGAAGTCGCAGTTCTTGAAAGACCCGTACGATATCTGGAAGATACAGACATTCGTCTGGGGGAAACTCCAGTTCTTCGACGGTGTGCGTGTCCCAGCGAGACGTTCCCCAGAAGGAGCGGAGCACTAGATGTAGTCCGACAAGTGAGGTGAACTGCTGCATCGCCCCTGATCTCAACGCTCTTTCCCAGCCTCTTTCAAACTTGTCTTTGTCCGTAAGTGCGCGTCCGGCGAAGAAATCAATGCCGGGAGTGATCAAGCACAGCTGGCGAACGTGGCCTAGTCGGGAACCTGAGAAGTGAACAAAGTGCTGAAAGTCGCCGGATGTGAGGAAGGCAAAGGTGATGGTCTTCCACACGCAGTCCGAAGCCTCGTTCCACAGCTGCTTGCAAATCGGCGGTACTAAGTAATGGTGCGTCCTCGGTTTCGCTTGCTCGCAGTCGTGGAAACCAGGCGCTCCCAGATCAGAACGCATGTCCTCATGCCAGAAGTCGGCCTCCGGGACCTGCAGGCTCAATCTGTACGTTTCGTAGTCAGACTGTTTCTCCATGCAGGGGTCATAGGAAACGCCCCACTTCGAGGCATCTAGTCGGCGTCGCTGAGGCTGCCAATCGACTTTTCCTCGAAGAGCTCTGGGATGCACGGTGCGATGTCCGAAAGCCAGGTCCCATATCTGGTTCCTGAGCTCCGCCGGAAGCCTTAACAGGGTCGACTCCGTGCGGTTGCGATCAGTGCTTATATGATCAGTCGACAATCAAGGATAGGAGCACAGATCATACATGGAGTCACGTTCTGCGGGGGTTGAGTCTTCTGGATTGCTCCCACAGGGACCGGATGCATGATCCGGCTTCTCATCCGTGCTTTCGCAATGAGCAGATATAGGCTCTGTCTGTCGACTTCTCACAGGAGACTGGGATTCAACAAGTTCCCGTGAGAGATGACGTATATTCGCCGCATCTTCTGAGTTGTTTTCAGAGGATTGATCTGGATCACTTTGCATTGCGGTATTCGAACTTCTCACCCTTTGCTTACGAGCCGAATTTCCCTTGGCCCTTCTTCCTTTCGGGGGCATTATGTAGTGGATGAGATGTTTGTGAATGGATGGCATCTAGTACTCATGAGAAGTGCAAGACGCCAAGACGCTAATATCCATCCAACTTTTGCGTCACGTGACTTTCGCCTGCCAGGATTCTAGAGGGAGAATCAACACAAAGAACTGACTGGTGGCATTTCTGCTTCAAAAATCATTGGGAATGAACGGATTAACAAAATTTCCGGGTAGACTTTCCCAGCAGGGTAGCCGACCTCGGCCTGCAGCGGCCATGTCTCCAGACCCACCACCAACCACCACGTCACCATCGCTGAAACATGATACCGCCGAAACCTTCCTACCTTGATCTTCTAAAAGCTGTCGACAGGCATGTTGGATTCGTGAGTCACTGGGCAGACGACTGACCCGAGTAGTTTCCCCCATGTCGACATATCCAAAACACCCTATGAGGTAGAAGACGGCAATGCATTCTACCAGTTACTTCTTCCCAATGACCCTCGACCACATGGCTACATTCATCCGTCGTTCGTTCGGAAGCTCACGTGGACTCCTTCTTTTCAAGTGAGCCACAGCAATCCCCGAACAGTCCAGTTGCTTGACGACTCAAACGGAAATGATACCGCGGCAGCGTGCAGTCGCGCTTTCTATGCTGTGATAGAAAAGGCCGTTTCCGACAAAACATTCTCTTTTCTAACAACAATGCAATGGGAAGACTACAGGATCATGGGTGCCAGATATCCGACCGTGCAAATGCTGCGTAGTGCCGCGCGCTTGTTCGGTATAGCTTCTCGAGGTGCCCACATGACGGCATACGTGCGGACTGATGGGGAAATGAAAATATGGGTCGGGAGAAGAAGTGCGCATCTCATCACCTACCCTGGCATGCTGGACACGACCGTCGCAGGTGGTGTACGTGCAGAAGAGTCGCCATTTGAGTGCATTGTGCACGAGTCTGCAGAAGAAGCATCTTTACCGGCTGACTATGTTCGCGCAAACGCAAAGCCTTGTGGAGCGATCACCTACATCGCGAAAGGCAGTGCGGTGGATGCAGGTAATCCAAGCATGATGATACCTGTCGTCCTATACAACTTCGATATTGAGCTTCCTGAGCACATCGTACCGAAGCCGCAGGACGACGAGGTAGAGGCCTTCTATCTCTGGGATCTGGAGCAGATCAAGAAAGCGATGATCAACAAAGAGTTCAAAACGAACTGTGCAGCTGTGATGATCGATTTCTTTATCCGCCATGGCATTATCACGGACGAGAATGAGGAGGATTATTTAGAGATATTGACACGACTTCATCGTCCGCTACCGGTACCTACTTCCCCGTCGGCATCGTAAAACGATAACAGTCATGTGTTGGGTCTTCTGAGGTAAATCAATAGTTCCAGACAACAACAGTTCGATAAGACTTGGTCGACCTTGTACGGTCATGTTGATTTCATACAAATCATAGATTATGATAACGAAATACACCTTTGAGGCTTTTCATCGCTTTGCTGGCAGGTCCCACGAGTGAACTTCTTGAGTCTATTCACTTGAGTCGACTTCCTCGACTCGTCCGATAAAGACCGGCTTGGGGCAACGATTCAAATGCTTCCGCCCAATCTCGTTGAGTGTCAACGGACGAGATGATTTAATTCGAGGCTGGGTCCATATGCAATGCAAGATGGACCGCGATATGAGCTGGTTTCAACACGTCGTGCAACTCATCTCTACACCGAGCATATCCGCTTCTTACCGGCGCCGTTCGATCACAATATGATGAGGAAATCTTCGCTGATCTTCCAGAATCACCGCACAATTTGTCAGTGGTTCCCTGCATGAGTCTGGCCTGCCAACCTGCCATTGACAAATCATGCCACAGATTCCAAGCAGCGCGAAGAGCGGCAGATAAACTTTGACATGGCCTCCTGTCTGATCCTACCTCGGAACCTTATATTTCTTCCGCAGTGCTTCTCCCGGCCATCTACGGCTCTTACCGCTTCAGTTCAAACCCACATGCTCGGTCAGCTCCACACCACCACCAGCTCACCGTTTTTGATAGAAGTGACACAGCATACGATATGCAGTCCCCACAAAGAACACCCTCCCTGATCTTCGCCCTTCATCTCCCTCCGTTTTGCGAATTTCCACCAGTCCCCTGCTTCCCGCTGCACCCCGCAAGCAGCAACATGCACATCATACTCGCAGACACATCAGGTCCAAGCACCGTCGATGCGATGCCCGTGCGTGGCCACGTCGTCGGTATTATCTAGCCATCGAGTCTTGCGACAAAGTCCTGTTTCATGGGTTCCCTTGCGTGTTTGAGGTGCGTGCGTGCCTCAGGCCGGATTGGTATCAGGCCCAGTTTGAGATCCCGAGGCACGGATGAAGAAAGCTCCGAGTCTGATCGGGAAAGGCGGTCTGGAGCGGGCCTCGATGCAGTAGGACGAGCGTACGGAAGAGGACGAAAAGGCAGACGAATGGGGGGCCGAGTTGTACGAATGCGAGTGCCCGTATGATACCGCCAGCAAATCGGTCTGTCCACGGATCGCTGCGTTGCTACCGCAGCATGTAACTCATCTCCAGATACGGACATGGGTAGAAGTTTCGAACTATTTTCGATTTTGAATAGTGGTATGTGGTCTATCTACTTGGAGACATGAGGAAAAGGATATCGACCTACGTAATTCATAGCTTCATACGGTCGCACCGCCCAGCTCATCAGCGTGCGAGCCGAGAAACCGAAACTCTCAAACAGCAAAACAAGAAATGACACCGACCAAATTGATATCCCGGTGCCCGAGTGTGGCTGATCGCTGAAAACAATCGAAAATAAGTACGCTCGCTGCCATGCACAAAATCCAAACCGTGGCAGAAGACTACCCGATGCTGTGAAATCCATTCCGACCTTCTATCCAGAACGCCAAGCAAACAAGAGAGAATCGTTGCTTGGAAGTGAAGGAGATCGAATTGCACTCTGTATACGACTAAACAAACCAACCAGGAAAGAAAGCGCTGTTCGCCGTTCACGGCAACTTTGTCGAAACTAGATCATGCTCGCGATAGAGCTAAGTGCAGTTGTTCGCGGCACGCCGACCAGTTCTGGTTCGCTGACCTGGTGCGCTGGGTGGAACGTACTGCCAGGCTGTAACGGCGACGTGAAAAGGCCGACGATAGGCGTCTTGGGCTGGAAGTCGGCCGTTGGATGCATCGTCGTGGCAGAGGTCGGGGTCGGGTAGGCCGAAGCAGCTGTGTAAGGCGTAGCACTACTCAGCAGCGGAGTGGACGTGTGATTGGGGACAGGTGCTGATGTCGGAATGCCCAGGGCTTTCAGCGAGGACGTCGGGATCGGCGCGGAATGCCGGTGTGCAGCAGTATCTGTTTGCGACGACGCTTCCGCCTTGACCGGATAGCTCGAAGAGGTTGCCGAGGCCGAAGACACCGCACGAGCTCGCACTGCGTGGGTTTCACGACGTCTTTTAGGGCCGTCTTTGACCTTTGGGTGAGTGTGGCACTGTCAAAGTGTTAGTGTACGTGTCTGTGTAATGCTAACGCGCTTGCAGGGGGTCGCTTGCGGGACACGGATATGCAGGGAAATCTCGAAGCGTACCTTGTATGCATGCCTGAACCATGTTGTGCCTTTCTTCTTGCTACTGACCAGCGCGATCCATTCACCGCAACTCCCGCAGAGGCCTTCCCATACATCGAGGTTGCCCTCGGTGCGGCGAGTCTCCTGTGGCCCTTGGAATGCAGCACCCGTCGCTGCGCTCACTCCGTGCGTGAACGACTTGTCGTACCAAAAGGCGCTATTCTTAAGCACGAGCCAGCGCCCTGGCTTACACAGTCCGCACCAGCCCTCTCGCTTGTTGCCGTGTCCGCGTACCCAACGTGGGGTATACAAATCCCCGGCAAAACGCAGATCCTGCTCGTGTGGAATAAGATCAGGATCTGATGGGTTCATGTCCGATTCAGGCGGATCGCAGGCCTCCTCGTGGAGGGATGAATACAGATCCGGAGGATCAGAGAGATCAGCGAAATGGGAGGCGCAGCCGCCGTGACGGTCGGCGTTACTTTGTAGCAACCGGAACAGGCCTTGGGATGGAAGAGGCCGGGGGATTTCGAGCTGATAGGGTTGGTTCTGGGAGGAGAACAGAGTGGGGTTGCTTGACTGCAGGGGGTGCGGCTGAGAGTAGAGCACGTTCTGGGTAGGGATGCCGAAGTTTGGTACGGCGCTGGGAGGATAGGCGGGCATGGAATGGTGAGGGTTCAGCCGTGGTCCGTATGGCGCGTATCGATCTTGAACCTGGGAGAGGGGTCGGGCCGTAGGAGTAGATGTGGGCGCGTGACCGGTGGACCACCTCTTGAAGCGACTGCTCTCCAGGGTATAAGGCGAAGATCGAACGTTGTTGTGGGGTGCCGGGGATGCGCGGTTCCGGCTTCCACTGCGGACGACATTATCGTGCTGAGGGCGTCGCGGCGAGGCCAGCGGTGAGAGCAGGTTGGGTGTGGCCTCCAAGGTCGGCCATGCTTCACATTCGGAATATGCAACCGCCTCGGACGGTCCCATATCTTCGTAGTTTGACACTTCCGGAAGGACTCCGCCGGTGCTGGATATCGAGAAGGATGATTCGGAAAGACGACGCGAGGAGTTCGGGTTGAATGGGGGCATGTTGTCGGCTTCACGAGGATCCATCCCATGATACTGGCCGAGGTGAATGATCGGGGCGTTCTCGTCGTGACCCATAAACCCTTGGCTGAACTCTGACAGATCGGCATCCAAGGACGGGAACGAGTCCAGCTCCTCACATACTTTTTGACCCCAAGGACCTATTGACGTTAGAACAACCTTGACCTAGAGGACGGATGACTTACTGGTATCTATTACGCCCTGGAAGTAGTCTGTAGTTCCAAGGCTCTCGGGCGCACTGATCGGGGTCCGATAGGCAGCCGCGCTCAGTGCCGGTGAATGCGTTGTGGTGACGACTGGAGTGGTTATATACCGCGGTTGTTCCTCCCGTGTAGATGCAGCAGGACTCTTGTGCATGGGGTAGTAAGGGGAGTGGGTCTGTGAAACCGCCCATGTGGGTTGGGGTGGCGACGGTCTCGACAAGTGCTGGGCGGGAGGTTGCTGGTGTTGCTGGTGTTGGCGGAAGGTGTGCTGGTTCTGGTTTTGATTTTGATTTCGATGTTGATGTTGATGTTGATGTTGATGTTGATGTTGGTGTTGGTGTTGATGTTGAACTGGCATGGTGGCGTAGTTATACATGATTGGTGCCGAGCTGCTCGTGTGGTGGTTCGCAGGATATGATGTATTAGGTGACGGTCGGTATCTTTATAAGTGATCAGCCCGCGCCCCGACCAAGTGTAGTGGCAGATCTTACTGCTGGACCGCATTAAATTCCATCTTCAACCGCCTCCTCTATATGAATAGGTCTGGGGAGTGGTGTTCTTTGGACTGGTATTGTTAGCCGCTCGAATAGGCAGTATATCCTTGGACCCGGAGCGACAGCGTGCACTGGACGGCGTACGGCGTGGGGTAGCTCGAGTGACGCAAGGGAGCACAGAAACGCACGAGGGACGTACTATTTTGTCAAGGCGAACGAGTGTATGTCTTATCAAAAAGAATGTACCTAGTCGATAGCGCCGTGTGACTATGAAGGATGGTGTGGCGAGAAGAAAGTATTGCAAGCCGATCAAATGAGTGTACGGAGAACAATGTCTCCCTCGCTGCCAGCGCGGTGAGGAGCCCGCTCCAATGGAAAGAATGAAAGGTAAAAATAGGGCGCAGTTCCGAAAGAGTGACGAGGCCAAAGTAAGAAGAACCGCAGCTCGAGGGCATATGGGTATATAATGAGAGGCGGGTTGTAGGGTTTCCGGGGGTGATGGGACAGGATAGACATGGGCACAGCGGGCGCAGAGGAACCACATTAGGGCAGCGAGTTTGAGAAGGGCATCGGGAGGCGCCTTGGCCGCCAGAGATCTGGAACGACGCCAGCCTGGAAAGCAGTCGTTCGTCCCAAAAGGTATTTCGCACGGTGGACCAGGTGGGTGTAGGGCTATCGGGGATTAGCGCTCATGCCACGGGACGGCCTGGGACGGGCGGCCAGGGTGTCGAAGGCTGCATCTGGAGGGCGAGCAGTGTGAGTATCTGGCACACTGAGGCAGCGCGGCCATGGTCGAGCAGCGCGAGCCAATCCGAGGGCTGCTGGGGGCACGGCAGCCGGGATGCGTCCTGTCCATTTGCGAACTTGAGACCTGCTCATGTTCGGGGTAGCCCCCGTTCGCTGCGGCGTCTCGGCGACGAGTGCTCGCTGGGGGTGCTTCGATTGAAGGTGCTGAGGGTCGCGTACAAGTGGAAGGATCCTAGTCGTCGCAGGTGCGAGTATATGAGACGCATCCTGAAACGAGGAGCTCGCCGCGCCCGCCCACGGTTTGGCCGCACCGCGCTACGCCGCCAACGCGCCCCCATTGGAAGGATAATTTACGTGCAACTGGCGAGTCGTCCCCGGTGGCAGTGAATAGAGGCGTTCGTTCGTGCGTTCGCGAAGCACCGGGGGCGTTCCTGCCTGCAAGAAACACTACGGGTTAGCCCACCACTGCGCGCTAGCCCTGTGTGGCCCAACGCCCTCGACTCTGAGCCACCGTGTGTCAGAGCCTCGTTGTCTCCTCCACCAGCGCGCCGCCGACTTGGTGACGGGCTGACGGGGACGAGGCCGAGCCGGCCGTCCGCACTACCGCTTGCTGTCAAAACATGGAGCCACCTCTCCCCAAAACTACTCGCCAGATGGTGCAACGCAGCCGTCCTGACGTCTAACGGCTCCACGACACCACCTGAGGTCCCGAGCATCGTGAAATCCCCACCACGTGAGTACCTCCAGCCGTCCGTTTCATCCTCCTCGCAGCCAGCCGCTCGAGTCTCCAGCCGCTTTGCAGCGGTTTGCAAACCGTCTGCCGTGCGTCTGTGTGCACATGGACGGCATCGGCCATGTTTGGCACCCAACAATATCGCGTCATAAAAGCGGATCCTGGCAGTTGATCCGTGTTTCTGCTATCATCATGGGCGTGTGATATCTACTGCTTGCCGTGCGTGAACCTCGACATCTATTTGTCACTGGGCACGGCGTGGCGGCTGGGACACTCACAGCCCAGCAGCCCTCCCTCTGACCTCTAGCATGATGGCCTCGAAGAGACTCAGTGGG
Organism: Pseudopithomyces chartarum; assembly: GCA_033220655.1. Lineage (NCBI taxonomy): Eukaryota > Fungi > Ascomycota > Dothideomycetes > Pleosporales > Didymosphaeriaceae > Pseudopithomyces > Pseudopithomyces chartarum. Next base: position 680,981 of record WVTA01000018.1, on the reverse strand, counting down.
CAATCTTACTGGATCAACAGCCACCATTATGCCTGTGGTCTGCGGTTCTGACTCCCGGCATGGCCGATACAGACGTACAAGAGATAGTCCTTGCCGTACCTCACCCTGGATGCTGAGGGGTCAAGAATGCAATCAATCAATTGGTATGCCCTCGTCTGCATGGCTTGCGTATCACCATGGGCCCCCGGGAAGCAGCACGGTCCGTGTGCAGTTCCTTCGCAGCGTTGTGGCTGAGGATGGCCATTCTAGAAGGAGGGGGCCGATTGCTCACCCAGATCCCTTACTTCCTGATGCAGGCCTCTTCTAACGCGGACTAGGCAGACCATGTTCACGGCACGACATCTGTACTCTTTTCCACAACCCCACGTGTATTGTTGCACGGTGTGTCTGCACTGCCATCCGCTTGGGGAAAGGCGACAGGAGTTGCTCTCTATCGATATCTCGGTTGAGAAGGCGTTCATTCCCCGGATTGCCAGTATAGGGAGATGCTAAACAAATGCGCGGCTGACCAGCAGGCACTGGACTGGAGAGTGCCTGAGAAACCGTACCACCAACATGTCGTCTGGACCGCTCTTGGCGAATGTCGGTGATCCCCGTAGACGAAGAGTCTCCTGGACCATATTGGCGACCAGATCGTGTAAGACACGGCTGGGTAGGCCCCAAAGCACAGAAAGGCGAGGTCTCCCTAAACAACAATCTTTCCGCACGCTGGCGGATCGCCCCGTGGGGAAGCAATCGACTTGACAGGTCGTACAGGAACGGTCGAAGGAACGATAGACAGTGTTCGAGCTCAAGATGAGTAAGGTCCAGGCTTGAACACGAGGCGACAGGATGCATGAGCCTGCTGAGCACCCTACCAGTCCTTGACCGGCGACTTTCGACTACAGCAAGATATCAACATCCCAACGCCAACAGGCTCACTCAGCCCTAAGCTTCATCTTCAGCGTGATGCCCGCACGGTGCTTTTGTTCTACGCCACCCAGTGACCTCTATCGATAAGATCCGTCTCCACTCGCCTTGTGAAGCCTTAATTCACGGCCACTATACCTACTATAGCATTCGTGCCCAATCCAGATAGTTGGGCGTTGCTTTCTCAGGCCTCCAATTTCCCAGCGAGCCTCACAGACCACGTCCCGACAGCCGTCCTCCTCCAAAGTGGGTCGTATCGTTGCGGTGGATCCTCACATCACGAAGTTCTGCCGACCGGCTACCCATGCTTCATGATGTCGGACCATGTGCGGCCCCACTCTATCGACGTGCGCGTGCGACCGACGACACCGAGGTCCACGATCGAGAGGACCTGAAGCCTGGGCACAACCTGAGTAGTGACAGAGTGTCGGAAGTGCCCAGCTGAATCGTGACTTTCGTCTTGGCTTCCATCGGCCCTTTGTTACGAACCAGAGACGTCTCAGCTGTTTTCGACGGATGACGAGGCTTCTCGAGTGTGTCCAACGCCGTGTAACATGTTGTCTAGCTCGAAACATCCGTTTCAAAGCTGAGGTTCAGTTATAAGATGTGCACGTATGAATGGACGGTAGGATTTCAAACAAACGAAACTTGTATTCAAGACCAGGTGGTATCATATCCCGAGCAGTTTCCCATGCTAATTATCACTTCTCCCACGCCGTGACGCCGTCATAAAATCATCTTGCCAGCTCTCCCGATTAATTACTTCTTTCCCACCAGGACATCGCACCCGCCATTGAGTGTCTTGAACACCATAGTGCTCCCACCATTTCCTTTCTTCGCTTCCACACGGTTCATTCCCGGCCGCTCGTCCTGTCGAATAAGCTCCAGATCCTTGCCTTGCAGATGCAGTACACCCGTCACGCTCTGCCCCTCTAGATGGCCCTCCCACTCTTGCGGGTAATTGAGCTTCAATTGACCCGAAATGCTTGTGTGTGTGGAGACCATTTTGCTGATAGCAACCCCAGCGGTCTTGTATGGTGCACGCACTATGATGTCGCTCTCTCCGTCGGTGGTCTTTGTGCTGAGGATGGTGCTGGATTCTCCAGAGCCGTAGGGGAGTAGATCCACGTTGATGGAACCAGCGACTGAAGTCATCTCTGTCCTGGAGCCGTGGATAAAGGTTCCGTCTATGGAGCCAGCGGTGCTGTTGATGCTGACGATGTAGTCGCGTTCCGGGATGTTCTTGCGCTCTGTATCAACACGGATGCTGCCTGACATGGTGTTGGCGAGGAACCTAGCAGCATTTGGCCCATCTTTGGCCTTCTCCTTGGGATCGACGTTGATGTTCACCGAGCCAGACTTCGTGACCACAGAAAGCAGATCGAGCAGCGCGTACTTTCCGCTGATCGAGCCGGATATGGTTTCCAGGCGCGTCTCGCGGGAGGAGAATGAGCTTGCATCCAGAGTTCCGGTTGTAAGTGTGATGGACGTGCTGTTGGTGACCTCGAAGTTGACGCCCTGGTGAATCTGCATTCCGAGGTGGATGGAGCGAATATTTAAATTCTCCAATTTTGCACCAGCAGCCATGTACAGGACAACGGAAATGCCCAAGCACGCGTCGCCTGAGTGGATGCCGTCAAAACCGTCTGGAAAAGAAGGGTCGCCAATGGTCAGCCCGTCAGCCGTGTACGAATACTTGATGCTATCCACGTTCACGGTGTTGGTCACGGCGTACGACAGCTTCGCCTCGATGGTGCCCGCAGCTTGCTCCGGCGGTGCTTGGGCAACGTGGATCCAGCCTGAGACGCGCTTGTAGGGACCGTCCAGCTGGTGCACCGCTTCTTCAATGTTGAGCTGAGAGGGCTTTCCAAACATCATCTCCTCGTTTTTGATGTTGTAGTTATTCTTCCCGCATGCAGTTGGCCATCGTATCGGAAAGTTTTGCTTGCCTTTTGTCGGCTTCGATGGTCTTGATGGTAAGGGTGTGCTGGATTTCACAGGCTCTGCGGGAACGGGCGTTACCACTGCAGACTTTGCAATCGTCAGTGCTTGTTCGTCAATGCTCACTGCAGTTCAAGCCTACCTTGTTGTCCCTGTGGGTCAGGGCTGCGATGACAGTAGCAAATATGATGATGGCTAAGAGCGCCGCCAGTCCGACGATCGTCCTTTTTCTCGAAAAGTATTCTTTAAAGGTCCGCCGTCGGTATTGACCATCTTTGTGACCCTCTTCCCTCAGCGGCGTCAATACGGGCCGTTCTTCATCCAGCAGGCCCACGGCTTCTCCTCTCCATCCCATGGGCGTGGTCGCCTCCAGATAGCTCGGCGGAGCATCTTGCCCTACGAATGTCTCTAGCAAGGGCGTCGCCTCTTCCCGGTAGATCGGACTGCTTCTGCTGATCTCAACTCTGGGTTTCTTCGCGGCCGCATTTGCCGCTTCTGTGTTGATGTACATTACGTCGTTCGGCACCCTGTCACTACCCCTTACGCTCCCGTAAGTTGTGCCGGTCTGCGATCGAAAATAGCCGTCCGTAGGGCTGGAAAGCGGATCAGTGATTGTTGAGTAAAAGGACGCCGCGTCGGAATTAGTTCTGGGACGATTGTGTGGACGTGAAGAGGTCATGATGGGCGGGTCAATTAAGTATTATGGGCACGCTTGATCTTCGCCGTCTGGGGGAGCTTGAGATCTTGGCTGAAGGGGATGTCACATTTGTTTCGGGGGGTGGAAACACGGAGGGTTTGAGGTGGAGCTTGGCCGCGAGTCGCTCCGCATCACGAACATGATGGATTTTAACATCATGGCAGTCGGAATACTATCGGAATGCTCGTAAGCAGATGAATTGCATGGAAGATGCAGAGGGTACGCGTCGCTGCAGGTCGACACAAGGCAACAGGCGGATGTGGCAGCACGATTGGTCGTGGAATGCAGAGTGGTGGCGTGCCTCAGGCTGTTCTGGCGAGGCGCGTCAGCCCGCTAGGCGCGTTGGGAAGGTCCCCATGCGATCAGTGCGTGGCAACGATACCGACAACACCTGTGACGGGTGTATGATCGACGAGCAAATCAACAGTTGGTACCTATTCCGTCCATTCGTGGGAAGGTTTCCTCTAGGACGACCGATATGGTTTTTAGGGTTCTCTCAGCACCACCTATTCCTGGGCAGTCGCTTGTGATTGGGACCACAGAAGCTGGGAGAGCAGCAGCAGCACCGAGCTACTGTCGAAGGGCACCAAGCTATATGTTCCGAAGTTGGATGCAACGAACACCATCCGAACCATCTTCCGTCCGATCTGACGAACACGTGGTTCTGGGGAATCGAGTGTGAGATCATGGACCCAACGAGGTGGTCGGGTTCTACCGATGTAAACCTTGAACAGTGGCCGCTCAACCGTCAAACCGCTTTGAACAATGCTCATTAAGCAAGTCCAGTCTTGGATGTGGTTGGAATATTGGGCGAATCGTCGTCTTCGTAGATCCAGGTCAGTAGACTAGCTGCATGTGATCGTGAAGCCGACGTAGGCTCTCACCTTTGGGCAGGGTATCGTGTTATATCGCCATACCACTTGGAATTTGCAGACATGCGAGATGATGCCATGGTCTCTTAATCTCGTCGGCTACCATCTACGCGGAGATGTCTATTGGTATACTGCTTGTCAGCTTGCTCAAGTCACGCCATTGCTCTGGTATAGAGACACAGAATTATGGTGTTGAACTTCGCTAGAAGCATCTTGCCAGAATATTGACCCTTTCGGTTTATGTCTGTTGCGGTCTTGCTGCTTTTCAGTCATAGAGACGTTTGCCCTTCGACAACTACCTCGTACCAAGAGAGAACGAGTAAAGCGTGACGTGCTTTATCAGCAGTGAGTTGGCAGGACTAGGATGCCTTCAAAAATTTAAGCTTTGACGTAGCGAAAGTTACCGCATCGACCAAAAGATCTAAACCAGGCAGCATTCATGGTTGGCATGGGCTATAGCAAATGACCAACGTAAGTAAAGTGGAGAGAGAAAACCTGGAGTTGAACAGAGGTGAGAACTTGGTGAGAGGAGTGGCGCTGACCAATGAATAACAACCGCAGGATGGAGTTCGTCTTGAATGATGGCATGGGACGAATACTGTGGTAGACGCCATCTGATAGCGCCGGAACGTTGTACCAGCACCAGGGTTTCCGTCGTCACGCTAGATGGACGTCATTGTTAAAATAATCACCGGCTATCGCGCTGTATCAATTTAGCATACGGGTGGGAGCAGGTCCACAACTCGCCACGAAGTTTTTCCAGAGTCCCCCGGACATAGGCGCGGCATCCAGCATGTAGGGCCCATTTCTCTTCAAAACCGTCACGTCCTATGACCCGCCGGTAAGTGATACGTCGGAGATCACCGAGAGGCCTGAACGACTAATTCACAAATAACACCGAGTCCCGGGTACCATGCCCTAAGACCGGCCCACTTAGTGTCGTGGTGTTGGGTTCTGGACCAAAACTCTCGAAAAGGAGCCGAGGTCTTCGGTACAAGATCGCGACCACGGTGGTACTTGCAAACACTGGCTTCGGTGTTTTCTCTAGTAGTCGATTATTTTTTCCTGGTCTTGTTTTGGGCCAGCGAGCAGAGTTTGTCTGAATTTTGTGTCCGAGACGGCATCAACTCCCTTTGGGAATACAGTACAGTGTTATTGGACCCTCAGTGGCAGATCTTCACAAATCCGACAGCCACATGCTTGTTCGGGGCGCGGGGGAATTCAAAATTGGTCAAGGAACATGAGCAAACGCGCAGGTGGGTCTCGCCGCAGCTCCCGCCGCAGTGCAGGCGACGCTAATGCTGTTCGGACCATGTGGGTGTCGCGCGATACCATGGTAGTCGTTGTCGTCGGATAAGCGTTCGGTATGTTGTGCAGCTGTAGTATCACCAACCGTCGCCTTCCGATGACCACGACTGCATTCATCGACGAGATGGGGCACTCCTACACGAGGTCAGACCGATGAGGCATACAGCTTGGATATTCTCCCGCTAGGATGAATACACGTCGACAGTAGCTCCAGCGCCTAGAGAGCATTCACCAAAAGCCCCGCATGCGGTAAGGGATTGATAAGCCCACGAGTGGAGCTGTGTAGAACGAGGCTTGGGTGTCGGAACGTGTACTAGTGTTAGGTGAGTGGGGAACTGTGGGGTCGAAGTCACGACAGATGGACGATGGAGTGAGAGCGCGGAGAGATGCCGCTGATATTGATTATAACGCGTGACAGGCAGAACGGAAATGGTGACGAGCCCATGGGTCGCCGGGAATACGATACCTACGCCGGAAATGCACATTTGACGCAAAGAGATTCGTAAGGCGTTAGCAGACTCGATCAGCCCTTGAGCATGTCGTCGTCCACCTCCCAGTCTTTCCACGAAGGCTGGTCAAAGCCATTGGGCCGGGTGCTTCGAAGAAAGCCATTCCAAGTGCCTTCGATTTGGACGACTGGCTTGATCGTCCGGACAGTGGCATTGAAGCCCCGGCTGAAGCATTCCTGCATGTGCTTCTCGTCGAAGAGCTCGGGGTGTGTCCTCCTCATTGTCTTCAGGGCACGCTTCCCGACCTCGTCCACAGAATCGTGGTGGCGCAGCTGAAAGAATTCGCTATCATGCTGCTTCCTCAGCTGCATCATCATGGCGTCGTCGTATAGTCCCAACTGGAGCAGGTATATGTCGTATTGGCAGAGGGATGTGGTGCCAAGATAGCTTCCGCCGTATCTCGCTCGTCTGTAGAGACCGGTCAAGGCTGCGATCGTCCCCATGCACCCAGTGCCATAGTCGCTCATGGGGAAGGGCGGTACGACAGGCTCGTTGAGGCCCATGGCGAGACCTTGGGCCCAAGCGACGCCTGTCACGCAGTCTGCAATCTGCTGCCAACCGGGCCGCGACGACCAGGGTCCAACGTGGCCGAAACAATTCTCAGCCACATACACGATGCCACGTTTGCGGTCCTTGGTGAGCTGCATGATTTGCTGAGGGCCGTATCCGAGACGCTTTAGACTGCCTGGGCGGTATCCGTCAAGCACCACATCGGCCGATTGCAACAGCTCCTCGAATACCTTGCGGTCGTTGGGATCGCGCAGGTTCAGTTCGGCCGCGTGTTTACCCAAGTTGCCGTCTACTTGGAAGAACGGGACATCGGACAGATTGGGCGAGGTGATTTTGATGACTTCGGCCCCGTATTCAGCTAGGCCGCGCCCCATGGCGGGGCCTGCAATTATCCGGCAAAGCTCGAGGACTCGAATGCCGGCCAGAATTTGAGGCTTCGGTGCTGCGGACGAAGCAAAGGGGAATGGAGCGGGAGGCGTATCAGTTTCGAGCACATCCACTTTCCACGGGGGCTCATGCAGCATGGTTTGCCCGTGCTCGGTCCTCTGGAAATCTTCCCACTTCAAGCAAGTCACGCCTGGGGAGAGTAAGTCGGTGAGATGGTATAGGAGTTGCGCACAGGATACCTACCCGCCTGTTTGATTCTCCAGTTCATTTCTTCGAGTTCGTCCACGGTGTAGCGCTTCACGTGGTCTTCGATGACTTTGATGCACTCGTGGTAGTCGGTGAGATCGGGGCGGTGGCCGTCCAAACCGACCATGTTCAGTGCTTTGGTCGCTTCCAGGGAGCCATGGAGATGGAAGTATTCTCCGGGATTTTTTGTCGCGTACAGATTTGCAGACAGCCTACGGTACTGAATCGACTGTGCCTGAAGGAGGTCGGTGTCTGGGCAGATTAGTCTCGATGGATTGCGGGGAATGATAGGTGAGCGGGTTACCTTTGAGGTACTTCTTCACTTTCGGATTCGCCTTGTCAAGGCCGTCGACAGTGGCAAGATAGGTCGAGAAGAGAAAAGCCGAAGCTCGCTCGAGGTCAACATCAATCTGACGGTGGTGCACGGGGGTATTTGCGAGGTCTGCTATCGACGCAGCCAGGCCAGCCTCGACGGCCTTGAGAGCGGATATGGCCTCTGTCTGCTTGAGCGGGCTGGGGAAGTAGGGGCTGCCTGTGTTGGCGGTGGAGAAGTGCGTGCGGGCGACATGAGGCAGGCACTCTGGAGGCAGTTGGGCGCTGACCCGGTCCAGGAGGTGCTTCAGGGCGGCCTGGGTGCCGTCGAGCAGCGTGTTGGCAGTGCCATTGGCAGTACTGGAGGTGGTCGTCCGGCTGGGGTAGGTGAAGGTTCCATTGGCGTAGCCGTTGATAGTACCAAGAAAGGGGGTCATGGTGAGAGACTATGGGCCTACGAACCTATCTACGAGCCCGGACTGGCAGTGACAGTGGCAGTGGCAGACGACGGCGGGCACGGCCGGCCTCATGTACGCCGTGGTGCTTCGGCAGGCTGTTGCGGCGTCCTCGGTGCTAACGGGCGGCATTGCTTCACATTGCTGCTCGGAGGATTGCGGCATGAGGCTAAGCACAAGGGCAAGGGCAAGGGCAAGGGCAAGGGCAAGGGCAAGGGCAGTCCGTGGCGGATGCACTCAAGCGTCGTAGGGCTGGCCTGCATGGTGAATGTGGGAGGCCATGGTGATGTGCGGCCGGCCATGCACATTCGCGTTGGTGGGGAGGGGTCGAGGAGGTCGAGGGGGTCGCCCCAGCGATCCATGCACGGGTCCTGGAAGCGCGCCGAAACTCAGAAGCATCTCTGCCTCTCTTGTCTGGGAAGAATGCGCGACCCAATCCAGGCGGTCCCAAGTCCAGCGTCGTGCCGCGCCGAATCGCGACCAAGCTGATCGCAGGCTGCATGCGTGCGGTTACGTCGTCTGCACACCGATCCCCCGCCCCATGTGCTTGCGGCCCGCTTGGGGGAAGCACAAGCACAACCTGCTGCTCGTCATCCGATAAACAACGGAACGCGCACTGCCTCCACAATCCTTGCCGGCTGAGTATCCGACGAGGGCCCTCTGAAGCTCCCAGAGAGCCTAATATCGTCTGCCACAAACGACGCCGGCATGACTCGGCCCAAAGTCCCTCCCGGTACGCCTCTCTCCACCGCAAATTCTGCCAGTCGGCCCATCTAATCTTTGCCGCCTCGGACAGAGCAACGACAGCGCACAGCCCAGGCCTGCGAGAGCTGCAAGCGACGTAAGCAGAAGGTCAGTCTCCCTCCGCGCCAGGGTCCCTGCCGAAGCGAACAGACAGTCGTCGGTCGTCGTCTGTCGTACAACCGCCAAAGAGGGACGCTCCGAGGCTCGCTCGTGCCACGGAAATTGACTTCCAGCGACGACACCATCGAGCCCACACCCTCCCCACTTGTCGGTGTCTCTTGGTCCCCAGCCTCGGGTGATCCTCACGGCGCCCTCCCCCAGCCAAGCTCTCACTGTACCAATGTGGCCGTGTGCCCGATGATGCCTCCCTGTTGTATCTCGGCGTTGAGTTTCTTTAGCATACCAATGGCGTCATTCTACTTTTTTTCTTTCACGTGTCGAATCCGCCACGTTCAAGTGCTGTTGTTGTTGAGACGACGCTGACCAAGTAACAAGTGCAACGGACTCTGCCCGTGCAATACCTGTGAAAAGGTAGTGGCATCCCTGCTGCTGGCACCGCCGTAATTGACCATTTGCAGAGAAAGTTCACTTGCATATACACTGAGCGTGATGCACCGTCACCGTCGACTAGCGAACGGCCGTCTAAGCGGCAAGCAGTCGATGGCCAGAGTCCTTCTGTAAACGATGTTTCTTCCGGTGGCACTCCCACCAGTAGCCGTCTCGATCCACGCCGTTCGCCAGTTGCCCCTACTCAGTCCACTTTGCATTCATCACCACTCCTCGTGCGGCCTGGCATTGCCCAGCAGGATCCCAGATCCACACCCAAGAGTGTAGGTGAAACTCCAGCGTACTCGAGGCAACGCAGTCTCGCTGACTATCGCCCCCACTCTCAGCCCATCAAGCCAGAGGAGAATGTCTTCAAGGTACCCGAGGAGCGACCTTCGGTTGAGCCCGCGGCCGGCTCAGTGCAGCAGCCAACGCCGTATGTCACCGCCCATCTTTGCTCTACTACGGACAGACCTTACTGACGTGTGGCCTGGTGCCTAGACAACTACCTGACGAGCCGCCATCCCTAGTATCACGTGGTTCGACCGTCCAAAGTGGACAGGAGGAAGAAGCTGTCGTGTACTCTCAGACGAGGATGCTACAAGATCCAACAGGCCGACTACGTATGGTTAGCCGTGCTCCCTTCTCCATCAGTGTTGACCAAACATAGTCTATGTCGGCGACTCGGCAACCCTTTCTTTCCTGCAGCTCCTGCGGATGATGGTTGAGAATGCTGCCGGACAGTCGCCCTTCACTAATGACCCTCGACGGCACAGGATTGTGGAAGGCCAATTTTCACTCCCCCCGGGCGTTCGGTGAGTCCATCTCTCTGTCTCCTTGCATATTCGCTTATTCATCTCAGGCATGCCAATATTCTCCCAGACCTGAGAACCGCCCGTGTGCTCGTCGATGCTTTCTTCATCAATACACATGGATTGTTGCAAATTTTTGAACGTCATCAGTTTTTAGAGAGACTGGAGAGCTGCTACTCTGACCCCCTATCCACGGAACCGTCTTGGCTATGCATACTGAACCTCGTATTTGCCATTGGTCTGACCATGGCAACTCCACTTTCCGGAGGCTCAGAAGCGCTTATTATTGACAAGCTCAGGAGCGAGCATCTGGACCGAGCTGAGGTCTTTTATCTAAATGCCAAGAGTTTGAACGATCCGATGACGGGATTTGAGGACCAGGATTTTTGGTCTATACAGGCGCTGTTGCTGATGTCTGTATACATGCTCGCCAAGTCGAAACGGAACACTGCATTTGCGCTGCTGGGGATGGCAACTCGGTCGGCACAAGCACTGGGCCTACATCGCGAGGAGACTTTGGTAATTTTTGGCTTGGAAGAGCAGAAAGCGCGAAAGAATCTGTGGCGATCGCTTTTCGTCATGGATCGCCTCCTAGCATGCTTGCTTGGACGACCAACTGCGATATCAGAGAGCGACTGCTCAGGGGATAGCCTCAGCCCTAGCGAAAAACAACCAGAGCCCTCAACACTCAAGGCGAACTTCGATGAGACTGGTACATTTGCGCTCGAAGCTGCTGTGCGGAGCTGCTCTGCTATTGGCTTGATACTGAAAAAGGTTTACCAGCAGCGGAAAATCAGCACACGACTTGCACAGGAGATAGCAGATATCTGCAAGACTTGGCCTCGGGCCTTGCCAAATGTACTGCATTGGCGGCAAGCACCGACGGTGAGTTCCATCGACCCTGGGCTGAATAATTTGATTCGAACAGGCCATTCTCTGGTCTTGTATCGTACTGACTCCTTGCAGGCAACTGCTAGCCAAGGCGTAGCAATCCTTCATGTAAATCTTCTCTACTGCCACTCAATCATCTTGCTCACGCGGCCGTTCTTCTTATACATCCTAAATATGGAAACGCAACGTCAAGTTGACCAAGCGTCGAGCGGAAACAGGGCACCACGACCGTATCTACGGATGGAGAAATTCAGCGAAGCGTGCGTGATCGCCTCTACGCACACGATATTGTTGGCGCAGAATGCTTTCGATGCCGGATACCTGTCACGACGAAACCCCGCCGTCATATATTTTCTCTTCGCTGCTGCACTGGTGGTCCTTGCGAACGAGTTCGCTGGTCTTTACCTGGTGGATTCGCCGGACTCCTGCATCACGAACTCGATCGCGATTATGAGCTACTGTGCGGAGAGCGACCCTCAGGCTAGCCGTCTGGTGTATATCCTCACCTCTTTCCGGGACGTGGTCGCGCAACAACGGATACGCCGAAGACAGAGCATGGAAGACAACCATAGTCTTCCTAGTATATCTTCGCAGCTGTATGGAGTACCCAACCAACAAACCACGCCGACTTCTGTTCAGGATGGCAATACGCCTGCACCGAGGGTCCAAATGCCTATCCACATCTACCCTGGGATGCAGACTTTGCCGCACAGCGACCCGTCGAGTGGCTTTCAACAGCGATCTGGGGCGCCTGATCTGTCTGTACATCTCACTCCGATACAAGTAGGTCAACACGAGCAATTGGCACGCCGTGAAGAGTCTACTAACCAACATCAGCAGGACCACCAACCACTCGCAGCTGGAGTCAATGCTTATTCGGTCGACGGACCGTCTAAAGGAGTGAACTTGTCGAATGTCCTGGATTTATCTGGACTCGATAACACGCGTGTACCCAGTCTTTATTCTGAGGAGAGTGGAGCTGACGAGCACATTGACTTTGATGCGCTTTGGGCATGGCCGAACAACACTCCTGCCGTCGGCACGCCGAGAGGCTCAGGTGACGCGACCAATGGAATGCCGATATCGACTCAGGGCGTCAGTGATAGCTCAGTACCTCTGTTCGGGGTCATCACGCAGGAGTCAGAGCAACAAGCGTAGTTTTGAGGGTGTCGTGATCGACGCTGGTTGTATGATATAGGGTATGAGCGATGGCGTTACATACTTGCCCCATGAGGGATACGTAGCGAGTTCGGGCTACTCTTAATAGTCTTGAGATTTTCGTACATATGGAGAGGACATTTGTTGTTTCTTCTGCCGCAATTGGGTGCGAATTCGGGAAGCTCTTCCAAGGTTGTTCGCGCCTCACATGGTCATGTGGTGAGGATGGCGAAAATCAGCATAGCGACGAATCGTATGATCGTTCCCGTCTTTCTTCTGTCACGCCTGAATCCTGTACCTAGCTCCTTTGCTCGCTTAAGTGATGTCTTCAATATTCGCGAATGATGTGGATGCCCCAGTGCTTCTCCAGACGCGCCCCTCTCGCGCGGATTGTGATCTGCTGGAAGCGATGCGCCTCCAGCCTTGGAACGTCCATGGTTCACAGAATTACAGCAAAGACGGACCGTCGTCTCCGCATTCACGGGCGAGCTTTGGATGTGGTTTGATGCGGTGTGCGCACGAGCGTTTCCCCAGACCAGGATATCAGCCTGTTTCGAGCCCGGAGTGACATCTCCGCACTCAAGCGAGACGAGAGCAGCTAGCCGGTACCCCACACGGGAGCATCAAGGGTCGGACTGATGATAGACCATCGCCCGGTGTATCTGGAGGGCTTCACCGTCGAGATGGCGTGTATGCCTCCGCTGCGCGCGCAGTCTCACGGGTCGATATTAATTGCCGTGGCAGAGGCATACAGCAGCCTCTAGCGGCCAACAAGAACCTCGAGGCGTTGTAGCTTTCCGAAGAAACATTCCCGGTCTACACATGCATATGCCCAGACTTCGAGATGAGGGAGGCATTCGCGGAAAAACTCCCACCACCTAGTGCACATCCTTTAGAGCCAAGGCTGGGCATCTCTACCCCGTAGGCGTCGCGATGTTGTCCCGAGATCATGGTAGCGTCTAGCATGTCACACTGGGGTATATAGACGACGCTGTACGCACCTCGATGGTAGACACTGGAGTCGGGACCGTCTTTGACAGTCCTTGGAATCAAACGGCAGACTCCCACCGCCACCATGGCTCCCGCTGTGATCGAAGAGGGTATCATCCAGAAGTTGATCAAGAATGACAAGGTGCGATGGTGGAACAAGCCCAACCTGCGGACGCTGTATCTGCTTCTCGTGCCGTTCTGTCTCTTCATCGAGTCGACTTCTGGCTTCGACTCGTCGATGATGAACGGTATGCAGGCATTGAACTACTGGCAAGAGTTCTTCAACCACCCAAAAGGCGCCATGCTGGGTCTACTCGTAGCGTGCTACAACGTCGGTGCAGTGTCGTCGATTCCGTTTGTGCCTATCATAACCGACCATGTCGGTAGGAGATGGAGTATTGTGTTCGGATCCGTCATTATGATCATCGGCGCAATCATGCAAGGATTAGCACGCAACAGTCAGTACTGTCTACTAGTTGGCGTTTCTAAACTAACAGCTGTAGTCGCCATGTTCATCTTTGCGCGAATCTTCCTCGGCCATGGCATCGTTTACGCCATCATCTCGGGCGCTGCCCTGCTCGGCGAACTCGGCCACCCGAAGGAGCGGCAATTTCTGGGGTCCATGTTCAATGCGTTCTTCGGCGTGGGCGCAGTCCTCGGCGCCGGCATCGTCGTCCGAACGATCGAGATCCAGAGCGACTGGTCGTGGCGTCTGCCCAGTATCCTGCAGTGTCTCCCATCGCTCATCCAGGTCGCGTTTGCATTCACGGTCCCTGAAAGTCCCCGTTGGCTCGTCTCCAAAGACCGCTCGGAAGAGGCGCTCCAGATCCTCATCAAGTACCACGCGGAGGGTGATGCGTCGGACGAGCTCCCCCATCTTGAACTCGCTGAGATCCGCAAGGCGCTGGAGATTGAAAACGAGTCCCGAAAGCGTGGGTGGGTCGAGCTGTTCCAGACGCAGGGTATGCGCAGGCGATCGCTCGTCTCGGGATTCCTGGGTCTTTTCGTCCAGTTCTCTGGTCAGTGGTGTCTGAACTTTTTGATGTGCATCTGCTAATGTCATTGTAGGTAACAGCTTGATCAGCCAGTACTTGGTGCCCATTTTGGGCATGATAGGTATCACCGATCGATGGCAGCAAGTCCGCTACAACGTCGGCAAGGAAGCATGGGGTCTCGTCATCGGACTTGTTCTAGCTGCGATCACACCGCGTTTCCCGCGTAGGCGCATGTATCTTCTGTGTGCGTCCTGTCTGTTGCTCGTGTACACGGGTTGGACCGTTGCCCAGGCCCGCAACAGGATCACAGGGTCGGTAGCCTCTGGATATGCTGTGCTGGTCTTCATCTTCCTCTACAGCCCGGCGTACTGTCTGGGATACAACGCCCTCACATATGTCTACATGGTTGAGATCTTCCCGTACTACGTGCGCACGAAGGGGCTGTCGTGGTTCCAGTTCTGGAGTCGCTCTGCGGCCATGTTCAGTAAGTCATACATGCATTCCCTGTTGACTGTTTATTAACAAAAATCAGGCAGCTTTGTCAACCCGATCGGTCTGACCGACATCGGCTGGAAGTACCTGCTGACGTACGTCTGCTGGCTGTGCTTCGAGGTCGTCTTCATCTACTTCTTCTTCCCGGAGACGTTTGGCAAGACGCTCGAGGAGCTGACATTTTTGTTCGACGACGAGCAGGAAGCCAAGCAGATCTTTGAGGCGTCAACAGAGAAGGTGTTGCAGGATCCAACTTCGGTTACGGAGATTCACGAGAGCCCAGAGAAGAAAGTGTAAGCGGTGGAAGTAAGCATGTAGAGTTCATAGAGCAGAGTCACGACAGGCAGCATCGTGGGGATTGGATAACGGAGTCATGTAGATAAGACGAGGCGTTGAGGTCGTAGAAACGAATCCGTATGTCGTTGCATGGAACTCGCGTAGTGGTGTATCGATTGTAGATAGTGGTATCGATTGGCTGTCGCTTAGCGCTGTCCCTTGCACCTTGCACCCTGCGCCACCCGTTCGCCGGCAAAATATGTGCCCCGCTGGTGTGCGCCATCATCGTCACACAACAAGCCTGGTCATCATCCTACATCGCCCCGCCCCGTCTCGCGCCTCGTACTTCGCATAGTACACGCCGCCATGGTATCGACGCGCTCTCATCCCGCTGCCTTCCCGCCGCCAGAGGCCTCGCCCACAAAGCCTTCGCCGCGCAAGTCGCGCACCTCGACCCCCGACCGTGCCGCTCCGGTCGGTGTGGAAAGGAGCCTCAGGGAGCGTGCCGTAGAGAACAGCGTCGCAGCGGGCGGTGAAGCATGGTCCCACACGGCGAGCAATCTGACCATCGCCTGGATTGCCGTGAGCCTACCGCTGGTGATTTGTACGTCCAATTTCACTTTCAGGGGTACCGCGTGTTGATGATGTACGATAGGGGACTCGCTGTATATTCTTCTGCGCCCGCACACTATGGCTGGTGGCGCGCTCCAGTGGCCCATCTGGAAGCCCTATGAGATCTATGCCTCCATTGACCATGTGTATGGGTGGCCTGGGTGGGACAACAACGACGGCTTTGGCGGGGGGCAGGGCGCAATGAACGTTATTGAGGTTGTGCTGTACGGCCTGTATATGATGATTGTATATAACCACGGCGTCCAAGCGGAAGGAGGGAGTGGCATTCAGATCGGACACGGCGTCAAGGGGTGGATGTCAGGGGGCGTGAAGGTTAGGGGACGAGCAGGAAATAAGGCCGTAATGCTTGGTTTCGTGGCGAGTATCATGACGCTCAGCAAGACGGTCCTATATTGTGAGTGATGCACCATCTTCTCGCGACGAGACGCTGACTAGGCAGACCTTGTGGAGTACTTTGCTGGTTTCAAAAACACAGCACACAATGATTGGATCACATTGGCGTTGTTTTACGGGGTTATGAAGTATGTTTCAAACACTACACATTATCCTATTACTATTCCAAACACACAACTGACTCCTCTCAGCGGCCTTTGGGTCATTTTCCCCGCCTACATGTCTATCACCTTTGGATCCGACATTTTCGCTGCGTTGGAGGCTGCTACCAAATCCGAGGCCAAGAAAGATAACTAATCAATCATTCAATCGAAAAATTGCTGTAAAGCGCAAAAAACTGCTCCCTTGGCCTACTATTGATCTTGGGCCGGCTTCTCGTTCTCACTTTGTGTCGTCTCATGGACTAGCCTCTCTTTCTCACCTTGTGTCATCTCATGGACCGGCTTCTCGTCCTTTTATCTTTCTCACTTCGTGTAATCTCCTCGCTAACGCTTCTTCCGGCATCCGCCACACGCAAACCACTTCCAGAACCAGCTCTTCTCTTCTGCCGGGCCAGCAAGCTCAAGTGCGGTGCGAGATACGCTTCGCGGAAGTAGCTCTACATCATCCATGTTGTCTCCAGGAAGCGAGACGTTCCGCAGTGGGCTGGGTAGATGGGCGGCATTTGTAGGGCTGAAACCACCCCCGCGTAGGAGCAGCGATGTGCCGCTTCCGTTCTGGGTGATGTGCGGACGGGTTCGGGGCAGGACCAGAGTAGGTGGTGCAGGGCGTGCAGCACGGGCGGGGCAGAAGGTGGGGCGAAGAGCAGGATGAATGTCGTTGATTGATTTCTCCTGTGTCTTGGGAAAGATGATCGGGTATGGTCCATCTTGGTTCATACAGAGTGACAGCTTGTCCTTGGATGACGAGGGTGGCGGCATGTTTGGGGTGCT
This sequence comes from Pseudopithomyces chartarum, assembly GCA_033220655.1. Classification (NCBI taxonomy): domain Eukaryota; kingdom Fungi; phylum Ascomycota; class Dothideomycetes; order Pleosporales; family Didymosphaeriaceae; genus Pseudopithomyces; species Pseudopithomyces chartarum. The sequence continues at coordinate 663,973 of WVTA01000018.1, read as the reverse complement.
TTTCACAAGAGGTGGAGACTCGGAGACATCTTGGGTGCTATCGATATTGGTATGCGGGGCGGGATTCGAGACGTAACGCCACGGTCGAGTCGGCTGCTGGCTGCTTGGCCTAGGAGGGAACTGAGGCGTGGGAGCACTGGCAGTGCCACGGTTTGGTATGTCGGCCAGGCTCAATGACAACGTACTGCTGCGTTTGATTCTACGGGGCGGAGTGTCCTCGATCCAGCCATCCGGTGGGAGATGTGCGGATAGTTGCTGGCAATTGTTGATGAAGTCACTGAGCGATTTCCCGGGAGCGGCCAAGGGTCGGGTGGATTTGTTGTTGTTCGTGGACTTGTTGTCATTTGTGTTGTCGTTTGAGTTGGTATTATTCAGATCCATTGTGGCACTGGCGGCACCGTTCCTTTCGGTTGCTATTGACACCTTCCTGCTTGAAGTGGTGTTTCTCGGGGCATGGCGGGTGTCCGAGTGGACTAGGTCTTGAGCTGTGTGTGCAGCTTTGAGGGCCTGAGGCAGGATGGTCCATGCATTTCCACTGCAGTGAATGCACGTGGGTCAATAATGCCAAGACTTTGTTTTTCAACCCGGGTCTTTTCCTTCTGAGATGGCACCGGCATGAAGTTTGGCAGGTTTCCCTCGAGTCACTGGCTATACGGTCCTTCCAAGGGCAATATCCAGAGAGGGCAGAATGTTGATTGTAGAAAAAGTGATCACTTACTTGTGGAAAGCCCGAGGTCATCCCAGACAGCAAACCACCTCGTGTAATAGTCCTATCAAGCAAATTCTCGTCTGAACAGGCTCGATTTCAGCCCGTCCCACTGAGTAAGCTCTCATCCCAGAAGTCTCGAGCTTAAAGTCCACTCCTCAATACTTCCATTTCCAATCTCTCCCTGTTATCCAAATACGAGTACGCCTTAATCTTCCAAAGCCCAATCGCTAAAATTCAAGTCCATCCACCTGCCCCGCCATCACATCATAACACATCTGCACAGTCCCCCACCCTCTCCCTCCCCCTTCTCTTTCTTCTTCTTCTCACGCTCACCCGCCTCCTCAAACCGCTGGCTCACGCTCTTGCCCTCGCTGACTTGTCGTCTCTTCTCAGCAAGCTCCTGCATACCCTTCGCTGCACCAAACGGACCCTCATCCATGGCATATAAATGGCCCTTCTTTCGCTCCATCTCGTCCCTGCCGGGCGTGGAGAAAGTCGCATTGCTCTTCCACGAGGCCGTCGAAGCATGGCGAGGTATAATATTTTTCCGAATCGTCAGAGGCGAAATCGGGGTGATCTCATCCGGGTTGGTGTCCTGCGAGGAAGAGTACCGATGGCCATGTTTCTCGGAGGGTTTCCACACAGGCGGTATAGGCTTGCGGGGGCTTTCTGGAAACGGAGCGAGGGCATCGGGATCATCGTGCTTGTCCATCTGGGGCCTGAAGCAATCCTCAGACGGTGGGTCGGGATACAGAGCTGGGCGGATGGTGTTGTCCACTGGCAGTTGGATGGGCATGTCCGCGGTGAATGGATCCTCGGTCGGGAACAGCATGAAGTCGGCAAGTCGTGCTCGCTCCTCGTCTGAGATGGTAGGCGGCGTTTCAACAGGCTCTGCTGGCATGGCAAGGCCCACTGATGCTGCTTGGCTGCCGGACCCCGCAGTGACTACTTGCTTCTCGAGCGCGGCCGGTCGAGATGGCAGGCGTGAAAGCAACAGGGGACGATGTTGACGAGGCGCGCCGAGCTTTGTGTTTGAAATCCGACCTGCCTTGCGTCGCTGGAGACCAGTTGCTTCGTCGGCGCGGCTGGGATTAAGGTTCGAGGGGCCGGGTATGCGCGATGGTGTTATTTTCCTGGCGATGTTTTCGTGTTGGGCGGGCGAGGTTACCGATTGCGTACGTGATACGAGGTCCTCGCCGCTGTCATACACGTTCTGTGCTTCTGTTGCTTCGTGAGTCTCGCTTTCTTTGTGCATGTGTTGTTCGACCAGGTCTATTTGCGCAGCTTCCCAATCGGGCAACTCACGGGTGCTAGGTTGGGAACTTACCAACTTCTCTGTATATGGTTTCGTCGAGCTTTCTGTGGATCAGGTTGTTCATAGACTGAGTGTGTATAGTCGGGCGGGGTGTTGAGTGCGCCGCAAGGCCGCTGGACAGAGCGTCGGTGAGATAGTCGGGCGAGGGAGTCACGCGGCGGATGGTAGAGTGTGCGCTATACGAGCTCATCGGTCGGCTGGGCGAGTGTGCCGCCATGTTTGGGAGGAGGTGGGTAGCCATTGTCCGGCCGCAGTGGTGGGTGATCGGCAGACTGAAGAAAGGCCCGCGCGGCGGACGGGTGGGCAAAATGCTTGTATGCGAGCAGCTGCGTAAGTTGTTTAGACCGTCAAGTGCACGGAAACTTTGGGGCGTCCATGAGTAAAGTTGAAAGGTTTGTGTGGCTGGGGTGTTACCGGGGCAGCTCGACTCCAACGTCAAATCGAAGAAACGCGCATGACTGGTAACAGTGAGAGGTTGTTACTATGCTGTCCGCCAGAGCTGGCTTGAGTGGTATCTCAAGTTCGGGGATTGATCTTCCAGGTTACACAAAGCCAGTGACGCAATCAACATGCAGGACTTGAATAAACTTCCATGTTGCAGCATGTTTTACATTCAACCTATGGGGTGCTTTGTTCGTAACGGCCATGCACGACACAGATACCTTGTAACCAAGAGTCTTAGCAACGCTGCTGAATTGCGCCATCAACAAAGTTTCCAATCGTGTACAGTTAAGGGAACCTTAGAACTGTACCTCGACACCCATATACATGATACTACATATTGTTTTTTTATGTACTATAACACTAATAATTCAAAATTATCAATTTGGATCACCCCACGCACTTCTCTGATTCTCGAATCCGTCATTCCAATCCAACACTCGCTGTTCAGCTTGCTGACGTGGCTTTCTGTTTGCAGCGATGTGTGCAGGAATACGTTGGCGCGGATGATGATCTCGACCATGGTTATGGTGACGACCCCCGCCCTGAGGCAGCGCATGAACAGGCCTGTTCGCAGAATAGTTGTGTCTAGGGCGTCTGCCATGACCTCCGCTATGAGGTTGTACAGGAGTCGGCCTATACACAAGGGCATATTGGGGCCTCTTATACTCAGAAGGATAGTTGTCAAAGCACATTTTGATAGCTGTTCTCGTAAGCTGTGGGATACTAGTTCGGAACAGATGTAGTCTGATATAAGGTCAATTTATATTCACAGAGACAGGGATGAGGTGGGTACTTATACAGGCATCTACAAGACACGATTCAACGACACATCATCAGAGTGACAGTGACAGCTCATCTTTGCGTTGCTGGACACATTGTGGTCTTGCTGGATGATATTAACATTGTTACTAGTACAGCTAGGCAAACTTTGGGGCACGTGGAAAGTCTCGTGTTTTCATCGTGTTAATCAGAGCTGAGTCCATTCAAGCGGCCTATTAGAAGACGACTCCCCTCTATCTTCTAAGCCTCCCGTTCATTTCTTGTTAATTCATATGGTAGTAGCTCACCCCCGTCATTCAAGAGGCTCCCACAGTCAGTTGTTTTCTGTGCACTATCAGCCATCATTTTCATAGCCGTGTTGATCTTACGATGGTTGATAGTTAGACTCATAACGAACCAAACTGTCAACTTTAGGTCGCTGAGGGCTCCCTTTTCCGCTACCAGTTTGAGCTACAGTGCTTGCTTTCTGCGCTGCATAGCTCGATTTATTCTTAAGAAGACTATGTCAAGCGAGATTATCAGCTTTCAATCCAGCGCACTTGGTCCTGCCTATGGTGCTATCGTGCCGAGCTAGGTTTTCTTCAGTGAGCTCCATTCGTTGTTGCTCACCCGCGACTATGGCCTGCCGGATACGATCATTTCTCTTGAACCCAAGGCTATCAGAATCACTTGTAGCGGTATCATGCTGAACTGCAAGACTCTCGGTAGATCTAGTATGCTCATTCTTCGCCAGAAGGAGGTTGTGGATCGCTAGGTTGCGTTGATTAAGCTTGGTGGGTGCCTTATGGGCGTTACTGTGCATTGCTGAATATCTTTTGGCTCTCAACAGTACACATAAATAAAGCGATAGTATTTCGCAGTATAAGTAGACGGCTCCATATTCACTCTTGCTACACATTTGTTAGATCATCGCAACAGCTCAAAGCGCTGCACGAGTAAGATCACACGTGTGGATGATGTCAAATTCGAACATTGAGCTGTAGCCACAGTCACAGCAGAGACTTACAGCCATGTCACAGCTGCAAATATACTAGCCAGTGACATTCCATATCTTGTTATAATCCACAATTTCGTCCAAGGGTCGCGGTCGGAACAGCCTGCGGCGTTGGGCAAGTGATACAGTCACACAGGAATCGACTGATATAACCTGAATTAAAAAACATTTACAATTGTGAAGTTTGTGTGGCTGGCCAATGGGCCAATGTTGCTATGGAAAACCTCGGGATTTGTAGACTATATACCTAGCAGGAGAATCCACGTGCAAGTTCAACTACCTATCTAGTACCAACCCAATCATCCTAGCTACAGAACCAATGTCGAAAGGAATACTACATAGCAGCAGGTCTAGCTGTGCTCAGCGGCAGCCCCAAGAAGAAATCTTTTCATTTTGAAACGAGCAAGAGCACATCAACCCACTGAAAGTTGGTTTCGTCAGATTAACAGAGCGGCCTCTGCTTCAAAACTCCACGCACCATCATGCCTTGAAAATCACATGAGCGGACTTTTCAACTTCAGGCGATGCTGCCGGTGAGGACCAAGGTTCGCGGCTTCCGCTGCTTGCAGCCGGGCACGCGTCGACGGCAGGTGCACCTTAGCAGCCTCACAGTACACTCGGAGACACCTACGGCCACAACACGAGCAGGCTGTGCTTTATTCAATGAAGAGACATTTCCGATGTCTGTTAGATGTATCTCCGTGTAGTTTGTATATCGAGCGTGTGCGTATGTATCTTTGCTGCTGGAAAAGCTGTCGGTTCCCCCCATTGCGACTTCCTCAATTGCGTTGCCACGTGTGCCGACGCGTCACTGGCGCACAATGAATACAAAATCCCGTCCTGCCCTCTAAACTTTTCTTCAATCTTTTCTCCCAATTTTTGCTCCCCATGACTGCGTGCAATCTCGGTCAAGTTCTTTTTTTCTTTTTATTACTCTCACTCTCATACACACACACTCTCTCTCTCTATCTCTTTCTCTCTCTATCTCTTTCTCTCTCTATCTCTGTCTGTCTGTTTCTTTCTCTGTTTCTCTATTTCTCTGTTTCTTTGTTTCTCTCTCTCTCTCTCTCTCTGTGTGTGTGTCTGTCTGTGTGTATCTATCTGCATCTGTCTGTCTGACTGTATCTATCTATCTATATATCTCTCATTTTCAACATTTTTGTTACCGTCTTTCTCAATATTTCCTTCTGGTCTGTTACAGGCATGGTCTTGTGCTGTCCAGATGGTGGTTTTGGCAGAGTTTTAGTAATTACGGGTTTATTTCCATGATTCCTTCTGATTTGGTCCTCTTATTATTGTAATCTGGTGATTCTGCTCTGCTTTATCGGTAATTTCTCTTCATAGTATTCTCTTAGACAGGTTGTTCAATACATCTTTGTTTACGGCTGATTCTCGCTCCAATCCCAGTCTAATAGCAACGTAAATGCATTTCGAGTTGCTAGACTATAGAGAAAGAAGCCTAAATTCACAAGGGTTTACTTAGGACATTTATAACATAATTGTAGTCACAAAGCCTATCGATAAGAAACAGATTCAGAAGAAGAAACAAACATGTAATATTAAACAGAGGTACATAAACTATCTAAAAAGGGGCATAGAACAGATCAAGAGCGTTTACGCGGTTTTGGAGAAGATACGATGATATCGTCATCGGATAATTCCCATAGATCCCTTACAGAAGTACGGGACCGGTTGCCTCTTGGCGGACTTGGGAGTCTTGGGAAAATATCTGCGGAGGTATAGGGAGGTGGGTGTGGCATCGAATAGGTGGGGATTTGCCTTTCGGGTGATGGTGAAAGTTGAATTGAGCCTGGAACACCAGGAACTTTTCTGCGGCGGGATTCGCTGTCGTCGTGTTGTGTCTCGGAATACGAAAATTCCTCTTCGAACGACAGGGATGGCATTTCGTCCTTGGCCTCCCATTTGTCTCCTTCTCTGATGCCTTCCCTCTCATGGAGGTCGCCGAGAAGAGAGATCAATAGCTTCTTCGCTCGTGCATTCTTTTCGCGGTACTTCTGCTGTTCCTTGATGTTGTCAATAGCTCGAAGTAACGCTTCTTTTCCCACAACGCGAAGCTCCGCAATCTTCTCTTCAAGTTCCTTTTGGAACGCTGCATCCCCAGGTCCTGAAGGAGATTCCTCCAACAAGGTTTCGAGCTGCTCGTGTCGGCGAGCTTGTTCTTCGAACTTGTCTTGCTTCGCCTTCTCGGATTTCTCTTCGGCGGCGGCAACAATGTTTTTGTACCGTTCGATTTGTTTTTGCGCCGCTGCTTCTATCTCCTTTCCCCACGGCGAGCATGTCAGAGCAACCTCGCACGCATATGACCATTCCTGTGCCGGCACTTTTAGGGCGGAATAGTTGCTTTGACCGGCAGGATAGTGGCTGAAGCCGCCAGCGTTGCAAGTGTACCCCTCCGCAAGCTTCGTCCAGCCAATCTCCGAGATCTCTGCTTGCTCCACCCGCCAGATGAGGTAAATGATGTGTTGTTCGAGGAAGATCTGGGGGAAATTGGCCCTGGGGTCGCTGGCCAGCACTTCGAAAATGGCTTCGAAGAGGTTCATGAGGTAGTTCGAGCTTTCGTGCGCAGCATGCTTCTTGAGACGCTCGATACTGCGCTCGGAGTATCCTACCTCCACAAGCGGATGTGCCAGAGGCTTGTCCTTGTCACCAGCGGGTATAGCGTCCAGTCTGTCCTGGAGCCGGTCACAGAAGTTGATGGTTTGAGCGACCCGTGCATCTGAAAGGAGCTGCACCCTGAACTTCGTGCCGGCAGATCCCTTGACGGCAGTGGAGATGCGGCTTATGCGGCCAGTACTTGTAGCCGACGAGGCGAGCTTGGGTCTTTTACTGGCCTTTGATTGGGCATCTTCGACCCTTTCTGTCCAGAGGTAGTTCCGGAAAGATTGTCTGAATAGGGGAAGAGGAATATCGTGGCGCGTCTGATCGAGCTTGTTGGCCATCTTGTCATCCACTTGGCATTTGTGCTTCGCGCCCATCTTTCGTGCGTCGGGGTGGTCGGTGCCGAAGATGTAATCACGTGCCATAGAGAGCGCTTTGCGGACCTGGTTGCACGTGGGAGACAGGCCCTTCTTGTCGACCAGCTGCTGATGATAGGTGCTGGGCATGAACTTGGCTTGTAGCCTAAGGTGGTTGAGGAGTGCTTGAAGTCGGGTATTTCGTCTTCGGTCGCGGGCAAGGTTTCCGAAGGCTATCGACTCGATGATTTCCTCGTGAGAGGAGAACAGGATGTTTCGGAAGACATCGGCGGCCCAGGAAGTGTCTTCATCCTGCGTGGTGGCACTGTTATCATAGCGATTCTTGGTTTCGTGCCTCATGACGGCCATGGCGAGATCTTCGTGTTTTCCTTTCTGCCATATCGCTTTCCATGATTCCTTAGACTTGGTGAGGTTTTCGTCACTGGGCTCTATATCCTCATAATCTTCCTCGTCTTCCTCATCGATGTCCATTTCGTCTTCCTCGTCTGGGTCCTCGACCTCAGACCCAGATTCTGAGCCGGATTGCTCCTCGACATAGTTTCCCAGTCTGGGATACTGCACCGAGTGGCCGTGTTCGTCCTCCAGATCGCCCTCGTAAAGAGCGTTGCATATCGCGACGGTAAGACCGTCGAAAGTGTGGGCGATGTCCTTGAACTTCTGGGTGTCGATTGGGAGACGACGGTGAGCCATTTTGGAGATATTGGCTTGAGAAAGTAGAAGAGTGTCTTTGTGAAAGTGGGAAGAAATTTAATAAAGAAATTTACCGCGATTGCACGCAGTAGGGAGTTGCAAAGAGAGTACAAGGCTGAAGAGAGAGGGGAGTAAGCAAAATCGAAGAGTTTATATCATCGCGCGTCGCGTGGGCGCGCGCTCAAGTGAGAGGAAGGCACGACTCAGCAGATCAAACACCGAGACAATTCATCAGAGCTTTTTTCAACATAAAGAAAGATCACTATGTGTATTACGGGTTGTGAACAGGACTTGAAGACGTGGCATATAGCCAGCCAGTGGGTCTTTTCCTCTGTAGGAGGAACCGTGTATTATTTATCTACTGAGAGGTATCTTGCAGTGTTATTTTGGTAGAGAACTACATCATTAAGACTCGGGAATGAAGTTGATCCAGTAGATCCATACTTCAAACATAGGATTAATTTCAAGCCGGTTAGAATAGATGATGTTCATTGTCTCTAAGATATTCACAAATCAAACACCATACTCCTCAGAGTTGTCACTGTTGGTATCTACACTAGTCACTGCAGGGGTGGTCTCCGCCACCTTTTCTTCAGTTCATCTTTTATTAGGAATTAAATAGGAGACATAGAGCCTGTGATATCGCGTCTCTGTCACGAGATCGCGCCTTCAACACGTAATGGGGTCGCGTCTTCATCACAAGATTACGTCTTCACCGCACTAGAGTTAGCGCGTCTTGAGGCTCCTTAAGAGCTTGAATCTTCCTCTCTTTCCTTCTCTATTCAGCCTTTCTCGCTCTTTGCAACCGCCTTCTGACACCGAGATGGCCAGGCTAAAGCCAGGGCCGTTAAAGGCCATCTGCTGTTAGAGTGTGGGGAACAGAAGGGTCGACCGGCAGCCACACCCGCGTTCCTGGACCACACTATCAACAAATTCGACAATCTGAGCGCTCCCATTCACGAGCTAATATGGCTCCTCAAGCACATGCCCAAGCAAGCTGAAGAGCCAGACAACAACGAAGAGTTGCTGATTGCGGTGAGCGAGGCGTTGGAAAAACCAAATCACAATCCTCCAACACCCTCGCCGTGAAGACCGTGCCGCACATGGCGAAGAGCGGTGATTAAATGCTCTCCAAGATTCGGGAGTTTGGCGAAGCCATTGCCGAAAACACCGAACAAGAATATCGTCTTCAAGCCGAAAAGCTCGCCCAGGAAAATAAGGCGCTGAAGCAGCGGCTTGCTGCTACCAACGAATACCTCGTCAAGTCACTTCACGGCTCCAAGGAAGACGAAAAGACGGTCCAAGGAGATCCAGAGGTCATCCAAAAGTTGGTCGAAGAGATCCAAAGTGGTCAGGCGGCACTGCGAGAGCAAATAGCGGATGCTAGAGATCAACTAGCAAACAGGAGAGCAGAACACTGCAATGATCAAGACAAAATCAAGGCTTTCGAGCGCACCATCAAGAAGCGCGACAGCGTCATTGCGAAGATCGAAAACAAGGCCAATTGGCAGAGACAGATCACTGATTAAACAGACAATGGCTTCTCCCCATCAAGTTGAAGGTCCCGATCGCCCAACACAGACGCAGGCGCAATCCAGCGCTCCAGCTCCAACGGTTGCTCAAACCCCAAAGGCCAAATTAGAGCCTGGAATGATGTCGGAACAAACCCAAGCTCTAGAGGTAAGTATCTACCTGTTCATATTGCTGTTCCTCATGCTAATGGATTCAAGGCCCAGAATAAAGAGCTGCAAGAACAAAACAAGACTTTACAAAAGTCTGTTTCTGGTCTTCAAAGTCGAGTCGTAACCCTTAATCAGATGATTACTAAGTATTACGGACATTGGCTTCAATTCCCTACAAAAGAGAATGGGCTCCATGAAGAGTGGATTGATAAGGCAGTCGCAAAATGGCTGGAGTTTATTGCCATAGACCATAAACTGCCGGCAGATACGAATGAATGGCACTGGGAAGTGAAGAAGATTCATGAGGAGTGGCTTGACAAAGCGATTACAAAATGGCTTGGATTCATGGCTGAAGACCATAAACTACCAGCAGACACTAATGAATGGCCTTGGGAGGTCAAAAGACAGGTTATTCTCAAGCTCCAGGATGCAGCTTTGGATTTTCAGACTAAACAGCGACGGTATACCCGAAGCTAATGCTAACGATAGTAAGGGTCAAGGTATGAATGGGGAAAAGTGATTAATTTAGACGTAGCTTCCCAGGCGTGGCCATCTCTTTCCTTAATCAAGATTAGTGAGACTTTTCTCAGCCTTTGTCAATCCCTATTCTAGGATTCTGTTATTTGGATCTTCTATGTTCAGCAGCTCTCTGAATTTATTGATGTTCAAGTCAATTCAAGACAGTCTACTGTGATGTATGGAGACACCTATTGAAAGTAGATTGGAGTATCTAAGGAAAATATAGTGAAGGAGGCTCACCAAGTGCTTGTTCGTTAGTGTGTCCTGATCTAGCTTAACGGGCACACCTTTCAGGCCAAAGCCAAGGCTGTACTTATGCCAGGATAATCGAAGAAGATAGGATGCAGAATGGGGAGCATGGTAGGAGGCACGCACGCCTAGGCCACAGCCCTCTCCACTGGCCTCGCATTTGGCCGTCCCCAGAGCGCACAAAATGCGGAGATCTTATCAAAACCTCTCGGTAATAACTTATCATTTCTTCCACTACTCTGCAATCTTTGATCAGATAGAAGGCTCGCAAACCTAGATCATTGGTCAAGTTACCTCTTGCACCTTTGGCTCTCTCTAACAAACTAATCCGCCGTTTCTTTGCCCCCTTCAAGACGTAAAGCTTTCATACGAGTCACCATAACAGCATAGGCCATATTTTAAAATCATCTCGTTCCTACCACGGAGTTTGATTAGGTGGACGACTTGCGCTCATATGATCGACAAATCACCCCCTACCCCAAGCATATGCCCTTCCCCACGCCGCGACCTTTGCACACACATCACAGAGATATCAGGGATCGTAGTCTATGATCAGACTGTCATTGGTACAAAATTTGACGGAAGGAGAGGCTTTTCTCACAGTTCCCACTACCAATCCCACCTCCCATCCCGTCCCTGCGGACCCCATAAACTACTCAAATGACTAGGATACCAGAATCCTGCCGAAAACCGCGGCCTCGCTCCATACCCACGCCCCGGGCCGCCGCCATATTCCGACTGAAACCTCTCGGAGAGGTCGCTGTACGAGTAATAATCACGCAGCTGTCTCCTCGGAGCGGGCTCCCATCCCCCGGGGGTGTCGTCCCAGCGAACGCTTCCGTCGTTGTAGCCGTCGTCCCATTCGTGGATGCGGTCGTGGCTCCAGTAGGGTTCATCTGTTTGATGTGGCATGTTTGGTCAGTGGTTTTTAGGATGTGTTGTTTGTGGGTTTAACCGTTGTGTTTGGATAGGTTGAAGCTGATGTTGGCAGTGTTGGGTTTACGGTTTAGTAGGCAGTCGAGACGACTTTATGTATAGAAGGGGACATATACGGACAGCCTGGTGAGTGTTCGTGACGTTTCTTCGGAGACGTTCCCGCCTCTTCAATGCCCTGTCACTGGGGGTCATTATTCTAGGTACTTCAGCCACTGTCACACGGATGACCGCGAGCAAATACCCCTTTCCAATTAATATACATCTCACGGCGCTGTTCACTTCATACAGATGACATGAGCAACAGATTCAATACAAGTCCAGTGCTACGACAAGATTCTGGGTATTTTCATCAAAATCGTCGCTACATTAACATGCTAGATATATTCATCCCCTACCCAGGACGCAACCCAGTCAAGACATATTCATGCAACCCATTCCACGTTCTATCGCTACCGGAAGCCCGATGCCTTTTACCCAACCCGATATGCCAGTCCAACAGTTATACCAACAGATACAATTACGAAGCGTGCGCCAGATCGAAGAAAAAAGAGGGGGAACTGCCCACGAGCTCACCTCGAGCATAAATTGAAGCCGAAGCCAAGAAACGCCAACGAGAAGCCAACGAGAAGCCAACGCCAGCCAGAAAACAGAAAGAAACCGGGTATCACAGTCAGCCATCACCACCCATCGTCCTTTTGGTTCTTCTCGCTGTTCTCCTTCATCGCCTGCTTCTCCTCGGGCGTGAGCTCGATCATGTCGGCACCCGAAAGCCGATAGCCCTTGGCGTCGACGACGTGGTCTTTTGCAGTATTGTGGTAGAGCTGGTGTAGGCGCGGGACGAAATACTGCATGACCTGGTCGCTCAGCGCTTTCGGCACAAGCCCCTTGTTGACCCAGTAGTGGCGCACAAAGGTGCCCTTGCACCCGCCGCGGTTCTCGGCCTCTGGCGCGCCGTTGGCCTCTGCGCAGGGCAGCACCTTGATGTCTTCAGGGCGGTCGAAGTCGTAGCGGACATAGTCGCCGAACGCAGCCTGCTCGTGGAACATCTCGAGCTTCCATTTGGCGCAGCCCTGGTAGCGCCCCTCGTCCGGGCACTCGGCCCACACCTTGAACATCTCCTGCGTGCGGGGGCTCTGCTGGGCGATGACGAAGCCTGTGTTCAGGTAGCGGTTTCCGCGCAAGTCGTAATTCTGCGGCTCGTCCGGGTCGAGCGACATCATAACGAGGGTTTCCTCGGTCATGTTCCAGTAGTTGAGCAGCCACTCCAGCGGGAGATGGGGAAAGTGGAGCAGGACGTCCGAGTCCATGAACAGGATGTAGTCGTGGGTCTTGAGGGCCTCTCTCATGATGGGGACCTTCACCCAAGTGCCCCAGCGATCCTCGTAGTCGGGGGCGCGGATGAACTGGTAGTCGTAGCCGTGTATCTGGGCGTAGGCATAGTGGCTGAGCATGCCGGCAGACAGGGCGCGTATGCCGTCGCCGCCTTTCCAGACCAGCTCGTCGTCCATGAGCTGGCCCGGCTTTGTCAGAGCGCGACTGTCTATGTCCAGGATGAGCACCTTCTTCCCCAGCTTTTGTTTGAAGCGTGGCTCGCCGTGCAGGTGGTATGTTTGTCCCTCGTCATCGGTGAAGTTGACAGCGTCTACGGGGTGTAGTATGGGCCCGTACAGGGCTTTCAGGACGGTAGCCATGGATGTGTCGTCGTCGGAGAGGGAGACGTTGTGGCGGAACGGGTATCTGATGGCGCAGGTCAGCATGCAGAGTCTGCAGAGGCAGCGAATGCGACATACTGCACGCCGCTGTACGAGGGCAAGGCGCCGGGCTCGAGGGCAAAGTAGATGAAGGCGCATATCATGGGGATCGAGGCAATGGACAGGATGCGTCGCCATCGCGCGTGCGGCCCGGAGGCTATGTTGGCGAGGCTCGTGTAGACATAGTTGTGGTTTGCGGACATGACATGCGAAATGAATGGCGGCGCGAGCGAGTCTGGAGGGCTTGGGGAGCAGCCTGGAGGGTCTAGGAAGCGGTCCGGAGGGATGATGGCGAGGGTTCGAAGGTTGTCGGGCTGGAGGTTGCGCGCGGCGAGGCGGACGAGGAAAGAGCAAGGCCACGGACGGAACGCGCGATCAGGACACGAAGCCGACCGACGGGACGAGGCAGACACGACGAGCAGGACACAAAGGTTGGGTGGAGCATACTCAAGGATGGGAGCCGCGTCACTGGAGCTCACGCGTTAGATCCCACCCTGCAGGGGACTAGCCGGGCATCTGCACAACCACGGTGCATGCCATTGGGCCCCTTACGGCTGTGGACATACCGCGTTTGCCAATCGTGTGGAACAGGAGAGTGGTTTTGAGATGTACAATATATCTTGGTGATTAACTCCTATGGTTTTACTCGACGCGGGGTAAACGGCACCTGGACAGTTGGGGGAACCACACCCCTGTGTCAAACCCGCCTGCAACTGCCCGAGCCGAGCGGTGACCTGGGGTACAAGGGTTCGTCAGGGGTTGCGTGGCTTTGTGGCGCACTTTGGTGAGCTTGTCTTGAGGGCTGCAAGACTCGAACGCAACAGATAGTCTACCCCGTACTACTGGTGGTTCTGTTTCTGGGTTATGGTTCCTGTTCGGGCAAGTCAAGAGCTAGCTGCCGTCCGCGCCATGCTACGGCCGTACGCGACCTGTCGGCTGTCGCGGTCTTGCTGGAAGGAAAGCGGGCTTGTCAACACCGGTGTTTGCTGTCAACCGCCGTTCGTTGTTCCGTGTCCGGTTGAGAGCTGGCAGTAGTTTGATCGCACGGGACAGAGTGTCTGGACGCAGGATAGACACTTTCGAACGCGATCCCAGTAGCTTGTAACTTCGACTATTCCGATCTCTCGCGTACGCAGGTTGATACAAGATGGATTGTCGTCTGGACGCCAAAAGACACCTTCAAGCGCGATCCCAGGAGCTTGTAACTTCGACTATTCCTGATCCATTGCGTGTGCAGGGTGATCATGCCTGATAGATGCCATCTGGACACCGAAGGATACCTTCAAGTGCAGTCCCAGTAGTTCGTAGCCTTTCACTATCGCTGAACTCTCGCGTACGCAGGGTAATCGTACAAGACAGACTGTCATCTGGACACCTTCAGGCGCAGTCTCAATAGCGCATAGCCTTTCACTAATGCCGCGTGCGCAAGTTGATCGTACAAAATGGACTGTCGCCTAGACACCTTCAGGCGCAGTCCCAGTAGCTCTAGCCATCTGTTATTGCTGCTGAACTCTCACGTGCGCAGCTTGATCGTGCAGGACACACTGCCATCACGGACCTTTTGAGCCAATGACAATAGCCCAGCTCGTAGTCTGTCGTCATTATTGGATTCATACACGTACACAACCTCGATGCACTGTCGTCGCAAACACCTCCAATCCATTCACAACAGCCTCAGCAGCTCGTAGTCTTTTGCTATCCCGGGACTCTCGCGCGCGCAGCTGCCAATCAAGTCCATCATGATGCGGACCCAATCCTCCCATCCGTCGGGCAGCGTCGCCCTCAGCTCGTGATTTGAAGACCGCGCAACGGCATTGAAAAGCAGGATCTGCCCAAAGCACTGCGAGCACCACCCAAACTTGATCGGCAATGCAGCTTTCATCTGCACGCACAGCCCCATTGTCGTGGGCCAGTACATGGCGCCTTGGAGGCCTTTCCTGACCTCGTTGTACTCGCTCGCCGTCGTATACTGCGGCGCGTGGAGGGCCTTGTAGAGGAATGCTCGACCGATGTGGTGCTGCGCCACTCTGTACCGGCTGCTCAACATGGCCTTAGCAATCACATGCGCAGGGCTCGCCGGCTCATCAATCTTATCATCATTGGTGAACTGCAACGACGGGGGGAGATTTGAACGCCACTGCTCAAGCTGGTGGTGCATCTCGGCCGTCAAGGTAGGACTAGGGTATCCCTCTTTCTCCGCGAACGAGTAAAGGTTGTGCCTAGACACCGGTTAGTTAATAAAAAATACAGTTCGGGCCAAGCCACGTGCCTAATGCGCGTGAGTATTATTCGGTGCGCCGCTTGAGCTAAGAAATGGAAGTTGAAGAAGGAGTCGTCTTCATCTACGAGCAGCCCCGATATCGATGTCTTAGGCTGTGGACACGACATGAACTTGGGGATCGGTACATCCGACTCGTAATTGAGCAGTCCGCTCGGGGGCAAATTAAGCTCCTGTGTGATGATGGTTTCGTACATGAGCGTATTCCAGAACAGCCTGGAGAGCATGTCGCCTTCCCAGTCGTTGAAGTCGACAGGATCTCCGCGTGACAACGTACTGATGCAGCACAGAGCAGCGCGGTTCACCATCGTCCACGAGTCTATCGGGCGTAAGAGCTGAGCATAGTACAGGGTGCTGAGCATGTAGAACTGGCCGATCAGCAGGTCGTTTTGGTGCATGAAGAGCCCAATCCGATGTCTTGCTTCGTTGAAGAACTTCAGGCCAGGCGGGTCATCGAGGATAAGCTCGTACCAGTCTGGTCGTACGAAGCCCGTCGTTGCAGAGGGTATGCGCGAAGGCAAGGCAAAGTCTCCCTCCTCGTACGCTCTCACAGCCAGGCATCCGAGCGCGAGGACGATCAACACAAGACAGGTGTCTACGTCATATCCGAATTCGCTGTCAACCGCCGAATTGAGGGCAATTGAGAAAAATTGGAACTTATCAAGAACAGGGTTGGTTCGATGGAATACCGCAAAGTAAGCGTCGGCTAGGCCCTTGAAAACAGACAACGGTAGCCTTGTCAGCCAGCAGGTACTGTCATGTTCGGCAGGAATATTGATATGAATAGGCAGTGGCCGTCGTTCTCTCTCGATCTCAACGATATAATCTGTGGGTAACCCCTCGCGAGCGGCGGTAAAATCCGACGGAAGAAGCTCAGTGACGGCAGGCCACAAAGCAACGCCATGCTGGCTAAAGGACAATGTTACAGTACCAGGCGAATCCAGGACAGCATTCGAGGCTCTCCCAGGGGTCACTGCGACGGTATGGGGAGACGATCCGATATCTAGCGAACCACGGTGATGCGGTAACGGATACGGAACTCCAGGGCTTGCTTGCGAATGGACTGTAAGAGGGGACTTGTGATCGATCATGCCTTGTGGGATGCCTTGCGGAGACTGTATAGCTTTGCTAGAATTGATGGCTGTAGTGAGATCTTCGACCTTGGCCTCAAGTCGTCTGATAGCATTGATGGCGACTGCCATTGATTGGTCTTTTCTGGGATAAATCAGCATAGACTTAGGTACATGTAAATTTCGAATAGTATATGGAGATCAAGAAAAACCCTGCGGCTTACTTGGTAGGGCGCGGAGTCTGATAGACACACTCGATATTCATGATCTATTCTTTTGTCAACACAACGTCCATTCCACCGACAAAAGCCCATCTTACCTTGCAGTATCCACACTTGGGGCGGTCTTCGTCGCATCTTGTCTTTCTAGCTCTGCAAACATCGCAGGCCTGTTCCGGTTAGCTAAATTAGAATTGCAGCAGCACGTAGTCCTTCCCCCATTGGCTCATGTAGTTGCCCAGGTCTCTATAAATACTACAATGGTTTCTTCTGTTTTTCATATTCCCCGGGTAGGCGGATCCACACGTACCAAAGTAGCCATAAAGGTGCGCGCCCTCTTCACCACCAGACCCTCTCCATCATCATCGCCTTGGATTGGCTCTGCTCGGGTGCCCCCAGGAGATGGTAGGTGTGCTATCACTGACGATTCGTGAGATCGCTTGGTCATGACATAGTAATGGGTTGCGATGGACGTTGTGAGTTGTCGATGACTGTTTGTGAGTGTGGAGATGTTCTGTGGAGAAGGTGCGAACTGTACGCTAGTCTGGTACAAGAATAGCAGGCATGCTCTTTCCTCCTATTGGCCGTATCAACATCACGACGTTCGGGATATAAGTCAATTCAGGCACGCATATAAAGTTAATGGAAGAAGGACAGCATGAAATGGCATTGTTCTGTTAATTGTGGACGAGAGATGTTAGATTGTAGATTAACGTATATATTTCAGGGGGAATACTGCGTAGGCGCCGTCCCCAGCGTAATCGCATTACAAGCTTTAAAGAAAATGTGCTGATCAAGAGCATAGAGGGATTACAACACTAGCGCTTGTCCCCCAACATAGCAGCCTCGTGCGTTTTAAAAAGGAAGGGGGAGTTGCTCACGAGCGCCGTCCCCAGCGTATCGCTCTGTGAGATTTAAAAAATTTCTTGACATAGCCTCAAAAGGGAGTTTATGCCAGACAAAAGCCATATTCGAAACATCCGCCAGGTAGTATCATTATACCTATACTGTTATGAGCTGCGGACATGTCGATCAGACACGCGATGACGCCAAGACCCGGACCGTGAACAGTCCGGTGGTATTAGGTACCCCTTAGGTCTTCGCAGGACAAAAGGCTACAATATCGACGATGTCATGACGCCGAATTTAAAACATTCTCTCCACCGGGCAAAATCATCATGTCCGTGCTTGTCTCGTCAAGCGTGGAAGAGCAAAATGAGGCGCACAAGGCGCCACACTAACTAGTAGAAGAATGGTTGCCCGTACACAGGGCAAGAGAAGGCCATAGTCTACGGCTTGTTTCAAACATACAGTGCGCCCTTACGTGGTCCGTCCCGCCCGCAGTGGAATAGTTCATGACTTCCACTAGACCACCCCGCAACAACATCTACTGAAACATCACCAGCGCACTCCGTTGCCTCGAGAGGCTTGAAATGGGGATTTAGCCCATGGGAACCGTCCCCGGCGTTATTTCTCATGGGTATAAACATCGAAAGCTGCATAGACTTCGGATGCATGGATGGTGATGGCTTTCTAAAGCGTCCAGAGAAGGCATCGGGGGACCTAGTCCACACCCTCGGCCGCACAAGTATCAACACTTATACGTTCCTTCTCCATACCTCCTACTAACATGCATAGTCGTTGATCATTGTGTGTGTGTGTGTGTAAGGATCGAAGCGACTCAGTCAAGCTTCTCAGACGTATACGTTCCAAAACGAATACGCTCCCTTAATCGCTCAGATGCGGATATCTTACCATTTGGATAGTAGATGTGCCAGAAACGACGATGTGAATCGCAGAGATCCAGTCAATCTGCTCTGACGTATCCGTACTTAATCTACTTCTACGTTTCTATCGCGTGTACGACACGAGTGGATCGAAGCGACCCAGTCAGCTTCTCAGACGCAAACGTTCAAAAACGTCTACGTTCCCCCAGTATCCCATAACTCGCTCGGATGGCGACGTCTGAACGTCTGTTATGAAAGAAACAACAATTAAAATCGCAGAGACCCAGTCCAATCTGCTCCGACGTATCCGTACTTGCTACTTCTACGTTTTTATACGACCCAACGTGAAAGATCGAAGCGACCCTGTCAAGCTTCTCAAGCGTATCCGTGCCAAACTTCTACGCTCCCTCACCGCTGATCGTCGTTGCGTTCAAATCATCTCAACAGTAAGAACGTTGGAGGTTGCCTACTCAGATGGTAGAGACCCATTCAATCTGGTCCGACACATCCGAACCGTACATCCGTCCAAAATAGGTCGGAATCGGGAGCCCTAGGCTCACCTCAGGCGCGACATGTCAAAACTGCCGCGCTTCCGTCATGGTACAGACGCGGACTGAAGTCCAGCTCGTTAGTCAATCCGTTACATGCGAGATCCCGCAGTGATGAGAGCTGAAAGCCACGTCAGACAGTGATCGAGCTGTTCAGATGCCGTGCTCGCCTCTGTCCAGTAAAACTTCCCCAGGCCCTTGCCCCGCAACGCAGAATGGATGATCACTAATCCATTCTCAAATGCGCTGACTCCCTCCCATCCCAGGGCCTTGTGGTTGTTTTTGCTTCTTGGTTGTGTGATGGCAAACCAAAAGTGAAGGGGTGGTGGCTTTAAATACACCCGTCAGCGTCCACATTAATGGACAAGGTCGCACAATGCGGGGCAATTTTCGGGTGAACAACGTGGACAACGTGGACAATAAGGGGTAAGACAATAGTGAACAATGTTGAGAACAAAGACACTGCAACTCCAGAACTAGGAGTCACCTACTGCAAAGGCATCAAAGACCAGTAAAGGAAACATGTGAAGAAATGCGTGGCATGTCAGCTAGCTCTGGGGAACCCCTTCGTCAATGTGTGACGGAGTCCAGAACCATGCTCTTGGGATGATACTATCAATAGCGAACTTTGTCGACTCAAGAGAAGAGCTGGGTTGACGGATATCACCGTTAGGTCGAATTACAGAGCCGCTAGTATTCGACGCATCAGGAACAACCTTGTCACTCTGCTGCAGGTGACATGAGTCTAGTTGGAGTTCCCACAAAATAAATTCCAAGTCATGCTCTGGGCCGCGTTTTTGTCATGCCAGGTCATTGAGAGATTCTTGGCCAAGCCTAGTGCTACATGTTCACGTAGTCGTTCTCTGTGGCGAACATGGCGTACGAAAATGCTTCGCCTCACGGCAGTGGCGGTTGCACTAGCTGATCACCGAGTTTATTTCATCGACGATGGCGCCTTCGGGCAAATTTCATTTGCGAGCGACCGCGCCCCCCCACAAGCTCCCCCAGAGTCGGGCCGGTATTCGGGCAGGTGCTTCCACCCGTGCTCCGCCTCGTGGCACATTCGAGAAACTGCGCTGCGTTATCCACCGCGGAAGTGAATGTCCTGCGCCCATGAGCATGGTAGCAATATGCATGAGATGGTGCTGGAAACAACGTGTCTGTCACGTCAATGTTACGGCACGCTAGACAAGCAAAATTTTGGAAAATCAGCAGCCTTGGAGCCTAACATGTTCGGTTACCAATTTTGGATGACTTAACCCCTGCATTGGTCCAGGGGCCCTACCCTGCGCAGGGGGGCCGTCGGGACCTGCGTTATGACATAATCCACAATGCTAACGACACTGGGTCATCGTGGCCTGTTGGAAATTCGGACGACCTACGACATCGAGCTTAATATGGCGTATGGCGGCTTCGCTTCACGTACGATTCCCTCCGCTCTGGTCCGCCGCCCAATCAGAAAGCTGGGCAGGCCCGAGCACACAGCGTCCGATTGGTCGGGTTGAGGCTGACGAGCCCGCCAGGTGCGAGCTCAAGGTGAGCGGAAGAATGCTGTCGGAAGTTCGCGAGAATACGGTGCAATGCGTGCCGAGGGAATACATCTATCCCGTGATTTGGACAAGGTGAGAACTTGTGACGCACCCTTGCCACGCGAAATTCCAACTATTATAGTCGTATGGGTCAGAAGGATTCCTGTGGTGCGGATTGGGATGGAAAAGACGGCACCCGGGAGAATGTCCTTCGATGTACCGTTGCGAACACTGCTCGAGGACATCGAGGCTTCAACGAGAAATTGGAAAGCTGAAGCCCGACGCCTACTTGTAAGTTGCTCCTGAAAAGCAAATTGTCGTCCAGGCAGGCAACAAACAATAGTGAGGTGGACCCCGGAAACGTGGTAAGCTAAGACCCACTTGGCGCGAAAGCGCAGAGTCTTCTACAACGGCACTGAGTAGCCTAAGACACCGTGCCATCGTGGTCCCAATCGCGTGATGGTGCTTGCAGGGCGTGATGCAGATGCCTGTACGGTACCTATTGCTTGTACAGCCACAAACTGGACTATGCCAGCCAATATGAGTACACGGGTCGAGCACGATTCCCAGGGGCCCGGTGTTTGATGCTGTGAACTTTATTGAACGTGTTTCAAATATTTTTGCGCGAGGGCAACGGCTCGTACTCTAGCTGCTGACTAGGTGCGCCTTTCCCGTCCGCTCCCGGGGGCTGCTCCGGTGGCTTGATGAAATTGCAACTTTGCAAATCAAACAACGTGCATCAGCTAGAATGACGGTGGAGGCTCTGCTGTAGTAGCTACATATTCTAGTCGTGGCTGCATTGCATCCGGCTCGGTGGGTGCAACCAGTTACCTAAAGTTTATTCTCCCTGCATTATTCAGAGAGGCCAAGAAACTGGATGTATGCTGTGATGTCGTCGGTGTCGGCACAGATGGCGTCGAGGAACGGGTTGTCTATTCCGAGGGCTAGTGCAGTAAACACCTCCACGACGTCAATCTGTGTAGAACCTCACCGGTGGTGCCGCTGGGGCGGATTAGTTTGAGGTAGATCCTCAGTGATCTGAGAGTCTCCACCCTGAATCGTCATTCCACTAGACTTCGACACTGTCGCAACGCCAAAGAAATGCCGGCACGAAGAGACTTGTGAGGCTCAGCCAGCCTTAACAGTTGACCAGGGCGGCCAGAACCATCCCAGGACAACGGTCGCTGACAGATCGCTGTGGTGCCCTCCCACGGGCACAGCGTAGTGGGCGTATACGTTAAGGGTAGGTTGCCTAACCTAGCCGAATGATGTGAATTCGGCGACGCCACGGAATGCTAGCTCCGATCTTGCGAGGAGTCTGCGCTGTAGCTGAAAAACCAACTATTGAAATTTGCGGAGTGTAAGGACCGGCAAGCGTGCGCCGGTAGTAGCGGCTTTCTTGGGACATGTCGTCGAGGGGCGGCCCTAGGGCTAGACGAAGTCGATTCATTACAGCACCGCTCCCCTGAGGTCGTCTGGTATTCCTTATAGGTGCCCTGCCAGCACCGGTTTGTCAGATTGGAGTTTCGCCGCCATACATTCCTTTACTCAATTGGACGTTGCCCAATATGACATCTCACCCCCGGCAACCACCCAGGATCAACATCGAGGCCCCTCACGCACTCGACGCAAGGACCCAAAATGCTCAACCCGGTTCTGGTAACTCATTGGGCGGTCTTGACGTTGTTATTCCGGCTCATCTCCTTCAAACCGTAAACGCCACCGTCTCCAAGCGCGATGAGGGTGACCGACCCAACTGGGAACCTCAGAGACAACTCAGTGTGCGGCAAAACCCAATCCTGAGACAACTCTCCGTGTCCGGACATCGACAAGTAGAGCGACCAAACTTCCTGCACAGATCGTCGACAGCGCCCAGTGTGCGGTCGTCACCAGCACATTCACGTGCAGTGTCGCCAGTGGGTCCGAGGCGGCCTTTGAGATCGAACAACGAGAAGCCTCGCGAGATCAAGAAGCCCGAACCAATCAACACACGCTCAAACTGGAGGTTATCGTTCACGCCCGGCGACTTCGACCAGATAGCTGTCAGCCCCAAGCTCACTCCAAAATCGGGATCACCAGCTTCGGGCACCTTTCCGCCAATCGAGAAGCATGCCTCGCACGACTTTGCAAAGCGACATGCCTCGAACCCGTTTACCGACAAGCACGCCGATGCATCGCGTCGCTCTTCGTTAGACAGCGCAAACCCTTTCCTCTCGAGAAACAACTCGACGACTAGCTTTGGGGATCACCATGAGCCCGGCACGGCACACTCGACACCGGCAGCGACCTATGTGCCCCGGGACGTGCGGCAAAGAAGAGGAACCATTGAGACGATCGTTGATACTGTTGTCCCTAATGTTCTGCAGAAGAAGCTGACGAACAACACTGCTACCACTGGCGGCCTGACACGACAGAGCAGCATGCGAAAGACGCTCGAACATGCAAAGCTGCGCGGAGAGCAACTGCAAAGGAGCAAGTGGGCGATGATAGCCTTCGAGTGGGGCATTTATATACTCCTTTTGTGCTTCATCTATTTTGTTCTCATCGGCATCCCGCTATGGAACGGAGCCGTCTGGTGGCTGTACTGGGTTGTCGCCAATAAGTTCGTCTTTGCTGGTGGTTTCAGCATTACTCTCGGCATTGCTCTTTTGTAAGTCACCCACTCCTGCGACCACTCTTTTTGCTGACCGCCCTTGTAGCTACGCATTTGCACCTCTTCTCATTTTCTTCGAGAAAGACCCTGAGCCCGTGCCAGAGACCAATGAGACCAAGATTCAGGATAACGTCAAAGACACTGCTCTTCTAATTCCCTGCTACAAGTCAGCCAACCTCATTGGCGCGACGCTTGAAGCAGCATTGAAAATCTTTCCGCCATCGCACATTTACGTGCTCGCAAACGGTAACAGCCCAACTCCGCTCGACAACACCGAAGAGGTCTGCCGCCCATACGGTGTCAACCACCTCTGGTCTCCTGTCGGATCGAAGATTGTGGCCCAGTTCGTTGGCTGCTACGCAGCGAAGGCCTTCAAGAACGTCCTGTTGATTGACGACGACTGCGCACTGCCACCGAACTTTCCAGTTGTCACGGACCGCTTGAAGGGCAACGTCAAATGTCTCGGTTACACCATCAAGAGTGTGGGTCCCAACGGCTCGGTCGGCAACTACTGTCAACAGGCGCAGGATCTCGAGTACAAGCTCAGCGGTATCCAACGTGAGTTTGCTGGAAAGATCGGCTCGGCCACATTCCCCCACGGTGCCATCGCTCTTTGGGATCGCGAGCTTCTCATGCAGACGTTCCACGAGCACCCCGGTTTCAGTGTGTCTGAAGATTGGTTCTTTGGCCACGTAGCCCGTAAGCTTGGATCCAGAATCACGATGTGCTCGCAGGTCTTCGTCGAAACCGAAACCCCGACAGCAGTGTTCTTCTCCGGTGGCGGCTCGCGTGGTGGTTTCGGTGAAATGACCATCTTCAGCCAGCGCTTCAAGCGTTGGAATTTCTTTTTTGTCAACGGCATGTATTTCAATATGGCGTATATCCTCGGTAGCTGGAAGCTTGGGTGGTGGGAACTTGGCGCTAAAATCTTCGTTTTCCAAGAGGTATGTATCTGTCCTGCTGAACGCACGAAGCCACGACTGACTTGGACCAGGTGTACGAGACTCTTCTCTACCTCATGACTCCCTTCATTCTCCCTATTTCCTTTTACGTTAGACCATCGTTTTGCGGCATTTTGCTAGCGGCCACTGTTGTCATGTATCTCATTAACACCATCATCTTCAACGAAGTTCATCTGCGACGAAAGAACCAGCGCATCGGTTGGTTCACGGTATACGTTTACTATCTTCCATATAAGATTGTCCTGACGGGCATCAACGTGGCGAGTTGCTACTGGTGAGTACCACGACTACTATTTCTCGCTTGATCATGAGCTCACACATTCCAGGTCATTGTACAAGTACGCTCGATACTTCGCAAGGAGACATCCTAGGGTTGTCGAAGATGACAAGGCGGTCGAAGTGGTGGTACGATTCGAGGAGGAAGCCTACGCCGCGGAAGCTGGCGGTGGTCTCGGCCGAAGCCTCACGGTTCGCAAGGTTGCCGAGGTGCCGGCGGGCGAGCTTGCCCGTAAACTTTCTGCCCGGGAGCCCGAGAGAGCAGCTGCGGCACCCCAGATCCAAGACAACGTCTACTCGGAGAAGCCATACTACGAACCATACTACAGCCAGGAGGATTTTGATGCTTCTGGCTCCGGTACGAGCACGCCAGCGAGGGGCCTTATGAGTGGCCACAGGGCCGTCGACTTTGCGAATAATCAAAGTCGGGACCAAAGTCGGGACCAGAGTCGAGAGCGTTCACAAACAAGAGGCGGTCAGCATGAAAATGGCCGGTTGCACTATGCAGCCAGTATGGCGAGCTCGAACAGCGACTTCTCGAACGTGTTCAATAATAATGACAGCGCTGTCAGGGAAGTCAGGTGGCTATAAAAAGTCAGGTGGCTTTAAAAAGTCAATTTTAGCGTTTTGCATCGTATAGATCGAGCGTACAGTAATACATAATACACTCACACAATGTAATATCGAAAATCGAAAGTGATACGTCCAGCACATGCGGTGATCAGATGGGCATAAGGAAGTAATGTCTTTGCCACTGGGAAATACCAATGCAGACCTCGTCTCATTAAATAGATAGCGTAAGGTAGGATGTGGTATGAAGGCAGGTCCGGGGAGATAAGGATCGGGTCACGTCCATCTCGCCTACTCCCGATTGGAGACCCAGCATCTTGGAATGCCACGTGCAAATGCAGGGGTCTGAGTCCAGCCCGGAAACTACGTATACGAGCATACGCAAGGATTCTATTCCTCGAGGGCGTACAGTGATTTGCTGGGCGGTCAGGGATATACAGAAACAGTGGTAAGCCCGCGTAAATGAGCAAAATCGAGATCAGTGTTCACTCGACTACACTGATGGAGCACAGAAGGTTGAGATGAGAGACAGGACCAAAGCCGCTCTGGCGTGGAGATTGGGTGTTTTCAAGATTGTCGTGCCCGGTACAATACCACCCCGGGAGTTATTCGGTCTTGAAAGTACAAATGAATATGTCTGGGATAAGTTCGCCTAGATAGACCAGTCAGAAAACGTCGGCCCATAATAGATAAGAGGCAATAGCCTAAAGGGGGCAGTATCATTGTAGCTCGACTGAAAACGGGGAAATCGAGATCGGCAGGCGGAAAGAAGAGGATCGGCTTGGAGGATACCACTGGGATACGCACCGGACAGACGGGATGCTTGCCGTGCCGTGATAAGCCCATGTGTGCTATCTTGATATCAATTAGCTCGGTACAACAATGAACCGCAAAAACACGCTTTCTCTTTGTACGGCTGAGAGTTACTCCAATCCAGTTATCGTTGCAGTGTGATTACGGCTGACGCAAGGCGGGGTTTTTGTTGGGATGGAGTCCGATAGACGTTTAGACAGCCGCGTGGGGGAAGGTACCAAGCGTGGCTGTGCATTAACCGATTACGAGGTGGCTTGAAGAGCAACAGACAGATTGTTCGACGTTACAATTAGAAGGAGTTTGCAACCTTTGAAATCAAGCTGGATAGAAACAGAGGGGAGGAGAGCTGTATGTCGTTAAAGTATGTTCGAGACGCTATCGCTACCGCGATGCCATGGGGAAGCCGCGATAAGAGCACCAGATGTTACCGGTAAAGAACATCATTATCTCATCTATGATCAAGTACTAATTGGGGATGAAATAACAAATTCTGATCCCTCGCGCGTTTCCCAAAGTACGTAACCAAAGTGGCTATGGTAAAATTTGGGCTCCTTCAAAGGCACGAGTGTGGTGCAGCTTTTGAGGAAGGTACGATGCTGACTAACAGCTTGATATATGTACTACACAGATGTATATAGGCGCACTTGTGAGCCACTAATTTGACATGGGATAATATCGATGCCTCGGGTGTAGACCTGGAGAAGTCCCTTGGAAGTAGGCGGCAGCCAGCACTTTGTCTCCTTACCACCAGTGCCAGATATACAGGGATTTAGTAGTCCTAGTCAGCTGATGGAACAAAACAATGCATCACCTGCCATCTTTTAGGCTAGATTTCGAGATTTGCGAGTGGATCTGAACATTCTTCTCATTAAAACATTAATTTGAAAATGAAACGGAACACTTGAGATGACAGCGCATCCACAGACTCACAATCCGGTCCTTAGGCTGCAAGATACGTAACTATGGATCATTTTTCTGTTCAATGCTATCAAAGTATATTCTCATGCACCAAACACGAGAGATAACAGGCCGGACGGACGTTCCATCATGTCAGTGACACCCACAAACTTCAGGAGGAAGACTCATCTCACTGCTTCGTTGTCAGATGATTTTGACCAAGGTGACAAAGAAAGACTGGATGCATGGCCAATAAGTAACGTAATCGTACGTAACTGTTAAATAGCTATGTTTAGGTGTGATTTTAACAACTCATTTGAGGAGAAGCAGACGAAAAGAGAAATATAATTGTACACGCTCCATAGCTGCTATGCGGATCTTCACAAAGATAATTCTTTTCGCCACTGAATGCTTATTCCCTCTCCGTACCTGCGGCAGTTGCTGTTCCGTCTGCCGCAATGTTGATTCCGTTCTCGCCACCAACCGACTTGCTGCCATCCGAGCCCTGAGTGATACCCAAGTTTCCACCTAGATTTGCCGTGGACCCATCCTTATTCAGCGAGATACCAGCATCCTCACTGAAGCGCTCAGACTCCTCTTCAGCCTTGGTCTTTCCACCCTCGGCTGCGGCTCCAGCCTCGCCCTTCGCAGCTGCGGCCTCTTCTTTTGCTTTCTTTGCTGCTGCTTCGCCCTCCGCACGACCGGGTTGATTCTCGGTTCCGGCTCCCGCTCCAGTCTGGGGTTCTGCGGTGGCAGATGTTGCAGGCTCTCCAGCTGGCTGCGTTGTGGTCGCGTTTTGTGGCTTGCTAGCCTCGACAGCAACGGTCTTCTGTGGTGATGCTGCCCCAGATGTAGTTGAACTTTCTGCTGGGCTTCCTGCAGCAGCGGCCTGTGCACCTCCTGTTGGCTTTCCGGCTTCAACAGTGAAAGTTTTCTGTGGCGAAGATGCCCCCGATGTCGTGGTGCTTTCTCCTGGTTTCTCGGCAGCAGCAGCAGCAGCTGGCGCACTCCCTGTCGGCTTGCCAGCCTCAACAGTAATAGTCGATTGTGGTGCTGCCCCTGATGGAGCTGGTTTTTCTCCTGGTCTCTCGGCAGCGGCCGTTGCGGACTCCTTAGGAGCTTCGGCAGGCTTTCCTCCTTCTGTCGGGGTTGCGATCTCAGCAGCAGCAGCAGTGCTGTTCTCACCTCCTCGCTCTTTGCCGCTGCCTTTACCTCCAGGAATATTTAGACCGTCCCCTGAGATGCCGCCATTCTCGCCTCCCAGAGTAAGTCCGCCGATAGAGAGGCCGCCACCTTTTCCTCCCTGCGTCTGTCCGCCTGCACCCTCAGTCGCGTTACCTCCCCCACCAAGCTTGAGGCCTCCGATCTCGATTTGACGGCGAGTAAGAGCGGCGTGGTTAGCTCGTGCTAGGAGTGAACCCTAGAACATCGTCAGTAGATGCTCCTTTTGAATTTCATACCATTGAACAAAAACTACCCACTGTCCATCTGCGCGCCGGCACACTGGCAACGGTCACATCGGCCAATGCCAGAAATGAAACAATAGCCTCGGAAGTAACCTTCATCGTGTATAGAGTTCTAATAAAACAAGAGCTGGCCAGCAGCAAAAGAAGCGAATACAAGCTTTGGATTCCAAGAAATTAGAAAAAGGTAAAAGTGACGGTAGGTACACCAACGATGCTACAGCGATGGTTATGAGAAGCGTTGAAGGCCCAGAACGCTTCTTTCTGAAGTATGCATTGCGCAACGCATACAGAACGGCTTGGCAGCTTTGACGTACACTAGATGGTACTCAAACACTGATGCACAAATAAGAGCAAGTTGTCGTAGTAGTGTGGGGAGGCTTGGCGTAGCGGAATGGTCGCAGCCATGGAGAAACCACTTGGCGTTTGATCGGCCCGCAAAGTGTCAGTACCAAAAAGGCAACGCATGGAGATCGAAACCCGGAACACTCTCTTCCATCGGTCCGGAATGCGGAAACAACGTGCTGCGGAGCAAAGATGGTGTTTTGTATTCTTTTTGGGTTTGGTAGATCGTATGGTTTTTGGGTTTTAAAACCGACATCACTGCATGTCTGAGTGGCGGATTGTCGGATTGGTGTCCTCGCTCGAGTTAAGCTATTGTTGGGTCAGACGAGTTTGGGATTTTTGAGTTTGTTCACACGTACATCCAGTGGATCTGCGTAGCAGAAGGAATGGGAATATGCGACTCACGCGTCCGATGCCCACGCTGCGAACGATGCATCACGCCGCGAAATGCTCTTCGACATGGAACGCCACAGCCCTTTCATCGCCCTCGAAATTCCCACAGACCGGACATGTCGCCATCTCACTGCTGGCAACAGTTGGACCCCTGCTCACTGCATGCCCCCTGTCCGCCTCCTCCAGCTGCGCGAATAACCCCAGATCCCTTCCGGCAGCCTTGCTTTCGTCATAGAAGTACTCGTCGTTCTCTCGAATATCTCTCTCAAAATGGTACCCACCTTTTCCACCCCTAGCACCTCTGCCCCCTCTTCCACCGTCTACATTGCCACTCATGCCGTTCTCACCGTTCCGACCAACGTTTGCTCCAGGTCCGCCTGCTAGCGCCTCGCCCTCTAAGCCCTCCGCTTCGGAGACAAGGCACTGCACTCTCCCGACCCTACCATCCCTGAGCCTCACCTTCACACCTCTTGGATGGTCTCCACGCGTGAGTAGGTCCGCAACGATACCTCGTACTTGGGAGCCAGTAGGTTGGTCAACTTTCAATACAATAGACACGGCAGCTCCCTCCTGGATGGAAGCATGTGCGGGCACCGGGCGGTCGTCTGGGCCTCGATGTTGACGTCTTGGTGGGCGGGAGAATCCTTGCGGCTGTGAGCGATTCGATGTGTTGGTATGAGAAGATGATGAGGGCCGTTGGTGGCCACCACGGGGCTGGCGCGGCTGACGGTTGCGGCCTGGCATGGCTGATGATCTATATGACGCTATGTCTCTGTATGCAAAGCTCTTGGGTCGAAACGCCTGCGATGTGTGCCGATTGGAAGACCGGGTGTAGTCTTGGAAAATGTGTTACACCAGAATGGGTTGGAGCGGGCGACTAATCTGAAATAGGCCATCAAAGGTTGTAGATAGCATGTGCAAACTGAATTGCAGAGGCCATGCGGGCAACGAAGTTGAATCAAGATAATTTAAGAGTAGTTTGAT
Source organism: Pseudopithomyces chartarum (assembly GCA_033220655.1). Lineage (NCBI taxonomy): Eukaryota > Fungi > Ascomycota > Dothideomycetes > Pleosporales > Didymosphaeriaceae > Pseudopithomyces > Pseudopithomyces chartarum. The sequence goes on along the minus strand of WVTA01000018.1, from coordinate 634,182 downwards.
TATATAATCAACCACTTCATCACAATGATCAGCATCGCACAGTAATAACTTAGTAGATCACAAAGTTATATTCAGGATGAACATGCAATCAATAATGTCCCTTCCTATCCTATCATGCGCCAGATACAGTGTCATCTAGATAATCTCGTGCGCATTAAGATAAATGAGACGCCGGCAATGCTGAGAGCGACTGATGCAGATATGTGCCAAGGCCAAACCCTCAAATCGTAGTCTGGCAGTCTATGTCGAGCTGTCGCTATAGCTCGCGCCTAACCGTAGTTCCAACGCCGTATGAACAAAAAACAAGAATCGCACCGATACGATATGCAAGCGCAGAATCCCAATCTCGAACATCACTCAAGCCTCGTCTCCGCCCTCAACGGCAGACACGTAAGCTTAGAATGGGAATCCACCTTGGAACTGCTGGCCTCTTCGGCCTCCACCACCGGGCATACCGCCAGGCATGCCGCCCATGCCGCCGAACGGACCGCCACCGCCAGACTGGAAGCTGAAGCCACCACCTCCGCCTCGGCCACCTCCACCCATGCCTCCGCCGAACATTTGCATGAGGATCTCTGGATCGATGCCGCCCATGCCGCCGCCACCGAAGCCGCCGCCACCGCCGCCGCCGAACATGTCGGAGGGGTCGATGAGGTCCTCGCCGGAGTCGTAGCGAGCACGCTTCTGCGAATCGCTGAGTGTTTCGTGTGCTTCCTGGATCTCCTGGAACCGTTGGTGGGCAGTCTCGTCATCAGGGTTCTTGTCGGGGTGGTGCACAATAGCAAGCTTGCGGTATGCCTTCTTGATCTCGGTCTCGCTGGCGTCCTTCTCAATCCCGAGGATCTTGTAGTAGTCTTTCCGCTTGCTCTTCTTCAGCTCGAGTTCTGCGTTCCTGATGTCTTTGGCGATGCCGGGCTCTGCAGGGTTGGCCTCATGGATTGCCTTGAGTTCCTTCACGGCCTCGTCCCAGTTGCCAGACTCGCCCAGTGCTTTGGCACGGGTCTTCTTCGCCTTTGTGTAGCTGGGGTCGAGCTCAAGCGCCTTGTCGCAGTCGGTGATGGCGCTGCTCCATTTCTTTAACCGGGTGTAGCACAGGGCACGGTTCTGGAGGATCTTGGAGTTGGTCTGCTTGTTCGACGGGTCGACTTCAAGGGCTTGGGTATATGTGTCGACGGCCTGCTGGAAGCGGCCAGACTTGAAGGCAGTGTTGCCCTCCTCCTTCATGCGCTCCAGCTTCTGCACCATCCGAAGGTACTTCAGCGCGGCTTTGAAGTCAGGGTCGCAGCTCAACGCTTGCCTAAAGTGCTGCAAGGCCTTGTCGTTCTCGCCCTGTCCGTACAGAGCGCGGCCCCGCAGCACGAGGGCGTCTGGGTCCTGGTTGTTCCTCCGCAGCAGGTTCATAGCGACGTTCTGGGCTTCGCCGAGCGCGTTGATGTTGCCCATCCTCAGGTGTGCCTCTCCTCGCAGCAGGTTCCACTTGCGCGGCCTGTCCACTCTCGGTCCTAGTCCCCGCTCAGCCTCATTGAGTGCGTAGATGACCATGGAACCAGCTCCGCCGCTCTTCATCGCCTCCTCGGCCTGCTGCAGATGCCGCTGCATGGTGAGTGCAGGCTGCATGTCTTTCTGTGTAGCATTCACAGCCTTGAAGGCAGCAATTGCTTCGTCAGGCCGCCCGAGGGAAGTGTAGACCCGTCCCAGCCGTAGTCCGACCTTCATGTTACCGGGCTCTAGTTCGTCTGCCGTCTTGCAGTCCTCCAACGCTTCGTCGAACTTGTTGGAGGATATGTACGCGGCAGCGCGGTTCGAGTAGAAAGTGGCATTCTTCGGGTCGGCCTCGATGGCTGCGATTGATTAGCGGATATTTTCAGACTGTGCCAGGTGATGCAGTGCGGCAGGTTGCAGCACGCGACGGGCCCAGCGTGCGACAGGAGCACAACGCACCTTTCGAGTACTCTCGGATGGCGGCGGGGTAGTCTTTGATCTTGAAGAACTTATTGCCCGCATTCTTGTATTCCTCAGCATCGATGGTGGGCGGCTGTGCAGGCGGGGTAGACTCTTCAGGAGTCGCAGCGTATTTTGCGGACTCTGGCGGCGGGCTCGTGGTATAGCGGTGGGGAGGGGGCGCTGGCCGTGACTCGTCGCCGTTGGCCTTGGGGAAAGCACCAGGAGCCTGGGTGGCGGCGGGGCTCGAGGGCGGCGGCGAGGCTGTGAATTCACGGTCAATGTCCATGGGCTGTGGTGTCGGCTGGTCGGCCATGGCGGACATCTTGGACGACGAGAGCTTGCGGAGCTCGTCGGGCGGGAGGTTCAGTGGGTGAGAGTCGCGGTCGTATTTGGACGAGCGCTTGGACGACGAGTAAGAGCTGGAACGCCGTTCGGCTCGCTCACGCTCCTTGACGCGGTGTGACTTTTTGTCAGGCGACGAGGGAGGGGTGCCTGGGTTACTTTTGGCTGCGGGATTGCCGGGGGCAAGCTTGGGGATCACGGGCGTCTGCGCTGCTGATTTGGACGACTTGCGGAAGAGAGAGGGCAGCACCATGGGAGGCGAGGACAAAGCAAAGGGAAGCCCGGGTGTAACTGAAATTTTAGCTCGCTGCAGTCAAGGCAAAGTTTGGTTGAGAGCGGGCGCGGACCGACAAAAAACGGCACTGGGTTCAAGGGAGTCTTCTAGCACCTTCCACGCCCATGTCCTCGCTAATCCCACGCCTCGACACTCTGGAGATAGCCTGCAGCCGCGGGGGCGTGTGCGTGCTCAGCTGGCTGGAGGCTGGGGCCATCGTCATCAGGGCCGGGGTCGTTGGCTGGATAACAAACGCCTGTTCTAATTGTTCATCAAGGGTCGTTGTTGCATGGTACTTTTGTAGCAGAGTTGCCGAGAGGGCCTTGCTACGACTGTGTGGCCCAGCTGCCACTACACTCGGAGCATGGCGACTTGACTTGCGGGTGTATACATTTCATCCATTTCTCGTGCTCAGCCGCCGTCGCTGCCTCCAAGACGGATCGTCTCGTCTGTCCAATCCGCTTCCAGGAGGCTGGTTTATGCAGATCAAAAACATCGCCAACGCCAGACGCATAAACAACCGTTGCGTCTCTCCAATCTGCGGTTGCAGTTGTGATATTGCCGCCTGCCTGACGATGAGCTGTCCTCTGTGCACCAGCCTCGTCAATTTCCTATGGAAAGAAGAGCGACACGCTGTCATTCCAACAGTCGGCTCCTACGACATCGATAGCTCCATCGGCCCGTTTTCTCAAGTGATGGATTCATTTCCCAGAGACACTCTAGTTGATCGCCAATTGTTATCTATCAGACGCTGCTTCTGAAACAGGCAATCAGATATGCTTCTCCATTGGTGGAACGCACTGGACGGCGCTGGGCTGGGCCGGAGTCATCGTTCAGCGTGTGGTTGTTTGGAGTGTTTCATAGACTAATTGTGGCATGATATCGCACATAGTTGTCCTGCTATAGAGAAGACGTATTTGGCAAACAGAAAACAAAGTTCGTAACGGGCAGCAGAACCTAGAAACGTTTGTGGAGCGTTGCTTTATCTTATCGCCACGTGCAGGAGCTCCCCAGATCGCGCCTCCCTCCACTGGCAGATGCCCGCCATCACGGTTCTACACAGTTCGGTCTCACACACTGCGTGGCGGCCAAGAATAAACGTTCCAGCTGAACTGCGAACCCATCCTGTGCGCTCAAACTGCGCAGCTCTTGATCATAGCCAACTTTCCACACTCCTCAGCAAGGTCACAAGGACAAGCGTGGCGCCTAGCACAGCTTCAGGTGCTCCGAGGCACCAACAAGAGCTCGCCGTCCCGCCCCAGTCCTCGCACTCATTCCCCGTTGAATCTCGCCCTCTGTCTCTGTGTCTCGCTGTAGCGTGAAGCAACACGTATACTCCCACATCGGCTCATCTGCCGTGCACTAAGCCCGCGACGGGCCTTCTCAACAACTGTACCTGGACCTGCTTGCTGCGAGCGCCACACACGTTTAGCAACCTCACACCACCACTCAAGTGTTTCATCATGGGTCTCACATACAACATCTACCTCAACGGAGGCCGCATCTACGGCTGCCGGACCTGCAAGACCCACCTCTCCAATCACGACGACATTCTAAGCAGGGTATGTGCATGAGGAGCTCAAGGCACGTTGCATCTAAGCTGACCTTCTCCAGAACTTCCGTGGGCAGCACGGCAAGGCATACCTCTTCGATCAGGTCGTTAACATCACCGAGTCGGAACCGAACGAGCGCAACATGACTACCGGACGCCACGTCGTCCGCGATATACACTGTCGACAATGCAAAGAGACGGTCGGCTGGAAGTACGACAAAGCCTATGAATCGAGCGAGAAGTATAAAGAGGGCAAGTTCATCCTCGAAGCGGAGCTTCTTTGCACGGTATCGTAATCCAGGGTGGCTTGGCTTGCGAGAAGAGACACTCTGGGTTTTTAGCATGCATTTCTAAGGCGTATCTGGTTATGAGGTCCGATTAAGGCTGGGTCACGGCATGGTGTTCGAATACGGTTTTATTTGCGCTGGGTATCGGCGCAGGACATGGAAGCAACAGGAGGACAGCGATGCCGAATAGGCGCACCAGGAACCTCCTCCTCTCTCTCACACCTGAGGATCTCTCCCGATGGTTTTATATCTCTACTAGCTTACATAGCAGGAAACATGATGCAACGTTCTACTGGCAGCTTCCATGCTTCCGTACCGCTCCGTGAGGTCTTCCGTCTACCCCGCTTAAGCTCGGCGGGGTGGACCAGCTCGCCCGATGACATCTCCACATATTTTTACTTTCACATCAGGACGCACAATAAAGCACTACCATTCAAACCAAACGAGGAACTACTGATAGGAGTTGTGTGTCTCTCGAGCTCCAACAATGGCCAAGGGTACTATGAAAGCTGTAGTCTTCGACGGACCGCACAAGGTGTCTATCCAGGAACGACCGATCCCGAAAATCAAAGACCAGACAGACATCATCGTCAAGGTAGACAAGGTACGTATGATGGTCCAATTGTGGTGTCGAATGCTAATGTAGTTCCAAGACAGCGTTATGCGGCAGGTACGACGCGCACGGCTCTACGAAATCGATTGTTCTAATCTTAGCAAAGTGAACTGCATGTGTTCCGCGGGCATCAGCCATCGCCTACTGGTTTCATCATGGGCCACGAGTTTACTGGTCATGTGGTAGAGGTGGGTTCGGAAGTGAAGGGCCTTAAGAAAGGCGACCGCGTGGTCACGCCCTTCACTGTGTCCTGCGGAGAATGTTTCTACTGCAAGCGCGGCTTCTCGTCTCGGTGCACCAAGAGTCAGCTGTTTGGATCGGCAAACCTGGACGGAGGCCAAGCCGAGTATGCACGCATCCCTCTCGCCGACAGCACAGCTGTGAAAGCGCCGGAGGGCATCAAAGACGAGGCATTGGTGCTCATGGCTGACATCTTCCCTACCGGCTGGTTTGCTGTGGACAATGCTATGAAGGGACTGACCAAGGAAGAAATTAGCGATAGCACTGTGGTGCTGATCGGTTGTGGTCCAGTAGCCCTGTGTGCTCTCGTCAACCTGGTCGAGTACCAGCCCAAGAACATACTGGCTGTCGACTCGATTCAGTCACGGCTGGATCTAGCAAAGAGCCTCGGGGCAGAGCCTTGGAACTTCCAGACCGATCGGGAGGGGCTCGACCAGCGAGTCAAGGAGCTCACCGACGGGCGTGGGGCAGACGTGGTAGTGGAGGTTGTGGGCCTCTCACCGGCGCTGAAGATGGGTTACGAGCTGCTACGGCCCTGGGGCGTCATTTCCAGCGTGGGAGTGCACAATGCGGAGATTCCCTGGTGAGTATAGGGGTTGGTGGCATGGGTGTGCAACAGAACTAACGGCGTGTCCAGGACGGGGAATCAAGCATACAACAAGAACCTGCGGGTGCAGATGGGCAGATGCCCGGTCCGCAGCGTGTTCCCGAAGGCGCTGGAGGCGCTGAAGAAGCACCAGGACAAGCTCGGGTTCATGGCGGACAAGGTGATGCCGCTGTCACAGGCGGTCGAGGGCTATGACTTGTTTGACAAGATGCAGGCGCAGAAGGTGGTGTTTGAGGCACAGCAGTAGAGGAGACAGAGAAGGGGAGGTCGAGGCGGTAGAGGCGGTTCAGGGCCGGGGTCAATGGGGCATGAGGCAGGGCTGGATGCTGTACCGTACCTAGTTGGTCAATCGAGCGTGTGAAGGGCATAGGCACGGTGCTCGCCAGTGGCCACGACGGGCCGTTGGGGCCAGTGCAAGTCAGTGCAAGTGCGGGGCGGGGGCCTCTCTGGGCGGCCGCTGGCACGCACGCGTCGAGCTGGAGCTTGAGCTTGGGGCGTGGGTTGTTGGTGCCGCCGTTGAGAGCTTCACGCGGCGGCGGCAACATGACGCTGCGCCGTGCCTGCAGCGAAGCGTGTGCGTGCCCTCTCCAAGGCTGCCCGCCATGCGTCAACTGTTCCTTCTATAGTGTGCATCCGGACGCGCAGCCGCATTCCTCAGTCGATACGGCAAGGCCCGCCCGCCTCGCTAAGACAGCTAAGTGCCGCCGCAATATTGCTCTCTTTGTCCTGCAACCCTCGTCACCTTGCCTGCGCGTACCTTGACCACTTTCCCACTCCTCGCCCGCGCTCCCGCCCTCCGTCTCCGTCTCCACAACCACGCCCACCCGCTTCCTCCTCGCTCGCCCTCCTCTGCCCGTGTGGCCTCCAGCACGCTCCTCCTCCCTCCTCCCCTCCCTGCCACCTGTCGATCCGCACCGACCACCGCTCCCCCGCCACTTCCACTGTGAGTAACCACCACTACCGGTGCTGGTAGTGCTGCTACTTATGCTACCACCCATGCATCCTAGCAGCACGTCAACAACACACTAACAAGACGCGCGCAGCAGCACCACGGCGCATCACCCACGCTCCTCGCCCTCCCCTCTTCTCTTCTCTTCTCTCTTCTGTCCGTCTCCCCAGCCCGCGCTCTCCGGTACGTCTCGCATTGCTGCTGCTGCCCCCTCCCCCCGTCACGCGCCTCGACGTCACTGACCACGCCGCCCCAGCAGCCCCTCTCGACCATCCTTAGAACATGTCTGCAGAGGACTCCCAGCAGGCCGTCCAGGACCCCAGCCAGGCCGGCGACCAGATGCAGCGCCTGAGCATCCACGAGGACGATGTGCAGCCCCGGACCGAGCAGGAGTACGCCGAGTCGCAGCTCACACTCCGCGCCATCGTCTCGTCCAAGGAGGCCGGCGTCATCATAGGCAAGGCAGGCAAGAACGTAGCTGATCTACGAGATGAGACGGGCGTGCGCGCTGGAGTCAGCAAGGTCGTCCAGGGCGTCCACGACCGCGTGCTGTCCGTCACCGGCCCACTCTCCGGCATCTCCAAAGCATACGGCCTGGTCGCCAAAGGTCTCCTTGAAGGCGCGCCTCAGATGGGCATGGGCGGTCTTGTCCGCAGCGACGGCACTCATCGTACGTATCTTGTTCTACTGCCCCCGCGCCCCGCTCCAGGCTAACTCGCGCAGCCATCCGCCTCCTGATCTCCCACAACCAGATGGGCACCATCATTGGTCGGCAAGGCTTGAAGATCAAGCAGATCCAGGATGCCTCCGGCGTACGCATGGTCGCCCAGAAGGAAATGCTCCCCCAATCCACGGAGCGCATCGTTGAGGTTCAGGGCTCCCCCGAGGGCATCGAGAAGGCTGTGTGGGAGATTGGCAAGTGCTTGATCGACGACCACGAGCGCGGCTACGGCACTGTGCTCTACAACCCTGCTGTGAGGGTCCAGCCTGGCGTTGGCCCCCTGTCGAACGGCGCCACCGGAGGCGGACGTTCGTACAACAGGACCGGCCATGGCGCAGACTTTAGCGATTCACCCCCCTCCTACAGCCGTCGATCCGGGTCGGACGCCGCCATCCGCCCGCCGCCGCCGACGCATACCGAAGATGGTGAAGAGATGCAGACGCAGAACATCAGCATTCCCTCGGACATGGTGGGCTGCATCATCGGCCGTGGCGGCAGCAAGATCAGCGAGATCCGCAAGAGCTCCGGCGCGCGCATCTCGATCGCAAAGGCCCCCCACGACGACACCGGCGAGCGCATGTTCACCATTACCGGCAGCGCGGGCGCCAACGAGAAAGCATTGTACCTCCTGTACGAGAACCTCGAGGCGGAGAAGATGCGACGCAGCCAGGCCACCGAATAAATCCGCGACTGCAACAACTGGACACGGACGCGACGGGTGGAGGATGAACGTGCGTTGGCCGCTTCCCGAGCACATTAGGGCCTCTATATTCGTCGTCTCACCGTCGATTGGCATCTTAAAAGGACCTAAAAGCAGGGCTTTGCTTACTGTGTTTTCTTTGTCCCTTCTTCAACTACTTTACTGATGGATACCAATGGCTGGGGCATTATTTTCTTTCTAATTCGAGCTTGAGTCCAGACTGAGCGAGTCGATCAGTCACGATTTTGACGACTTATGGATGATATCCGGGACTGCTGTCTGACATTGTGTCGGGACGGGTTTCCTTTGGTTGGTTGAAGCCGGCGCAGTGAAGAAGGTTGACTTCTGTCAAGCAAGCCTCTCTATACTACTCTCCCTAAGACCTCCTACCTATATCTACGAGTAATTCTGAAAGCCTTCAACCACTTTGTTATTGCTGCTGCAGTGAGGCATATGACCGAGCCAACGAGCACGTTATATTAGGATAGGACTGGGAAAATATGTTCCAATGCTTCTTCGGCCAATGGCCAAAACTTGTGTGACCATGACGATCAATGTAGTCTACTGGCTTGACAGTGATGTAATCGGAACACGATTCCGATTTCCGAACGAGGCTGAAATAGGCCCGTGCGGGCCGCGGTTTAGTGTTGGAGCTTGATGCCACCTTTAACTTTTGAGTAATTCCGAAGGTAATATAAGTTGGGAAATGCCCGCTTTGAATGACGCGGTAACCTTCTTCTGCATATCATTCTGATCTTCTGCCAGAAGAACCGACGTCGAAACCGAGAATAAAACACGATTTATTCAATCTATCGCGGACTACCATTGCTCGGACGACTACAACCGCAACCGAATAATTGTCGGGGAGAAACCACAATGGCCCGATCGAAGCAGGATTCATCCACAGGATTTCAGAATGGCAGCACGAACGGTTCTGCACGTCGGCGGCCGAGCGTTACAGAGATTACAGGGACCATAGAAAAGCGACTCGAAGAGGTGGCCGAGTCGGCGGCTAGGGACCCTGTGGAACAGAGGCAGAGTGGATTGTTGGCACTCGGGATATGCGTGGGTGGCATCTATGCGAGCTTGTAGGTCCCATATCTCTACCTGGCAGAAGAAGCCTCCTAATTTCCTCATAGCTTGAGCTGGGCATATCTGCAAGAGCGCATCACCACGACACCCTACGGTCCCGATAAATCCCGCTTCACATACTCCATCTTTCTCAACACCATCCAGTCCGCGTTCGCTGCATGCACAGGTGCCATGTATCTCTTCGCGTCCTCTCCCCGCGATCCCAAAACCGGAGCTCGCAAGGTGCCGCCCGTCTTCCCGTCGAAACAGATTCTCTTCCCTCTCTTCCTGATCGCCGTCACGTCTAGTCTCGCCTCGCCCTTTGGTTACGCGAGTCTCAAGCACATTGACTACGTGACTTTCATCCTCGCCAAGAGCTGCAAACTTCTCCCTGTCATGTTCCTCCACATCACGCTTTTCGGGAAGCGCTACCCCTTTTACAAGTACGCCGTGGTAGCGTGCGTCACCCTCGGTGTGGCCATGTTCACATTGTACAACCCATCCACGGCGAAGAAGGCCTCCAAGAAGGGTGTTTCTGCGGACGCGAGCAAGCTCCTGGGACTGTTTTTGTTGGGAATCAACCTGCTCTTCGACGGCCTCACAAACACGGTTCAAGACCAGATTTTCAGCACGTTCAAAGGCTTCACCGGTCCGCAGATGATGTGCGCGCAGAATCTCATGAGCACACTGCTCACGGTCTCGTACCTCCTCGTGGCTCCGTTGATCGCAGCATCGCCCATTGGCTCGCTCATTGGCCTCACTTCCACCTCCGGGAATGAGCTCCAGGATGCCGTTTCGTTCGTAACAACATACCCGACCGTTGGATGGGACGTCCTCGCCTTTTCGGCATGTGGAGCTATTGGCCAAGTGTTTATTTTCCATACGCTGGCGCATTTCAGCAGCCTGTTGCTCGTTACTGTCACGGTGACGCGCAAGATGCTTACGATGCTGATGAGCGTCGTGCTGTTCGGACACCAGGTCACGGGGATGCAGTGGGCTGGTGTGAGTCTGGTCTTTGGAGGTATTGGCGCGGAGGCGTGGTACCAGCGAGCGGAGAAGAAGGCAAAGATGGAGGCGAAGAAGAGAGAAGCGGCGGAGAAGAAACAGTAGGGTTTTCTTCCGTCTTTTTGTTCTAGAACGATGATATTTTTCTTGAGTGATCGTCTCCACGAGGTCACTGTCGGGTTGGTAAGAATGCCGCAACTAATACAAAGATAGATTAGTCGGTTGTTCATATCCAAAGTCCACTTTCAAGCAAAATGTGGAGTTTCCCATGATTCATTCAAACGAGCCTGCTATATTTCACCCCAGAACAGCGCTTTTGACATGTCGGAATCGCCTTGGGGCAGCCATCCCTTACCCAGCTTAGTAATCACTGACAGGAGAATTGGGCCTTTCTGGTGAGCACTTGTGTTGAGTTGGATTCATTGTAATGAAACTGTCGGTGTCGCTATGAATACATTGTATTTCAATTGATACAGAACATGGCCTGAACCACCTGACTTTCTTCGTGCGCATGAGTGAATGACGGCGCTATCAGTTCTACCCATGTCCATGACTCCTAGCATGACAAACATCCAAGATATTCTCTGCTTGGTGTTTGCACTAAAAAGACATGCTCAAAAAGAGAACAAAACTCAAAACTTCTTGCATTTTTCGCCCCACTCTGACTTTTTGTTGAATGTAATCTCTATCAAGAATACCTGTCTGAGCTCACATATAGGGATTGCGTACACTTGTTTTGTGTACATTCCTCCTCCACTCATAATTCATGATTTACCATACTTCCAATTATATGCATCTTTCTTCATTGCCAACCTTCTACGCCTTCTCCGCCGCCCTCCGCGCAACCTCCGCAGCAATATCGTCCTGTGCAGCAAGTTGAGCGGCAGCCAGCACCTCGGCACCCTTCTTCTTTCCAAAGGCACGAACAGCGGCGTAGTAAACGTCAGCTAGTTTCTTGCAAACGCTCGTCAAGGTCTCATTGTTGCATTGGTTGTAAAGATCAGTCTTGAAGTTGGTGTCGATGCGGAGCTTGTTGGCCTGAATCAAGTCAGAGAGATACACATCAAACACAGACACATCTACTTGCATCGGAGAAGCGGCTCTGCGCCTTGAAGTTGCGGTAGCCAAAGTCGTGGCGGTAGCATGAGTTTTCAAAGTTGAAGCCAAGCGGGTTGTCGGGCGAGGAGCTGCAGCCGTCCGAGGACCAGTCTACCGTAGAGGGATTCCTGGCATTGCGCGCAGTGATGAACTGGGAGATGGTGCTGCTGAAAACCAGGCGGTCTGTTGCTTGGACGGCGGTTTCGCGGACCTCGAGCGATTCTGCGGGGGCAGCAACGGCGCTAGACACGATGGCCGCGATGCTGAGGAGGGAGAAGCGCATGTTGATGGTGGATTAGAAGATATGTATATATAGATGGGAGTCAATTCGGGCGAGTTGAAGCTGACGGAGGCCTGGTTGGTGTCCAATACCGTAGCAATGTATTGAGACGGGTGTTCACTGGCTTGCTCAACAACTGCTGCTCGAACATGACATCGGCGTCCCTTATATACTACTTCAACCCGTTTACAATTGCCAACGAAGCTGTACCCTATGCCATACCCCTCACTGCGGCTGGCTGGGCGTAATGCTCGTACCTGCATGCGACCATGACCTCTCGCCCTACCATCCTTTCCACTCCGCCTCTCTGCACGCCTCACTCGTTTCCCGCAATCCCAGCTGCCGGCTATTTCTGGGTATACTGTCACTCTACGCGCTGGGCATGCCCGTGGCAGTCGGTCATGGCTGGCATGCGTCCGCTCATTGGCCCTTCGGGGCTTGGGGCTCAGCGGTGATCTACGGCTTAAGCGAACGGGGAATCTCGACTGCCGCTTTGGGGCGCAGTTTCTTCGCTCTTCAGGAAGGTCACTGAGTGGACCGTAGTCGTGTTGTGAGGGAGAGTTGAGATTCGAGGAATGCGACGAAGGGTTCGTGTTGGAGCTCGTATATTTACGTACACAGCGCATGAAGTTCATGAAATAGACGAACTCCGGTCGTATGGATTGATGATCGCGACGATCTCGAGCTTTCAGTCGTGTTTATGTGTGGCATCGAGTGCCTCTCTATTGCGGTCCGTTGAGCCGATCTTCTTGCTATTTGGTTGGTTTATTCTTGTATTTGACATAATAAATTATGAAAAGGATGCAGTTCTCTAGCTGTTGCGTCAATTCATTGTCAAATTTGAACTTATAGGATTATGAAAAGCGAAGCCCAGGTCACTGCGATTTTTTTACTATAGAATATAATTTTGCTCTGCTATTTGAGACTCGAATTTTCGAAGCAGTCCTGACTCTTGGTGTTACTTGGCCATCCTCAATAGAGTCAAATCCGTGTCTTAAAAATTGGTGCGGCCATCGCGGCTGGTATGCCTGAAGATTATCGATCTTGACGAGCAGACGGACTTATAACAATAATTCCCTTGTGGGAAAGACATGTCTGTTTGATGCTGATATAAGAAAGGCATGATGCTTATTCGTCGGTTCGTTCATTACTTCGTCAGCTTGCACGACTGAACAGGAACTGAATCTCAACTGAGATGAAAGGGGTATTTCAGTGGATTGACATATAAATTACTGATGGAATAGATATGGAGAATCAGAACACACATGCTATGCAAGCAGGACAGGGCCGCGGAGAGAGGTACATGGACCGCAGCCACAACAGCGCTATCCCACATCTGCAACGTCATCAGGGTCTCCTGCAACGGCAGCCCACTGACTAAGACGCGGGAGCCTCACGTCTCGTATACCCCATGGCTGGCGTGCACAGAGGGCAGCACGCGCTCTCGTCGTCCCACGGCCCTCCTTTAGCTGTGACGGTCATGCGGCGTGTTTGCATCTCTCGTGACAGTGTCCCCGCCTCGCCTTGGCGGCCTCATCAGCAGCATGGTACCGGAGCCGACAGCGGAGGCCGATCAGCACGAATTGGAAGCTCTCCACGACACCAACACGCCCGCAATGATGCCGCCTGAAGACGCGGCAGACATCGCGCACCACGACGAAGAACTGCACAGGAGGACGCTTCGCAAGCTCGACTTCCTGCTGCTCCCGTTCCTTGCCTTGCTGTTCCTCTTTAACAGTCTCGACAAGTCAAATGTACGTACCCGGTGAAGCATGCTTGCAAGCAACCAGGCCAACAGCAAGGACTACAGATAGGAAACGCCGAATCCGCGCACTTCACGACCGACATTGGCCTCCGCAGGTCGGACCTGAACACGGCCGTCGCCCTCTTCTTCGCCTTCTTCGTCGCCCTACAGCCCGCCGGTGCTGCGCTAGGCAGGAAGTATGGCATGGTCGTGTGGGTGCCCAGCTGTATGCTGCTCTGGGGCGTGAGCACGGCGCTGCATACGTGGGTGAGGGCGCGGTGGCAGCTCTACACGCTCCGCATCATCATCGGGTGTCTGGAGGGTACGTCCGCCGCGTCCAACATGCGAGTGAATGCTGATGGTTGAACAGCCGGCTTCTACCCCGTGACCGTCTCCTACCTCTCGCTCTTCTACACGCGCTTCGAGTTCGGCCGCCGCTTATCTCTGTTCTACGGTCAGGCCGCTGTCGGCGGTGCACTCGGCGGTATTATAAGCTACCTTGTCTTTTCCCATTTTCCAGACGTACACCAGGAGCACGGCGACGAGGGAGACCCTGAACTGGACTCGCGGTGGCAGAGCTGGCAGGTGCTGTTCCTGCTCGAAGGCAGTCTGACCATCATCGTCGCCGTGGTAGGCTATCTGTGGCTTCCGCACAGCGTGGAAACGGCGTGGTTTCTGACGCCTGAAGAGAGAGTGTTTGCTTCGCAGCGTGTCATAAGAGACCGAGCGACACAGTCCGAGCCAGCTGCAGCCCAGGCTTCGGCTGCTGAGGATGAACATCATGAGTATGGCGGAAGAGATGAAGAATCCCGAGGTCTCCTGTCTTCTTCCCGTACGCAGTCCGGTTTCAAAGCGCTCGACGTTACTGATGACCGCGGTCTCTCACCGCACGACGTTGTATCCGCCTTCCTCAACATCAGAATATGGCATATTCTCACCATCAACATCCTCGCGGCCGTCCCCGTGTACGCCTTTCAGGTCTTCCTCCCGCTGGTCCTTGCACCGTTGTTGCCATCTTCCACCTCCGACGACCCTGATCCCGCTTTGGTCAACCTTCTTACAGCTCCGCCATATATCTTTGGCGCCATTATGCTGTATGTCTTCGCAAGCTGGAGCGACAACCACCGAATCCGCATTCTCCCGATCCTGTGTGGTCTCGCGATCATGGCAACAGGGTTAGTGCTGGTTGTCGCTCTGCCAACAACGGTTGCGTGGGCAGTCCCACGGTATATTGCGCTAAATGTTCTTCTCTCGGGCACTTTCATAGCCAGTCCTCTAACGGTGGCGTGGATCTCCGGAAACACGCCGAGTCCAGGGAAGCGGGCGCTGCTGCTCGGCATCAATGGGTGGGGAAACCTCGCCGGCGTTATCTCGGCGTTCTTGTTCGACCCCAAGTATGAGGATTCCGGGTACATCGTGCCATTCTGGTGGACGCTGGCTTGCGTAAGCGCCGCAGCCGGAGGCTATGTTCTGCTGTGGCGGAATCTGAAAGCTGAAAACGCGAGAAGAGAGGAGATTCTGGAGAAGTGGGATGACGAAGAAATTGAAATGGAAAAGGCAGATGGGAGAGGACCGTTGGAGCAGGACCACCGCATTGTCAGAGTTATGATTGACAGTCTGAGGAGGTTCGGGCGCTTGAACGGCGGCGTGGAGTGGCTCGAAGAGGCAGCCCAAGGAGGCCGAGAAGGAGAGGAGAAGATGACATTTGTGTATGGGTTGTGAATAGTGAGTGATCATATTTGCAACCTAGCGTTTTGTTTAGATACCCTTTTTTCTTGATATAGTTTTATAGATTTGTTGCACCGCATCTATATCGCGCCTCGGAACTGTGTGTCTCTGGTGGTTGATTTGTATGGTGATCCTGATCCGTATTGTTGTACAAGTATATTGTAAGTGAGTTACTATTTGGTCTATTCCTATGTCTGTTTTCTATTGACTATCCGGCAGGCCGTCTTTCTAACTGTTACAGTGTGCCCCTCAAAAGTTGCTACCTTTGCAATTGTATGCATTAATATCGAAACTCATGAAAACAAGAAGATTGCAGTGAAAGTAACCCTGGAGCACTCAACATCTGTGGAGAACAAAATACCTTCAAGTAGGTAGCCCATGCACAGTCGTTCTTTCCTCCCAACGTTACTCTAGCGTTAGCGCGTTTCCAGCTCCACGTCACTCCTGTGACTACTGGTCACCTTCTTGTCACCCTTTCCTCTTAATCGTGTTCTGACAGCAAATCGAAAAAATTATTGCCTCGTACACATCACACCATGTCGCAGGCGCTGCCACGGAGTACGTAGTTGCAACTCTCCTTACCTTCACCTATTGTACCCCCTTAGAATTGTATGACCACGATCAAAAGGACCAAGACTTCGGCAAGTATCACCACACACAACTCATGGCATATTAATGAAATATACTACATTCAACTACTTTACATCGACTATGCGTCGCTCAAGTTGGCCACCGTCTTTGGCCCCTCATTCATGCTACCGTAAAGCGCCGCCTCCACAACGCCAGAGCCGGCCTTGGTTCCCGCCCGAGTAATCTTGAAACCACCAGGAGCCTTGGTCTGGAAGATTCCCTTCGGGTCGAACTTTTTGGCCGCAGCTCGGATCTTCTCTACGTTGTCGGCGCCGTAGCTGGCGAGTGGGTCCTGGTAAGCATCTGCGTAGTTCATGAACTGCCACGAGATAAGACCTCCCTTGGCGGCAGCAAATGCTTGCATCTGCTCGCCGTAGGATCGTACCAGGGGTCGCGCGGCGGCCTCCTCTTCTGGTGTCTTGACGGCAATGTTGAAAAGAAGCATGATGACGTTCTGGTCGAGCTTGTCAAGGCCCATGACGTTGCCGCCCTTCTCGACACTGTGCTTGGAGAAGATGGTGGGGATGGACTGGAACATGCACTGGTTAATGAAGTCGGGGTCGTTGTTGACCTTCCACTCGTTGACGAACTCCTCGTTGAGCTCGACAATCTTGGTGAAGATCTTGGGATCGTTGGCAAAGGTCATGGTGAACCAGATGTCACTGATCGATGTTAGAATATGCGATCACACGGTAGAAGATAATGCACAAACCGATATCCAGTGGCTTGCTCGAGCTCGTCAGTGAGCGCCTTGTGGCTGTCGATCCGCAGCGTGTCGGCAATTCTGGGGATAGCCATGAAGTCGTCAAACCCAGCTGGCGCCTCATTGCCTTCAGTATCGTCGTAAGCCGCGAGAATCACAATATCTTTCATGGCCGGAACGTAGCTCCAGAAAATGATAGAGCTTCCAGCTGGGTAGTTGTTGACATTATCAGTCCACTTGACATAGGCCGCAATATGCTGGGCAGTAGTCGACTTGTTGTAGGTCGCAGTTCCGCCCCACAGATTTCCGGCTTCAAAGGCAAACATGTCGTATCTGGTCACGATGCCAAAGTTGCCGGCAGATCCACCCTTGAGGGCTTGCCACAGGTCTGGGTTCTCCTGCTCATTTGCGTTCACGACCTCGCTAGATTAAAAGTCAGCCTTGCACTGTGTAAGGGACGAAATCATCTCACCCATCCGCAGTGACGAGCTCAAAGTTCTTCACGTTGTCGCACGCAAATCCCCGACGAGCAGAGAAGAAAGAGTTGCCGCCGCCGGTCAGGAAGCCAGAGACACCGACACTGCCAGCTCGTCCTCCGGGCACTGTCCAGCCCTCGGGATCCAGCGCTCCGTAGACGTGCATCCATCTAGCTCCGGGTCCGATTGAAGCCGTGGAGCCATTCTTGTCGAGCGTAACCTCAGCCATGAGACCCAGATCTACGGTTACGCCATTATTGATGTTGTTCGAGCCCGCCCACACTGTATGTCCGCCGCCACGCACAGCAAACTTGGTCGCCGAACAGGATTCGCCCTTCACAAGCGTGTTCACAACTTTGACCACGTCTGATTTGCACGTTGGCTGAACGATGCAGTGGGGGGTGAGCTGCGCGCTCACGGACCAGTACGACTCAGTGCGGTTCTCATAGGCAGTCGAGTTAGGGTACAGGACGTGGCTAAGACCAGCATCCTGAAGAGCTTGACACTGAAGCCCAAGTCAGCTACCATGTTCACAGTTGTCGAATGAGTACGAAGATCGAAAGTGTAGGCCTTACGCAGGTGCTGTTTTGGGCCAACGCAACAGGAAGACCCAGTATAACGGCTACGGCTCCTCTCAACATGATTCAGGCTTTCGGACCGGGACGAGTGGGAAAGCGAGTTGAACAGCACGGTTGGCGATTGCGCAACTCCCTAGCTAACTCTCGACTTTTATCTGTGTCTCATTGCACACCTGACTCGACAGATTCGCCCCCGGCCAGTAAGTATGCATTGAGATGCATTTCGCCGTATGCATTCCGAGAAAGGGGCGAAGTCGCAGTCAACTTTGGACGGGATGGACTGTTGTCTTTTCGGTAGAGTTACCGAACAGAGTGGACCCGCAGGAAGGGATCGTCCTGTGCATTTCCCAGCAAGATCTGAGGGAGCTGGGGTCCCCACCCCACCGCATCCTTCAATGCAAAGCCTCTTCTATCCATACTTACTGACGCAAGAGTCTTGTAGAAATAAACCGACATGACTCGTTCATGGCATCAAGATGCAAGGCCTTGGTATTCTGTTATTTTATCTGTGATCTGCTCAGATCAACCAAGACAAAACTGAGCGGTTAGAAGCGCAACAAGTATCCACAGCGATAGTGTATCCGCCCCCAGAAGAAAACTTGACTGTTCCCCTGCTGGACGCGTCTCCAAAGGTATGGTTAGCCAAAGAGGCAAGCTCTGCAACACGTCGTGGATACTCATCTCACAAACCCGGCTAGTACGTTCGCTGGCGAATGCACGGTATACGGACCCATGTGGTGCGGATGTTCCGCCATTCCCCGAGCCTGGGGCATCCTTCGCTTATTCTCTAATTGGGCCTGGCTCCCGAAATGCACCTGTCAGAACCTGTTTTCAACCTACCGGGACGGGCCATAGTACCCTTGAACGCAAATACGTAAACTATAGGGCAATCGAAACATACTCCATCCGAATCTCGGACATATGCTTATCTATTTAGATCTCGTGGAAAAATGTGCGTTTTTCGGTAGCGAATGTAGAAATCAGGCCATTCGAATCGATGTACATTTTCTTATTTATTCCTCCTATAGATTTGCAATCGGGTCGAGCTGAGCTTCTGCTGATCGTTTCTGGTCGTGTCTTCAGAGCGAAATTCGGTTCAAGCTACATTCATCAACAATCGGCCCGTCTACTATTTTGCTCAACTAGGATGTAGGTAGATGTCACAGCTTAGCTGCAATTGAACCCAGGCAGAAGGGAACGATCCTCGTGTCGGGTATACTTACTCAGTGAACAGTCCACTTTGCCGCACGGCGCGAGCCGTATAGTATGGTATTCGAGTCATGTGCCGAAAAAGCAAGCGGTCGGCGCCTCTGTTGACGACTACGGTGTGCACGTGCGCGTTCTCCATGCTGTTGAGTATGGAAGTGAAACGGTCAAGTACAGTAATTCCTCCTGAGGACTGGTCTCGCTTGAAAGTTGCGAGATTACGTTAGGCATCCATTCAGGAGGACCCAATAAGGCTGTTTCTGCTTCCTCAGCCAAGTCCAAAATAGTTGCAGACAGAGCACAGTACGGCCATTGCGTCGGTACCTGCATGAATCACCGCACGACGCTTTTCTTTCTAGGCTCGGCACCGTAGAAGATCCTTGTTCTTGGTATGACAAGGCCGCCGAGCAGCACGGCCAAACGTGAGCAGCACGGTTCATGATCTTCGAGCATTCTTTCTGTAACTGTCGCTAGTCAACGTTGGGCCGCCGAAAATTGCATGCCTCCTCCCAGCATGGCCGAAGCCGTCTCCCACCAGGTAGTAATGGCAAGACCAGGGAAGCAACGCGGTGTCATCCATGGTTTTGAATGAGCCCACCGTTGACCGGGACGAGGACTACTTGTTGCAACAGGGTACAGATCTGCGAGAACCTGTGGGTTAAGTTGTTGCTACTTGCCCCTAGATCCCGCACGCTATAAGTCCGCCAGATTGACCATCCTTCAGAGTTCGTTGGCTGTCTACGACTGCATGTACTGTGACTTTGAAACGAACTTTCACCATGCCGAACGTCAATGGAACGGAAACGCTCATCCCAGCCCCCGAGGGCTATGTCGTTGATTTTGAGAACCCACAAATACAGTACATGGTCGAGTCGTATACGGTCGCCTCCGTGGAGATGACGATTGCTTTTCTCTTCTTGGTCCAGCGGCTGTACACAAAGATTGCACTTATGAAGAGCTTCCAGCTTGAAGATGGTACGAGACATCACCAACCATGGTTCGACCGTGACTGACCGACTGCTCAGCTGTGGTGATTGTAGCGTGGGTTTTTTGCATGGGCTCGCAGATATGCCTGTTGCTAGGCTTTGGGCACGGGGCCATCGGTCGACACGCCTGGGAGATTAGTATCGAGAAGTACGCATATTACTCACAGGTGGGCTTATGAATCTGGTATTGTTCTTTAGGTGTTAACCCAACGTAGGTCATTCTCGCGGCGCCACTCCTATACGCCATTGGGACAGCAGCAGCCAAAATCTCCCTAGCGCTCTTCTACCGACGCTTGAATCCGAACAAGATCTTTCAAGCCGCCGTCTGGTTCACTCTCTTCGTCTGCCTGGGTTCCTACGTTTCCATCTTCTTCGCCTTGTTGTTCGCCTGCAAGCCTATTGCCGGGAGCTGGGATCCTAAGCTTTTTGCAACAGCAGTATGCATCAACCGTGGCGGTATCTACATTGCTCAGGCCGTCATCGGCATCACGACTGACGTGTTGCTTCTTGCACTGCCGGTCCCGACTTTGGTCAAACTGCAGATGAACACTCGCAAGAAGCTGGGTTTGGCAGCCATCTTTGCTGTTGGTTCCATGTACGTTGATCTCCAAGCGTAAAGGATTTTATTGACAAAGCCAGCACTATCGTCACGTCGATTGTCCGACTGATCATTCTGCTACCCGCACTAACTACGATGGATCAAACATGGGTCATCGGAGAGGGCTCGCTCTGGATGTAAGTCAGCACGTCTGTACCGTTCGACATTCAAACTGATTTTCTGCAGTTTCGTCGAGGCCAACCTCCTGATCATGTGCTGCTGTCTCTCAACCCTGCGGCGATTCGTCAAGCATTTTGCCCCCCGTCTTCTTGGAGAAGGATCATCCAACGGCGGCAACAGCAAAACGCACTCTCGTGGATTCTCGCGCAACGCCGGTCAGCGGACCTTTGGCAGCGGTGGTGCCAAGCGCACACTCGACACACTGATGCATACTAACAACGGCGATAACGGGATTCCACTGTCTTCGTTTGATGACATGGACAAGAACGGAACCAAAGTGAATATGGGCAGAGACAGCGACAGCGAGGAGGCCATTCTGTTCGAGCGCACAGTTCAAGTGACGTACGAAGACCGCGATAAGACCAAACATCACGATGGGGACTGCGCAGGAGGGTTCAGCGCCGGGCGGGCACTTCAGCCGAAAATCTGGACTGGGAACAGGTTGTCATAAGCTCAGCAACGGGAAGACGTAAAAAGGATAGTTTGCGAGAAATTCATACGGCCCTGGTGGCTCCATGTTCCTTTCTCCTATCTCAGTAGGAATTACATCTAATGCAATTTCAGACCATAAGAACGTGTCACGTGTGCTAGCCATGCATCCAGCGTACCTTCTAATTAACAGCGGGTCTCAATTCCTTTCCTGCTTACACACAAGTATTTTACTCCCTTGTATGGCTGCACGCCCGCGCCCAAGCCTTTGCTACGTTTCTGGTCGACCGCCAGACTCTCCACTTTGATCCCACTCGGCAGCCACCCTTTCACCGTGAAGCTCACCGTCGCACAACTGGGCATGAGCACTTTGTTCCTCTTCACTACATCCACACCTGTACCGGCTCTGCTCTTCGCCGGGTCGTCCGAGCTTTTCTCGTCCTGATACGACCCCGTCTGGTCGTCGTCGTAGTCATACGTATTAGTCGAGAACGGCTGGCTTGCGTCTCCCTCATTATCATCATTGTCGTCGTGACCAACAACGGTCCCACGGAGGATAGCCAGCACGCCTGCACCAGTGCCGCGGTCGCTGGACATGAGCACAGCGATCTCACGGCTGTTGATCGCCCATCTGACCCTGCTCTCTGCAGGCTGAAAAGCGGCCTCCCCGGTGCCCCGTGCGGTCTTGAGGTTCACGACGGTCTTCACCGACGAAGGGAGGGGAATGTGTATGACCATGCCGTCCATGGCTGGGGCAGCCGTCGTCCCTGTTGCAGAGGAGGCGCCAAATCCCGCGGCCCCCAGACCCTTACCGAGACCGCCACGGCCAGAGAAGGATGAAGTGGAGCTGGGAAGGGGGGACGAGGTCTTTCCCTTGAAGCGGGGATTGATTTGGAGGCGGACTTCGAAGTCGTCGCCTCTGGGGCCTAGGCTTGTTTGTACCGACACGGTTGCTGGGATGTTAAGTTTGGGTGCTGCATTGGCAGGCGTAGACGTAGAGAAAGCGTCCAATGCGGCGGGACCTAGTAGATCGACCTCATATCCCGCGAGCGTGAAGCGTCCATCGGGCGGCACAAAGGAGAGCTCTCCAGGGCGGTCTCTCCACCGATTGAGCCTGACGCAGGGATGGAAGGTGGGTAGTGAGACGGCGTTAGATATACCGCCCGGACAGCCCAGCTGTAGAAGTAGATCCGGCACACCTGAGACCTTTGCCGTGAAGGCTATCATCCCGTTTGCGAACGCAGCGAGGGGCCGTCCAGAGGGCGAAAGCGTGACGTGAAGCGTTTCCACAATGTCGACGTACATCTCGTTGCTCGTGTGGCGGACATTTGCTCTCCGCCAAGGCACCGCACTCGTCGCGCCTCCTATCTCGCCTCCCATGCCACCCATACTCCCGCCGGAACCTATCCCTCCCAAGCGAGGACTTGAGGCCCTCCCACCCCCTAGAGAAAATGGGGAATTCGACTGTGACAGGGATGACGGGGTGGAGGAAGGTAGGCCCACACCCGCCAACAGGCTCTTGATAGTACTCGGGGCATCCACCACATCTCTGAGTGCATTCGGCTCCGTCGTGCTCACAAGGCCTCCGTCCACCATTTCGCCCAGCAGCTGAGCTACAACGTCATAGTGGCTCTCTATCTTGCTCGCCAGCAGCGGGCCGCCGAGGAAATCTTCCAGCGCATCGGTCACGCGATGCAGGAACTCAAGGACCTGCAGGGGCTCTGTGTCGCTGCTCGTTGGGCACAGCAGCAAGAGCTGGTCCTGGAGTATGGAGTAGAGGAGAGTGGGCGGGTTGGTGTTGGGGAGGTATATCAGCGAGGGGCGCGGCTTGGGGTGAGCGAGGTACAAAGGGAGCAGGGTGCTGGAGGAAGGCGGGCGGCCGGCGTAGGTGTGTTCGAGGAGAGGTGTGCTGCGGACTCTGTGTCAGGACAGTCATGTGCACGGGCGAGCAGGGAACGGTACTTGTGCTCATCGAAGATGTAGAGAGCTTCTATCGGGCTCATACTTGGGGTCGAGAAAGCGGCGCTCCATGCGGAGGCGTTGCGGTGCTCGTGGGGTGGTTGGCGGGGGTAGTTCGGAGCTTGATTAGATGACGGAGGGACATCTATCTATCGATCTATGCAAGGGTCCGCGCGCTTGGTCTAAACTTTTGACCTCTCACGCACAGGAGACGCGGAGCAAGACGATGACGCAGCAAGACATCCCGACGCTGAAGCAGGCGCTGAAGGAGGACAGGTCGCAGTACGACTGCACGCCGTGTCGCGTCATAGGTGCGTTGCCCATCCCACATGACTGCTCCAATGGCTAGAGACTGACTGTGGCTGTAGGGAGCGGCGCATTCATCGGCCTCGGCACGTACACGTACTTTTCCGGACACTCGCAGCTAAAAGCCCAGGAGACCGTCATCAAGAACAGCAAGAGCATGTTCGGCATGGCAAGTCGGAGGTTTGCCATCTCTGGCACATCGGCTGCACTGGTCGGGCTGGGCGTGTACAGGTGGTTCGCATGATTAGGACATGTTGATTAAGAGAAAAAACTGCAGAAGCATCACGGCATTGGGTTAGGATTAGGAATACTCGCATTGTTACATATGTTGTAATATAGACACCAACGGCATGCGCCATATGTACAGCCATCACCGACATTACCAAGCCTATGCACATACAAAGCCCAATGCATCCTCCCAATAAGAGAGCCTATCCTCGGCTCAGTGTGGTATCATACGAGCTTCATAAGAAAATGTCCTTTCCAGAAATGCCGTCTCTATCGCCTATATGAAAACGCCGTCGCTGGTGCAATGTAAAGAGGTCGTCAATCATCACCTCGAGTCTGTCGAGCCCGAAAAGTACGCCGCCTAGGTCATCCGGCCGCGCTTGGGACCTCCTCCGCCTGGCCCTTCTCTATCCCGTCGGTCGTGGTTGAAGTCGACGTTGAAGATGTCGTTCACGAGCTTTCGTTTCTGGCCGGCACCATTACCCAGCGAGACGAGGTTTTGAGAGACGATGTTCTGGGCAGCCGAACGCTGGAGGTTTCGAGACGATGGTCGGTTGGGGTTGCGCCGCGGCGGAGGAAAGGCACGACGGGCGGCGGCAACGAAATCGTAGGCAGCATTGTCCGGGTTCGCGTTGGCGGGGTACACCTGGGGCGATGCAAAGTGGAACATAGGCGGGAGCGGAGCCATATCCGCGTCGGCTTGAGGGGTCGAGTCGGCCGTGGTGGGAGGGGCTGAGTCGCAGCGATGTGCGGGCTCTACGGCCTGCTTTTCCTCTGGAACATGCTCCACGACGGGAGAGGAGCTGCGAGCGCGCTGTTCCTCGGCCGCCTCCTCATCCGTGTCACTCGTCGAAGCCATCGGGGCACCGTCCAGCCGCTCCGTAGCCCACTGTCTGATGCGCCATCCTTCGCCGTCGCCGATCCCAAGATTCTCGTTGTCCAGAAAGCCGAGCAGATCCTCCAATGCCTGCTGGTAGCCGTCCGAGCGGGACCGTTCAATGTCGGCAAGGGCGGTCCGGTACAGGTTGGTGACAGTCAGCGCCGTGTCCTTGAACGCCTTGTGTGTGTCGGGCTGCGGGTTTGGCTGCCGCCGCCGGGTTTTGGGCAGCGATGTGTTAAGGCTGCGCATCGAGTCCATGTTTGTCGGTGGAGGACGGAGGTCGAGAATGAGTGGATGCAGGTCCTTTGGGCTGCACCACCGGATACAGGTTTTGCCGACAGGCTGCGGCGATGCGCGGGGGAGCCTAAGTGAGCGGTAGCCAAGAAAGAGAGTGCCTGGCAGGGCGGTGGGCTACTGTACAGCAACAGAGTGCAGTGGGAAGAAGTTCTTCACAGGGCAGAGAACGTGGTCACTATGAGGAAGGCGTGCAGTCAGGCCGTAGGTGGGGGTCTTTCCCTCTTGCTGGCAGAGGCCCGTGCACATATCATGCTCCACCTACCCCGTCACCTGCACCGTCCATTCACGTACTACGCCACCTGGTCTCACTTCAGCGGCCAAGTCTGGCTGTGACCATGCTCTCCAAGATGGAGCGCCTGCCTGTCGAGCTGGTCGACATGGTCGTTGCCTACTTGTCTCTGCCAGACCGCCAGGCCCTTCGTCTTGTATCGAAGCATCTGCACTCCTTGACACTAACCACCTTCACCGCCAATTACTTCTCCAAACGGACCACGACGCTGGGCGTTCCGTCTCTCCGCCGCCTCGTCGAAGCCTCTGCCCACCCTCGCTTCTCCAGCTCGGTGACCCTCCTTGACGTTAGATTGCTGAACTATGAAGACTATGAAAACCTCCTCAAGATTGATCGCGTGGGCATCTACCCGCCTCCCAAGCGCCTTCCCAGAGTGCCACAAGTAAAGACGCAAGACATCGCCCAAGAGTCCAGGCTGCTCGAGTACATGCGCACCCACCACGACCCTAAAGCTGTCGTTCACCCTCTGAGTCGCGCTCTCAGGGGCCTTCCCAATCTCGAGACGCTTCGTATCAGAGTGAACGGCCTCACCCTCTATGGCAATCCCTATATAAATGCAGAGGAGAAGGTCTACCAAGAGTTCTGACAGCGTGCTTCAAGGCTGTGATTGACGCCGTCGTTCGATCGGCTGTCAGGCTGCAACATTTCACATGCATCAAAGGCACTGCCGTCCGCCCTCTGACTAAGTCCGCCAACCTGATCTACCCAGCCTTTAGCTTTTCTTTCCCGCATCTCGTTTCGTTGCAGAGTGCCTTTACTTGTCTTAGAAGCATGCGACTCTCTATTCGCACAAACTATAATCGCACTGCGAGAGTTCCGGGCTGGGAGGCCGGCGTCTCGCAATTTATAGCTGCGGCGCCTGCACTGGAGGAGCTGGCACTGTGCTTGCAGGCAAGAGACTCCGAGCCGTGGTTTCGAGCTGCCGTCATGCACACTGTCTGTCGTTCGGTGGAGCTACCAGCCCTCAGGCTGCTCCAGTTGTATGGCTGTGTTGTGGATGAACTGGACTTGGTCACGTTTATCAAGGCGCATGGCTCGACTTTGAGAAACATTTCAATAAGCGACACTGAACTGCGAGCGGGCACCTGGCTTTCCATACTTGGCTCGCTGAAGCAAAACCTCCGCCTTGATTACCTACGTCTGCAGTACCTGCAACAGAATGTACTACCCCGCGCTGTACAATGGAGTGAAGACGCGAAAAAGAGCAAACTGACCATAGACGCGCGGAAGAGCAAGAGTCAAGACTCTATGACAAGACAACTTTCCTGGGCAATAGCCACCCTTACCACCGCAATGGAAGCACACAGGGTCCCGGAAGAAACATGAACGAAAATCGAATCCTCGCCAATTTGAAAATAAATCGTAGCCTTCAGTCGCCGGCGACCCTGCGCTGCCAGAACGAACCCAATAAATCTGATCCCTCACCCGACTGGCGGCTCATATCCCATGGTATGTTCGCTTCGGCGTCTCCGCTTCCAGCTCGATCGGTATGTCGAGGGGTAGATCTTTGCCGTCTCCTTGGTTCTTCGCATCAGTCTTTTGCTGCTTCAGCATGTTCTCCGAAATGGCTTCCAGGTCGATGATCTGCTTTTCAATGGCCCTTGTCTTCACTTTTGCCGCCTCAGCAGCGAATGCTTCCTCACGCTCCTTGCGGGTCCGGTACATGCGGAACACGATTGTCGAAATGAGTGCAATCAAAGCAACAAGCGGTATCACAATCGCAAACGCAAGTGTTGAAGATGAATCCGTCGGCCTCCGTTTCGCTCCATCAGCCACTTCGGTTGCTGTCAGTACGAAATTAGACGTGATCGCTGCCGCGGGACGGGTTGTCGTTCTGAGAGTCGTGGGCGCAGCCAAGGAGGATGTGATTGTGGAAAAGGTAACATCGTTGGGATCGATAGAAAGACTCGCCATCGAGGTCGAGCTTCCGGTCGGGGGGCTTTCTGCGAGCCCGCTCACAGTGGCGTCGTATCCTTTCCAGGCCTGGGCTTGAGCTTGAGCTTGAGCTTGGGCGAACACGCAGTATTCTGCGCGTGCGGCATCTGAGAGCACAAATACAACCACAACCGCGCAAAGACGACGGAGGATTGGCATGGCGTCGCACACTCGCCGGGGGCGAGCATTGGCAGCGGTCGATCTCTTGACCCATTTCAACGAGAGGATTGTGTTCTACGCGTGCTGGGATACCATAACGGCGTCAAACCCGGCCAGCTTAGGTCGGACCCAGTCTGGTACAAACATGCTGCGTTTGACGTTTTCGGACTATTGCTCACAGCGATGCGGTTGGGTGGTGCCAGGGTTCGGTTCGCATGACAGTGTTCCGAACTAGGTCCTATGCACACAGTTGCGCGTTTCAGATGGGCGGCCCGCCAATCTGGAGAGAACGCGTCGTACCACGGGCTATACATGCTACAAGGCGAGTGGGATAGGCAAGACTGTTTATGGCAGGCGCTTTAGAACTGTTCAGGCGCTTTAGAACTGTTCAGGCGCGTTTCTTGGGTTGATGTATAGCAGTAGGCATTGTTTTGAGGCCGACCGCCTGCGTTGATGCAGCGTACTCCGACCTTGGAGCTGCGATTCCTCGACAATTAAGAGTGAGAGATAGATGGTACCGAGACTATTGAGCAGTCTCACTATCCTCGAACATCATGCGGGCGCGCTGGCCAACGCGCGGGTCGTTCACGTCCGATGTAGACCGAAATAGACCGAATGCCCAATATGGTTAGTTAGATTCGAGGGTGTAATCATCTTGATACAAGACATTCGTAGTTGGTAGAAAAAACTATGTACTTGAGTATCAAGACAATGTTCTATGGCCTCAGGGGGGGTCCGGGGCCTAGTGAGGGATCCAGTCTGCTACTGTCACGTGGTCTGGAAATACCAGTTGCCTAAAAAGGCAAGTTCTAAAAAAGCTGTCGATTACAGGTGCACTCCAAGCACCCACTGCTTATCCTCCAATTAATTGACTAGATGGTGTTACCAAGCGCTTCGCCACCATACGCCTAACAGAGGAAGAGCAGCTGAAGTGTTTTAAAAAGCGCTGCCATGGGTCTCGTTGTGCTGTCATTCGCGATGTGTCCTGCTAAGCGCCTGGTCAGAAAGCGGCGCTTAATTGGGACTTTGTTAACGTTTTCATAACCTAATTAGGGCAGCTGGACGCCGAATGGCGCTTAACTGTGCCGCATACAGGTGGAACTACATAGGGTTCAATTCGTTCCATAGCAGTTGAGATGTCAAAATCGTCTTTCTGTTTCAAAGTATTGATATTGTGTGATTTATGATCTGAAAGTTGTATTATCACTACGATGGGCTTGTTTTCAAGGTCCAAAAAGAACTCGAATGCTCCTACAAGCGCAGGCACAAGTGTCAAGACGACACCTATTCAAGCCACGAGTCTTGATCCTCGGGTGGTGAACCAGCTTAAGAAACACCCCACTGGGTTCTACAAAGGTGCACAGAAAGGTGCCAGCGGTGCACCAATTGCTTCAAAGGTGTATTGGAATACCATTCCTTCAACACCATGTCCTGATATTCAGTAAGTGGCAGTACAGTTGTGTTCCTGAGCGGTTGAACCTGCCATTGAATCCCCATATAATTACACTACTAACTTAATAACTAGACAACACTCTATTTTTGACATTGATATGAGCGATGTTGAGCGCTATGATAGCCGGGACAATCGCAATCAGAATGAAAGGAAACCCACGCATACTCTAGGTCGAATTTATGGAGCAGACTTCAAGAAGCCCGATGCAGTGCGGGCTGTAGGACCATCCCCGGATTATGCGCTCATTAGATCATGGCTCAAAGATTGCAACAAGGAGCACAGACAATGTATCGCAGATGGAAGTACCGACAAGCTCAAGTCCATAACACTGATAGATGTGCGGAACCAGCGTCTTGTTTCTTACAAGCCGGGTCTACAGTATGTGGCACTGAGCTATGTATGGGGTCGTGGTGTCCCAATCCCGAAGCGCATACCAGGACAGCCTTCGAGTCTTCCGAACAACATCTCAAAAACGATTCGGCATGCGATGGTGGTCGCTGACAACATCGAAGTCCCTTTCCTGTGGGCTGACGCCGTTTGTATAAACCAGCACAGTCCCCAGGAAAAGGAGCAGCAACTTCCCCTGATGGACTATATCTACGAGCAGGCATTCGCCACAGTCGTTTCCCTGGGAGATAGCGCAAACATAGGAATATCTGGCTTGGAAGGTGGCCCACCACGGCATCCGCAACTTGCGGTGGAATTTGGCCCTCAAAAGTTCCTTGCACGTTGTCCAACGCTGCAGTCTGAGGTTCGGAATTCCACTTGGTCGACACGTGGCTGGACGTATCAGGAAGGTCTCTTCTCCCGGAGGTGTATTTTCTTCACTCAGCATCAAGTTTACTTCCACTGTAATGGCGTTGTTTGCACCGAAGATTCGCCCAAAGTAACCCGTATTGAGGAGCCGAAGGACGGCAGATGGCCTTCTGCAAAGGACAATGGATATCGCACACCGGACGTTAGATTTGTGCAAGAAAGTTCCCTATCGCGCAGCCATATGGAGATGATTTTGCAGAAGCAAGGTATAATGCCACTGTACGCCGAATTCCTTAGACACTATATACACCGAGCAGTCAGTTTCGACAAAGATGCCATCAATGCTTTTGGTGCGGTTCTGGCCCGTTTCAAGCGCGACTACCTCCCGAAGGGCTTTCTGTACGGATTACCCCAAGAGTGCTTTGCAGACAGCCTCCTCTGGTCAGCATACCGAGTGTCCAGAAGACGTGATGAAAAGGGCCACTTGGTCTTCCCCAGTTGGAGTTGGGCAGGATGGAAACCGGGGAATGGCGGTTCGATACACTACAATCTGATGTATTCTGAAGGGACTCCTGTTAATATGCCGCTCCAGATAGTGCACGAAAGAGTGCAGCTGCGAATTGCGCGACCAACTACCGCAAAAGCCTTGGGTCTGGGTCTTGAACTACAACGCCACTGGGACTCCTATCGTCTTCAGTCGCAATATCCTATCCCAGTTACAAGAGGTCCGTCTAGTTCTTCTGAAACAGCACTCTACATCGATGGCCCAATTATGACCCTTCCGGTCACTTGCGATTATGAAGCACACACCGTGCATTTTGCGACCCCAGCCAATTTCTCTAGAACGGTTCAGCAAATCTTCCCCCCGGTGTCTACCTCGAACAATACGACGCCAGAAAATCGCCACTTTCTGATCCTGAAAAGCACGCATAATCAAGGCATGGGGCATCCGAACGTGATGATGTGGGTGATGCTATTGAAATGGGAGGAGGGCAATGCCGTGGCGAGTAGAGCTGCTCTAATGACCATACAGATCAACCAGGATTTGGGTTCATTCTGGAAGTTTGCAGGAGTGCATAGGCGCGCATTTTGGCTCGTATGATTTCTTATGACAAGGTATTAGATGGTTTATGTAATGATATCGTATGACAAATCTCTGATAACGTTTACTAAAATACGATGCTACAGAGGGTATAAAAAGAGCGAAATGGTGTAAGTCTGGTGCAGTTGGGAACGTCATCACGCCTCATTGTTCTTTTCATCCAGACAGATACACATCGCAGCGATCAGTGCTTGGTCGTACCCTGGTGAGATCTGCACTGCATATGTCTGTTGCCCAAAGAATATATCTTTGCCGCTCAGCAGCTTACGGTCAATACGTGCAGCTATGGAGCCTAGATATTTGTCAGCGCCACACATCTCAAATATATAAGAGCACGAGTGGATTGCAACTTACCGCCTCTAGTCTCATCGATGATTTCGGCGCTCGTATCGAATATCGAACCTTTCATCTTCAAGGTGTGGGCGTTTGGAGCGCCGAAAGGGAATGTGGCTGTTGCACTGCTTCCGAACACTGTATGTGTTTGTTAGGTCTTCACTTCCATATATCACACGGTGGAACGGGCGACCCAGCTTACATTTGAAACTACTTTTCACTTCCATTAACTTCTGTTTCTGAGGATCTTCAATGGCGAAGGTAGTGTGGATATGGAGATGCTCCTTGACGATATCGAACAAATGGTTTCCGCCCATATCGGTCACTTTTTTCCGACCCGAAATGCTCATCAATTTGCCTTCGACTTGAAGGATAGGTGTCCCGTCAGCGGTCTTGATGCTGAAGGAGTCACCTGTCAAGGATAGTACGTGTTCTTTGAGGACGATGGTGGAACCGTTGTGGGACATGAACGGCTTGAAGATGCCGACGCCTTCGGGCCCAGGTTGGTGTTGTGGTTGGCTAAAGCCTCCATGTGGCTGCTGATGACCTCCTTGTGCTTGGTCGTACCCTCTTTGTGTTTGGTCGTAACCTCCTTGTGGTTGGCCATAGCCTCCTTGTGTTTGGTCGTAACCCCCTTGTGGTTGACCATAGCCTCCTTGTGGTTGACCATAGCCTCCTTGTGGTTGACCATAGCCTCCTTGTGGTTGACCATAGCCTCCTTGTGGTTGACCATAGCCTCCTTGAGCCTGCCCATGACCTCCTTGTGGGTGTCCGTATCCTGACATATCGGACCTATAAAATGTAGTGCGGTACTTGAAGAAGAAATCAGACGAAGTGTGCTGTACACAAGCCAAGCTTGACGCAGTTTTCAGATAAAATAGGGAAAGCAAATCGTCCCAACCGTGTGCGGAGGACAGCCGCCCATTTAAACCGCAGCATTATCCATGCCACTTGTTGCGCAGGATATAGCGCCGCGCCCATTCGCGCCGTCATTGGCACTATTTAAGGGACGATGTGCAGAATGAGCCGTACACTGGGGCTGAGTCGATTCTGATCGCCTAATCAAGGTGAACGGCGCGAGACAGCGAGCCGCCCGCGACAGGATTGCCGCCGAAAGAAATGCACGAGGGACCCTTTGGGAAAGGCACGCTCCATTCCAGTCCACCAACACTAAATGACAAGAAATTGTGGCGAGAAGGGGAGGAGAATTATTTGTGTTGATGGGTTTCGTGGGGGCCAGTATTGCCTGGAATCATGAGACGGATCGACATCGGAGGCGTACTTAAGGCAGTCCGCCCCACCATCGGACTTCTGCATATTGACGTAATAAGGATTGCCAGTGGAATACGGGAACGATTTATAGGATATTCCTCAATTTCATGAATTAGTCAGAAACAGATAGGGTATCGCCCGGTAGTCAGCACCTACTGAACGTGAACGATATTCTTGAGATGAGAGAGGCTCACTTGACTGCATAAACTAAGTTTAATGCTCAATTGATATTTGATGGCCAAGTTAGACAGTATCGTCAAATAGAGGCAAGCGCAGCCGAGAGGAGTAATTTAGCCGAGTCGTCTCGTGGTACCTCAACCCAACAAGATGCCATACATCTCGATGCCACCCTCCTTCTATTTATTTGTC
The DNA here is from genome assembly GCA_033220655.1 of Pseudopithomyces chartarum. NCBI lineage: Eukaryota > Fungi > Ascomycota > Dothideomycetes > Pleosporales > Didymosphaeriaceae > Pseudopithomyces > Pseudopithomyces chartarum. The sequence goes on along the minus strand of WVTA01000018.1, from coordinate 601,903 downwards.
ACCACAAACCATGTCAACTGAATGTGTTAATCCGGCACGTGTCTTAGGGGGGAATCGAGAACGGCTTATCGATGCACGTGCCGCCACGATGGTAGGGCATTCAGCCCTGCACTGTGAGGACAGTGACCTGAACTTATTTGAACATTGAAAGCCGGATTCATGGGCCAGTGCGACACCTCAAGACAGTTTGGCTTCTCGGAGTATGTGCGTCGCCTACAGTGTGGTCAATGAAAAGTTACCTTATTTACGAAGATGCCTCCATGCTCTTCGGCACGGAATAGCAAATGGGGACTCAACTTGCTCCACTGGAATCGAAGCGGACTTTTACTAGAAATCGGGACTTTCACTGCGACTATTGCCAATGAATTCTACTAGCCATCGTTGTGAAATAGGATCTATCAGTGTCACTACCCCCTGGGGTTTCTGCGGACACTCACACTGGAAGAGTCGTCTCTTGGAGAGCCGGTCGGCCTTTGCCTATTCAACAAAGGCTTACGAAGTCTCACGCGCCGTTGGGTGAGCCTAGAAGGGACGCGTAAACGTACAGCTTACTTTCCCGCTTAGTAAGCTTCCTCACAGAGTACCACACCTGGAATCGAAAAGTTAATGCGGGGCCGATCAACTCTATCTTAGAACGGCGGGCGGATGGAAACCTAGCCAACTACTGCGCTCGCACTTCTGGACCAGTTCGCCACGTGACTTGTCTCATGCTGTTGTTACACCATGAAGGAATTTTAGCAATATTTTGGATGTTTGCAGCACTTCTCGCACGTCAAAGTCACCCACTTTACTCATTCAGCGGAGTCGACTCCTATGATAAGCGATAAGTGTTTAGAGAGACGTAGTGGTGAGAACTGTGAATCACGATAACGGTGGGGCCTTTTGCATCTATCTAAAAGCTCAGAGATGCTTGCGTTCGATTGTGCTCTCTATGCTTCCATCGCTTCATCGGCTCATCAATAGCAATGAATTCCATCTTCATATTACTAGGGTTCACGACCCCACTGCTGGCCGAGTCGGTTCAGGATCTCGATCCTGAGAAGATGTGACGAATGCACGCAGGCCCCCACCGAGCTAGTACTCTCGGTCCTGATGGAATGAATGCCATCCACCAGAAAAATGGGTTCTCGATCTTCAGCAAATACACCGCCTCCCTTTGGGATAAAATACTCTAGAGAAATAACAGTTACTGATGACTCTCATGGTCAAGATAGCGCTTGTAGGCAACTATACCACGCCGACTGTTGGTGTGGCCGTCAATGGCATAATATATCCCGCTCGGTAGAAAGGCGAACGTATGGGATCAATGCCTTGGTTCAACGGTATGTTGAATAACTCAAAACTACATCCAAGAAACTGTGGACATGGGGTGTCTGTGAAATGGCAGGACGCAGGATGTTCAGATGCATTGCGGTAGATTCTAACAAGCTTCTGGCAGGATAGCAACCAGTTGCTAGGTACTCTCACCTGGCCCTAAACCCTTAGGCGGATAAAGATAGCTTCTTTGAACACATCAGCACCATCACTTCGGCTATGTCTTCGATTGCGACATTTTCGGCTCGTCATTCCAGCGATAAAACGGCAGCACCAATATGTACCAATTTCCCCCTATACATGGCACATACCAACGCGCAGGAAGAGTAGACCAACGAGAAATTCTACCTTTCGGAAAGGGATCTGGGCTTCTCTGAGGCAGACTCGCGTCGCATCTGGGCACAATTGTTCTGGTTGTTAAGCCAACGCTGTGAACCGCTCAAAAGCATCCTCAAATGGACCAAACCTGCCCCACAAAGTATCTGCACGAATGTGGGTCTAATCCGCAATGAGGTCTGACATGCTGGTAAACTAACCAGCCGCAGTACGATTGCCCTCTCCCGCCACACGCGGTCTGCGAGGTGTACGACCCGGCAGTGGAGCCGGTTCCGATAGATGCAATTAATGGCGAATGTTCAACACCAATTGTGTATCACTCAGACAGCAGACGTCAGACAGCAGCTAGCTGCCTAAGCTGAAAGCCATCGTGCGTACTTTCGCATAAGTCCTCAACCACGAAGTCATAGCTGAAGAGCGACCGCCAACACACAGAGATGCAATTACGTATCTGCATATATCCATCAATATTGTTAAAGTTCCAGCAAGTTTCGCGACCTGGTTTTGGACCCTTTGCTGTACCTGGAGGAGGCGCCCCGGAGAAAACCCCGGCCGTATCTGCATAAAGCTTCGCTTCAAGCCGAAAACAACGTTAGATGCCCGACAAGAATGATTTTCGTGTTAATTGACCTATTCTGGCATGCAGTACTGAAATATCTGCAGCAGCATCATCACGTGATATCTAACATTGGATTGCTGCATACGCTAAACGAAGACATCTACCAATAACTTGCGCGTTCTGCTACAAGTTGCATAAACGGGATCCATGGGGCCCCGAGGTCACAGATTGAGATCGCCCGGTTGCGTGCAGCAACACTGGCTATGCCGTCCACTCACGTCAATCACCTTTTCAACGTTGCGCTAGGCCGGTCCGCTTCCCCAACGTCGTACTGGTAACTCGACAGCCAGAGCATCATCTTGCATCCAAGATCACGCCTTCATGTGCGTACCAGCATCGAAATAGACTCGTGAATGGGCTCCACTGAGCAGCGTCATCAACAAAGTCGGTGTTTTGGATGTGGTGGGTAGGTGGCTGGCTGTCTGCCGTCCATGTAAACCCTCGAAAACGTATAAGTAGGACTCCGCCAACCTTCATATGCTACTCGCCAACTCACTCGCTTCTTCATTTCTTCGGTGATCAAGATGGTTTCCAAAATCGCCCTCGTGAGCCTTGCGCTTCAGACCACCGTGTCTGCGCGTGCAATCATTCCCCGTGGACAGGATCAGGAGGCATCTTCTGGCGCCTCGTCTGGCGGAAACGGCGGCTGGGGCCATGGAGCTTACTCTCAAGTGAACGGAGGTGAATCCTGGACTACTGTCCTCCTGCCTTCAGCTCCAGCGGCCTCGAGCTCTGGCGAAGGAGGTCAATGGTCAGTGCCCGCAGAATCTGCTGGATCCTCCAACGCTTGGGGACATGGTCACTCCGCCGGACCGGCTGCTTCTTCAACTGCGCCTGGTACCTCTTCCTCGTGGGGACACGGTACTTCCAGCACGCCAGCTCCATCCTCTAGTGCACCAGCTCCTTCTTTCAGCGCCCCAGCTGAGTCGTCAACTTGGGGATACGAAACCTCCAGCGCACCGGCTCCTTCCTCCAGCGTGCCGGCAACCTCGTCCAGTGTGCCTGGTACTTCTTCGACATGGGAGTATGAGACCTCCAGCGCTCCAGTCCCATCATTCAGCGCTCCAATTCCTCCGTCCAGCGTCCCAGCTCCTTCGTCTAGTGTGCCTGGTACTTCGACATGGGAATACGAGACATCCAGCGCTCCAGCGCCTTCGTCAACGGCTCCCAGCGAATCGTCAACATGGGAACATGGACATGGACATGGATGGGGTTCTTCCAGCGTACCGGCTCCTTCGTCCAGTGCTCCCGGCGAATCGTCAACATGGGAATACGAAACCTCTAGCACCCCAGCTCCATCCTCCAGTGTACCGGCTCCTTCCAGCACTCCCACCGAGTCGCCAACTTGGGTGTACGAGACTTCTAGCTACCCGGTTGCTTCGTCAACCACTCCTGGCGAATCGTCAACGTGGGGATACGAGACCTCCAGCATCCCAGCCCCATCTTCCAGTGCACCGGCTCCTTCTTCCAGTGCCCCCGCCGAATCTTCAACGTGGGGATACGAGACCTCCAGCATCCCAGCCCCATCTTCCAGTGCACCGGCTCCTTCTTCCAGTGCCCCCGCCGAATCTTCAACATGGGGATACGAGACTTCCAGCGCCCCAGCGCCTTCTTCGAGCGCGCCTGGTGAATCGTCAACTTGGAGTCAAGGTTCTTCCACCGCTCCAGCTCCGTATTTCAGTGTTCCGGGTATCTCATCGACCTGGGGATATGAGACCTCGAGCGCACCGGTGGTCCCTTCTTCCAGCGCGCCTGCAGAATCTTCTTCGACCTGGGTTTATGAATCTTCTACTGTTCCTGCTGGGTCTAGCTCCACGCCAGAAATTCCATCGAGCACTTCCATTGTCTACTGGTCTAGCGTACCAGTGGCATCAAGCTCTGCACCAGGAGGACACGGTGGATGGGGCCACGGCGGATGGGGACAAGGCAGTTCTTCCGCCCCTGCTCCGAGCTCTACGCCAGGCGGAAATGGGGAATGGTCTACGTCTGTTCCAATCATAATCTCCACGTCAGTCAGTGAGTCCAGCAGCTGGGGTTACAGCGAGTCCTCGTCCGTCCCGGCTGCAAGCTCTACCTCCGAAGAATGGTACGCGACTGTTCCAGCCATCATCCCCACGCCTAGTGTTGAGTCTAGCACCTGGGGTTACGGAGAATCTTCGTCTACTCCAGTCGCCGGCTCCACGACCACCAGTGAATACGGCAGCTGGAGCACTGGCGAAGTATCTACTCCAGTCGCCAGCTCTACCACTACTAGCGAATACAGCAGCTGGAGCACTGGCGAAGTGTCTACCCCCGTTGCCAGCTCCACGTCTACCAGTGAATACAGCAGCTGGGGCACTAGCGAGTTGTCTACTCCAGGAGCTAGCTCTACGCCTGCTGGGCACGGAGGATGGGGACACGGTGGATGGGGCACTGGTGGTGGATCTTCATCTGCTCCGGCCGCCAGCTCTACTCCTGCCGAAGAATACAGCAGTTGGGGCAACGGCGAATCCTCGTCTACTCCAGCTGCCAGCTCCACCCCTGCTGAAAGCACCTGGGAGACCTCGTCTGCTCCCGTTGCTAGCTCTACACCTGCTGGTGAGACCACTACCTGGAGCTATAATGAATCCTCATCCACTCCTGCTGTAAGCTCCACATCTGCTGGTGAAACCAGCACCTGGTATGGTGAATCTTCATCCGCTCCCGTTGCCAGCTCTACACCTGCCATTGAGACTAGCACTTGGTATGGTGAATCACCATCTACTCCTGCCGCCAGCTCTACACCTGCTGTTGAATCTAGCACCTGGGGTAACGGTGGTCCTTCGTCATCTGCTCCCGCAAACTCGACGTCCCATGGTCACGGAGGCTGGGGTCATCACGGTCCTCCATCTTCGTCTTCTGTCCCTGCTGCAAGCACTACTCCTTTTGGCGAGACCAGCGCATGGGGTTATGACACTTCGTCTTCTGTCCCAGCTGTGAGCTCGACGCCCGCAGTTGAAACCAGCACTTGGAGCTATGAAACTTCGTCTTCTGTTCCAGCCGTGAGCTCTACACCTGTCGCTGAGTCCAGCACTTGGAGCTCCGAAGTTTCATCGTCTCTCCCAGCCGTTAGCTCTACGCCTGCAGTTGAAACCAGCACCTGGGGTAGTTCCACGTCTATACCTGCCGCAATCACTACACCCGCTGGACACGGGGGCTGGGGTCACGGTGGCTCATCCTGGGCCTCTGTTGCGAGCTCTTCGGTTGCAGGTGGATACAGCAGCTGGGGAACTGGCATCGCATCTTCGTCCACCCCTGCCGCAAGCTCGACACCCGTAGAAAGCTCGACATCTGCCAGCACTGGCAGTTGGAGTTCTTCATCTGTCCCGGCTGCAAGCTCTATGCCCACAGTCGAGACCAGCACTTGGAGCACCGGCGTAGCGTCTTCTTCAGTCCCTGCTGAAAGTTCCAGCGTCCCAGCGAGCGGAACTTCGAGCAGCGCTGTAGCGTCCACCACCACACCTGCTGCCACTTCAAGCGTCGAAACTGGGAGCTGGGGACCGAGCGGCAGCGCTCATTCGCATGTCCCTCTCCCAACCGGAGGTAGGCCTGGCGCTGCTGGGGGATATGGAGGATATGGAGGCCATGGTCACGGAGGCTCTGGCACGGGAACTGCCCCGGCTCCGTCTGGCACAGCTCCTGTCCGTGGACACTGGCACCAGGCTGGTAGGTATGGAAACTATGGCAGCTGGGGAGGTGACAAGAACGCAGAAGAGTGGAAGTAGACAGATTGCATAGACATGAACGGCACAACACTGGGAGGGGTGTAATAATTTTTGGATGGACGGTTTATGTAGTTTCCATAGTCTAATGAATGTGAGGGTGCGCTCTTTTTCGCCTTCGACTCTCTTTACCAGAACTATGGAGTCATCCATTGAATACATTGTTGGCGAATTTTCTGTTCTAAATATTTCCTTCAAACAATACAAGTCTGCCTGTGCCCCTACCGTAATCTATGGACTACAGATGTTCAATCCATCTTGTCGAGTCCCCACAGGCGTACTGCTTGCGGCTGCAGCCAGGAGCCAATGGAGACGGACACTAGACATCCAGTACATATGTAGCTTATCTAACACCATAGAACAGATCGATAGCGCTTCGGTGGTCTTCCGGAGCGCGTTCCTACCTCGTCCACAGGTCGCAGCTGCACTACACGGCAGCACTGACGCAAGAACCCGATGACAATATATACTAACCATTAGACACCTCAACGTATGCAGGATGTATTCTTCAGGCTCCGTATATTACGCGGCGTTCATTCTCTCCAAACCGCATCTCAGGACATTGCCATCGCTCCTGACTCCATGGCTTCCATACCTTCATACTCGCTAGTGCAACTGCCGTCAGAAGGCGCCACCAAACGTCCTCTCAGCTACATTTTAACGGAGAATGTAGTGAACAATACCGATTTACCGCCTCGTTCGAAACGACGAGCAGCAGCCGCACATCTCTCGGCCGTGGCGGCATTGTCTACAATACTGATTCCTCTTGTTGCACTATTTGCCTGGATAACCCGTCGGCATTTAGATGGAGCCTCGTTCGCCAGCATGTTTAATACCTTTGCGGGTGAGAAAATTGGCGGAAGGCTCACCCAGCCTCAGGCAAAAGCCATTGATATACTGACCGGGGCTGTGCTTGTCCCGCTGGTTGTGACAGGCTTCAACGTCGTCATCTTTGGCAGCGCGCGCATTTCAGTTGTGAATGAACAAGCAAAAAAAGCGATACCCCTGCGTTCCTTGGTGGCAGTAAGCTCTACTAGTTCTGGTAGCTATGATATTATCAGGTAACAATTCATCCCAATCTCGAGCTCGTGTACTAACGCATCAATAGTAAGTCGCTGAAGATCTCGTACAACTACACTCGTGAAGAGGAAGAAAAAAGGAGCTCTACATGCACCTTTAGCCTTTACTGACAGTCTCCCCATCAGATCTTCGCAATCTGGTCCAAGGCCGCACCGCAAGACTCTCTCTGCTGGCGTTGATTACCGTGCTCGCTGCAGTGTCGAGAACAGCGCTCGCCAACTTCATTGCCTACGAGGCTTATCTCACAGATGATACAGCTGGAAAGACGAACCTGCGGCTTCAGTCGATGCTGCCAACCTCTCCAGGATCAATGTTAGGGGCATCGCACGAAGCAGAGTATTGGACAGATCAGTTGAAACCAGCGGACAAAAACCAGCTCCTCACTCAGGTCTCAGCAATGCTCAATAGCCTGCCAACGAGGAGCATGAGCTCTGCTCTAGTCAACTCAGCCTATGCTGCGGGGAACATCACCAAACAGTCTCTCGATAATCTCCCATCAAGTGTCATTCGGCTCGAAGGTATCCCTGCTTATCGACTTTCGATATCCTGTTTTCCCGATGTCCCCAACCGTATGGATATCCGTTCTATGGGTGGAGATTCCACGGATATACACCTCTTCTGGGACACCGCCAATGGCATTCGCAAGACTGACCAGCTTACAGCAACATATCCTGGCACACCAAGCGAGATTGGGGGTCGTAACAGAGAGTCGATGGATATCGCCTTCACTGCTTTTAACCCAAACGCTTCTGAAGTATATTTAGGCCTCCTCACTCGTTTCAATCTTACAAAGCGAGCCGGGCCCTCTACTTCTTATGGCCCACTTCGCTATCGAGCTTTCAACATGTCATCGGTCAGTGGAAAGGGTTCACAATTATTCAATGGCACACAACGTATCATGTCTGTATACGGTCTTCGGTGTTCATTGTTCCGTGAACTGGGCTACGCGAACTATACCCGGCTGAACACCAGCGGCTCCGTCTCAGGATGGGAGGCATCCCAATTCACATTCGCGGTGGATCAGCAAAAGGTCAACGTAGCCTCACTTCTCTATCCATACCAAGGCAGCAATCTCAACTTCCATCTACCGGGCCAATGGACACCAGGAATTGGGCCTGCATTCTTGCCTATCAACCGATCTAAAATCGATACCTCTCCGAGCAGCCCGTACCCACATCCTCTATTTTTTCCCTTCGACGAAGCTCCCCTCAAGTTCTTGTACGCATCCGGCGAGACGCAACGTATTATACACGAGATATCGGCCCTGAATACTAGCGTATCAAACAACGCGCCACAGATGTTCATCGAAGTGACCAGCATATCCACAGCCGAGCACTACCGCATGACGCTGGTTCCCAGCCTGTTATTAGTAGGTCTTCTCTCCTTGGCAGGTGCGGGCATTATAACCATCGGAATGATGTCGTTTATGTGGGCATCTAAATCTGCAGAAACATCTCGCCGCGTGGATGGAGTCCGTCTGTTGGTCGACAGCGCGCTCAACTTGAAGGGCCGCGAAGAACAGTTGCTGCAATTGGCGAGATCCAGCAACGCCGAGATCGATGCCTGGGCCGCTAGATACAAAGTGCGGTATTCGGCTGAAGATGCGGATGGTACGACCACCGTTGTGCTGAAGAAAGGTTGAGAAGGGGGGTATTGTGATCTAGAAGTCAGTGTTGGCTGGTGACAGGCTGCAACAAAAACATCAGTATCGTAAATTATTTGACGGCACACTTGTTGGAATTGGTTATATTTGCATTGGCGTTCTAGGAAGCATCCCTATTTCCCCTCGCCCATTCTCGTAATAGGTTCTTCTTCAGCTTTCCTGTGCTTGTTTTGGGCAGCTCCTGGACCACCTCGACTTCTCTGGGCACCATGAAACGGCTGATGTTACTATTCTCTTTCGCCCAATTAATCACTTCGTTCGGTTCAAGAGTACCGCTACCCTTGACTGTGACAAACGCTTTCGGACGCTCGCCCCAGTGCGAGTCAGGGACTGCGACGACGCCGACTTCGAGGATGGAGGGATGTGTGGCCAGCATTGCTTCGAGCGCTACACTCGAGATATTTTCGCCGCCTACATGCGTCAGTACTTCTCAGAGACATGAAAGACAATCCATACCTGAGATGATGATATCCTTCGCTCGATCTAGGATCTGTATCGCTCCGTCCTCATGCCACACTGCTAAATCCCCAGAATGACTTACTCCACCCGCCCACAGCTTCCTCGTTGCTTCTGCATCCTTGTAGTATCCTTTCGCGCAGATGTTGCCCTCAAAGACAATCTCACCAATCTCTTTTCCATTTCTTTCGACATCGATGAGCACGCCTTCCGGCTGCTCTGTTTTGATGACGCGTGCGGGGAGACTCATGACAAAGCCGTGTCCTTGTCTTGCCATCTTTGCATACTTGTCCTTCAGAGGGAGGTCTTCCCATTCGGGCATATGGTATCCTTTCGTGATTGGGCCATACGTCTCTGTGAGACCATAGACGTGAACGGGGTGAAGATTGAGATTTGTCATCTGTTCAAAGAGCCACGCGCTTGGCGGACTGGCCGCCACGGTGACCTGTACCGGATTCTCCAGCTTCTCCGCCTCGTCTGCTGCGCATAGCAGGGTATTGACCGTTGGGGCGGCATTGAAGTGCGTGATTCCTTCTTCTTTCAGGAGGCGCCAGATCTCAGGATAGTCAATCTTCCGCAGGCAGTAGTGTGTTCCACGTACGGCAGTCACGGCCCAGGGGAATGTCCATCCGGTTGCATGGAACATGGGGAGAGTCCAGAGATACTTTGCTCGTCCCTTGTGGTAGTTCAGCCCTGAGTCAATGATGTTGCTCATGGCGGCGAGGTAGCACCCGCGGTGCGTGTATTCTACGCCTTTGGGCCGAGCCGTGGTGCCGCTCGTATATGCTAGTGCTATGACGCTTTCTTCGTCCTTTGCCTGCGCATCCAGACCCGCCCATCCTTTCAGCCCATTCTCTCGATCGTACGTCAGGCCCTCAAGCACGGCATCGTCAAAGGGCCCGCTCAGCTCACCCTCCGTCGCATCGGTATCCGTGTCTACAATAATTTTGACATGAGGCTTCTCCTGCTTATATTGCCCAAGAAGTTCCTCGAATTCGTAGTCCGCGACAATCAGATCCACGTCAGAGTGCTGGAATATATACGATATATCGTCGGTCTTGAGACGGTAGTTCACGGCGACGGACACTGCCCCCGCGGCCGCAATACCGAACAGTGCCTCCAAGAAGGCCGGCGTGTTCGTGCAGAGGAGACCGACACGCGCGAACTTGTGCTTGCGCAGGTAGTATGCAAGGCCCCGTGCGCGGTCTGCGGTCTCAAGATAGGAACGGCGGAGGATCTTGTTGTTTGCAGTTTTATGGTATATCGCCGTGGCCTATACTCGTCGCAGCGTGGTCAGCCTCTAAAATTCTGGGCAGATAGACTACTTGGTCGGACATGAATGGGACGTACATGGGGCTCTATCTGCGCCGCTCGCCAGAGGAAGCTCGTCGGCGATAGTGTGTGGAAATTGTTCCTATGGTGGTACTCATGGCTATCTCCTGGATGGATCTGGTTGACAGGACCTGGAGTAGGGGCTGCAGATGTGAAGTGTGAAGCGAGCTTCTGCAGCCGTTCAATTGGGCTCATGCCGCTTCGGAGCTGTTCACCAGCGTTCGCAGGATGCGGACAAAGTATTGGAGACGATAGAACAAGACACAGAGCTGAGTTTGAGAATGTATACACCCAACACCGGGGAATCGCAATATAAAACTGCGTCGGGAGCGAAGGCGCGTCGAAGGCACTGCGGGGATGCGGAGCAGATCCGAGAGCTGCAAGTTTATGGTCCAGGGCTCGGGGGTGGTGTTGAGCAAATCCGATTGCGATGCCTATCGAGAGCACATTGGCGTAATCGGTAGCAACGTGACCAGTCAGAGTTACAAGCCAGAGGGAAGCTATAGAGTTGCACAGCTGGAGCTGATGTCCCGAGCCGGGGTAGCGGGCTGGGGTATAGATGACGCGAATAGCCGAGGTCGTTGATCGCCATAGGGTTCGTAGGCCTTCATCGGCCCGCACCCGGGATCCATACTCATACCACTAGAGACGCAGCAAGTCGTTTAGGCTCACCAAGCTTAGACACAGAGCAACAGCCGTGAGAACAAAGAGAACCAACGTAAATCCTGATACCCAATCAGGGGGACACAGGGCATGGCATAGGGTGTCAGTCAGGAGGGACAGCACTCAGGTTCAAATGTAATGCCAGACATGGATATCATTATTGACAAGACCAACTCCATGACATACCGAACCCATGCAGCCCTGAGATTTTCATTTTGTGTTTCTTCTATCCGGAAGAGAGTATCTGACCGCGAAGGAACCCATGAACTCGTGGAGCACTTTGAAGCTCTTTTTGCCTGGACACCTCGTAATGGTCGAAAGATACTCGAGGTCGAAAAATTCCCATAAGACCAATGCATTCACGCCGATCCTCACCCTTCATCCACCGTCGTCTAGTAGCCGTAAGAAGCGAGCTGCTCTGTGACCTTGGAATCCACCTTCGCGTCGCTCTTGGCCTGTGCGAGCTGCCTGCGCGCCTGCTTCTTGCGCTCGTAGTAGGCAGCGCCGTTGGCTTTCCTCCGCTCCTCGAGACTGCAATAACTGTCAGAAAATATTCCATGGCGACCATCAGAGTTATAACATACCGGGAAACGACGTCCTGGTACTTCCAGCCGAACTCGTGGCCGAGACGGCCAACAGTGCAGTACTTGCGGCCGGGCTTGAGGCGGAGGACACGGAGAGCCTGAGGAACGACCACACGCTTCTTCTTGTCGTAGGGAGGAGGGATACCCTCGAAGGTCTTAAGGCGCTCCATAGCGGCGGCACCACGGGGGGTCTTGTGAGGAATCATGCCGCGGACAGTTCGCCAGAACATCTTGGAGGGGGCACGGAAGTGGAAGGGACCTGGCCGGATGATCAGAAATTGTTCGTGTGACGGTACCTGGGCGATGTCTTACCTCCACGGGTGGGGTTGTAACGGGTCTGCTTGCGGAGGAAAGCAGAGTACTTCACTGCAAAGGAGCATGTCAGTTATTGCGCCAAAATATAGTAGCGATTGCAAAAGCAGCCGCCGCAACACGGAGACAATTCTCCATTGTGAACCACTCTGCATCTTCTCAAGCTCTACACAATGATTGTCTCCGGTGCGGACCCGGTGCGTTGCGGGTTGGAATCGATTCGGATAGACGTACGCTTCGCGCGGAAGAACTCGCCCGAGATGTTGAGGGCCTCGCAGCGCACAACAACGATCTTCTGACCATTGAGCAGCTGCTTAGCGACTGTGCTGGCAAGGCGGCCGAGCAAGTGGCCCTTGCCGTCGATGACCTGGGCTGTTGTTAGCCAGAGTCCTTGATCCAGAATGCCATTGATGTGCCCATGGGAATTCTGCGCGGCTCATCGAAGAGTGCGCGGTCGGGAGGAATGATTGTAGGCTTTTACAGCAGGCGTACGTACAATGACGGGCTCGAAGGTCGACATGATGCTCGATTCCGGGGTGGTACTGGGTGTTAGTATGGTCGCTGAAGTCGAAGAGAAATCCAAAGTCGCGCCTGCGTTGGCATGTGTGGGCTTGGCGGCGCTCGCTTGCGGTGGAGCAGTAGCCAGTAATGGACTAGCGTGGCGCACGTCTCGCCTACTATCAGACATTCATCACCACTTCACAGCAAGAACAACATTCACACGCTTGCATTCTTGGGTGATGCGAATCGTGTCTACTTTCTAACGGTCTTCTAAGATTCTAGGAAGAGAACCGTGGAATCGAAACTTACGCTAGTACGCACTGGCTTGGCAAAATATTTTCTAGGCAGATTTCACCATCCCTCTCTTAGTGTATTCGGAACAGGTAAGAAACAGACTGCTCGAGATCAACAAGTGGCAGCATGCTCCTCGAATATTACAAGAATGCGCTGCAGATGACCGAGAGCTCCGTGAACCGGTTTCGCTTCTTTCTGGTTGATCCCTCTTTCTGGTTGACGCAGCTCATACCTGTCAGCCCTCAAAATGTTCTTTGATGTTCTGGTGATATTGTCAACTTACTTGCAGTCTTGCTCAATTGGGCAATTACACACTCTCTTGACTCTCTTTGGACCAGAACACGACACATCGCGGTCGTTATCAGCGATTCGTTTCCTTTTCTGAGTCTGAGCTCATATATGAACTTCACTATTGTCCCAGCATGTTCGTGATCAATCTGATCTGACACGCGACACCCGTTGTGGTGCCATCATCGGCGTAGCACACTTTTAGGTCTGTTCTACATGTTTCCGACAAAATCATCGAAAAGCCGAAGTCACACAAATGCTCCTCTGTTTATTTGGATATTACCTGCTCTCATGGCCCGCATCGTTCCTCGCGAATTCATCGCCAAGTTTATTCCCTTAGGACCGGCTTACTGTTCAATTCGAACATGTATGCGTGTAAAAGATATGCGACCTACCTGGGTCAGCGTACCATCAATGTGTTATTCCAGCAGGGCTGGTCAACTTCCCACAGGGTGCCATTGTAAATAAGAACAGAGCTAAAGCTCTAACAGTGGACACAAAAGTGACATTTACGCAGGAATGTTCTTGCTGCCGTTTCAAACTAGTGCAAACCTACTCACAATTTTCTTCAGTATGGCCGTTCGAATTCGCTTACAATAATTTGTTGGCAATAACCTCTCTTATCGTCAAGGCCAACCCCCATTTACACATTAGACAGCTTCCGACCTTTGCGATGCCATGGGACCAAGCATTACGTCAAACAATTATCCGAGTCCAGAAAGTAATTGATCAGTTTCCCAAAGATTGCTTTGACAGGATACTTAGACTACGACGCACCACTGCCCGGACGGACATTTCGATATCCGTGTCCGATTGCTTCAGGGAGATGGTGCTCCGCCCGAATCGTGGGGGATATTGGGGTAAAACCTGTCCAAGATTACTCTGCATTGCACACCGGCGGCTCGTCTCGTGGCCATAATTACCAATATTGACGATCGGTCTTCTCCGTAAAACTGGGCCAAACCGTTCGGTACGATTGCCTTCTTCGGCCGTACCGCGTCACGAGTAGTCTTGGAACTGCTGTATAAGTTTGTACGAAAGACAGCTAGTCCGGAATCCGTGACGAAATTCCCCGACGGTGAGCCCATACATTGTACCAGCCACCCTGTTTCGTCTCTCGCAACAGGTTTACATGAGTCATTGGCAAACGTCTGGTGGAGGTGGCTGGTGAAAACATCCGTAGCGGAACACTGCACCGACTGTCCGCCTTATGTCCGAGGCCGTGGATTGAGGCGAGTGCGAGCGGTCAACCGGCTTAGAGGTGGCGGTGACTCGCCAAACTCTTCCATGCAACTAAAAGTGACGGCTAATACGTAATGTGCAGCAGCGTGACCCCCAGAGGCATGGCACTCACACTAGAAAACTTCAGGCTTCCACGCTACGGGCGATGGTACCAGGGCCTCAATAATCGACCCCGGGGTTTGGGTATCAAAGGAGGTCAGCAATCAGCAAGTTGCGGTCCAGTAGTGAGCGATCTGCCTCATTAATGACAGCTCGTGGGGCATGCGATCAACATCAAAAGGAAATATATTGTGCCGGCACACTCGACTAGTGATTCTGCCGCGCTGATTCCATGTCTGCTATGAATAGAGACACCGGCTGTTCTCGCAGAATCGATCCTTGTGTTGGATGCATCGGGAAGCACATTTCACAATCTTAGGATATCTGCGGCCCTCCCTGTTTTCAATACAAACGCCTTCCGCCTCCAGCATGGACGTGCAAGGATGCATAATTACTAGGTTATCCATCGTGTCGGAGGCAGACCCACCGAAATGTGAAGCCGGTCAGATTGACAGCATATTGCACAGGTACCATACATACGCGCGCTGGGGTGGAGAAAGCTGCTCAAACACTCCCGCATTTAGAAACAAAAAGTCATCTGAGCATTTCCACTGCCTAGGCCACGATGCTGATGAGAAACGGAACCTGCAGGACAGCTGGCTATGCAACGGATATGAAAGACTGTGCGACGTCTGCGGTGCGGTCACCCAATCCCCAATGATCCACCCGCCCCCTAAGCAGGCAAGCGCAGTATGCCACCTCGGCCACAGTGTGCCCCAATTGGCGATAACACGGTGGCTTGAGCAGGCTTTGTGGCAGTGGTGGGGTCGGAGTACAGGCCTTCGGATCCTCGCAAGCAGCGTGAGGCCGAGAAAGGGTACGAAAGAGGATAACGGCGGCTTGGCTTCCACGAGGCTCCAATACGCCATAAGACTACGGCACGGGTTATCCGTGTTGATCGATTCCTCAAGCAGCGCCTGTCTGGTCGTTCAGACTGCAACAGAACGACAAGAGAACAACATCTGCGGAGATATGCTGCGATGGAACAGACGATCAGTTGTCGGTTGCAACACTCGAGTTTAATACCGTACAGACGTTCTCCCGTCGAGTGTGCGTGCTGCCGGTCTGCGCTGCCGCGTGCGCCACGCCGGTGTATGGGCCCATGAGCGCTCGGCCGTCCTCATTGCTCGGCGTCTCCACGAACCTGTGGCAGTGGTGGCTTCTCTGCGGGTTCCCCTCTTTTCAGATTGGCATCATGCGCCTCGCGACGCCCAACAATGCGCTGTGACGCCACATTTTGCAACACAGGCTGCAGATAGGCGAGCTTGGCGGGCGCAGTCGTACTATCTCCGCCGTGACCAACTCCCAGAGCCTCTCTCACTGGATGCGCGCTCGTGAAGAAGCCTAGGATGTGCAGACACCGCGTGAGGCCGCCGGCGAGGCAGTTGCCCAATCTACCCAATCTGCCTCTCTGCCAAGTTTCCCTAAGGAATGCACCCTCTCCTTCATCAAATACGTACACGCATCTGTGAAATCTCGGCGGACGAGTCTGAGTTGCCAACGCTCGAAGGCTCGGCGCTACTCCAGTTCCGCCCTTGTCTATGGGTCCACCTGAATTCTAATTCAGTGGATAGCCACTCCCACCGCCCCTCCCCGCGGCTTAGTCAAGCCAGCCGATGAGACTGATTGAATTCTTCTTAGCTTGCGCGCCCCCCCAGTCTGCGATGCTCCCTCTGCGTGCCACACACTATGGATGCTCCCACCTCCCCGGTTGTCGACGGCCAGACCACTGATGCCGTTCGTGGCGGCGCATTGCAGTTTGAAGAGACTCCAGACGTCGAGGAGCAAACGACGCCAATCAACGATGACGCCGAAGAACAGCCACACAAGACAGCCACAGGGCCAATGCAGAAGCGAAGGCGGGTAACTCGCGCATGGTACGTCTAAATCGTGGCGAAGCAGGCCGCCGGGCGGTGTTGACGCAACGCAGCGACGAGTGTCGACGAAAGAAAATCAAATGCGACGGCAAGCAACCATGTACGCACTGCACCGTGTACAGTTATGGTAAGTGCGCGCCTTTAATTCGGGCAATTGATGCGCAAGTACTGAGAACCGTCTGCAGAGTGTACTTACGATCAGCCTTCAAACAGGAGGCGCACAGCCGCTCCCCAGTACATCGAAGCTCTAGAGACTCAGCTAAAGCGAGCCAAGACCATAATTTCCATCGTCTTCCCCACCCTAGATCTCGGAGATGCCAGCATTGATGCGCACCTGCAGAGTGGGGTTCTACCGCAGCTCCCAGCCGCGCCACCGCGACCGCAACCTTTTCCAGAGCCTCGCAGCGCGCCTCGTCGCGACATTCCTCCAAGAGACGAAGACGTGGCCGACTCCCATCTTGAGTCCATGGTCAAGGCAACTGGGAGCTTGGATCTTGACGAGGATGGGAACTGGGACTATCATGGTCATTCCTCGGGGTTAAGCTTCATGAGACGACTTCAGCAGGACTATGGAGAGATAATCGCTGGCAAAGCGCCATCTTCTACTCTGTTCAAATATCGGCCGCCTTCCCAAGTGCTAGATTCGCCAAACTCAGCCCATCCTTCGCCTGCGGATTCTACAGCTCACCATGCAGCTGGGACCGATCTGCCCCCCAAGAAAATTGCACGAGTGCTGTGCGACAATGCTCTTGTTGATGCCAGTGCCATGCTTCGAGTCGTGCATTTGCCATCGTTCTACAAGTCTCTTGATCGGATGTATGAGATTACGCCAGAAAACTACGGCAACGCGGAGAACACATTTCTCCCATTGCTGTATGCTGTGCTAGCCCTAGGCACATTATTTCCTAAGGTGAAAACACAGCCCGAACCTGCAGGACTGGAAGGCCATGTCGATGAAGGGTGAGTTTGGTTTTCGATTAACTTTTTGACTCTACTGACATGCCGTAGTTACAAATACTTCCGCGCATCGCGTCAGCTATTAGATGTTACCGATTGTCGCGACCTGACTTCCCTGCAAGCCATTGTCTTTATGATACAGTTTCTCCAGAGCACAGCAAAACTTTCGACCTGTTACTCATATATCGGAGTCGCTCTACGTTCCGCTATTCGCATGGGCTTGCACCGGTCTTTTAATGTCAATTTCACACCAATCGAGGCAGAAACCAGAAAACGACTATTTTGGGTGATCAGGCGCATGGACACGTATGTGGGCGCGATGCTCGGCCTACCACACTTCCTCGAAGACGATGACGTCGACCAAGACTACCCTACCGAAGTCGACGACGAGTACATCACGGAAACAGAAATCCTTCCTATGCCTGAGGGCACTATATCTGTCATGGCCGCATCCAATGCCCATGTAAAGATTGTTCAAATTTTAAGCAAAATATGCAAGCACGTATATCCAACAAAGGGCACGCAAGGTGGTGGCAATAATGCTGTCACTTATTCTGTCAGCTACTCGAAAATTCGGGAGATTGAACAAAATATGCAGCAATGGCTCGATGAGCTTCCAATGGCGCTGAAACCTGGTGGTGAAGCGCCGCCGATCATTATCAGGTCAGAAATATCCCCATACATTGTGAAAATCTTTCTGACAGTATCGCAGGGTACAACAATTATTGAGAATGGCTTTTGCACACTCACAGCTACTTCTATACCGACCGTTCCTCCATTATGTATCAAGCACGCAACGCGCAAAAACAACGGTTGACCAGCGGGCATTTGCTTGCGCATCAGCTTGTATCAGTGTCTCACGAAACATCATCCACATTTCCGCAGAAATGAAGAAACGAGGCCTGCTTGTTGGTGCATATTGGTTTTCTATGTACACAACGTTCTTCGCCGTGATATCAATCCTTTACTTTGTGCTAGAAAACCCTACTAGCCAGACGAGCCGCGAGCTCTACCGAGAGGCAGTAGAAGGGAAAGAGCTATTGGATTTCTTTGCTAAGAGTAGCCTCGCAGCCGATCGATGCTCAGAAACATTGCAGGTACGTGCTCTGGTATTTACGATTTTGTGTCCAACATAGAGCTAATTTCTCTACAGAGTATTTTCGATAGACTACCCGAGTCGGTGAAGCGTGGAAGTGAAGTGACCGAAACCAAGAAACGTCGACAAGCAAGCTCGCCCCAGTCCATGCATACACGACCACATGCACTAAGACAGGACTCCGATTTCATTGCGATGGGACTGAGACGAGCATCCACTTTTCCAGAGAGTATGCCCCCTCATGGAAAGGCTACGCTGCCGTTATCGCATTCCCATCTTTCCAACCTAGGTATCAATTCCTATAGTTCATCTGCACCCTCTGGTGGCGATTACTTCCAAGTCACACCGAGTCTTACACCAACGTCGGCTACCACCAGTAGTCTTGGCAGTTTTAATCTGTCAACTGGATCCCAGCTTCACCCAGGACAGCCTTTTGCAGGATCGCCCATGACTTCTATGGCAGATGCCGCAGGCCTGAATGTTGATATTAACACGATGATGTTCCCATCTGCAGATCCTCTGGCCTACCCAAATCAGCCAATGACTACGTTTGAAGAAAGTCATCCTCAAACATACCAGCTTAAGCGTGGTTCGCCAACAATGGCCCAACTACCTCCACAGTTCACTGGCGTTGACATGAAACCAAGCCCAGCATCGTTCTCCCCAAATCCATTAGCTAGCATTCCACCAGGGGCAAGGCGGCCCGATAACGAGGTACAGCTTTTAGGCCCCATGCCCATGTACCTCATGCAGGGCGCCCAGCATCGGAGCTTCCATCCACATCACGCCATGCAAGGACCCCAGCCTCATCGAATTCCAGGACAGAACCATACGTCCATGAACTTTGATGAGATTTTTGGAGGCGAAGAGTGGGCACAAACATTCTTGGATCCTGGCCTGGGCTTGAGCGGAGGACCCGGGTTTGGCGGCCAGCCTCAATACGGGCCGGGGGGTCCAGGCGGGCCAGGAATGGGGGGTTGGCAGTAGGCTGCTAACATGACGATATCGAACCAGTATCACACCTATGGTGTCACCTACGTTAACGACGCCTATCGCTGACGACGAATCTTTCACAACCTTCTCGGTCACGAAACCTGCCACATTTCAGCGGCATTGCTTCACATTCAATTAACACTGCATTTCAAACGTCCTTGCGCTTCCGAATTTGGGGGTTTCTAGTTGGCATTGTTGATGACACATGGATCTAGAGACGATACTTTTTGATCTTAACCGGACAGGATCCTAGGCGAGAGCAGGATCTCTCCAACGACCGCATTTTCTACAAATTCAGGATACCCAGCTATTCTTTGTACCGTTCATCCTTACCTTCAGGTTCGTACTGGAGTTGCATAAGGGATGATACCATTGCACACATCATAGGCGTTTGGGTAGATTTAAGTTTCAATTTCTCGTTATATGTATAGAGGACTAGGGTTGCATCCAAAAGTTAGCATAGCTACTCGTAATTCACACGTTCATTCATATTGTAATAGATGGTGGTTCCTGCGATGCATGTGCCTATTAATATGCTTGCGCTGGTGGCTTAGAGATATTGAGGATCCATTTCAAGCACAAATGCGAACACTTTGACTATCTCCCTATGCGAATAGTCTACTACAAGGGGCATGCAGGCTGCCTCTCGGAGAGTAGGAGACTATCGGTGATTAGTCATCGATCTGTGGCGCAGCACCCGCACAAACGCAACTTACTAAAACTACCACAAACGTCACGCTTGGCATCGACTCATCCTCTCTCACACATTCCACCAACTCGTCTCCTCAGCAGGCAATAGATAAATAGGCTCCAAACTCATACTGTGGGGGGCGGTCCGTTATTCTGCGCTTGATCAGCTCAAAATTCAGCCTACAAAGTTTATCCGACAGGTCGCCCAAGCAATGGCGCGAGGAGGTGGTCGAGGAGGCCGCAATCCAAAGGATATGCCTCGCGAACAGCAGGTATCGCGCAAAGTCTCGTGGCTCCTACGTCACGGCGCGGGTCAAGAGGGCCTCAAACTAGGCAAGGGGGGATATGTAAATGTGGACGATGCGCTGAATACGCAGTCGTTGAGGAAGCTTCAAGTCACATTTCCGGAATTGCGAGAGATTGTGCGAACAAACGACAAGCAACGATTTTCAATGGCGCTGAAAGAGCAGTTGGAAAAGATTGGCGAAGAAGAGGCGGAGAAGGGCGCTGTCGAGGGTGAGGGAGCAGTCCCGGATGCTGAAGAAGAGGATCCCAGCAAATGGGTGATTCGTGCAAACCAGGGGCATTCTGTCAAAGTCGACAACGAGGGTCTGCTTACCCCTATCACTCTCGAGGCAGGCAATGTCCCTGACACCGTGGTGCATGGAACTGATGAGCCCGCTTGGGATCTCATTCTCAAGGGTGGGGGCCTGCGTCGGATGGGGAGGAATCATATCCACTTTGCATCCGGCTTGCCTGCAGGGTTCAAGTCACTCAGTTCCTCGTCGCCAGTCACTGATCAAGAGAAGGAGGCACCACCTGTTATATCAGGCATGCGCAAAAGCTCCACGGTCCTGGTATATATCGACACCAAGGCAGCGCTGCAGGCAGGCGTGAAATTTTTCATCAGCGAAAATGGTGTTATTCTGACCGAGGGTAATGATGAGGGCTTCTTGTCGTATGAGTTTTTCACAAGGGTGGAAAACAGGAGGGATGGGAACGTCTTGATGAGCGAGGGTGTGTTGCCGGAGGGTGTGGTGGTGGACGTTGAGGCGTGGGAGAAGGAGGTCGGCGGAAGGGGTGCGAAGGGAGGTAGAGGAAGGGGGGCAGGGGTGGACGAGGTGGACGAGGTGGACGAGGAGGACGGGGTGGAAGAGACGGTGGAGGTAGACCGAGAGCCAATGACGATTCGGCCGATCTGACGGCTGGCACTTGAGGAAGAACGATAAGGAACCGAAGTTCAAATTGCATAGTCGAGCAATGAAATTTTCGAACGTCCCACAATTCAAAACTGATTCATAAGAAAGGCACCAGGACCTTGGTGTGAGGATGATAGGATGAGGTCATGCCTTCCCTTGTTGTCAGAATCGTGCTTTCCACCAGTCTGGGCGTCGCTGCCTGTTTCCCACACACCTCTCTTCATTCTCAACCTCTCTTTCCGTTCACTGACAGACTTCGATCCTAGTGTTGTATCAATCACGCCTGTCACGTTCTTCGTTGAAAATTTCTACCATGTATCGCTTCTCTTGCCGGTTTGTAACCTACTCACGTTTCCAATTCGCACCGCAGTTGACACACCCCATTGCGTTGGGTGGTAGGTACTCAACAGCTCAGTAATCTGCTCAGCTGTTTCCTTGGGTATGTTCGCCCGTTTGCACAGGTCGATCCACGATGACGGTGTTGTGCGGATCCGAAAACCTCGCTCCAAGAGGACTTTGCAGCATTCAACATGACCATTTATCGCTGCAGCTTCAAAAGCTGCAACACGGCACCATCTTCCCTGAGTATTCTTACATATGAATTGCAGCTCTGTGTCCACCCACTCATGATCCACCATGCCGGTCCAGATGGCCGAAGCATGACCTTCGTAACAAGCCCTCCAGATTCGAAAGTCGTTGACGAACTGCTCCAAGGTCTGTGCGCGCGTTCGGAATGCTCCACTTGGGGAGATTGCAACAAAGTCTTTTGCTGGGACGATGTAAACGTTCCATAAAACATCGAGTGCCGTTGTGTAGCGCTCTTCGATCTCCAGTGAAGTCCAAGCAGAGAAGTCGCCCTGGAGAGTAGCGAGAACACACTCCACAACGACTTGCTTCCATTCCGGGGGAGCTATGCTGCAGACTACAAATGCACGAAGAAGACAATACATACGATTGACGTTGCCCGCTGCGAATGTAAAAAGAGATTCGAGAATAATCTTTCCCCACAGAGGCTGGTGGGCGGTTGCTCGGACCAATATCTCAACCATCTCCATGTAAAGAGGATGAAGGGGGTGTCCGACAGTATTGCGTTGACTGAGACTTAGCCATTCAGCAAACTCAATGAAGCCAATCATTGAAGTGGTTGTTATGGCGGACCCCCAAATTTCGAAGAAGAAAGTCAACTTCAATCCTAGATCTTGTCTGGGGGCTTCTGACCATGAAGAGTGCAGTAAAGAAATCTCGTTGAAGAAAAACGTGAGCAATTCCGCTACAATTCTAACACCAGTTGCTAGCTGAGGTCGAATTTCGACGATATCTAGCTCGACATCATCTGGCAATCTAGTTGTGGAACTATCTCCACGTAGGATGCTTCGTAGGTTTTGTTTCAACTCAAGGTATAGAGACCAGTTCGGTATAGTTTGGCGTAGATCTTGGAAATGCTGTATAGTTTCCGCAGGCAGATTCTCCTGACGCTGAAGAAGTTCAGACCCGCATCTAACGATGGTCTTGATCTCGTCCAGGTCGTTCACATCTTCGAATATCTGCGCCATCGAGAGGAGCCTCGAGATACGTATTGATATTTCCTGCGACTGTTGGATATCCCGGACCCATGATGCCGTCCAATCTGCATCAAACTTCCAAAGAAGATGAAATCGACGACTGTACTGAGTAGGAGCCAATCTTACGACTGTACCATCGACATCTGGTGGATGTATGGGTGTACCCTCCTGGATAAACATCTTGTCTGCTAATTCTCTCGGAAGTTTGGCCAGAACAACAATAACCATGAAGCAATTCTCTTGCGACCGAACAATTGTAGCGCCTTTACTGCCTTCAATCCAGCAGATGACGTCGCCCCGTTGAACCGCAGTCGTGGAGTTGTGGATGATCCACTTCAGGTCAGCTTTTTGAGGTCCCTCATCGGCTTGTCGGCTGAAATGGGACGTAGGTGTGATAGAAACAAGTTGGCAGTTACTCTTCGAATTGTCTACTCCAACAACGCGGCCCAGAGTGCAACCTTTTCCGGTAAGTTGGCCGTATTCCTTTCCATTGTTCTTGATCCAGTCAGCTTCAACTTTTGTACCCAAAACCGACCTCGTCAATTCTCGGAAGACCGTGGCCCATTCTACACTGTAATCGGGCTTGATGTCGTAAGCCTCCGGGCTTTGCGATGCTATACCAAGCAAGGCGTAAACTTTGTCGCGCCGGTCGGTGGCCTCGCGAAAACGAAACATATCGATGAGTGTAGATAGCGGACAGATCTCCAAACGAAAGGGCTCGCCTGTTGTATGCTTCTTCAAGCGTAGGATACTAGCATCGCCAAGTAGGTATATGATTGGCGCCACAATACTATGCAAGTGTGGATCGTCATACAACCCCAAGATACCAGACAATCCCCGGTTGAAACAGGCACCGGTGACCTCCTCCGTACCACACACGACGACCATTACACGAGCAGCTGCAATCTCTTGAAGTACCTTTTTCATCAGTGACAGTGTTTTTCAGGGCTGGACCACATTACCCATATACGTCGAAACCACGGCCTGCGCAGAAACAACATAACCTGGTCTCGAACATTCAATTCAGTGACTTTCTTATCATCCAACTTGTTGAACCCCCCTGCGAGCAATGCTTCCTCTCCAAGGCGAACATCATCGCTTTGCTCGCCGGTGTCACCTTCATGCATTTCCAGGTCTTTCTCCCTCCGGTACATTCGACTAGCTTCCGCTCGGATCAATTCCATTGCCTCGGCACTGCCATTCTCCTCTTCACCAAGCCACACAATTACTCTACTCGCGTACGCATATATCATGGCCATCATCTGTACCTGCTGTGTTCTTTCTTCCAGGTCTTCTTGGTTGATACACGCAGCATCTGCCCACAGGATGCGGTCTAAAGAAGGGTCCCTCAGCCGCTGAAGTGCGACATGAAGGTTCTTCGTTACTGCAAGTTCTGTGCCATCTATACTGATTGTTGATTTGAATTTCACATCGCCCCACACGTAAGAAAGACACTCGTAGAGATGCGACGTACGCGGCGGAGTTGTGAGTGAGTAGTTGAAGATTTGGCATTGGACAGGGTCATCGGAGCGATCAGCTGGAAGCAGGCGCAAAAGGCGGATGCTGTTAGGATGGGCGAGTAAAGCGGAGTATTCATATGGGTCCTTGGGTTTCTCGGCCATGCTTCACTCTCTGAAGATGAGGACATTGGATCTGTGACAGACGTTGATGGCCTAGGCTAGGTTGATGTCCACTGATTTGACATGGGTGCTAATGCGGTTAGATTCGGAGATCCGGATATTTCTCGCATGTCATGCCTTCTCGGTTTCAGCCCACGCGACGCTGGTAACCTTTAAGGGTATGTTTGTTATACGGAAGCTTGCCTAGATCCAAGCACCTCCTATTGCCTAATAGTCGTACGCTCATGTAGATACTCCAGTGCCGAGAGTAATTCGAGCGATCATCGCCTATAGTTGCGTAAGAAACAGCAAGACAGGTATACAACTGACACTTATCGAACATTGAAGAGATGATGGAGATCTTGAAGGCTCCTAGAGCTATTTTTTATCATATCCAGATATGAACAAACTCCTTCTCGGTTCTGACCAGAGTCACCAGACAACCTGCGTTTCCTGATTTGTTCAGACGGATGGGAGCATGCAGATAGCAAACTTCAACGGCGCAACACAAACCCCATGCGTATGCATGTCAATTTGCGTTGAAGGTCGTTTAAGTACGTCAGCTACGAGAGTTACATTAACTCGTTCTTACGCACATTTTCCTGGCTAAGTACTTTCACTGGACAAATACTGAGCCTAGTCCGCTTTCCATCAAAAGGCAGTCATGACGACTCCAGCCTCAACCTGCGCTACCTGTCATCGCACTCCAGCCACGGGCGATGTTCCACTCCAGCACTGTGGTCGTTGCAAGTCCACATACTACTGCAACGCGACCTACCAACGCTTAGGGTGGAAAGATCACAAACCAAACTGCCAGCCTCAGGCTGAGCAACGACATATCGACCTGTTTCACTCAATGGCTGCCATCGCGGGATTGAAGTTTCGCGAAGATGACCGCGACTTAGAGGCAGCTGAACACCCAGACGCTATCTTCTATATTCAGAGCTTCCGACCCTGGGCTCAGCGCAAGTACAATGTGGCTGGGCCTTACACACTATCGGCCGCATTCCTCGAGGCCGGTAAAGACCTGAACAGTATGTGGATGACGCAATATGACCGTGAACAGCCCACCCATCTGACGGAATGGTTGGTGAAGCTGGCTCAAAAAAAGGATCCGATGACACGAGAGTGCGCCGCCTCAATCAAAGAGTTGAGAGTGCCCCAGCACGACAAGCAGATTTATTACAGACGTTTCATACCTGAAGTGAACAAGAATGTGGCGGAAATGTGGCGCGCTGCTCGGGCAAGCAAGACGTCGGTCACTGCAATGTATCTTGTGTGGATCTCGGAAGGAGATTGCGGTTCAGCTTTGTTGGATGGTACTGGATGTATTTGATGGGTACAGGATTCCATGTCAACAACGGAGAGGAAGTTTCAGAGAACCTTCACGAGTCTTGAAGCAGCAAATGCATGCTTGGGGAGGACTGTGGGTCAGTGGGTGATGGGCGAGACGGCGAAACACTCGGTGCATATCGATCGCACCGACACTGGAGAGAAAATCGCAGCATTGGTGGTGATTGGAGAGGCAGACCACACGATCAAGAGAGTTGCGGGGGTTTTGAGGGGTCCCCAGATGGATCGCGAGGGAGTCTTCATCAATGTAGAGTTGTAGACCGAGCCGGCTCAAATTCGGTAGTTCTGTAGAAGAAACAGCTTTTATCAAATCAGACTTTTAGAGTAACAGAACAAGGATGACAGTGCTGATTGTTCGCGGTGATGGGTGTCCTGGTGACAGACCTACAAAGGTATGATAGTCGCCACCGAGTCTGGGAGCCTCCTATCGGCCATCATAAACCCCAAACGCATGTCATCTGAAAGCTCCACACGTAAGCAGTGCTTGGACTCCTCGTGCGTTTTCGTCCATGCTGATGTTGCGATTCTCGCGTAGCAATCGATGACATCCCGTGACATCATGTACACTGTTGTCTAATCCAGCCTAGCGCCGCGCTCTCTGTTGCAGTGATGATGTACCTGTTAATTCGGACTCTAAGCAGCATACATAAATATCTAGGAGCTTGACGCGTACCTTGCATCTTCCACTCATCTCGCCTTACTCATACGCGTTTTTACCTCATAAATTCAATCTCAGCACATCAACTCCATCACCTTCGCAATCATGCTCCGCACATACGCCCGCATCAGCGCAAGCCAGGTCGCTCGTGCCGCTACATTCAGACCCGTTGCTTTCCAGGTACGAACAATGGCGGACAAGGGCCCGATTGAGCAGGCTACTCAGGCCGCTGGCGAGGCAAAGAATACCAACCCCAAGGTAAGCGTGATTGAACGTTCGAATTGCATAGAGTCTTGCTAATAACATGTTCAGGATCCCTCTGTAATCTCCTCTGGCGGCGCAGTAGGAAAGCAGTTCAACCCCGATGGCAACGTTGGCCAGGTTGGTGAGAAGATTGGTGGACCATTCTCCAAGGTATGCGTCTCCCAAGTCCTATGATAGTATATGGGTTGTAACTGACCATAACATTAGGACGGCGCCATTGGTAGCCAGTTCGATGCGGCCAAGGACGGCATTGCTGGACAGGTTGAGAAGGCTGTCGATGGACCCTCCAGGCCTGCGACCGAGAAGAAGCGCTAGATTCGGCGAAAAGCCAAAGATGTTAGGATGATATAATGACCAACACAATATGTACGATAGGAGATGAATTCACTACGTTCTGAACGTCATAGTTGCTGCATGTGTGAATCTGTGGAGTGCTAGTCTATGTGCAGTTCGACCGGCTGCTATAACAAAGCGAATCTTCTATGATGTGGCCGGACAGCGAGTTGTATTTGAAGATTGGTCGAACATTATCTCAAAGAAAAGCTTACGAGTTTCTGAGAGCGAGCTGCGAAATTCTGCTTCGAGCACCTACCACGTCGGCACTTTGATATGCCGACCTCGTTCCATCTCCACTAAGCAACAGTTCCTCTATTTTGCTCATGCGAGAATAACAGAACGAAACCATCTAAAAACTATCCTTACCGAATCGGTGAAGAGTTGTCTTGCAAGCTTGAATTCCCATACCTTATCGACTTCGGCTACCCACATCCAATTGACCTCAACACCATGGTAAGCAGAGCAGGGCGCTCCAAAGGTTGTTCAAACTGTCGCCAGCGCCGAATCAAGTGTGGTATGTGCTTGGAATGACCAATTCGATTCGGAGTGATATGCCATTCGATGAAGCTTCTTATGCTGACTTCTCATATCCATATCTCTTCCTGTCTCCTGGTTGGCCCAAGCACTTGTACTGACGAAGCCAGATGAAACCCGTCCAATCTGCAACTGTTGTAGAAAGCGTAACTTGGCATGCGATGGACCAAAGGATTACACATGGATATGCCAGCACCGCGACGTGCCTCCTAACGAAAATGCTGTCTCATTGCGTGTGGCCATTCCTGCCGAATTTTCGTTTGTCGCCTTTGAAGACGATATATGTGTTGCTTATGCGCGAAGACATCTGTTGAGAAATGGCTGCGTGGAAGTAGCCTGTGACATTGTACAGCGTGCCGGATTGACCGACGGTGCTCTGGAGCCAGGCCTCGATCTGCTTCGGAACGCTATTCTGAGTCTCTCCACCACGTTTTATGGAAACCAAAATCGCCAGAAATCAATCGCGAACCGAGGTTACCAGCTGTATGGAAAGGTCTTAGCACAGCTCAATACTCATTTGGCGCAGCCACATCGGCAGACCACCGACGAGACTATCCTGACTGCAGTCACGTGTATGATAATGGAGATGTTTGTCCCGACCGGCTCAAACAGCTTCTACAAGCATGTCCGCGGTATTGAAGCTATAATTGCAGCGCGAGGACCGCCAACAGATCAGAGAGGTGTTAATCCGGCTATGATTAGCGGTGTCCGGATTCTCTGCATTGTCGGTGCAATCGTCGAAAGAAGGCCATCGATATGGGGGAAAGGGGGGTGGAAGAACATACCACCACCTCATGACGACGAAGGCTCCGTCATACGACACGAAATATTGCTTATACTAGCAGATTGCACCATCTTGATGCAAGACATGGACAAAGTATTGTCGAATGCAACGACACAGGAGGATCGCCGCCGGGCACTGGCATTTGCTCTTGGATGTATGGGCGCTTTGCAAGCTCTTCATCCCCGTTGGGAACGGCACAATGCCAATATGTTAGACAGTGATGCTCCGTTCCAAATGAGAGACCCGATGGTCACGAGCCATGCATCGGCGACGACGTACATGCTCTACAACACGGCTTATATCTGCATCTTACGAATTCTGCAGGCCTACGACCCTTCGAGAATAAGCCTATCTCTCCAGGTATCCGCTTCAATGCGCATCATAAGATGTCTCGAACTGAAAGCAGACCGGAAGCACGAAGGAAGCGGCGAATCAAATACTATCGCGTTCATAGCTACCAAGGTCGCATGGCAGACGCTTGGAGGTTCAACTACGCCAGCAGGAAGTAAGCTGTCCCATATCGTCAAAGGTGCAACAAAGGGATTTTTCGCCGCCGATGCGTGGGACGGTCCGGAAGACTTTACGGAGCAACAAACACTGCCGCTTCCGTTCCAGGGAATAGACGCCACAATGCCACTCGCACAAGTGGAACAGATACCATTGGTCAAAGCAGGATACAGAGCCATTGACCTTGTTAATGTTGGTGAGAAGCCACCATCGGATATTGCACCACTCTGGGCTACAAGCGAAACACCTTTAATCTACGCTGGATAGGCGAGTCGTAACAGGTCACCGCCACTTGGCTGAAATGAAGCAGACAATCGCGAGTATAATGGGTCTCTCCAACAGACAGAACATGTCAATCGAAGATACAACTCTGAGGCCTGTTCCAATAAACCTTGCGGCGTTCTAGAAGACGAACCTGCTAAGCGGCGAAGCTTTGGGGTAATTGTAAACATGCAAATTCTAAGCGATACTCCATGGCCAGTTGTGGAGAAATGCGTTTCACCATGCCGAGGCTGGTCCCACGTGGATCGACCGACGTCGGTCATGCCACTTTAACCGGTGGAAGCGTGACAGCACCACTATGCATTCGTCCTTGGCTTCACTCCAAACTCGTCGGGTGAAAGGCAAAAGGTATATGAGCTGCTCGAGGAGTTGAACTCGTGCCATTTATGACCGATCCCGCATTGACGAGTGCCGAAAATAGCAAAGCTCGCCCACGCTAGCACTGGTTAGTCGTGGCGACAGCATACCATGTTCTCCATCTCCCGTAGACCGTGCGCTACTAGAGTAAGGTCTGGATCAACGTGTCGAACCGAAATCCCGGATAGTCTGTCTTCATCTACCAGGAATGAGCCAAGAGTGTACCAAGCGTCATATACACAACGATGTGCATGCGCACCGTGACCCGTTGCCACATATATAAGGTCCTTGACTAAGACAGCGTGAACTTGAAATCCATCATCGACTCAATTTGCTGAATCGTAGCGATCATGGGTTTCACATCGTTGCTTGTTGCCTCTCTGGCTGCCGCCGCCAGCGCAGTTCCGCTCTTGAACCCTATTCAGGCGATTAAAGCTGCAGGTCCGGCAGCCGGCCAGGTCATTACCAAGTGCAGTTCACCAGGGCAGATTGCTCTGGCGTACGACGATGGCCCATACCAGTACACCCAGCAACTTGCCGACATTCTAAGCAAGGGTGGAGCCAAGGGCACCTTCTTCGTGACCGGTACCCTCTACGGTATGATTAGTTTGGTGTGAACATGATAAGGAAGCATACTGATCGGCACAAGGCTGCATCTACAACCAGAAGGCTGCTGTCCAGGCCGCGTACAAGGCTGGCCACCAAATCGCCTCTCACACGTGGACACACCCACACATCGGCTCGCTCTCTGCTTCTGCTCTTACCACCGAGATGACGAAGCTTGAGACTGCTCTCGTCAACATCATTGGTGTGAAGCCCACCTACATGCGACCTCCCTACCTGGAAACTGGTGGATCGGTCTTGTCCACGATGAAGACCCTCGGCTACAGGGTCATCACCGATGATGTCGATGCGGAGGATTGGAACGGAAAGACGCCTGCGCAGAGCCAGCAAAAGTTCCAGCAGGCGGGCGCCGGTGGAAACGGACATATCCCTCTGATGCACGAGACGTACCAGGGAACTGTGCAGACGCTGACACCATGGTTGATCAACTGGGCAAAGTCCAACAACCTGAAGCTGGTTACCGTGGCAGAGTGCCTGGGAGATCCAACGGGCGCGTACGTCAATGGAACGGGCAACTCGCAGACAACCTGCTAAATGTGGAACGTCCGTGGATGATTCTTAGATGCTTAGTACATGGATCAAAACAATATGCATCACACACTGAACATTATGCCTAAAGATTACATCATCTTACTCACGATTTCTTGCCTGTTCATTGCGTACCATATTCTCTTGTTTGAACATACTCCGTCTGAAAAGCAATAACCACAGAGGAAATTTGGTTGTGAATGCGATCAGTCACCCTAGTGCGCCATGCAGATACGAACGCGGTAGTTGGATATCCTTGCGCCTGCATGTTTGGCGTGATTACCCGCGTGGGCGTGGCTGACAAAGGCACAATGTGGGGTTAGTCACAGCGTACAGACGAAGATTGCGGAGAGAGGCGTATCCTAGGACCAGAATCGTTCATGCAATGCGAGAATGCGAGAATGCGAGATCTCTGTACCGCAGACTGGTGCCTGGAAAGTGACTGAAAGAGAGGTATAAAATCCAGATGCCTTGAAGAGAGGTCAACAGAGTCACAAAGGCAGTTTCACTTCATACTTCACCGATTAGCCATCACAGCAATAGATTCTTGACATCATAGGCATCATGACCCTACCAACCACCCAAAAGGCAGTTTTGGTACCTTCGCAGGGCGCTCCGGCACAAGTCCATGACGATGTTCCGCTCCCAGAGCCATCCGCAACCCAGCTCCTGGTGAAAATCATCTACGCAGCAATCAATCCAGTCGACGTATTCACCACACAGTTCGGTCTTCTGGTGGAATCATGGCCGTTCGTGCCCGGTTCAGAAGCTTCAGGCATTGTAGTCAAGGCTGGTGCTAATGCTATGTCCCCGCTGGGTGGCCATTTTAAAGAAGGTGACCTCGTGAGCGGTTGTGTGAGACTAGGTGTTGCAGGGCACGGCACTTTTGCGGAGTATTGCTTGCTGGACGCGGAAGTTGCAGTTCCCAAGCCGCAGGGATTGAGCCTGGCATCAGCGGCTACGGTCACGGTTGGAGTTCTGACTGCATTTCTAGGAATATTTGGGGAATTGGGGATTGGTATCGAGGGTATCGAGGAAGGGAAGGGGGCCGGGAACGGCAGATGGGTAGCGGTCTTTGGCGGTGCTGGAGCAGTCGGTAAATTTGCAGTGCAGACATTGAAGCTGGCTGGCTACAAGGTAGTGACGACGTCGTCGACAAAGTCGTTCGAAGTAAGTCTTCCCTAACTACATCAGTCGTGATCAGATGAACGCTGACGTGGCTCATAGTCGGTCAGGTTGATCGGCGCAGATGCAGTGGTCGACTATAAACTCCCCGCAGACGAAATTGTGGAGCAGATCACACAGATCACAGACGGTAAGGTTGATCTCGCTTTCGACGCCGTGTCAGTAAACAACAACCTCGTTGCCAAGATGTTCACTGCCATCCCGCCATCCTCTGCTGAACGTGTTTTTACCACGACCAACGACTGGGACCCTGTACCTGATGCTTCTCTGGGCTTCGTCACCAAGGGCATCACGCTGGGTCCGATCGGACGTCCTGAGTCGGCCGTGCTGAACAAGAAGCTGACGACATGGATCCCGGTGATCTATCGGCTGTTGGATAATGGAAAGCTAAAGCCGGGAGACTACAGCGTGGAAGGGCAGGGCGTAGAAGGTATCCCGCACGCGTGGGAGGCACAGAAGAGCGGCCGACTGGGCAGCAAGAAGGTCATCGTCAAGGTCGCTGACGAGTGATGTGGGCGCGTGGGGATGTCGGGCAAACGGGTGTTCGGACACGGTTCCAGGAACAGTGAATGGCGGGCGGTCGGGATGGGCAGGCAAGCGGTCGGCACAGATTTTCGCAGTTTGGCATAGAATAATGGTAGGAATTGTGCTCGAAAGCAAACGATGTCAAGCCAGAGTTGGTGCGCCCAGGGTCTCGTTGGTAGCGTACTGAGCCGGTGTTTGGCGGGCCCCACAGTGGGTAAGTGGGCCGAGAGGATGGGGTAGGTAGTCTGGCCCTGTTCTAGACGACGGTGAAGGAGATGACGTGCAGTGCACCGTCTGGGCAGGCACGAAGCAGGAGCGGTGCAGCAAAGCAGGCACGCGAGAGGCACACGTCGGCAGCGACGGCACCTTCCTAGACGTTCCACGGCCGCTGCCGCGGTGGAAGAGTGTGGCGCAAGCAGTGGCGGGTGGCGAGGCGACCAATCACAGCGCGTCCACGTGCGATGCACCGCTAACGTCATGGGCGAGCGCGCTGCCATGGCTAGCGCTCCGCTGTTGGCCCGGGTACAAGAGCCCGCCATGCCTTCGCTCGCCTTGTTTCGCTCCTCACGTACAACTCTCTTGTACACACACGCCCTTTGCGACCACACACTATAATCGATGGGAGAAACTGACGAGCCCCCTTTATCGCGCAGTATCAAGTCTACAGCGGCAGCTCTAGGCTTGGGACGCAAGGAGGACCCGTCTGTCCTCCCGAGCATTCATTCTCCACACAATGGGAGTACCCGCAGTGCTTCTCACACCTCGCTCGCCGAGAAGCCGGGCCCCTCCAACAGCCACACCAGCAGCGATGCCAGCCACCCGCATGGCCTCGACAAGTCCTCGCCCACTGGCCAGCCCTCGCTCAAGTCCGCGGCTGAGGGCCAGACAGCTCCCGCCGTAGTGTCCAAGGGCCCCATGCTCACGCGCATGAAGAACGGAACCATTCGCTTCGGAAGGCACACCAAGAATGCCCTCCTCCACAGCTGGATCAATGCCCTGCTCATTTTCGTGCCCATTGGTATTGCCGTGCACGTCGCCGGCCTGGGTCCCGAGATTGTCTTCGCCATGAATGCCGTTGCCATCATTCCGCTGGCCGGCTTGCTTGCCCACGCCACAGAGGCTGTCGCAGTGCGTCTTGGAGACACGTTGGGCGCTCTGCTGAACGTCTCCTTTGGAAACGCAGTCGAGCTGATCCTGTTCATCATCTTGCTTGCCGGCGACCAGATTGAGGTTGTGCAGGCGGCATTGCTAGGCTCCATCCTGGCCAATTTGCTACTGATCCTTGGCATGGCCTTCCTACTGGGAGGCTTGAGGTATCAAGAGCAGGTAAGAAGTCTGGGCAAGTCTTGGGCTAATGCAACGCTAACACCCGACAGGTCTACAACAGCACCGTGACGCAGATGAGCGCATGCATGTTGAGTTTGGCTGTCATGAGTCTGTTGCTTCCGACCGCATTCCACGCTGCCTTCAACAGCAATGCTATCGCCGATAGTCAGACATTGCAGGTCAGCCGCGGTACCAGTGTGGTCCTGCTGCTGGTGTATGTCCTGTACTTGCTCTTCCAGCTCAAGAGCCACTCCTACATGTATGCTAGTACACCTCAGCACATCATCGACGAGGAGTCGCATCCCGGTGTCATGGCCGGCGTCTTCGATTCGTCAAGTTCAGATTCGTCGTCGAGCTCTAGTAGCAGCGACAGCGATAGCTCCGCAGGCTCGCACACTACGGCAAAGTCTAAGCTTAAGCGTGCAGTGCGGAGGATGCGTCGTAAGTCCAGTGTGAGCTCCAAGGAGACACCGGAGCTGCCTTCTGTCATGAGTTCACCCTCTGTTGAACGCCACAACAACTACTTCGATCTGCAACGAAACGGGACCAGTGACGAAAATGCCCTCCACTCCCCCAACGGCATCTCTCGACGCGGTTCACTCACGGCCATTGTAAGCGGTGACGAAGCCGACGTGGATGACTTCGCACCTATCGCCCGTGACTTCGAAGCTGGCTCTTCCGGCTCCCTCCCTACCACTAAGCGGGAGAAGCGCAAGTCCAAGCACAAGAAGAAGCACCACAAACACCACCACCACCGCGGAGACCCTGAGAAGACCGAGGAAGCCACTCCAGTTGCTCCTCAGCCTGAAGCTGTACCCAAGGTTGCTTTCTCCGAGGACGTCAAGATGGGTGAGGCCGCAGCGGTTGCCGCCAAGCGGCCAATCTTCCGGCCCTCCCTGCTTTCTGAGAACGTCTTCCGTACCCCGCAAAACCCGGCTCCTGTTGGCGCTCCCGTTCCTAATTTGCGGGTTGCTGCTGCTCGAACCCTTCGACGTACCAAATCGGAGCCTGAGGACATTCGTCGCCTGGACTCTCAAAATAGTGCTACTGCACGCCCCACGCCTCTACGTACGGCCTCAGGTGCTCCTTCGGTCCATACTGTGGCAGAGGAAGAAGATGAGGTCCCGGAAATGTCTCGTACCGCCGCCATTATGATGCTTGTCATTAGTACTGCCTTGGTCGCTGTCTGCGCCGACTTCATGAGCGACGCCATCGAACCCATGGTTGAGAAGACTGGTGTTAGTCAAGCCTTCATCGGTCTTATTATCTTGCCTATCGTCGGAAACGCCGCTGAGCACGTTACTGCCGTCACTGTCGCTATGAAGAACAAGATGGATCTTTCTATTGGTGTCGCTGTCGGTTCTTCCATTCAGATTGCCATCTTCATCACGCCCTTTATCGTCATTCTCGGATGGATGATGGGCAAGCCGATGACATTGTACTTCAACATTTTCGAGACCGTGGCCCTGTTTGTCACTGCTTTCGTCGTCAACTTTCTGGTCTTGGACGGCAGGAGTAACTACCTAGAAGGCAGCTTGCTGATTGCGGCGTATGTTATTATCGCCCTGGCCAGTTTCTTCTATCCAGATGGATGTGACGCGAGTCAGATCGGTGGCAGCGGAGACCTTTGCGGTACGGGCAGCGCCAGTGCTGCCGCTGGTCATGCCGCGATGTTGGTGAAGAGGATGGTTGGGATGTAGACGCATGACCATGCTGGGACAGAGGGACTACGGCCAGGTGAAGTGGCGAGTAGTCTGGTGGGTCTGAACCTTAGTTACTCTTGGGGTAGTTAATCTTAGGGTGTCTTAGCGAGGTTCAATTAATACCTCACAAAACTGGTGACATGTAATATGTCTGTCGTCACAGACCATAATGAAATTGCATTGCCATGCCCAACTTGTCATATCCTGTCATGATCATATTTACATCAAGAGCACAAAATATTAATTACTTGTAAAAGTATGAACCTGTGGTGAGGTTTCATCACAGAATAGGATATTTCAATGGAAGCAAGGCCAACAAACCACCGGAACATACGTAGACAAGTCGTCAGCCAGGGTGGCCTCATTGAGTCTTTTGGTGGCTTACAGATAAAGCATCCCTAGAAATTTCATCGCGTTATTGGATATTGTTAGCACCTCCGGGGAAGTACGATAAAACAGACCAGTTTCATTACGAGTATAAATCATCCTGCAGCGCATACTCTAAAATTAATGATAGACAAGAATAGCAAAGGAATGCAAGGCACACTTATCGACCTCAGGATGCGAGCGATCACTTGTGCAATGCAAACCAGAATTCAGTGGGTCACCTGTCGAGATAGCAAATTTGAAAAAGCATGTTTGCAGTTTTGATGCTACGACAACCACGCCAAAGCGTGCCACTACACCATGGAATTTGTTGGTAATCATAGTTTAAATAGGCAACGGTAAATTCTCAGGCGCATTTGTAGCCTGTGAAGTAGTTGGCTCTAGGGTTGGCCTTGGACGCAAGTAATCTACCTCAGTGTTGGTTAGTCAGGAGTGTCTTACTCACAGATTGAGAAGAAATGCTAATATCACCGGCGAGATTGATTCCCACTGCCAGGCATATGTATAAAGTTCAGCTACAAAGTCTATCCATATTATACACACATGACTCTGAACCAAGCACTGGCATACTCATGTGTCTTGCATGTTTCCAAGGTTCCTGATTGGTTTATTGAAACAAGAGTAAGCAAAATGACTCTCAGTCCAGCATCAAAGATCGAGGACAAGCTTCAAGGCCTTGTCCTCAAGCCTCGACAAGCACCATCGGTAGGGTTTCTACGATTTAGCCATTCGAGACAGATTCTAAGTTTGTACCAAGCAGTGACAAGACCGTAGTCTCAATGCTGACATGAACCATGTGCATGTTTAAAATACTAACAGGAATTTCCGTCAAGTGGATTGAGAATCCACTGCACAGGCACATCAAGGATATAAGGAAGTATCCAAAAATTGGATTACTCGATTCAAGTCGTTATGTTGGCAAATACTCGGTGAAACTGAGACGGGCATGCGACCTCAAGACACATGACGTAGCCCAGCCAGGTAGGGTAGGTGCGATCCTCGTTTACCTGGCAGCCTCCGTTTACTTGATGACTCTCGTTTACCTGACATCCCCCGTGAACCCGGGAGCTCCCGTCTATTTGACAGCTCCGTTTATCTCACGAGTCTCTTTTACCTGGCAAATCTCGTTTACTTGATAAGTAGCTTTGAACTACTTCTGAGGCCCTCCTCTTCAACCTAAACACTCTCTTGCTCGCTCCGACAGCCCAGGGACTAGCACTCTAGGACACTATTATATATATGTCTTTGCTACTTCCCTCCCTCCTTACAACCAAAACAACATCCGGGGTCAAAGGTGTGTGCATCCAGAGCAGTAGCTCACAGTTATGGCGCAGATTACTTACAGCCGTCCCACAATCAGTCTCAGACCAGTTATCGCACTCACCCTGTGACCCGATATTCAAATGGCTCGGAATCTTCTTGACTTGCCGCCCGATATCCAAATGGTGCGGGATCTTCTCGACTTGCCGCCAGAACTCTTCCGACGTGTCGCCCATGAGCTCGTTTGTGAGGTCGGGGTCGTAGAAGCGTGGAAGCGTCGAAGTGTCTGCCGTAAGTTGAGGACGAGCTGACTCCCTCAATACGCAAACAGTTGCTGACAGAGACACAGGTACCTTCGCTGCTGAAATCCATCACGACATCTTCGCGAACCAGCCCGCGGAAGTGCTACATACACAACTGGTCACAGAGAACCACAAGAAGATCATGGAAAACAACATCAAGCTTTACCTTTGCAATCAGCTCAAGAACAGTTCCAAAGCTGATAATGGTATGGTTTCCATGTTCCGGCAAATGTTCAAGTACTTGGCGGAGTCCCTCGACATCAAAGGTCACGACCAACAGCAAGATCTTGCAACCCGGCTTGTTGATGGTCTTGTTGGAAACACCTGCAAACACATGAAGGATGTAATGCACCTACCCAACTCCTTCGATCTACTCGATTTCGATTGTGACCTCACAACCTCGGAAAAGTTACTCGCAGCAGTAGCAGTCGGTGCAGGCAGCCTTGTAACGTCGTTGATCAGTCTGAAGCCCACATTAATGTATCAAGAATGGAACATTAGTTACTCTTTCGGCTATCCCCTGGAAGTTGCAGTCAGGCAATCGGACATGGATATGGTACGTACATTGATTCATACATGCAAAGAAGCCGGTATGGACCTTCATGAAAGTCTTGGCACTCTTCCCCAGGTTTCACAGGCCATGAACTACGGAAATATGGAAATGATGAAACTCTTGATTGAAGCCTCTAAGCCATTGCGTCAAAGTTATGAATCTAGAGGACCTCGAGGATATTGGGGCCAACATTGGACTTTCTTGATCGGAGCTCCTAAGCCATTGAAAGAATGGTATAATCCTCCAGGAGAGTGGTACAACATCTGGACTTCGAACGCGATCAGATTAGACTCGGTCGTAGCCTTGGATACTATACTGGAGTCTAAATCCCGAGACCCAGGAGTTCTCAAGGAGAGGGTTGTCCTCGAAATGTGTGGATTTGGGAGCAACATGCTGCTCAGTCATTACATTGGAAACGGCCTGGATCCCAATGGAGTGTACGGAATAAAATCACCGCTCATTGCAGCTGTTGAGAGAGGTCGTATGGATAACATAACCATTCTACTCGATGCAGGCGCGGACGTCAACAAGATCACTGGCCGTGGCAATACGGCTCTGCTGGGGGCTGCGAGAATAAGAAATGAAGAGATCGTTCGATACTTGATCGATCAAGGAGCAGACACTAGTATGGTCGGCTGGCCAGACACGCTAATAGTGACTGCGGCTAAAAAGTTCATGAAGAAAGTTCTGGATCAACTATAAAGTGTCAGGACTTGCGGTATGCTATGATACCTGTCTAGTTAAGGATGCACATTAATCATGACGGCAGGTACACACAAAGTTCCATTCAAATGACTAGTGTACAGTCGTCCCCCGAGGAGTGAGACATGCAGCTTTGATCAGATACAGGAGTGGTTAGGACATCGACGAGAGACAATTCGGAAGAAACCACGTCTGCAAAACAAACGGAAGCACATACAACACACTTGCGACAACACGCTTGCGACAACACACTTGCGACAACACACTTGCGACTTGGTGCGCAGAGGGCCTTTCACCAAAAATACCTTCATCTGTTTGAGGCCAGTGTCATAAACAGATATATGCGCTTGGCGATAACAATGGTAAACCGATTTGTCCCAGAGCTTGCCACCAAAGCCATTTTAATTGTTTCTTGCATACGAGCGATTCAATCGTATGATTGATTGGAACAGGCAGCATTTCATGGGTAGTAGTGTGGCAAAATTTCACACATGTGGTCATATAGATTTTGGATTTCCTGGGGTTTTTGAGGATGCCCGAGGTAGTGGTCTACTTGGTTTGAATATGATGGTTGCATCCCTACAAGTCAGGACATTACAAGTGGATAATGATACTGGATTATTATATGGGGTTGGACAGTAGTCCACACGAACTCTGACTACCCCACATCTGACACGTATACACCTTTATCAGCTAATTCAAAGTACAGTGAATCTCATCGCCATATCTGACTGTTGCATTATTCGTTCTCCTGCGTTTCTGCCTATCGATCACACGTCACTTGAAAAATTGTACCGCCTCCTCTTCCATGACATCACTCGCAAAGCACCTCTTCCGATCAATCAGCCCATATTTACTGCCCCTCACCCTCCACCACATCTCCCTGCGATCGCCTCCGAGCTTGCCATCGAGCAGCTCGCTCTTCAGCTCCCTCACAAAGTTATTCCATATCTCCGGCTCCTCAAGCTCAGTGAGCTCATCCCGCATCACACGCAGAGCCTCAAGCGCACGCCCATACGCGCTGTCGCCAACAGAGCTTCGAACAAGGGTGCGGATCTGCGAGGCCATGGCATCGGCAGCTTCTTGGATGGCCTCAAGATCATCGGTGGCGGCAAGCGCTTGCTTGAACGAGGGAACGAGATTGCTGGGATCGATTTTGACGCGCTTCGGGTTGCCGAGGAGAGCATCAATATCGAGGCCAGAAAGAGGCTTGTCGCGGTCGGCTCGGTCGCGTTTTCCACGGCCTTTGGTCTTGGGCGGAACTTTCTTCACGTCGGCGGCTCGAGAGAGCGCAGCCAACTGCTTTTCGGTCTGCTGCAAGAGGTCTGCTGGAGGGGCAGAGAACCTCGTGAGAATCTGGGGCGGGTCCGGAAGGGGTAGGGTTGGGTCCGAGTGCGTTGCTCGCCAGCGAATGATCTGGTTGACTCTGTGCAAAAGAGGTGAGTAGGAGTCCTCGATTTTTGCGTACTCCACCGGTTCACCCTCTTCGTCTCTGTCGTATTCGGACAAGTCCATGGCATCTACGTAGTCGCTCATCGCCTGTGTGAGCTCTGCATTTGGCAAATCCTTATGCTCCGTGATGGTCTTGCCAGAGACGGTAAGCTTCTTGTCGAGCGGAGGAAATTTGTATCGACGCATGTCTTCTTCGAAAGGCATTTCGGCTTCCACCAAAGCCTCGTAGGTGGGTGTGATGTGCGGTACCATGACTATCATCAACGGTGCCTTATCTTGCTTAACAACTAGTCGTGCTATAGCGTAGCACTCAGCTTCATATAAAGCGTGTATGAACGAAGATAGTGCAAGCTGCGCTTGAGCGTTGGTCTTCTGTGGAACGAGGAAGTTTGTGCGCGACATTGGAAGGTAGCGCTCGAACTTCTCTGCCTGAATGAAGCCGACAATCTGCATTGAGGGATCATTCTCGAGCTTCACCACGTTGGCGTCCGATTCGCTGATGTGCACTGCTGTGCGGCCATACTCAAACCCCCTCTCTAGATCATCTGGCTCGACATTCATCTTCTCACCAGGCTCATCAGGATTGTCAACCTGGTATACGCGCTGGTTCCGGACAGCAGAAAGCTGGCCATCCATGGGAACATCTTCATCTGCGATCATGGTGTTAGTGGATTGTGTTTCTCCGATCCCACCTAGATCCGTCCGCACTACGAACGAGCTTGCGGTGGGCGGTTTCGCAACCATGGTGCAGGGGTAACGCTCAACGTCAATGGTGATGGTCGCTTCGTAGTTCGCGCTGTCTCCGAGTGTAAGGGTGCCTCTATAACTAGGTGTAGGGCGTGTCTCCTTGATGCGCGGGATAGCGAGCTGCTCAATAGCTTCCGAAAGAGTGCCAAAATTGCCGCCGCAAGCTTCAACGAACTCTTTGAGGACACTCTCGTTTTCTTGCTAATTCAAATTAACACAATACCTCAATAGCGTCGGCTTCCTTACCTTGATTTCATCTTTATCTTCTTCCTTGTAGCCACTGTCCGGATCATCAAAGTCTACGCCCCTACGTATGTTAGCAAAATTCAAAGATCAAGTCACGGGACTCACAGTAGTACGACTTCTACAGGGGGGTCGTAGTCCTTGAGCTTGCTTGTGATTGCATCTAGATCACCCGTGTCCAGAGAGCCTCTACCGTCGGTAACGATGATGATCCGGCGATCATACTTGAGAGGCTTTCCGGTGGTCCCTGTTGTGGCTGCATCAATCTGCTGGACTGCAACCGCCACAGCAGACAACACTGAAATCGTCAATAACACTCTCGACAACTCAAAACTTACTCACCATCTCCGCTGCTTGTTTTGCTTGGCTTCACTTTGTTTTGTAAGAGTCGGATATCTGGGAGAAGCCATCTGTGCTGATCAGTGATCTGACTGAGTAGAATACGACTTGTTGACACCTACTGTTTCATCGGCGAAAACACGGTAATGTTCTCGTATCCCTCATCCACTGGCATCACACCCGCAAGATCGCTGTCTGATAGGGCAATGCATTAGCGAATGGATGCTCATAGGTCCAGGTCTTGGCACTTACCGTCCGTCCTAACCCCAATGACACTCATCAAAGCCGTCTTTCTCCCTGTCGCGACCTAGGACGATCAGCCATTGCTTTTTTAAGCCTCCGAAGACGTCAGCTAAAGGTGCACACTTACAGTTGTCGTGATCTTGTCCCACACATACTCCATCGCCCATTCCAGATCCGACACGTCTCTCCCATGGCGCTTCTCGCCCATTGACTCTCCCAGATCAAGGATATATGCTGTTGCCTCCTTTCCCGCCATTTTTAATGTGTTGGAACTACAGAACAGAAGAGATGAAAGCCAGAGATTGTCTGCGCGCAGCAGCAGTGATGATGGCGAGGCGAAGTTCAGGCAAACGTGCACGGACAGAAACACAAACGCGTCGCAACGCGACCTCAGCTGACAGCTATACCACGCTGGGATGACTGCCTATTCGTCGCATAGTGTTCGGGATCACTTGACTCTTTTAAAAATAACGACCTCAATGTATACAACAAGGTTCCCATGTTGCAAAGAGGGGATTTCCAATTGCCCAAGGGTTTTCGAACAAGACTTTCGGACGCAAAGATGAGGGCAATCGTGAGTGTAGTGAAATGGGTGGAAGAGTTCTAAGGAAGCCTCGCTTCCTCATGCAGGATCCAGCGCTTACAAGGATGCGAATCTTGACGGCCCTAAGCTCGGCTATTTCATGTCGGTGATCTCGCTGATTTCGCTGATTAGATTGAAATTTGCGCTAATTGCCGTCTGGCTCATCACACATAGGTGGTCTATCCCCTGAGCACTATGTTAGTCACTAATCGACCTGTAAGAATTTCCTGTGAGCAGGATTGATCACAATGGAAGACGAGATCCCAACATTGCAACAAGCCGATACAGACGGCACGGGTCCTGTTCGAAGGAGAAGACCGGCACTGTCTTGTGTCGAATGTCGCAGACGTAAAATCAAGTGTGACCGCAGAAAGCCCTGTGGACCTTGTACTCGGACGAAATCACCGACATGTACATACCGACCGCATCCATGGGCTAGTGAGTTATCTCCGAAGTTCCACAATCATCGCTCATACTCAC
The DNA here is from genome assembly GCA_033220655.1 of Pseudopithomyces chartarum. Taxonomy (NCBI): domain Eukaryota; kingdom Fungi; phylum Ascomycota; class Dothideomycetes; order Pleosporales; family Didymosphaeriaceae; genus Pseudopithomyces; species Pseudopithomyces chartarum. The sequence goes on along the minus strand of WVTA01000018.1, from coordinate 559,130 downwards.
TGTATATAGGTGAGCGTTGTGCTGGATCACCAATAAGAACGATTTCCAGCAATGGGTCAACGAATGACAACGCACGCTCACCTGGACAGACTAGTCTGCATAGCGGTGTTCCTCGGCAAGAGGAGAAAGATGCAACAATACAACAGCTTGTCGAGCGTGTACGCCAGCTTGAGCACACGTTGAGTACATCCTCGCAGTCTTCTCGTTCTATTGCTGGCACTCAAGCCGAAAAGCCTTTTGTCGAGCCATCTCTCGGTCATTTTGTCAAGTCAAAGTTCTACGGGGGGAGCCATTGGAACAACGTCTTGGAACCGGTATATCATTGTGCTTCGGAAAGTGAGTAAAGAAACTGACTCCAGTAGTACGACGCGCTCGGCAACTCGAACATTACCATCAACACCAGCAACAATCGGGTCGAAATCAACACAAAATCTGAACTGTACACCACTGTCGCCGAATGCAAGCGCATGGCACGGAGAATAAAGGCGTCTCGAATTATGCAGCCGTCAATATTGCGCGAAGTCCAAGCATTCATTCCACCCAGACATGTCTGCGACAAGCTCGTTGAATGCTACCTCCAAACCTTCGAGGAAGTATTCCGGATCTTGCACATTCCTTCCTTCATGAAGGAATATGAAGAATTCTGGCTTGATCCTGCTGCTGCTTCCCCATCGGTTTTGCTGGTGATCCTTCTTGTCTGTGCTATTGGCGTCGTGTTTTATACCGGGACAGAGCAAGCACGGTTGCGAGCCGATTGCTCAAAATGGCTACAGGCTGCTGAATCTTGGCTCAGTGCACCACACGCGAAGTCAAGATTTAACATGGCCGGCACTCAGATCTCGGTACTACTATTACTCGCTCGTCAGGTGTGCAGTGTGGATGGCGATCTGGTATGGGTGCCCGGTGGAAGACTGTTGCGTGGTGCTATGCATCTTGGGCTTCACCGCGATCCAAGTGGTATCGGGAAGATGTCATTGTTTCATGCCGAGATGCGTCGCCGACTATGGGCTACGATCTTGGAATTCACAGTCCAGAGTAGCCTCGACATGGGCATGCCGCCAATGATCTCCCCCGACGATTACGACACTCTACCTCCGAGCAACATTAATGATGAAGACCTCACAATGGCCGACACAGTCCCCTTGCAACCGAAACCGCTTACGGAGTACACCCAGTGCTCTATTCAGATTGCATTCTATGAGACACTGCCCCTCCGCCTGGAAATCTGCCGCTTGATCAACAGCCTTCGCCTGTCACTGTCGTACGATGAAACGCTGAAGCTCGGCGCCGAGATGCTCACTGTGTGTCAAGAGAAGACTTCACTCCTGCAGTCTTTCCTCAATTCATCTGCACAACGCGCCCCAAATGCCTTCCAGATTAAGCTGTTCGACACGCTCATGCGACGCTTCTTTCTATGTCTCCACCGCCCATTCTACACCCGGGCGGCACACAACCCCAAATTCTACTACTCACGCAAGGTCTGCCTCGATACGTCCCTCATCATAGCTACCCCGACCATCGCCATGACCGAAAACGCAGAGGATGATTGGGTCCGTCTCACATACCGTGGCGTTGGCTTTGTCAAGTCCTTTTTTCTGCACAGTCTTTCTACTATATACTTCGAGCTCACCTCACGTCTCGAGAACGAGCGGGAAAACCTACTCTCTGCGCCCCTCATCACTTCCCGCACATCCAGTCAGCCCGTCCTCCCGCCAGAACTGCAACCCTACTACAAGCTTCTACTTTATGCACGCCGCGTCACTGAGATGCGTCTCCGCAAGGGCGAGGTCAACGCAAAAGGTTATGCGTGGCTTTGTGCAGCCGTAGCTCGCGTCGATGCACTTCTCTCACATACGGATCCAGACGCCGCTGTTCTAGCTGCCGCGAAAAAGGCGGTGAGTGACACTGCAAGTATCATGCGTCAGGCCTACTTTGATGAGCACGGTGAACACATTGACCTTTCGCGGTCGGGGCCTTTTGCAGGGAGAGATTATGGGAGAGGTGAGGGCCCAGATGACGTTACAGGGACGCCGCAAAACACAGGGCAGAATGCTTCTGGTGCTGATATGGTTGGTACCTGGCCAGATGGTGAAGATATGGATTGGGAGAGGTTGATGCGGGACGATGGTTTGGACATGGGGTGGGGGTTGGGCGGAAGTCCGGAAAGCTGGTTTGGATGGGGGTGGGATATGAGTGTGTAGGAGGGACTGACACTACTGACTTGCTCTTACTTACTAATTGTACAAAAATCAACATATATGCAATAATTTATAAAGTTCTTGTCTCACGATACATATTCATACAACATATTTTACAATACATGTCCCCCTACTGCCTGCTCTTCGAAAGCTCACTCTGCGCTTTGCTCGTAGGTCCCCCCTTTACCCTCTCGCCACCGGTAATCTTCTTCTCCCCCTCCGTGATGTCATGTAGTGCTTCGCTGGTGATTGGCTCACCCACGTGCTGCTGTGCCTTCGCAGTCGGTCCTCGCCTCACGGGTCCGTCTTCCCCTGTAAGTTCCTTCTCTTTCTCTGTAATCTTGCTGATCGTCTCGCTATCCAACACGCCTGAAGCCCCACCGTTGCCTGAGCTAGATGCGTCGAGAATCGATTGTGCAATGGAAGTCGGGCCTGAGGGTACGGGTCCATCAAGGCCAGTGATCTTGCGCTCGCCCATGGTGATGTCGTGGATGACTTGACCGTTGAGCGGCTGGTTGGCGTGAGACTGGGCGGCGGCGGTAGGGCCACCTGCTACAGGCTGCTCTTGGTTTGTGATCGTCTTCTCGGCAGCGGTGATACGCGAGATGAAGCTTGAGTCGACTGTTGCCGCCATGCTGCGGGCTGTAGATACAAATGTCCTGCTCTGGAAGGTTTTGGAGACAATTGGGGTTGCAAGTCTCGACGCGGTGATGAGCTTTGCGGTGCGGAAGAACTGTGGTGACATTGTGTAGATATGCTTTGGATTGAATGGGATATGATATTTATCTAGACGATGGGCTTTTGTAGCAGACTTTTCGTTGTGATGCAAGTGTCATGTCAGGAGATATGGGATTCATAAATATGGACTCAATGCCGATCGCGCGAAAGGGAATTTTGTCTCCCGTCAACATGCAGGTACCCTTTTTCGATGACTGCATCAGACGCGATGCGCAAAGCATTTGATCGACGATGAGGTAGGACGATGTGGAGATAGTGATGTCAATGAATTGACAAGGAATACGAGGCCACGCTAGAGTCAAATCAGGATAGGTCTGGTCGGGTTTCGTGGTCTGGATGTCACATTTCACGACTTCAATCCTACCTACAAAGTCTCCATCCCCATCCTCACAGTTCTGCAGTAAAACCATTGTAATTACCCGCGAATTACCCACAAAATTATCATCTTCAGCCGTTCGGAGAGACCTCCGAAGACTTCGGAGCAACACATGCGGAGATTCGCGGAATTAAGTACGCAGGAAGTCAACCTGGTAATGCATTGGCGAATCATCGAGTTCGCACACTCTGCATGCTCCATAAAGGATCATAGACGAAAATGGAAGTAGCACAAACTCCGGAGGTCGTCTGCGTCTCGCGCGGGGCATAGGACTGGAGACGAAGACATATAAAAGTCCTCCCCATTTGCTTTTTGGACAAAAACCCTTTAGTAAACACTGTATCCATCGAACTCGCACATCCAACATGTCGTTTCCCCCACCACCAGTCCCCAAGTCCGTTCTCGGCCGACACCGTATTCTTGCTCCCACGGCAGGAGTCCGTGTGTCGCCCCTCTGTCTAGGCGGCATGAACTTTGGCGACGCCTGGAAGGACTCACTGGGCGAGTGCAACAAAGAGACTGCTTTCGCCATGCTCGACCATTTCTACAGCCAAGGTGGAAATTTCGTCGACACGGCAGTAAACTATCAATTCGGAGAGAGCGAGCAGTGGATTGGCGAATGGCTGGAAACACGCAACCGACGAGAAGAGATGGTCATCGCAACAAAATTCACTGGCGGCCAGTACCAGGCTCTCGGGGATCAGCTCATCCAAAGCAATTTCAGCGGAAATGGTTCGAAAAATCTGCTCTCTTCTTTCAAGCGATCTTTGAAGAATCTGAAGACAGACTATATTGACCTTGTAAATCTGCTCTACTTGCGGTATCAAGCATGAACATCGTCTAATCTAGAATCACAGTACTACGTCCATCTCTACGACCACACAACTTCTGTCCCAGAACTAATGACCACCCTCAACACACTCGTAACCTCCCGCCAAGTCCTCTACCTCGGAATATCAGACACCCCCGCCTGGCTCGTCGTCAAATGCAACGACTACGCCCGCCAACACGGTCTCCGCCCTTTCTCCGTCTACCAAGGCCGATGGGGCGCCGGCTGCCGCGACCTAGAGCGAGACGTCATCCCCATGTGCATCTCGGAGGGAATGGCGATCGCCCCCTGGGGTGTCCTCGGCGGCGGTGGCTTCAAGAAAGCCGAAGACAAGGAGAAAGAAGGCACACGCTCACTCCAAGTGGGCAGCCGCTCCCGCGACGAGCAAGTCCGCTCCGTGCTGGAAAAACTCGGCGAGAAGAAAGGAACGGGTGCGACGAGCGTGGCCCTCGCATACGTGCTGCACAAAGCACCGTATGTGTTTCCCATCATCGGTGGACGCAAAGTCGAGTACCTGGGGCAGAACATCGAGGCACTGAAGTTGAGGCTTGATCTGGAGGATATACTGACTATTGATGCGGCGTACGGGTTTGAGATTGGGTTCCCGCATGACTTTTTGTCGGGAGGGAACAATATGGTGCTTGGCCCGGAACACAATGCGTTCAATGGTCGGGGAGGCTTCTTCGATTACCCGGTTGGTGTGAGACCGGCGCCTCCTCACCAGGGGGCTTTGGACAGGCAGGTCACGGGGATACCTTTGGGACAAGCGAGGGCGAAGGAGGAAGAGATGGAGGAGAACTTTTGAGATGGCTGGAGGGGGTTGCGGTGAAATGCAGCATACCGAGAAAATATATAAACCAATGAATGAATAGCAAGTTTGTCAATGATAAAGCGCATCTTACATTACTTTGACTATGGAGGACATCGAAGCGCCACTTGGCTTTATCTGGGCACCATGCTTGATCGTTAACCAAGCCCTACAATTACACACCCTGTCCACCTCCGGGAATATGCAAACCAGCACTAGGTTAAACCCATAGGACGCCAGAAATGTATGCTAAGGCGAATCCTCCTACCGAACACGTACTCGCTCGGTACCTATTCACCCGTGAATATCCACCCTGCAGGTCGTGCCTTCCGTACCCCGCCCCCACGAAACAACGTCTTCTCACCTCCTATCCTCATCCCACCTCTGGTCAACAACCAATTCTCGACGCCATTCACCGTGTAATTATCTCCAGCCACCATGATTCCAGAAATGGAATACCGCTTCGTCGGCCGCTCTGGCCTGCAGGTCTCTGCCGTTTCGCTGGGCGGCTGGATCACCTACGGGGGCAACCTCGATGAGGGTAGGCCTCCGTCTTTTCACTTTCTCAAAACGCATTGGGCCTGACGTGGATTCACAGAAAAGACGTATGAATGCTTGAAAGCGGCCTACGACGCTGGTATCAACTTTTTCGATTGCGCCGAAAGCTATCAAGATGGGGCGAGTGAGTTGATCATGGGCAAGGCAATTAAGCATTTTGGGTGGCAGAGGAATGATTTGGTTATCAGTACCAAGGTACGTTCGCAATTCCTGCGGCAAGACAATGTGAATTTGGCTATAGCAACGGAAAGCGACTGGGGTTTTCACAACATCGTGGTCTCGTCCGGAACTAATCCAACCAGATCAACTGGGGGGCCGCTCACTCGGCGCACCAGGGCTCTCCAAGGGCCAGAGTCAACAATCTCGGTCTCAGCCGAAAACACCTAATTGAAGGAACCGAAGCCTCTCTCCGACGTCTCCAGCTCAGCTACGTAGACCTTTTATACGCCCACCGCCCCGACAGGAACACGCCAATCGAAGAGACCGTGCGCGCTTTCAACTACCTGATCAACACCGGCAAAGCTCTGTACTGGGGAACATCGGAGTGGCTAGCTTCTGAGATCGAGGAGGCGTGGGCGGTGGCAGATAGATTGGGGCTAATCGGTCCGATCGTGGAACAACCTGGGTATTCGCTCTTGCGCCGCGACAAGGTAGATGGTGAGTTTCAGAATGCCGGCCTGTACTCCCGCCGCGGCCTATCTCTCACAATCTTCTCTCCTCTCGCTGGGGGTCTACTGACGGGAAAATACGTGGACGGAATACCGGAAGACAGCCGACTGAACACGAGCGATGAGCCTGCTGTACAAGTCATTCTGAAAAAGCGAGGAACACCGGCATGGGACGAGGAGCAGAACAAGATCCGCAAGCTAATTGCCATTGCGGAGAGACTGGGAACGAACGTGGCGACTTTGGCGATGGCGTGGGTGTTGGCAAATGACAATGTATGCAGTGCGATTACAGGGGCGTCGAAACCAGAGCAGATCTGGCAGACGGTGCATGCGGTGGCGGTCTATAAAAAGCTAACACCGGATATTTTACAGGAGATCGAGGAGATCTTTGGAAACAAACCCGAGGCGGTGACCAAGAGGTTTGGGTAGAATGTACAATTCAAGACAGATGGTACACATTTACCAGATGTAAGGAATCATGCGGCGGCGGCCGCTGACTTTGTCCTTACCGAACTTTTCCTCGTACCATGCCTTCGTGCCGGCGGCTGTGACGCTCAGGTTTACGGCGGTGAAGATGGCGGCTGTTGCCAGCGTCCAGTTGATGATGTGCCCAGCTGGTGCGCCGAGGAATGACAGGAGAAGGTACACAGCAACGTCGCAGGTGTAATGCGGGCACAGGAGGTTCGGGAAGAGCTTGTGCCGAGGCAGCTGGTAGTCCTTGAACTGTGTGCGCAGCCGGTAGAGGTAGGCATGGTAGAGGTGCTGGAGCATCTGAGCGGTCAGGATGGCTGGGACGATGACGGCTGTCTTCCAGCTCAGGCCGTCCGGGGCCGACCTGGGACGCTGTGCGATGTCCTGTTGCAACTCTATCCAAACAGCCACGTTGACCGTCAGGTAGAACACAAGCCCCAGCAGCCAGTGCACAAACCACATCCTGCTCTTGCTCGACGACGTGTAGACGTACGACTCGACCAGACGGCGGCCGCCCTGGCCCAGCATCAGGGCCCACACAAAGGGCAGCTGGCCGGCGGCGTCCCACAGTCGCAGCCTCCATCCCCAGAAGACGGAGCTCGCGACGGAGACGAGGTAGAAGTGGGTGAAGTAGTTGTGGGGGACCTGGAGGCTGGCGGCATGGTCGAGGAGCTTGCCCAGGACAGTGGGGGCCGTGTTCGCTGGCTTGGTGGAGGTGGCTCGCGATCCGTAGACCAGAAAGCGGCGGCGGAGGGCGGGCAGGGTCTGTATGACGAGGATCTGGTAAGCAGCTGGGTTAGTGGGTGGATGCAGAGCTGAGACGGTGTCGCGATACAAGAGCGGAGGCGGCGAGGTAGAAGGCACGCAGCAGGGCGTGCGGGTGCAGCGTGTCCACGGTGTCCAGCGCGTCCATTGTCATTGCAGCGCGTCCTGTTTCTGACTTGGACGAGTCGAAGCAGAGCTGCAGAAGGAGGCGGCTGGTGGTGTGTGTCGAGAAATTCTGGCGGGCGCCGGGCTCGCCTGCTCACCGCTGGTTGGAGGGCGGCGCAGCCAGAGTCCCCTATCCGCCGATCGCACCGGCCTAGCGTCGTCGAGCCAGGCAATCGCGCTGGGGCGTTGGGCGGTTGTTGAGCGCAGCAGGAACATGGCTCGCAGCTGGCCTGGGATGCCCGCGCGCCGTGGAATGTCCAAGTGACAGCCCGGATGTGTGCCTGCACAGGTGCTCCCCGCGATGCGCTGCGCTCGTCCTCGTCCTCGCCCTCGCCCGCGCCCTCGCCCTCCTCATCATTGTGATGTGGGTTCGGCGCACGGTCGGGGCGCAGGGTTCAGCAGGAGACGAGCAGGCGGGCTGCTGAGTGGCCCAGCGTGCCCAGGTGGTTGCAGCAGGACCGCCGCCGCAACGCCTTCCTCGCCCGTCTCTTACCCTTCGCTGCCTCCACTGCACCTGCACCACCTGCACCTGCCTGCACCCTCACCTTCACCGACACCCACCCTTCCATCCCATCCATCCGCATCCTGTCTTTGAGCCCTCCAAGGCACTCCGCCACGCAAAGCGATACGGGCGCCACCTGCACGCGCTACACCAGCCTTGTCCGCGTGCGTAGCCCTCGCTGTCCCTTGCTCCAAGAGGCAGACATGCGGCAGGAGCTTCTGGGTCCTGTCCACTTCCTGCGTAATGAACAGTAATGGCGATGCACTTGTAAAGCCGTCAGACGTCCCGCACGGCAGCCGCGACCAGCGCCCTGCTGGAGAGAGACCCGTCCTGGGTGCCCACGAACCGCCCGCCCAGCGCAACAAGTCCCTGGAGCCGCTGCAGAATGGCCAGCACAGCGACGACGACCAGCCTAACGAGTCAGAGGCCGAGACCGTCGTGCTGGACCTCAAGAGCGACCACCCCGAGGGCCCCAAGCTGATCAAGACGGAGCGTAGCGACGACGACGATGCCGCACGTCTGCGCTCCGTCAACGAGGCCGTCAATGGCCGACGAGACTCGCACGATAGGCCCAACGGGACGAAACACGGCTCCGATGCAGACGTCAAGAGCCCTGTGCCCACCTCGCCCAGCAGTCGAACTACCTCGCGGCACACCAAAGAAACAAGCCCTACCGACTCAGCTAGATCGCCCGTGCACTCGGCAGCCTCACCTCGACAGCCTGCCGTCCGTGGTCGCAGTGCCTCTACCGTGGAGTCGCGCAAACGCAAAGTGCGTGACGATTCGCATCCCAAAAGTCTCGAACCACCGCGACAGAAGGCGAAGACAGAAGGCATACGCGAGATGCGCCAACCGACTTCACCAGCGACACTGGGACTGGGTCGACCCCACAAACGCTCGCAGTCGACGCAGTCGTTCATTTCCGGCGTGCCTGGTCGCAAACGAAAGGATGGCTCTTCACTGGCAGTTTCTACCGAGCGCAAAAACTGGTCCGACGACAGCTCCGAGAACTCTTCTTCACCTCGCCCCACACAAACGCCAAATATGACCACTCAATCAAGACCTCGAGGACGTCCTGGCCGCGCAACAATGTCTCCGGGCCGCACAATGGCCCCTCGCCGCGTCGACAAATTCGGTTCGACCCGATTAGCAAGAGAGAGCGAGAAGGGCAATCTCGATGCCGTCCAGAAGGCTTATGAGGCCGCGCCAGAGGAAATTGACGTGCCAGATTTTGCGGGAATCACACCACTGCAGAAGGCTTCGTTGCATGGCTGGGAGGAAGTTGTTGAGTATCTCATCAACAAGGGATGCCGAACAGACTGCGAGTCGAACGATCGGGATACGCCGCTGATTGACGCAGTGGAGAACGGGCACCTGGATGTGGTTAAGCTCTTACTCAATGAAGGACGCGTGAATCCGCACCATCAAAACAAGAAGGGACAACGTGCAATCGATGTGCTTCCCAGCAAGAATGATGTCGACCATCCCCAGGACGTTGACGATATCGAGAAGGAGCTTCGAGCTGCCATGCGGCGCGAAGTCGACACTGCCGCAAACGATGAAGATACCACCAACGCGGGCGTAACACAGACCAAGTCTACCTCACGGTTGTTGTACAACGAATACAACACGGAAACGCTGATCGAAAAAGCTGGAGACGGAGATATACTAGCAGTGGGAGAGCTGATCAACAGCAACGTCAAGATCAACATTGCGTGCGGCGTGGCCGCGTCCCGTGGAGGCCATTATGACATTCTTAGCATTCTTTTAGCGAGTGGGCTGAAGCCAGATCCGGATCCATCGAAACACAGCGAAACACCTATGCTGGTAGCCATTGGTCGAGGTCACTTGAAGATTGTAAATCTGTTGCTCGAACAGGACAATTTCAACCCTACGCGGCGGAACCGGGAAGGGAAGACGTACTGGGAGATATCTGAAGAGCGCCGAGGTCCAAAGTGGGAGCAAGAGAGGGATATCCTCAAGCAGGCATATGACGTTTATTCTGTCACGCGCAAGAGCCCCAAGCGATCCAAGAAGGAACCCCCAAATCCTGCTGCTCGTCTGAAGCGAAAACCCTCACCGTCAGCACGACGAGATCGTTCTTCGTCCCCGCGGCCTGATCGTAAGCCCGCATCCTTGCCGAAGACCAAGACCGAGCCGCAAGCGCCGCAGAAGTCGAGAAGGTTGATGTCCGGCAAAGAGATGGCAAACCGGGAAGTAAAGCGGCAGAGACGAGTGGTTGACGACGAGAGTACCGATGACGATAGTGATGAAGAGGTACGGGCGCCTGTGAAGAAAACCGTGAAACCACGCTCGTATAGCGAAGGCGAAGAACACAAGTCCATCAAACGGATAAAGGGAGATGAGGAACACGATGCCGTCAAGAAGATACCTCGGGCAGCTTCGCACGACCACAGCGATCACGACCGGCCGAAGGCTAAAATGCGTAACAAGGTGGAACACGGGCACCTCAAAAGCAGACTAGACACCGACTCCGCGGACGAAAGGAGGGTCAAGAACAAGATGAAGCCACGGCCGATGGAGAAGGATGTACATAATATCAAAAAGAGACGGCCTTCAAGTGACTCGATCGACGAGACGCGGGTCAAGAGGACCCCGTCCGCATCAGCTAAATCGACGCCCGCGCCCTTTGAGAAGGCTTCGACACCGGACGTGGTTCGCGAACGCCGTTTAGAAGAGCAGAAGCAGGCTGAGACGAAGAGGAAAGCTGCCGAGGAAGCTGCTCGAAAACGTGAGGAGGACGCTGCTCGCAAACGGGAAGAAGAAGCTGCACGGAAGCTCAAGGAGGAAGAAGACGCCCGCAAGGCAGCACAGGCAGAAGCACAAAAGGTTGCGCAGGCAGAAGCGGAAGCGAAGCGTGTTGCCGAAGAAGCCGAGGCCGCCCGCAAGCGCGAAGAGGCCGCTGCTCAAGAACGCGCCGCAGAAGAAGCAAAGAGGAAGGAGAAGCTTGTCGCACGACAACGGCGCGTCGAGAAGCTTCCTCGGGCCCTACGTCGTGCGTGTGAACTGGGCAACAATCGTCCACTGCACTTCTCCGGCGAAGAACTGGGTGTTTCGGCTGTCTTCCTGCCAATCTTCTTCGCTACCTCAGCAGACCTCCAAATGGAACCCTCAGACGACAAGACATATGTTCCTTCGTTCCAAGCTGCTGGCATACTTGGCCTTCCCGAACTCGATTTGGCGAATCTGGATGCTCCCTACTCTTCCTGGACCCGTGTACCTTTTACGTCGAACCATCGTAACCTTCTCCTCCGCCAATATGACGTTGCGCTCCTAGCTCAAGATTTCCGCTTCCCGATGGAAGGTGCCCCGGATTTCAACTACGCGCAGATACAGGAAAGCATCAAGGAAGCCCGGCAACAGTTTCTTGACATGGAGGGTCTCTACTGGATCCCGGACGAAGCGCTGCACACTGAGGTCGAGAAGATCGAGTGCCTCCGACCGCTGCTGGGAGAGATCAAGGACGTGAAGAAGCGGAGGCGGATCCAGCTCGTGGAGACGCACAACCTCGGCCAGGCGATAGCGGAGAAGAAGTGCAAGCCAAGGAAGAGCTTTATGGATATGGTACTTGCGCAAAATGGCCTCAATGGCGTTGTTGTAAAAGTCAATGGTGAAGGTTGAACCTTTTTCTCTTCGTGTAGAATTTACCGCATTTGTACGGCCTGCGAGCTCGACCGATGGCATATACCCCTGGACCCTGGCGGTGGATCGTCCCCACACTAGGGATGCAGGAAGAGGAGGAGCGATTGTGCAGGAGAGGAAGGGACTGGGTTGTTCTGATGGGAGACGGTCTTTCACAGTCAATATTCAAGCATGCCGTCGATTGAATGGAATGTACGATGCATCATATGATTACTCTGTCCATAGCGTAATGAACAGCACATGATCACACATGATAGTTGCACGCTTCGCCTGTGTTGTTCATATCATATTGTATGCTTCGTAATCATGATATGTTGCTGACCCGTTGTCTCACGCTTCCGATACGAACTCTTCTCCTGCTTGCTGCTTCTCGAACAGTTCCAACCCATTTACACATTGATTCCCTACTTCTACTCCTAGAAACTCCATCCCGCGCTTCCTAGCTCTACGATATAGCTCGCTATATTCCTTCACTGCTTCCCACTGCTCAGATCTAATGACATCTGCTCTATATTCGGTGACTATCTTCACCGAACGGAGGTGCGGAACGGCGTCACCGCTGGGACTAGTGCGTCCCAGCAAGGCGTTAAGGCCGCGATATATGGCATGCACCTTTTCAGTGCAATCTACTTGCGATATAGTAAGCGTTTTGAGGGATCTATGATGTGCGTTAGAAAGTTGAGTTGACGTTAAGACTGCAAGCGTGGAACTGACTCTGGGAGCGCCTGCGGGAGATGTGCTTCTGCGTGGGAGGTCAGAGCAGCGACATCAGGATCACGTGTGGAGATATCGTAGATGAAGAGAAGGTCGTAGGCTATGTCGAGGTGTTCGAGCGCGGTGTAGGAGCTGAAGTTCATGGAAGCGAAGGTGTTGTCCTCGTTGTCGCGTTCCATGTCGAAGAGTTCGAGGGTGATAGATTTGAGTGTGTCCTTTTGCTGGTACAGTGCACGGGAGAGATCGGACGTTGAGATAGGTATCCATCCCCTGGTTCGAGATGGATGTGTTAGCTTTGGTGGTACTGTTCGAAATACACCATTGTAGATAGAAGTATGGGGAACCTCACCAAGCATGTCCGACTTCGTAGTCGAGATATTCCAATGATCTGACTGCGCCTAAAAATCGTACAAGGTGCTCCCCCAACAGCTTGCAACTTGGTCGGAATGAAATCGAAGTTATGTTGCTAGACCCGGGCATCAATTCTAAGAACAATGGATTTGGTTCCTCGTCGTGGCTGTTATCGCCGTCACCCAGTTCACAACAGTCAATTTCCTTTACAGATGGCCACTTCGCCACAATGGTTAACGCTTCAGTGTCATGGGGCCACTTGACTCCCTCGTCCCCCATGGTCACCTTCTCCAGGTTCATGAAAGGTCTATTGATGCCTGACTCGGGATGTTTGGACGCAGACAATAGCCCTTCGTACACGTATCCAAAAGTGCCCCAGAAGTGACGGATTGTATCTTTGGCTTCGAGTTGTTTCAAACATGGTAAGCGCATAAGCGCCAAAAAAAGAAACGCATCCTCGCGCGGTCCGTTTAGGAAATCTTCTTTCCACTGCTCTTGTTTATCTTTGCGTTCTTCGTATTTCAATATCATTTCCACTAGCCGGTGCATTTCGGCTTGCATTTCTTTTGTGTAAGAGCTATCGGCGGCTGTGCTCACTGCTTCGGATTCACTAAAATGTATAACATCCCCAATCTCGACCGTATGTACCAATTCCTTCTTGGAGTCGTCAAAGAGCAAGGTGAACAAAAGCTTGCTAGAGCTCTCTAAATCCGCCAGTATCTCTTCGTCGGACAACCTTTGGTAGAGAAAGGGAAGTACTAAACGAGAGAAGAAGCGATTGACAAGCATCATGTCACGAATCGTTGAGGAGAGTACATCTTCACAAGCCAACTCGATAATAGTAAGGACAAGTTCCACAGGGAGATCCACCAAGCCTCGAGGCATTTTTCAAGGACTGGGTTCCAAGTTCACATCTGAAAATAATCGGGAAAGCCTTGTATATGAGGGAACTCATGTCAACACAACCTGCATACATTGGAAGGAAGCAAGCGCTCACCGCCTGCCACTTGCATCGCCGTGCCCCGCACCTACCCCACCAGCGCGACCTCATTCGCACACCACGGCAGGCACCCTCAGCTAAACCCTCGTCATCCAGGCAACAGCGTCTGGATCTCTGCGCTGTCGCCAAGCACACTCGATCCTCTGTACGTGCAGTGATGGCACCGAAAAACAAGGGCAAGGCGAAGGACGCTGGCGAGAGCAAAGGCGATGCCAAGGGCAAATTGAAGCCCGCGACGAGCATCAACGTGCGACACATTTTGTGTGAAAAGCACAGTAAGAAGGAGGAGGCGCTGGAGAAGCTGAGGAATGGGGCCAAGTTTGATGAGGTGGCGAGGGAGATGAGCGAGGACAAGGCGCGGCAGGGTGATTCTTTTCTTGTATATTTCTTACGGAAATCGAGACTGACGAGTAGTAGGCGGTAGTTTGGGATGGAAGGTGAGAGGAAGCTTGTTGGCAGACTTTGAAAAAGTGGCATATGACCTCGAGCCCAGCAGTAAGTTATATCGTCGATTGGGTGTTGGGGTTGGGGTTGGGGGCTGATAATGTGATGTATAGCTACGGGGAGTCCGAAGATTGGAGAGTGCAAGACGGGCGAGGGGTACCATATCATTATGGTGGAAGGAAGGAAATGAGCGGTCGAACGCGGTGTGCTTGGATTGCATATCATCTTGAAGCAGTGCAAGTACTAGTTTACACTAGACGTTTGTTAAAGTGACTAAATTCTACCATGACTGAATACATTGATACTGTAGAAAGATGCGGTGCTAATCCATCTCTCTATTAATTACCCTATGGCTTAGTCTGTTATGATCCAATCTCATTGCTGACACTGCTGAATGTGCTGCCAGTATATGATTGAGCGTTGGTCAACAAAAGTATTCCAATCCACCCTTGCCAAAAACTTACTAACCTTGAGTGTGACACTACACATAGGGCTATGTCCCTTCAAGTATGTGTTTTAGAACCTGTCCTCCCAAAGACTGGTACGCATTCCTCTTGCTTCAGATGCCTATGATTCGCTCTTATCGATCTCGATTCACTTCACTTCACGACCTGGTACAGCCGTTCACTGGTTTGACTTACCCTTTCAGTATCCACTGACACTTCCTCTCCCCACGTCCACTCTTTGCAACTGGGGGTCTGCCATGTGTAAAGTAACGTGGAGCAGGTTTCCACTCTTCCTGGGTTGACTCCCTGTTCAGGTAGGCTACAGTCCCGTATAGATTTGGCTGGTTTCACCCATCTTCATCGAATACTTGTCATCATACAATCATCAATAAAGTATGGCTCGGTCGAAGTTTTGAGGTATTTAATCATGACCATGAGAAGCATCTGCTGGAGCTAGGAGTTCAAAATCTTTGAGTATCTGACTGTGATAGGTGAACAGCCCAAATTTTGATGACGTGGGACAATAATTCAACGCATCTCGTCACGGACTAGGCTACCCTAAGGGTAAGCACTTATGAAAGACACTTCGTCAATATTCAAGAGCAATGTAGTATGCAATAATAAAGACTCCTCATCGAGACGATAATCGTATTGTGAGGTTCTGCAGCCAAAATATGGTCTTTGGGTACAGATTCATTTGGTTATAGACTGAACGCACCCTACTGCTATCAAAGCTCGACTGATGCGGAGCGGAGCCAGGGAGTCATCATATGATAGGGAATCAACCATGGAACTATCTTCAGTGGATCTGTGGCCCACCGATTCGTAGGCCCCTGGAATTACTAGCTTGGGCTCCCAATTGCTAGCGCCCTCATCGCAAACCCAAATGGATAACCAAATGTCTCAATCTGTTAGAAGAGGTACCGTGGTTGGTGTCGCTTCCTCAGTTCTGCATCCTAGGCGCGCCAAAATTCCCATGTCAGCTCGCGAAAACGGAAAACCACCTCAACCACGACACGACAGGAATAACCCCTGCTGCATGTAGGGTTCGCGCCAATCCTCTCTTATCAGGCCGCGTGCGGGAACTGAAAATGCTTGCATATCTAAAGTTTTCTTAGCCCGCCGATCGACAGCACTTGTGGACCCTGGATATGATGTCAGGGTGCCCATAATTAGACGTCACACCGGGTCGTTCAACACCATGGACATCGTTCACAATTCCAGCTAGACTACTGTCTGACATCCGCAATCAATATTGTCATGTGAAATCACAGCATAATTCGGGTCATTAAATACTCCCATCGTATAAGACCATCTAACAACCTCCCCCAATAGCAACAACCCACCCATCGCGAAAAAAAAAAAAACATTCACCCCACACCACGCGCACCACCATGGCGACCAAAATCCTCGAAATGGCCTTCCCCTACATGGACACCCGCTCCAGCTCCTTCCGACACCCCAAAGGCGCCTCCCCAGCATCCTCTCCCGAAAACTCCCCCCGTCCCAAACACGCCCGCGCAATCTCCCACCCAGGACCCGCACCCCACTCCTCCCCTCCCTCCAGAGAAAAAGCACCCGCCCGCGCCTTCGGCACAAGCTATCGCGTGCGCCGCACCCCCCCAGGAACACCACCAGCCTCCCCACCAAACGGCCTCGCGAACTCAAATGTTCACGACTTCGCGCACATCTCATCGTCCGCCGCGCACTCGCAGCCTACGCGGAGGAAACCAGTGTACTCCATGCATCAGGCGAATCCGGCAGTGAAGGGGAGGGGTGAAACGGTGTATACGGAGGAGGAGTTGCTGAGGAGGTTGAATACGATAGGGGAGGATGAGGAGGGGGATATGGATCGGGTGAGGACGACGGAGAGGGAGAAGGAGAAGGAGTGGGAGGAGGAGAGGAAGAGGAAGGAGGAGAGGGAGATGGAGGAGTGGAATCAGAGGGAGGCGAAGAAGGCGCAGAAGGCGATGACGAGGGGGTTCAGTTGGAAGGGGGTGAAGCATGTGGTTGGGGGGTTTAGGTGAGACGGGGAGGGGGGAGTTTGGGGGGTTTTGGTTTCTGTACATGCAGTTTTGGATAGATTTGGGGTGTTATCAAGGTTACAATATCTCGTTGCAAGGATTTCTTCTCGTGCTGTGTTGTCTCGGACTCAATTTACTGTATTCACGCATTTGCTAAGAGAGCTGAAAAGCAACGAGGGTAAATATCTGGAAATGTGCTAAGTGGTTAAAATAGCTGGATAACAGTATTCAAAACATGCATTACGTTAAAAAAAAAGGGTATCATCCGCAAACAACAACAAGACCCAACATCGGAACCATCATACCTTCAAATCCAAACGCAAAGCAGTGGAATCTAGCACCGCAGCTCGTCGTCGCTTCCTTCCGTGCTGACGACACCTCCATCGACCTTCCACCACTCTTTCACCCCCTTCACAGTCTGCCTACCGCTTCTCCGTCTGTCCGATGTGAACACTTTGCTGGACACATCCATATCACTGGCGCCACGGGTAAGCATTTTCCGTCTCCGTCCTAGAGAGGAAGTCGAATGTGCACGTCGCACTGGTCGGGGCTCTGTGCTGATCGAAGTTTTTGATGAAAGCGAAGTGTTTTGGTCAGAATCCGTCTCACTATCGTTACTTCCGGTAAGGTCTTCGTCTAAGTGATGGACCTCTTCATAAGTTCTACGCTTGAGCTCTCGAAGCCCTCCGTCAAGCGAAGACCGCGAGCGCATCGAGCTTCTCTTGTTCTTTACGACAAACAGTTCTTTTCTAGGTCGTTTCGATCTCCGCGGTCCATCATCGTATATATCTTCAAGATCTTGTTCGGAGAAGAAGACTGTATCCGGAAGTGTTGTCGCCATGTGAATGACGGGTACAATGACTTTGGGTGATGATGGACGAGTGCGCTTCCCGAGTGAGCTCACTCTGCGTCGGCTGAAATGTTTGATCGGTGAAGATTGAGGGATGTCGGCATCGTCATTGTCAGCGAGGGCATCCCAAGAATTGATCTTGCTTAACGGTGTTTCTGCTAAGATTCTTCCATTGTTGTCTTCATCATCGTCCGACGCCTCCGGGCTGGGTAGCAGCTGCAACACAGGAACAGGTCTACGCTCCACGCGCTTGATGCTGCCCTTGGTAAATGGTGTACAAGTCACCCACTCGCCGATTCCTTCCTCCCATCGGAACCCGCCAGCGGCAGATGGTGAGTCGTTCTTCTGAGGCGTCGGCGCAATCACCACATGGCCCTTTGTCCGCATCGATTGCTCGACCTCTTGCGCAAAGGCCATGTGGTGTGGCTCATTCGTACCCTGTGCGAATTCCATGGCCGACTCAAGAGCGAGTCGTTTCATCGTCCACAGCTTATGTGGGAAACGGATGCCAGAGATGGTCAACATGTCCTGCACAAGGTGTTGGATCTGGTCGAAACCATCGTCCTTCCATATCCTGCCCGTGCCACGCGCTACTGCTGAGACGAAGGCAGGTAAAGTAGCGAGCAACTCGGAGCTGTCGATGTGCTTGGAAGAATACTGAGATGCAATCCAAGCGATAGCACCGCCTGCTGTGGATGCATCGATCGAGAGTAGACGTGGATTCTGCTGACAGCCTTCCAGGTGAACAACGAATGAAGCAAAGACCGCCCACACTGCCCGCTGAGCAAACTGCTGCATGTTTTCTTCGAGCGGCCCGAGCAATGCCAAGTCGTCTTGGATATCGTTGCGTTTGAGTAAACCGACCAGTATAGAATCTGCAACCCATACTACTCTCTGCATCGTGAGCTCGCCTGCAAGCTCATCACGTTGTTTGTTTATGAGCGCTATGCTGCAGAACACAGTAAGGAGGCTCGAAAAGGTGGTATCCAGGGCATCGCGAAACTCTTGTCTCGAGGATGGCTTGATTTGGCGCGCGAGTGTGTCGATTTCATCTTCACCAGCCTCAAACAAGCTTTCGTCTGGTAGACCGATGCCAGCGCATATAGCCGTCTCCAAAAACTGAAATGCGTTTGCTGAACTTCGTTGGTCGCCGTCTGATAGACTGCGCACCAAGCGGTCCCAGACTGGCCGCATGCTCTCCGTCGCTAGCCACTCGAGAGGAAGCAGCTCCTGGGAGATCATATACTCCAGCGTGTCATACAGAAAACGATATCGACCAGTCCGAGCCACAAAGTCTTTGATCATCCACATGTAAAGTGACCGCTGTTCGTCAAAAAGATTAGCATAGAGGTTGTGAGGCAAAGGCAGAGGCTTCAGACAAGACATGAAAGCCCCTAAAAATTTCTCCGCCTCATCCCAGGCAGATGCATTCAAGCAATGCACGACGAGCAGGTGCAGAGTCTCCAAACCAAGTATCTGGTCTGCAAATGCGTCACACAGAAGCTGTGTCCCATGTGCTCGCACCACTTGCTTGAACGGACGCCAGCCCTGGCCTGCAGATATCTCGAACCGGTCTTCGAGATAGGTGTAGATTTCCTGGGAAACGTCTCTGTCCTCCTCATCCTCCTCTTCCTTATCCAGTTCTGCGAAGTGCTCTTCCAGCTCTATGTATTGTGGCAGTTTTCTGAGACATGCGCCAAATAGCGATCTTGTGCCAGCCCATCTCTTCTCGTTGCCTGTAGCCGTCGCCTGCAGAAGATTCGCATATGCCTCAGACATGCCCTTAACCAGCTTTTCGATCTCAGCCGGCATCTGTGTCTTGAGCTCTTGCACATTAGACTTGGCGAGCAGAGGGCCTCTGTATCTTGAGTGTTTCCTCGAAGGCGAGACCTGGAGCTGTGGACTATCCGAGAAACG
Source organism: Pseudopithomyces chartarum (assembly GCA_033220655.1). NCBI lineage: Eukaryota > Fungi > Ascomycota > Dothideomycetes > Pleosporales > Didymosphaeriaceae > Pseudopithomyces > Pseudopithomyces chartarum. The sequence goes on along the minus strand of WVTA01000018.1, from coordinate 539,643 downwards.
CCCAATTGTGCGCGTGACCAGGGGCGTGAAGGCGATGGCGCCCGGGCGCGACTCTCCTAAGCCATTCGATGTTGTTCTTGATGAAGGCTTCTTCGCACCTCGGCCTCCGTATGTTTTCTTGTTTGCGCCTGCTGCCACATCGGGCATCCAATCTGGGTCTTTGCGCTTCTCAATGCCCCGAGGCCTGGGCTTCCGTGCAGAGGCTCTAAGCACAAATGCGGCGGCGGAGCTTCTTCGATCATCGCTGGGGCTTTGCGGTCGCTCGAGCTCTTTCCGCAGTTTCGCGAGCTTCGTGGATAAAGGGCGCAGGAGACGGTTACAGCGAGTCGTGTTCCATGATAGATCGTCGGCAGTTGAGGCCATGGCAGATTAATTATGTTGCGCAGTAATACGAGGTACGTATGCTATGCTGAGTATTGCATTGAAAAGATGTTAGTGGCGGCGCAATGTTGTCGTTAATGTTGATTCCAGAAGTTGTAGTAAACATCGGTGGTCGGCGCTTCTTGCGACGCTAGCCGCGTTCTGAGTTGTGGACTGCGCTAAGAGTTGCCCTTTCACCCCCAACTGCAGCACATCATCGCGTAGAATGTACATATGTGCACGAAGCATTTACCAAAAATTGTGCGCACGGTTACTGTCGACATGTGTTCATTCAACGATGGAAGTTTGCTTACTCGAGGGTTCTTGCCGTAAGTTAGCGGTCAGCACTCATCCATTCGTAGGCTTGTAGCCCTCGATTTCACGATTTATGTGCAGTCAGCGACTATCAACGCGGAGTAGACATCATTACAATCTCTACCAAGTGATGTGATGACAATCCTCTGCTCCCGTCGGCAATCTACATAAGTACCACCCAACATCGGAGGGTTGTAATCGGCTCTCGCGTGTGCCCTTGGCCCTTCCATCGCGCACCCTCGATATCTCGCATATTTCCACGACACAGAAATAATAGATGCCCTCCAGAGCGCCCATATGCGCAGGAAAGGGATAATTGCATCATCTTGGATGAGATGATGACGACAGGGGAGCGCGCAGAAAAGGAGATTTGACCGAACGGCCTCCTTCCGGTACGGGGTGCCCGTAAGAAAATCTTGTAAGATCAACCACTAGGATACGGAGCAGGCTGGACTTCAGCCTTCGTCAGTAGAGACGACTATGACGAAAATAAGAGATAGCAATTGCATAGTTGCATGTCACTGCAGCTTCGACACCTGTCGCTACGGACGAAGATCCATAGTGCGATGAGGCCTCCTTGCCTCGAAACCATGACATGGGAGGCCGTGGGGCTCAGCGTGGCGCTGCCAATCTGGTTGAAACGCGCGACCAGTATGATCGCTGCTTTTTCATGCGCTGCAGGCTTGTCGTTTCTTGGGAGCCGTCGAAGTTCACCCAAGGGTTGGCGGTGCAGTCTGCGATGGTTGGTCCAAGTGCTATACGCCTCTACGGAGTTTTCTCATCGTCGCGAGTTCCGGCTGGCGCGATGAGCGGGTTGTCATGCTGATAGCAAATGCTTCCGCTGCGGGAGCTACCAAAATAAACCGGTCAGTCCTACCCCAGGTTCTGGGATAATGTCAGATTCCTGTTGTTGATTTCGGTTGCTGTGGAGCGTCGTTGAGGCTAATCTGAGAATAGGAGCGGGTGGAAATTGACAAGTAGAAATGTGGATTGCGGCGTCACGTCGGAAGCGGATTGCGGAGAAGCAACCTTGTTCTGTCTAGCTTATGGACGGTATTATGATTCGCAATGCAGACTGCCCGTTGCAGTCTTGCCAAATGCTCCTTCAAGAGCAAGTAATTGCAAGGGCGGTCTAGATCTTGCAACAGGCGTCCACCCGTCGTACAAGGGCCCAGCCTCGAATTCTTCAGCGTGGGCACGCTGCTCCAAGACAGTTGTACGGAAGACAGATGTATGGACAGACAGCCCTGGAGGCAGTGTTTGGAAGATGGAGGCTGACAGCCTCCTTTCGTCACAACCAGAGAGAGATGGCTCTTGAACCCATGTGGAGACACTCGGGCCCCCTGGTGCGACATGGACAGGCAGATTGCGGGTGACGGCGGGAGCTTGTTTCATGGACGGTCGGAATCGATGATGGGGGTAATGCTGGTGCTGCTACCTTGTAGGTAGGTAGGCACAGTAAGTAAGTATGTACTAAGTATGTCCTTATAGTGCCTACTTGCCTACTTACAGGATGCCCAGGTGTCATTGCGCACCGCCAGTCGCTCCACTGGCCGTCGAGTGGCCCCTGACGTCCCACGTCGGTATCTACCAGTGTCTACATATCGTACCTACCCTACCACACCCACGCACACCCACGCACTGGCACGCAGCATGGAGTTGGGCATCCATGGATTGTAAACATTGGCGTTGCAGCATGTCGGTAGCGGAGCCGCAGCCGATTTGATCCCACCAAAGAAAACACGGACACGTGAGTGCCTGGTTACTTCTTCGCATTGAGCGAGTCGTCATCCCGTTTCACGTCCATGCTCCACGCGCGCAGGCGTCGTATGTATGCATCCACCACGCTGACGGCGGTATCTAGAGGTGGGCGCTTTGCATCTGAGCGAACCTTATCGCAAGTGCGCGTAGCGTTGTACCTACCCAAGTAGAAGCACTTACGTAGGCATGCACTGACAAGGAAGGCGGTGCCGTGCAATGCTCCCTCCGTGGGGAAGGCGCGCCGAACAGAGCCAGCAGGTGCGCTCCGGTCCACCGCAGAGGCTACGGGCACGCTACCATAGTACTCTGTCAGAGCCTGCTCGCAAGCGGACGGTGGCCCGCCTGCCAGTGGGTCTCGCCGCTGCTGGCGGGCGCAACATCAGGCCTGCACGGCGTTTGCTGAGGTGGAGAGCACGGTGGGGAGCACGGTGGACTGAGGAAATTGGGTAGGAGCTTGTTCGGAGCGGGCGTTTGGAATCGAGCGCACCGTCCGCTGTGGCGCTGCCCCCCAAGTTTCAGCGTCCGCCCACTGCGAATCGGGGGCGCCTGTCGAGGCATCACGGCTCCGCTCGCCTAGGCCCCCCTGCGCGCCGCCTCGACCACTCACTGGCGGTTATGCGCTGCTGGCCCGCGTGAATCAAACTGGAAGCCATCGCGCGCCCGCTTTTCTACAGCCCTCGACCAGCTGTTTCCCTACTTCTACACCCGCCTCGCCCAAGTCGCTCTTTTGCCGCTCGTTCTCCTTCTTCCACGCCGTCGTTGCGTCCACGCTCCTTTCCCCGCCGGCTCTGCAATCACAACCCTGGTGGCCGATTCCTTGACAGCCGAACTGCTCGCACTACCCGGGTCACCTGCAACTACACCTGCCCCTTGCCTACCTGCCACATTAACCTTGGAACCCGCCTATTCAGGTCTCGCCAATACCCTCCACCCACCCCATTAGCCCTCTGGAGACGTGCATCTGAACCCGGCCTGGTCGTCCGAACAAGGAGCTGGTCACGACGCATCAACACTCAACCGCCCGCACGCCCCGGTCTTAACCTCCCCGCCCATTTGGAACAAGCCGTCTGTGCCTGTACCCACATCTGTCTGTTGCTGGCCAAGACAGATATCCGCTCACTATACATATTTGTCAATCCTTTCCCTGTGACAGCCGGCAGTCACCACCATCCGCAAGAGCATCACTGGCCCAGTCTGCTACCAAGCAGCACCCAGACAGTCTTAACAGACTAGCGTCTTACTCTTCTTCTCTCTAAACACTCTTCCACGCAATGGCTTCACCTGCTGCAAACGCCGTCATGGAGACCCTCGCCCGACGAAGCGGTGGTGGACATGACGAAGACCCCTCCGCACCATTGGAGAACCTGAACGTGATGCACTACCTGGGTTGGATCTGGGTTGCCTTTGTCGGCACCTTTTTCATCTACCAGGTTCTCTTCCACTTCTCCAAGTACCTCCGTACACTGGCCTGCCTGAACAACGATAGCCAGCGCTACTTTGCTACACCGAACACTCTCTTTGCTACCTTCCGCAAGCACTTCCTGGACGCACCGCTCTTCCGTACACGTCACCACCGTGAGTTCAAGCTCTCGACTGCCATCAACGTCGGTACGCTCCCCAGCCGTCTTCAGACCTTCATGCTTCTGGGCTACTTCGCTACCAACTGCGGACTCAGCGTGTGGAAGATCGACTTCAGCCAGAGCTATGCCGCCGCCGCTGGAGAGTTCCGCAACCGTACCGGTGTCATGTCTGTCATCAACATGATTCCTCTGTTCCTCCTTGCTGGACGCAACAACCCTGTCATCAAGATCACCGGAGTTTCTTTCGACACCATGAACCTCATCCACCGTTGGTTCGGAAGGATCGTTGTCCTTGAAGCCGTTGCGCACACCGCCGCCTGGATGGCCGCTAAGGTCTTGACCAGTAAGTTTTCCGCGAATGACCATGTGACTTTCCATCTCTAACAGAGCACAGAGGGATGGGCCGCTGTTCAGGCATCAATCACCGGCAGCACTTTCATCATGACCGGCTTCATCGGAACCGTCGCTTTCGTGTTCCTCTTGATCCAGTCTCCATCCCCTGTTCGCCACTCCTTCTACGAAGTCTTCTTGCACGGCCACATTATTGGTGCAGCCGTGGCCATTGGTGGCGTGTGGGTTCACTTGGACGGCATGGAGCACCAGAGGATGATGTACGGAGTTGTTGCTCTCTGGGTCATGGAGGTACGTGCATTCACACTTCGCTAACTACAAGGTGCTAACGGCTCTAGCGCGCCTGGCGTCTTTTCCGCCTCATCAAGGGCAATGTTGGCAACGGTGGTACCCAGGCCGAGGTCGAGGTTCTCCCTGGTGATGCGCTTCGTGTTACCGTCCGCATGGCTCGCCCCTGGACATTCCGCCCTGGCCAGCACGCTTATCTCTACATGCCGTCTGTCGGTCTCTGGACCAACCACCCATTCTCGGTCGCTTGGAGCGAGGAAGAGGAGGACCACAACATCAGCAACATGGTTTCTGACGAGAAGGGCCTCCCGATGAACCGCCAAGACATCCTCGAAGCACGCAAGACCAGCATGTCCTACATCATTCGCCGCCGTACCGGATTCACCGAGAAGCTCTTCAAGAAAGCCGACCTCTCAGCTGCTGGTAGATTTACATGCTCGGCATATGCAGAGGGCCCATATGGTAAGTGCCGATCCATGCTGTTCACTCAATCTATGCTACATTAAGCACTATACATTCGACACAACACACGCTAACGTCATCTTGCAGGTGGTGAGGACCTCAGTTCCTACGGTACAGTCATGCTTTGGGCTGCTGGTATCGGTATCACGCATCAAGTTCCTCAGGTTCGCGAGATCGTTGCCGCTTACGCCAATGGTACAACCGCCACCCGTAGGCTTACCCTGGTCTGGATCATTCAATCTCCGGAGCACCTCGAATGGATCCGCACATGGATGACACACATTCTATCCATGCCCCGTCGTCGCGAAATCCTTAAGATCCTCCTCTTCGTCACGAGACCTCGCAGCACCAAGGAAATTCACTCGCCTTCGTCTAGCGTGCAGATGTTCCCTGGCCGACCCAACGTGCAGTCGCTCATCGATCAGGAGATGATGGAAGGCATTGGCTCAGCATGCGTGACGACTTGCGGAACTGGTGCTCTTGCTGACGAACTCCGCCGCGCAGTGCGCGAGCGTGAGACCCAGTGGAACGTCGACTTCCGCGAGGAATCCTTCTCGTGGTAGACGTTCGCTTCGTCACGGATACCTAACAGCACGCATCGCATCGCTTCTGCCTCCCTTTTTCAGACTTGGACTTGCTGGCCTCGGTACATGTTTGAGCCCCTGTGCCGACAATTTAAACACTATATCTTTTGGGATCTAATGATTCTGTCTTCTTCTATGTTGCGTCGCACAATTTCTTATTCTTGTAAAAATTTACATATTTTCCTTTCAAGACGGGATGTTTTGGACCGTTAGAACAGGTCACCAATAACGACAGGGTAGGGCAGAGCAAGCGAGCTTGGCTAGGTAAAGCAAGAAGAGCGTCTAGATAGATAGACGCGGCATATCCGAAGCAATTCACTTGGCCCACTGGCGCATGCCATCGCATTACTGCCCTCGTGATAAGTGTCCGTTCGTTCAGTGCAGAATTTGATTGCCCTACGCTCGCGTCACACCCAACTACCATAGCAGGATTTCGGGTCTTGCTGACCGCCCACTTAACAAACAACTAAACTCCGAAAACTGGGAACAACTTAAATTAACTCCCTAGTGCGATACATCAGACGCACGACAAACAAGCCTCAATGATCAGCATTGTCCGTCCCTGACGAAGCGCGATGGAATGTATCGCGGAGGAAGCGTGGGTGGGGCGCAGCCACACAAAGTCCGATCAACACCAGCGTGGATGTCTTATCAGATTATGCGACGTGCGAGTAGGTACCACGATGCGTTTGGGGCTCGACTGCGATGTAGGGGATTGTTTCTAGGCACCCTGAAGGATTACACATATGCCATGCGACCGTGACTGCTGTAAGACGAGAAACTGTACCTCGGGGGAGGCCCCACGAGAGGAAGGTACACGAGAGAGGTACCTGACAGGTACGTTGGTAGATGGACATGGTACGTGACCTGTCCACAGATGAAGGTGCATGTAATGATTGTGTGTGGGCAGGGATACGAGATTGTGAGCACAGAAGAAACGACTGCCGGGGTGGGGCCAACAAGGCCGAACTCAACACCAAATGCCCAAATTTCACGAGCTCCAAGAGCTAGGCAATACAATCGTATACACCAGGCGCATTCTTCAAGCATGATCGGTGAGCATGCTACCCGCATGGGCTGCATACAACAAGTCACACATTCATTGTGGTACCGTCCCATCCCCGATTCCTGTGAGTACTTCGATCCGAGGTCGATCTCAACTCCAAATTATAGCCAAGACCGATCACCACCTGCCATCGTCAATTTCCTTTTCCAGTAACCTGCTCATATGTAGACCCATGCTGGCGCACCCGATCCCAGCACAGCCCACGAGCGTCTCGCTACCCACATTTCCCTCAACACGCGCCCCAGATTCCACGTATCAATCTACTCCCCCGCAAAACTTCATATCAGTAAATGAACCCCACAATCGCACGTTGTCACACCGTCTCGCTACCACACGTCCTCCAAATTATTGACATCACTTGTACCAGGTCAGAGTACCAAAGTACCGACATTGCTTCTGCACGTCTAAATACCCATGTCGCTCTCTAACCAACCGTAGGCTTAGGAAGCAGATGTGTTCTAGGCTCACGCGGCTGAACTGGATAAAGCGAGCCAGCGCCGCTCTTTCCCTCCTGACAAATGCTTGTGTAATGGTCCTACCTCGGGCCTTGGAAATATTGGAGTAGGGCTCGAGCGCGGTACGTGGTCAAGAGATGAACGAGGTCAGTGCTTGGTACTTTTGAGAAGCGAGGGCGTTGGGCTCGCGAGGACAGAAGGGAAGGATGCAGCGAGGCGAGAGGTACTTTGCACCTGACGGATTGGGCAATATGTCCTATCTATCGTGGAGAGCGTAGGAAAAGAGTGTGGTGGGTCGAAGGAGGCTTCGGAGCACGAGTTCGATGACCGATGTTGCGAATGTTCACATGCTAGCCGGAGTCTTCGAGACGTACACGTTCGGTTGTTCGAACTCGCCTGCTGCGCTGCCCAAGATTGCAACGGTCTGGAGGCCTAGGAACACAACTTGCATGCAACACGGAGCCTGCCGTATACAGAACGCCTTCGCTTGGCCTGCTTGCGACACAATGACCCTCTTCCGGCCCGAAATTGGACAAGGGCTGGAGGCAAAGAGATAGCATTCGGAATTTCAGCTTAGTGTATGAATGCTTGGTCCAGGCCTGTTATGCAGAGCTTTCGCGCGGTAATGTAGCCATGTCCGGTACCTCACCAATACCACCAACGAGGGATATACCGATGCAGGATAGAATCCGTCAAGATGCACGACAGCTTTCAAGTACAACACGATCGTTATACTTGAATTATAGCTTGGGGTAGACATTTGAATGGATTCAGTAACCGGTGGTAGAAATCCTTCACTGGCCACCAACTCGCATACTCTCACAACAACAGGTCGGATGTGGACATCCGATTCCAATCGGGACAGTTCCATGACTGTAGGGGTAGTATTGTGTTGTGTTATGCAAAAAATATTGAAAAATCAAATCCTCGCAAAATATACTCCGGCTTAGATTGAAAGCAAGCTAATGTAGTGTTACAGCAGGTAGATAAGAAAAATATGACTTGAGTCACCTTTGAATATGAAATGGGAACACAGATCACCGGGATTGCTTCCACCTCAACGCCACAATAATATGATATCGTTCAAACAGCTACGGAGGGCCTAGAACTTGGAGCAAACTCCGCATGGGCAGTCTAGACTTTCACCCAACCCCCACGCTGTCTAGGAGGAAGACCGCCGAGCATCACAGCGCATACATGCTCCGAATCCTTTCCACAACCAGAGCACCGCCACAGTCACTTCTCCTAGACTGAGGGTATCTGCTCGGGGCTCTCGACTCTCGTCTCGTCGGCCTTCTCCATTTCCAACCTTTTCTGGATACCTTCCCACCCCCTCCTTACCACATCCGCCATGACACTACCCGTTCCTCCCAACAAGGCCATCCCCTCTTCAACACTGACTAGGTGACTCTCATACGTCTGTTCCTCCTCGTCCACGCCAGTACCTTCATGATGAACCGGCTCGTACCCCTTTGGCTCCATAGCCAATCTCTCCCTCAACGTCAAACCAGAAGGGAACGCTGGTGGAGGCTTATACGGCTCATTAGGCTTCGACACCAGAAGGGGCTCGACGTCTGGCGGAAGCGTCTCTGCGATGTACCAGTACAGCAGATACTGCTTTGTGTTACGCGCAAGAGGCATCATCTGGATCCATATCGGCTCCGCGGTCATGGGCTGCGCCGTAACGCGCGGATGGGCCTGCGGTTGATGGTGGATAGTTGGGAGCGGCAAGAGTCTGTTCCGGTAGCCTGACTACAAACGATCTGTGATCAGCATGTGGATCTAACACGTTCAAACGTCTAGACATAGAGGTTTGCAAGATGTGATTTCATACTTCCTCGAATCCCTCCCTCTCAGCGCCCGTCCTCGTATCCTCCCCTGCATCTCGTCGTCCCTTGGGCAAGAAGTAGTACTTCCCAATGCGTCGGTCTACCGCACTGCAGACGACCACTCTTGCACTGGCAATGTGGAAAATGGCAACCCCCGCACCTTGGACAAAGTTCTCAGCTGCATATTGAGAAAAGATTGGAGCCTCCGACCGGGGCACGCTCTTAGTGCTGCTGCTCGACATGGTTGATGTGTTGTTGTCTTGAGTTGGGGACGGAGGTGGTGATTTTATAGAAAGGCAGCAGCAGCTATCAAGTAGGCGCCATTTCAACGACAGCTCCATTGACCGGTGACAACATGGTGGCTGTGTTTGCGCAGGCGCGTTTGTAGTTGTTGTTTGAATGTTGCTGCCTACTACGTCACATGCTCGCTTAATTGATTCACGTATTTGCCAGGTTAAAAAATCCGTCACGTGCTGCAGTCACGGCTCCCCCGCCCAGGGAGGGAAATGTTGATTTAATTAGAGTGGTACAAGCTAGCTAGAGAGCAAAAAGTCAAAAAGAAACTGACCATGCCAGGGGTCGAACCTGGAATCTCTTGATTTACTAATCGTAGTCAAGCGCCTTGCCATTGGGCCACATGGCCGAGATCTCGGATGATTTGATGGAAGAGCTATAGCTAAATAAATATATATATACAATTTAGAAACGTCGACACAGATTATGCAGCTCCCTTATCCACGAAAAATTTACAGGCGTTTAGTGGTGAGTCCTTAGTCTCGTCCCCTTCACGGCCACGCACGGCGAAATTTTACCCCACTTTCTGTGCCCCTCTTATCTAAAATCGCTGGATCAAACTTTGCAGTAGGCGAAAAGAGTACGTGTATGTTTTCTGAAGATATATACGTAATTGTCTGTTCTATACAAGGAATTGTTTATCTTGGTAGGATATTCGGTAGGTATCTTGGGTATTATCCTGCACTGGTTCTGTTACGTGAGATATTGGCTCTGTTTTTATTTTCTCTACTGTACTGGTACTCTACAGTGCTGCTTAATGCAGGTTGCCTAGTGGATTGTAAGACACGGAACACTAGCAAAATATTCTCAGCGGTCGTTTTTGGACTTGTCGCTAATGTAATGTGAGTTTCTGGATACCTAGATATTTAGCGTTCTGTAGTCTTCCAGAAATTTCAAGCACTAGAGTAAGGGATGAGTCGTTCTAAAATCGTTAGACTACTCAAAGAGTGCGCAAGCATATGTGTTTACATAACAAAGATAAAAAAATAGATACTGCACTGTTGGGTTTGACCGTAGAAACTACCGTGTTTGAGTGTGTTTGAGCAAATATGTTGAGGAACTTCTAAGTAACCCGAAGTTCCATATAACCAGGATTGTGTAAGCATGGAGAGGGGATGGAGGCAGGTGAGTGATAAAGGATACGACGAGAAAGCCCGATATACATTCGAAGGATTCAAAGATTTTTCTGTTCTATCTGTTTGGTGGGCGCAGCTTTACCTTACTGGCATACTGACGAATCAGCCTTCTCTCATATATACCCTTTCAAGAAGCGAGAATCGCGATCATCATCCCGAGCATTCATCATTCTCGGAATACCGATCAATGCGCCTGGATATAAACCTCTCTCTTAGCCTGGTAAGAAAGCAAATGTATTAAATGTAGCTTGATACTGCTTGTTTCCCTTAATTTTCAACGTGTTGCATTTCACAGTCCACCTCATAACTTTTTGCCATATCCTGAGCTTCCTTCAGAGACATTAATGACAGGCCATCGGCTATTATTTTACCGTTCAAGAATTTAAGATGTACATTTCCGATGCAAAAGCAACCTCACTACTCCTTGCCTTCACTCGCTTGACCAATCCTGCAAAAGACGCTTCCACTCTCCCAGCATGGTACGATAGGAACGTGAGACCCACCTTCACGACCACCCACAATGCGTCTCTAGCCTTGGGTTATACCGTATTACCACCTGTCAACGCTTCGAACGCGCCGTACAAGTGGACCTACTTAGGCATATACAAGACATCTAAGAACACCTCGCTTTCGACGCCGATCTCAGTGACAGTTGCACAAAGCGATGGCGATATCCAGCCCGAGGACGTCGAGATAGAAGTCAGTGCCTGGAGGCCAGTTCAGGTGTTCGAGAGTCTTCGCGAGAAACAGGGGACCGTGCCAGAAGGGAGACCGAAGGTAGCATGCGTGGTGAGGATCGAGCCGGCTGCTGGGAACGAAGCAGCAGTCGAAGATTGGTATCATTACCAGGTTAGTCGTCCCTTGCGACTGTGTATTTGATATCTCACCCTGCAATTGGCGATCGCTATGCTCGATGGCTAATTCTCACACCAGCACCTTGACCTGCTTAGTATGCTTCCCAACTACCGCCGCTCAACGCGCTATCGCTCTTTCGACGGGTCAAAGCCTAGATGGCTTGCCATACATGAGATGGACACTGATTACGTGGACCCATATCAGGGAGCGGTGATGATGGGGACGGAGCTTGCGCATAGTGTTATGGATACAGTGCAGGTCTTTGATGCGGCGAATTGGGCATTATATGTGGAAGAGGGTGATGTTGGGGAAAAGATATGACGGGATGTTAATTTGTAAGCGCTGAACTTCTGGAAGGTGGAACACATGCTAGTCATGCTTTCTGGGCATTGCTCTCCATGTGTGCATGGTCGAGGTCCCCTTTGACGCGAGACCGTGTGCAAGCTCACCGGAAAATTGAACGTGATTAGAGATGAAGTTGCGAGCCCTATGCTTCTGGTCTCGATGCGTCTTCCCCCTTGCTCTTTCTAGATTGAGTCTACATCGTACGCCATTTTAGTATGTTTATAAGACCATCGAGCATGGCAGGTGCTACGCACTTCCACTGCCATCGTGAAAGGTTTTGTCTGGCTACCTCCCATCTTTACACCACTCCTATACACAATCTGATTCTAGACGTCCTATTCACTATTCATATCACGTTTTCCCCTAGAGTTTGTAAACTCCCAAACAGCGTGCGTTGAATCTAGACATCGCGGATTGTACTGACATCAATGTAGCACGTTTCGCTACCCATACCCAACGTACATCCCTCTCCGCCCTCCACGTCGCAACAACCGAAAACCGCGAAAGTCTAACCACAAAAAACCTTCTCGCCGTGAGATAATCCCACGATTAGCTATCTTCACACCCTCAGCTCTCTCTCGGATCGTTGTTTAGGAGAACTCAGCCATCAAGCGAAACCCACGTGTCAGTAACTTGACCCCGCGTTTAACACAGGAAAAGGCGCCGCATCAGAAGGCCAGACCAAAAGTAGAGCTAGGGTGCAAAATGTCTGCACGAGAGCACAAGCGCATCATCGTGAAGGTCAACCCAGGGTGTGAGCAGGAGGGCTTGAAGAGCTATGCATCGCTCTTGAAGAAATGTGAGAAATCTCGTCGACCTGCATCCTTTTATCATGATCGACAGAAGTTCTAGTCGTCTTGCAGATTTGAGTGTTGACAGTATGGTGTAGACGACTTTACTCCAACGACCGAAGGGCCGTATCAGAAAGTTAACGAAACAGCGAAGACCTTCAAGAACCTGTTCAGGCCCAAGGACAAAAAGGCGACCAATGCGGTTCTCAGAAAGGTAGAAGATGACGGCCAGAAGGGCGAGGTGAAAGCCCAAGACCAAATGAACGACTCTTTGTATTTGTGTCCAGTCGAGATTGGCACACCGCCGCAGGTGATGAATCTACATTTTGACACGGGGAGTTCAGATCTGTGGGTACGTCGCGTATCCCTTCTACTTCTGTGTTGAGTCACCGCATCGCTACTTCAAAGACCGTAGAGAGTCACAATTGAAATTCGCCCGCTGACGGCACGGCATAGGTCTGGTCCACCGAGCTCAACTCCGCCACCCGATCTGAAGGCAAACGTTCTAACCACAACATCTTCAACCCGAAGTCCTCCAAAACTTTCAAGAAGCTATCAGGCTCCAGCTGGAAGATCCGTTACGGTGACGGATCCAATGCATCGGGTATCGTCGGAACCGACAACGTCACGCTGGGCGGGCTCGTTGTGGAAGACCAGCCCATTGAGCTCGCTTCCAAACTATCACCCCAGTTCACCCAGGGCGCGGGCGATGGACTATTAGGCCTTGCGTTCGGGAAGATCAACACGGTCAAGCCAAAGCCAGTAAAGACGCCGGTCGAAAGTATGATCGAGCAGACGGATATCAAAGAAGGCGAAGAACTGTTCACATGCTACCTTGGCTCGTGGCGCGACAAGGAGGACGATGACCACGGAGAGTCGTTCTTCACGTTCGGATACATCGACGAGGACGTTGTTGCGCGCTGTAAATCCGAGATCCATTACGTGCCCATTGATTCCTCCAAGGGCTTTTGGCAGTTCCAGTCAGAGTCTGCGACCGTCAACGGCCAGACCATCAAAAGACCTGGGAACAATGCAATTGCGGATACTGGCACGACGTTGGCACTGGTTTCTGATGAGCTGTGCAAGGCGATCTACTCTGCAATCCCCGGCGGAAAATTTGACCCTAAGCAGCAGGGCTGGGTGTTTCCGGTGGACACGAAGGTGGAAGCTTTGCCGAAGGTGACGGTTGCGGTGGGAGGCAAGCAGTTCGAGATCCAGAAAGAGGATTTCGGGTATGCAAAGTGTGGGGGCGGGATGCAATATGGAGGGATACAGAGTAGAGGTGTGTTGACTTGTTCATTGGAGGTTGGACCAGGCTAACGAGACACAGGTGACAGCAAATTCGATATCCTGGGGGACACATGGCTGAAGGGGGTTTATGCTATTTTCGATCAGGGACAGAAGAGATTGGGCGTTGTGCAACGCATTGAGGGGGAGCAGAATGTTAAGGCGGCAAAATGAGCACGTGGAGAATGAAAAGAAGGAGAAATTGTTTGACGGACAATTGGTGATGCATTGCTATAGGTGGGTATCATGAAGCAGAACTTTTGCATGCCTTATGAAGCCGAAGGCATCTAGTCAAACGTCGTCTTCTTGCCCTCGCTCTTCACGATGGCAGCAGATGCTCTAGGTGCATTGTACAGCGCCGCACCGGGTGCAATAGTACGTGCATCGACCTTGCGGTCACGGAAGTTATTCCTAGGTGTGAACGGCTTTCCGCCTCGCTGTTGGCGTCGGAAACCGCCCTGGTCGCCGCCCTCTGCGCCATCTTCAGGTTTTTCCTTTCCGAACCGTTTTTGGTACCTTGTGGTTGAGTCCTCGGCGAACTCACAACGGAGGTCACGGCCGAGGAGCTTGTTGAGCTTGTATTTACGCTTTTTGGTCTTGTCAGCCACTTCCTCGCCATCGTCATCACCGTCCTTCTTCTCGGACTTGGGCTCCTTCTTGTATACATAGCCTTTTACAGCCGCCGTCGCGGCCTCGACTTCTTCAAAAGTGACCCAAGCATAGCCCTTGCACTTGCCCGTATCCTCGAACGTCGCCATGTGGATGTTCTCAATGGCACCGCACGGCTTGAAGTGAGCCTGCAAGTCCTCCTTTGTCGATTCGAAACCGAGGTTTCCGACGAAGATCTTCTTGTTGGGCAGCTTGCCGTTGATCCTGCCCTCTGTATCTACGTGCACCTCGGTCTCCTTGGGCTTCTCCGGCCTGCCCTCAAAGGACTTTGCGTTCTTGATGAGCAGCGGGCGGCGGTCCATGCGCGTCTCCGTGAGGGCGATGGCACTGTACATGGCCAGCTGGGTGGAGAAGTCGACGTAGGCGAAGCCCTTGTTGGTGGGCTTTGCGTCGGTCCAGTTGGGGCGCGGAGGAGCCTTGGGCACGGGCATGTGAACCCTCGTGATCTCCTCATCCTTGATCTCGGAATTGGTGGTCAGGAAGGTGCGGAGAGACTCCTTGGTGGCGGACCAGGGGAGGTTTCCGATCCAGACGCTGAAGTCAGAGTGCTTCGCGTCGTCTTTTTTGCCGTCCTCCTTGTCTTGCGGCGTGTCGGCGTTTTCTGCGCCGTCTGCGGAGGGCTGGGTCTTGGCCTTTTTGGCTTTGCGGGCAGCTTTCTTGGAGGCGGGCTCGGGGAGGGAGACATCGATTTCTATCTCGTCGGGGAGGGTGTCGCGTTTGCGCTTCTTGGAGGCATCCTTGTCATCGCCGCTGTCTGGCTCGGCGTCGACAACTTCCAGCTCTGGCTCTGGCTCTGCGGCTTTGCGCTTCTTCTCCTTGCGCTCCTTCTTGTCTCTCTTCTCCTTCTTGACGCGCTTCTCAGCAACGGCAACGGACTCTGCGTCTGACATGGTGGCGAATGGGGAGTGTGCCGTGGGGTGCGCGTGCAACGTCTCGAAGATTTGCAGATTGTGGAAAATAAAATGGGCCTGTGCTTAGCTCCATCGATAGCCACACTAGCGCACGGCTTGGCGTGCTGCAGGTGCACTGGTGCGGTGGAGCCGAGGTAGCCTCACTGTGGGCTCTCGCCGTTTCCCTACGTCCAGGCCAGGGCGTGTGGTTGACGACATGGGGTACTTAGACACGTCGTTCCAGGGAGCGGCCGTGGTTCACCTTTGGAGCACTTGCATGTTTGGGGCAGAAAGCAAAGACGGAGGCAGAGGCAACAGGCACAGAGACTGGTGCCGTGGGGTGGCGCCGTGTAGCGGACTGGGTTGTACCAGGACGTACAATGGGCAGGCAAGTCGCACGGCGTACTCCACTGGGCCATGGAGTCATCCGTCGTCGCCGTGTCGACATGGATAGATTGGATGCATTTCGCGATCAGCTATTGCGCGAGGGCGAGGTCCGTAAGCTTAGCGCGTCCGGTGAAGGCTGTCTGTCCGCTGGGCACTGGTGACGCCAGAGGACATGGTGGATGTGCAGTGTGGGCAACGGCAGCCAGCACATGTGTAAGCACAAGCCGTGGTAGATGGTTCTGGCGGTGCTGCTGGTGCTGCTGGTGCTGCTGGTGCTGTTGCTGGCGTCTGGGCCGGGAGAGCTCGGGGTCGACGCGTCGAGAAACAAGCTGCTTCGCAATCACGGGGAGCTGGCTTTCGTGCGTGCAGCTGACGACACACACGACTGCCTTGGGTTGGCCTGGGTTGGCCCGCTGGGGGGTGGCGTTGACCGCCTTGGGATGCTCCAGGATGGCGCGTGAGGGCACGTTCCCCGCCCGCGCTTAGTTGCTAGTACTCTGGCCTAGTCGCTAGGCTACGACATCTACCACCTTCCCCCATCACCCCTCGCATCACAGTCTCCCATCGTCCATCCTTGAGTCCTCCTCTGCTCAAGACTGTATTCTGAGTGTATTCTGCCTCGACGAGCACCCGCTCCCCCATCTCTGCTTGTGCTGCTTCCCCCAGCCGACTCTGTTGCCGTCAGCCTGAGCATCAATCATGGCGACGACCAACGCCCCGGTCACGCTGGACACGCTGATTGTTGTCAAGATCCAGCTCCAGGGCCAGGGCTCCACGCGTCGCTTCAAGGTCCCGCTGCGTGACCTCGGTGCGAATGTTTTCCCTGATAAGGTACGCCGTGCTGTTGCAAGAGCTGCAAGAGAGCGCTGTCTGCAGCTGTCGAGGCTCCAGCCAGCCTGGCTCTGCCGCCTCGAGCTTCCCAACACCCCCCCGCAGCTCGCCCGTTCTGAGACGCGGACTAACGCACCCGTAGCTTCGACACCTGCTGCAGGTTGCCCCAGACCAGCATGTCATCTTCGAGCGCTACTCAGACAGCGCCGGCGCCTACGTCACCCTCGACCCCGACAAGCCGCAGGTCTACAAGACGCTCTTCCGCGCTGCCAAAGCGAAGCTCAAGCTGCGTCTGCGTGCCACCATCCCAGGCCAGGAGAACGTCAGCGAGCCCGAGCAAACCCACCACCCGCTTCCCGCCCTGCCCAGCTCGCTGCACCGCATGAGTGCTGAGACGCTCTCGCCTGCCCGTGCTGAGCCGACCTTGGTCTCCCCGCCCATCGCCTACTCTCAACCCACTCCTACCCCCGACGTCTCTGAGGCCCCCGCCGAGCTCGCCCCCGTTTCTCCTCTGGTAGTAAACGCGGCCGATCCCGAAGTGAAGGACGAGGCTCCTGTGCCCCAGCCCTTTGCCTGCAAGTACGGCCCCAGCCAGAGTAAGAACCGAGAACTCCTCGAGAGAAGTATCCGTCCACTAAACCACCACCCAGACTTGCTTAACGGCCTGCAAACTGCCTCGCGCAACGCCGGCCTAGCTTTCCGCCCCAAGATGGACACTGCCCAATCCTCCTGGGTTGTGTATTGCAACAACTGCAACATGGCCCTGGAAGACGAGCACTACCACTGCAGCATCTGCGACCACGGCGACTACGACCTGTGCCAGTCTTGCGTCGACTCCGGCATTCACTGCCCCGGCTCTGGCCACTGGATGGTCAAGCGCTTCGTCAAGAACGGCAGCGTCGTCAACAGCACCACCGAACGTGTTGGCCCCAAGGCCGAAGCCGGACAGGAGATGCCCGGCGCCTTTACTGAGGAGAAGCAGCCTGTTGTCGAAGTTGCTGAGAAGAAGGAGGCTGAAGAGCCTACGCGCACTTGCAACTGCTGTGTTCAAGGTAGACCTCGCCTTCAAAGTATACAATGCACACCACTGACATCACTAGTCCTCCACGAGCGCGAGTTCATTACCTGCACCGCATGCGACGACTACGATCTTTGCATGCAGTGCCACATCGACAACAAGCATGGCCACCACCCCGGTCATGTCTTCAAGGCTGCCACTGAGCACACCTCTATGCCTGCTCTTGCTGACTTCCTTTGCAATGCTGGCCGAAACGTCCGCCACTCCGCTGTCTGCGATGGTTGCGAGAAGTTCATCTACGGCGTGCGCCACAAGTGCCTGAACTGCCCCGACTGGGACTTCTGCTCCGAGTGCGTCAAGAGCTCCAAGCTCATCCACCCCGGACACCGATTCGTTCCCATTTACGAGCCCCTTGCGGAGCCTGTGGGCAGCGGCAACCGCCACTATGGTATCTACTGTGACGGTCCGCTCTGCAAGGACAAGGACAGCATATCTTATATCGAAGGCACTCGATACAAGTGTGCCGTGTGCCATGACACCGACTTCTGTGCCAACTGCGAGGCCCACCCCTCAAATAGGCACAACCACACACATCCTTTGATCAAGTTCAAGCGTCCTGTGCGCAGCGTCAGCGTCACCACCCTTAACGAAGACAAGAACGGCACATCTGTTACCCGCGTGGGCGACCGTGAGCCTGCCAAGCGGTCTTCTTCCACCGAGGCTGTCCCTGCCTCTCCTACCAATGCCGCTTCCCAGGTCCAGATCGTGGCTGACGTGAAGCCAACTGAGGAGCCACGACAGAAGACGACCAAGGACAAGATCGAGATCCGCGACCTGCTTTCCGAGCCTGTTCATGACATAGTCCCTTGTTGCTCAATGCCCGCACGGGTTGTTGCGCCTGTCACCGAAGAGACCGAGCCTGTCAAGGAGGAGTTTGACGCTCATTTTGTCCGTGACACCATCACCGATGGCACCAAGGTCTGCGCCGGTTTCCAGTTTGTCCAGGTCTGGACGATCCGCAATCCTGGTCCTCATGCCTGGCCTGCTGGCTGCAGCGTCCGCCATGTTGGTGGAGACAACATGCTTGATCTCGATAATACACGTGCCCTGAGCTCGAGCGAGCTTGCAGAGGCCAGCGAGAGCAACGTCATTGGCCGATCCGTCGCTGCTGGTGAGGAGGTTGCTTTCCGTATTGTTCTCAAGGCACCGGCTCGTGAGGGCACTGCCATCTCATACTGGCGTCTCAAGACTGCTGAGGGTCTGCCCTTCGGCCACCGCCTGTGGTGTGATATCCAGGTCACCAGCCCGCCTGCTCCTGCTTCTCCACTCGCACCGGCCCCTGTAGAGGCTGAGGCACCAAGCTCTTCCGCCTCCCCACCCAAGACTTTGTTCGATGGCATCCGCGCGTACCAGAACCAGAACGAGGCCCGTCTGCGCGAGAAGATCGAGAAGATCGAGATCGAGCGCATGGCACGCATCCAGAAGGTTCGCAAGGCTGCCGTTGAGCGTCTCATGGAGGCCCGTCGCAAGGAGCAAGAGGCACAGCACCGCCTCCACGCTGCCCGAGAACAGTCGCCGCCCGCTGCCGTTCCGGTTGCGGCTGAGACTGCCGAGCTTCCTGCGAAGGAGATTGTTGAGAAGCCCGTTGAGAAAGAAGTCGAGAAGGAGGTCGAGGCCCCAGTTGAGGCTGCTCCTCACTCTTCTGGCATGATCTTCCCTCAGCTCGACAAAGAGTCGCCCGCTTCCAGCACTCACGAAGCTGTGGTTCTCCCTGCTGAGTCTCCTCGTGCTTTTAGCGTGACGACTGCTACTGTATCCGATGGAGACTTCTTCGAGGATGCGGAAAGTGTTGAAATCGTCTCTGACGATGACGACAGCTTCATGACAGACGAAGAGTACGACATCTTGGAGTCGGCTGACGAGGGCTTCCCATGAGCCCCGGCGCCTAAAAGCTCTTGGGCAAGACGACATGCAGGTTGATGCCCCCATGTCTTCTTACTAAAACTCACACTCACCTCGTGGAGGATGGAGAGGTTGTCACCGGGCATTCAACGCCGTTTCATGGAGTATGGAATTTGGAATACGGGATTAGGGAGGAGTTGGGACTTGTTTACGGTACTCCCTTGTCTTATACACTCCTTAACGGCGACACTGCCTCGCTCGGCTGGTTAGGGCGCTTCTGGCGCTCAGGCCGGGATATCAGGCATGATGGTGTTCGATTATGTATGCGAATTTTCCTTTTTTTTTCCTTGGCTCCATAGGATCAGTATGAATGAGAATGCCATTTCCTTGAGATGTGTTTGACGTTACGGTCCTCATGTTGTTTCAAGACATGGAAGAGAACTTAATCACACATTTGTTGAACAACTTCAAGGTAACAACAATATGATAACACAGGGTATACGCAACACCTATACAACCAAATCGCTCGATACAAAACCCTCGGAAAATCGCTCGCCACGCAACGCAACCCATCAACCAAAATGGCTCACATCCCCAAACCCAACCCTCCCCCCTCATCCCCACCAAACCCTCCCTCCCTCAACCTCCTCTGAAAACTCGTCAACCCCCCCTCCCCACCAACATCCCGCATCCTCGACGCCGGCGGCGCACTCGCCGCAGCGCCCAACCTCGCCACCCTCTTCTCCGGACTCCCCATCAGCTCCGCCCGCTTATGCTGTATCAGCGTGCGCTTACTCGGCGTCTTGAGATACCCCGGGCCGGTGCTGCGTAGATGAAGCGGCATAGGCGTACTCGTTGCGTCGGGCTCGTCTTCAGATTCTTCGTCTATCCTTGGGGGACGGAGGGCAGAGCGGAGGGCAGACGGGGGGAAAGTTTGGGGACGGGAGGGCGTGGATCGGAATGTCGATGTCGAAGTTGATGCCTTGGGAGTTTGTCGCCGGGAGAGGGAGAGTACGGGTAGAGGGTTTCTTCTAACGCTAGGTTGGGGTCGGGGCTCGGGAGAGATGGAGAACGAGAGGTCGAGGGCGGACTGGTCGAATTCGGTCCAGGCTTCTAGCTGGCGAGTTTCATCGCCGGCGTCGTCGTCGAGGGGCCTTTCGGCGAAATCGTCTCCTGTGGAGTGGATGTCTTCGTCGTCTTGCATGTTGTCGTCAAACGGTTCTGAGGGAGCTGGTGGGGACCGCGAAGTTGGAGATGGGGAGACGGGTCTTGCGGATTGGCGGGAGAGCATCTGTTGGTGCCAGAACCGGATCATGGCTCCTACATGCTGTCTGAAGTGTCTGTCGTGCAGAGCGGAGGCAGCGGCGTGGCGCTGCAGGTAAGTATATCCTTCCCAGGAGAGTCTTTTGAGGAGCGTCATGGCCGAGACTTCGACGCCTATCTGGCGGAAATTCACTGCTTGAGCCTCCATATCTTGCAGATTTGTAAGACGTTGTCGCCAACTTGAGAGAGCACGCAATTGAAGCCGATCGTTGCAGTGCTGCAAAGCCCGTTCTTCGTTAGCAGCAAGAGAGGCAGTCCGGAATTGCCAGCGCGCGAGGACCGCCTGAGAATTTTGCAACGCGCGAACACGAGCGATTTCTTCTGCCTGGCGAAGTTTCTCCATCATATTGTCTGCCCTCCCTTTCCATTGTCCGAAGACCCGGCGGACCAGATTCGTCTTGACCGTGCGACGTACCTGCGCGTATGCCTCACGCCTACGATTGCGTCTCGCATGCTGCGTTGCCTCCTTCCACTTTTTGAGAGTGTGTGTGGAAAGGACGTAGAACTGTGCATCGCCCGCCCAACGATCCAGCTGTTGGAAATGGTCGTGTTTCGCAAGAAGCTTGTCGAAAATGCGCTGCTTCAACTTCAATTCATATTGCCCTTTGACTGCCGCCTCTTCTGCTCTCTTCTCTGCAACTAGCCCCTCCATCTTTCTCAGACATGAGCGCAGGAGCTGATCTCTCTTGAATTCATGGAATCGAGCCTCTGCGTGTTCAAGGCGATTTCGTCTTGTGTAACGCGTCTGAAGCCGTTCGTTTCGTTTCGTTACCCAAGTCGTGAAGATGTTTCCCTTCAAGGTGTGGTCGTGCACACGTTGGAAAAGGGAGACACGGGAGGCGAGAGTCCATTTGTACATGTTTTCAACAAGGACACGATCATTGATGCGCTCTTCCAGGGCTTTAATCCGCAGGCGGTCGTTCCAGGCTGTCCACGCGTTACGGAGAACACGCATACGGTCGACAGCTTTGCTCTGGCGTGACAGAGATTCAGTGTGGTGCCATAATTGAAAGGTCGATTGGAGGCGTTGAGCACTTGCTGCTGCTTGAAATGCTGAAAGCAAAGGTTTGAATTGGGCCTGTCTCTGGATAGCTGCCAATGCATTCGTAAGGAGTCGTCGTCTTCGGAATGCTTCGGCTCGAGGCTCAAGCGCTTGAACCGCAGCAGTCTTTCGCTGCCAGGTTCCGGTATATCTCTGCATTATTTGCTCGTTTCGCCGGGCTGTAGCCCATGCACCTCGCTCGGTCCGTACTGTTGCAGCTTCATGCCATTGTTGAAATGTAACCCTTTTCAACCGTGGATCCATCCGCGCATTATGCCAGGCCGGTGCTGCAATCTCGCAGAACTTGAAAAACCAGTCTTTGTAATACTTCCGCTGGAGATTGTCTTCATAAAGCTGTATAGCACTCTCTTGTCTGTGCTGGACTTCTCCCAGCCGTCTACGCCACCGCCCTAGAAACCTACTCAACACGAAATGCTGGATCTTCAGTTCGTTAACGGCGGTGATCTCTCGCCACCCGTTGAAGAAGCGAGTGCGCAGGATATGGCGGCGCGCAACTGACGTACGAAGAACCTCGTCCTCGGCACTCCTAGCCCAGTGGGTGAAAGCTTTCGTGAGCAGGAAGAGATTGCGAGCTCGTGCAGCACGCTGCTCGAGACGACCAAAGAAGTCGTCGGTTTCGCGAAGCGCACGTCTGTTCTGCGCTTCTCGAAGGAGGTCATCTTTGACGTTCCGGAACTGAATACGGTTGTCGTACTGGATGGCAATGCGCATCAACTGCTCATTTCGTGCGATTTGCTCTGCGGTTCGTTCTCTCCACTTCTGGATGCAGTGTCTTAGGAGTGAGTGAAGCCGTTGTTGTCCCAAGTCTTCTGCGTCATTCAACAAACGCGTATCAGAAAGATGAAAAGGCTCAGGCTCGTAGCGACGAGTGCGTGGACGGTTATCCTGCGGAATGGGAGCGTTCACTCCCGGTATGTACACATTGGAAGGATCCAGGTCCGTCGTTGCACCGGTGTGGTCGTTGTCATCCAGATCCGAGTCGCCGAACAGAGAAGTGCCAGTATTTCCACCTCTTGCTGTATTGAAACGCTTGCCATCCGAAGAGGATGCGCGGCGTCTATGTGGGAGTTGATGCCGGTATGGCACCAGTGGTCTTTGTGAGAAGGCATCGTCCCTTTGCGGCATTCTTGGCTGTGCTTGTGAAAGTGTATTCACTTCGGTATCCGAGTGCGTCCTCCTCTTCTGCCACCAGGTTCCGATATCACTCTGGCCCGTGGTATCACTGGATTTCCTCTCTCGTCCCCGCAGTGGCAATGCGCGTCCAACATCCATAGTTCCTGCGACCTTATCGGCACTGCCATCCAACAAAGAATCAAGGCTACTGCGTCGTGCAGGAGTTGGCTGCGGATCATTCTGTCCTCCTGTCGATGTGCCTTCTATTACGCTCGTGAATTCATAGCCCTCTCCATCTTCATCATGTTCTATTTCGAACCCAATCTGGCCCATGACGCGCTTGAATCGTTGCATGAGCCCCTCATCTCTCCTCGCGTCGCGCGCCAGACGGTTTATGATCTGCAGTGGCACGCCGTCATCTTCAACTTCGATACCGTGTTCGCGAAGGACTTCTTCATATATATCGAACAGGGTGCGAGATGCGATAGCGCGGGCATCTGTTCCATACCGCTGGTTCAGGCTGTTCTTAGCGCGCTCAATAACTTCGTAGAGTAGGATGATAGCTGCAGCAACGTTAGACATTTCCTCGACAGTCTACACAGATAATTACCCACCCCCTTCAGTGACATCCTCCTTATCAATCGGTACCTCCTCGTCATTCGCGCCGCTCATGGAGGGCGGCATTCGTGTTCCTTTCTCTTTCGTCGACCGCGGCGCGTGAACGAGTACATGCCCAAATCAAAAAGTCCAACTTCAAATTTTCGAGAAGACAGCGAAGCCCAACGACGAGACAGCGATGTCGCGTAGACCAAAACAATTCATTACAGGCGGTAAGAAGAGGAGCAATGTATGCGCGTGCAGAAGAGACGCGTTCGCTTTGTTTGGCGGGCAGATAGGCGGTGGTTGGTTGCGGGCCGCGGGAAAGCGCGCCAAGAGCGTCTGTGCGGGCCGTCGACTTGACCTCATCGAAACATTGCCATGCATCGCTCGTCCGGTGAAACAATACTCAAGATGCCTGGACGGACAAGACCAATCGACAAGTTTGCTGCAGCTGTTGGGAAATGCTCTACAGAGGTACAAAACCTGCCGTATAGTCCAAAGCCACCGCTAAAAGTGAGGTCAGAGCGCAGTCTATGGGAAATGCATCTTAGCAGATTACAACAATGTCCACAAGGACAAGTGCGCAGCTGAGTTTATGAAGCTAAAAGATTGCTACTTGGTACGTCGGAGGCGGAAGAGATAAAACTAAAAGACTAATAAAGGTACAGAAGGCATACAAGAGTCGATGATATGGTAGCAGGGCAATAAATCTAGTGTAATATAAAATTGCATTGGTGGCGTTGGGCTTCGAGAAAACATTTCACAACTCATCAGCCACATCGAAGTCTGCTTGAAGTAATGCCAATAACCTAGTGTTGGAAGTATACACACTAGCCCTTCTGCATTGACTTTGACGTCTACATCAGACAACAAGATATTCATCAATACGTGTGGAGCCTGGTATTAGTCAATCACGATTCACTTGGTCACCGACAATATCAAAGGGAGCTCTCAAGTTTCGATTCGATCATTTGCACGTCTATTCATGTGACCGCGTTACGCCGGTCATACTTAGTTATTCGTTTTCAACACATCCAAGGTATTCTCTCAACGTTCTCAGCCACTTCCTATCTTTTCCCTATCGTTCCTACAACTTCACCAACCTCAACAAGAACGTCGCTTTTTGCAGTTCCTGCTCCTCTTGCACGATGACCGTCTCGTTGTCCTTCTCCGGGATCTTACCCTCCACCTCTGTAATGACATGCTTATCGACATTCCTGCGGAGCGACTTCTCAAACAGCGCACCCTGGTTCTCGAAACAAGCTTCCAGGCCAACATTGTCCGGGTCGGAGAGCACACGGTATTCCATACCGACATCATCCGTAGGTACCAAGTTGGCCTTCTTTCGGAGATCCTGCACTCGGCGGATGATCTCTCTAGCGAGACCCTCCTGCTCGAGCTCAGGGTAACTGGCAACGTCCAGGAGGATAAGGACATCGTTGTCAGTGTTGAACTCCTGGTTCTTGTTGTTCGCATCTTGGGCGAGACCGCGCTTGACGGTAAGGTCCTCCTTCTCGACCTTGATTCCGTCTACAAGCATCTCACCATTCTTGATGAAGTCCTTGATCTGCTGGCTCGTGAGGTTTGGCAGCGCTTTCTTGACCTTGACTGCGTCTTTCTTTAGCTTCTTGCCCAGGACAGAAAAGTCTGCCGATGCAGAGTATTGCACGTTGTACGCATCCTCGTCGCTGGAAAAGACGATGTCCCGCACGTTGAGCTCCTCGCTGATGTAGCTGTTCTTCTCCAGTGCTCGCAGATCATCCAGATATTCTGCGTCAGGGTGAATGATCACCAATGTCTTCAGAGGCGTCTTCAAGCCCTTGTTCGCGCGGTCGCGGCAGATGCGGCCAAGATCAATGACAGCTTGCATACGCTTCACCTGCCTCTCGACAACCTCATCGAAAAGCTCCTCGCGAACTTCAGGGAAGGGTAGGAAATGGATGCTGCGATCGTCTTCAGCGCCCAGCTCCTTCAAGTGACCCTTGGGGAAGTGAGGGAGAAGGCGCAGATAGATGTTATCGGTGAGGAAGGGAGTGAAAGGAGCGAGTCCTCGGCAAAGGGTGAACAGGACCTCGAAAAGGGAGTTGAGGGCGTGCTTGGTATCTTCGAGGCCGTACTCTCCCTTTAGTCGGCGTCGGTTGATGCGGATGTACCAATTTGTGGTGTTGTCGATAAGCTAAAAGTATCAATACGTGTTTCATGGGAAAGTTCGGACAGAACTTACCTGGAGTAACCGAGGAACAACAGTGTACAACCGATATGCTGCCATCTCTTCGTTCACGAACTTCAACAATGACTGGCACGAGGCCAAGATCCAGCGATCCATCACGTTCGTGTTCGTCTTCTCTGCCTTGGGGTCGAACTCAAAGTCAAACCCAGCTACCTTCTTGAGCAGCGCCGCTTGCTGGTCGAAGAACTGGTAGCTGTTCCACAACGGAAGAAGCACCTTCGAGACGATCTCCTTGACACCCGCTTCCTTGAAACGAAGTGTCTCGGCACGGACCACGGGTGAGTTGATGAGATACAGGCGAAGCGCATCAGAGCCGTAGTTGTTCATGATGAGCATAGGATCGGGATAGTTCTTCAGGCGCTTCGACATCTTCTTGCCGTCCTCAGCCAGCACAATACCGTTCACGACAACGTTCTTCATCGGGAGCTTGCCGAAAAGAAGCGTACCGAGGACAGTTAGGGTGTAGAACCATCCTCGCGTCTGATCCAGACCTTCGGCGATGAAATCACCAGGGAACGACTTCTCGAATTGCTCGACGTTCTCGAATGGGTAGTGTGCACTTGCGTAAGGCATAGAGCCAGATTCGAACCAGCAGTCAAACACTTCAGGGGTTCTTCGCAGCACACCCTTGCCTTGCTGACTGGGGATGGTGATGTCATCGATCTTGTCGCGGTGGATGTCGGTAAGCTCGCCCTTATAACCACTCAGCTTCTTCAGCTCCTCAACGCTTCCGACACAGATAACCTCCTTCATGTCGTCGCTGGCCCAAAGAGGAAGAGGCGTACCCCAGAATCTGCTTCGGGAAACAGCCCAATCAGGCGAGTTTTGGATCCAGTTGGCGAAACGCTTCTCCTTCACAAACGAAGGAACCCAGTGTGAGCCTTCGATGTTCTTCAGCATCTGTGGAATGCTGTCCTGGATGCGCACAAACCACGACGGAACTGCTCGGTAGATCAAGGGAGTATCGGAACGCCAGCAGAAAGGATAACTATGCGTAAGTTGTGAGTCCACTATCAAACGGCCGGTACCCTTCAAATGTTTGATAATGTTCTTGTCCGCAGCCTTGACCTGCTGACCCTCGAAATGTGTGACAGCCGAAGTGAAGCATCCGGCATCGTCCACAGGGTTCACGGGTGGACGGTTCTGATCGATGATGCCGTTTTCCACGGCCACTTTGTAATCGTCCTCACCGTATGCCGGCGCTTGATGAACGATACCAGTACCGCTGTCCTTGGTAACGTAGGTGGCGTTCACGA
Organism: Pseudopithomyces chartarum; assembly: GCA_033220655.1. Lineage (NCBI taxonomy): Eukaryota > Fungi > Ascomycota > Dothideomycetes > Pleosporales > Didymosphaeriaceae > Pseudopithomyces > Pseudopithomyces chartarum. The sequence goes on along the minus strand of WVTA01000018.1, from coordinate 512,602 downwards.
TTTTGAAACCGTAATTCTTGAACTCTTCGTAGAAGTAGTCAAACAGCGGCTCGTACTTCCAACCGTTCATCTCTTTACCCTTCAGCTTCTGCACAATCTTGAACTTGGCCTTCTTGGGGTCCTTGTAAAGTGTTCGCAGAAGCTCTTCAAGAAGAATGTAATGTTTTCCAGATGCTTCATCAAGGATCTTGACATACTCAAAATCAGGGTGCGCTGCGAGAGCGGTGTTGGAAGGCAGTGTCCAGGGTGTTGTCGTCCAGGCCAGGACACAGGTATTTGGGTCGTCAACGAGGGGGAAGGAAACCACAACAGCCGGGTCTTGCACATCCTTGTAGTTCTGCGAGGCCTCGAAATTGCTGAGGGGCGTGCACAGGGCTGTGCTGTACGGCATGACCTTGAAGCCGCGGTAGACCAAGCCCTTGTCGAACAGCTGCTTGAAGACCCACCACTCGCTCTCCATGAAGCTGGTGTCCATGGTCTTGTAGTCGTTGTCGAAGTCAATCCAGCGGCCTAGACGGTCGATGGTGTGCCTCCACTCGGACGCGTATCGCATGACAATGGCGCGGCACTTCTCGTTGTATTTGGCGATACCAATCTCCCGTACGGCATCCCGACCAGACATGCCCATCTCCTTGTCGATCTCGTACTCGATGGGCACACCGTGGGTATCCCAACCGAAACGTCGCTCAACATATCTTCCCTTCATGGACCAATAACGCGGGATAATGTCCTTGATGGTGGAGGCGAGCAGATGGCCATAGTGCGGCATGCCGGTCGCGAAAGGCGGGCCATCTGTAAGACAGTCAGGCATGAAAAGTACAAGACCCGGACGAACGTACCATAGAAGGTGTAGGGTTCTTTTCCTTTTGACTATGCTATGTCAGTATTGTTGATGCAGGCAACACACCCAACATAGCTTTGACCAAAGGAAATCGGCTTCAATGGCCTCTTGGGAGCGATCCCTCGAGTAACTGTCACAGCGCGGATCATGGCTGTTGCAGATGGAAAAAGCGACGACCTACCAGCTCGACTTGACGGAGGAAGGCATCGATCTCCTTCCAGCGCGCAAGGATGCGCTCTTCTTCCTGTGGGAAGTTCATGGCTACTGTGTTGTCGTGTGCCTCCTCCGGCAGCGTGGCGGGGTTATGATTTTCTGGAGCTGGCTGACTCTTTCCGTGGTGGGGCAATTTCCCTGCACCACCTTATCGATTGTGCACCTCGACTTGACTCATCCTGGCTCTGCTCATAGCCGCATTCTCCCTCTGCACCGCCTGTCCGTATTGCACGCCTGCATCCTATACTGCTGCATCGCAAGGCTAGATACCGCCAACAACCGACCAACTTGTATACATACAGATCGATATGTCTCTATCATGCTTCGTAATTCCCAGTACACGACTGGCATCTTGCTGTAACTGCTGGGCGCGCTTGGCTCCTTCCGCGCCTATGCCAAAGTGAGACTCGCCGTCCCCCTGATGATTCTCGTCCATGGACGTTTGTCCGTCGATTCTACACTCCTGTACACGTTCTCTACCGGTCCCTTGTGACCATGCCGCTCATTTACTCGCTCTTATGGAGCTTGTGTCTTTCACTCGCGTTGGCTATTGAAATGCCCGTGTATATAAAAACTCCCTCAAAAGTTACTGCAGGAGAAACATTCCAAGCAAGCCTGACCGCAGAGGTTCATAACGGCGGCACTAGATGGGTCAAGTTCTTCCGTGTCTACCTGGCAATTTCGTACCGAGAGAAGGCACACTACTTCTATGATGCAGATTGTATGCGCCCTTGTTCGTCTTAACACATCACACTAATCTACGTCAGGTCACCTCATATACGAACAGTCACTGTGCGATGCTTCCATTGAAATTGCAGGCGATTATGTGTCCCTCAACGATACTCCTTTCAACGTGACCATCCCACCTACCGTCGGCCCATCAGGCGCTCATTATGTTCTCACGGCGCAAATACATCAAACTGATGGCAGCCGATATGGGTCTAGTCTTGATTCAGAAGTCTTCGAATTAATAGATGCCAACGGCACATGGAGCGGATTCCAGACAGAAGGCCTTGGCAACACTTTGTGGGGGAATGATGGTATCTCATGCGGCGGTTACGGCTGTGTGAAGAATTGCGCCGACTCTTTGGTTCATGCCAAAAACCAGACCCAATACCACGACTGTGCCAACAACTGTCCTGGTGTCAGCATCGACTGGAGTTCATCTGTAGGAGGACAACCTACAGCATCGCGCACCAAGCCTCCAGCGTGCGATATCACGGCAACGGCGACTGCGACTGATGCCCAGGCGGCCACAGATGTCAGAGAAACCATATCTGCTACGCAAATGCGGAGCCCCACCGGCGCAGCGGGAAGCAGCGCGGCTCCTTCAACACATTCTTGCTCAAGTTTGCTCTCGGCCTGTTTGATGCCCTTAGCTATCCTGCTCTTCTTACGTTGGTGAGGTCCTTCGTGCCTGAGGAGCCCTTTGGTTCCATCCTGTCTCAGGATCGAAGCGCCGATGCTGCGCTCTTACGGACAAACACGTGGGGAAGACGGGTATCGAACTCGAACAAAAGTTTCACCGCTGCGAGTCACCCAACCCAAGGTGCCCGGTTCCCTGGTACCTTTCCATTACTACATAAACACATCTATAACCATTGTTGTTCTTCACTGCTCCACACACTTGTATCAATCCAGACTAACCAGAGCCTCTCATGCGGTAAAAGGGCGGTATAACCAGTAAATAGTAGACATCATGCCCTCCAGTGCGTTTTACATGAGACATTGTTCTCAGAATCGTTGGTGACGGAGGGTGAAACAGACTACACGCCAAGGAGAGAGCGAAAGCTTATGTGGCGCCGCGACGTCTCTCGCTAGTGAAACGTGACAGGCCGCGACTCACACCATGGAGTTCGATTCGACTGGACTGCCACAATCTAACAGCTGTTCAACGTTTGTCCGTCATGCATGCACTCGAGGCCGCGTCATCATCCTGGCGAATCGCTGCGACTCCAGAACAATCGCACTAATCTCCAAAAAGCTAGCATTACCATTGCTGCTTTCTGAAAACGAACAACTGGGTATGGCTACCAAGCAATACTCTGCGGCGTTGCTTGAAGAACGCAGTAGGCAGGTTTCGCTGGTTTCAACCACGCGTGGGCCGCGTAGGCCGTTGACGAGGGCACCCAGGCCTGGAAAGATGATATAATGGAAGTTTGGACACCACTACTACCGAACCAACAACTATCTCAACATCTAACCCTCTTTTCCCATCCTCTAGTCTATCTTGGTTTCTTCGGCTGGTCCGACTTCGCTTCTTATTTGCTGTGTATACTTTTTTCATTGTCCTACCAATCTTCATCATGCGTTTTCTCCTCAGCCTCATCTTCGCTTTCGTTGCCACTGCAGCTGCGTTTCCGCAGTTTCATCTTTTGGAGGGCCGTAAAGACAGGAACGGAACTTCGAACGGCGGTGGCCACAGGAATGGCACTCGCGGCAACTCTGTCAACAAGCAATGCAAACAGATGAACAGGATGGTTCGGCTCACTGAGCTTGCCGCCAACCAGACCAAACTCGATGCCCTCGTCGCCAAAGGAAAACTCAATGATACCGAAGTTCAAGCCATAAAGGACAAGGCAGCAAACGCTACGACAACCCTCAAGACGCTGCAGGCCAACACCACTCTCGTTGATGAGTGCAATGTCATCAATGCGAACAAGGCAGTCAAGGCACAGTGCTTCGCTATGAAGCGGATCGAGAAGATGGCGGCGCTTGCAAACAACCAGACTGCCATGGATGCCTTTGCCGCCAAGAAGAAATTAAATGACACCGAAATCACGCAATTCAAGGAACAGGTCACAAAGGCAGAGACAAAGCTGCAAGAAATGCAGAGCAACACTACTCTTACCGATTTATGCGCCCAGCAGAAGCAGCAGAAGGGACAGGACGACAGCGGTAGTGCTTCACCCGGGGCGGCTGCTGACACTGCTCCGGCGCAACAGGCTACTGGCGGTGCCAGTGCGCTCACTCTCCAGAGTATACCTTACGTTTCCGTATCGGCTCTTGTGGGAGTTTCTATGCTCTTCTTGTAGATAGAGGGTATTGCTGTGTCACTCTTCTGACAGCCGTGCTGGCATCGGGCAGAGAGATCAGCATATGTTGTAGGTAGATGAGGAGAAGGGTCGAATACATGGCTCGAAGACTGGTGATACATGTACTGGCTTACAGGAGGCAATGTATTCTTCATGATGGCCATGGAAGAGGACGTGTTGGATCTGTAACGATTTTTCTTTTTGGATGTAAACATCTATCTGTCATTACCGCGCTATACCCTTAGCTCATCCTTTTCACATACGCATAAGAGTTGAATCATTTTTTCGTGACGAAACAGACCGACCGAGCTCAATTACCAACGATTATGCAAATCGAGAAAGGCCTGATTATCATGGTACCCTATGAAAAATGCATTTACCATTTTGAACTTACTCACTGGTAAAGTTGTACAATTTAAGACCATCTGTAGCTCATTGATAATATTCTGTTCTTCGTCACAGGAAGAGGCCGTTGTCAGAAAGTACGAAAGTGGAAGTGTAGCAGCCTGATATTAGTCAGCGTAAGCGTGCCACCACACTGATGTTCGGACTGCGCCCTCTATCTCAGCCACCACTTCGCCTAGTATTGCCTTGGCCTTTCGAGAGGTATCCTAATACCGCTGGAAGGAATATACCCCACTCTGAAGGCACCGGTTATAAAGTGCATCAAATAGCCCAGCCTACCCCACAAGACTCTTCAGCTTCTTTTGCCCGCTCCACAAGGGTGCCAGGTATTTCTTCACGATACCCAAAATGTCATCATGGACGGAGGAAGAGTGGGCGAATCACTACGAGAAAAAGGCGCAAGACTTAGAGAGCTATTACGAAGAGAAGCGATTGAAACTCGAGCGGCGCCAATCTTTGAGCTTAATAATCTCAAGCACCGACTCACACGCTCAATCTCAGAGTAAGACATTGAACCAATTTCAAAGCCCTTTATTCGAGAAGCTGCCGCTCGAGATTCGTTCTCGCATATGGGAATACTCGCTTGGCTTTGGAGCGCCTTTACACATAGCACAAGGAGATCACCCTCATGAGCGACAGTTCCGTATCGTGGACTGTGAGCGCATGTTCCAAGAGATGAAAATAACAACTAGAGAACATGCCAGATATATCGAGGAATACGGCCATCCTACAGATAATATGCCACACGGTCGTTGCTATCACGTTTATTATCCAAACTACACGTACAGTAATGGCATCCGAGATGACCATAAGGAATGGCATCCTCTTCCGACATTGTCACGCGAAACATGGCAGCCTCTATCTCTGCTCAGGAGCTGTAGGCGAATGTAAGTGTTCCTTTCATTGTGATTCCTTACACACCACCGAACAAAAGAGGGCCTTCTGAAGAGTAGCGGGGGCGGGGGGTCTAGATTCCAGGTACATGGCTAATTCCACGCTTCCAGCTACACTGAGGCAATCAATCTCTTGTATTCTCTCAACACATTCGAACTCTACTTAGGACTTGACGTGGTTCATTTCACCTCGACCATTCCTGCGCAGCGTTCCTCTTCCATCACTTCACTCACTCTCTATGGTGACATTGGAAACCTGGAAAGAGGCAACCGCAACGACTTTAGGCGCGTTCTCACCACTCTCAGGTCATGGACGAGCCTGGAGAAAGTCAGGCACCTAAGTTACGCTTATCTTAATGACTTGGCGAACAGACATTCGTATTGGTTCAACAGGAAACTAACCAAAGGCCGGACTTTCAAAAAGGGACTATGGCGCGAATACGTTGACAGCTACAATCGAGACTACCCGGAAGACTGGCGAGATTTCGTCCTACCTGCTGATGGCGAGTCAGACGAGGAAACAGACGAGAATGAAGGGGAGAATAGAGGCGAAAAGCGTACGCTGACGAAGAGGCTGCACTACTCTAGATACGAGAAGTATCGAATGGATGAAATTGGGAAAGTTGTAGATCACTGGTGTTTGGGTGAAGGCGGTGATGTTGAAGTGGAGTATATTAATGGGAAGCTATACAACGCTTGGGTCGACAGCGATGATGAGAGTGAGCAGACGGTTCGTTAGAATGGCATTTCGCGCTACCACGACGTCTGGACAGTTGATAGCACTGGCTTCCAATTTTACATTTCGTAATGTACGAACTATACAGAAGTTCTCTCGTCTATTGATTGAAAGAACGAAGAGCTGAAATTGAAAACTTGAACTGTATCAGTGACTTAATAAGGAAATCATCTCATCTGAGCTGAGGGCCGGCATGGTGATACAAAACAAAGTCCCCATCCTCTTCCGCGCTTTCTGGGTCGAGTCCTAGAGTGTCGGCTTCTGAATTGATGTTTCCTCAGCTGCTATCACTGATCTCCGCTCCTATTGTTCGATGCAGTAGAGTCGCAGGGGACAAACCTTGTAATGAATCGCACTGGGTGGCCGTATTGTGTTATCAGCAAGACTGAATCATGAGAGGTATATGGCAAGAACAAGGGTTTAATTATTGCTCATACTTCTGAATAGTGAGTGTTTAGTCTCGGAGGATATATCGAGGGTGATATTAGTACTGCCCTGTCGGTAGTTACAGGGACTGACGTAGAAACTTCCCCATGCACCGTGCCGTAACCCATGCTATAATACATACATAGCATAAGTCCCATCGTAATACCTGATACGACCATGCCACTGCCACTGTCGCTGTCAGTGGCTTTAGTTCAGAAGCTAGTCCAGTTGTGTCGTGTTGACCGCTCAAAAGGCGGATTTGTAAGTGCCGATCTTTAGTCTGTGTAATGGTCCGCGGGGAGACCCTTGTCTGTTGGCGATCTAGTGGAGTGAAACGGCTGCAGTGCAAAACTCTTTTCTCTAGCTAGCAACACCACTTCCCCATAGGCTGTTCCCAGAACGCTATTGCTATGGGGGTGTTGCCGAAGCATGAGTCGATTGCATAAGCCCTAGAAGAATTGGCTTCGGACCTTCTCTACAGCATCAGCCTAGCCCAATACTCCCATTTTACGCGATTATTATAGCGCGGTGGGGTCGCATACGACTAGTTTTCGGATTCAAGCTCTCAAGGTCTGTCCCTGCTAACATGGCCCCGTTTTTCCCCTGAATATCACGAAGCTGGTACTGTTCTTACTGCATTCTTCTTCCTCGGATCTACATCCTCAGATCACCGTAACCTGGATATACATATTTCGAGCAATTCCAATTCCAAAGTTCCTCTCTGTTCCGGAGTAAAAGCCTATAAGACCATAGAGGCAGAAACCTGTATCTGTACTTGTGCGCACTATCGCCGTGTCCAGCCCCGGATTTAAACGACCATTAAAAATTATTCAACATGCCTGACACGGTCATTACCAAATACCCATTCGTCTTGGTGACCATGGCAACGCGCAAGGAGGGCATCACACGTGAGGAATTCCGGCATCACAACGAAACCATCTACGCTCCGTTATTAAAGCAGTGCATGGGAAAAGCACATCCCTTGACATGGACAAGACGATACCATGTAGAAGAAGGCGAAGGCCCCAAGGGTATCCCGAGAATTATTTTCGGAACTGACGACGGTATGGACTGGGATTGTTTCGGTGAGATGGTAAGTAGGCGCGTCGAAGTGACCTGGAAAGGATGCTGATGGGCGACTCATAGACGTTTGCCGATGAACTTCATTGTCAGCAATTCATCGCCTTCATGAATACTGATGCAGCTGAGCCGGTCCTGGAAGAGGAAGGGAAATTTGCAGACCCTGAAAAGACCAAGTTGATGGTCATGAGGAGGGAGCACACGCTGGGAGAAAGGGCGCAGGTGCAGAAGCTGGCGGAACCCTGAAGTACACTCAATTTCGCCATTGGACCAAAATCCTGAAATGATTCCATGGCTTGGCTACGTTCTTGCGGTCGCCGAACTTGCTTGGAATTCTCGATGCTCAAGGTGAATGATGCTTGGGCAGTCGATATGTGGAGTTAGCTATGGGAACCTGATGGACCAGTACCGGCGGAAAAATCAGTTACGACCGCCCAACGATTGGTTCTGTACATTATTTACGATTCCAGGAATTAAGATCGCTTTTTCAACGAGGCCTGATACTTCTCTGAACCCGTCTCTCGGATTCTCCTATCTTGTTTGCACACATTCTCGTCATCTTCGAGGTCCTGATGTATGCTTTCAAGATGTAATAAAGTTTCTAACGTCCCGTGATCTGCTCGGTATCTAGGTACTTGTTGCGCACACAGTGTGTATTGAATACCATGATGCCTTCTAGATGTCCAAGTCCAGCTGCTCTACCATGTGACCTGAAGTAGATCACATGATTGACCGTAACAATGCAGAAAGGAATGTCAGATAACTTTCAGAATAAGGGCGGAGTTGGCATTGATGAGGGCGATGGAGGGGTGATGTTCGAATTACATCTTGGGGTTCGCAGAGCCGATGCGGAAGGATCTGTTCCCTGCCCTAGCGTCTTCAAGTTACGCTGTAGCCAATCACTTGCAAGTTGGCTGTGCTGCACTGAACACCCACCATTTGTCAGGTCATCAGCCGAAGCTCGACATAATTCTCCCCAACATCACTGCAACACTTCTTTCCGCACAAAATGGAATCAAACAAACTGGGTACTGTAGTCACCGGAAAGGTCCGACAAGGTGCTCGAGGGGTCCGCAAAGTAAAGACGGGCTGTGCAACATGCAAGTACGGTTAGGTATTCTCTGCTCATGCAAAACGACTAACAGGCCGTAGAATTAGGCACAAGAAATGCGATGAGCAGAAGCCAAGATGCACACCATGTAAAAAGGCAGGTTGGAAATGCGATTTTGTCGTGGCGCAGTGTCCTACGCCTTCACGACCACCTTCCTCTATCAACCTCTCTGAATATGATTCAGCACACTTCGGTTACTTCCGAGCGGTGTGTGCTCCTGAATTTGCAATTTTCTTTCAAGAGAACAGGTGGGCGGACATAGTTTTACGGGCAAGTCAGACCGACGATTCATTCCGTCGCATTGCTCTTGCTATCGGCGCCCTCACCAGGAATCGCTACGAAAGACACAGACAGCAACAGTACCCAGTAGACGAATACGCTCTGTCTCAGTACAATCTAGCGATCAGAGAGCTTAGAATTATGAACTCTTCGCCGCATAATTTGTTTCGAATCGTAATCGCTAGCATAGCATTGATCACACTTGAGTTTCTTCTGGAAAACTATAATAGGGTACAATTTCACTTGGACAGTGCCATGGCTATGCTTGGTGCAATTCATCGAAGATTTGAACCAGAAACTACGACTGTCTTACAAGCCCTTGCCTACGTCCAGGACATGGTTTCCTCTCCGTATTGGTCTACCGTCTCCGTGCATGATGCACTGGATGTGTGCATTGGAGCACCACAGGCGCGGGTGACGATTTCATTGGCGGGTGCGTAAATCACGAAGCGAAGCATGCAGGGTTCCTTTCAAGCTGACATGGTGCAGTTGATTCCTAGTATCCTACTTGTCCTGTTTGGGTGGTATAAAGATTGCGCAGTCCGCAGCTATCACTCTGCTCCATAGTTCATCCTGTTCCATCAATCTATGCATCAAACATCTTTTTATCATGTCTACTGTTATACCCTTCAAGATCAATATTCCTGACGAGAAAATTCAGCGACTAAGACAAAAGCTTTTGTTGACTGATTTTCCCGACGAAGTGGAAGATCTGAAAGACGAATGGGCTCGTGGTGTACCTCTAGCCGTCATCAAACGTTTAGCACACTACTGGGCTGATGAGTTCGACTGGAGGAAGGCAGAGGCAAGTTTGAATAAGCTACCACAGTTCAAGACCCAGATCTGCGTAGATGGTTTTGGAGATTGTGATATACACTTTGTTCACCAAAAGAGCGACATCAGAAAAGCCATCCCACTCTTATTCCTTCACAGCTGGCCGGGCGGCTTTTTCGAAGTGTCGAAGATGTTACCGCTGCTGAGGGGTGACGAACACAATCCAGCTTTCCATGTTGTGGCCCCAGTCTCGTTGACTTCGGCTTCTCTTCATCTAGCATAAAGGTATGTGTCAACAGGGTTGCTTTTCACTGCCAGCTCAACGATACTACAGCAAGGGTTCGCTATTGATCAGCACGCCGAAGTTTGCCACAAGCTAATGCTGGCTCTTGGATATACCGAGTATGGTACGTTGGCAAACCCTTCGATTATACGGATTGTGCGGCTCACGTTGGAATAGTCGTGCAGGGTGGAGATCTCGGCTGTCTCACAGCAAGGTTCATCGGAATGAAGTACGGCCGCACGCACTGTAAAGCCACATATACCAACAATGCCCTGCCTGCGGAGCCCACGAAAGCCGAGCACCCTGAGCTTCATGCAAGGCTACAGTCTACTCCACTCACTGCCCTCGAACTGGACGGACTTCAGCGCACCGCAAAATATTTTTCGACCGCTTCTGGGTACTATAAGATTGCCTCAACACGACCGCAGACTATCGGTTATGCGTTAGCAGATAGTCCAGTTGCGTTGCTTGCATGGATATATGAAAAACTTCACGATTGGACGGACTCGCAGTATAAGTGGACCGATGACGAGATTTGCACCTGGATTAGCGTTTACTGGTAAGTAGCTCCTTGAGAACGAGTACCATACAGACGCTCATCACCATATAAAAAAGGTTTTCCACGGCAGGTCCGGCTGCCTCTAGTCGTGTTTTCTACGAGTTCGAGCATCGGAAGCCGAAAGGTGCATTCTCTGAATCTCAAGTTTACATCGATGTTCCTCTTGGGATCGCTCGCTTTGCAAACGACACGGTATTGTTGCCTCGTCTGTGGAACCAAACGCTCGGTCCAATTGTATACGAGAGCGAGTACGAAGCTGGCGGGCATTTTGCTGCCTGGGAGCGCCCAGAAGCAATGGTAAAAGATCTGAGGGCTATGTTTGGGCGTGGCGGCCCGATCTTCGGTTGTGTGACTGGGAAGACTGGGTATTCACATACTGAATGATGCCCAATGTGACTTAGGGACATATTATCGGCGTTGGCTTACCTCATGATCCAAGCGGCTGTTTGCAAAGTAGTCCAATCACCCCGACTGTAGTCCGTTTGCGCTTTTTGTGACATGACCACTTGAATCATCTCCTTCTCTTACTATATATATAGCGCTATATCACCCTCACAGCTTCAATATACCCCACCGCGGACGAAGAGATCAACTCTTACAGAAACGCTTCCCGAAGATGAGATCCATGCCGCACTTCCCCACTGAACTATGGGTGAAGATTATCGAGCTCAGGATCGATGACTGCTTTCGCCAGCCACTTAGTGGGAAACGCGAGGCTCAGCTCAAAGAGATCATGGCAGCTCGTCAAGTAAGCAGTATGTTCACCGTCGTTCATCGTACATGGAATATCTCTAAATCTTACAGCGACTTTTGCCATAACAATTCACGACGGACTCTGCGCGAACAGAGATTTCCGTGAAATCGAATATCGCAAGTGGACTCCATACAAAAGGAAATATATTAAGACCAATCTAGCCGGGTTTTCTCTGTACAAAGGGTGAGGTTTGCAAGTGGCTTCGACATCAAAAGTCACTAGTCTCCGGTTTCAGATTGCGTAATTCCATTCGTATTATGGTGGAAAGAATTGCGAACGAACCCTTGGAATTCCATGGCGCCGTAGCTGAAGCTGATGCGAGGCGACGTCAATTCGAAGACGACCTTTCTATCGCGTTCACTGAGCTGCATCTGGATGTTATCAGTTTCTATTTGATGACACGCACTACGATGGAAAACTATATCGATCTGCCGGAGTGGTGCTGGATGTTTTACGAGATCGACTTTATGGCTTACCCTCGCGAGCATCGTGCACTTGAGGCTGCCGCAGCTGTCGGCGATATAAAGGTCGTTAAACTTCTCACGAGCCATGGCCATCTTGTCTGCCACATATCGAATTCTCGTTTGTTCCATTCACCATTCATTGTTGCTGCAACAGCAGGGAAAGACAATGTGTTGAAATACTTCGTCACCAAAATCCCAATCGATCGCAAAAGCTTCAACCTGATTGATCGCACACTCCAAGTCGTCGTTCACCACCAACGAGCCGCTTGTGTGGGAGTGTTACTCAAATTCCTTGGCACTCATTGAGATCTGAAGAAACCATGGATCGGATCAATACTGCGTCAGATAATCGTTGTCGGCCATGTCAATACATTAAAGAATGTACATTCAATGCTGCCTCAGGACTTTTCCGAGACTATGAAAAAGACCTGTATCGTCAAGGCCTTTCAAAAGGCTTGCCGGCTAGATCGTGTAGATATGGTCGATTACCTGATTGGAAACAAGCTCATCTATTACGATCTTGAGTCCTGGGATAAGCCTTCACCACTATGGGCTGCTATCGACTGTTACCAGATCCGTATGATGCCAATCCTCATCAAATACGGCACTAGAATCGACAAACCTGGCCTAGTAGCACACATACTAAGCTTTAAAGGGATACACTTTTCCAGAATTCCCTACGTACTCGACGAAGGTGCAGTGACAGGTGAGGCGGAAGTCGATTTCATACGCAACCAGCTGCTTCCGCTGACCAATCTGCGTCAATACGATCCGTACAACAACCGCCTTCTACTTCATTACCGCAACAACCCAGAAGGTGTGGCTTATGTGGAGGCCGTCATTACAGTGATGAAGAAGATCATGGACACTATGCCGCTCTCAGAAATTGGCGACACCCTCCACATACAACGGTTCATGGCGTGTGTAGGTCAGAGAGGCAAGATCGGGAAATATCCTCTGGGATTTACGCCTCTACCATTCAGGAAGATGGCTGAGGATCTATCGGTGTGGCTATCACAGGAGGATTGAGTTCTTCGAAACCACCCAAGCTGACGGGTCGATGCTAAAGAGCCGTGACAACCGGATTTGGAGACATTCCAGCGTTGTTGTGTATTTATTGAACAATTTTGGATATGAAACCAGGTTCACAGGGTACACGGGTTGGGAATATGTTCTTGTAGTCTATGACTGATGGTCGCGGCAACAACAATGTTTCTTTCTTAATCCCTAGTTGATTTCTCTCTCCGGTTGCATCTTGTATCACCTATTTTGTATGTAGTGGCCAACCATTGGGCCAAGGCAGCCTTTTACAATGTCTGTCATAACAGAGCTGCAATATGATAATGTACACCTGCAAAACGTGTATATTATTTGGTTGCATAGTGTAGTTGGAGATCAACACAGAATGAAAAAAGGGGTATGCAGTAGCCTGCAACTTATATATGTCTCCACGAAGGTTATGTGAAATACTGAAAGAATTGCAGACGTGAACAAACAGTCAGCTCTCACAGAACAGCAAAAAGAGCAAAAATCCAAAGCCCGACGTGGGGGTCGAACCCACAACCTTGAGATGACGTTGCAACGCGTCTTGTTCAGAACGTGAATACTAAGAGTCTCACGCTCTACCGATTGAGCTAGCCGGGCTTAATCATGTGATTGATGAGTATTTACATTTTATGAAAGTATATATCCTACATGTGATATTAGTAATGTAAAGCGAAAGCGTTCTTTTTCATACCCCAAACTGCTGTGGGGTAGTAATGAATAAGCTAGCAGGATAGTGGCGTTTAGCCGGCTTGATGGTGAACTAGTGGGGCTGCCTGTTTCTCTCCGGGGTCGTCTGGCCAGCAACTACTATTAAAAGCAGCTGTACAACCTCACGTTAAAGCATCTTCTCAGGAGCTGGCAATATAGGTAATTCCATTTGAACATCTCAGGTCTAGTGCTTGGTCCCTATTCTCAAAACGTGTGAAAAGATTGAGTACGCGAGATCTCCAAGGTGTTTTTCTTTGCAATCCAAACTATGCGGATCATACTGCAACCAACATATCTATATTCTAAATCCTTTTTATGTTGACAAGTGTAGAGACTAGGCAAGAAATCTCCACGGATGATTCCCTGCACGTTGACATTGAGCTCGGCCAAAGCAAGCCCCACGTTGTGGAGGTGACTAGTGCACTACCCGACTCAGAGGACCAACCGCTCCAACTACTTCGTCATCAGTCAAACACAACTTGGAAATTACAATATCGCGACACTCGCTTACCGCACCAAGTCAGACACCATGAAGATGTACACTTCTGAATACCCCTCAAATGCCTTCGACCCCGCATTCAAGAGGTTCTTCGAGGACTTCTATGCAATCTCGGACAACCCGGATGCAAACAACGAATATGTAGAGTCGTTCACTAGCGATGCGACACTGATAATGGCGTCTAAGAAGGCGCAAGGATCGGAAGGTATGGTCTCTATGACGTTCTAATGTCTGCCTGCTTGTCGCGCTTCAGTATGAATATACAATGCTAACCAACTTTTTCAACAGAGATTCTGGCGCTCCGCAAAGGTCTATGGGAAAAAGTCTCTAGTCGCGTACATAACCCAGCAAAGATCTTTCCGTTCGGCCCGGATTCCAATGAGGTTATGCTACATGGCACAGTCAAGTATGGGTTGAAAGCTGGTGGGGAATCAAGCTTAGATTGGGCTGCGCACGCGCGCTTGGTCAAAGAGGGAGAAAAGGTAAAGATGTCATTCTATCAGGTATACTTGGTAAGTTCAAAGTATTTGCATTGCTATGCGATGATAGCTGATACAAGACAGGACACCGGCGCACAAGCTAAGTAACGGGTCTGAGAGTGTAGTACATCTATGAAGAAATGAACACGCCGCTTTATCATCAACGTTGCTCATTGTAATTTGCCCAGCGTTCATACACATCTGCAGGAAAAAACTTAATACTGAGTGTCTTAATGTTCATCATGCTATGCTTCTAGTCGCTGCAGCTCTAAAGTGGTACATGACGTCGCTCTATACTACTTTTGCGGGGTTAGATTGTACAAGTAGGGAAGGTGCCCACCACCCCAACTTCCAAGAGTCTTGGAGTGAATAGAAACCTCACGCCAATACCGTCTCGCACCAGGTCAGTAGCGAAGATGTATCAAATGTAATATTGATGATGACAATGTACCTAGTTTCGCCTTTACTTGACCTCACGCAGCATATCGTACGAACATTCCACCATGATACACTGCAAATTTCTGTTCTACGTATCTGCCTTTCTACCTCTCATGACGGCACAGTTTCCCTCTACCTGCCCAGCACCCCTTCCAGAAACCGCCAATAGCACCATAGGCGTCTGTCCTACAGATTTCACAATCATCGGACCTCAGCTCGAACCGGTTCACGAGTCGTCTTCACCACCCACTGGCTTAGCCATCGATCCAAATTTGGATTTGTATCTAACTTACCCACGCAACTCCGGTGCTACACCCAACAACGTCGTGAAATGTAGCTCCTTCAACGCTGAAGAGCCATGGCCCTCTGCCGCCATACAAAACTGTACAGCAGGCCAAAATGTCAGCACATGCTTCATCAACGTACAAAATGTTGTTCTCGATTCCATCAACCAGCTTTGGGTCGTTGATTCTGGGATACCTCCAGGCGAGAAATCAGCCCTCCAGTATGGTGCAAAGATAATGTCGTTCACTCTACAGGGCGAATTACTGAACACGTACATCATTCCTGAAAAGCTGTACTACGACAAGATGAATGCGAACGATGTTAGGATCAACAATACGCTGGGCGATAGTGGGTATGCCTTTATTACCGACGAATCGGACGCAGGTTCCCTCCTCTCAATTGATCTCGCAACGGGATACACGAACAGGCGACTATACAACACCACCTTTACACGTGCAGATGAGGGATACGTGGGTGTGTACGACGGACAGCCAATTTACAACTGGAATGGAACGCACAAGAGCTTCATCACTACAGGAGCCGACGGCATTGCTTTGGCCTCAGGCAATGTGTACTGGGGCGTACTTGCTTCGCGACGATATTACTACGTTTCTCAGGCTGCGCTTGTCGACGACTCAATTTCAGACGAGGAGTTGCGAAGTTATGTACAGGATCCTGGACAGTGTGGCACGGAACAAGCGGGTCTTACGGCTGATGACAAAGGACGGGTGTACATCACGGCGAGCGAGCACAACGCGATATTCTACGTTGATACACTGCAAGCTGCAGTCAATTTCACGGTGAATGGGGTCCCGCCTGGAAGCTCGAACCCGCTAGAGCCGGTGCCAGTAGAAGACTACGTGGTTAAGACGCTGGTTAGAAGTGGTCTGATACAGCATGCAGACAGCGCGGCGATTTGGGATGGCTGGTTGTACTTTTGTACGAATCAGTTGGAGTTGAGTCCGGGGAGGCAGTATAACAATGTGGATGCCAGAAGAGGGCCGTTCCGATCGTACCGGGTGTGGATTGGAGCTGGACCGGCGGTCTGAGGTCGGCAAGTGTTCATTGCGGGAGAGCTTGGGGTGTAAGATGTGAGCTAGGAAGATATACAGCAGACTATTGTGCAGATCAAAACATTTATGCAAATGCCGAGTATAGTGCTATGCCCAGCATAATCTTCTATTATGATCGTCGTTTCTTCATATACGCTGCTAGGTGGCCTTTATCCTTGATTATGAAAGGGATGATTGTCACGAATTGTGAAAAGTGTCAGTGAGGTCTGATAATTTCATGAACACGTGCAATGCAACTTGCTGTACATATATCTACGCCTAGATTATATGTCACCATTCAATGAGCTCCACACTATTGACCACGAAACCGCGTATGTGGTTGGAGAATTCCAGTCCATTGCCTTCTAGTGTGAAAGTCCAAAAAGGGAAGATAGTGTATATGGGAAACCCGGCGAGATGGTTGCAACCTAAAGTGTCGAGGCTCAAGTATCATCAGACCCTGGAAGCTGATCATCCGACCTGTGGCTGAAACATTCCACCCTAAAGTGAGAGAACGAGGAACCCTGGTATTCGGGCTTGCGAGCTGTGAATCGAATAAAACTTCGGGAAATAAACCATCCGTCCGGGGGGAGACAGTGATGGTGAAATTGAAGGCCCTCTTCACTCAATTTACCCCAGAAATTATCCACGTATGTATTGGCTAAGACCTTACATCTGCACCAAGGTATTCGAGATGCATAATCGATAAACACAGGTGAAATTGACAAGGGGTATCGTGACGGAGTTTATTCCAAAGTTGTGTACATAGAGGTCAGGGTCACTTGGGGAAAGAGCGGCTGTTTGGCGCTTAATCCGGACTAGCGCAGCGTGGCGCGTGCGACGCTCGCCCTTCAATGGGAGCCCTGGCAGTCGTCATGGCATCAAACTGTCTGCCTTTACAACGATCAACGACGACCCACGTTAACCAGTATCTCTCGCTCGGTAGCAGTACCCTATTCCCAGCCATATCTCAAACACGCACATAGTCTCCCGCCATGGCGGACTCACAACCTAAACCCAGCAGCAGCGTGAAGCTGGTGCTGCTTGGAGAGGCAGCCGTGGGAAAGGTACGACCCCAATAGCACCTACACATCCACACTACGATAGCTTCGGCCTCTGTATTCCTTGTCTCTAGGAACATACTGCATGCTCGAGCCCCGTGTCCAGCACCCCTTGAGCTCCGCGCATAGCTAACTGCCGCAGTCCTCCCTAGTAATGCGCTTCGTGAACAACGACTTCCAAGAGAACAAGGAGCCCACCATCGGCGCCGCCTTCCTCACGCAAAAATGCAATCTGCCCACGCGCACGATCAAGTTCGAGATCTGGGATACCGCCGGCCAGGAACGTTTCGCCTCCCTCGCGCCCATGTACTATCGCAACGCTCAAGCCGCTCTCGTGGTATACGACATCACAAAGCCGTCATCACTCACAAAAGCCCAGCACTGGGTTGCGGAACTACATCGCCAAGCGTCGCCCGGCATCGTCATCGCGCTCGTAGGCAACAAGTTTGACTTGGCGGCGGCAGCTGGGGAGGAGAGCCCAGAGGACGCGGACGCGGCGCCGGCTGCGGAGGGTGAGGAGGTGAACGAGGACGATGGTTCAGATGCGCGGAGAGTCCCTACAAAGACGGCGAAGGCCTACGCGGATGAGGAGGGTCTCCTTTTCTTCGAGACGAGCGCCAAGACAGGGCAGAACGTCGCGGAGGTGTTCACGGCGATTGCGAATGCTATTCCGGAGACGAGCCTCAAGGGTCCTCGGGGTGTCGGTGGGCAGACGAACTTGAGCGGACGACAAGAAGATGCCCGGGTAAACCTGGGGAGTGCACGGCCAGAGGGTGCCAAGGAGGGATGTGCGTGTTAATGATGATACGTGTGCAAGTTGTGGTTTTGGGTACAGAGCAGCGTGGTGGTTTTCTTCGCGGATCACAGTGCGACAGTGCATGCTTTTGTTTATAGTATATCCCTTTGCAATTGAGCACTATTCGGATCATGGCAGGCAACACGACCCAGGGGATACGGCGATGCGTGCAACATGTACCTGCATTCATACGGCGGCTGACCACCACGAAACGAAGCGGGCACAGAACAGGTACCCATGCATGGAACGTCGCCATGGAACAGGGCAAGGTGCTCGACGGTAGAGGTCAGGTTCTATGGGATCATTTCCACCAGACCAAAACTTTGTGGGATTTCAATTTGACTAGTGTTACCTTTGGAGATGGAGGCATATTAGGCCAGGGTTAGACAGCGGCCAAGAATTTGAAATACAGACTACGTCCTGCACTACGTGGGACGACCAAACGGAGTGGTTCCACGGGGTGCGGCTCGAGTTATTTTTTTTCTCGATCACAACGCGATTTTGTGATCCCTTCGCTAACCGTTGGGCGGTCCCCTGGTATGACTGCTACACGTGCCCCGACCCTGAAAGAAAACAAGGCCGAGCGATTTTATTTTTTTTTGCTACCGACAATTATTTGAGCAGATGGTGACTGTTCTACCTTCATTCCCGCCACACCGCCCTTTGATCGGGCCTTGAAGCACGATGTGCTGGGGCCCAGTACCATAGGGCTTGCAGAGGCAGTTGGGCGAAGTGGAGTTTCGGTCCCCGTGGGTGGGCTGCTCAGATGCTAGGAGAAGCGGTGCCAAGTGGAAGGAATACATCAATACTCGTAGTGTATAGCGTTGTTGTAAGGTGCACGGTTAAAAGATGGGGTTCGCCATGGAATAGACAGTAGCGGCTCCGAGGCCGTGCAGGTGTCGTCCGAATGAGCACAGGTGGCACAGTAATGGAATTTCAGTTTTGTTCAAAAGCGCATGCCCACATATGACGTCAGATACTGCGGAGATGAAACTTGGCAGCATCGTAGCGGCCGCACTGCCGCAGGTGTCGGGACGCTGTGCCTACGAATACTCAGGACGGGGGACTGTATCTAGCGGCGCTGGAAACAGGCTGCCGGGAAAGCATTCGACGACGCGGTGACGGCTTGATCTGACTGGAATCGCGTGGCGTGCTCAGAAGCGCGAGGCTGGCTGCAGCCGCATCACCGTCTTGCACAGACGCGATAGGGGACTCAGAGTTGTGCGCGAAGCATTACTAAGTATCTATCTATGTATTGCCGTCAAGCTTGTCTGGGGGGGTGGCCTTGGGCGTGCACGAGCTGGGCAGAACAGGGAGACGACCCCCTCTTTTGCGTGCAGGGTTCTAGGCTCGTCCGGGCACGCCTCAGGCAGGTGAGTATCGGATGTTGGCGCTTCCACACAGCCTGACCAGTTCGCAATCGGAGCCGGCAGGTTCGCGTGCTTGGAAACAAACCCCGACCGGACGTGAGCGCAGCCCCATCTCCGACAGCAGGGCAGCAGCAGCAGCAGGCTCGACGACGATGGCTGATGGCTAATGGCTGACGGCTGATGGCTGATGCGATGGACGGGGCATTTGTGTGTGTGTGGCTACTGTGGCGGCTGCTCGTGGCATAATGGAATGACATGCATGAGGATGAGGCGTGGACGGCAATTCGAGCGCTCCCCACGGCGGCCAGGCAGCTCGAGCGTCGAGGGCAGCAGCGGCCAGCCCGCCCGACAGCCAGCCAGGTCGAGAGC
This sequence comes from Pseudopithomyces chartarum, assembly GCA_033220655.1. Classification (NCBI taxonomy): domain Eukaryota; kingdom Fungi; phylum Ascomycota; class Dothideomycetes; order Pleosporales; family Didymosphaeriaceae; genus Pseudopithomyces; species Pseudopithomyces chartarum. Next base: position 492,645 of record WVTA01000018.1, on the reverse strand, counting down.
AGCAAGAGAGGGGGGGCTTGGCCTAGTCATGCACAGCCTGGGGCCGATCGCGATGATTGCGACAGACGGGCGGGCGCGCAGGGGCCCAGGGAGGCAGGCAGACAGACAGGCAGGCAGCGGGCTGTCACCCTCGTCTGCAGCAGAATCGCGTGCAGCTGGACGGGATTCTGGAGTGCTTGTTTTCGCTGCTGCGTGGCACAGAGCAGCGGTTCCCCGCGAGAGGGGGCGGAGGGCGACGCTGCTCGCTGCCCTTCACAGCAAGTATCGTCGCAGGCAGGCTGGGGCTCCCGCAGCTGATCTCCAGCAGAGGACCCCACAGGCCTTGAGGCAAGATCGGCACATGCCCGAAGCGGACAGGCGTTATCGGGAAGCGCTCAAATCACAGCGCCCCCGTCCCGCACTTGCGAGTGTAGCGGCACAACCTGCGTTCTGCTCAGGAACATGTGCAGGCGCAGGGCGGCGGGTAGTGCCTGGGAGGGAACTTTGCAGCAGCATGGTGTCCACCAGCGGCGACGACGGCTGCTGCTGCTGCTGCGTTCACGATCCAGCCATGGGCCGGCGGACGAGCAAACGCGCGCTGAAACATGTCATCACCTGTGGAGCTGCCTCCTGGGCGGCGGGCCCGTAATAGCACAACGCGCGGTACCTCGCGCTCTGGTTCGCGACCGGGCCCTATCAAGGTCATGCTGGGCTAGCCGCTTGCTGCGCGACAGCTGACCAAGACCACGAACAGAGCAGAGCAGAGAACAGCCGCGTGCGCCCTCGCAATAAATATTCCCGTGCATGCTCATGCCGCACACCCCTACCCCGTACATACTATAGTACACACTCACACACGCCGCCACCTGGCACCCCCTCTGCCCTCTCTCCCTGCTGCTCGAATTCCGCTGACAACCGTCGCATCCGAGCTGCTGAGAGGCGTCTGCATGCGAAACGATCCGGCCAGCGTGTAACGCAATATCGAGGAGGGGTCCACATTCCACATAATTTTGTGAACAACCCCGGCTGCACAACTCCACACGCTGCTATACCCTACACGCATACGACTAACCCAGCTGTCAACACCTCTCCGCTTTCGCACCCACGAGTCGACACACTCACGCACACACACCACACCACACCACTCCGCTCCACTCCACGCCCACGCCCACGCCCACGCCCACGCCGCACTGCGGCTCGCCTCGGCCCATTTCCCCCGTCTCACCTCCCTCTCCCATCTCCGGGGGCTGTGTTACTTTTTGTATTCCACAGCTCGCTTGCCCTGACGAACAAAGAAGAGCCCGCCCACCAATTGGCCTTCCACACCATGACTGTCCTCAAGGTACGTAATTCCTTTGACACTCTCGCCCTCGCTGCAATTGCTCGCTGACACTTCCTTGTCCGCCCAGGAACCCATCCAAGTACGCCCATCAAGCCAGCACCGCCATTCGAGCTCCATGGCTGGCTCGCTGCCCAAATCCCGTCCGCACTCGCACTCCATATCCACCTCCATGAACCCGGCACACCGCATCACCCGCCGCAAGAGCATGAGCTCCACCGCTGCCAGCAACATTGCCGCCATAGCTGCCGCCGCCAAGGGCATGTCTGGCGCACCCCTCGAGGCCCAGCGACGACCCTCCAAGCCTGCGGCACAGTTCCGGGGACCTAATCTGAGCATGATACCCTCCATGGCCTCCAGCGTGCCCAGCAACGGCGCTGCCTTCGCCCCTGGCAGCTACAATGCCGCCGCGAAGACGGAAGCCGTCACGGATGGCCCGCCGCTCGCTTCCATGCCCGAGCACGAAAAGGGAAACTCCAAGTCGCGGATACGTCGTGCGAGCGAAGGTTCTCGCAAAGCCGAGGGCAAACGCACAAGTGGTAGCGAATTGAAATGTGAAAAATGTGGCAAAGGATACAAGCACAGCAGCTGTCTCACAAAGCACCTGTCAGTCTCCCTAAGTAGACCATCCTCCCACACACTTTCACGGCTCGAGACGAATGCCCTTGACTCACGCAGGACGGTCCAAGTTGCTTGAAGAATTGCGTTGACATTTCCATCTAGTTGGGAACATACACCAGAATGGCAGTACACCTCCAAGCTGCTCATCTCCAAGCACCAGCAGGTACAGCTGCTCGAGGCTGCCTCGGTGCTCATCGCCATGAATGCCGAGAACAACGACAGCGACCACTCCTCGCCCTCGCCCCCGGCGTCTGGCTCTTCTGACATGCGCGATGATTTGAGTTCTACTGACACTACCCCGCCCCCGCAACTCGACGATCACTCTGTAGGCTCACTTCCCCACGTGCACTATGCCAGCCGCTCTGCCAAGCGCTACTCCGCCAACAGCTCCGCCTATAGCCAGTCGTATCAATCTACTGTATTTTCCGACAACGGGCACAACGGCCACTACCGCCATTGGAGCAACGTGTCCGATCGGCCCACCACTTCGGGTACCTCGGTCGCCGGTTCCTACCGCGATGACGAGAACGATCAAGCAGATCTTGCCGCTGCTGTTGGCCTTCTAAGTTGCTCGTACGGGACACCCAAGTCGGGGCCCGTGGCTTTGCCTCCTGACGTACCGCCAGTTCCGCCGCTACCAGCCAAGTTCTTGGACTATGGCAGTGGGCTTTCCATGTCGGGCAACACCATGGTGACGCCGCAGCAGTCGAGTTTGCGCAGCAACCACCGCTATCACAGTGACAAAGACGTCGATATGGACGAGGAGAGCTTCGCAGACGAGGACGATTTCCGCAACGCCAACTCGCGTAGCCGAGGTCGCGCCGACGACGATGACGATGCCTTCTTTGGTAGGATGGAAGAATGACGTTCCCCGTGGACATCCTTTCTCACATCCGCCACGAGTATAACGATCTTGACAGCGCACACCGCACGCCTTTATTTTGTCCGCCTTCTTGCTTTTTCGAATTTCGCGTTTCCGGCCTGTAATACAAACAATTAGCGATGTAGCGATCTATCTCCGCAGACACGACCAGCACCGCTTTCCGCAGCACCGATGAGAGGGTCGTCTTCTAACGTCGCATCCTCGAGGTTAAAGCTGCGGATCGAACCCTCGGGTTGGTCTGCTATACAAACCCCTTGTATCAAGAGTCTTGCGTCGAGAGCCTCCACATATATCACCATTTACCGGAGTTTTATCCTTCTCTCTTTCTGAACGATTTAGTTCCCTCGTCTGAGGTTTCAGATCACCCCATCTACAACACACATACACACATCCTCACAACCATCTACAAACCCATCCGTAACCTTGATGATATCAATATACTTTTTTTTTCTTCTTCTTTGGAGCGGGGACGAGCAGCTTGGTGATTTTGAAAGAGGAACGGGACGGCCTGAAGAGGGCTTTAAGCAGGAGGAACCGGCCGCTGTATGTATCTACCCGTTGGGCTGGGCTGGGAAACTGGGTGCGGGGAATCGGCGGATGCTACGGAGACGGGACCACAGACATGTGACGGATAAGAACAACGTAGGAATACATGTTCTGCCCGCTGCACCCCCTCTCTTCTGACCCCTCTCTTTCGACTCATCAATCGACATGTGAAACCCGCAGGATGCATGAGTACCGCTCCCCAGTTCCTCACCTTGCTACTCACCCCCAGCCACCGTCCACGAAACCCCAGAATTGCACAAGAATAAAAAATCACAAACCGCACGTCTCAGCTGGGCGCCCACCTATTGATAACCTACCTCCCGTCCACCCTTGCCCTGCCCTGACCTCATAGATCACAGGTACGTAGGTGGGAAAAAAGGCAAGATTCCCGAGGCCATCCCGCTACACTAGACTACCCGACTAGTGTGTCGACCCCAACCCTCGACTTACCTTCCGCACGCGACGACGCGGAGGTCTCCCCCGCAATCTTATCGCTGGATTGAGGCGGGGAGGGAGGTGGGTTTAGCCTGGTTTGGGTGGTGGTTGGGTGGTGGGTGTCGATTTGGGGGTGGAGGGCGATCGTGAGGGAGGGTGGACAGGGTTGCTGGGGGGAAGCAGGATTGTTGGTGTGCGGTTACAAATGAGGGTAGTTGGTGACGACGTGGTTTGATAAGAGGTGGACGAGGGGAGGTGAGGTGAGGTACGGTATGTCCTGTTCGCTATCTCTTTCGCGCTCGGTCTCGCTCTCGGCGTCCTCGTATGGCGAGGTGTTGCTCTCACAAACCCACCAGCGACGACGTATGTATGTACAGTACCAGGTACCAAGTACCAAGTACCCAAGTACCCGATTCCATGAAACACACATATGTACAAACAAACAAACACGTACCCCACCACCACCACCACCCTCCCAACCCCAGCTCCCACCTCGGGATTCTCCCCCTCTATATATGTATACACCCCGCCCCGCCAAAGGATTCCCTCCCCTCTCAGCGCCACGCGTCATTCGCGGAATCCCCACCCATCACGCACGTCGCGAGGGGACGATCCGATGTCAGGCTGGTCCGTGGGCGGGCGGGAGATGGCGATCTGCGCGGATGACGCCAGATCGGCGGTCGTGTGCGGCGTTGAGCGTGTTTGGCGTATGTAAGCGGAGTCTGAGTTGCGGCGGGTGGTGGGGTGGACATCTTCACACTACTGACAATATATGCATATACATGTGTATACAAATATAATCTCCTGCCCGAGAAGTAGGCTTCTTTTATCCGCCCCTCCTCCCCAGATGGATGTTCTGTTTACCTCGCTTCGTGGCCCCCCCCCGCTCGTGATGTCAAGAGATAGATGAGTGTGAGATGGGGATCGCGATCGAGGCGATCGTCGGGGGGATTAACTGCGATGGGAGCGCGCTGCATGGGGGAGGACTTTGCCGTTTGGAGAAGGAGGAGGTGAGGATTTGGGGCGTGGAAGGGTGGTTATTGATGGAAGAATGGGGGGAATGCGGCGTGGGCGGGTGGGAATGAGGGTTAGAGAAGATGGGGTAGGTTCGATGGGTGTTTTGGGGTGTGTTAGATGGGAGGTTGTGATGAGGGTGCTGGTAGGATGGGAAGGTAGAAGGGGTTTATGGACTGATGGTTGTACGTGCGGATAATGGTGTTTCTCCTTGTTTAATCATGTTGATTTACCTGTGAGTTTAGTGATTGGTGGTATCTGATATAACTGATAGATTGGGGGTAGTGAGGGTATGCTGACGTAGGTACTAGTTACGCTGCTATAAACAGTGACTTGTTCAGCATACTAGTGGTCCTTGATTTAGGTATTGGCTCATTGGCGTCATACAAATAGCCCTCCAAAATCGCCGAGGAGTTGCAGAATCATCAGATGATTATGCCTCAAGATGGACCGAGTGAATGTATCATGATCGTGCTAGGGGGCATGAAACATACAAATCAATGATTACCATACACTAAAAACTGGTTCGAATGCCTGAGCGCATAAATTGGGCTGTTCCAGCCAGTCTAGAAATGGTTCATCCACATATTATTGCAAGTGTTGCGCTGGAGGGTAACCGTAGATCACGCACATTAGAGAAATGCAGTTTGATGTATGTAGAAGTTTATAACACGGTATTTCGGCTCTTTTGAATAGCTTCATAAGCAGTCTTAAAAATTTCCCTTGCAAACTAAGATATACAACCCGATGCATTGACCCACTGAAGCTTCCAAAGTCCCAACCGAGTATATCACGTGATCTTGTGTGAATCAGGGAAAGCATGACTTCACGCTGGTCTACAATAAGAAGGAATGATAACTGTCTTGTCCAGATAAGAAAAGACACTAAATAGTAGCTGAAATGTCTCGGAAGGATGAGCAAGGTAGGCCTAGAGCCGTCGACGTTATATCAAGTTCAACGGGAGTCGAAAATCAACAGATCTTGTACGCTACTTTGTTTACTTTATTCTTGCATATAAATTTTCTCTCCCTAATCAAGAGTAAGGCTGTCATATTTAAGCAATGCTATCTGCTGTTGAACGCCTGCTTGATGGATGAGGTCTGTGAGGGTGTCCCCAAACCAACCGCGCCTAAATACCATCTGTATTTTTTTTGTACTATGATTTACGTAGTAACCTTGAAAATGTAGTATTCAAATCGATTCACTCATGTAGCACTATATTGAAGTCTGACGCCTGATACTCCCAGGCTTGGTTGTACAGAAGAACAATTGGTACATCAACCATCAGCGCACATACACCGCAGTGAAAGTTCTCGCACTTTGTAACATTTAGCAAGAACACGGCAGTCCTCAGGAAAGCCATCACTAATCTTATGAAGTCCCATTCCAAAGCTGTGTTCGCGAGGTGACCAGCCTCTTAGTGTCAATATGAAACGACCCAAAATACTCCGTGACAGTGCGGGCGCCGGCACCTTTTTATATTAACGCGTCCAATCCAAGATTGCTTGCAGCTTCACCAGACCCCGCTACGACAGCTTAAAACCTCTAATATAGCGCTAGAATACCTGCCGCTAATTTACCTGGCATACCCGGTGCCTCCCTCGACCGTTGAACCAGCGTCCAATTGGCGCGATATTCTCCACTTCCCGCATGGACGATCCGTCTGTCCTCCTGGAAATAATATAGACGGAGACAGTCCTCAGCGTAGAATAGCATGTAGAACCACTCCTCGGAAACAAAACACTTATAATGGAAGTGAGCAGCCGGTCTCCCAGCGAGCGTCGATCTCGCCCCCCAAACCATGCGCTTCTCTTCCATCCTCCCCCTGCTTTTCGCAGCACCGGGTCTCGCGGCCCTCGCCTACAAAGGCGTAGACTGGTCTTCCCTCCTCATTGAAGAAAAAGCCGGCCGCACGTACAAGAATACCGCTGGCCAAGTCCAACCGCTGGAAACCATCCTCAAAGCTTCGGGCGTCAATACGGTCCGCCAACGTATCTGGGTGAACCCTTCTGACGGGAACTACGGCCTCGACTACAACATTAAGCTTGCGAAGCGCGCCCAGGCTGCCGGTCTCCAGATCTACCTCGACTTCCATTACTCCGACACATGGGCCGACCCTGCGCACCAGGCGAAGCCCAAGGCATGGGCTAGCCTCTCGAACGATGCGCTCGTCACGCAGGTCTGGAAGTACACCAACGATGTGATGAACACGTTTGCGAGCAACGGGATTAAGCTCTCCCTCGTCAGCATCGGCAACGAGATCACCCCCGGGTTCCTCTTCCCCACCGGTCAGCTTTCCTCCTCAGGCGGTCCCAAGATGGTCTCGCGCCTGCTCAAGTCGGCCTCCAACGGCATCAAGGAGAGCAACATGTCGCCGAAGCCGAAGATCATGGTTCATCTGGACAACGGGTGGAAGTCTGATACCCAAACGTGGTGGTACGACTCCGTTCTCAACTCGGGCGGCGGTTTCTGGACGTCCGATTTCGACGTCATCGGCGTGTCGTATTATCCCTTCTACAACAGTGCTGCTACGCTGTCGTCGCTGTCTTCGTCGCTGTCTACCATCTCGTCGAAGTGGAATAAGGAGACCATGGTTGTGGAGACCAACTGGCCAGTGTCGTGCCCCAAGCCTGCCTATGCATTCCCGAGCGATGCGAAGAGCATCCCGTTTTCGAGCGCGGGTCAGTCGCAGTGGATCAAGGAGGTGGCGAAGCGCGTTTCGGGCTTGTCGGGTGGAAAGGGAACTGGTCTGTTTTACTGGGAGCCTGCGTGGATCGATAACGCGGGCCTGGGTAGCAGCTGTAACTCGAATCTGATGGTGGATTCAAACGGGAAGGCGCTCGATAGCCTTTCAGTCTTTGGACAGATTTAAGTAGAGAAAGTTTCAGAGAATGGAATAATTGCATGTCCACTGCTACAAGCGTAGCTTCATTGGAGAGACTGTGTGATGCAGAGGAACGGTAGGTGATTAATTGGTCATGAGCAAGACAATCTTATTGTACAGTGGATGATGGTACAGAGAGGCCAAAAAGTGTACTAGACCGTACCTATTTGTCGAACTGTCGGATTTCTGGCATCATGCCCAAACCACCACCTCCAGTGCCTTTAACGCCCTGAGCGAGTCCCTTTCCACCGACCTTTGCACCACCCTCTTGAGCTCCTCCAGCGGATCTACTGGTGACGTGATCTCTGAGCATCTGAAGAATTTCGCTGTCCTTCCACCTTGCTGGCACAGGCCTATATGCCGGCTTGAAAGTGCCAACAGTCTGCGCCCATTCGCCCTTTGCAGGTTCCCGTTTCCATTCGTCCTTCTCCTGTCCACGTGCATTCTCCGTCGCAAATTCGCCTGATTGTCCCTCGGCAGTCTCCATGGATGAGGGAGTGGGTTCCTGAGTCGCCCAGTAGTAGATGTCCCAGTCGTTCTCATCGAGAAAAAGATCGTACTGTGCGAGCTGGTCGGCATTCATGGTGGCGAGATTTGCGTCGGCGAAGGTGGACATGAGGAGCTCACTTTCGAGGGTTCCCCTCTTGCGGCTCTGATCTATGAAGAGTCAGTGATCACAGTTCGACAACCGCACCATGCCTCGCGCTTCTGTCCTCAAACTCGTGAAAGCAGTTCTGGCAGAGAAGGGAAACGGAAACATGGTAGGTGAAATAGGAAACGGACATAATAACCTCGCCCGCGTGGTGTTCTCGTCCTCTCCTGTGCGTCTCAGCGGCTCCACCTTGAAGCTCGCTCCCTCTAGTTCGCCTACACCGAGTTCTTTTGTGCCTTGCAAGTCCTTGTTCGAGCCAGTGACATCTGCGTCTTGACTGCTCTGCGTTCCTCCTGTCATGCGCTCCGTGTTTTCGGGCACTGCGTCCTTGGGTGTAAAGTTCGGGTCGACAGAGCTGACGAGGTAGGGCGGCGGCGCATCTTTGCCCACGCTAGGCATCTCATTGGCAATGGTTGAGGTAGTGTTTGTAAGGTGAGGGTTCAGCGCCCGCTCGGTCATGAATCGCCTGTAGTCGGGAGCTGTGTCGTTCGCGCGCTTGTTCAGAGCTTCAAACTCATTGCAACGAGCTGCATAGGCGGAGAAAGATCGAGTGGGCGTGCGAAGGGAGAAAAGAGCCCTCGAAGAACGAATCGCAAGACGTGAACCTGCCATTGTTTGTAGAAGTATGTACAACTAACGCGTACAGCAATTGAGGATGTAGCAAGATGGTGGTAATGTGAAGCGCGCATACTAGAAAATAGTTGATGTCATGGTTTTGCTTACTAAGCACATGTCCCGAGGTCATTTGGCAATCAGACAATTCGGTGCAAGTTATTAGCATTACTATACTACAAATACATACAGTGGATGTGATGACCAGTACCTGCGCCTGCAATGGATTTGCCATATGCCTAACTCCGTTCATGATGCACCGGATCCGTCCTTTTTACACCCCTTCAAAATGCAAGGAACCCGAAATACCCTATTGTTCTTCCTGCTCCGCCTGACCCTCCGATGCCTTTTTCTGATTGCCCAAAAGCATAGCCCGGAAATCCTCATTGCTCTTTGCTTCCCCGTTATTGCCTTCCATGGTGGCTCGAGACACTGTAGGCCTACCAAAACCAAGTCCCGGCTTTCCACGACCACGAAGACCACCGCGTACGCCTCCACGAGCAATGGTAGGTCGGTTGACCCTTGCAGGCTGCAAGAATGCACTGCCTGCTTTCCACTCTCCCTTTTGTGCAATAAGATCCTTGTACCGACCGATGCGTAACTTCCGGCCTTCGAAATCCACGCCTTGCAGTGCTATCTCGGCTTTGCCAGCTTGCTCTATAGTCTCGAATTCGATAACAGCTCCACCATTCTGGGGCATGAGTGTGATCTTCTTGTAGCCGTATGGTTCTGCAAGAGCCTTGATGCGAACGTCGTTAACAGTATCGGGGACGTTAAGTAGTGCAATAGTGCGCTCTCCCTTCGTGCCCGTAGTCGCTTCGTTCTTGCTTGGTGTTGCTTCACGCTCGGAAGGGGATGCTGCATTTTCAATCGTAGACTTGATCTTCGGTTTCGCTGCCTCTGTACGGTCGTGCGCGATCTCGACCTTGAGTTCCATACCCCAGAATTCTTTGCCGTTCATTCCAATCACCGCTGCATCAGCATCCTGTAGGATGGTTAGCCAAGTTCCATCTTCTGTATGGACATCAGGGATAAAATACCTCTTTGTGTTCGTAGACAACGTAGCCAAACCCTTTGTTATTTCCGTTTGGCAAAGTAGGAATATTGACGCGGTCGACCTTGCCATATTGAGCAAAGGCTTCTTGAACTTCACGCTTCTTGATCTTGAAATTGAGTCTGTAGACGTATACCTCGCGTCCCTCAGCAGTCGCACCATCGCGCTTCTTCTTCGCAACCGGATTTGAAATCTTTGCGATGATCTTCAGACCATCTACGTCCGTACCATCCAGCTTCGTGGCCGCTATTGCAGCATCTGCATCTGCGAATTGAACGTAACAGAAACGGCGGTGAGTGTTGTATTTGAGCGACGGGAAACGTGTGCTTATGACCTCTCCGAATGGCTCAAAGACCTTACGTATGTAGGTTTCATCTGCATGAGCGGGGTAATTCGCAACATACAAAGTAGTACTCTGACCACGTTTGATGGTGATGTCGGTTCCTTCGAAACCTTTCGCCTCTTTGGTCAAAGCATAGTCTGCCTCTTCTGGTGTTTCGAATTCAACAATCGCAACCATGCTGTCTTTCTCGGGCTTCATGGTAATATTGCGAACGGTGCCAGCATCGCTAAAGAACTGGCGGACCTTGGTCTGTGTCGCATTCTGAGGCAGCCTCTGTACGATAATAGACGTATTCTCACGGTCGCGTTTCTGCGCAACAGATCCAGCATCAGATGGCGCTTCGCTTGCGTGCCTGACTTCGGTTGGTGTGTCCTGTGCTTCACCAGCATCAAGTGGTCTTGTCTTCTTTGCGGCGACATCTAGGTCGGTTTCATTTTCCCTCTTCCTCTTGCCCGAGCCATCGGTGGAATGGTTGTTCTGCTGTTCCGGTAGGTTCGCCGCTGCTGCCGCCTTTTCCTTTTCCTTTCGAATAGCAACGATCCGTTCCGATCGGCGTCGCTCGATTTGGGCGCTCCGCACCTTAAGGACGGTTTCGTGCTGCTCGCAATGGTTTACATACATTTCAATCAGTGGTTCTGGTTGGTCGATTGTGTGAAGTTGTTGCATTCCAAGTTCGAGAACAGCTGTCGCTCGAGTTGGTGCCTGTAGTTCCTGGCCTTGGTTGCTCTTATCTCGCATAGCGTGGTTGGCCCACAGGACCATCTCCCAGATATAGTAACGGTACCAGAAGTCGTACGAGTCTTTGTGATGCTTGACCAAGTAGTTCCAGATCGAACGAGCCTCGTTGGGGTTGCCCCGTTGCAGCCAAAACTTGATGTGAATACGTTCCAGTCGATACTTGGAATCTCCAGGCCAGTCCCTGCCATACTTCTTCATGCCGACCTCACGGACCAGCTCCAAGGCAGAACGAATTCCGACCTCGGCAATATCGGCATCGTCTTCTGACGCTTTGGGGTCGAAAGCTCTTCGGCGGAGATAGCCACACCAAGCAATCTGGACTTTGATGAGTTCCTCCAGGTCTGCATGTTCAAGCAAACCGGTCCGTGTCGCAGTATGCTTAATCCTTTCGATTTCATTGAACTCCCTCCTCTCAGCTTCGAGTGATAATATCCGATGTGACCAAAGGGAGCCGGACCAAGGACAGTGTCGAGTGGCACGTTCAAGGACATTCAGGAGGTCGACCGAACGATCTTGCTGCCAGATCAAGAATTCAACGTGATCCTCCCATAAGGTAGAGTCTACAGGGAAGCGAAGTGTAGCGCGCTCAAAAAGAGCATTGACCAAAGGAAAGCTGTAAACTCCCATTGTTTTCTTCTCCCACTTCAGATATCGCGTCAGCGCATAGTATTCGGCATCCCTGTCACCGGATTGAGCAGCTTGTAGTAGCTTGAATTCAAATTCCTCGCGATGAGTATACTGCTGTTTGATGTGCGTGTTTTGCTGGATGGCTTGTTCCATCGCTTCTTCGGCATTGCCACCAATGCGGGAGACGAACGAAGCATACTTGGACAGTGTCTCTCCCCAAGTAGCATGTGGTTGGCCGAGTCTCTCGCGGTAGATATTGGTGATTCTCATGGCTTTCTCTTGCCTCTCCTGGACTGACCCGCTTCGTTCCATGTCGTCCTGTAGGAATTGAATGTAGTGGTCCCATACAATGCTGCTGTCCTGGAGATTGTGCTTGACATTCTCTGCGCCCTGCCGCCAGATATCTTGCAGAAACACGGGTGTGAAAAGCTCGCGCCCCATAGCCTTTTCCTCTTCAGGCCACTGCTCTGGCGGGTGCTGCTCCCAAGAACAAGCTAAGAGATGGCCGAGATATTCACCATAGGCAACCTGCACAAAAGTTAGCTGAACCAATATGAAGGGAATAGGTGCAACCGATGGATGTTAATCTACGTACCCATATTCTAGCGCTCGTCGGCTCGTCTTGGACCGCCATCTTGTACAACTCGAGCACGGCCCTGGAGCAAGGTATTAGTATGCGATGACTTGTAGTTGGGTTGATTGGGTGCAATAGGCTGGGGGTGTGCATAAGATTGGGAATAGTACTTACACGCGCTCCTCCACGTTGGCAGCCAATGCTTTCTCGTCTTCAAGCCGATACATCCACATGGTCTCTCCGAGAGGGTACTTCTTTGCCATGTTCGCACCTGCCTCCCGCAAAGTTGATAATAGCTCATACGACTGCGGGTTTCCGGGATCAATCGTGGACATGTGGTACTGAAAGCCTTGGTGAAGCGTCGTGACGAAGTTGACATGGCCATAGTAGTCCAGTGGGTTTTCAGTCAAAGACTTGTCAAGCTGCGTGAGATAGTCAACATGCTCGGGCGCCAGCGCGCGCGCGGCGAAGCTACGAATCTGCGGGGACGCGTCGCCCATGCTGATGTCTGTCGTAGAGCCGCCGGAGATGGTGCGGGGGATGTTTTGGAGACTGTATCGTGGGTCAGTTGAATGAAAACAACGCCAAGACCACCAGTGCAGGCAACCGCAACCGACCCGTGACGCGACTTCGTGCGCCGACCAAGAGACACTTCATCAGTGCAATTTTCGTGCACCTTTCTTTCAGTGTCTAAGGCGGCTTGCCCACAGAACCGCGATCGAGCTCGGCGCGTGCGTGACTAACCTGCGAAGTAAACTAAACGGAACCTACCTAAAAGTTGGTCGCTGCGCAACAGAGCTCTGTCTTGAAGCTTGTTGCTGATGTTGGTGCTGCATCGCCGCTAGATCTATCATCTGTCAGCTTCCTGCCTTCTGGATCCAACATCCCTTCCTGACGGTCGGATTTCACCCACCTGCCAAAGTATCCATGCCAGGAGTCGAAGCTTGCCGAAGCATCGGATTCGGAGGCGTCATGCGTGCATCGTGAGGTGAGTGTATCGGGCGCTCCGGCGGCGTGTTCGTTGCGCTGTGGATCGCCCGGGTGCCGTTCGTGTAGGTAACACCTGGGGAGGGTAGCTGTTGCTGGTAGGCCAGATGCGGTTGCGGAGACGACGTGATATGCTGGCTGAGTCCGGACGGAGTGCGCGAGGGAATCTGTCGTATTGCGCGCTTGCTCGAGGACTGCATCGATGGCGAGTTCAGTGCTGGATGCGGCGGGGGCGTCTCTTGCGCCGGCGAGTCCTGCGGCGACAGCAGTGAATTGATGTCCATGGCGCCACCTCTTTCTTTGGTCTTCCCTTTCCACAACGCGGTCCCGATAGACACGCACTTTTAGCTGCAGTGTGCCAGCTGATTGTGCTGTTCTTTTTTCGCGCCGACAGATGCGACTAGCTCCCAGTGCCGTCGCACTGCTGCAGGGACCGTTGTGGATCGAAAGTGAGGCGGACGGAGCTCACGGCGGGCAACATGGGACGCGAGCGGTGTTCGCGGCGAGAACTCGCAGTCGTGGGCTGGGAGTATACAAGGGCGAGCGTAGGTCCAGAGGTAGCAAGCCAACAGACTTGAAGAGTCTCGGCAGGCCTGGAGGAAGATTCAAACACGTCAAACTAAGGCGGCCGGCAATGCGGGTCCAGCTAATGACGGCACAGCTTGCAGCCGCCTCGCCAATCTAATCTGATGGCTTGTAGAGGACGTGGTCGGAGGTGTTCCTTGTGACTCTGGTGGTTCGGACACTGCAAACAATAACAATTGCCGTCCCGTCTCGCAGAAGCAAAGTCTCCGTGCCTTGTTGCGTAGGAGAGGCGTCGAGGCGTCGCTTGTTGCCGTCCAACGCCAACAGACACGGCTCAGATGATGATCTGCATGCATGTGTCACGTGTGGTTGCACCGCAACCCCTGCACGCGTCTCGGCTAGTGCCGTTCTCAGAATTTCCTCGGGACGTCCAGGTAGACAGCCTCCATCAGCATCGACCCATTGGGCCCCCGCACATCGCAATGAGCGCTCGAATACCGGTCCAGCGGCTGGGGCAGTCATGTCAGTTGCTCTCCTATGATCATGCCACGTAGCGCTCCCCACCTAACCAGCCATCAGGCCTTGCCTTCCGACCGCGTTCAACATACTGGATCTCGAACCGAGCATTTAGCAGCTCTTCTAGCACGCTCGCCGACAAGAAGACAAACCTCAAGGATGTCGATCTCTCCAACCCTCTTCTGGACGAATACCTCTCCAAACAAGGCGGAGCCAATCCCAAAACCGAGCGCCCTTCCCCAGAAAACGGCAATCTTTCCAAGAGGTCCATCTTCAGAAAAGAATACGAGATCCCCGGCTACCAGATGGGCATGGACCGCGCCGAAGTTAAGGCTCTCAAAAGGGCGAGCGAAACCCATGAGGAGCAACTTGTTACGCAGCGCGAGAACGATACATTTGCCTACACACTCGACCCCGTACCTGCCGCCCGCCGCTCGTTCGAACGGAAACTGGTGATCAAGAGCCTGCAGAAGGGAGGAAGGGTGGGAAAGACGCTCAGGATCAAGAGGACAGAGAGGGAAATGACATACAAGTCTCAGAACTTCCCCACGAGTGTGAAGAAGCTCATGAGGTTGATGCATCAGATCCAGGGCAAGACCGTCGAGGAGGCCCTCATCCAGATGCGCTTCTCTAAGAAGCGCATTGCTCGGGATATTGTCAAGGGCCTGCAGCTCGCTCGTGATGAGGCGATCGCAGCCCGGGGTATGGGCCTTGGGGCCGGTCTCGATGCGGCGCAAGTCAAGAAGGAGTCGAAGTTGATCAAGGAAGGGTTGATGGATCCGTCGGAGCGGAGCACGGTATATCTCGCGGACGGAACAAGGAGAAGGGAGGTCAAAGGGGCGAAGGGCACCGTGATTGAGTTGAAGAACGGCAGCAAGAAGACGGTGGTCGATCCAACGGAGATGTACATCGACCAGGCGTGGGCGACGAAGGGTCCCGTGTCGAAGAGTGTGGAATTCAGGGCAAGGGGTAGGACAAATGCGTTGCTCCATCGATCATCCAGTAAGCATCTTCCAACTCACCCCACATTACTTGCTACGTTGTTAACATTTGGCGATTAGAATTCAATGTCCTGCTCAAGGAAGAGAAGACCCGCATGCGTATTTCGGAAGAGATCCAGAAGAAGCGCGAAAACAAGCCGCTCTGGCTACCACTTCCCGATCGGCCCGTCACTGCACAGAGACAGTACTGCTTGTGGTGATCGTCTGTGCTGTGCTGATGTGCGGATGTCGTTGTAACATATCAAATGTATACCAAGGGATGTGCAATAGGATAGCATTCAATGTTTGCCGCAAAGGCATGTATCATAGCATTTGAGCATATACATCTTACTACATCATCCCATCATCCAAAGCAACATGCTTCATCCGGGTATCCTTCGCCAAAGCATCTTTTCCAACCAATATACAAGGTTCAAACGCCGTCGCTATGCAATTACACGAAATCCACAAATGCCCTGTCTAGCTCTCAATGACGTCCAGACCCTGCGCCGGGGCTGCGGCGCTAGCAGTCAACATGTCAAGCATGCCTTTGACGCCCCAGGCAGCCTGGCTGGATTCGACAAGTTCCTTGACCTTTTGGTTAAGCTGGTCAAACAATGCGTCAATTTCCTCGCTGCGACCCAGTTGGTCGGCGTACAGATCCAGCACAACGAGTGCGACGTCGGTGGTGAGTCTTGTAATGCGGTAGTCCGGAATGTACTTGATAAGCCAACGCAAGACTGGCTGTAAGGTAGCCTCGTCCCGGTTCACAAGAGCAGCATTCAGCGCGCTGCGATGGCGTAGAGCAGTAAAGACGGTTACAGAGTGTTCCTTGGCATTGTTGCCCTGTTGTACAGTTAGCATCCTTATACAATGACCATGTGAAGAGCGACGATTCGTACCTTTTGAGACAATACAATATCCAAAGCCTTTGCGTACTGGCCGTGACGCAGACAGTTTGCCCAGGGATAGCTGGCATGTATACGCCCCCTCGAGTTCGGATCGATGACAATGTCTGCGCCCTCGCCTGTAAAGTCGCGGCCGCGCAGCTTCTTCTCCCATCCCTTTCCTCGCTTGCGCTTCTTCGCGCGATCGTATTCCTCGATCTTGCCAGCCATGAGGGCTTGCATCTCCTTTTCGCGCTCGCGCGCAAGAACCTTTTGTTCGCCAGAAAGTCTCGTCTTGATCGAGAGCAGACCCGACTGCATGCCGACGGCGATGTGCTTGTCTTCGCCCTGCGAAGGGATAACACTGAGCGAGAGAATGGGTGAAGGGTATTTGATGCCCGCCACTACATTCCATCCGGTGGTCTCGAAGACCTTGACGTGCCCGTCGAGCGCACCGGATAGGAGGCGTTCGCCGTTGTTCGCAAGGGTGAGAGCGGTGACGGTCTTCTGGTGGTTGCGCAGCAGGTGCATTGGCTTCGCAGCCACAATGTCCAGGACACTGATTGTGTTCTCGCTCGAAGCCAGAACCGCGGTTCCTGATGGCATGGGAAGGACTGCTTCCACAGGCGCAGCGTGCTTGAACACCATGACGGCCTTGCCTCCCGTTCTTGAGTCCCATAGCCGCACGGTCTGGTCGTAACTACCAGAGACCAGCAGACCACTCTGAGCAGGCATGAAAGCTCCGCAACGCACATAGTCTTGATGCCCGTCAAATGTCGTGATGCTCTTGTCGGAAGGCAAGTCCCATAGCCGCACTGTGCGATCGTCGGAACAACTCATCAAGCTTGTAAGCTCGCTCGGGTTCCACTCCGTCACCCAAACAGGCTGTTTGTGCTCCTTCCATGTCTTCAAGATGGCCCTCGAGTTTGCATCAAAAGCCTGGATTGTCCCGCTGTCACCTCCCGCGACCAAAATCCTGCCGTCTCTTCTCAAGTTTCCGGAATGGGCAATGTCATCCACACCGAACCTGGAGATGTTTTTTACGACTTTGCGGGTTTTCGAAGAGAAAATCTGGACGCGCGAGCCGGTAGTCACGGCGAAGAGGTCTTGTACAGGACCGAGCGCATTTGAGGCGGGTCGGGGCGGTATAGAGATATGGGTTATTGGCGAGGAATGCTGCGACGGATCGAGGCGAAGCTCGCTGCCGAATGAAGACCAGTACTTTTGCTCAGCCGTAACGGTCGCAGGACCCTTGGGCAGCTTCACGAGCGGCAGCGGCTGCACTTCAGCGGCCATGGTGGGTGGTGCGATGGGGGAATTAGGGCAGTCGTCCTGGTTCGCGGTCGATCGAACTTGCACTTTGCGCCTGAACTTTTTTTGATGCAAGGCGCGCTAGGCCCAGTGAAGATGGCGCGTTTTCCCCACCCATCTGCACACTAACGACCCGTTCCAGCCTCCGTCCACTCCAGGGCTCATCTACCTCAATAGACCATCCCATCTTGATTCGGACGATGTATTGGTGGCTGCAGTCGTCTGCGCAAATGCGCACCCTCCTTCAAATCCTCCGCGCGACCGATATGGGCCTTACATACGAGATCCTGCTCCATCCGGCATAGTGTAGTGTGCCAATACCTGGCAGCCTGATGATCCCCGCACCTTCTTCATCACTTGCGGAGGCGTGCACAAGCCTTGTCAGACAATCATCAAAAGACCGGGCGCTGTCTGTCGTCTTTCATCATGAGACACCCATCATCCCATCTTTGTTTTGCGTCTTATTGTAGTTTTCGGAGTTTACCCGCACCATCTCAAGCCACTTCCGCCTTCATCCCACATTGATTAGCCATGGCTGGCGAACCACTCGACAGCCTAGATGAGTTCTTCGACTTTGCTCAATTAGAGCGAGACAACTATGCCTTTGATGTCCCGATACACTATGGGTCTGCTCAGGACTTCGTACCGTCATTGGGACCCGATGCCGCTATGGACTGGCAGCCCACCGTGTCCGAAGATCTTGGGCCATTTGCCATGCCACCTGAATTTCTCAATCATCATGCTTCGGATCATATCTTAATACCAGAACTTGGGCAAATCGAACCTGTCTGTCCTTCTGTCCATGGCATGTCCAAGTTACCCCAAGACATCACAACTCCATCGTATGCCTGGCAACAGCATCCAATGCCACAGGAGGGAGATGTCATTGTGTTGAAACAGCAAACAGAACAGCCGATTCGTCCACAAAGAAGCAATACAGTCACCCGTAAACCTGCTTCGGCAAAAAGAAAAGGCCCATCAACACGCATATCACTGGATGCAAAGCATATGTTGGAAGAGGAATTCGCTGCGAACCCTTACCCATGCTCTTGGGAGATCGACATCATTGCTCACCAGGCTAATCTAGATGTCAAACGAGTTCGAAATTGGTTCAATAACACTCGAGCTCGCAAGAAGCCAGAATCTCCAGGTCCGTACTTTTAAGACTCTATAAGAGTGCCACTGACACTTTTTTTTTAAGAAACAGCCGAGGTGGTCATGTCACAATCGAACAGCAGCAAAGCTTCCATCTCTTCAAAGCTTTCCCGAGATAGTCTTGAGGTTCTTGACAAGCAGGCCGACGAGTCCATCCAACCACCTCAGCCTCCACTCGCGGTGTACCTGGCGCAGAGCTACCAAGAAGAAGCTGTAACTTACTCAGCCATTCAAGCCGCAATAGAGACGGGTTCCATGACCGATGAAGGGGACTTCCAATACGATGGGTCTTCAAGCTCACGGGTGGGCAGATCAGGTTCCGTCATCACTTCGGTGACTTCATCTGATGGCACAGCACCCACAACATACAGCAGTGGCAGCAACATGTCGTCTTTCGGTCGTACTTGGAGACGCGGTCGACGAAGAATGGAGTGGAAGCAGTCTCCGTACACTAGAACGAAGTTCAACGGTCTGAACAGTTCCGGTGTGCCTCAAGAGAACCTTCCTTTCAGCTGCACCTTCTGCCCACGAGCCTTCAAGACCAAATACGAGTGGATCCGTCACGAGGACTCGGTACATGCCCTTCGTACTACTTGGATCTGCTGTGACAACAAGAACGCTCCATTTCCGACCTGTCCCTTTTGTGGAATGACAAGACCTGATGAATTCCATATGGCCGGACACAAATATCAACAGTGTCGCGATAAACCCGAGTCTCAACGCACATTTTACCGCCGCGACCACTTCATCCAGCACTTACATCACGTACATTTTGCCAACGTTAAGCATCCATCAGCACGGTTGGGCTGTCAGACCCGTCTGCTCGACAGCGAAGGTGGCAACTTTGGCTGTAAGGATCTTGCAATCAGGTGGAGAAGATTTGGCGCGCCCATCAAAGCCGACGACCCCATGCTTTGCTGTGGCTTTTGCGGGAAGCGAGAAAAGAGTTGGAGCGATCGGTGTGAGCATGTGGCCGAACACATGGCATCAGGCGAGTGGGATCGATCTTCGTGGTGGCCAGAGCGGTTGGAGAACCACTTGGAGAATCTCTGTCTGCCAGGTGCCGTAGGACCTTTCCGCTGCCGCTACTGCCGGAAGATTTTCGCCAACGTTGACGCCATGAACAAGCACTCGCACTGTCGTGTCTGGAGCTGTCGTTTCCTTCGGTAAGTCACCAGATCAGGAATATCCGTGTGTACAGTATGCTGACCAGACAGATCATTCGACGATGTTGCTGCTGAGAATGCCGGGCCTCCCTTGTGCCCTCAATTTCCGTCACCAAAGGCCCACCATTGCCATCTATGCGGTGCTGGCTATAGATCGTTCCACGTCGAACATGCTCAACATTATCATCGCTACCGAAATTGTGACCAAGCTCTGTATACGTCAGAGGAAGAATTTTTGCGGCATATTCATGACTATCATGGCGCATCACAACCACAACTGCTCCAAAACAACTCCATCTTGGAACAGAATTTCTCAAGAAACAAGGGTGCTTCTTTTGAGCCTCTTACACTTGATGAGATTATGCAAGGCTGTCGCGTTGGTGACCTGAGTGGGACCTTCATCGATCCCATCGTTACCGAGGAAGCTAGACACGAGACTCTCTGTTCATCTCGTAATCTACGACCGTCTACTCCAAAGAAGCAAGAACAGACGGGAAGCGCACGAAAGCAGGCCAAGACACAGCGCAAGCGTGCTGGGAGTTCCGACTCGACTGCAGCTCCACAAGGGCCGCGTTTCTTCCGTCTCAGTCCTTTGGTGCCGTTCTTATCCACTCGTATCTATTACTTGCGGAGCGCGATACCAGCAGGGCTATTTCCAGATGGTAAGGCAGTGCTAAAGGAGATTCCGAAGAGCTATATTGCTTCGTTGGTGATGAGTTCTGGACTGGTAGGCATGGCAGGTGTTCGTTTCCCTATCAATATGAAGAGAGAGGGCGCAAATGGGCCGGTCGAGCTCACTCTGGAAGAAGACGATGATTGAGCGCTTTGTTGTACGCTTGTTTGTAGCTATTGTGGCGGAGGCGGAAGAAACGTGCGTTGGATCTGGCAAACTACATATACCCGCCAAATGAACCAAGATAATGGCTGTGCGATCAGAGTCTGTGTTTCAAACTATGCCTACAATGGTACCCCATACTTAACTACATTGCTCAATGTGATCTCAAGTAATATAACTGCCAGAGCTACTAAGACAATAAGACTTAACCTACCTACCCGAAGCTTTACCACCGCCACGATCACCACCACTTCACCTTTGAACCCTCCACCCACTACTCAACACACTTCCCATCAATACACTGCAACTTATCCCCATGCTTCGGACACTCCTGTATTTTAAACCAAAATAACCCTGCCTCTCAATCAGCCCAGTTAAACCCTCACTGCATAAATCTCAGTCACAAAAACCTACACCTATTAACCCAGGGATTATTATTGCCCTGACATTGAACCTGCTTGCTTTAGTGAAGCCATCGATCGAGAGAAAGATGGAGAAACAAACAAGATGACCCCCATTACACTCGCATCTTATCTCCCCGCGTAGTGCCAAATTACAGCGTTGGCCATATTTGCCGCATTCGGTGTTGCTGAGAGCAAACAATAAGGCCGTAAAGAGGTACGTGACGGGTACCTTCATCTTGGGTTTTTGGATAGAGGGGGAATGGCGATTGATCAGATGATAGAGATGTGATGATTCTCCGTATGTAATGATTTCTACGAAGAGGGGTTTGTTGGAGAGATGGTGCTGCGGGCGTGATAACTCAAGGTAGAGGGCATATTTAAGTGGAACATGGTTGTGGTGCGACGTTGCTGATGTGGAAGTTTGTTGTTCCTTTCTACATGTGGCCTTCTCCAATACGGTGTCATTTATAGCAGTGGAACCCTACCTCATGAGTGAAGCAAAGCAAAAAGAAAAGCAGAAAAGGCGTTGGCCCACGCGACGACTTGCAATCGAACCCCCGTGCCGTCCCATCGCCCATCCAATGATTTCCAAAAAATTGCAAAACTAAAAGCCACTTCGAAGTGCTGGCTCAAAGAACTTGCGTTTTTGTTTGATTCGACGGTATATTCTCTAACGGGATAATACATATAGGTATAGCAATCCGTAACGAGTAAAGTATTGCAAGATTGTCGGCGTTGGGCGTACAAGTGAGAGACGCGTGCGGGTTTGGGTAACGTTGAGGAAGTCGCGAGTGAGACAGGCAGACAGACATAACACAGGCAAACGGGACAAGCTCACAAGCAGCGTAACACGTATATATTATAATATATGATATATGTATAGTAGAAGACATCTCGCCCCTCACGCGGACCCCCCAAACACTTTAAACGGATGAGCCTCCGTGTTGAACACCCAAGCGTTCTTCCCATCTTTACTAATCTGCCACTCCGCTTCTGGCGCCTGTATCAAATAGCTATACTTGAGCACCTCCGCGAACCAGAAGCTCTCCTGGAAATTCGTGTGCGTCCCTCCATTCGCCGCATTCACGTTCGAGATACTAGAGAACCCCGAGCCCACCCTCGTCGCTGCTACAATCGCTTGGAACGCATCCCATGCCCACTCCTGGTACTTCACGTCACCTGTAGCGCGGTACGCATAGTAGTACGACTCAATGACCTCGGGCCGAAGCTGGTACCCGCCGTCACGAATGTAGAATCCCGTCTTGTTGAAGAACGCCGCCTGATCCGCGGGCACGCTCGCGGGGTCCCAGCCAAACGTCTCGGGCCCAATGCGCGTCGCGGTCTGGATGTACGTTTCGTGGCAGCCGTTTACGAGGTCCAGGCCGAAATCGATGTACGACTGCTTGCCGAGGACCTGGCCGCCGAGGATGAAGTTCCCGCCGTCGAAGCAGGCGAGGTGCTGGGAGACGAGGTTGAGCTTCTGGCCGTTGTAGGCGGCGAGGAAGGTGATGTCGGGGCGGGGCGCGGGGTGGCTTGCGAGGTGGGAGATGGAGGAGTCGATGGCGAGGACCCAGCGGTCGGCGTAGGTGCTGTATCGCTTGGGGTCGTACACGTACATCTTGATGAGGTACTCGTAGAAGGAGTCGGTGCCGCCGTTCCAGCCGCCGTTGCCGTTTGTGAATTCTCCCGTGGCAATGCTGATTTCGCTGCCGACTAGACCAGGCCAGGGTTGACCCGAAGCAGGCTTGGGGTCAAGGAGGTAGCTTTCTGCCCTTTCGGCAAGCTCGCCGTACGTGCTGTTTGAGGTGAGGTCGGCGAGACGGACCCATTCGAGAATCAGTGTGCCGGTTGTTGCAAGGCCGTTGGTTTTGGAACCATCATTTCCGCGTGTGGCAAAGTTCAACCCATTATAAGGCACGCCTGACGGTGTATCGAAGGCGTAAGAAAGAGTGTCCGCCAATTTCTTTGACTGCTCAAGCAGAGCGTCAACGTTCTCCTTGTTTTCCGCAAGATCTGCTAGTGGTCCGTTCAAGAAATCGTATCCCGATATCATTCCACCGAGATATCGGATGGTGGTCTCGAATAACGAGACGGTATCATTGGTCTTAGTGTAGTCGATAGTGGGAATGTATTCAATGATCTGATTGACAATGTCTTTCTGCTGCATGACCAAGGCGGTGCTGAGGGCGTCCACGGCAGAGGCGCCCCATGCATTGCTGTACGCTTAAAGTTAACAATATGATATGGCCGAAAACAAGAGCGACATACCGAGAATTACTGAAGCCGTTTGTCACTGGCGATAGCTCATCGTTAGGGAAGGCATATTTGTAGTACCCGTCCCAGGCAGTCCTGAAGGCATCCACGACAGCCTGAGCGCGTTCCTCGGCAGGAGGCAGGTCATCTCTCTTCCTGTAGGGCTGGCCCTTCCAGGGGAGAGCTGAAGCTCCAGAAAGCAACGCTGCCAGGGCAACGGCGCATTTTGTCTTCACCATGTTAACTAGACTAATGAATCACACCCGAAAATGGCCCAGACTTTCTCGAAGAGCACCAATGACCCAGGGCAGCCTTTCAGTCGCGTTACGAAGCATTTATAGGTACCATATAGCCATCGCAAACGACTTCACCCCGGCCAACAATTAGCAGCCGTAGCTGCAGATCTGACCACATGCGAACCTAGTGCGGAACCGACAAGTACCAGGCGCCCGCGCATTCACATGACTGTTTGCGGTTCTCGTGGCAGAACAAGCTCCACGCCACTGCCGGGAGGGCGCAGGATTGGTGCGTGTGGGTCGTCTGGGCAGAAGCCATGGGAGGCAGAGAGCGATAGCGCATCAAAAGGGCACCTAGCGGCGTCACATCTTGGGAAGGTGTGAGCCGAAGGTTACGGGGCGCCTTGGTATCTGGACGAATTCTGCAGACATGTCGATCTTGGAGCTGCCCATTCGACAGTCAGCAGACCAGCTCCAGGGCCTGGCGCTCGGGCAAGCCTTCGGGCCTCCCATGTGTCGTCATGGAGCATGAGGGGTGCCGGAATTGGCTCTCAAGGGGGACGTTCGGGTGACGGACGCACTGTCGAAAGGAGAAGCTGAGTCGAACTCAAGACCTACTACAATGGTACCCCTAGTACCTATCTACTGGATGTATGTACCCAGAGGCACGAAGCAGGGCAGAGCCGCTGCTGTGCACTCTTTCGCATGTTCCTGGGTGGCGTTAGCCGGCAGGATTGCGGGGAGATCTACCCTAAGAGGAACGTGCAGTAGGCCACTTCAACCATCCGACGCCGCCCACTAAGATATCCTTAATTGCACGTCACGGTTGCAGGTTACGACCGTTGAAGAGTCAAGCCGACCAGGTACAATGTTCTACTTTGAGAATGTATTATGCTGTGTACACACCAGCTGCGAGCTGTCACTAATGTACCCCGACATGCACCTGCTTTGATGTGCGAACGCCGTACCACCCGTTGCCGTGCTTGCCTCATGACCCTGCGTCAACAAAATGCCCACGCTTGTGGCATCGTCACTAGCAACGGTCATCGTCCGTAGCGCTGGTCATCATCTCATTTCCCCGCCATTCGCATTCGCATTGCTCTGCTGCCAGGGTCTAAGACACTGTCTCTGAAGCTCGACCAGCCCAGAATGCTGTCTTAATATACTCCACGTGCCAATGCATGTTCTAGCCATGATCCTCGTTGACTCAGTCGTTTTGATCACCGCGTCATGTGTCGGTGTTTTAAGAGCACACTGAGATGCTCGAGACTGTTTTCGCAGCACCGCAAGTGCAAGTGGAGTACACCAGGTGCTTGCTGCCATGAGGTTTGACAACTCAAGCGAAAAAGCCGTCGTCGCTGTCTTCGTCTTCGTCGCCATTTGTTCCAGCACCAGACGTCTTCTCCTTGCTTTCCTCCGTCTTGTTTGACTTCCCACTCTTCTTTGCTGCCTTGGGCTGGCTGCGTGCTGGTGCTCCTGGTATGATCACACCTTCCCTGCTCTCGCGCAGGTCTTCAAGCGTCTGATCCTCCATTGCTTTCTCCACCGTCTTCCACATATTCACATCACCTTTCGGACCGTCCACCAGCGGTGCAGCTTCTGCGGACTTTTCGCTATCCTTTGCCTGCCTCGGATACAGCGAAACGTATGTTTTCAACAGCGGGTAGTAGAGGGTATAGTTGAGGTCGACTTCGGCGTTGTGTATGCTGCGCATCTTCTCGGCCTTTTCCGACTCGTCCTCGAGAGCAGCCAGTTGTTTGTGGAGGCGCTTGACAGTCCTTGTTGCCTTCTGACGTTCTATTGCGCGTCAGTAGTTGCAGATGGTTGTTTCGATACGTGGACTCACCAAAGAACCGGACCATGTGATATTTGCTGATGATGTCGCTCTTGAACTTTGACTCGCGCTGTGCTGTCTGCCTCTCCTCCAGCTCGTGCTTGCATGACTCCAGCTCTCGTTCGCGCTCAATGCGGATACCTTGCGGCATGCGGTTCTTCTCGTCGCTGCCGGTGTGCCTCAGCAGGCGCGAGAGATCGCGCACTCTGCTCTTGAGCGCATTGATCGATTTCTGGGCCTCCTCCTCGGCGCTCTTTGCACTCTCTGACTTGGGATGGCCGCGTTTTGTGTAAGGATTATTATTGCCCTGCCGCGGGCGCTTCGTGAACTGCTTCTGCTGCTTGTACTTGTTTCCCCGGTCGCCGTCGTCCGCATCGCTGCGCTTTCGTTTCGAGAATCCGGTAGACATGGTTGACTCGTGTGCTGTGCAATCGAAATCTAGAGGCTGCAAGGTCGCGTCGTCCCCAATCGGTTGCTGCGTCCAAAAGTTTCAGCGGGGCGGGGCGGCAGAATCACTGACCGCTCATCGTGCCGTCTTGGCGCTCCGAGCTAATCACAAGCGTTCACCTACACTGGGGGCGCGCCCCATCGACAACGGTACGTCCTTGCTACTAGCTGCCCGCTACGGAGGCAGAGTACGCTATCTGCATACAGCATCTACTCATCTGCCTTGTCTGATGTCTTAATCATAGTCTTCAGTGCCAATCTCTCCTACACAATTAATTACCCACACCCAGATCCCATCAGTTCATAGAATGGAAGCAGCCATCAGATGGTCTCCGCACGCGACTCAGCATTCGCCGCGCTTTCTGATCATTGACGTTGCGACCAATCGTCTGCGGCTCTGTCAGATCGAGCGATATGAAAAGAACAAGGTCAAATATAAGCAGATATGTTTCCGCGACAAATTACCCAACTACACAGCCTTCGATTGGTCCAAGCGTGATGAAGCTATTGTAGGCATTGGGTCTGCCTCGGGTGAAGCAACTATTGTTCAGATTGATCCAGATCGGCCACAGGGGGAATTCATCCATTCGTTTCCCATCCGGCACCAACGGAAATGCAACTCCATTGCATTTAGTGCCAAAAACTACGTGGCAACAGGTCTCGACAGGGTGCGAAATGATGTTTGTTTGAACATCTACGATCTCAATCATCCTAGTGTTACTTCCACTACGGAGCCCTACAAGAAACTGGCAAGTTCCGAAGCCATTTCCAGCATCAAATTCTTCTCCAACCAACCAGATACCCTTGTCGCCGGTGTTTCAAGGCAATGTATTCGTATCTACGATTTGAGAGGTGAGCTTTGCTTATTTTCTTGCATCCATTAACATTGACTCTCCTTAGAATCTTCCGCGGCGGGAGTAGCTCAGTATCCTACACGGCAAGTTCATAACATCGCCATCGACCCATTAGACGAGAACTACTTCATTTCTGCTGGAACGACTGCTGATCCTGTCGTTACTGTTTGGGATCAACGCTATGTCAAACAAAGAAGCTCCAATGATGGAGCCGTCCTGGATTTCCGACCCATTGTAGATAACAACCAACCTAAACCAACGACTATATGGAGTCTGCGGTACTCTGGAACGAAGAAAGGCACCTTTGGCGTTCTGGCAAGTACAGGCGAATTTAAAATCGTTGAGCTCGCTCAGCACTCGCATCAGCCAGACTCAGATGAATCGTCAAAAGTTGGGCCACACGCCCAGAACTGGGAATCGCAACATTACACCAAGATGACCCACAACCTGCGCTACCCATCATCCGACGACCGCGGTATGCAAGATCCAAATCACGTTGTCGCGTACGACTTCATGAGCCCAGGAAATCCATTCCCTGGTATCTCGGCACTGGCGTTGCATCCGAACAGAGACATCGAAGTATTGAGAGTACCACCTCCTGCGCCTAGCATCAATGTGACTGCGCTGGAGGAAGTGTATAGAGACCGAACCCCGATCATGAGACCTAGTCGAAGGAAAGGCACTGTTGCGGAAGATTTGATCGAGTTGCAGAATAAAAGTCTGAGCGATAAAACCGACGTCAGCCCGGACCCGAGAGATACCCTCACAGGAAGGCTGGATAGACTGAACGTCGAAACATCACCTCGAAGTGTTCCACTCGAATTATCATCACACTCAAGCCATCAAATGCACGAAGATCTTCTAACCCTAGCGTTTCCCAATGCGAAGTTGCCACTAGATGATTATTTGAAATCGTTGCAGACTCAAAAGCGCCGTTGTCAGGAAGGCTATAACCTTGATTGTCGCAAGAATAAAGAGATCGTGACCAACGATAGATGGTTGTTTGACGCGTGGGACTTGGTCGAGCGGATGGAGACGCACGCTTGGAATGACGGAATGGCTGCGAAGGAGGGTCTCGACCTGGCATATCTGGGTGTTACTTCTATCTGGTCGAACGAGCTCACCATGTACGACCAGCGTTTGGTGGACCCCGATACGAAAACATCCGAATCCGTGTTCTCCGAGACCGTGACAGAAATTTGCGAGAAGAAAGAATTTCCCCCTTTCTCTGGCGTCGCTACTGAGCGCCCCGACAATCGACAGCTCTGCCTCTCGCTGTGCGGATGGAACCTCTCCAAGAAGGGTCTACGTGAGCGCTGTGGTCTGTTGGTCGACGAAGGACAATATTACAAAGCTATCGTGTTGGCTGTATTTCAAGGTTACAAGGACGTCGCACTTGATATCCTGAAGGAGACGGTCAAAGCCAAGCAGATTGAAAATATCGGCTTGGGGGCCGTGATAGCTTGCAATTCTGTGAACGAAGACCAGCGCCACCTTTGCTCCTGGATGGCAGATATGACCGACGAGCCCTACCTCAAAGGCCTCCTGGCATACTTTATCAGCGGCGATTGGAGTACAGTCGTCGAGATGGAACAGCTCTCCCTCCCAGACCGTGTCGGCGTGGCCCTGAAGTACCTACCTGACGATAAGCTTACCCACTTCCTCCGACTCTGCACTCAAAAGACAGTGGCATGTGGCAACATCGAGGGCCTTTTGCTCACCGGCCTCACAAACCGCGCAATGGACCTCTTCGAACACTACATCTCCAAGTTCGGCGACCTCCAGTCCGCGGTACTCGTCCTCTCCCGCGCATGTCCACTCTACATCCAAGACGCCCGCTGGGCGCTCTGGAAAGAAATCTACCTCAACCAGATGCAAGTCTGGCGGACCTTCCTCGAACGAACAAAGTACATCAAAGACCACAACCTGAAGAGCGTCTCCCGCGATGGCCTCGCAACCACCAAGCCGTCTTCCCCCTCCGTCTCCCTCCGCTGCCACAACTGCCAGCAGAACCTCGCGCTCCGCCGCGACCCTCGCACATCCCGCTCGTACCTCGTTCCCAGCGCGCCTTCACACCATCATCAGCCGTCCATATCGCGGCCAGTACGTCCCCCTCGTCCGAAGGGGAGCACCACGTCGCCGTCGCTTGCGTGCCCGAATTGCAATGCGCAGATGCCGCGTTGCGGGTTGTGCATGATGTGGTTGGGGAGTCCGGACCCGAGCAAGATTGGTGCTGCGCAGACGCTGAAGGAAGAGGATAAGGAGGCTAGGTTGATGGTTTTCTGTATGAATTGTACGCATGGGTTTCATGGGCATCATGCGAGGGATTGGTTTGCGAGACATGCGATGTGTCCGGTGCCGGACTGCCAGTGTATGTGTGGGCTGTTGAAGTGATGTACGGAATGGACTTGGTAATGGTATGGATGGATGGATTTTAACGAATGAAATGGTTCGATTCTATGGCTATGTACTTTCCAACTTGTATTTCTATAAAAAACCGCGCTTGCCCGTGATGCACATCTCACACCATGAAGCATCATCACCGCCGTGCACCATCCCTTCTATATGCGTACAAGCCTACCCGCCACACCCCCACCGTCTACTCTCCCTTCGCCCCATACCACGTCTTCACCACCCAATCCGCCACCTTCTCCGTATCCTCCTGCGCCACCGGATAATGATGCCCGATATCAAAAACATAAAGCCCACTCTTCCCCGCCTCCACCACGCTCTTCGCCTCCCCATCCATCTCATACACCTTCTCGATCAACAGCTGACCCCCCCACCGCCACTCATCCTGCGCCCCCAGCACATGCAACACCGGCACCGTGACCTTCGCCTCGAGCACCTCCTCCTTCCTCTCCTCACTCCACCCCGACCTCCCCACCGCCTCCACCACCTCCCCCGGCACTATCGGCGGCGGAAACGACGAACAAACACTAAGTCCAAACCGTATATCCGCCAACCACTCCAACCCCTCACCCTTCCCCTCCTTCGCCAACTCCCCTGCACCTGCCTCCCCTTCAACAACCCCGCCACCACCCTCGTCCCCTGCGAGAACCCCACCACACCCACCACCTTCCCCCCCTTCGCCCTCACCTTCTCCACCTCCCCCTTGATCATGCTCACGACGTCGCCCCCCATGTGGAGACTCGTCATGGAAGCGTCTCTCGT
Organism: Pseudopithomyces chartarum; assembly: GCA_033220655.1. NCBI lineage: Eukaryota > Fungi > Ascomycota > Dothideomycetes > Pleosporales > Didymosphaeriaceae > Pseudopithomyces > Pseudopithomyces chartarum. The sequence goes on along the minus strand of WVTA01000018.1, from coordinate 462,780 downwards.
TACGGACGCGGAGACGGCTTCCGTGGGGGGCAACCAGCGGTAGTAGGGGCCGCAGCCTTCGAAGAAGGGGAGGATGCCGGGGCCAGCGGCGGACTCGATGGGGCCGGTTAGGGATTCGAGGTCGAAGTGGGGTCTTAGGAAGCGGGTGAGGCGGGCGAGTTGGATGGTGTGGATTGTGGAGTTTGAGCCGGAGCCGTGGAAGGCGAGGATGGTGGGGAGGGGCATTTTGGATTGATGGGAGGGGGAATTTTGTGGTTCTGGTGGGTGGTGGGGAGAGGGAGAGGGACTGGGACTGGGACTGGGGTGATGGTGTGTGAAAGGTGATGTGAGGGCTTGGGATGTTGTTTTGGAAATGTTGTTAACGTGATTTTTATCGACGTTGTTTTTGTTTTCGCCGTGTAAGCGCCTGTCCCTCCGGAGTGGCTTGAAATCCGAAACCTTGCTCTTGCTAACAGCTGTTCTCAGCCGCGGGGTAGACCGTATCGCCGTTTGCGCGCCTGGTATCGCCTCTTGGATCGGATCGCGAAGTGCGCAGATGATGGCCTCGGAGACTGAACAAGTGAGGATGTTTTCTTTTCTCCTCTTTTCTTTCTCAAAAGTCCATGCAGAGTACCATGCAGAAATGTCAAGTGCCGAGTGAGAGGCGTGTATTGTGCATCGGAGCCCGAGCCGTTGCCGGAGTGGAGATAAGCGTGATTGGTGGAGGAAGGTGCGGTGGAGGGGTCGTGGGGGCGCGATTCCGCCATCTGTAGCCAGCCAATCTGGACCGGACTGGAGCATGGAGAATATTCTATTCTGATTTCTGTGAGTTTTACGATCGATCCAGGGATTGACTGTATTTCTACCTTTGATCAATCCTGGTCGGTAGAATAATGTTACTACACAGAGTCCACTAGATTTGGGAATAGAACGACTCCGGGGGCCTTGCGCTGGGCTCAGTTCTACCAAGAAGCGCAGACTTTGCATGGACAGCGTCCGAACGACTGATATTGAAAGGGAAGAAAAGAAAAGGAACAATATCCTCGCTCGAAGCACGATGGACTCTGACTGTCTGCAAATTGTCCAAGATTTACTTTGTCTAAGAAAACCATGAACAGGGTATGTCAGCCCTACGCTACCAAACACGAATTCCAAGCTTTGGCGTTCCTCACATTACACGCCTTCTTCCGTCCCGCAACGAGATCCCCCGAACGGTATCTGCCTCCGAATTGGCTAGCGTCATCGTACATGATCTCCAAGAGCCCGGCTATATGTATCAATACCTGAGTATGCCTCCCTCCAACCTCCCCACCCTCTCACGCACCAGCACCCATCCCACCCACCATGCGTCTCCTCACCCTCCTCCCCTTCGTGGCATCCACCTCCCTCGCCCAAACCGTCATCCCCCCCAGCACCTGGAACTACACCTACCCATGGCCCCTCCACTACCACCCCCTCACCTCCCAGCGCCTCAACCTCTCCATGGCCTACATGGACGTTCCCCCCTCCACAAACACCACCACCCCTAAAACCGTCGTCCTCCTCCACGGTAAAAACTTCTGCGGCCCCACCTGGCAAGACACCGCAACGCGTCTCTCCACCGCCGGCTACCGCGTCCTCATCCCCGACCAAATCGGCTTCTGCAAGTCCTCCAAACCCCCAGCGTATCAATTCTCCCTCCACCAGCTAGCATCCAACACGCAGTCTCTCCTCTCCTCCCTGGGTCTCGCAAACGTCACGGTCCTAGGGCACTCCATGGGCGGCATGCTCGCCGCGTGGTTCGCCCTCTCCTACCCCTCCACCACCGCCGCCCTCATCCTAGTCAACCCCATCGGCCTCGAAGACTGGATCGCGAAGGGCGTCCCCTGGCGGAGTCCAGACTCCCTGTATCAAGATGAATTGCTGACGAGTTACGAGTCGGTGCGGAGGTACCAGCAGGCTACTTACTACGTTGATACGTGGGCCCCCGCGTACGATGTTTGGGTCAACATGTTGATATCGTTGTACAGGACGCCGGGGGAGGGTGCGACGTTCGCGTATGATATGGGGCTTACGACTGCGGCGGTGTTGACGGGTCCGGTGGTGTACGAGTTTCCGAGTATCAAGGCGAAAACGTTACTGGTGATCGGGACGAGGGATAATACGGCGATTGGGAAGGCGTGGAGTCCCGTGGAGGTGCAGGCGAGGTTGGGGAAGTATGAGGTGCTGGGGAAGGAGGCGAGGGAGAGGATTCCCGGGGCGGAGTTGGTGGAGTTTGAGGATTTGGGGCATGCGCCGCAGATTCAGGATAGTGGGCGGTTTCATGGGGAGGTGCTGGGGTGGTTGGGGAGGGTGTTGTAGGGTGGTTTTGGGGTGGAAGTCGAAGTGGGAGGGTGGGTTGATGGGCTGGTATGTGGTTGTGAGGGTTGAATGATAATGGCCAAGGAAATGGTATGGCTATGGGTATGGGTATTTACTTTGCGATATCGAGCGCGAGGAAATGACGACTCACAGCCCTGGAAATATTGTACATTGAAACAAATTGCCATCAAAAGACCGTGACAGCATGGATGAAAACCGAAAGGCAACTCCCATGGAAACATCCAATGTAGAACCTTACGAAGGAACTCCAAAACAATCCATTTCACCCATCCCACAACATCAAACCTTCTCCGCATTTTCTCCACTCCCCACCCCACTCCCCTCCCTCTTCAGCCCCCCACTCCCATTACTCCCCCGACTCCCCGCCCTATCCCTCCCCTTCCCCCCACCTCCTCCCTCACCCTCTTCAAAACCTCCAAACCCCCGCTACCTTCCCCACCCCCACCACCAACGCCGTATTCTCCCTCTGCAACTCCCCCAACTGCCCCCTCAAAATCCTCACCTCCTCCTCCGCCAATTCCGCCCTCTGCTTCCACTCCTCCCTCTCCCTCTGCGCCCTCTGCAACGCCGTCTTCTCCTCCTCCTTCCTCTGCCTCGCCAGCAACTTCTTCGTTTCCTTCTCCCTCCTCGCCTCCAATTTTTGAACTTCCCGCGCGAATTTCTCTTCCTGCTTCTTCTTGTGTTTCTTGTGGCGCTCTTCGGCTTTTTCGAGGTCCCGCGCGGACTTGGTGCCTTCTTTTAGGTCTTTGGCGCGGGCGGCTTCGAGTTTTTGTTTGAGCTTGAGGCGCTTGTCTTCGAGCTTTTGGAGTTCCTTGGTGTGGTGGGTGAGGGCTTGGGAGGAGGATGAGGAGGAGTCGGGTTGCATGGGGGTGGAGAGGGGGGAGGTGGTGGGGAAGGAGGAGGGGGCGGTGGTGAATTGTTCGGCGGAGGCGAAGGAGTCGAGGGAGGAGGAGGAGGTGGAGGTGGAGGATTGGGTGGAGGAGCGGTGGAGGGAGAGTACGGCTTGGGAGACGGCTTCGTCGGCTTCGTAGAGGGGCGGTGGGTCGGATGTTTGGCCATTAACTGAAGTGTGTGAGGGTTGTCGGATGGATGACGGACGGGTGTGGCGGTCGGCGATGCTGGTTCCTACACCTGCTAATATTCCGTTGTTCTCTGCTATTGATAGTCGTGATTGGCCGTCCATGGACATCCTGGGATGGTCCTCCGCGTCATCTTTTCCTTGTGTATCTGGGAGTTGCGAAGACTCGTCGTCTCTAGAGGGGAAATCCTCGTTTGAACATGCCCAATTCAGGAACTTGGTCGCATCCTGGACAATGCTCGATGGAGTACTCCTTTCAACCATAAATCTCGGAATGCCACCTCCAGGGTCGCTTCTCGTGATCATTATCCACTCCACAGGGTTTGTCTCGGGGTCATCGTCGTCCGCTTGATCTTTCCTGTCGATCTTCTCGCCTTTCGCAGAGGGACCGCGCGATTCAGCAAAGGATATGGTGTGATCGCGCTCGCGTCTCTTCGTTTCGCTTGGTGTGGTTTTGTGAAGGTCTGATGTAGAGGCAGATGCGTTCTTGGATTGTGAATGTGACAAGGGAATCTCGCGGATCAGCTCGACCGACTCGTATTGTCCGCGCACCATCCCATCGCGCGGAGGAGCATCTGGGTGAGTGACAGGTATAGAGACCACCATGTAATGTCGTGGCATTATGTCGCCAACTTTGGACGAGCTGCTTAGGCAATTCGGAGAGGTGAGGAGAAGGGTGATGAACTCTCGGGGTGCGGTGGGACCAGGGAATTGTGCCGATAGCTGGTATACTGCCTTCTAGTCAGTCTTTCTCGTTCTTCCCTTGTGATGACCATTGACCATGGGAACCACTCACCTTCCAGCTGCCCAATTCCTTCGATACGGATATCCTCGAGCCTCTGATCACCACCAATCCCTCTAACATTACCCTCTCCAGGCCCACCCTGGACTTCCAAACTCGCCGGAAACTCCCTCATCATCGCCTTCTTCCACTTCGCAAACCCCAATCCCTCATGTATGCTCGTCCTCGCAAACCACGCTCCATGTCTGTCATGTCCCGCCATCTTGAACACGCTAATTCCCGTCGCGGCATCCTTTGCGCCCAGCTTCACCGGCTTCCCCCACGCCTTGTGCAAAGTTTCATGTTCCTTGGACACCGGTCTCCGCGCCTGCGATATGGTAAGGTCTGCGGCGCATCGCGCACCGTTCGCGTCGGGACGGGAGCGCCGTGAAGACTCATAAGGTGTGCCGTTGGGCGGAGGAGGGACCGAGTTCGCGATCAATTCTGCCTTTGCGAAAATCTCCGGGAGGTAGGATCTGAGGTCGTCGACGGGGATGGCAGCGAAGTCTTTGGGGCGGAGGCACTCGAGGGCTTCCTGGAGCTCGGTCATGCTTCTTTCTCTTTCGGATCACGCGTGGACGGGTCGGAAGTGTGGCTGTAGAGCCTTATAAGGCGGGAAGTGGAGCTGGTGATGTTAAGTGTGGCTGCTAGGTTTCCCGATACATCCGTGGGTGTTGGCTCCGAGGGATGCCAGAGTCAAACAATGGCACAGCAACGTCACGTTCCGCGCTCAATTCACGGGGGAAATATGGAAAGAGAGCTAGTGATAGAGGGCGAAACTCGCATGAGCGCAAACGAAGACGAACGAGGCTTACATGGTACAAGTCGTGCCATGTGCTGTCGGAGGCCCGAGGCACGAGGTCAAACATACAATACACGTCATTCACGACAAGGGTCATGATCCAAGCTCCAAGAGTTCGCGGGGCCAGGCGCTTGGTCTTCCGCGATTTAGCGACGCCACGACCCCATCACGGCCGATTCTGGGGTCAGTTTGCGAATCGGCTTTGAGATGCTCCGTCCGTTGGGGATGCTTTTCGGACGGCGGGCCTTCGGACACACTTCGCGCGAAACGCCACGGTCATGCTTGACGGGGTTAAGACACAACTAACAGCGCAACTGAAACATGGAATTGCAAACTACCAACCATCTAGACAAATCAAATCCAACGAGAAGGGTATCACTCCTGACGGCAAACTACGCAGTAGTTACAGGGTCCACACGCGGCAAAGGGCACTTTCTGACCACCTCCCATCCAAGCGGTTTATACAAGAACGTAAAGAGCGCACATCTAGCCGCGTCAGCTTTGAATTATATCAGTGTTTGCGGAGCAACTCACCATCGCAAGCCCGAGAATCATCGAGCACCAGAAGAGCACGTTGTTCAAGATGGTGCGGCCCTTCACCCACTTAGAGCGCTGCACCAGCACAATCGGCATCTGAAGCATCATCGCGATGAAACCGTACCCACGGAACTTCCTGGTGATGCAGCCCATCACGAGTTCGTGGGCGAGAGCGCTGATGAAGAACGTTATCGTCGTCGCCAGCGGTCGCGACATGTGACCACGCGACGCCGAGTAGACGTGTCGGCGGAAGAAGTGATGCACAGGCTTGTTCCATTCACGCGAGAATTCAAGCCAGTCGCAACTGTTCCACCAGTCCGCAAAGAATTGGCGATCGGCGAATCCTGTGACGTTTAGTTTCATGCTTTTGGACTCAACCTATCACTACTTACGTGTAATCTCTGCAAAGGCACCTAGTATGTACTCGAAAATGACGAGGAACACAAGAAGGAATGCGACCATGAACGGGAACAACAGACGTCCTATCGTCTCACTAAGGACCAAAGCAAACTCTGAGGCGCTTGTCGTTGCCTGCAATGCTATCGCCGACTCGTCTAGCACTGGCAGAATGAACTCTTCCGTGGTGATGGTGAGGAGGAAGATGCAGCCGAACACGGCCAAAGTCTTGTAGAACAGCTCTAACCATCGGGTAGACTGTGTGCGAGGATATTCCAGTTCGTAGCAGAGCGTAGGACAGAAGATGAAATCGGTGTAGTTTGCGATGGTCAGATTGTCTGGGTAGGAGACGTGTCCAAGCGGAGACGTCAGCTCCATGGCAAGGTCTTCGCGAAGATGGCGCACCCGTTCCTTCTCCGAATCCTCCTTTTCAAGAGATGGCGACTGTGGTATTTCATGGAGGTGGGTCCGTGATCCGGGATATCTGTATGCTGCGGCTTTGGAAACATTATCTGGGCTGTCCAGAGCGTAGAGACGCCGTCTGGTTTCACTCAAATGGCCGTTGTAGAATCTGGGTCGGTCAGTTGAGCTTTTTGCGGTGGTTCAAAAGACGTACGCATAGGAGTGCATCTTCATGAAGATGGCAAGCAGGTGCAGAGTGAAGAAGACCTGGGCGGTCCAGCTCCAATCTCGGATGAAAGGGTAGGTACACCAGAAAGCCAGCCAGAAGACCTGGTACAAACTCTGGATCGCCATGCCGAGTTTGCTCCAGCGCAGAATGCCCTCGTTGGCCATGAATGACTTGTGTAGAGGGAGCGAAAGGGCGGTAGTGGCCACCATGAGTCCATCGCAAAAGGCCAGTTCGTACACCTTCTCGGTGAAGAGGTCCCACTGCCGAATGCTCAGGGGATAACCCGTCTCTTTGTAGTTCCGCAGCATGGCTGTTATGACCATGATAGCCAGACCAATCCAGAAGAGCACAAAGAAGCCGCGGAAGTCATGGTAGTCGCTCGTGGGGTCAAAGTGCGACACGCGGTCGACGTACTCGATGGTAGGGAAGAGACGTCGTCTTTGTTCGGCTCGAACCTGGCGTCGCGCCGTGGAGGTAGCCTTGACGGAGGGTGGAGCATTTTCGGGGATGGGCGTGGTCCGGCCACTGTTGCTGTCAGTGTCTGTGGAGAGTTTGGAGGGAGAGGCACCGACCTTGATGTTCCCGAGGGGGTTCCGTTGGGCTGTCCGTTTGCGCCAAAGGTCTCTTCGCTCAACTGCGGACGCAGGAAATCAATCTTTGTAGGCTTGCGCGCACGCGGCTCGTGGACGAGGGAGTGGCCATTCTGCGGCCTCGCATCGATGGAGGAAGATTCGGCCATTATGGGAGGAATGTCGATGCAAGCATGTTGGAGTCGCGGAACGGTTCGGTGTATTTTTGAAGTGTCGAGTCAAGTATGGTGTCAGCCCAGACGTCGGTGCTGATCACTGCTCGGCTCACCCCCGTGAATCCCGAGTGGGCGTGGTGTGGAGTGCTGGTTGGTGACTTGTAACAGGGTTGGGCTTGCGGACGGGTGGCTTTGCAGTCCTAAAGGGGTATTCTGTGTGAGAATGCAGGATTCAGAATTCGGTCACTTTGCAGGCCTGGCTGGAAATAGTAAGTAAGTATGCGTGCAGCTGCAGGGCACATGCATGCGTACGTAGAAACAAGAACCAGCTCTTAGGTGGATGATGACGGAACGCTCGGAAAGACAACGGAAGTGTGTGGCTTGCGATAGGCCGTGGCTGCATGCCATGTACACTTACTATAGTAGATACATATGTAAGATGCTAGCCTAGTGCCACCGTGTCCACGCGCCATGCTTCTTTCGGAGCGGCAGCTGGACGCAGCGGGCCGACGTTAGTCCGCGGTGCATTGCGGCTGCTGCTGGCTTCTTGGCTTGGGGGGATGCTTGTCTTGTGCTGTGCTGGGCTTCGACTACTACTGGCCTTACTGTACTTTCTTTCCGAGTATCAGCCACCATTGCACCCCCCAGGACCACGGATCCCCCCAGCCCGTAACCCAGTCCACTCCGCCCTGCTGCCCGAGCAACCACCCCCATCCACCCTGTTCCGCCCTTGCACCTGTGAATCTCTCCGCGCCGACCAGGTGGGGTCCGCGAGACCAACACCATGACTTCCTGTATGCCTGCCGCAGCCCCCCAGCTTGGACCTTGAAACTGAGACATGGCCAGTGAAGCAATTCATCCGTAATGTGCGCGCTGCCAAGACCATCGCCGACGAACGTGCTGTCGTCCAGAAGGAGAGCGCCGCCATCAGGGCCAGCTTTAGGGAGGAGAGCCACGACTCGGGCGTGAGGTGTGTGCCCAACACCCACCCGTCGAGGCGGACACTTGCTCACCGAATGCCAGGAGAAACAATGTCGCCAAGCTTCTGTATCTGTTCACCCTGGGCGAGAGAACACATTTTGGCCAGATCGAATGTCTGAAGCTGCTGGCTTCCCCCCGTTTTGCGGACAAGCGACTGGGGTACCTGGGCACCATGTTGCTGCTGGACGAGAACCAGGAGGTTTTGACTCTGGTGACCAATTCGTTACAAAAGTGCGTTGCTCTCATTTATCGCTTGTATCGCATGCTGATGTCTGCCTAGCGACTTGAACCATCCCAACCAGTACATCGTCGGTCTCGCCCTGTGCACCCTAGGAAACATTGCCTCCGTCGAGATGTCGCGAGATTTGTTCCCGCAAGTTGAGACCATCGTTTCCAGCTCAAACCCATACATTCGCCGGAAGGCCGCCATTTGCGCAATGAGAATTTGTCGCAAGGTGCCCGAGCTGCAAGAGCACTTCCTGGACAAGGCCAAGCTGCTACTACAGGACCGGAACCACGGCGTTTTGATATGTGGCTTGAACTTTGTCATAAGTCTTTGCGAGGCCGACGAAGCAGAGGATGATGAGAATGGCATCAGAGACCAATTCCGTCCGGTAGTGCCAAGCCTGGTCAAGATTTTGAAAGGATTGTCCGCATCGGGATACGCCCCGGAGCACGACGTTCAAGGCATTACAGACCCTTTCCTTCAATGCAAAATCCTGGAATTGCTCCGCGTTCTCGCTCGTGGCGACACAGGTGTTAGCGAACAGATCAACGATATCCTCGCCCAGGTTGCAACCAACACCGAATCTTCCAAGAATGTCGGAAACTCCATTTTGTACGAAGCTGTTCTCACCATCTTGGACATTGAAGCCGACTCTGGTCTCCGTGTGTTGGGTGTGAACATTCTTGGAAAATTCTTGTCCAACAGGGACAACAACATACGATACGTCGCGCTCAACACGCTCATCAAGGTCGTTGCTGTGGAGCCTAATGCCGTACAACGTCACCGAAACACCATTTTGGACTGCTTGCGTGACCCTGATATCTCCATCCGGCGGAGAGCTTTGGACCTCAGTTTTACTTTGATCAACGAAAGCAATGTTCGCGTCTTGATCCGCGAACTCCTTGCTTTCTTGGAAGTTGCCGACAACGAGTTCAAGCCCGTGATGACCAGTCAAATTGGTATTGCCGCGGATCGATTTGCCCCCAACAAGCGATGGCACGTGGACACCATGCTACGTGTTTTGAAGCTCGTAAGCTCAATTGTCTGCCTATATGAAGAAGTCACTAACGTCGGCAGGCTGGTAACTACGTAAAGGAGCAGATTCTGTCATCTTTCGTTCGCCTCATTGCTACAACACCAGATCTCCAAACATACTCTGTCCAGAAACTGTATGCTGCATTGAAGGAAGACATCACACAGGAAGGGCTGACCCTTGCCGGCTCGTGGGTCATCGGCGAGTTTGGTGATGCGCTTTTGAAGGGAGGGCAGTACGAGGAAGAAGAGCTGGTGAAAGAGGTCAAGGAAAGTGATATTGTCGACCTACTCGACACCATACTCAACAGCAGCTATGCTGGGCTCAACATTACTCAGTACATCGTCACCGCCGCTATCAAGCTGACAACACGATTGAACGAACCTGCTCAGGTGGAACGATTGAGGCGGTTACTGCAACGCTTTGGTACCAATTTGGATGTTGAAATCCAGCAGCGTGCAGTCGAATACATCAATCTATTCGGTGTCGATCAGGTCCGAAGAGGTGTCTTGGAAAAGATGCCTCCTCCCGAGATCCGCGAGGAGCAACGGGTGCTTGGAGAGGCGACCAAGAAGCGGCAATCAAAGGTTTTGAAAAAGAAGCCAGCGCAGGCTGCGACAGAAGACTTACTTCTCGATCTTATGGGTGATTCTACAGGAGATGCAAATGGTACCGCAAATGGTTCCCAAGCCCAGAGCGCCGACTTGCTCGCGGATATTCTCGGCGGTGGTGGTCCTTCGACTTCGTCGCCGGCACCGCAGACGACATCACCTCCCCCCCAGTCTAATGTTGCTAATATCATGGATCTTTTCAACTCTGGACCCTCCAGCTCGCCAGCACCCACATATACACAACAACCGCCCGCGTCGTCATTGGATATACTTGGTGGCATGTCGTCGCCACCACCGCAGGCGGCTGCACCTGCCGCCTCAGGGCCACCAGCTCACCCGGCATATAACAAGAACGACCTACAGGTGACCTTCCAACTGAAGCGCGACGCGAACGCCGTTCAGCTGCTTGCTCGTTTCCGCAATACTGGTGACTTCAGCCATCTTTCAGGTGTAAGTTTGCAGGCTGCGGTACCCAAGAGCCAAAAGCTCCAGCTCCAGCCCATCAGCACGGGCGAATTGGATGCCGGTCAGGAGGCTACACAGCAGATGCGAGTGACTGCTGTCAATGGGGTAAGTTTATTCCTACGCGTTTGAAATATGGTCACTAATAATGAACAGTCACCACCTGCACGGTTACGACTGCGATTGAAGATCAGTTACTCGGCTGGAGGCGCGCCGGTGACAGAGCAAGTGGATTGGTCTGAGCCGACGTAGTGGCAAGGCTTTTGTGTTTTTGGTGTTTTGCATGATGTAGGATGTCGACGTATAGAGTACATGATATCTTTGAGACGAGGATCCTAATCAAAAACTTGTGCTGCAGAGATTTGTTTCTCCTGAGCGCGTTTCCTCTTTGATACTTGTTGTTTTGTTGATGTATGACGTGTTCCTCTTTTTTATTATACCTGTTCATATTGTATGTTTGACTGAATTCGTGGATACCTACTTGTCATGTACATTCACAGAGTCGCGTGCATGCATTCTGACGCTGCCCATGTCGACTATGCGACCTGCGTTACTCAGTTGGTGGGATAGTATTCAGTGTGTACCTAGAGGCAAGAAAGTACGCACGTCCGGTGTCCCATCGCGCATTGTACACAGCGCGATAAGTGTTACTTTTTGAATGTAGTCTTTCAGAATGATAGAAGCAGTGCCATAAAGTATAAGGGAGGAGAAAATACAAGATTCAATCGTGTTCGTGGTAGCTTGATATGAGTAGATAGATAAACCACGCGGACTGCGGCGCATATGTCTGTGACGTCAAACATCATCGCGTTAATATGTAGGAATTAAGTTTCTCAACCGTCTTCCAGTTTGCGAACGACCAGCTGTACCCCACGCCACAATAGCAAGAAGCAAACGCGTCAAAAGCACAGGTGAGAGTCGCCCGCAACCACCCACCACACCACACACATACCCTCTTTCTTTCACCCCAGCACCTATAAGTATTTCCCCATCCAAGATCCCCCCATCAATACTAAACGACATTCTGGGCGTCTTGTCGCTGGTCGATTGTCTCGAATGGCGCGTGAGAATCTTGTACTTCTGAGTACGTCTTGGGGACGAGCGCGTTGGTATTGATTTTTGCCTTTGGGCTGGGTTCGAATCTGGGTGGTGCCGTACCCAGGGGGGTGGCTGTTTTTGTTTTTGTTTAGGTGAGGCATGGGTGAGTTGGGATGGCTCTGCTGCGACGCTTTGGGAGTGACTTTACGTTTTTGAAATGGTTTCTATATATTGGTACTTTACAAGGTAGGGATCTTCCTTCCATAAACCTTCTGCATTTCAGCGGGTGAAGTATTGTTCTCACCAGCTTCTTCGGGCCTCCACGCTGCGACACATCTTTGCTTGCTAAGCACTCCATCTTCTCACCTGATGTACTGATGTACGCTTCACTAGGACACTGAGACTGAACACTGATGTTTCTGGAAAGATAGGTGAGTATAAGCTGGAGGGACCTAAGCAGTGGCAGAAAGTGATTACAAGCATGGACTTGGATGTGATGCAAGATAATGCTTGTAGTGAGCATAAGATACAGCTTTGTAGTAAGATACATATCTACATGCATCGATCCGAGTGCGATGTAGGTTTTCTCTTGTGTATTCGCAATCCCCAAACCCTCATTATCCATTCCCACGACCTTGCCTCTAAATACCTACATTGCTCACATAATGAAGCAAATGTTATATGAAAAGACAGTGTAGGTGAAAGTGCCATCGCATGACTCGCGGGACGGCCAGCTGGATGATCTGATGACGTAAGGCATCGCTACCTCTCCACTCGCTCGACGACTTTCTATGCGGCCCACCACTGTGCAGTCGACCGACCAATCTACGGGCAGAGACTAGCAGCCTTTGTGCGCGCTTACGTCGTTGTTGACCTTGGACGTTCCATGGTCCACTCCTTCACCGTGGCGTCCTTTACAGACCGGTTTGAAGACTTGAAGAGGTCGTTCGAGTTTCTTCTACACCACCCAAATCTTGGCACCACGGCCGCGCCTTCCACCCCGCAACCGCAACCCACAGACATCCTTTCACGAATTCAGCACATCGTGGCCGACCCCACCGAGTTCTTCACCAACCCCCGTTTCGACGACCCCGCCTACCTTACACTCTTGTCCGTGCTCCTTGCGACCGTCTTCCTGACCATGTCGTGGTTCTCTCGTGGCAGCGGCGGCGGCTGGGGAGGCCGCTTCTCACCTTTCGGCCGTCCCGGCAACTCTCCTAATGGTGGAGAGGTGTCCGACTCGGATTATTCGTACATCACATCGGCCGACCTGAAGAAGCAGGAGGACCGCAACCGGCCCGAGATTGTAGACTGGGACGACAAGGATCCGCAGCGCCAGACCGACGTGCTGGTCTTCAAGAAGGACGGCACCAAGTACCCCACACACTTCCCCGCCCAAAGCATACGGGATGGCGATCTGCGTATCAACACGGTGCGCCAGGCAGCAGCGAAGAAGCTGGGTGTGGATGACCCGCGCCGGATCCGCCTTTTCTTCAAGGGCAAGAACTTGAAGCACGATGAGCGCACAGCGCGCGAGGAGGGACTACGTGGAGACAGCGGTGGCAGCGAGATTCTGTGCTCCGTGGGCGAGACCGCGACGGGCAGCCTCGCACCCGGAGCTGAGAGCAACGCAACGCGGGCCTGGAGCGACGGCGAGGACGAGGAGGACGACACGGAAAGCGGAGTCGACTCTGGCGCGAATAACCCCAACAAGAAGAAGTCGAGGAAGCGCGGCGGCAAGAAGAGCAAGAAGAAGAGCGCTTCGTCCTCTGCCGCCGGTGCCCCTGGCCTTGCGTACTCCAATGCCGGACCCTCCGGCGCGGAGTACCTACCCATCCCCTCCGCATTCTCAGGCCCGAAGCCGACCCCGAAATCAGCTCCCGCGTCCGGCGCTGCGACCCCTCAAACGCCTCTCGGCAAGCTGGACGCCCTAGCCTCCAAGTTCCACACCGAATACGTCCCGCTCTGCGTCAAGTTCATGCAGAACCCACCCGAGGACGCGGCCAAGCGCCAGTTCGAATACAAGAAGCTCTCTGAGACCATCATGACGCAGATCCTGCTGAAGCTGGACGGCGTCGAGGTGGAGGGCGACCAGGATGCTAGGATGAGGCGGAAGGAGCTCGTCAAGGAGGTGCAGGGCATGCTCAACTCGCTGGATAAGACGAAGTGAGCGTCTGCGTCTGCGCCTGCGTGCAAAGTTTCCTATACATGCTTGCATAGAATCGTGTTAGCGGGCGTTGACGGATCTACATGGTGCCATGTGGGGGCTTTCAGCGATCTTCTTACATGTGATAACTTTTTATGGCTTGGACATCGCGTTGGTGTGTGTACAGATGAGCATTTTAGTGATTAATACCATGTGCATTGGAAGTTTATGTTCGTTATGTTGTGGGATTTTGGTGCTGTCCGGGTCTTCAGTGGTCGATTTTCATATACTTCGATTCTAGTATGGATGAAATCTTGATTTCTAGAATCATGATGTTGTTTTCCCATGACATGCGCTCTCAGCTCGCATGGTGAGCGAATAAAATCATACAGCACTTTCACGACACACATACTCTATTCTGATCATATACCTAGATATAGTCGCATTGCTGTACGGACATGCAGGTGGCAGTGCAGCGCATGACCCCTCATGCCAACCACAACAGTATACCGGGGTAGAATCCCTGTTACTGCTGCATGCTGACCGGAATGGTCTACTTGCTACTGATGCCTAGCTTGGTCTCCCGTTGTACGATCGCTCTTTTATCTCAGTGTACCCCAGTTGCATCAAACATCATTACACCAAAATGGTTGAAAAAGCACCCTTGCACTCTCTTCCCCAAAGTAAGGCGCCCTCGATTCGACTCTACCTGACATATAGTTTGACGACGCATCTCTAACAGGCCGCACCCAACGCGAGGCCAGCCCGCCTCCCGTCATTGCTTTCCAGCATGAAATCCGCTTAGCGTGTCCAACCTGTCGTGACCTCAGTCATGATCTTTTCGAGGGAATGCCGGATGATGATTACGAAGACGAGCCTGACATGCGATATCATATTACAAACTTTGCAGCTATCCGTGCCTCAACACAACGCGGATGTACGTTATGCTCGATTCTGTACCGGGGCATAAATCTTTTCTGGAAGGGCCCTTGGAAGGGTGTAGCAAGGGACTCTAAAGGAGAAGACGAGAATGAAAAGGAAAAAGATGATGTACAAGATGGAGAGTTGCCACATTATATCTTCCTCAGACTACGACCCGGGAAGCCTCTATTACTATTTCGAAAGTCATTTATATCCGACGGAGGGAAACCGTATTTCAAAGGAGTTCACACCGAATTGGAATTCTTCACAGAAAGTAGTATGAGCCCTTCCACTCACGCAACAACACTCGATACTGATTTTCCCCTCTATACCACTCGATTACCCATCCCGCCTTCGGCCACGCCCCAAAACTACCACCACACCTAACCCTCCCGCACTGCATCTCCCTACTCACCAACTGGCTTCAAACCTGCGACACGTCACACACCCACTGTCTTACTCCCCTCTACACGCTCCCAAAACGCCTTGTGCTCGTCTCCGAACCCCTCAAGCTCATCGAAACAACCGGCCTCCCCTACTCAAAATACGCAACCCTAAGCCACTGCTGGGGTCAAGGCCCCAATCTACTTAAAACCACGACCCAAAACTACACGAACCGTCTCGCAGGCATAGATTGGAATGAGCTCCCCCCAGTCTTCCAAGACGCGATATCCATCGTGAGAGAGATAGGTTGCAAATGGATGTGGATCGACTCCCTCTGCATCATCCAAGACTCGCCTTCCGATTGGAAAGAGGAATCCACGAAAATGGCAGATATATACTCGAATTCCTATCTCAACATCGCAGCTACATTCTCCTCCACCAGCTACGGGAATTTCTTCTCCGACAGAAAAAGGGAGTGTCTAGCCGATGACTGGGACGCGAGTGAAAGCGGGGAGGGGGAATGGACCATGGAGGCCCTAGAGCTACCCGATGAATCGAACGCCGGTCTCGCCGTCCGAGTATCGCACGCACAGGGCCATGGGTACATAAGGACAGATCGGATATGGGGTCGGAACTACGCCGCTCCTCTGCTCGGCCGAGCGTGGGTGTTTCAGGAGCGGCTGTTATCGCCTAGGACGTTGCACTTCGAAGCGTCGGAGATGATCTGGGAGTGTAACGCTAGCCTCATGTGTGAATGCGGGGGCCTATCCGGGACGAAGAACTTGAAGGAGGGGTTGAAAATTAAGTTCGCGGACGCGGTTCAGGATAGGATGCCTGGGGAAGAGATACCCGATCTGTGGCAGAGGATTGTACGGGTTTACTCCTCGCTTCAGTTGACGAATGTGTCGGATCGGCCGTATGCACATGCGGGTATTGCGTCGAGGATTCAAGGGAAGTTGAAGAGTGAGTATCTTGCTGGAATTTGGGCTGCAGACCTACCGAGGGGGTTGCTTTGGGACTCTGTGGGGCCGTATAAGGCAAAGAGGTTGGAGGGATGCGGGCCTACGTGGTCGTGGCTGCCGTTTTATCCTGTGCCTAAGGGCTCGTTGGCTTGTGTGGTGTATAGGGGTGATATGACGACATTCGTTCAGGACGACCGTTTGCGAATACACCATGAAGGTACGTTCTGCGAATATGTTGATGGTAACCCTTTTGGCAGTGTGTCATTTGGTCAACTGGATATAACGGCTGCAGCGAGCGATGCCATGATCCAAGTGGATATGTCATCGGACGGCAAGCGTTACGACCACCGTATTTCAGTGGAAGGGATCCCTTTGACGGGACCGACGTGGTTTAATCCTGATTGCGCCTTTTTCGACGAGTTGTGGAGTGGTACGAAGGTGTTATGTCTGTATATTGGTGTCATTGAATCGAATATCAGAGCTCTTGTCTTGAAGCGCCACATTTCTGGCGACTATTACACGAGAGTTGGAGTTACCAGGTTCTCTTTGGTAGATATAAGCAGTTTTAGCTGGGCTAAAGTGATGCGAGTTAAGATCTTGTAGTAGATATAAAACAGTATCATGAGAACGGTAGACAAGGAGTCATGTAAAAGACAATCATGCCATGTACACCGTCTGTGGTCGTCATTCTGACCGCACTGATTATATCTGTAGCAAACTGTCCCCTCCACTCTCCTTCCTTCAACTCTCCCACGGTACCAATCTGGATGTGACCTGCATTGTTTATAAGAACGTCAATGTAACGGTGTATGGTCTATGCTTCGGCCACAACTCTCTCTATGGCTGATGAAGGTGATGCAATATTCAGAAGAGGATGAATATATCACGGAGTGCCGTGATGAAAAGTCACTACGACCCAGGGTTGGGGCGGCGAGGGTAGCACCATGCCCGGGAAAGCAGTCTGTCAATTAAACGATTTGTACAGTTGGGGAAAGCACTTACAAGACTTTGACATGGCAGATGGTACATAGCTTTATGCCAAACAGCCCTCCTAGTACAGGTCAATATCTTTGAAGCTATGAGTAGTACTTGGGCGGTGTTCGTCTCATGCGGCCAGCCACCGACGGACGACATATTCGAAAACTGCATAGGTTGAATGAATCACAACAAGACGAATAGAGTCACAAGATGTCACGAAAGTGTACACTGTGTGTATGGAAGATGTGTGTAATACAGTACCCAGTTATCTCCCATGTCCACTAACCAACCGTACCAACAGTCAGTTTGACGTAAACGCCTATCTAAAATTTCTACTGCTGACAGTATCTCCATAAATACTTCTTTCCTCAGCTTTTGAGTCAAACATCTCGCATCTTGAAGCCCTGAATTGGTATGTTGGATCATCGGAATCAAGCGCACCCATCGCTGAAATCCAGTAGAGGTACCCAGGTATCTTCAACATCAACCAGCAAAGCTCAGTCTTTTGCCGTACGAATTTCAACCAGGCCTTTCACCAGGCTCTGGAGTATTCCAGTACACAAGCCTTTGCAGTATTTGTTAAAGTGCCACCCGTCACCTTCCTCCATGACGAGTTCCAACTTGCGCGTGCCCATAGATATACGGATCTGTGAAGACAACCGGCTGACTACTTGCTCAGGAGTCTGGTTACCAGGAAGCATGCCGTTCTGGCCGGTAAAGCAGGGTGTGCCGATCATCACGATCTTGAGATCACGCACGTCGTCGAAGTGGTTCTGCCATTCAGCTGAGTGCACAGTACGCCCACAGGTCCACTTGATGTCGCCCTGGCCATGTACTTCGCAACAGTAGCCACGATTCTTCACCTCTCGCACTGCTTCATCCCGCGGCTCGAACAGGTTGTACAACAGAAAACTAGGTTTCAGCTGGAGCGGCCATGCGAGATCGTGCATTGGATCGGTGCCTGACTCCACGCACGAGAATTGATGGCTACGATCATCGCGGTCGTGGATGCGAAGCTCTAGCTTGCAGACCCACGGCCTATGGGCTGGGTGTGGGGTGCGGAGAAATTTGTCGTACCTCATGTAGTTGCGAGGATCGTTGCTCAAAATGAACGTGTTCTCCCCGTAGTAGATCTGACGCGAGAGGTCTTTGGTCTCCTTGTCGGTGAGCATGAGTGGTCTGGAGTAGTCAGTATCCTGTTCCTCGGAAGTGCGCAAAAAAGACTCACAAGAGACATCGCCTTGAGTGTGACGGATGAGTCTTGAAGGTGATTGGTTTAGAAATGAGGAGGCGTTTCCGAAGGATATATAACTTGATCTCGGTAGGTAGAGCCTTCCATGTAGGGCCGGGCGGATCTGCAAGTCATAAGCTATCGAACCAAGTAGCAGGACACCTAAGCGGGAAACCGTGACGGTGACGGTAACGGTGACGGTGACCGTAAAGCCTGTATGCTTTGAGGAGACGATTGTACTTACCTTCATGGGGCGGGCTCCGCTCCTCCAGCTCCTCCAGCTCCATGTTCAAGTCTTCATGTGTGAGTTTTTTAGCAGTGTAAAACAGCAGAAGTCCGGGATATCGAGGTTTTATGGTGCGCCCTACCGCTCGGATCAAGCGTGCGTTTGTCCCAAGCGATTGTGATCGAAATATGTAACTCGTGCTTTGGGGCGTTGGGGATGGCGAGACCGTTTGCTCAAGATTTACTGTGTCGAGTCAACCATATTTTACTCTCCAGGGGCAGGGCGCTCGGCACCCTCTACGTCACCACTGGAATTTGTCCTATCAGGGAACCTTCTCAAGCTATCACTGTTCGCTGCCCGTTTGCACGCGCATAGAAGTCTAGGGTACATTGTGTTGTATTGCATGAGCTCACAGTTGATCTAGTGCGCAAGGATTCTGCCCAGAATAAGTTCATGATTGTGGTTCGCCATTCAAATCGAATTCTAGAAGTAGTCAAAATTTGGAAGTAATCGAAACCTGGAAGTAACCGGAACCTGGAATCGAAATGTAGAAGTAAGAAATCTGGAAGTAATCGAAATCTAGAAGTACTCAGTGTATTTTATATACTAGATGGAGGGAAAAGAATGTGTCGAGTCGAAGACAGCAAAAACAAAAAAGTAAGTGCAAACGTTGCTGCAGCCTATTACGAGGAGCGACCGAGCGACCGAGCCAATGGGCGATAATGTCGACTGAAAATGTTAAATTAGTGCTGTTCCTACTGTATTTGGAGAAGCTAGGTGAAGCAACTTCATCTTGTCCAAACCTGTAAGAATCCAGCGATTCGATTGTTGCAGCAAGTATCGAAGTTGCAAAATTGCATAGTCGAATGAAGTAGCTTTGCTTATTCCTTTACAACAAAACCGAAGGATGGGAGCATGTAAGAAACAGCTAGGCCATAATCTTCCTATTCGGCCTCATCCAAAGACAGAAGAAAGAGGATGGCTGGAGAGAAAACCAAGCGTTCCCACACAGGTATCTTGAGTTCAACAGTCAATACTGATTAAGCGAGTAAATCCGCATGTATTTTTGGTAGTCTGATACAGTTGCAATATTCCTCCCATTCACCATTTGGCTACTATCGTTATGACCCGATCAGGCCTTTCGCAAAATTGACTAAAAGCTACAGACTACGAACCTCAAGCTCAAAGCACCAATTACTGGGGAAGCTCGTACTCGGCGTTTCAAGTTGTGTCGGTGTGTGTAGCACCATGCCACTGACGTAATTTTATCTCGAACAAACAGTCACCCCTCATATGCAAGATATTTAGCTGTCTGATCATCCAGGTGCCTTTTCTCTCTATGACCGACTTTGACTCTGTGCTATGCTTCTACGTGGGCTGATACCCCGCATCTTACGACTAGCTTCTACTCCTTCGTGTGGGGTATACCACTTTGTCTACAAATAGGGAAAAAGTTTGGCCTTGTGGAGAACAACCAACGAGATCGAATATAAAAAACCATTCCTGCTCTAGGCGAGCTTCAGCCTAACCTACTTTGCAACGGCTTTTCGGGGAAATGCAGGCCCCGATCAAAGGATTGCTTAACCGATGCTTTGTCTGCTTCGACTGGAGAGCGCTGATTGATGGAATTACTACACCAGTAGATCCGCAAATGTAGCCATTGTATTCAAACATCTATCGTGAGTCGTGCCATTGTTGCTGCGATTGATGTGAGTATATCAATTTTTGACGTCACATCATAAAGTGTAAGTCGTCGTGACTATAGTTCCACGTCGATCGAAACGTCGAAGCACACTATAAATTATAATATAGCCTTACTGTAAACATGGTAAGCCAGTTCCAATGCATCTCTTACCTTTTTCTCTGCCAGTAGCATCCCTACTAACGGCGCATGCTATCCAGGCGGCGCCTACCATCGAAACATCCACCACCAAGTGGTCCGAATACACCAATCCGATCCTCCCAGGTTGGAACTCCGATCCCAGCTGTGTATTCGTCAAAGAGTTTGACAACACTCTCTTCTGCACGACCTCATCTTTCCTAGCATATCCAGGAATTCCAGTATACGCTTCCAAAGACTTCACCAGCTGGAAACTCGCTTCCAATGCCATCGCCCGCCCGGATCAATTACCAGAGCTAGGTGAGAGTGGCGGTGGTCCAGGTCCACAGAGCGAGGGTATCTGGGCGTCTACGATCCGGTATAGAGATGGTACCTTTTACTTGATTACGAGCTATATCAACCAGCGGAAATGGGATCCTAAGCTCATTCTTTTTACAACAAAGGATCCATTCAAAGACGGTAAGTAACCCCCTGTCATCGAAGAAATGTATCTGGTAAACCCCTTGATCTTAGGCGACACATGAATGTGAGCATTACACCTACTTTAACTAACCCACCCCCCACCAGGCTGGCACGGCCCCATCCGACTCCAAAACCCCGGCCACGACATCGACCCCGACCTCTTCTGGGACCAAGACGGCACCCCCTACGTCTCCGTCGCCGCCGGCATCTCCATCACCCCCATGGACCTCACCACCGGCGCCCCCCTCGGCGCCACCTTCAAAGTCTGGAACGGCACCGGCGACCGCAACCCCGAAGGCCCCCATCTCTACCGAAAAGACAACTGGTACTACCTCCTCATCGGCGAAGGCGGCACGGAAACAAACCACTCTGTTACCATGGCCCGGTCGAGGACGCTTAGGGGTCCGTACGAGGGTTACGACAAGAACCCCGTGTTGACGGCGAAGGGGACGGAGAATTACTTCCAGACCGTTGGCCACGCGGATTTATTCCAGGATGCGGCGGGGAACTGGTGGGGTGTTGCGCTGGCGACGCGGTCGGGTCCGGAGTGGGTGAATTATCCGATGGGGAGGGAGACGGTGCTCGTCCCTGTGCGGTGGGAGGAAGGCGAGTTCCCGGTTTTTGAAACGGTGAGGGGGAGGCAGATGGGGCCTTTGCCGAGGGAGAGGGAAGCGCCTGGTCGTGGACCTAGAGTTGCGGAAGGGGATGTTTTCGATTTCGAACCTGGGAGTAGGCTTTCGAGACAGGTGGTTCATTGGAGGATACCGCGGGGGGAGTCGTTCGCTATTTCCCCGCGGGGTCATCCGAATACACTGCGGATTTTGCCGTCGAGGGTGAATCTCACGTCTGATGCGGGGTACCAGCCTACTGAGGAGGGGCTTGCGTTTTTGGCAAGGAAGCAGACGAGTACGAAGTTTAGGTTTAGTGTTGATCTGGTGTTTGAGCCGGGGACTGGGAGTGGGGAGGCGGGTGTTTCGGTTTTTTTGACGCAGCTACAGCATATCGATCTGAGTGTCGTCCATCGTAAGATCAACTCGGGCGACAAGAAACTTGTGCCACATCTCAAGCTGAGCGTGGAAAGTTCTGGGAAGCCGGATGAGAGTGTGCCGGAGACGAGTGTGGTTCCTATTCCGCAGTCTTGGTAAGACCCCCAGCTTTCGGAGATTATACCATGTGTGTATATATTTTTCTAACAGTGTTTTGTTGTACAGGTACGGCCACCCGGTACGGCTACTAGTTGAAGCCATCGACGAATACAAATACGCTTTCTCAGCTGCGTCGGCTGCGAACCCAGCACACGTAAAGCAGTTAGGGTATAGAAACGCGACTATCGTGTCTGGTGGGAGTGGGCCTTTTACTGGTGAGTGAATTGAAGGTTTTCAAATTCGTCAATTCCGAGCTGATAACTATGACAGGAACCATAATCGGTGTGTTCGCCACTAAGAATGGAAACGAGGAGGAAAAGGCACCTGCATATGTTAGCCGTTGGAGGTATACACCCGTGGCTCAGGCGGTCGAAGAAGGGAAATATGTACATGTCGGGCATTGAATGCGGGCCCGAATCAGGTGATGGAGGACGATTTTAGGGCTGTAGCTATGCTGATGCATCAATTGGTGGTCTTTTGAGAAGATTCAAGATATTGAGGTTGCATGAAAGTTTCACATGGAACTCTTTTGGTTAGATTTCTCTCACCACAACACAGACGTGAGATCAGAGATAGAGCGTCTGTGTCCGGATTCACGAGGGCCCCATGACATATACCTTCATATATATTGCCGCATATGAGCCATGGATTGGACTACCAATGAAGTTAGCCCTCCACATACGTGACTGACGTCCGATGCCCCATCTAATGTACACAAAATCCGTGAGGCTAGATCTGCCCCAGTGACACAGACAGCCATAGCAAACGTTAAACCAACGATACCTTTTCACTCCACTTCAAAAACATCTACTAGATTCATCACTACCTCCTATAAAGAACCTCCCCCCATACCTCAATTCCCCCTCCCCATCTAAACATCTCCTCGACTCTCCTCCCACCCCCTAATAAACCCTTCAATCAACCTCGCCCTCCCCGCCGCATCCTTCAAACTCACCCACCCCTCCCCGGCCTCCTCACCCTCTCCAAACGCCAAAAGCGTACGGATCACATTCCTCGCCGAGCCACCCAATTCCTCGAACTCCGCATCCCCCTCCCACTTCACCTCCTCCACCTCATCGCTATCGTACCAATGGACGAGGATCTTGGCAGGTTCTCCAGTTTCTAGATTCAGTCCTGAGGGGGAGACGAGCTTGACTTCCGCGTGCTCGAGGTTGATGCTCCAGGTTAGGGCTGGGTCGCCGGGGAAGGGTTGTCCCCGGCGGAAGTAGTAGGAGAGGGTTGCGGAAGATTCCAATTGTGCGTGGAAAGAAACGAGGTCGGGGACGTTTGATTTCACTGTTCTGATGATTTTGTTGGTGGTCGGGTCGCGGATGCGGACGTCTGGGCGTTGGAGCTGGAGCTGGGAGTGCGCGGTATCGGGGGAGACGTCTCCCACGACGGAGAGCACGGTGTCGAGGACTGAGTTGGCGTTAGTAACGTATAGCGTACATATCGCTGATGCACTGGAACACTCACGATGCCCATTACTTATCACCACCACATTCCCCCCCACCTCCCTCTCAAAAAAATAACTCAACCCCTCAGGCACAACATCCCTATCGTTCGTCCCGCCGTACGCTCTAACATCCACGCTCAGCACCCTCCCTAGCTTCTTCCCCTTCACCCCCTCTCTAACCACCTCCCTCAGTTTAGTCACAGGCGGCGCCCACCTCCTCTGCAACCCCACCGCAACCCTACTCCCACTCCTCCCCGCCTCCTCTATCAAAGTTTCTATATCCTGGACGTTCCCCGCAACAGGCCACTCCACGAAGACATCCTTCCCCCTCCTCACACTCGGCAATATCGTCTCGAAATGCTTGTCCACCCTCGTGTTGCATATCACCAGATCGATATCAGGATCATTCGCCAGGTCCTCAGGGGACCCGTAAGCCTTGGTGCTCGGATCGAGGCCGTATTTCTCGATTGAGGCTTGGGCGGCGGCGACGCTGCTGTTTAGGAGGGCGGTGATGGGGAGGGTGGAACGGCCCTTGGGAGTGAGTAGGCCGGGGAGGTGGGCGGAAGAGGCCCAAGAGGTGATTGCTGAGGAGGAGAGGCCGATGAGGGCGGTGCGGAGAGGGGGTGTGGGGGGCATGGTTGGTGAGGGGTTTTGGATGGGGAGGGGGGATTTGGATGGTGTGATGGAATGTTGTATGAAGCTATAGGGTTTTGTATAATGTTTTCATTTCTGGGATCTAATTTATGTATGGGGAGTGTTGGGGTTGTAGGTGGATTTGTAATGTGGATGACGCCTTAAGTGATATGTCAGCATGGTAGGCGGATATTTGAGCATGGGCTGGTGGTGAAGTACTGCCGTGGGTAACACGCGGTAGCTATCTTGGATGCGGTGCAGCGGATTAGTGTCCTGATTTAGGATTGTTAGCCGTTGATACAAGAGCTAAGATGTCTTCTATAGTCGATCGTTTCACGTCCCACATTTATCAGGCTATCACCACTGGGATCTCGGCTTACGCGCTAGACATTTTGACGACCGCTGGCATTCCAACGTACAAGAAGCCCCCAAGCAGGAACAGAGCAGAGTACGTAGTAGAAGGTCAGGGATCAGTAATACAGCTGACCAATATCGTGCTCGTCTTTACAAATGCATGTCTTGTCAGGTGTATCTCCGTCTCACATGATAGGATCCTTCTCTACGTGCTACCACAGGTCTGGAATACAGATGGTCGCCGTGAAGATTGAGTCGATGCAGAAGCAGAAAGGAAACTAGTCGTGTGGTAACCCTTGTACAAGGGTAGCTGTGAACATTAGCAAGTCTATTCTCCAACGGTAGACCGAATTCCCCATCACGCTATGAGCGTGCAGTGTAACCGAACAAACATACCATATACCAACGGGTTAATTCATTCCTGTCGAGGATGAAGATTTAGCATAGTTGGTGGTCCTTCTGCGCTGTCCCCAGCTTCTCTATGGACCAGTGACAATCCCTGTTCTCCCACACGACCTTGAAGAAGCGTCTATGTGGTTGTAAATACTGCTTCATGCCCTAAGCTCTTTCTTTGCCTATCTATAGAGAGAGGGAAACATCTGCGAGTCAAGGGGTAAGGCGTATGACGAAAGATTCAAATGTATGGGATGCTTGAGACAAGCTCTGTTCTTTTTCTTTCTTATCTTGGGTATTATTGCCCTATCTTGTCCTATACACACAATATCTACATACAATTCATCACCAAGTGACCCTCTATGTACAACCCGTCTCTTGAAATCCCCGACACTATCCTAGACCCAGTCAGCTCTTTTTTTTCTAACCCCCCTACTTCTCCCCTCCATTCTTCTCCAAATAATCCTTAATACTAAACATGCCCGTTCCCCTCTCCAACGGCTTCGCCTGATCCGGACTCGCCTTCCACCCAATCATGTAAATCAGCCTAAAAGTCGCCGGCAGACTCCCATCTTCATTCCCATGCAGTGCCCTATATATCCCCTCGGCAGCCAGCAACACATCCCGCTGAATGGCACCCTTCTCCCGGGTGATGACAGCATTGGACTCGCCCATATCCTGGAGGTCTTTCATCAGGGCGAAGACATCGGGGAAGTCGACGACGATGTCGTCCACGTCGACGGTAAGGAGGTTGAAGCCTGCTTTCTGGAGGAGCCCACCCACGTCGCGGACGTCGGCCAGAGGAGAGGTATGCGTTGAGACACCGCCGCGACGGTCCTGCTCAGCTAGCTGGAGGGAAGTGCGGAGCTCGAAGAGGCTGTCCCCACCCATCATGACGCCGATGAAGGGGCTATCTGGCTTCAAGATGTTGTTGACCTGGGCGAGGACGCTAGGGAGGTCGTTGATCCAGTGCATGCTCAGGCTGCTGAGGACAGCGTCGAAGGTGTTCGCATCGTAGGGAAGGGTCTCGGAGGCGGGGAGGACCTGGCGGGTGAGGTCGAGCTCCTTGTTGAAGGGGAGGTCGGCATCGCGGTGGAGCAGGGTGGCGGAGGAGTCGGCGGCGGTGAGCTTGCCCACGCGGGAGGCGCGGGGACCGGCGTCGGGGGAGTCTTCGGAGGGGAAGGTCAGCTGGTGGGCGATGTTGCAGGCGTTTGCGCCGAGGTCGAGGACGTGGGGAAGTGGCGGTTGATGTCCTGGATGGGTATATAGCTTAGAATTTTGCTCTCCAAAAAGATGGATGGATGGGGATGATTACAAGTAGTCGCTCGCAGAGGCGCGATGCCACTTCGTTGCGGAGGTAGTCGACGTTGCGGCTAGCTTCGACATTGCGGGCTGCGCGTTCTTTCTGCATCCATTTGTGCTGCTGGCTAAAGATTTCGACGGTGGGAGCTCCGGCGGTCTGCACGGCGTAGGTACGGGCTGCACGGAGGGGAATGGCGCGGCGCGTCAGAGGCGGGATGAAGGCGCGGATGGAGAGGGTATTCATGATGAACGCGGGGACGTGCACACGGCGTGCCAGATTTCAATTGACACAGCAGAAGAAGAAGAAGCACAGCACGGGCGAGGGTTGGTGATGTCAAGGGTGGGAGGTCGGCGTTTTCGTGCTGCAGACGCCGACGTGGGCCGCGGTTCCTCAGAATTATGGGGGGTGCAGCTCACGACGTTCGGAATCGTGAATTGGCACTCCATAGACGATCTACTCTAGATACGAACGAGTAGCTGGTCGACTGGCGGCCCTCTGCCGTGCGACAGATCCCCGCCTGACTGCCTCTTGCACGCCTCCACCCACCCAGCACGCAGCGCCATGGCCCAGGCATTCCCGTACACGTACTACGCCTGCGACTGCTTCGACAGCACAAACTCACGCGGCCATCTGCACGACAGAGACGCCGACGAGGAAGAGCGCACCTTCGACCCCCGCAGTCCGCGAGCAAACTACCAGCTCTACCCGCTCGAGCACCTGCTCTACTGCGAGGACTGCCAGCATGTGCGCTGCCCGCGCTGCGTCCTCGAGGAGACGCTCAACTGGTACTGCCCCTCATGTCTGTTCGAGGTGCCCAGCTCCGTCGTCAAGAGCGACGGCAACAGGTGCAACCGGAGCTGCTTCAGCTGCCCGCTGTGCACCGCGCCCATGCACACCTACTCGCTAGACCCCACCGGCGAGGGGGGCGCCCCCTTCATCCTGGAGTGCCAGTACTGCCAGTGGAGCAGCGTCGAGATCGGCATCGAGTTCGAAAAGGGCCAGGGCATCAGCTCCCAGCTGGCGAGGATCGCGAACGGAGGGAAACCGCTGCCCACCCACAAGGAGCGCGACAAGGAGCGCGAGCGCAGAAAGGAGCTCGATGCCCGGCGACGCGATGGCCCTCCCGACCAGGACCCAGCCAGGGACGAGCCCTCCCCCTCCTACGACGACCGCTTCTCCAACCTCAGCGCCTTCTACAAGTCCCAGGTCGAATCCCACACCTCGGCCTCGCCCTTCTCCTCCCACGACATCAACTTCTCCTCGCCCTCGGCCTACGCCCGCATCATGAACCTCTACTCCGCGCCCGGCTCCAAGAAGAAACAGCGGCCTAAACCCACTCCTATGCGCGAAGCTGCCTCCCCCCTCGAAGGTCTCCACCTCCACGACCCCTCGCACGACGCCCAGGCGATCGAGCGCATCAAGCGAGACGGCTGGTCCGCTACCCTCTCCCCATCCCAGAAACTCTCCCAGATGAACCCCCACGTCCGCCTCGTAGACGAATTGCGTCCTTTGGCCACCCTCCTCTGCACCAAGCGCTCCAAACGGTGTCGCTCCTGCCGCCAGATTCTCACAAAGCCAGAGGCGAAGATCACATCCACGCGGTACAAAATCAAGCTCCTGGCGCTGAACCACATCCCGCGGTTGACCATCCGCGCGCTGAACACGAATCCACCCGTGGTGCCTCAAAGCGCTGCGGTACCGCCCGTGGATTACAACGCCCTGCAGCCCGGCGTCCCCGCACATTTCCTCCTCCACCTTTCGAATCCCCTCTTCGACCCCATAAAAGTCACGCTCGCGACGCCGAGTACCACCCCCGGAAAAGTAGCCTCTAGAATCACGATCCTCTGCCCCGACTTCGAGGTCGGCGCCAACACCGACATCTGGGACGACGCTTTGTCCTCCGTTCCCTCTGCGAAACGGGGGTCCCTCCTCTCGGATGGCCCACCTCAAATCGAAGCGGGGAAGGTGTGGGATAGGGGTCGCAATTGGACGAGTGTGGCGGTGGAGATTGTACCGGGGTTTTTGGAGGAAACACTAGAGGAGGACGAGGATGTGCTAGAGATACCGGTTTTCGTGAGGATAGAGTTTGAGAGCGAGGTTGGGGAGGAGAGGGGGGTGGAGGATGAGCGGGGGAGGGGGGAGAGGGAGAGGAGGGAGGAGGCGTTTTGGGTGGTGGTGGGGGTGGGGAGGATAAAGGGGGGAGGTAGTTAGGAGAGGAGGTCAAAGATACCCAGTTTATGTGATTGTATGTGTTTTTTTCTCACGCTGCATCCTGTGTGGGTATGTAGAGTGTACTACCTACTACAACTCATCCATCTCCTCCACCTGCTTCTCCACCTCCCTCCCCCCACACCCCCTCAACGCCACCCCCGCAAAGTGTCCCCCAACCACCGGCCTCGCATAGAACCTCACATCCCCAGGGAACCCCCCCTCCTCCGTCTCATACAGATCCACAAACGGCCTCCCCGCCCCCGTCTCATTCACCCACCTCGCCACCCTTTCTATAATCTCCCTCCTCACCTCCTCCCCCGCGACCGCCGCCGCGAACATCTCCCAGTCAGACTTCGCATACAGATGGCGACTATCCAGCGGGAGGCCATACGTCTGCAGCGACGAAGCGTACCACGTAGATTGCGCGGTGTAAATCCCGTGGGGGACGAAGTCCTCCTCTCCCTCATCCTCTCCCTCCCCAAACGAAGCAGAGCATGGAGACGCGACACTCGGATGAAAACCCAGCGCTGCGTCCGAATACAGCGAGTACAGCGTTGTCCAGCTGCCGTTCCACGCGTAGGAGAGTTTCGCGCGCGACCCATCGGGCGACATGCCGCGGTCGAGCCAGTGCGCGAGGTACGAGGTTGCGGTTGTGAAGTGGAGGGAGGCGTCGAGGGTGTGGGAGGTTAGCAGGGCGAGGTGGGCGAAGGCTTTGATGCCGAGGATGCCTTTGAGGGCGAGGTTGGTCTGGAGGGGGAGCCAGCCGGCGAAGTCGTCGGTGGAGACTGGGGGGGTGTTAGATGGGATGGGGAGGAGAGATGGCATGTTGGATGGGGGGGTTTGATGTAGGGAGGGGGAAATTGGCTTACGCTGGTTCTCGGGGTCCCTTGCGAATTCATCCAGGTAGGCGACCCATTGTTTCCAGAGGCGGTAGCTGCGGTTTACCCATTTCTTCGCCTGCGCGCGACCTTTGTGGCTGCCGCCGAAGGAGGGATCGATGTAGGAGATGGCGTTGTGAGTACCTAGATTAGTGAGGGGGAAGAGGTGGTCTGCTTCCACGTTGCTGGTATCCTCGTGGCCAGTGGTGGACCACATCGATTGGGCGGACGAGGCAGACTCGTGCGTCATGGCGTTGACGAGGGAGAGGGCCATGATCAGCATGTCGCCGCATTCTTCTACGGGCATGTACTCGTCTTTTCCGTCCGCGTGGCCCGTCATGTTGGGGAAGTGCGTTCCAAGGTCGTGCATGGAGTAGTTGTTTGGATACAAGTATGCGAGCTGGTGCTCTAGGAGCGGCTCCAGCAGGTAAGCTGCCCATCTTGGTTGGGTGTACAGGAAGAAGGGGAACGATGGGAAGATGACATCGACCGTCTGGCTGTTCCCGTTTGACGATATCTCCTTCAGGAACAGCTTTGGATCCTCTGGCGTTCCAGAGAAGCTGGTGGCACCTAAAGCTTGACGGGCAGAGAGCGCAACAATGTCGACGTAGCTGTCGCCTCCAAAAGCATGTGCGTCGATCTGTAGCTGTTCGGAGTAGTTGGCAGACAAAGAAGTCGCGTGAGAAAAGTCGAGATAGTGGAAGCGAATGAGTTCCTCTTCGGTTTGGAACCAGTGCAGCCATAAGGGACGCATTCGCGTAAGGCCAACTGCTGACGCGAACTGGGTCACTTCCCTCTGGACATGAGAAATGGTGAACAATACGCTGGCGCGTCTAGGACCATCCGTGTTTCCCAACTTGAATGATTTGGAAAAGGCAAACACAGGCTCGGTATCGTTGATTTTACGTGGGGCGTTTTCGTCATTCTCGTCCTGCAGCGTGCCGGTCTTCGCAAAACGCTGGCGAAGCTCTTCTGCGTGTCCACTCTGATGCTGGGCATCATCCGGGGCAGTGAAGTGCAATTGACCCCACTCAGAGTGGTCGTTGTACTCGCCGAAGGTGATCTCGTTCGTTTTGCCCACGATCCAAGTCTTGAGTCCTTCCACGTCGTCATCTCCAGTCTTTTGCTGTGAGAGAGCCCATTCAATCTCCGCATCGGGGTAGCCGCTGACCCACTGTCCGTTCACGTCAATGTATATGTTCACATCGAAATCGCCTTCCACATATACCGTTACATATGCGACTGGTAGCGACTGCCGGAGGGTGGATGTAGGTGTGATGGGAGAGAGAAAAGATAGCGTGATGTTCAAGTCGTTGCCATTCTCATCGGGGGCAGGGAGCGCGTAGGTTAGGTTTGTGGTGGTAGCATCGTACTGAGCGCCTTTGTATTTGGGGTAGGATATGCTATATCTGAGCGGATGTTAGCTTAGAAGCTGCAGTCATGGTGCACGTGTACCCTTTCTTACGCGCAACATAATCCTTCTCATGCGAGTTCAGAGAGTCCTGTGGTCTACCCAGCAAAGGGAATGCTTCATTCGTGTCGGGAACTTGTGCAATAACGCTGAAACCAAGCTACATTCAGGCATGTCAATGATCAAGACCGAAAGTTAAGCGCCCAGCGAAGCGTACCTCGGTGCCATACCAGAACATGGGCCATTTCGTCCACGGCTCATCTCGTGCATTTCCCAGCCATGTGCTCAGGTACGGATTCCTCACAATCAATGGCAGAACAGGCGGTGTCAGCGTGGACGCGGAGGCGACGCTTGCTAGCAGCGCAGCGGAAACGGTGCTGAAGTGCATAGCGATGATGTGCGAACAAAACAACGGACAGAATGACGAATGAACAGCTCTATTATAAACGCTATCACTACTGCGCAGCCATCAATGGCAGGTTCATGTGAGCCTCGGTGAGCTGTTGTGTTGGATGTGGGAGCCAAGCTAGAGCTGTGGAGCCAACATGGGGTAGCTCTGGGGAGTTGCGGGGTGGAATGACGCAGCCAATGGGCGGAACGTTCCTTGCAGAGAGGCCCAGCTTCCGCTCGGTGCACATCTGGCCAACTACCATCGTCGCCTTCCATCTTTCTACCGCGAGGTCAGATTGAAGGCATGCCACTGCAGTACAACCAAGCCCCATGCTCCCTGCTCATGTATCCCTGAACTTCCGCATGACGCGATGTACCTCTAACGCACACCCCGTGAGTCGCTTCTGGACGCAGCCCTGCTACCGTTGTCGTTCGACGAGTACGAAGGTGTTCCCCGGCGTTTCCATGCATTTCCAATCGCGTTGAGCCATCCAGTTGGTGTGAATCCCCGCTTGATCTTGCGCTCCATTGTTGGCGTAGAAATCGTCTCCCTCATCGACTGCACCGGGCTGGGCGTCCTCCTTTCCCAATCATTGATCGGATAGGCTGGATGGGGCTGGTAGCTCGTATCGTCGTTTGGGGCCAGACTGTGCTTATACGGTATGGCAGGCATGGGTCGTGATGAGCGCTCAGGCGGATCGAGTCTATAGGAAGGTGGGAATGAGAGGCGGTAGGCTGAGGAAGTGCGAGTGACACTTAGCCGAGATGGCGTGGGTGAGCTGTCTTGTTGACGCCTTCGAAGCCCAGTAGTGCGCCTAACTGGGCTACCTGTGGATATGTCCATTCTAACCGCACTGCTTGGACTGCCAAAGACGGCGTCCTGTGAATCGAATGACATGTCCTCGGGACCTTGCTGCGAGACACTGTCAAAGCCATCATCCCTGCTGTATACGCTGACGCTGGCATAATCTGGCTCGATTATAGACAACGCGTTCGACTCGCCGTCTTCAACCACCTCAATCTCTGACAGTCCCAGCTGTCGGAGTTGCGCCCAGGTACGGTAATGATAGCGGAACGTGGCGAACGGTTTATCGACCGGATCGATCAGCGCAAACTTGTAGAACCGCTTTGGATGCTCTGATCCCACACGACCGGCGCTCATAAGACTAGGTACTTCCATTAGCATCGTCATGTGCGTGGGTAAGGTCGCTCGTGGAGCATCAGCACTCACCGTATGCCCCTTTCGTTCCTTCCATGCTCTGTAGCCTTGTACTCCACGACCTTCCTCTCCATTCTCTTCTTCCCAAGCGCCCTATGCACCCTGATCTCCAAGCACGACTTCTCATCCCACACGTTATCGACGTCTCCCCACCTCCCGTCCTTCGGCGGAGTAAATAGCAAGATCCGCCTCTCAATTCTTTTCTTCCCATCGTCATCTTCCATCTCAAACAGCGCAAACATAGTCTTGCCTGTCCATCCCTCTTCTTTCCCTGTGCTCCAGCTCACCACATGGGCGCCGTTGATGTATAGCTTGAACAGGAAGTGCTGATCCTTGGGCACCGGGGGTAATATCGCATACGAGATCCAGAACTGGCTGTTCGGGTAGACGGGTACGTAGACGTTGCATGTAGATGCTTGCTCGTCGTCGAAGACGGGAGGATTCGCAGGAGGCTCTAGACCCCGATCAAAGTAGTAGGATTGCGAGCGCGGGATGTACTCAGGGTAGGTTTCGATGTCGAACTGGGAATGCAGCTTCACGCTGATGCTGCGGTATATAGGCATTGTGACTCTGTTGCGTTGACGGAATGTATAATTGTAAGATTGCTACTGAAGTGGGCGCTGCGCTAGAGTTGCAAGACTTGGAGTTGGAGTCCTGGGCGTGTGGTCCGTACACGCTTGTTGCGCCTTCTATCTTGGGGAGGGTCGCGAGGGTCGCGACTGCCCTCTATTTCTGTAAACCGCCGAACGAAGCAACGTCGTGGTGCGCGGCTCAAGCAATGAGATTAATAGCATCAGATTAAATGGCACGTCATGTCGTGCTCTAGGAGCATCGCAATCTTAGTTCAGAGGCCTATAGTATTGCTTCGGCTGCGACGATGCATCACTGGTCGAGCGTTTATGCATTCCCAGAGAAAATCCTGTCAACCTTGGTAGGCCGCATGGTCTCATGAGTGGACTGGTTTCTTCACATTGCAAGTCTTCAACAGGATTCTTTTGATAAGACTTCAAGCTGTAGCCGGAGAAATATTAGGGAATCAGATTTGTGCATCGTGAACTAGGATGCCCATACGGTTCTTTCCACGGTGTCAACTGAAGAGGCACTCTCATCGACACAGACTTAACACCCAAACGTTAAGCAAATGCCCATTTCTCTCTCACAAAATTAGAGTACTCGCCGTTCCACACCCGAACATAGAAATTCATATCGATCTTGGCCTTGTTTAGCGCACGATGCCAGCACTAACAATCGACCCATTCCAAGATCTCGAAATTTGCGCTGGAACTCCTCGTACTTGAAGTCTGGCCCTCTCACAAAGGCCCTCACTTCAGTCAAGACGTGGAGCTGATGAAATGAACCTTTTGTATCTCACGGTATCTGTCAGCCACTTAACACGTCCCCTAGATCCCTTCCATAACAAGGAAAAATCGGAGATAAGGACCGCCAACTGCAAGGTAGACTTCTACTCTACAGGCTGAAGGGATAGCTATATTTACTTCTCCCTAAGATGCGTCGAGCCCCAATGTATCATATGTATGTGAACGGTATGTCGGCCGTTCCTTGCCCGCTTTGTCAATCCTAGTGCGCGAGTTTGGGAAATAACAAAGCACATAGACCGGAGTGGTTATATTTCGGACATACCGTGGCTGAGAATAGTGTTTTTGGATTTACGGCATAGTGGTGCCCAGCATCTTCTTCGAGCGGTTCTAGAGGGTACTTCAGATGATTGATTCCCAGCTACAAACCATTCAATTCGTTCTTGTGGCTAGGAATGAGTATGTTTCGGAGAATGTGCTGGACGATTCACGCAAGAGTGGGCTTAGATCCTTAACCAAAAGATAGAGAAGAAGGTGTAATGTAGAAGTCGAAACGTCGAATGTCTATATAAGTTAACACTCCGTACGGCCAGCATGTTGTCAGATATGTAGGTATTTCATCGAATGATCTCTTCACCATAATGGTAAGGAGCTTTCCTGTGAGAGCTGACCAGAAACTAGGAAGAATCCCTAGGCCGGATGGTGTAGAGCAAACCGTGGAACAAACGCGTTTATATGTACCGACCTCACATTGAGGCTCTGTGACTCCGATGGGGTTGACAGCCTTCGCTTACTTGAGTTGACAACCATCGTTTACTTGTAAACATGCTGGCGAAGCTTCAGAAGCTTCGCTCACTTGCTAGAATCAGGCTGTAACATATTTCGTTTACTTTCAATTCCGTTTGCCTAGCGCCTTTCTACGTATCCCTTCTATCCATATATAAACCATCTCTCCAGCCTTACCAACCTTAACCACACAACACCTCGAACAGCTTCTTGGTATACACTTCCCTCAATTCGATAGAACTTTCCCCACTTCCTCGAACGCCATCATGTCGAAGTGGCTCAACACCAGCGGTACCCGAAAGCCTATCAAGTTGGACAACGGCTTCCGTTCCCAAGACTCGCAAGCTGTCCAAATCGCCAACATCCTCAAGGTACAAGAGAGCATGAGTTCCGGAAAAGACATTCGGTCCTGGTCTCATAGCGCTCGGAAGACGCTAGGTGCAGCTGGAGGCGCTGCCTTCGCCATTGCCATCACAAAAGGTGAAGTTGCCCAATAACCGCATCATCACTCGAATGCTAACAGTCATACAGATAGAAACACCTGCTGGACTTATGAGGCTCCCAAGCTCGCTATGGTAGTCACCTGCCCGATGGCAGCCCAATACTTCACGCAGAACCCGGAGGCCAACCAACTCTACTTTTCGAACCGCTTCGTCAAGGCTCGAGCACTGGAGAACATCGCACATTGGCTGCGCGTTTCGCTCACCGCGTCGGTCTTCCAAAGCATCCGCCTGAAGAATCTCAAACCGGATCTCAAGATCGCGGATCTGAAGGACGCCTTGGACCTCCGAATGACGATGCAGGTTCTCGACATGTCACAATACATCGAGCATTTCATCCCCGCATACAAGGCCACTCTCGAGTATCCGCCAGACTCTATCCTCGATCCTACGAAAACCCCCAAAGTCTTTCGAATCCCTTCCGTTGCCGAGGCTCGTTTGGTTATTGATCATGCTTTCATGGGTGGTCGCGATGCTGTGGTGGATGCCTTGGCTTTCCACATGGTAGTCGTGAAGAAGAAGATTGGATTGGACCTGATGTGGTTGAAGTTCTTAGATGATCCCACCAACTTCATGTTTGCCAACGCGATGAAGATGGGCGAGATGGTGCTCACAGGAAAGGTGAAGGAGATGCGAAAGGAGCGCGGAGAAGCCAAGAAGCAGCAATTTCAACAAGACAAGATCAACGGCAATGATAAGGAGCTTCCTACCGTGGGATCAAAGGCTAAGGGGAGCCCGTCAAAGTTGAATAGGCACACGCCCCGCAGCAGCATGAGCAACTCGTTCGAACTCTTGCGCGAGGTGGACACGGAAGACGGTAGCGAGGAGAAGTAGATTGGTACTGACAAGCGCGCTTCGGTTATCAGTATACCCATTTTACTTCGCCATAGTTTCTATTTGACCTGGCTTGGATGGTTAACCTGACCACTACACGCTGGAATGGAACCGGAAAGAGCGGGAAGCGCAAGCCTCACGAGAGCTGTAAGGCGCAGTTAGATGTTCTCCAATCATGTAAAGTCTTGATCATGTCTGGATTACTACTATGGCTTGTGATGAGCCGGAGGAAACCAAGATAGGGCACTTACATAGGGAATACGTAACATAAACTCATGGGGTATCTCAACTAACGTGATGTCTATGGTACAGAACTTAGTATACATTCCATTCGCAGGCCTTCTACCCCGGTATATCAGCATGCTCATCCGGATTTCTTTAGGTGCTCGGTAGCTGAGCTGTGCTCTACAATCCGCTTTAGTCCCCGCTAGCATACACATCATTCGGGTGAAGGTCATGCTCTGTGTCCATGGCAACAATGGCGCTAATACATATCACTCACTAACAAATGGTCGCCGCAAACGAAGCGCAATCCACTACACCAACCTGCATAAAGTGCGCCCCACCCCAAGTAGCTTCTCAGCAGCTTGCAGCAATACGTACGCCGCCATCTGCTCTCTAGCTGCCTCACTGGAACGCGCCCGACCCGCGTCACCCTATCGAGACCGAGCAACAACCGCCCGCACGACAAACATGAGTTCGTTCACCGAAGCCCAGAAGAGCGCTCTCTCCAAACATATTGATATCTACCAGGCAGATCCCGATGTCCGCAACTGGGAGTGGATCAATCGTTGGAAGTTGATCTTCGACCAAAGCAAAGTCTCTCTCTGCATACAGTGGTACTCCGAAGACCGTTTCAAAATCGAGAAGCACATCTGCAAAGTCCCGAAGAACGTCCTCATGGCCGTTTCCCCCACGTTCGCCGACCACTGTTCTCGAGACCCAGGATTGATCACTTTGACCTTCGACGTCGGCAACATGGACGAGTTCTCGCGGGAACACCACGGAATAGCTATTCGTCAGCTGGGAGTGTGGCTCGATGACCTGTGTGCAACGGGTGGGGAGAACTTGCAGGCGCCGACGTTCTACTCCAATGTCGCGCTTTGGCATGTCGCTCGACAACTCGGTATGGGCATGTACCTTCCTCTAGATACGACTGAACTGGTGCGAGGAGCGAAGAACTACATTCTACAACCATGGCAGATCACGGAGTTGCTATTTATCAGCTCGATTGAGCGCAACGCCACGCGTCCCATAATCCCTCGCGACGATCCTCTTCTCTGTCACCTTGCGAAGCAACTGGTGAATTTAAGACCCCATCTGTGTGCATCAGAAAAGGATGATGTGGAGAAATGGCTGTGGAATGACGATAATGGAGCACTCAGGGCGGCTACCTACAGGCTAATGCGCAAAAAGGGTATTGTTTCGCCTTAGAGGCAAGACGAAACGTCTCAGTTGGTGAAGCTGGTTATTTGACAAGTTGACGGATAAAATTCACCGGGCAGTCCGTTATATTGGGCAGATAGTGGGGAAGAGTCCGATGGTTGTCGCTGGGAGCGAAAGCTACAACAACGCCGAAAAAAATGGTGAGCAGGTTCTGCATTAACGTTGTACGTGGGAGAAAAGACTTTGGGGATGTTTGGTACCTTGAATCATGGGCGGTCTGTCTGCGGATGTGATTTTGCATCTGGTATGGCTGGTGACCAAGTGGTGGGTCATTGCAAAGGTTTGGCTTAGTATCACTTCTTTCCACAATACAGTGTTCCGTCGGAGTTCCGATGAATCCACCAGTGAATAAATTGGTCTGAAGAGATCTAATGTGTGATATTTGAAGTGAAAATGTGTCCCACAAAACGTAACATCATTTATACCTAGTTGGGTTCATTCCATCATCTTTCACGTTCAACAGATTCCTTTCAGGATTGCTTAAACACCCAAGCCAAGGGCAGTGAAAAGCTGCATAGTAGCAGCTAGGCAATATAAAAGTCTCTTGCGAATGAATCCCTACGCCTGCGCGCTACAAAATCTCTTGCTCGTTCCGAGGTCTTCTCCACTGAGAATCTTCTCCACCACGTTACCTCCAATATCACCAAGATCGCACCCTCGCACAGAGAATACAGCCTCATCGGAATTGCCACATCCGTGAAGATGGCCAAAGGGGCTGAAGAGAACAGGAAAACTACCGGTGATGACCTTGACAGCTACGTTGGGTCTTTGTCGCCTTCTGCACAGGTCGCATATGCAACTTCTGAGCTTCACAAGCACGGCGATGACAATTTACTCGAGTGGGACACACCCATACGTCGGAGCCTTCAGAAAGGAGGGTTTTCATGCATGCTCCTAGCCAACAACGCACCCACCGTTCGCCGTGAGCCCAAGTACACACTGTCAACACCTGAGCCCGAGCCCGCGCCCACGTCCAGCAACCCAGACTACCCTAACCCTCGAGGAACCAACCCTCTCCTCTCCCTCTACCCAGCAAACTCCCAAACCTCAGCTGCCGGACTGAGTACAACCATCCACAAACGCGACCCCTCCAAACAATACACCTTCTTCGTCGCCCCCAAACTCGCCATGGTCATCGTCTCCCCACCCATCCGCACCTTCTTCGAGCAACACCCCCACCTAGACGAATTCGTGATCCCAAACCCATACGGAGACTTCAAACCCAGCGCCATCCGCCTCATAGCACTCTGGCTCTGCCAACTGCTCCAAGACGCTGAACCCCGCCCAATCGACTCCATGGCTGACCGCAAAACACATCCCCGCCTTTTCGACGCACTCGATATCCGCGTCGCGATGCAGCTACTTGGTATGGAGGAGGCGTATCTACCGCACTTTGTGCCGCTGTATACGGCGAGTCTGAGCCAGCGGAAGCCGACGACGCTGGAAGCGAAGGCGGTGGTTGCGCATGTTGTGCCGGAGGTGTGCTTGATGGTTGAAGATGATGAGGTGGTGGGTGCGCTTGCGGAGCGATTGGGTGAGTTGGAGCGGAAGGGAAGGCTGGATAAAGGCGTTTGGGGGGCGTTTCTTAGGAAGGAGAGCAATCAAGGGTTGCTTGTTGCGGTGCAGAAGAATGGGGCGTTTGGTGGTGTTGAGACTGTGGGGGTTACTTCTCCGCCGAAGACGATAGAACATAAGCTGGAGGGGGATGTGTTGGAGATGGGGCATGAGTCTGTGGCCTCCATTTCTGAGGTGGGTGCTGAGCACGCACACGAAGACTCGGATCAAGATCTGCAGGGAGCTGATGAGTCTTCTCAAGAGGAGGGTATCCACGTCGAGAAGAAGGGTCATAAGACATGGAAGTCGCACATGACATCGAAGGTTACTGCTGGATGGGGCAAGGTGCGAAGGATTGCCAGTGGGTCTTCGAACAATCCTCCGCGTGGGCATTGAGGGGACAACCGGCATCAGATCTCCATAAACTGTGGTGGCAATGTTCTCATGGTGTTTGTATCATGTTTCTGTACTTCTGTACGGACTGATGTTGGTTCCGGAGGACTGGGTCGTGGCGTATCAAAGGAAGAAATGATGAGAGGAAACTAGGCAAGAGAACATCAAGAAATTTCGTACTGGGCATGTGCCATGAGGTAAAGTTGTTGGAGTTGGCCTGGGGAGCAGAGGAATATTCATAGCTTCCTGGGAGTCATTTGTATGTAGCGAATACCAGGACGCAACCAGTGTATCACGACAACACTCCATAAGTTTCTCACATGTACGAATCTCATCGATAAAAGTCCATGGCATTCGTTTAGTCTTTCGCCTCTCCTCCAAGCTACAAACCTACATTTCGAATAGAGATACCAGCCACAAACCTCCTCAAATCAAGCCAACATCACACACCATCCTGTCTCGATTATCCAACGACGATCTACTTACATTTCGTGCAAGTGTATCAACCTCATGTATTCAATTAGCAACATCACATATCACCCGTGCTAAAGAATTCATATATCACCCCTCCAATCCCAACCGTATACATCTCACCTCATCCACCCCCATCCAACCCATCCCACTCCACTCCCTATCCCTCGTTCCCTCCCATCCCTCCATAATATATACAGGACACCACCCCCACCTCCCCTCCATAGTAACCCTGTCTACGTTTCCACCCACACCTCTCCTCCCCGCGCGTCCTCCAAAAGCGTCATATCTCAGAAGTCCTGGGCCTGCACTCCTAGGACGCCAGTCGTCATCCAGTAGCACCTCCTCAACCCCCTCCCCAGCTGCACGTCTGAAATAGCCAGAGGGGATTCCATACGTATCATTCTGCCACTTATATACATATGTATCTACTTCCACCCATCTGGACCGCCGTCTCTGCATTTGTCTGGGACAGCACAGGGGAGCAGGGTCATGCTATGCGTCCTTCCTTTCTTCTCCCAGTCTACCTGTTTGATAAGATGGTATCAGGCGGGGAAGTTGTAGAAGTGGTCTGTCTCCCAAAGAGGCATGCATTCTTGGGGTGGTCGCGATGTGCGGTGTGGGACTGCTTGGTAGCAGGTTTTGCGTATTCGTGTGTTGCTGAGGTGGAGCTGGCTGGGATCAGAGCCGCGCGTGTGTGTGTGCCTTTTTTTATGGAGTATATAGATGGAGTGCCACTAAGGTTGTTTCGTGTTGTGGGATGTACCACTGGGATCTTATGGATGGGGAGGGAAGGGTTTGCTGTGGTCGATTAGTACCAAGCTTGTTGCTTGTGGGTTTGTTCGAGCGGTGTAGCGGTGTAGCGGTTTTCACGAAGCCTCTGGTTACTGAGGTTGTGTATACATGTTTGCACTCAATCGTGGATACATTGCTGATTGCTCTACACTGCTTCGATACCGTACGTTCTGGCTCTCACAAAGGCGTTCTGAACAAGAAAGAAAACACCACGGCCAGTGCTACATGTGCCCAAGTCGCATCGCCAACCCACACTAAACACCACGAGACCACTCCCTCTCAGACTCATCCTCCTCATTTCTTCCTCAAGCGCAACCACCGGTATGCGACTCAATGAAAAAACAATAATCAGCCACAGGCCACACGTACCACCTCTGCTCGCTGATATTCCTCCCACTGCTTTGGCTTCAGCTTGACCGACAGTCGGCTGTACCTGTCGTAACAAGCCAGACGCGAAAGACCGGTAAGATCACACCTCCCCAGTGGGCGAGCAAAGGACCGAACATTTGCCTTTTGAGGCGCCCTAATCAGTTTCCTCGAGAGGAGTTCCCTGACTGTGTCTTTACACAATGATATGCATGATAACACTCGACCACAGGCCTTTTCCCGTAGATGGTGGCGATGGACAAAGCTGACTAGGGTTCCGAGGATGCATCAAAGAGAGGCCCCGCCGCCAAAGTCAGATTCGTCGCGCGCCGGAAACCCCCACGTAGGGTTCCTGTTACCAAATGGGAAGGGAAGGTTTGGGTCTGTTCGGAAGGGCAGTTAGCATTGGGGGTTGCTCCACATCGATTAACTGGATTCTTGGTTTCGGGGTCAAACCAAAATCCTTTTCCGGTTTCGGGGTCAAACCAAAAAATGTTTGGTCGGAAAGAAGCATAGTCACCGTCGTGACCTGGTCGAAACGCGTCTGGCCTACCCTTCACTAAGCAGTACTGTTGTGTGGTTGAATGGACTGGCGAGCAGAGCAGTTGGCTCCGATGCCATCCCCACAACACGCAGTAGGCCCAGGCTCGATACCATAAACGCTCGACGTCCCAATGAGATCAAACTCCTGAGCGTTGAATTTCTCCTTTCCTGTCCGGAAATGGGCCGGCTATGCAGCCGGATCGTACGAAGCATTATCGTAGAGGATTCCAATTCTCAGTGGCGCGTTGGACAAAGTCCTGCAACCTGTGGCATTGCGTTTTTAAACCCGATCTTTTTTTCAACCGCCAAGATGGGAGAAAAGGCGTTTCTCTGCTTTTACGTTTCGCAAACGGAGCGCTAGTGTACCCCGAGATCCTGTGAGGGCCGCGATGGCAGCAGCTCAGCAGAAAGCTCAGTAGGTGGTACCCTGTGATCCTGCGAGGGCCGCGTTGGCAGCAGCTCGCAGAAAAACAGGTGGAGGCTGGAGAGAAAAAGTGAGAGAGGGCGGGGCCTCGACGGTTTATATACTCTGGCAGGCGCGGCGCACGGTCCACCGCGGCCAGCACGTGCTGCTCAGGTGAGAGGTGAGGGACGCGTTGAGTCTGAGTTTGGCAGACACGTCAGGTCTGGTCGCCTTCTACCGCCCTTAGAGTGCCCATAGATACCGGAGGAAGCCGCTGGTGTTCGTCGTTCACTTGAAGAAGCCCGACTGGCACGGCAGGGACCGCCAGAGGTGATGAGTGTGAGGATGACTATGGAATTGCCTGGGCCAGGCGCGCTGATCGGGGAGTTAACATACTGTTGATTGAAGACGAGTAACAACAGCTGTAGTGCTATGGAGTTAGAATTCCAAGAAGTTGGCCTATCTTCATTTGTCTTTTAACTTGACGTCTCACATGGCGCAGATCCATCAACACTTCCCGAGAGTCATAACATCACACCCAAATAGCAAAAGGTACAGCTGCCCGAGAGTAATGTCTACTTATAGGACATTTTAAAACAGAATGTCATCCAAAAAACTCACATAAGGCATCCACTCTGCGCTATGTTACTTGCATGGCGGGAATCATTATTGTAATGGCAGCTGTATGGTCTACGGTCGACAGCAACGAACGTTGAACACTCTTTCCTAGGACCTGTCATATTTTCCCTAGCAATAACCTATTCAAGCCCTCTCCAAATCAAAGTGCTGTAAGAAAGACTAATCCTTCGCTTCAAATACAGTTCCAGATCGCCTGAATTCCCACGTCTCAGATCCATTCGTCCCTGTCCCTCTCATCCTTGGACCCTGCGCTCCCTCTAAACCATCCAACACCCGCATTAGCCACGTCTCTCCACCGCTCTACACTCCTCTTTTTTGCAAATCGGTATTGCCTCTCGCGACTGCGCTCGAGCCTTGCTTTGAACGGCGTTTCGCCCGAGGGACCTAGTCCTCCAAGCTCCATGTCTTCACGCACCTCAGCCTCGCGGAACCCCAGTGCTGAGCCATTGCCTCTTCTCGAGTTTGTCGAGTTTCCCCTGAGCATTGTATTTGCTTTGGAACCAAGCGTCTCGTTCGATCGGATCTTTCTCAGCCGGCTGCGAAGGTCGGCAACGTCGCCGTCACCAATAATTTTACCCTTGCGGTTACTGGGTGGCGTGCGATAATGAAAATTTGAATTTACTCTCCGCAGGCTATGCTTGCGGGGACTTTTTTCGAGAATCTTGCCCAGATCTTGGATTTCTTCGGCGCGGGTGCGCATGCGGTCGAGTGACTGCATACGGGGAGCAGCGAAAGCTCGGCCTTGTACAGAGTTCGATGGACGGCGACCAAGGCGCGGCGGCGAATGACCACGTTGATAGGAATTCGTGGTGCGCTTTTCTTCAATGGCAGCAGCAACCTGTGCCACGGAGTTGGGCACTACGTCAAGAGAATTCTATAGTCGCAGTCAGTTGACTGGGCGTGAACGGTGTGCCATGAGGGCATGAATTGGCAGACAAACCATGTGTATAAGCACGATCGGTAGCTGGACTGTCACGAGCTTTCTGTTCCAAGTTAGTCCTCATCGGTGACGTCTCTGCCGGGCGGCGTACGTATGCGATGTGCCCACGATGACATTGAGAAAGTAACGAACTTCGAAATACTTGCCTTTTCCATTCAGTTAGTTGTAAAAGATAAGTACCGAAGCAATTTGCATACCGCATTTTACTGTGGCGTGCCCTCGTGGTACCTCCAGGTCGCATGTCCGTATGTGGGAGCTGTGAGCAGGAACTCCATGCCAACCTGCGGCGCCCTGTTTGGTAACCGCTTTGCTCAGTATTGACTTTTCGTTACTGTCAAATATCCGAGCCTGACTGGCGGACTTTTCCATGGTGGATGCTGCAGCCTGGAGAAGTCATGGATTAGCATGACCATTCCCGGATTGCTTGCTTCAATCGCCACAAACATGTTTATAGCAGAGAATATCTCGTTCCAATTGCAGCTCAATTTTCTTGACTGTCTTTCGACTATTGTTTGCAATGTGCACATCTATGTATATGCTAGTCCCACTGACCCACACTTGGCGATGTAGTCCAGCAGTGAGACGAACGACCTCGACAGCAGTATCGCGAGGCTTTAGCCATTCGTCAGATGCTGTAAGCGGGCTTGGGAGAGACATAAGAGCTTTCTCAGCTGCATCATCGTCAGGTCAGATTTCACATGCGGAAGAGCATGACTCACGATCGTACACGGACAGTACTGTCACATCTTCCGAGACTCTCACAATATATTGTTTGCCTTGATCTCGTATCAACAGCGATACACAAAGAACATATCGTATTCGAGCAATTCTAGACTGGAAAGGTGGCGGGCCAACGTT
Source organism: Pseudopithomyces chartarum (assembly GCA_033220655.1). NCBI lineage: Eukaryota > Fungi > Ascomycota > Dothideomycetes > Pleosporales > Didymosphaeriaceae > Pseudopithomyces > Pseudopithomyces chartarum. Next base: position 418,732 of record WVTA01000018.1, on the reverse strand, counting down.
AAGCGGAAGGCTCATCGAGAATGGGAGGTTAGTGATAGAAGGCATCAGGTGCCAGAACGGATCATCCCGCCCAATCTGCTCTTGGTTGTCTACCATGTTTTGTGGCGGTGGATTCTCCTCATCAATAAGTTCCGTAGCCAAATTAAGAAATACGGAGCGTTTGCTCCCGCTCATTTCTTCGAGCCCGAGCAAATCGATGGATATTCGTGCGATGGCTAATGTTTTGCGATGCCGTATTCGCTCAGCGTCGTCAACATTGATCTGCACAACGCCTTCTACTGAGCCGCCGCCAACAAACAAGCTTGCCGAAAGATCCAGCCCCAGGTGTACGCGTGGATGTCTGTGGGAAGGATATTCTAGTAGCTCAGCCGAGAGTGGCTCACGGATGAATGTTCGAGATGGTGGTCGCCGATGGGTATCGTGTGCAACAGGGGCTGCAAGGTTACGAAGAGGTGACTGTGATTGTCCGCGCCTAGGGATCGTATTGCCAGCGCCGCGTGGTGGAGGAAGAGGTATGATGGGGGCGTTGTTCAGCGACGAGAGAGGAGCCCGAGGGTGGATCAAAGACGAGATTGGTATAGGAAGACGGCTTTGTGAGGCACTGCGTGCCCTGGTCCTGGACGATGAACGGGGTGGAATGCTACCTGGTGGAATGCTGTAGATGCTGGAAATACTGATGTCGGCAGGGGAGGGTGTTCTACTGAAGTCATGGATGAGTGCACTGGGATCAGGATGAAGGACGAATTGACGTACGAATGATCTCCAGTCTTTTGAGGTGGTCTCCCCCGACGAGCTGATCTAAGAGCGTTGCTATCGATGCTCGTCTTTCTGTCCGGTTCTCGGTTCTCTGCAAGTCGCGAGTCAAGGCTGGGCCGTCTCGATGCGGCGGATGGCTTCCGCGTCAGCTCAGTGCGAGATATACTACACGGCAGCTGTTTTTCGGAAAGAAGTCTTCTCGGTATCGTTTCCGCTAAGCTCGGCTCGGTGATTTCACGGATGTCCGACAATGGACGCGTTCTTGCCCAGGATGATATGTTTGCAGAGTGACCCCTGGATTCGGCGTGTGCATTTCCCACCATGCCTTCACAACCGATGGATTCTGATACAGATAGCGGAGGACGTACAGAGCCACTGATGCGCTCCAGTGAAACAAATGTATCAACCGGCGCACCTTTGCCAGGAGGCGGCTCAGGATGATCTGATCCCTTCAGCATCCAGCCCGCCACCTCGGACAAAGACAATGGCATACCGTTCGCTGCTGCGATCTTCGGAGGGGCGGAGAATCTTGAGAAGGGCTTTGAGAAAGACAGGCTGAGCTTTCGACAGTTGTGTAACGATTAGATGCTGACCAGATGATTACTGCTTGTGCGGGATCCGATGTTGCTGGAAACAGTAGGAAAGTCATGTGAGACTATGTCGATGCTGGATATCCAAGGTGTGTTGCTTGAGGGTCGCATGCCGTCGTTGCGACGTGCCTGTGGTGGTGGAGTTGAGGCTGTTGCGTGCGGCACGGCAAGGCGAGGAAGTAACATAGGTGCACTCCTGCCCGGTCAGAACGACTGGAAAGCACGACTGAGGACGCAGGAACGGAATCATGGTTGGATCATGCGTGAACACAGTCCACAAAAATGTCAATCAATTGTTTTCTCTTCGATGAGGATTCTGATCATGCATCTGTCCAGTCTACGTTACCCAGTAGAGACCACAGCGAATTGGCTAAGGCGACATGTTTCCTTTTCATCTTGTTCACAGACCTGGGATGCATCTCCGCGACTCTACTCTACAACATGGCGGGCAACCGGGGAAATGTATACTTGGAGCAAATGTCAAGCTACTCGCCAAGGATGGTCGCATTGGCTACCGGTCTATATCAGCGTCTACAGCGTCTCAACATGCAAGGCATTGCAGCGTCCAAAGGTCGGCCCGACCAGGAGGAGCTGGGGATCCTGCAGAATCATGGGCGTTTGAAATAAAAGTCAAAAAGCAACGTGACCAGCGAAGCCATCCCTATACTAGTTAATGGACGACACGACGTGCAGCAGCGCAACCACGGACCCGCAGGCGTGCGCGAGGCTCGAGATGATGGGACGTTTCTGAGTGTGCAGGTGACTCTGGAACTGACTCTGGAGCAGACTCGTGTCGAGCGCTCCTTCGTCTGCCAGCTGGCAGTGCTGGCGGTGCGGTGCCTGGCGGATGGCTGGATGGTGCGAGGACTCGGCTGGTGCGAGGACTCGGCTGGTGCGGCAACTCCCGCGAGTCCCCGGGTTGCCTTGTTTGGCGTGCTCGAATAAAGAACGGCGTCCCAGGAGTCTGGCGCGCTGCTGGGCTGCAGCCAAGGCTGTCGTTGGCGTGCACACTGCACACTGCACACTGGTTGAGCGACGAGGGGGGGACCCTCGGTTTAGCGAGGGCGTCGTCGGGGCCAGACGGATTATCGCGACGACACTGCGTGCTCCTCACGACCAGCGATTGGAGGCGAGCACGACTTTATCAGATGGAGATGGCGGGCTGCAGGCGTCAGCCTTACCGCGCGGCGCTGGCCAGTGACCTCATGGGGCTGCTCCACGTCGTCGTGGTCGTCGTCTCGCGGCTCGTGGTCGCCGTGTCGCCGTGTCGCCGTGTCGCTGTGTTGCCGTGTCGTCGCACTGTCGCGCCCTGTCGCGCGTCCTGTGTCCGGGCGGTCGCTGTCCGAGGTCGGGGCTGCCTGCTCGGAGCGCGGGGCTCGACAGGGCGCCAGGGCGACGCATCGATACAAAGGAACGTGTTCTGCGCGGGGAAGACGCGGCGCTCGGCGGCGGGTGGCAGCTGTGTGTGCTGCTGCTCGCTCTGGGGCCCCGCGCGCACTGGCAGACGGGCTGTTAAAAGAGCCCTCCAGCGTCGCGTCGCAACACACATGGACCGGTGGACGGCCAGGAGAAGCCGGAGATGCAAGATGCAGTGCTTGGTGGCGCGGGAGCTAGGGGCCTACGCCTTGCTGGATGTGGCGAAGCGATCCCCTCTAGCGGGCACCTGCGCGCGATGGGCGGCTGGGCGCGCTGGGCATGCATGCGCTCCCACTGCTGGGACGCCCCGCCCGTGGCTGCTGCTGGACGTCTGATGGGCGGCATGGAAGAGTTTTCTCGCGGGGGCCTCAGCGGTGCATTGGCACCAGCAGTGCTGCTCGCCTACTGGCTCTGGCATTGGTACTGGTTGTTCTGGCAGCCCCCCCCTCCGCACCGCACTGCACCGCACTCAAGGTTGCCTGCCTGCCTGCCTGCCTGCCTGCCTGTCTGCACCGTACAGCACGGCTCGCCAGGGCACCTCGTCCGCCTGTCCGCCGGTCTGCCTGTCTGCCTGTCATTCGCACGCCCACTGCGCTCTCGAGGCGTCTGGCTCCCTGCGTGCTAGCCCGTGACGCAGAGCCCTGCGCCGGCCCCTTTGAAATCGCTGCTGCTCCCGCCTCGGATGGGCTTTCGTTTCCTTTACATAAAGTCTTACCTCACAGCATTTGCGCGCGACCACCCACAGCTCCCGTAGCAGCCCTCTTATCAGCCATTATCAACACCATCCACACACACGTGCAAATCTCCGACCCGGCCCTGTGGCTGTCCCTCCAGCGCCCGCTTAGCCTGCCAGAGCCTCTCCCCGGCCATCTCATCCACCAGCCTGTCGCGTCAGAAGAAGCTTGGCGTGTGTGCCCCTCCTGGACCTCGGAGGGGCACTCTGCCCGCAGATGGGTGATAGCGTCCTAACAGAGATGACCGCCACGGTGGGCAAGACTGAGGCCTCGCGGGATGCTGAGACGCCTTCGACCGCCTCGTCGCCCGAGCCCGAGCCTGCTGCCTATGCCCAGGACACTACCCAGCAGCAGCAGAAGCGCAAGGGCGGTCGCAAGCCGGTGAGCTACTACCCTGCCTGCGAGACATCCAAAACCATGCCCACGATGACGCTAACGCCCCGCAAGATCTATGCCACTTCGGAGGAGCGCAAGCAGCGCAACCGCCAGGCCCAGGCTGCCTTCCGTGAGCGCCGCACCGAGTACATCAAGCAGCTCGAGAGCACCATCAAGCACCATGAGGACACCCTGCAGAATCTGCAGCAGAGCCACCGCAGCGCCGCCGACGAGTGTCTGATGCTGCGCTACAAGAACTCGCTGCTGGAGCGCATCCTGCTCGAGAAAGGTAACAGACCACTGCGCGACCGCCTTGCTTGTGCATACCAGCTCACCCACCTCCAGGTATCGATGTCCAGGCCGAGCTGCAAGCAAAGACTGGCAGCCCCAACCTAGGTCCCACGCGCCAGTCCGCCTCCACGACCGCCTCTCCGAACCAGCCGCCGCTACAGCAGCGCGCAATGCTGAATCGCCAGCAGCAGAACCGTCGGTCACTGGGAGGAGTGCCGAACAAGGTTGAAGGTGTGCATGGTTTGCCCATGATTCAACCTGATGGGGCAATCCCAAATCGTTCACCACTGTCGCAGCCTACCCCCGGCTCACACCTACCTTCGCCCGTCGCGTCCGCGACGCGCTCGCCGAACTTCATCCCTCAAGGCAACTCCGTGTCCCCCAATTTCGGGTCCATTCCTCCACAGCAGCCCTCGCAGCGGCACCCGCAACTGCAGCCTCAGCCGCCTAGGTCCCAGTTCACCCCGAATATGGGTCCACAACGCCCGTCGCTCAACACAAGCCAGCTGCCTGCGAATGGGATCCCGAGTGCCTCTACAGTCGGTAGTGGCGCAAGCGTAATGAACCAGAGTAGTACCAGCGGAGGCCCGCAATCCTTTTTCCCGACTCCTTATTCGGAGCACATGACTCAACTCGGCAAGCTGACCCATCTCATCCGCGGGTGTAATGCTTTGTATCCTAGGCTGATTCCGTTGTGTAGAGCAGGAGTACGATGAGCAAAACGACATGCTCGACCAAGAAGAGCCCAGCGATCACTCTGCTGGGCCTGGTCCGTACCCACACCCCTTCCCGTCGAACTCGATGCAATCGCAAAGTATGCAGCCTCCGATGCCACCCGCACAGAATGCGCCCTTCGCGAACAACAATGCAATGTCCGCCAATGACGGTAGCCATGCGTTCAACGGAATGAACAATCTCTTCGATCCCTATGATCCGATGCTGGACGCAGATCCCTTTGGACTGTCCGCCAGCATGCATTTTCCGACCATGTACGAATCGCGATGAGGTACATACAGTGCCAGATGATAGGTTCACTGGATACTTAATATATCCAAAAGGTACAGGAGTTTACGTTCTCGAATTGTATGAAGACGGATATTACGTGACCACGCTTTTTATTTTTACCAGTTTTGGGGTTTCAACGATAGCTATCGTTCCAGCGGGCGTCAGGGTGGGTTGTGGCATGGTTGAGAAGTCGACCACGGCGTTTATTTCTCTCGGTCAGGATTACCACCACCATGACAGCCATGTAGGTTTCGGGATGGCGGCATCTTCAAAAGTTCTCATTGATAAGTCGGTTTCTTGGTTAACAGGGGTTGAAACTTCGGTCGCTGCGCAGAAAGTGGCGGCAGACAGTCACGGTTCCAACGTTTTATATTTTCGGCCATGCACGCGGTCAAGTCGATGCCAGCACCCGTCATAGGCTTTGTAAATACTTGCACAAGCATCGGCACTCAGGCCAGCTTTTGTCGACCAATCACTCTCCACCATATTGCCGTACTACTTTTTGAGTATATCGTGAAGAAGGATGCAACATATTAACTTAAGACTATAGGTTTTGTGCCGTGATTCGTGAAATCACGCGTCATTGCTACCCCAGACGCCTCAGGTCGGCTGCGGAGGCGCACAGATCAGTCTACGAACAAGAGCGGCATGGCAGTGACGTCGCCAAAGCTTGCACGTAACAGCTCCGACGTCTGGTCTATGAAGTGCTGAGCCATGTTTCGAATTGACTATGTTCGTGTCGACAGATACGATGCAAACAAACGAACAAAGGACAGTCATTTCCAAGTTCATTGCACGCAGTGCAATTGAGAAACATGGAAAGGAAATAACTGCAGAACAAGACTGAGGGGCCCAGACATGGTATGAGTGAGCCGAAAGTGTGTATAGAGCTAGCCTATCCGACCATCATGTACTTTCGAATGATGGTAGTTATGGAGTAATCCGAATCATATATCTAGGCACATGGGTCGTCTTCTGACCTTACTTCGCTCTGGTGCGGTGGTGAGGGGTAGGGCAGGTGCTCTCCAAACCAGGAACATATCTAACGGCTGCTCACCGAAGCCTTCCCACCAGCCCTCTGATAGGAGTGATCTATACATGCAGGAGGACGCGCAATTTCAATGCACCAACGACAACATCGTGCGTTCTGCAGCATGGAATCGTCATCTGTGAGTAAGTTCATTGTGTGTCGGGAGTGTGCACGGGCCGCAGATTTACTAAGCGAGGACAGCTCCATCCACAATCGAAATTTACCGCTCATCCTCAACGTCAACTGCGACACCTCGGAGCTATCCACCTGAATCCTGAGAGCCGCGACCCTTGCACACCAGGGCCCGCTCTCGCATTTTCCACCCTTTCCCAGGAGATTGAGCGTTTAGAAGGACAAGCGCGAAAGGCGCTTTAACTCTTTACAATGTCCTCGATCGCTTCCAAGGTGAGTTGGCCCGCCTTGCGTCAGAGCCCCGCGAGCTTCGAGGGTGCTTGGAACGTCCACACAGCGCCTCAATGGCACGATAAGATGCAAAGCTAACAATGCGCAGAACCTCTACGAGCTGCTGGGTGCGTCAACCCGATTTCCCAGATGGTCCCGAGACCCCGCTAATGACCTGTGCAGGTAACGACCCAGAGCTCGACCCCGAGCGCGCTACCCCCCAGCCGCCGGTCAAGACTGTCGACAAGCCCGCCGCACGCACAGGCAAGCGCAACGCTCCCGCCGAGGCTCCCGCACGAGGCGATGCTCCCGCTCCCTCCGGTCGTCAGCAGCCCAAGTCTGGCAACGCAAATGACAACTGTGCGTCATGCCCTCCCTGGTTCTGGTCATCATGCTGTCCTACAATGGGCTGTTTGAACGAGCCAATTTTTTCAGGTGCAATGGCTGACTTGCTTAGACTTCCGGGATCGCAACGCGGGTGCCGATAAGAACCGCAGCCGTGGCCAGCGATTCGGCGATCTCTCCGGTGGTGATGTCTCCGAGGGTGGCCGTGGACGTGGCCGTGGTGGCCGCGGTGGACGTGGCGGTCGTGGCGGTGCCCCTCGCGGTGACCGTCACAGCCGGACTGGCGTTGCGTAGGTTGTTCCTTGGTTTACATTGCTACCGCATGACTAACAGCTCTTAGCGATCACGACAAGCAGGTAGCTCACGGTTGGGGCGGACAGGACGGTAACGCCGAACTTGCCGACGAGAACGCCGGAGAGGCCATTGCCCAGAAGGACGAGAAGGAGGCTGTCGCTGAGGACGCCGCCGCCGATGCCGACGCTGCTGTCGAGGAGCCCGAGGACAAGACCAAGTCCTACGAGCAGTACCTTGCTGAGCTCGCTGAGAAGAAGCTCGCCATCTCCCAGAACGTCCGCAAGGCCAATGAGGGAAGCTCTGCCAAGTTCCCTGAGGGCAAGGAGGTCTCCCACGAGGAGGGCGAGGATTTCTTTGTTGGTACTGGTGGCAAGTCAAAGCGCACCCGTGAGCGCAAGGAGAAGAACTTCGTCGAGCTTGACGGAGACCGTCTGCTCCAGCCTGCTCCTCGCGAGAACTCTGGTGGACGCGGCCGTGGCGGCCGTGGACGTGGTGAGGGTCGTGGTGGCCGCGGTGGCGAATTCCGTGGTCGCGGACGCGGCGAAGGCCGTGGCGAGGGACGTGGTGGCCGTGGCCCCCGCGGTGGTGCTCAGTCCGGCCCCAACCTCAGCGACTCCAGCGCTTTCCCCAGCCTGGGCGCATAAGTTGCGACCTAAACTTCTACCGTGCGTAACCTACGGGAGTTACGTGCATGGATGGTCCTTATGACCGCCATCTGAATACTGTGAATGCAAATGACGAATGGAAACGTGGCCAAGGGACAGGCAATGCAAAAAGAATACGGATCTCACAAGGGTGGTGTGGCGGGCGAATCATCTATTGGATGTGTTAGCTATGCTGAGAACTTACTCCTTTTTACACACGCTCTCTTCAAGTGTACTGTGCTAGTGATGTTGATGTCTTCTTCCAGTGTCTACTGATTCTCTCATCAAGATGTTGGACTGTCCTCCCTTGCCGTAAGTATCTCGTAACTTTCATTTCTACGGTTCTTGTGACGGTGTCTCAGTCCACTGATCCGTATGCTCTCCTAACCTCTCACATCACATGTATATCTCATAAGGTAGGCTCATCATACCGTTCGATCGTTCCATTCAATCGCTAATTACATCATGCCATACCGTGAGTGCTAGTCCCTCTCCGTTCCCACATCCATAAGACATCCATTTGTATACATGTACATGAGAAACACAAAACGCCAGAACACCGAGCTATGCCGCTCGCAATTGAAAAAAGGAAAAATCAGACCGGACCCATGTCCACGGAGGTGGTTTGTCCATCCCCTCCTAGCGAACAAATCCGCCGTGTTCAAAAGTGCAGGATACACCATCTCCTCCTCAATGCCGCGGGTATCAAAGCATCCTCCCCACTATCCCAATCGTATCTCGTCCACCCCCTCCCCCTTCTCTCACTCCCAAGCACAGCCAGCCCATCTACATCTCATCCTTCATCCACTCCTCCACCTCCTCCTCAAATTGCTCCTTACACAAATGGCAAACTACTAGCCTACACCCCAAACACTCATACGCAAAGCTAAACGGCGTGCCCTTCGTCGCAAACGACACGCGGCTCGCAGGCTCATCCTCAACCTCCCGATCCATCCAATCGGGCATCTCTTCGTCCTCGTGGGCGCTCTTCCCCGTGCAAACGGTCTTGCCGTAGAGATCTAGGACGCGGGATTGGGCGTCGTCTTGGGAGTCGTCCTGCGAGTTCGTGTGGGGATTGTATGTGAAAGAGCTGTGGAAGGAAGCGGGGGACGCGCTGAGACGCGACGACATAGACGTGCTGGTAGTAGGTATATCCATAGTAGAGACGCTCATATCGCTGGTCGCGCGGGGACGCCGGGCACCTGGTTTAGAGCCGAGAGTCGTGTACTTGAAGCGGTCTTTGCGTTGGACGGGCATGAGGACTTCGGGGTGGACGGTGGCCCAGCACTTGAGGCATTCCATGGCGGTGTTTGGAGGCACGTCGAATGCTTCGTCGAGTTTGATCTTGGAGGCTTTGAAGTTGTGGTAGCAGTTCCAGGCGGAGTCTTGGTAGTTGTCGGTGGGCTCGTCGCCGAAGTCGAGGCCTTGCTCTTCCCAGTACTTCTTTGATCCTCCGTCTAGGTTTCGGATTCGTGGCGGGGCGGCAGGTTCCTCCGCTGGGGTTGCGGAATCAGGTGCCGGAATAAGAGCGGCTGTGGTAGAACCCTCTGCTTGGGAGGCTGGTGACAAGTGCGGGAAGACGTGGTCGAGATTGACATCTGACGGTGTGGTGTCTTCAGGCTGAGGTGTGTTTCGCTCTACGTCCTCTTCTTCATCGGGTCCGTACTGGCTATAGTCGTCATCGTCATCGTCCTCGTCATCACAGTTACCATCGCATTCGTTTAGGCCCTGTAGACAGCACCAACACCAATGACTGCCGCACCTACACTCCATGTGGGCACAACCGAACATTCGCTTCACACCATTTCCACACTTTGGGCATTTCTTGTAGCCCCATCCCTTGATCAGCTCTGCAGTCTGTTCATCGATACCATAAAACTCGAGCGGTTTACAGATCTCATCTGCATGGGCTGATTGACGACAGTTGGTGCAGATATCGGTTTCGCATTTGGGACAACACACTGCTGGTGTTTTTGGAGTGCCAATACCAGAATCCACGCGCTGTTTGCCAGTGCGATTCATCTTTGCTCGCGGAAGCATGTGTTCGGGAATGAAGGCAGAGCAACGTGCAATCGGGCAGTAGAAAGGGTCCGGAGTACCCCATTCCTGGTACTTGGCCTTGAACAACTCCACCTCGTCCTCGTTCAGGTACGGTCGAACGTGATGCAGCGGGATCTGGTTGCAGCAGCGCGGCGGCATGCGTGACAAGTCCCTGCAAGAGTCGATGAAAATGTTCTTGAGACATGGTACGCAGAAAGCATTGGTGCATTTAGTGCAGGGGTAGATGGGGTTTGGGGATTCTTCGCTGGTGGCTTTGTCGCAGCATATCAAGCAGGTAATCACCGGTTCCTGCTTCGTGGGCGGAGATGGCGACACAGGAGGAGCACCACTATCCGCCAGGCCACCAGGCAGCTTGTCAGTCTCTGGGGGGAAGGCCGAGGAAGTCGATTCGGTTGACTTGCGCGGGTGTTGATCGATATCCATGGCGTCGTTGTCTAGTGCTGCAGTTGATGGCGGCGAAGTTGGTGCAGTCGCGGAAGTAGCAAAGGTGTCATTCTCCGTTTGCTCATGGTCGTTCGCGTCTTGGCAGGCGCATTTCAGGTGCTGATCAAGATGGGAAGTCGCGCCTTCCCGTGCGGTTGCCTTGTGCTCGTGCACGGTCCGGGTGAATTTGGAATCCATTGTGAAGTGATCGTGATAACATGGGACGATAGGAAATCAGCGGATTTGATTTATACCTATGTACCCGGTGACACATACAGCTGGTTTGGCGGCTTGACTGAGTCAACCTTCATCGCTGACCCAAAGCGGATAGCATCTGCGGCGGAGGAGGTGGCTGCCTGCAGGCAACTCTGCCACAACGTACATGATTGGAGCCGAGTCTACCACGGATTTTATTCTCTACCAGCATGTCTAGTGCTTGCATGAGTTACAAAAAATGCATCTCTTACGATTGATGCCATGGCGGTCCCTGATGAGCTGAAAGAAGGACTGGGGTGATTCCCAACAGTGGCGGTGTCGATGTATCGCTGTTCCCCATCGTCACCGGCAAGACCCTACAGCATCAGAAAGGGCTAATGGGCTGTGCAGACCTGCTATCATCAAGTACACTACTCGCCCTGCGCCCTTTAGATGGGTTGTTTAGGAACCTCGGAATGGTTGGAGTCATCGAATGGCTCGCCTCGCTTACAACATGGCTTGTGCAGACGACTTGCGCTCTATACCTACTCTTAGATCTTAAACAGCAGATCAAGGACCATATTGCTAGTTTCAGTTCTTCTCATCTCAACTTAAAATGGCTTCGTTACTCACATGGAATTTTATAGATGACATGCACCATTCACGCAAAGCTAGCGTCGCAACAGTGTGGATAGTATTTCGATGGTCCCACCGATCGATGTGTTTTCAACCCGGCTTGCTTGCTGTCTGATCAAACGTATATTGTAGTGTCCGAAATTATACTCTGCAATACCCGTTCACGATAGTTTCTATACTTTGGAAAATCGGTATCTTCGTGAACCTCTTTCGTGACCTTTTTTTCGGACTAGCGTGAGTAGCCTGCACCGCATAGCGCATCACATCGCCCTGCGATAACAGGCACTATAGAGCAAGCAACCTACATCTGCTTCTGCAGAAAATTGCCCCGCATCAACTCCTAATCGCTTGATTCATTCCCGAAGCAGCTGTGGGTATGTCGGTACTCTTGTAGCTGACCTCTTCTTATTTGCCATATCTAGGTGGCGAGCTTCCTCTCAGTGTCGTGCTTCTAGGCATCCTAATAGCCATCCTTCCAACTAACTGTCAAAGGATATTTCGCGACCGCAGATAGATCCAACAGGTCAGCCAGACTCTGAAATTCCCATCAGTTGTCCGGTCTCTTTCACGGTAGAATGATCCAAAGAGCTAGTTGATTCGTCGATTCCTGAATCCTGAGATCGAGACCGTAAGATTTCTTAACAAAATCATCATTTTACAGCACCGTCAGCAGCAACTGACTCGCGATACGAGATAAGGCCATCAAGAATGCAGCAGTGCGATGGAACCAAGACGCTTTGTTGATTGACCAATTTACTCAGAACGTATATCAGGAGCGCTTATCGTCCTATGCGCTTCCACCATCAAGCCTGAGTAGCACGTTGTGTGGCGCGGCAATATGCACAATTCCTGGGCATCCCCAGAAATGCGCTCGGCATCTTGAAGCAAAGTTTCCAACCACGAATATCCTCCCTGTGAGAAGCGTCACCTTCCTAATCGGCGTGTCCTACGTGCGACAGGGCCGATGATGCAAGGCTGGGCGCAGCTTGCAGCATCCACGACCCATGTAACCGGGATTCCACACCTGGTCTGGAATATTGTATATATGATTTGCGATAAGAAACGGCAAAACAAAACATCACGTCGCATCTTCGACGCTTGTTTGCTATATCGACAATGGCAGCACGGTTGAGGCGCATACTTCAGCTGAATGGCTCTGGCGCAGATGTGGACGCTGGAGTGGTCAAGGAGAAGAATGCCCAGATCGGAGACAACTTCTCTGTTGAGGGTGTGACTGTGTATCAGGATGCGAACGGAGCGCCTGTCGAGCAGATCAGTCCTCTGGGCTATCATGTTGGGTGGTATGGAATTCTTTTCCTCAACGTCAGTCAGATGGTGGGCACGGGAGTTTTCAGTACTCGTAAGTGTTCCTGAGATTATTTCTAACGTTTAAGTGCTAAACGCCACTATAGCCGGTAGCATTTTGCGAGCCTTGGATTCCGTTGGACTGACGATGCTATACTGGGTTTTTGGAGCCATCATCGCCGCTGGTAAATATGCCCTTCTGCCATACAACTATCTCTAATCTGGTTTTAGCTGCACTAGCAGTACATCTGGAATTTGCTTCATGCTTTCCACACCGTTCTGGTGGACAGGTCGTCTACTTGGAGCAAGCCTTTCCGAAACCAGCGTTCCTGTTTGCGACCGCGTACGCTTTCTTCACTGTCGCATTCTCATTTTCAAGCAGCAACGCTGTTGTTCTCGCACGATACATATACCGCGCTGCAGGATACTCGGCCGGAGAGTGGGCTAACAAAGGACTTGCTCTCGCCGCATACACTTTTCTGGCTTTTATCTGCCTGGTCTCTAACAAGTGGTCGCTCCGGCTGATGAATCTTATCTCAGCTGTCAAGCTGATTATTCTAGTATTCATTGCGATCACTGGTTTCGTCGTTCTCGGAGGTGGAACGCACATCAAGGATCCTCATGCAAACTTCCGGAACAGTTTCGACGGCATTACAAGCAACGCGAATGACATCGTCAACGCGCTCGTCAGCATCAATTTCTCCTATACAGGATACGCGAATGCATTCAATGTGGTAGCTGAGATTAAGGTAAGTTTCGTTTTCAGTCTTTCTATCGCTAGCGATTCTAACGATGTTATAGAACCCAATTCACACCCTCAAGCGTGTGGCACCTTTGTCGCTCCTTATCGTCTCCATCCTCTACATTCTCGCCAACGTCGCCTACTTTGCAGCGGTTCCCGCCGCCGAGATCCGTGAATCAGGCGAGCTCGCAGCAGCCATGTTCTTCGAGGCTGTCTTCGGCACTAAGGCAGCAAAAGGCCTCCCTGCATTGATCGCCGTCAGTGCTGCAGGTAATATCATGGCGGTCATCATCGGTCACAGCCGCATGACCCGAGAATGTGCACGTCAGGGATTAGTACCCTGGCCACATATTTGGGCCAGCACCCGACCGTTCGGCACACCGTTCGCACCCACGCTGCTGATGTGGGCTTTGACTGCTATTGTCATCCTTGCCCTGCCGTTCGGAGACGCATTCAATTTCCTTGTCGATCTGAGGAGTTACCCCGATTCGGTGTTTTTGTTCCTCATGGTGGTGGGATTGTACCTGGTGAGGTCGAGGAGGAAGAAGGAGGGCCAACCGGTGGCGCCGTATCGGTCCTGGCACGTTGCCAATATCCTTTCGGCGGCGGTATGTCTTTTCATTCTTATCATGCCATGGTACCCGCCGGAAGAGAGCGACTACTCGTTTTGGTACGCGACATATTGCGCTGTTGGCATCGGTCTGCTGGTCGGCTGTGCCCTATACTACTTCTTCTGGATTAAGTGGCTGCCAAAGTTGAAGGGCTATGCGATCAGAACCGAGACGTTGGTATCAGACCAGGACGGTAGCGTATCCCATCGTCTCACCAAGGTACCGAACGCCGATTTGCCGGAGTGGGATCGGACTCACGACGATGCGGGCAACGTCTTGGTGGAGGCTGGTGCAACCACGAGCGTGGATGGAAACCAGCACTTACTCAAGAGAGTGAGAGTCACAGATACCGAGACGGAAGATAATACTGTCGAGACTAAGGTGTAGGAAGGACGCCATTCCCCTACCTTACTCATGAACCAACGAAAGGCGGCACATCTGAGCACCGATCTAGTGTTAAAACGTAGTGAGAGATTTGGATATGCATAATGGAATAGGATATCTGGAAGATACATTGAATAGCAATCTTTCTACCCTAATATCCACTTAGAAACCCCATGGAATTACATACCCACTATTATCAAACCTAACGAAATTCGTAAAAAATGGTATCGTGTGCGCCGCCCCTCTACTCCATCTCCCCCACTTCCTCACTTCTTCCCCCCATCCTCACCCTTCCCCCCAAACGCGCTCCCAACCCACCCCCAGCGCTCTTCGCCCCACCCGCAACACTTCCTCCCGCCCCCTTCAACCCATCCACAGCCCCCTGTCCATAACCCCCCAACGGCCCCTGACTCTCAAGCGGCCTCCCCTGCTCATCTTTACCCCCCCGCTCGGCGCGGTTGATTCCCTCTTTGGAGAACGCGTCGCCTACGGGCTGAGCGAGACCGCCTTTACCGAGCTGGCCGCCGACGAGGTTGTTGACGCCGTCTTGGAGGTTGTCGACTTGGTCGATGCCGGTGACTTTTGTTTTGTCGAGTTCTTCTGTAGGGATTTTAGAGGAGTTGGGAGGAGGGAAAGCAGGGGGGAGACGTACGCTTAGTTGCGTAGCTGGCTTTGTTGTCTTTTGTGAACCATTTTAGGTATTGGTCTTCGATCCAGGGGACCCAGTTGTCGTATTGGCGGTTGTAGAAGTCGCCGGCTTGTTGCTTGTAGGTCTTTTGGTTGTTGGTTTGGTCGGACATGGTGGTGTGTTGTGAAGTGTGTGGTTATGTGGCTAGTGGTGAAGGAGGTCGATCGAAGAATCGATAGGATGTGTGTATATGTGAGTAGATAAGATGGATGCTGCGATGTGATGCAAAAAGCGTTAGTACACCAGGCTGCAGATGCTTTATAGATTGATGCGCATGGCGGTGACGCAAAAAGTAGATAGATTACTGGGTCATGGCTAGTGACGATGAGATGCAGGCGTTACGTCATGGGGCTGGCCCCCGGTGATCGTCTCGCGTGCAGGTTTGGCGTAGAGACAGCTGTGCATCAGGGTCCAAACGTCCAAGTTTTAGAATGCGCCACGGATAATAAAGCTACAGGGGGATGATCTGGCATGTGAAGGAATGGTGGGTCTGATAGCCTTGTATGGATAAAGGAAGGGAAAAGTTGGAGGGTGAGGTGGGGGGAAGGTCTTAGGCAGTCGGTCCGATGTTTGGTGGTGTGTAGAAGATTGGGTCGTCCATCAACCGTGGGATATTCAGGACGTACAGCAGACATGCTAGATCCCTGTGAGAGAGGAAGAGATTGGTGATTACCTAGTATATGGTCCATCTAGATACATGCATTAGATCGCACGAAGAGATAAGATGGATCGATACTAGACTATCGCGCATTTAGTGTAACCTTGCCCTAGACAAACATAGGTAGCGCGTGTGGTGTACAGGTGTCCACATGTGTTTAAAGATGAGTCATTCTACCTAGTCTGTAGCTTAAGCTGTAGCTATTCTGATTGTTTCTTGCAATATTTAAGTTTCAGATTCGCTGCCATCAAATGCTTGTAGGTCGGGAATATCGCTGATATAAACCAGGGCTGGCAGCACACCATGTTAGGTTCTTCGATTCGAGTGTTCGTCAAGTCTGATGTTGGCTGGATGGTCCAAGATATCCGTGTTTTGTCTCTTCATGGAGCACGTGGCTTGGTTCTTACAACATCTCAGCTGCTGACTGTGCACTGCAAAGCAAAACCAAGTCTTGCGGGAACTTGCAAGAGAACTGGCCCGTAGTTCCTCCTCGAGCGATACTCGCTGGTGATTGGCCAAACTGGACCCGCTTAAATCGGATGTCGCACCCCTCTCCGACTGCAACTCCCGCTGCGTAGTTGGAGGAACATGCGGCACCACGCCCCACCGTTGCAGTACGATACTGCTTAGGTGTGCCTATGGATATAACTTAGAGCTCTCGCTCGGCTTCGTGTTGGAACTGTTCACCTGCTGCTGATTCTTTTCACGACTTATCCCATACCCCAACCCATAACACCGCCAAAATGGCCTCTAATGAAGCTTCCGTACCCAACTCGAAAGAGCACAAATTCAATCCACACTTCACCCAAGCTGTGATAAATGCGACGGGCCCGAAAGCTACGCCACGGGTTCGACAGCTCACAACGAGCCTAATCCAGCACCTCCACGATTATGCGCGCGAGAACGAGCTCACGATAGACGAATGGATGACCGGCCTCGAGCTCGTACGCATTTACGGCTCTTTTCTTTATTCGAAATGCTAATCGACAAGCGCAGATGAACGAAGCCGGCCGCTGGTCCGACAACAAGCGAAACGAGGGCCAACTCCTCTGCGACATCTTCGGCCTCGAGTCCCTCGTCGACGAAATCACCTACAAGCTCGCTTCCGATGCGGCAGACGAGCCAACCGCAACCGCCATTCTCGGGCCCTTCTGGCGCGCCGACGCACCCCAGCTCTCTATGGGCGATAGCATCGTACAGAACACCGAGGGAATTGGCGAGGGCGATAGAACGAAGATGCATGGAATAGTTACAGACTATAGGACGGGGCAGCCCATTGAAGGTGCTGTTTTGGATGTCTGGCATACGGCTCCTAATGGGTTGTATGAGCAGCAAGATCCTAACCAGCCGGAGATGAATTTAAGAGGAAGATTTACAACAGGTAAAGATGGAAAGTATGAGTTCTACTGCTTGCGTCCGGTACCTTATCCGATACCTTTCGATGGGCCGGCAGGGAAGATATTGCAGGCGCTTGATAGGCACCCGTACAGGCCGGCACATATACACTTCATCGTAAGTTCAAATTCCTTCTCATTCTCTGGGTGATTAACTGTATATCGGCTAATGCACTGGCAAACAGATCACAGCACCAGGATACAAGCCCATAGTCACGCAGATATTCGACCGTAACAGCAAGTATATTGAAGACGATGCCGTTTTCGCGGTCAAGGACAGCCTCATTGTGGATTTTAAGCCGTTCGAGGGGATTCCAAGGCTGAGTTTGAACTACCGTATGATTTCAAGATGGCGACGTTTGATGATGCGAAGAAGCACTCGGCGGCAGGCGCAACGGAAGTGAGCACTGCTGCCATCTGAGTAGATATCTAGACACTGCGTGAAAGATAAAATGGTGGAATGTGATACTGCCAAATGGGTCAATGTGACCTGGGTCAGCTCTTACGTGGATAGACATGTACTCAGGCACCATGTTGTAGCTGCTCCCTCTTGTCGTGGCCCCATTTTGTCACCGCAGTATCGTGGAGAACACGACAGATCTTGCGATGTTTTTGTTCTTACAGCTTAATTTCCTGAAGGCATATAACAATACAATGTCTATCTTTAACACATAGGTCGACATTAACCAACATCTCTTGATTCCAAATACAGCATACAACGCTATGTAAACAGCGGGAGTGAGACATGAATGTAATTCGCAGTGTCGTCAAAAACTACTATATCAGTACTAGTGTGGTTTGGTAAGCTGCAACATCCCCATTGCTGGCTCTCCGGTCAGTCCGTTGATCATTACATTCGTATTTATCGTAATCACCCCTCACTAGTTCTGCTGGAACTCATCGCTTTGAGACGGAACAGCGCCCAGGTTAGACTCTCAAGTTATACGTGCAGTCACGAACCGAGAGACTCACGCCGCGGCGAGGGGTAGTAGTCTGCATTACCTCCACAATTGGTCACTGTTATAAGAACATCTTCAAACCATAACATGCAGCCAGCGCGGCCGAGACTTTCTACATGCGTTATCTGTAGCCCAGAGGCCAATGTCACCAACGTCCAAAGTATAGAGTCTTTACGTCGAGGCGCCCGTGGAGGCTGTCAGTTTTGCCGACTGCTGTCCCATGGAGTTGAGCTATTGAAACTACGAATGTCAAATGAGAATCGTATGCTTTTTCTAGACTGGAACTATGTTGTTTTCGACCCTAAAAATTACTTGGATGAATATTTTTCGTTCGCTTTGAGTAGTGAATCCACAGCGAACTCGCCTCACTCACAGATACCCTTTGAAGTAACATTGGTACCAAAATCAGGTGAGTGGCTATATTTTCATAGTATAAATAGTTCTGAAACTAGATTAGTAGAGGCTGCTAATCACCAGATGCATCTTGTGCCTGGTGATGTACCTCAGCGGCTTGATATCGACATGGTTCTATCAACGATTCGAAAGTGGATGGCTGGCTGCGATAGGTATCACCCTGAATGTAACTGTAAAACAAATTCACTGCTTCCAAAGAGGGTATTACACATACCATTGAAGAAAGAAGAACCTATCAAGCTTGAGCAGCTGGAGGGAATTGAAGCTCCGTATATTGCCCTAAGGTAATCGTGTCACTTTCAGCCCGCAGATCAATGCATACTAATTACTGTTGAAGTTATTGTTGGGGCTCATCAGACACGCATTGTCAAACCATATCGGAACTTTTGCCGATGTATTCGAATGGAATACCGCTAACTCGCTTCCCTCCTTTGTTTCTCGATGTCATAACGATCTGTAGAGCGTTGAGAATTCAGTATCTGTGGATAGATGCACTTTGTATCATACAGGACTCGACGGATGATTGGGAGATGCAGTCTGCTCAGATGGCCAGCATCTACTCCAACTCATATCTCACCATCGCGGCATCGTCATGCTCAGATACTCAGGGCTCGTTATTCACGGATAGATGGACGTATGTTACCCTTCCGAGTGGAAACAGAACTAAGGTTGGTGTGGGCTCAGTAACTACTGAGGTAGGGGACTATACGTATCGCATTCGCCATTTCATCGATTGCGCGCACCAACGGTTCACTCTGGCAGATAATGCACAAAACCATGTCGCAGATGCCCCGTTACTGACGCGTGCCTGGGCCTTCCAAGAAAGGCTGCTCCCTAACAGAACCCTACATTTCCACGCTGAAGAGTTAGTCTGGGAGTGTAAAGCAGGCGTTCGTTGCGAATGTGGCTCTCTGGATGACCGAGGGCTCAAAGAAGCGGAATATCAAGGGCTTAGTGATTATACTAGCATCCCAAAAATCACCCCTTGGTTGACGCAAGCGGACCCTTGGCTAAAGCCATTTGTCGCGCAAATCGACCGGCCTTACATCGATACGAAAGGCCCCTATAGCATTCCGTGCGGTATTTGGATGGACCTTGTATCCGAATTCTCCAGACTCTCTCTGACATACGAACACGATCGACTCCCCGCATTGTCGGGGCTTGCAGCGAAACTTTCAGACAAACAGCTTGGTAGATATGTAGCAGGGATATGGACCGAAGAACTACCCAGGCTACTCTTATGGGAGGTTTGCAGCGACGCCGAGAAGCCTGATCGTAGAAGCATGGCCGTGAAACCTTCGGCTCCCTCGTGGTCGTGGGCCTCTGTACCTTTATCGTCTGGGGTCGCGGTATCGTATGAGCGTGCGATCGCTCACAGTGAATGCACTACTTCTGATGTCGAAGTTTTGAATGTAGTCGCGAAAGTCATCGGCAAGAATCCTTACGGTTGGGTTGAGGATGCTATTTTGAGGGTGAGGGGAAGGACGATGAATTGTCTCATGATCGTGGCGGAACGTGATGTTTTTGTCTTGAGACGTGAAGAGTCGGAGATTGGCCAAAAAGAGCAGGTTATTGTAGGCAACGACATGATGAAGCTCAAAATGGATTACAAGGGATCGTATCCGCATCATATGAACGTCCTTGTCTTATTTGTCGATTCCTATTTTGGCATTGCGCTCGAGAACGGCGTGGGAAATTCGTCTGGTCCTCCTTTGTATCGACGTATTGGTTTTGTATACTGGCTGAAGAATCGAAAGGATATACTTCCGCAGAACACGATGACATTTACAGAGTTTAGAGAGATCTCTATAGTATAGCACATACGGTCGTTATAAGAAGCGAGATTCGTAATATCCTACTTTGAAGAATCGCAAAGACCAGGGCAAAATGCTTTCTCGCGTGTAAATAATCATCAGCCTGGAATATATTCATGACCTCAAGACCTACCTAGATAAACATCGACATACGTGACCAATTAGAACCCTCAAGATCTGATTATACTCATGTAGATAGACACAAAAAACACTAGTAGTTATCGGCACTGCCTGATTCGGTGCCACATACCTACATGATTGCCGAATCTTAGCCATGCACGGTTAGCCTTCCCGCCCTCCACACCGCCCCACGCCTTCCCTCCATATCGGCCCCGCACTCCTCATACACGAACTCTGCTCATTTCTATCTCTTGTTCACCTCAACAACTTTATAACTCCATACATGAACAATGCCTCCGACACACGACAACCGGGAAACCCGACGGAACAGGAAAATCCAGACTGGAAAACAGCACGCAGTCACATCGGAATCTACACGTATCCACAAGAGAGGCGGGCCTTCAAATACGGGTTACAGCCGTGGCGAAGCTCCGGACGTGAAAACATCAATTCTGAGGCACAGTCCGAATTTGTCCCCCCCCCCCCCACTCGATTTTACCTCAGGCGAGGAGGACCACATGGACATGAACTCGTCATCGAATCACCTTTTCGTTGGACAGATCTTAGTGCGAACGATCTGAAAAACAAGCCAAACTTAGGCTATGCCTCTTACTTCCCAGGCGGCGTTTACTTCTTCGAACCAGGCAAAGTTGATAAAGAACGGTCAAGATTGAAGGCTGCGGGCCAAAATCACACAATATACGACTATAATTACGAGTTTCCTCGCAAAAGAACTTTGAAAGAATTAAAAAAAAGCACATGGACAATCAGACAGTGTGTCTCATAGGTGATGAGCGTGTGGAATACATCCATTCCTGTCGTCGGAATGCGTATTACGGATGTGAAATTGTAGTCACTTTACGAGATACCGCTGCCACTTTGCAAAGTAGGTTTTCCCCTAAAAACCCCGACCATAGTTTTGCGCATATACCAGTTCTGAGTAAAATTTTTCATTCAAAGGGATAAGAGCTACGAGAGCTGGGCGTTGACTGGCCATGGGATGAAAGCCCTCGTTGTATGCTCATTAAGCCTTCGTCGGATTTTGTATTAATCGGCGTGGCGATGGAACACCCCAGGTTGTTTATGTATCTTGAACCTTCATGTTTGGAAGAAGGGAACAAGAACAAGAACGAAAACATCAGTACCAATGATGTCTGTCGTAATCACGATCACGTCAGCCTAAATCATGACGACAACGACCGCAATGAGGATTTACCTGGAGTTGACTTCTATTTCTACTCTGTTGATACATGGGACAAAGCATGGGATCAGGCGAAAAATTATCGCCGTATCAGCACAATTGAATTCGGTAACGGATTCGACATCGAAGAGTAAGCAGTGATTCTCGCATCCTAGTCGTTTGATTAATACATTAATCCGGTAAACATTTGTATGCCATAGCTTCGGCCCAAAATTGCACCGAGCTCCGGAGGTTGAAGTTCGGAAATGAGGATACTAGATACGGTGAACGTGTATCCGATGATGCAATCCAAAGCTTTGCACAGGCATGCCCCAGTGTGACGGAGGTTTGCTTTATCGGCGCTCTAAGTCTTTCCAATGACTCTGTTACTGCAGTAGCGTTCTTCTGTACACAAATCGAGAGAATCGCTATCAGTGGGAGTGCCAGGTCTTGCACTTTATGTGAGATAACGGGTCGTTGCTTTAAACGGCTTATACTTTGTCCGGCTCTTGCATCGAATTTAAGACGACTGGATCTTGCACATCAGGGCGTCGAATATGAGACGGTTAGACTCAAGAAGTTTTCCAGAGCGCGACCAAAACTTACCATTGGCCTTGGTGACATTGTACGTGATACTCATACCTGGCCAACGGGTGCTCCATTGGCTGATATTGGGGGATCCACGGCATACCGAAACGGAAAGCTGGTAATCGAATGGAAAATTGCGGATGATTATGACTCAGAAGGAAAGATCGACGAAACTGATTTTGAGGACAGCGAAGAAACAGACGAGGAAGACGAAGAAAGTTCAAAAAGCGAAGAAAGAGACTAATGAAACCGCCCTCCATTAGGTGCAAGACTACGTTGTAAGAGATTCAATTAGGTTACACACGCGCTATCAGAAAGGCTTCATATAGGCATCAGTATATGGGATTTGCGAAGGAACACACCTATAACAGCCTCCCTCTACTCTCGTTGAAACTAAGATCCTCGATATTAGACGTTTTCAGATTTGACAGTATCTAGTAATGCAAAATACATCAACAAACAATCAACCGTATAGCGACATGTTGACAGAGTAGGCAAGGTTAGCTGTGTTCAGTCTTATAGATGATATGTACTATCAATAGCTGGTCGACATCTGCTTACGAAGGCCGTCTAGTTCCTCTGCTAGCTCTTTAGCAATATCGTCCTCATTACGAAGGTATTCTAGATCCTCTTCTTCTGTATCACACGCGTCGTCAAGATCCGAAGCCATAACACCTCCTGTCTTTTGCCCGGAGTGATAACTTGCACCCATTTCCACATCTTCACCTTCGCTTGATAGGTTAGGATCATATGATTTTCGATCGAAATCCCATCCCTCCTCTGATTCTGATTCTTCCTCTTCTTCCGATTCGTCTTCATCGTCTTCTTCATCGTCCTCTTCACCATCGTCAACTTGACTATTCTTCTTTCGCTCTTTCTCTTCTTCTTCTTCACTCCATACCCAACCCGAATCTTGTCTGTCCAGCTGTGGAGATCCGGTACCATACTGACCACCGACACCCAATCCTATTATCCAGCGACCCGGCCATCGATTCAACCCCATACATTTCCAGAAGCGGATACGTTGCTTCTCACCTTCGCTGAAATAATTCTCCGGTATCAAATCGGCGTCAACATCCTCAGTTATTGAGCGAATGTTAGATGTATACGTACTTCCCATGTCCATCCAAGAGGCTGCATAGCTAGGGTTAAAGAGAAAAAGCAACTCTTCTCCGCCAAAGCCCGGATCTTGATGTCGGATCCAGATACTGTCGATAGCACGGATAAATGCAGAAGTTTCTTCTGGGGTCGGATCACTTTTGATATTAGTATTTCGGTCCAAAGGTTCCATCTTCTTTGGAATAGACGATTCCTTGACTGGGTATAAGTCTATTAGAGCTGCCAGATCTCTGAGACATTCCATCTCAAATACTACTGATGGCTTTGGCGTTCCAAAACTCCATCTCAACAAAGGGACTAGGTTGACCATTGGTATTGCCATGCCTTTGCGTGGCCATTGGAAATATCTCTTGACTGTTATCTGTTCTACCTTCTCAACGTCTTTGGTCGAATGAAAGAATGTAAGAGTGTAATTGTTCACGTCGGGCATGCGCAAAGTGATGTGTTTTGACAGTGGTTTAACATGAGGGTTACGAGAATGGTATTCTTCGTAGATTTGTCGGCATACTAAAACAAAGCCAGTGAAACTGTCTGCATTTGGCCAAGGCTCGTGCTTGGGTCGGACGGATGATCTGTCGATCGGATCCACAACTGGGCCTACGTATC
Organism: Pseudopithomyces chartarum; assembly: GCA_033220655.1. Classification (NCBI taxonomy): domain Eukaryota; kingdom Fungi; phylum Ascomycota; class Dothideomycetes; order Pleosporales; family Didymosphaeriaceae; genus Pseudopithomyces; species Pseudopithomyces chartarum. Next base: position 394,953 of record WVTA01000018.1, on the reverse strand, counting down.
CATATATGAGATCGCGAAGCTCTGTGTATATGTTTAGTGATATCATTCAAAGGGCCTTAGGTGGAGCGTACCTCTGGGAAGACTAAGGAAGGGAAATGTGCCTTTCCGCCCAAGTAGCTCGCCAGGTTGCAGCCAACCCTTTTTCGCAAACATTCCTGGTCGAACAAATAGTGTAGCTGGCCGCAGCCAACCACTTTCTGCAGACATATCTGATCAAGAAGTGAGTCTACAAGGCTTCAGAAGCCTGAGTTTGGTCGCAAAACCCGTTCCCCCGAGAGTTTCGATTAGGGGCTTTAAAATGAGGCTTGAACATCAAGCATTTGACGAGGCGGAAAATACAAATAAAGCGACGCATTTGTAGGCAACAGGGCTGACAGCCAAGGCACTAACTTGATTGGGTATGAAACCCTATTGCATCCACACAATTCTCGCGCGACAAGGAACTAACCCAAGTATGCGGAGGACAACTCGGTGGCTGTAGCGGAAATACTCTAATAGGGATAGGGAATATACTTCATATTATCGTCGCCTCCGCTTGTAGTTATGATAACAATTATCACGATATTAAAGAAGTAACCTCACAGCCCCGTACCACCGAATGCGTGATACCAAGAAGACTACCATGTTGGTGGTAGCAGTTTACTACGCCAAGTCATGGGAGTTACGCAATCTCTAATGTTTGGGCACAGAAAAGTTTACATCCGGATATCTGCATACTTTTGTTTGCTAACAGTAATTTGTGCTGATGTACACCCCATAGAACATTATGCGTATTTAAACGGGTGCGAATCCTTCTCCAGTGTCTCATGAGACCAGAATCTTCATATATCAAACGCTAAAATCTGTAAGTTGCCTTCGGCCTCGACAACTTGGGCTTTCAGGATGACCACCATGCCTTCCTCGAATGATGCACTCTGTCCTGATTGGGTCTTTCTCAACAACTCTAACGTTCAGTAAGCTCCTAAACTCCTCCCAGCTTGCGCATTCTTCACAAGACTAATTATACTCAACAGCGTTGCCAAAGATCGAGACTGGTTCACCACTTATACACCTTTCGCCTCCTTGCTTGGCTCTCTCTACACCAATGAGTCCTCCAAGGTGCTTGGGATTGGAACTGCCAAAATTCCCGTCAGGGCCACCCCGAAGTCGACTGTGACGACGTATCTGGAGCTCAAGAACGTCTTGCATGTTCCTGGTGCTGGGTGCAACGTGATCGGTCAACCTATCTTTGAGAACGGAAACGTGGCACATGTCTGCTGCGAAGACGACTCCATGGGCAGCATTGTCAACAGCAACAGAGAACAGTTGGCCTACTTTCACCCTGATAGACCCTTGTTCGTATTGGCAGCTGAGGCACCCGAGGGCAAGCAGCTTGGTCGAGCGGTGGTCGTGAAGGGAGCCTGTTGGTCGCTTCCTTCCTCCTATTGGGACAGAAAAGAGGTTAAGAGATGGGAGGATTTTAGCAAGGCCCAATTAACTTGAACTGTAGAGTGCGCACAGAACACGCGAATGGATGACGATACCTGAAAAAGGGTCCGAGAATATCGTATGCTTATCACGTATGTGCAGGCGTAGCTTGAATTTAGGGCTTGCTCAATGAAACGAAATACCTCATTCATTGCTCTTGCTTAGTCGCCCGTTGTTCTCGTCACCCACGTACTCACTGTTTTCTCCTGTCCAGAGAAGCCATAATAAACTCGATACTTTACCTTGAAAGAGTTCTGTGATGGTCCATATGTAGCCGTGTCACGAAAGGTACAGCCTGCAAGATGAATTATCGGAGAAAGTTCATATATCTACTTGTCTCGGAAATAAGAGACAATGATATCTTAAACTCATGTTGATGCAGATGTCTAATGATCAACTATCACTTAGAGGGTCTTACTCTTCACTCTCTGTTACAGAGAAAGTAGGATTAGATTTTCAACATGATATACAATGCATGTGAGATCCGAGAGTGATCTAGACTTGTCTATGTCTGAATTTGACATCTCTGTCTGGTGGACACGTTGCCCTGATGAATAAAGTATTTCCGACCGCATTATACAGAGTAATTTTTCAGGCTAAATCTTATTCTCTCAGGCGACAAATTAAGCGGGTCCATGCGTCGATGTTGACATACACATACCTGAAAGCGAGGACGTCGGTTACTTTGTGAGTATAATAATTCCTGTTTTATGTTACTCCAGACAGCAAACAGCACTGCAAGCCATGAGTCTTCGAGTCTGATACTTCTAAATGTATCAGATGGTTCTCAAGAACAGCCCTCCATATCTACAGCATAGCCGGCTATTCGAATTGTTCGGGAAGCCTCCAAAACCGGTCCTTTATATGAGAATATTCTTACGTCCTTCATTCCAATCTAGATTGTTTTCAAAGAGCTAGCTGGTGGAGGAAGACAAGTGTTTTCAGGACCCTTTGTATATCCGTTTTTAAGAATTACATGTGGACAAGCGAGGATATTGAATATATAATCATGGTTTATTTACGCAATGGGATGGTAGAATAAGTGTCGTAATGAGCGCAGTGACCTACTATTCTATACACAGATCCTGATTCCAGGGTGTTCCACAGGGCCATGGCATGTAAACCTATGTATACAATCGTTTCGTCAACGGGAATCTTTGTTGCCGTGGTTTTACGCGTAGATAGTTTTGCTATGAGGCTCCTGGCGGGGATCTAGCATTTACGAGTTTCTTTCCATTAATGTTTAGAGTGCTGTTCGACCGTTCAAGTAAGAGTTTCTTTGAAGCTACAGAAGGAGGTTTTCAGACGGTGAATCGTGCACGTGAGTTTCCAGGATAGTCAGCAACCTCCAGTTTACCCCGCCACTTCAGCTCAGCCTTGTTGCCAAACTTTCTGCATATTTGATGCGATACTTGAATCATCGATCCGTATCGCAGGAATAAAGCAAATTACCCGACTTTCTGGCAAATTTCTTTATCGTATATCCGGGATTCGTTCACGTTCAAAACGACAGAACCAATCGTGATGGAGGATTTCGAAGAAGCGCTCCCGCAGCAGATGGTAGAAGAGCAGGATGCTGATACACCAGCTGCTTTCTACACTGCTACTCCAGGCTACTCTTCAAGCTATCAAACGCCCGGTAGACTAAATCCCGATACTGACTTTGGCAAGGCTCTCACACAACAGAAACTTGTTGAAGCAAAGGAAGTGGAGGTAAACTGGTCTGGGCGTGGACAGCACGTGGAATTTGAACCTAATGATAAGATTCCCCTACAGTTAGAGCGGGCCATTGGTCATTCTGCTACTGCAATAGTCGAATCAGTGCGCTGCCGTCGCATCAGGCTCGCGCGTAAATCAATCCGCTGCCGCCGTGGGATAAAATTAGAAGATTTGATCCGAGAAGTCAGCTATCTGCACAACTTGCGGCATCCACACATCATTCAGCTCGTGGGAACCTACCTGCAGAAAAATACCTTTGCCATCCTCCTCTATCCAGTAGCAACTGGTGATCTCACTAAATTCATGGACGAGTGGCAGCCATATTCCGCTGTATATGCTGAACTACCAAGCCCAGCTTTGGAGGCTCAGTTGGATCTGGCCCGGTTTTTCCTTTGTCTCGCCAGTGCTGTGGCGTTTATGCATGAGCAGGGTATCCGTCACATGGATATCAAACCGAGCAACATACTGGTCCACGAGAGACGCCCGCTTGCAAGACCACACGTGCGGTCAATCTATATGTAAGTCCTTTGATTCGAGTGATCACGGTACATGACTAAGATTTAAGAACCGACTTCGGCATTAGCGAAGCGTTTACGGTCGAAGATGGCTCCCAAACCGATAGCCCGGCACCAATGACAAAGCGCTGGTGTAGCCCCGAAGTCGCTGTTCGGGGACATCGAGGCAGATCATCAGACATATTTTCGCTCGGTTGCGTCTTTAGCGAAATGTACACCACGCTTCAGCGTAAATCTCGCGATTCATTCCAGAAGTTCAGGGAACAGGATGATGGCGTGGACACGTTCCATCTCACGCTACCAAAAGTCAGACAATGGCTGTGTAATCTGGATAAGATGGTTTATACCCACAAAAGGGTCGAAAAACAAGGCCCGAGTGATTTTGTCAAGCTACTCATCGAAATGATAAACAGTGATCCATCAGGGCGACCGACCTCCGAAAGCCTTATGTCTCGATTGAGAAGAACTGTCATCTACGGGCCGGGAACTAAATATGACATGCGTTATCGGAATTGCTGCTCTGCGCCTGTCGAAACATACCGGGTTGCCGAAGAAGATCAGATTTTCGAAGCTTTCGATTTCGCAGAACACATCGATGAGGAGGATAACGAAGATTACATGTAAATCTTACACGTTGGGGTTTGAACTCAAACAGATATCGTCGGTACACACCCGGAGAAGGTCGGTGCTGGAACTGACTGTTTCCGGGATCGATCAGGTGGGACGCAGAGCACGCGATAGGGTAGGTGAATGCATATCTTAGCTGTTGTACTATCGTGCTCAGAGAGGCGAATTGTGGGTGAATTCACCACGCCTTATGCATCGCTCTTGCCAGTTATAAAACAATACCACTCTCACCCGTAGACGTCAGATATGTGCATGAGGCACAAACGACCAGATTATTAACTCGACATTCTTGTCATATATGACTTGCCAATTCTAAACAACACTTATGTTTATAGCAAGTACATGCGTAATGTACACACCAGCTAGATGTTCAGTTCACTCATCCCGCATTTGACTTCCCAACACCGGATAGCACGAAAACTCACAGCAAGCATGCGAAATATTCAACACAGTTATATTATCGTCTCGATTTTATCCCCTATTTGATACATCCATACATCCATACACCTCCCCCAAAGCGCCATCATAACCAAAACAAGCCCACTCTCAACTCCCATATCCCAACTTTACCACTCCTTTACCACATGCATCTACTCTACTCTACACTACACAATTCCCTCTTCTTCCAACCCTCCCCTCTAAACAGTAAGGTTATAAATCCTCTCAATATCCTTAAGCTGCTCCTCAAACCCAATCTCCAGATCCTTCAACCTCCCATCGTTGAACCCAAACACCCACCCATGCACAATCGGATACCCATTCTCCTTATACGCCTGCTGCACCGCCGCCGTCTTAATCACGTTCCTCGCCTGCTCGATGACGTTGAGCTCAACAAGGCGATCATACCGCTTGCTCTCGTCCTCGATGGCGCTCAATTCCTTGTCATGCAGACGGTACACATCGCGGATGTTACGCAGCCAGGGGTTCAGCAGACCAAGATCCTGCGGCGTCATGGCGGCTTTGACACCGCCGCAGCCGTAGTGTCCGCACACAACGATGTGCTTGACGTGCAGATGGCGGACGGCGTAGTTGACGACGGACATGACGTTGAGGTCGGTGTTGCAGACGAGGTTCGCGATGTTGCGATGGATGAACATCTCGCCGGCTTCGAGGCCGGTGATGGCTTCGGCGGGGATGCGGGAGTCGGAGCAGCCTGGTGGTACATTGTCAGCTTGTGGGGTTCCGACGGGTTTTCGTTGGAGGTGTAGGCGCAGGGGTAGGAGTTGGAATGAGATGAGATGAGATGAGATGAGATGAGATGGTAGGCGGGGAAAGAAATGGACGTACCGATCCAGAGATATTCCGGGCTCTGGCCTGCGCTCAGCTTCTCGAAGAACTCGGGGAATTTCTTTTTCTGCTCCTCGGCCCACCTCTTGTTGTTCTCGAAGATGCGGTCATGGCTCTGCTGGAGGTACTTGCGTACGTCTTTCTTGTCTGCTTCGGCCATGTTGGGACAGGGTCGCGTGCCGGTGGTTGCAAAGGCTCTCTTGAAGGCTGCTGGGGTGAATTGACGGGGTGCTGACGCCGATGCCGCTCTCGTTGAAAAGGCAGGCGCAAAGGTAGATGGCAGAGAAGAAGAAGGAGCTGTAGCGGGGTGCCACGGCTTTAATGCGCCCCTCCCAACGTGGGGTGCCCTACCCACCAACACACGCATGACCTCGATTTGCAGCGGAGCGGCACCTGTCGGTTGAGAAGGCCAAAACGCCAACACACCCCCATTGCCCGTGTCGTTCTTCGCAGACTGTTGAGCCGTCCCGATCGGGCGGCCGCTGATTGGTCTGATGCGCAGATCTGCAGGAAGCACAGGGATGCAGGACAAGCGGGCTAAGCCATGTGTTCATCTAGTCTGCTGCATCTCGGTCGCCAAGCCACTTTCCAACCCTCCTGTCACTTCTTGCTCGTTTCTTTTGCGTTAGATACGCTGCCCCTCGGGATTGGCCATAGAGTTTATCGGAAACATGATACTCGACGACGAGCAGCAGGACATTCTCCGCCGGCACCTCAAGTACTTGCTAAGCCGCCGAGCCTACCCCAAGACAATCTGTCCGTCTGAGGTTGCACGCGCATTGGACAGCGAGGAACTAGAGAAGCTCAACTGCTACCATTGGAGGGACTGTATGGAAGACATCCGCGCACTTTGCTGGGAGATGAGGGCTTATGGGTCCGTCGAGATATTGCAGAAGGGCGAGGTTGTGCAAGCCAAGGCCATTGACGACATAGCGGGGCCCATCAGAGTCAGGTACAAGAAGGACGTCAACCCGAAGGAGATGATAGAGGGCGACTTCGTCGAAGAGTATTAGTGTATGTACGACCATCTATAAGAATGCATGCGAAGCTCAACGTGGATGGGCAGTTTCGCCGGGGTATCAATGACATCTTGTCCTCTGCTCCTGGCCCACAATAGCACTAAGCTTGTGGCCCTCTCTCCACCTACTTTTCGCCTGATTGCAACTCGGTCGGTGCCGGAGCTTTCGGATGATCCGCTCCGCTCGCATCGACGCCTTGCCATTTCTCGTTCCAACCCGCATTGGGATCGGTCGCATGTCCTGCAGCGCCTTCTTCAGCTAGCTTCTTAATATCGCTCCAATACTCCAGCTTCTTACACTCTGCATCGGCAGCCTCCACTGCCTTGAGCAGATTATTAATCCTCCGTCCCTCCGCATCGTTCTCGGGTTTGCCGTTCTTCTTGTGCAATTCACGGTGTGCGCGGGCGGCATCGATGGTTTCCATGAGCGTGGAGAGGAGCTGGCGTCGGGAGTTCTGGAAAACGAGAAGGGACATTATCGTCGGAATCTATTCATGTTAGATAAGTGGCAGGAGAGTAGCTGTGTAACGGACCTGCTCAGCCAGATAATGCAGCTCTTCGCCGCCGTCTTCAATGAACCTGTTGATGAAGACGATCTTTTCGCGATCAATGGCTGCCTTCTTTAGCTTTGCCATCAATGTTGGCACATTCTTGACCTCGTCATCAAACGACGACTCTCCGCTGTCTTGCGAACTGGACTGCCCTGTTGGACTTGTGAGAGCCCTGGCGAGCGTAGTGCCGACACTAAATGTGTCTCCGAATAATCTTTCATTAATCTTTGACTTGGGTGGCAGCTTTTGCTTCACCCGTTTCCTCAACCAACGCCGCCTCCGCACGAAGCTGTGGAACCAGGGATGGTTCCCATGCCAGGCAGCGCCTCGGAACCACAGACTGTATTGCCATCCCTCTTCGTCCACGTCATGACTCATATCCACATACCAACTCTTCCATTCCCAAACCCAGCTGGGGTCTGGGACCTGTGCATTTGTGATATTGACTGGCGATGGCTTAAATTTGGCATCTACCCAGGGCGACTGGTCGATCTTGAGATTCCATAGTGCTCTCGAGGAGAAGAGGGGTAAGCCGAAGATGAACCAGCCTCGTTGGTTCTCATACAACACGTCGATGTGAGCGTCGGGTGTTTGGGGTGGTTGCTGCGTCTGCTCCCCTGGCTGCGAGGCGCGCTCGGGACTGTTCTCCTGATCGGCACGGTCGACGAGAGAGATGTGCTGCTCCTCCATGACTTGCGATTATCGAAGTTCCAATGGTACCGTCTTAGGATGACGGAGTATCCGATCTATACGGACGTCTATGTTTTGTTGTATGGCAATGTAACAAGGAGGCTTTACGCCGTGCTATCGTGGAAACATAGTATGTCGTTGCAGTTGTGGTTCAGGGTGGCAGGACCACTCGAGGGCGCTAGGGATTAGGGGCAGCAGCGGACTACCTGCCTAGGTAGACGGACGGACACAGCTGCAATGCAGAAAGAGCTAAAATACTAGACTGGTCAACAAATAACTCAGTGCAAGCGACCTGCTACCAGCACTTGGTTCGCGGGTGCTTTGCAAGTAGAACGTGATAGAAATATGGAGACGAGGCGGATGGGATCGAAGGCCGGGATTCAGCGTTATAGTTAGCGCTCTGGACCACGGTGCTGGTCCGTGCTCAAGCTGGTACGTCATTATGCGATGCGCTTCCTTGAAAGGCACCCCGCCCATAAGTACCTTCCGAGCTCCTCCCTGCAGCCATTCTGTCCATCACAACACCAGTTCACGCACTAGATCATCATCTTCTCTACCCCAAAAATCTCCTACATCCACACACAATGGCTGGACGACAAGTCGGAACCCTCGCTGCCTTGATTGGTGCTGGTGGCGCTGGCTACTACCTGTACAGCGCAGGCGGAAGCCCGAAGCTTGCCGAGAAGAAGTTTGAGCGTATGTGCTAATTGTATTTCTCATGCTTCGGCACACATGGCTGACGAGTCGTTCAGACGATGCCGCTGAGGCCGCACGGAAAGTGAAGGGTGACTATCCCGGCCAGGACAAGGAGGCCAGGAAGGCGGGCGAGGAAGCTTACGAGGCTGTTCGCGCAAGGGCACAGGGCTTGGTGAGTGCACATCAAAACCATTGCGTTGTCTCCGATGGACTGCACAATGGCCGCCACGTTGTTGTGATAGATTTGAGCTGACGTTATGCGACAGGCCAATGACGCCAGGGCGGAAGCTGACAAGGCCGATGCGAAGGTGCAACAGTACAGTGTGGAAGCGAAGAAGAAGTTCGAGGAGCTCAGACAAGAAACGGGCCGCGAGGTCAACGCTGCGGCGAACAAGTTCGACAAGGCAGTCATCGATGAGACAAAAAAGGCGAAGGGCTGGTTCGGCGGCTGGTTCGGCTCCAAGTAGACGGCTGTTGGATTGAAGAGATAATTTTTATGGCTTACCACTTCTGCATGCGACCTTCGGGTTTAGGAGTTTGTTCGGAGTATGGCATGCTGCCTTAATTTAATCTGCATTTCCTCCATCGTTCTCGTTTCCATTTCACAGGCGTGCCTGGATGTGCTTGTGACCATCATTGAAGAGATATTTGAAGAATGTTGTGGGTGTATAAGAGTTATGCTGACGGTTACCAAGCGCACAATAGGGTCGCCATTATTCGTTAATGGTAAGCCGGTATGCTCTTTAAGATACCGGTACCCCTTTGGCAACGGAGCACTGAGACCTAGGCTTGTGATCAATCCGATCAGGCATGGTGATGATAATCCGGAGCGTTGTCGAGCTTCGAGGTTGCTGCAACTGACAGTGTGGCAGAATTTACCCCACTTGCGCCGTGCGTACCAAGTTCATTATCGATGTTCGGGAACCTCGCGATCGATAGGTGAATGACGATTCTGGTAAATGTCTCGTCAAAGCGCGTCCCGCCGCGGTTTCGCGTGGCTCATTGGCCAGCGCGCGACCCGCACGCGAAAAGACGCGTCCCTGCACGCGCTAGTGCATTTCCGCCAGCTCCTCGGCCACATAATAGCCGTCACCTGCCCTCTCCCACTCTCAGTCCACTATTATCCCCATTCTCGCTATTTCTCTTCTTCGGCAGTCGATTCCTAACCTCGCTGCGCTGTATCAATTCCACTTTTTATCTTTCGAACTTCCAACACAATGGCGCCCATAGACCCGACGGCTGCCCTGCCAACCGAGCTAGTCAATCTCCTCGCGCTGCACTCGTCCTTCCTCACCGCGCTGTCACTGCATTTCGTCCACAACGGAACCGGCTCGCCTGTCGATCTTCGAACCCTCACCGAAACTACCACATCTGTCTGGCGCCATCGCACAGTCACCTACGATGACATCCGGCTCTGCGTTGGTGTCCTCGACTCCGGCCCAGCTGCGAAAAACAACCCCTTCCACCTCTCCGATTATGGCCGCGGAAAGATATGTCTGGAGGTTAGCGACGAGTACAAAGTGGCGACCGGTCTATCACAGATGAACGAGGAGGCCCTCAAGGTCATGTTCATGGAGAGCTTGGACTATTTGTGGAGTCAGTGGACTGTTGCAGGACAAAACACACAGCCCAAGGCCGGCGCGAGAGTCATCGCAACCCCAAAGAAGCGTGGGCGCGGTCGTCCCAAGAAGAGCGACTTGTCACAACCCACCATCCAGGCTTTCATCGACGAGCCCTCAATCACAAAATTTATCGCCCAACTTCCACACGCCGAAATTACAACGTGTGAATCCCTTACCGCCATCGCTCCGTTGCAAGAAAAGGGCCGCAAGAGGCTTCGCGAGTTCAAGGACAGTGTGCAGCATGGTCGCGCCATGAAGAAGACGCGCGAGACCACCGGGAAGGAGAACGAACCCACTCAGCAGGCTGCACAAACTAAGATGACCGACTTCACATCTGTTCGCAAGACCAACCTTCTTGACCGAATTCTCGCAAAGGAAGCTGCTGCTGCATCGGGCCCGAAACCTCTTTCTCCCGCAGAGCTTCAGCGGAAAGCTGCACTCCAGCGTTCCGAGGATGTGCTCAGTGTGCTTTCCCTCTTGTGCGCGAGCAAGGGTCCCGGTCTCCGCGTTTCCTTCTCAATGAATGCCCTTCTGCAGAGCCTTCAGAACTCCATCCGGATACCGATCTCAAAGGAAGAGGCCCTCAAGTGTATCGAGGTGCTCGCAAACGAGGTCACTCCGGGCTATGTGTCTGTCGTGAGGATGGGCGCGCTGTCGAGTGTGGTAGTGAACCAGGGTATGAGACCTATGGATGTTAAGGGGAGGCTCGTTGCACTGGGCGCGTATTAGCGTCTTCTTCTCTATTTATTGTATCACCACTTTTTTGCTTTATTGCTTTATTGTTTTGTCCAGCGTTGTTAGCGGGGGAAAGACAGTTAAAGCTGTCAATTGTTCACATGCATCATCCCGGCGTTTTGGAATACCATCGGAGTTCTCATCCGATCGACTACCTCGTCATATATATACCACACATAACTAGTATCAACATAATTGAATCCTCACCAAAATCCCCACCAACCCTCGTGTTGTTTGCCTCTCCCTCTACCAAACCACCACCCCAATCCCCATCCCCACACCTACCAACCACCTCGCCATCTCTCCTCCGCTCCCCACCCCACTCGAAGGCACCGTAATCACCACCCCAGTCGTCGCCGTCTCTGTCGCCCTCCCCGTCCCCGTCTCCGTTGTCCCCACCGTCTCACTCACACTCCCCTCCTCCGTCCTCACCACCACAACCGTCGACCGCTCCGGCGTCGTCAGCGCCACTGTAGTCTCTACAGTAACAACAGGATGGGATGTCTGCAGCAGAGAGCTGTTTTTAGCCGCTAGAGACGAGGATAGATGGTCAGAGGAGGCAGATGGTGTAGTGGTGTTGAGCCAGGTGGTGGGTGGGAGGTGTGCTGTGGGGCGTTAAGTGGGATGGTGGAGGAAGGTGAGAGGGATGGAGGGGGACTTGCGGGGTGGGAGGAGGTGGGCGTTGTTTGGATGGTGGGTGAGGTGGGTGAGGCTTGTGGGTAGAGAGCTAGTAGTAGGGACGATGGTAGTGGTGGGGAAGATCATTGTTGGGTGGGGTGGGTGAGAAGGAAGTCGTTGGGGGCTTTCGCTTCGAAGATAGGGTACGTAAGGGGGAGGGAGACGTTTCTTGGAGTGGGATGTCTTACCAGGTGGGGAGAGGTCGTTCGGTAGGTGTTGTGGTACTGTTGCGCGGGTTTGAGACCGTGTCTTGTGGTACGAGGGTGGGTGCTTCATTGTGTTGCAGGGAGTGGAACTGATCAGATGACCATCTTGGTCAGTAACAAGGGATTTATTCATAAGATAATTGCTACTGAGAAGGCTGCGAGTGGATCGATTCCCTTCACTTAGTTTGTAGTGAAGAAATCGAACGATACAATAGTCCCAGGCCTCCTCCTACAACCATACCGTGCGAAAATGTATCAGAGGGCCACTCCGCCCATGCCGGAACATATCTGCGTACCGTAAGAGGCCGAATCACGCCACCTCACGATCTCGCAACCAAACGCCATGCCCACCCTCTCGCCTCTTCTTACCGGTATTGGAATCAGATGTCAACCCACCTGCAATAACCTGCTTAGTCAAATCACAAAAATCCGCTGACGATCTCTGGGTCCGCTCATGGCCCTCATCGCTTCCATATGATACTTTATCCAATACCGTGGGTTCCGTGGGTAAAGTCGGCAGCAAATCTACCATCGGACGTGGCGATAGGTAAGGATTGGCTTTGCGTTTTCTCTGTCGGAGCAGAATGGCTACGAGAACGACGAGTGCAATAGCACCGATAGTACCGCATGTCGCGCCTATAAAGGACGCGGGAGATGGGAATTGTATTGGTACTCCGGGGTCGGAGGGGGCGAGGGGGCGAGGGTACGTATAGAAGTGACTGTCGTGGTTGGTGTTGGTGTGGCACGAATGATGGGCAGAGGCGGTGGTGTTTGTAGGTAGAGGATTGTTGTTGTGATCGTGGGAGTTTGTGTTGGTGATATTGCAGCTAGAGATTGCAATGGTGGTGTACCGGGACGAGTGACTGTAGGTATAATATGTGCCGTGCTTTCAAGGCCGATGGTTTCAAGGGAAAAGATTTGGTCAGCTTCACTAGCTATATGGTTATGACTTTGCGGGTGCTGCATGGGATCTTTCCTGTAGAATGTTCGTGGTTGCCAGTTCGTAGCGCAAAATATGTAGCTCATTATTGGGTCGTTCCTATGAACATCTTCGAAAAGAAATTCGGTTCTGCAGTCCGAAACCTCACTAGAAGCATTAACAGTTGATTACCCATACAAAACATGCAGATATACCATGGTATTTTTGTCTTGTACTCGTATTCAGCATGAGACAGGTAGCCGGTGTCCGCTAGGATATAGCCACTTTTGCAGGCAGTAAAGTAGACATCCGGAAACTTTGACTCTTCTTCGTTCCAATAATTCCACAGAGAATTGCTCGTCTGTATAACAGGAAGTTCTTCGTGGTAGCTCATTGGCAGCCCTGATCATTCATGTAAATGCGTTCCATGAGCATACAATGGAATGCCGATGGATGATATCATCATGAAAATCACTTACATGTGGTCATCAATCCTGAACCAAAGGAAACAGTAGCTCTGTAATATGCGAAAGTCTTGAAATCTACGTCTACAGAGGTCTTGACACTTCGCGTAGTCAGTCTGGACATTATAGCTGATGAGAAAGGGTGATAATAGAAATTTGTTAGCAGGCAGAAGGATTCAGACCCGCACAATTCTCCAAGTAAATCACTCGTCTTTATCAGCAATACAGCCTTGCCTGCTTCGGTTCATTGCCCCTACTATAATACCGTGTTACAATATATTGTAGGACGATAGTCAAAGATTGTAACGACACATACAACGGCCAGTAACACGAAGAAGGCAAACAAATTCGAGGCATGTTACAAGCGTTTGTCAATTCTATGGTACGACCAAATCATCGGCCACGACCTAACAGCTATAGCTTCTGGACTATTAGTAAGGAAGAATTATGAGTTCGGTGGGATTGCAGTACGACGTTTTACAGCAGTTCTTTGTCATACATATTCAAGGTTTCGCAAGATTAAGTTCAGGCTTCAGCCACTAGATACGTTTTATTAGTTCATAAATCTGATTTACCCATAGGAAATTTCACAAACCACCATGTTGTTGCATGGTAGGGCACGAAATTGCGTTTAGTAAGGTCATGTAAGCTTGCTTGGTCACATGCGCTCCAACCTCGCGGACTCCAGTCGAGCTAAAAACAAGCGTTCCTACGAGATCGGATTTTCCGGGCTGAGCGTCGACTATAGCATCCGTCTCCGAGTTATCTTTACGATTTACCCATCTCCTCTGCTTGCAGCAGATGATGATAATGGCCAATACAATGGCGCCTATTGCCAAAAGAATGTCTGCAGCGACTCCAGCTTTGAGATCCAGATCCTCATGGTAGTCAATTCTTGAATGAAGTGGTGATGATGGGGCGAAGAAAGAGTTTATGATGTCCCTGTTTGCAAAGCTTTTGAGATGGTATTGGAAGTTCCCGTACAAGGGTAGAAGATAGTACCCGATGCCATCCTGATAGCGGTCGTGCTTGTTGTCTAGTTGTAATCGCCTCCGCTTCGGTTGTCACTATAGTCATCGTCATTGGCCAGAACATCCGCCAATTGTATCTTAGACTAACACCGGGTAAACATGTGAATACAGAAGCATGAACTCAGGTCATGCACCTAGTGTTTTCCCTAACTTACCTGTGAAGAATGTCTGTGCGTTATTTCTCTTATGCTCAAACATTACTCAGACCACAGGACACATGGCCAAGCGGAAAGGGATGCGTGTGCCGGTTCGACCACGCGAACCTTATAAATTGTATAACTAAACAGAGAATTATGTCCCACGACCATAAAAGGTACTCGGAATGGTTGTGAGGGCTGACGAGGCACAATTTGTCCTTCGGATCCTGCCACTTTGCTACGATGCGAAACATGTATATATAAAATATCGAACACGGAAATTTTGATATTTGTGCTGGTAAATCAAATCTCGTATATATACAAGAGCTTCTCATTTCTTCATGATTCAATTACACTAGTTGAAAACAACGGTCTTGGCTCCATTGAGGAGGACTCTTTGCTCGCTCCACCACTTGACGGCAGCGGCAAGAACCTGACTCTCCACATTACTTCCCTCTTCAACAAGCTCCTTGGGTGACATGGCGTGGTCGACGCGTGCAACTCTTTGTTCGATGATAGGTCCTTCGTCCAAATCCGCGGTAACGAAGTGCGCCGTTGCACCAATGATCTTAACACCGCGCTCATAGGCTTGGTGGTACGGCTTTGCCCCCTTGAAAGAGGGCAAGAAAGAGTGGTGAATGTTGATAATCTTGCCGGACATTTCGGAGCACAGCCTCGGGGAGAGAACTTGCATGTACCGTGCGAGAACAACGAGGTCGATCTTGTGTTGGGCAATCAAATCCAGAATCTGTGTCTCTTGCTGTTCCTTTGTGTCCTTGGTCACAGGCAGGTGGTGGAAGGGAATACCGTACGACTCGGCCAGCTCCTTGAATTCCGGGTGGTTGCTGATAATAAGGGGCACCTCAATCTTCAATTGCCCACTCTTGACCCTGAAGAGCAAATCGTTCAAGCAGTGCCCAATCTTAGACACCATGAGCATCACCTTGGGCTTCTCCTGCACCGCTCGCACTTGGTAGTCCATCTGCATTTCGCTAGCCAGCTTCTTCAATGGCTCCTGCAGGGCCGAAAGATCCGTAGCATGTCCGAAGTGTACGCGCATGAAAAACTTCTTGGAGGCAGGGTCGGAGAATTGCTGCAGGTCCAGAATGGTAAGGTTCTGCTGTGCGAGGAGACCCGTCACCGCATACACGATACCAGCCTTATCGGGGCATGACAGTGTCAAGAAGTGATCGTCGCCGGCCATTTTTGCTGATTTTTTCTTGATGCTCAATTCCTCTGCGTCGGAAGGTTGCTGTTGTTGTTTCGACGTGGCCGATTGACTCACGTGGAAAGTGCGGGAAAATTGGATAGACTGCCGACCTCGGAAAATTTTCTTCTGGGCAGCCGGGCCGGTGACAAATGTAAATATTCGGCAGTTGGAAGATCGCAGAAAAGACTTGGACTGCGAATTGATGAGGTTAAGGCTTTGCCTCAGTAAGGTACGAGACGCGGGTGGCATTTTTCGGTGGTTCTCCGCATAGGACGTTTGTGGGTGGAATGGGTGCGGAGATCACTAGCGCCGATGTCGGCCGAGGGTCTCATCGTTTCATCATGGCGTGGTCCTTTGTTCTGCAATCAATGCAGTAGTTTTGTAAGCTTGCCAGCGAGTGTTGTATACGTCAAATCGCTTGTGATGTTTCTTAGCGAATGGGAATAGAGAAGGATTCCCAGTGCTTTGTAGAGCTCCTTCCATAATGGGCTTAGCTGCCCCGTAATCCAACGTCCGCTTGAACTACTACTTCAGCCTCTCTTATCTATACGGTATATTTATCAAGCCTCAGGTGAGACTCTTACCATTCCGGTACCTTGAGCTATATTATTTTAGACGATTTCACTGCCAGTCAGGCCTCAAATACTTCAACTATTTCTCCTTTTCGACATAACTAACATATTATTTCCTCACATACACAAATGAGGATAGGTATACAGGAAGTATAAGTACAGGAGATATTCGCTGAATGAGGCAATTTAGATCGTATGCTTTGCCCTCTGCTGGAC
This sequence comes from Pseudopithomyces chartarum, assembly GCA_033220655.1. Lineage (NCBI taxonomy): Eukaryota > Fungi > Ascomycota > Dothideomycetes > Pleosporales > Didymosphaeriaceae > Pseudopithomyces > Pseudopithomyces chartarum. The sequence goes on along the minus strand of WVTA01000018.1, from coordinate 378,593 downwards.
GTCAATTAGTTCCCCGAACAGGTCCTCTACCGGTCCAAACAGTCTGAAATCATGACGAGGTATACGGAGGGCCATAGATGTTTCGAGACAAACCGTGCGAGATCCTGTTCGCCACAGACATACTTTACGGAAGCTGGCTTGATCACGAGGGCTCTATATCGTAGCAAATATTAAACCTCTGCCAGTATGTGTTCGACATTCGTATGTTTATATACTCTGAAACTGCCTCATTCAAGTCACATTAGCCTCTGAAAGTCTTCTCTAATGTGTTGTATCCAATTAGATTGAGGGTTTTTCAAGGCATATGGTACGGTTGAAGTGGATAACAGAAGACCAACACTGCTAATGTTAGCATGTAATGATTTGTAGGTGTTCTATTCACTCTCACTTTCATTTAGAGTTAAAAGGTCGAAAAGCGCCCTCCAGTGGGCCACGCGCTCGTATATAAACGAACAAACACCACACTTTCTTTCGAACACAGCCTGCATGTTGTACACGCAAACCTAAGATGTCTGCAAAATTCCCCAGAACAAATAACCTTGACGCGATGGATACTACCAGCAAAACGAAGTCCAAATTCGACCTTCAGCGCTCAACATTCAGAGATCCAGCATGGATCCTGCGAAATACCGCCAAATATATACAGTCCATCGCACCTTGGGAAGTCAACATTTGCGAGGCATCTGTCACCTTTGATACCGAGGTCGAAGTACTGTGCACCTATAGCTGGAGTCACCAAGGTTCCAAGGACAATCCTGTTATATACGTACCTGGGTTCCCGAAAAAGTGGGCGCTGCCGCAGCTTCCAGTACAGCTTCGCCCCAGCGGTGACAATTTCATCGATGCACATGCATACTCCAGGCACACGCAACAATTCGAGCCAGCGTTCCAAGCCCTCATGCTTATGAATTCGGATGCTCGCTTTACCGATGTCGATATTCTCACCAATCGAAACAACCTCTTGACTCTCCTCGGTTTTGTTTCCTGTGAACGAAGCGATCAATTTGGCTTGAACCTGCACATAGTGGGTAAGACATTAATCCTGGGTCGTAAGGATTAAATCGAAGCATACAGAACGAGCCCACTCGGTCCCGCGTTCGAAGAGAGGTTCACGACTGCTCTTAACGGGATGGCCAACACCTACTACCGGGTAGTACGGTATAGGTTCGGCAATCTGAATATGGTTGTCCGCCACGAAACCGACGCCTTCTGTGAAACACCAGATACTGTTTTCGAAGAGCTCTTTCGTGGAATCGATATTCCAGACGATTCTCAAGCGAAGATACAAATTCCAATTCTTCATGAGTCTGCTACGGCTGTCTTCGCAAGGGGCACACTCATACCCCAACGCCAAGTGGCAGAACTTAAGACGTCGAGGAGGGCCAAGACTATAAGCCAGTGCTGGATTGGACGAACGCCAAATCTTTGTATATCAAAGCATGAGAAAGGTTTGGTAACCGAAGCGGAGATGAAGAATGTGTGGGGTGAATGTGTACAATGGGAGACAGATCAGCAACGCAATCTTCGGCGGCTAGCCGGGCTTCTGAAGCAGATACAGGTGGTAATGGGAAGCGTGCAGAGCGGTCGTGGTGTTCTTGTGAGGAAAGAGAGGCAAGCTCCATTGCAGATATTTGAGGGAAAGCTCGGGGTGGATGACGGGTTGCCGATTCAGATAACGACTCAATTCTGGCAGTGCGATGGAGGCGATACCAACAGGATTGGCTGAATAGAATTTAGCAACCGGATACAAATGTTTGAGATCCTAATGCCAAGTACTAGTGCTTCTTCTAGTATTAAGGCTCATCTTTCCCCCCACCATATACCAAATGTTTGTAATGATTAATTCTCTTGAATCTACATTCACATGTGGTCTTGTCAGGATTTGGGAATAATAACGCGTATTGGTCATATGTTAAATACATAACTACAGCAACGAAAACATTGAATCGAACTTTTATATAGGTAGAGATAATATATACATTGGAATCCTCGAAAGTCATTGCACGCGTAAAGGTATGATACCGCACCTATCACACACGTATGTCATAGAGTATGAAGACATCAACAGTGCAGTTGCTCTTAGGAACTGAATGGCGGCGAGCGCATACAATGTTCTCAGCAGTCTGACATGAGTTGATGTTGGATCCGAGATTTACTTTGAGTACTAGGATCTGGCTATGAGCACTCGGTGTACTGGTGATGGAATCTCAGAAGGGTACTTTGCTGGAACTGGAGTGTAGATATCCAGCGTATACTGGTAAGCGTTGCCCATAGTGTGATGGCACATGCCGTCAATGTCATTTTGAACCACATGTCCAGCATGCCGTTGGATAGTTACTCCGCGTTCTAGTAAGATCCCCGTGGGGGTGGATCCAAATGACTGGGATGTTGCATGTTGGGACGCCTGAAACGGATCTGGCGCAATGCGCATGTTATCCATGCCTTAATCTCCACATTGATGCATAACTAGGTTCACCCTTGAATCTCCGCTCAATCGACCTTTTCTTTTTCCCTTACTTCATGTTTTCGTGCGGGAAGCCCGGCGTACGGCTGTCCCCTTCGAATCGGCGACAATTCCGAAGGAACGCCGAAAGCACAGTGCCCGATACCTGGGAGTGCTTCGATGCCAACATAATCCTCGGTGTGGTCGTTTAGTACACCGAATTGAAGTCGTGTGTTCATGAGTTCCAGCGGGAAGGGGTCGTTGCCTAAGCATGCACCGCGGCTAATGTCGTCCAATGTTGTGTTTCTCGTGGTTACCATGATCCTAGAGAAGCCGACTGAGAACGTCGTCCCATCCTTGATAATATTCCAAGCGCCTATCAACAGAATCATGAGCGTGGTCCATATGACTGGAGCATAACACGCCCAAAACCTTTTCGGATTGTAGATGAAGGAAGACTGGAATCTGGTGCGGTTGACGAGTACTTCTTCTTGGTCGACGACGAGCATCTGGGGTGCAGCAAATAGTGAAAGCATGATATTAGTATAGAAGTCTTGGAGTTGATTTGGAAGATCCTTCATCGGCAAGCTGGTGATGTTGCTGACCAGTCTTGTCTGCGCGATCTCGCTGGACACCCGAGGATATGAAGGTCCAGGCACAGGAGGGTCCATCTCAATGGATCCCTTCAAAAATTTTCGCAGCGACTGGCCCATTGTATGGTATGCAGCAATTTTCTTGTAGCGTTGCGTATCGTAAGGACTGATGAAGTTCTGGGGTGGTATAGGATTCTGCCAATCTGGTGAACCACCCTCGTTCCTTGAAAATGACGTGTTCACGATAGGAGCAAGGAACTCGTGCGAGACATCCGTTTCTAATAGTGACTCCGTATAGTTCCATTTCACTGTATACCTGGTCTCATAGTGGGTGCAGCGGAAAATGTGTTGGTCGAAGTGGTGCGTCCAATTTGGCCGGAACGGCGAGTCCTGAGGGAGCGGTTGGGTGGAGTTGACTGCATACCCAATCCAGATGATTGGCTCACTTCTGAAAACTCCAAGGTGGTTCAGGTCGATATCAGGACCAGGGACGCCACCTGGGGCAGTAATCCTCGAATCTTGTGGCTTCTTGTAGTCTCCTTCTTCGATGTCTGCAAAGTAAACATTTCTTCCATCTGGTATCAGTTTGCTTGTGTTGAATGGGGCGCCGAGCTCTTCCAAATTTGCGTTGTCGGCCGTACTCCTGGCAACCTCTTCACATTTATACCCAGGCCCGAGAAAGGTAGTTGAATAAGTGCAGTTGTAACTTCCCCCGCAGGATTCTTGGCGCGCATCCACTCGATTCAGAAATTTATCCGTAAGGCTGAAGGCATTCATCAGAGTCACACGAGTCATATCTGTTGACGGTTGGTCGTAATAGTCGAAGAACCCTGGTTGCTTGCCGAGACCGTCTGTCGTATTATAGAACATTAGTGACTTTCGTGTAGTTCCGTCTTTCATGGTGACGGGGAAACGCCAGTCGCTAAAAGATTCCGCAGAGAAGTTAAGAGTCGGTACTAGCAGTCGCGCATTATCAATCTCAGAGTACCAGCCGAAAGTCAGGGCACCAGGTGAGAAAATGATCGTTGCAACAGGAATCAGCCACATGATAAGGGCCATGGTCGTCGCCAAAGGAGCGAGACTGATTGCTTCCCAGTTGAAGAAGAGACTAGGATCCTCGGTGGCTAAGAAGAGCTGGTCTATAGAAAGCACTGTGAGTGCCTCCTTACGAAATGTTGTCCAGATGCGCTGTCGGTAGACAAGAATGCACGTCATACCAAACGCCACTTTGGAAAAGTACGCGAGCGCTCGTCCGTATAGTACCCACTTGACTTTCTCTTCCTCGTCGTCTTCTATCTTGTGGTGAAGAGACTTGTACAATAAATGCTGGCCAAAAGCCAAAGCAATTCCAACCACGAATGAGATGATCATCATGACAGGCCTATTTCCATAGGAGTTAGCCTTCTTATCTCAATATCAAGACTGTAGGCCTCGATATGTCTGGCTGCGGTGTGATGAACAGTATATGTTTTCTCATCCGCAACGTGCCGTGAATAGCAATGATCTTACCTTCGCCAATGAATGGTCCACCTCGCTGCCTGGGTTGCCCGATGCTCGATCAGTCGCTGCGTCATCGGATCGGTTCTGGAGCGTGACATTGAACTGGTGAACGTTCCAGATCTTTTCAAAGGCGGTCGCGGTGAAATAGGGGAATAAAGACCGCCTTTGACCCGGTAGACGCTATCTGGTGAGATGGGCGAATTCATGTTCCTTAGCTGGATCCCGAGTCCATTGTTTGCAGCCTCTTGAAATTTCGCACGCTTCTCTGACTTTGAAGCGAATGATTCATTAGAAGACGATGAAGTACCACGAGATATACTGTACTGTTGGCCTTGATTGGGTGAGGCCAAAGGCGACACCACTGGCGGCGAATGTTGCATCGCCATACTGATGCTATGCATTCAATTGAAGGCAGTCACTAGTTCCAGCATAGTTGATGGATATCGCATCACAGATCAGCGAACGGGGTAGTCGGGCATATAAGTGGGCCAGTGCGGGATGGTGGCTGCGGAAATGACGAGGAGTCGGTGAGGCAGTGTGAGTTTCGATGCACGTTCAGGTGTTCGGCTGTAGCTGAAATGCAGCCACAGACGTGCTAAAGACCTAGCTCTGGGCAGCTGAACGGCGTTTTGCAGTCTCGAACGCAGAGATGCGGGGATGCCGCGAATAACAGCCTTCAATCCGTAGGTACGCAAGCTTTTACATTAGATAAAGAAGGGCAAGTGATCGAGGAGACCCTATGTTGCGCCACATATCCAGAATCCAGACGCTCGTGTAACGGAGTCCTGTCGCATCGCGCTTGTCGAGATCGGGTTTAAAGATTGCCCAAAAGACCAACTCCGTATGCATCTTCATACCGGAGAATAAACTGTGGCTGTAACGAACCAACCAACAACCTATCTTCCAAATAGGGTTAGTATTCTTGTTACAGTTTGAGGTGTGAGAGTGTTCAGTACAAAACTACACCCCCTCGCATGAGAATTGAAATTGTGGGTAACCATGACTTGAATTTCTTCTCAAGATCATACCGTTCGCTGTAGCTTTCAAAATATCTCATGATGTGCCTTGGTAGCTCCCACCTTGCTGCACGGATCGATTTGCAACTGTGTCATAGCCGGGCGCACTGCGCGAAGCCATGTGTTTCACCTAGCCGTGCACTGCAAACAAGGGAGTAGCCAGTTGTCAGATAACGGTTTCCACGAATATCATTATGATAGGGTCGACGTGGCACAGTCGCGACCGGGAATCCTTCCTTGCGTCCGTTCGTTAACTCAGGAACCCCGTCGCCGACTAAAGTTTAGGGAGCCCCGACCATACCGCGGTCTATGCCACTGTGTGTGCCACGCTTGATATGGATTCAACGAATGATCCCGCTCGGTTACCAGTTCCAGACCGTAAATAGCCAGTTATCGTGCCTTGATTCGCAAATCCCGAGCCTATGAAAGCGCGTTCTCTCGAACAAGCACACTAGAATCTACATAATGCATGCTCCTTTAGTGTTCCCGAGGTGCATGATGTTCCGCCCAAGATTTGTCTCAAACGAGAGTAATTGTAGGGAACCCCGTCTTGTCTTCTGTTTCCGGTTCCCTTCCGAGCTCACCCTTGGTTGCCAACAAGAAGCCCAACCGTTGGTAGGTCTCTGTTCCATCCACTTTCCTCACAATCAAAGCATGATATAACCCCTCGTCTTTTGCTACATCTGCCTCCCAAGGAGAACTTCTGAATATGACCAAGGCAAATATATCAACACCCTCTAAGCTTTTAACAATCCTCTTGGCCTCTTGCGGAGCATCATCAGCAGTAAAAGCGAAATCGAAGCGCGAATTGGGACCTGATTGACTGCCATGCTCGGTTTTCATTTTGATGTTATTGTCGTATTTATATCTTCCCGGTGCATCAGGGTCCCAGTTTTCTGTCTTCATGAATAGCCGCTCCATGGGCGCGCGGAGCTTGATGTATCCGTCGGTGACCTCACCAAATGGGTTTTTGCCCTTCAATGTGACCTTGGCATCCAGTATCACGGCGATCTCAGTAAAGTCCACAATCTGACCTGATGCTGGGATACCGTCGCCCGATGCCCACGACCATGAAGGGGCACGATAATCTTTGACTCGCCGGAATCTGAGGCTTTGCCACATCAAACCTTCGTGAAGCTGGCTCCTCCATAACCCAGCAAGATATTCGTCACCGATCTTGTCAGCATAGAGACCTGCGATGCCAGAGATTGCCGGTAGTTTGTCTGTCGCGCGCGTCAACTCTCTTGGGCCGTACTGCCAAAGCATGTTGTACCACCCTCTTAAGAGTTCACGTTTGGGTCTTTGATTGACGGTCAGGCCTTTCAACCAAGGGCCTCGCTTTCCAAACTCTTCAGATTCTAAGCTTTTGTGTGCGCAATCGTGTCGCATCTCAAGGCAGAGCCCATCTTCTCCTTGAAGTCCTTCGTTACATTCGCTAAAAATGATCAGTCGGATTTCATTCAATCAAATCCCTAGTTTACTTACAAATAAATTTGATCAGAGCCGAAAATCAAGACACGATGGGAAAGGACTCTCTCTTGGAGACTCCAAGCGCGCTGGGAGAGAGGCTCGTCGGGTAGCTTGATGTAAGTATGCTTCACAAGCTCTTGATGAAGAGGTAGATTGAACGCAAGTGCTTGCCCATGCAAACCGCCTCGAATGTATTCTAGCTCCACAAACGTTCGGTCAATTCGAGGGCCCAGGAACCCTTCAGAGCTGTCCTTCGCACGAGTGGCGGATACTGTAAGATACGCATTAGAGTATATAGAAAGCATCTTGGCAGATTCTCTCTCCCAATCGGCAAGTTCGTCTTGACAAATGCAAAGCGAGTCAACCCAAAGGTAACGCAATCCAAGCTCACGTGTGAGCTTGACGACATCTTGGTATGTTGCTGGCATGTCGGAGATGGTAATTCCAGCTTTTCTTGCTTCCATCGTGGCACGAGTTGTGGTGAATTCCTGCGACTTTCCCCAACAGTAGCTCAGACTAACGTAATTCCCAACGGTGCCCTCAGGAACCGGTTCCCAGAGACGAACCTTGGGATCACCAGGCAAACCAACATCGATTATACGAGATGGCAGAATAGTCTGTGGTGGTTTACAAGTAGCATGTTCGTCGCATTCATGCAGCCACTTGTGGCTCCTCGTAAATGCCTTTGATGAATCCGCACGGTCCTCCACTGGCCGACCTTTAATTACTTCTTGTAGAGGGTCACCTGCGAAGTTAGCATGCTAAGGATTAAGTCAAACCAGGAGAAGATGACTCTGGCTTACCCTCCCTCACGCACAGCCCTAAAGCCGCTATTATCCATGCTTCTTCAACGCCCTTCTTTTCTCTTCTCTTGGTTCGTTCACCATCTCCATCAACAAAACTCATAACCCAACAGCCGTCACCGCCCTCCCTTCTCTTGACTACAAATAGCTTGTATGTCGGCCATTCGTACGGATATGCTTCTTTCGCCTCCCATTTGGGCTTCAGCTTCTCTAGCTCTTCTTGCACATTGTTGGCGGAAGAACAGATCAAACTGCAGAGACCACAAGACAACGCTGACTGCCTCAGCGCGTCCAATGTCTGGTGATGTTCATAGCCGCGCACACCTTGCGGCCAGCGCAAAACAGGCTGGATATACTTATGCCCAGTCAGATTACAAGCAAGATCCTGCGGCACCGTAGGCAGTTCCTCCCAGGGAATGTTAGAGCATAGGTCACAAAAGGGCATCTCGAAGGGTTGCTGGACTCTGGAGGTTTTTAAAGACGTATGTGCGGAGATATCGGCCTTCGGATTGTGTACTCAACTGTCGTACAAGTTGTAAATGACCCTAAAAACGGCGAGCGGTCTCAAAGATGTATTGCATTCGTACAGAAGATGGTTGCTCTACTGAGGGTCGTAAGTGTGAAGCTACATAGGTATGAAGAAAAGGTCAGAATTCTATCAAAGGCTTCGTGTCGCCACAAGGCTCTGAGGGCTCCATGCATGCTGATCAGGCGGCAGTGCTGGGGGCGATAGATAGCTGAAGCGCCCCCATGTCAGATGAGCTGGCCTAACCGAATCGAGAAATTGGTGCGGGGCGCAGACCAGGAGCTGAATGGAGCCCCACCTGCTCCTCGTAACACTTCTCGTGATTCTGGGCTGATGCAACTCATACGCAAATTCTCCAGCCTAAGTTTATTGGCCTTGTTCAGACTCTGCAGAAATTGGCCCCTGCTTTTTACTTCTAAATCGTGCCGTTTTAGCTCCCTCCTATATTTTTGTCTCGCGTACTTCAGTATGCTAGTTTTCCCCTCAGGTAGGAAGCCTCAGGAAACGAGTCAGCTCCAAAATACGTGATCCTTGAGACTTGAGAACATACCTCAGGACTACGGGCACTGGAAGCAGTTCTTCTTCTACGTCATACCCTCCATCCTTCATACTATCCTGTTTGTTCACCTGTTCATTTCACCCAACCATGGCGCCAAAGCTCCAAAATTTCTTCAACAATCCTTTCTCTTCGCTCTTCATTGAATCTCTCTACCCAGTTCCTCCATGGATTGCTTTTCTCACGAGCCGAACCCGACTTCTTAAATAGGTGCCGTTGAACGTGTTCGACTTGCACATACCTCTGACAAACCCGACCTTTGCATGCCGGGTCTCGGGGGTCATCCTGTCGACTAGTCCATTATCCATCTCGTCCAACTGAGACTCACGAAAAAGTCTCTCTTCGTCAGGAGGCATCCCGAGGTAGTCTTTATGGATACCCGCCCAGAACGCCTCTACGCGCTTGGCCACCTTTGCCTTATATTCCGTATCTAACACTTGGTAAATACTCTCTGGAACATATAGACCAATTGGTCTGGAATGCCAATGCCCATCTTGTAACTTGCCTCTCATAATAGCGTATCTCTTTTGGGCCAATTCGCGACATCGCCGTGCCATAAAGTGACCGCCCAACGGAACGAATTTATAGCCTGGCGGTATTGGTCTACGTACATCTATGAACTCGTCTCCTTCCTTGTTCTTCCGCGTCTCTTTACCCATGAAATCAGGAAGGCCATGGTTGTAGGGGGGCACTTGTTCTTCGATAGGTATGTTCAGGGAAGATACTGCCGAGCTGTTGCAATGGTTCACCCTATCTCGATGACTTGACCATCCATCTTCGAAGAAACCGACCTTTCTGCGGTTCTTATGAAGACTCAAGTTCAATAACCTTTGGGTGATCTTTCGTATTACCGTTGAATAGCTGTACATGGTCCTGACCGCTCTCCTAACCATCAGGCCTTCGGGGTCTAGCTGTTTTTCAGGGTGTTGCAAGACTTGCTGTGCTATAAAATGGCTGCGAGAATACTGCCAAGCAAGCAACAGAAAAACTTCCATATTGATGATGAAACTTGTGGAACCTAGGAAAGAGCAAGCAAAAAACAGGCGCTAAGCAGTTTTAGTCTTCAAGGGAGCAAACACATCCAGGAATGGAATTCTTTGCACTACCAATGACGTGCATAGTCTCATCCATAGCCCCTCCTTAAGAAGGCGATACAAGAACTTGTTATAACGAAACGAGAAGTTCCGTTCTTTAAACTTTGTATCGCGTACTCGCTTGACTCATGTGTTCAAAAGTATGCCCGTGATTCATTTACAATATTGCATGTGTGTGAGGTTTCAACTCACATATAGAAGTCCTGGTACTGTGAAGTTTTTCGCTATGTATGATGCTGTAAATCACAGCCCGTATTCTTTCGGATCCTTCTTCAGTCCCCTCGTCCATACCAACAACTTCCCTTGATGCTCTTGAGAGACGTTTCCAGCGTTCATCAATGAGGCAATAACCCTATCACCAAGCAGCTCGAACCCCGCCCGTCTCAACACCTTGATCGAAGCAAGATTGTCGTCGTCACAATACCCCAGCAATTCCGTCACGCCTTTCTCCTTCTCGTACCATTTTGTCAGTCCCTCCACTGCTTCTGTCGCATATCCTTTCCCCCTGGTCGATGGCAGCAGGTTGAACCCAATGTCGGGCAAAGGCGGGGCATCCGCGTTGCGAAGATTGAGCGAAACCATGCCAACAAGCGTAGACTTCTGAACGCGTTCTGCTTCATCTTCTTCGGGGCTCGAAGTAGGAGGTAGGACCGAGACATAATATCTGCCATACCCAGTTGTTTCGATCTGCGCTGCGCGAGTTTCCATCATGGCGATTGCGGCTGCGCGATCAGGAATAGTGTGCTTGACGTTGCCATTCGCATCCGTTGTCGTATAATCCTTGTATAACTCTAGTGAGAATGCGATATGTGCTTCACTTTTGGGATCAGGGTAGGTAATGGCAAGTCGGGGAGTTGTAATGTAGAAGTTGTGGTCCAGCATGGTTCGATGATTGCGAGAGAATGAGTGCAATTGTGAGCGATGGAAAGCATTGCAAACAGAGAGAGAAGGATTCTGACTCGTTATTTATTACGGACTCGAATCCTTGGACATGGATAGTTAGTGTAGCTTATTCCGCATTGGTCCACGAGCAAACAACTGGAGGGTCCACTGACTCTGACTCACGGCACACTATGTACCTGAGTATCCACCTTCCTATTTCGGTAAAAGGGTCATTCCGGTATTCACTCCGATTGTTATTGGGCTCAAACCCGATATTCCAACTATACCGAGATTCTAAGCTATCATGGAACTGGAAATTCAAAACTGAATCCAGGGTGCCGTTGACATTGTAGTCAATGATCCCATGGTAGATGACTGTGCAGCTATCGATATTCAGATCAGGTGGACTGTCTGCCTCTCGCGCTTCAACCATTTCTTGAGATGTCTCGCCTTCAGCCGACCCACAATTCGCCACTCGTACATGTAACCCGAGTTATACACGAAGCCCACCCGACGAAATGTTTTAGATTGCCCTTCTACTTTCTCTAAGGCCAAGCCCCCATAAATGACGGTGCCTCCTAGAAGTAGGCACGGTAATTTTCTCGCCTTTTTTCCATTCTTGTCTGTCCGATCAGGCCAGAAATCTAAATAGAACTGTTTGTTGTTCTCGTCATAATGTCTTTCCATGGGCTGTCGCATTGATGGCGTTAATTGCATCTCCATGATGTGAGCTGAGAGAGTCAGCACTCCGCCAGACAGTCTACCAAATGGATCAGACGTTGCTGGCGTGGTTGTTGCGCTCAGTACCTCGTATTTAGCTGCTTTGTAGTCATCAACCCAATGGAACAGCACGGGCTCATCGATACTGGCCCATGACCAGGATGGTGCTCGATATTCAGTAGCAGCACGACCTACTTTTCTCTGGTCCGGATCGCAAAACCAGGCTAGGCCTTTGTGAAGTTCTTCGAGCCAAATACCAGCGAGATACTTATCCTTTGTTTTTTTTGCAGCGGCTTGGACAATACCCGATAGGGCTGGCAACTTATCCATATTATTTGTGAGAATGCAACGGGAGTAGGTCTCTACCATATCGAGCCAAGACTTCGTCTTGAAAGGTTCATTTGTTCCGAGAATCGATTTCGAAATCGTATGAGCTCCGACCTTAGAAACGATTGGTCTCTCCTCAGTGGGGAGGAGGGGTGTACGGAGAAACTCGTAGAATCGACACGTATGGCACTCCCAATACGGTTGTTTACTCCCTAGATATAACACTCGGGGAGCAAGAAGACGTTCTTGAAGACACCATGCCCGTGTCGCAATGACCGAATTGCGCTCTCGTGCCATGTGTGGACCTTCGTGATCAATCATGTTGTCGAGACTAGCGACAAACCGGATACCTTCTTTCTCAAATGAGCAAGAAGAATTGTTGGCGCCTATAGAAGGTGTGAGAGAACTCCGTGGAGATGAAGCTGCGCAGGCTGCGATGGTGAATCCCGATAATTCGTAGAACTGTGCCATATGAGCACACTCTCTCGCCCAATCTTCCACGTCACCTTGGATGATACATATGCTGTCGATCCATAGGTACTGAAATCCCATTTCACGCACCACGCGAACCGCATCTTGAAACAATTGCGGTAGCGAGGCCATTGGCATCTCTTTGAGATTATCGTCGTAGGTAGATCTCGTGGTAATGGGTGGTGTGCCTCCCCACGGATAACTCAGCGTCACCCACTGTCCATAGCGGCCGTTCGTTTCGATCAATTTTGGCTCCTGCGCCCCTTCCTGTTCTACATCAATGACCCGGGTCGGTATTTCGGTGTCTTTGAGAGGTCCGCATGAGGTATGAATCTTGCTGCAATCGGCAAGCCATTTGCAGCCCAGAGTGACAGCGGTATGGGCTTTCAAGGGTCTCCCAGCGATCCATGAAACGTGATCTGTCACACAAGAGAGGTTGGTCCAGCTACGATAGATCTTTTCATCTATCCAGATCCTCTTTCTAAAAATCAGTACCCTTTGTAGGGCCAGGCCATAGAGGCCTTGCAAATCATCGATCCCTTTCGCGACAGCACCACGCACTGTGAAACTACCAAGCATGTTCTCCAAACCTGATGGTGGCCATTCACCTGGGTGAACCGTTTGCGGCCAATATAAAGCGGTATCAGTTTTGAACCAGTCTTTCTCTCGATGAAATTTGCGAAGTGCTTTATTTGGCTCTCGGTAGACTTTGTCGGTGAGGCGTTCTAGCCTATATATAATTTGCTTGTTTTCTTCGTCACTTTTACCCGCATATCTGCTAGATGGGCAGTTTACCCATGTCTTGAGGAAATGAGCACATAGCACACAGGTATTTGCAGAATTTACGAGATTTTCGAAGCTTGGCTGGTGGATTTGTGCGCGTGAAAGGTTTGACCGGCCGTTTGCGTGCTCCGCTTGGTTTCGATAGTTTCTTAAAACCGAGTGCTGTGCATACTGCACAAAGGTTTGAGGATGTTGCCATTTTTGACTGGCAGCACTGGTAAGGTACGTATCACTGTGGATGGGATCAACGATACAGCAACGTGGCTAGTGGAGAGCGGAGGTGTCCTAGCTGAAGTGTTGCAGACACGGCTGAAGTTGCCCAGGCCACGAGTTAGGATACCTACATGCCCTTGTATTAGAGTACAGTGTTGTAAGCATGTATATCCGAACTATCCCCGAACGCGAACCTGCATGCCTAGTGGTAGCCCTCTTAATTTTGGGAAAGACCTGAGCAGATCATGAAGACAGCGGCCAAATAGCAAAAACACACAATGCATTCACCAACAAGGGCGCACATTCCCTACTTGATATTCAGTCTAGCTACAACCCAAGATGCACGTGGGTACGGTATTGAGGTTATAATTTGATGCCAACCAAAACATTCATGGGGTGTGAGTTTCTTTTCTCAGTGTATATGACAAGCCCAGACGCATAAAAAGACAAGGGCCTAACGAGATGATGTGTCCACGAGTCCTCCCTTCTCTCTACTAAGCGTATACCACCGCCATTTGTCCACAACCGGGGACCACCCTACCCTACCCTTATTACATGACTCATTTACTCCACGTATACCCTCCAGCTGTTCCTTGGTCTAAACGTCTTCCAAGCTCACCCCTTCAACCAAATTGTTCGCGAAAGCCCAGTCTCTCCTCACTTCCTCCCTATCCTCTTCCCTTGCCATACTATCTATGTATGTCCCTCGCAAATCTATCCCCAGCTCCCTTCCCCTCAACACTTGGATACGACTCGTGGTACATAGGTATTCAAGCGAGGAGCCGATTCATCTTGCAATCTATTGCTCTGTGAAGAATACATCTGAATCGGGAAGGAATCAGCAGTTCGTGTAACGCAAATTTCCACACCTTGCAAAAGTATTATTCCAAGCATTGCGGCAGAGCACTGCGGCCATGAGCTCCTGGCACACTCTAGCCTCCGGCCGATACCCGATCACGTGATGACTTATTCTCCAGGGCTGGAGTGCCAGGGTCAGCCAGCGGGAGCATTCGGCTCCGAAAGCAAGAAGCCATCATATTGGTAAGCTGCTGGGCCCTCGCACACTAGTCTAGCTCAAATTGCCTACCTAGGTAGTAGGTAGGCCAGACGGATTTCCATGGGTACCTGGGTAGGAAACAAGTCCTACTTATTCCCGCGCTAATTGACCCTGAAGGGCGTTTCCCCGCAATAGCAGGTTGACCCTGCCCATCCCTGCTACCTGGCCCTAGGTATGTAGGCTACCACCGCCCTCCGACGCGCTTATCTCAACCTCGATGCAGCATTCACGCCAAGTGGTCTGCCATGCCCAGGACAGGCCCAGGACACAGCACTTGGGCAAGCTCACTCTCGTGTGCCGCGTCACCAAATTGATACGACCATGCTGACTCGGCTTAATTGGCCAGCATGCAGATGAGGGGCACTGGCGGCGCTTAGTGGTACCCCGCTAGCCATCAGCGAGGCTGAGCAGCGGGAGATGGCCGCGCGCGTGGAGGTCATACATACATAGACAATTCGAGGCCGTTTTTCTGACCGCCTGTCTCCGATCTCTTCATCGTGAGCTCCTGTGCGTGCGACGTGATAATCGCGACCCAGGCTCCGAGAGAATCTTGCTTGTCGACTCACAGAAGCATGTCAGGCTTCCAGGGCAACCCGCCACCAGGAGGGAACTACTACCCACGTGAGTACAAGTCGACCTAGGAGTGACACGTAGAGGACAAACACGGCTGACACGGAGCACAGCGCCGCCGGAGAAGGGAGGATACGGCGCGCCGCCAGGTTCGTTCAACGTGGTCTTCGCAGACCCGTAGCATCCGCACGCGACCTTCAGCCCTGACATCTTCCCTCAGATCAATCACAGCAGTACTTTGCGCCTCCTCCGCCCTCGTCTCCGCCCGCACAGCAGCAACAACAGCAACACTACCCTCCACCTCCAGGCGCTGTCCCGCAACAGCACTTCTCCCCTCCGCCCGACCACTACCAGCAGCAGCAGCAGCAGCAGCAGCAACAGCAACAGCAACAGCACTATCCTCCTCCACAAAGCCCCTATGGCGCCCCAAGCCCAAGCCCGCACCCTGGCATGCCCCCTCAGCAGCTGAGCCAGCCCTACATGCAGCAGCCAGCTCCGTCGCCCCAGCAGCAGGAGAAAGCTCCCCAGGTGCAAGTCCAGCAGGTGCAGCAAGTACCATCGCAGCCGCAATTCGCGGGCGCAGGAAGCACCCAAACCGATGATGTGGGCACATTTAACGGCGGCAGCTATCGCGTTTCGCACCGCGATACAAACACCATTCTGACGGTGCAGCTCGCCATTGGGTGTCCCTTTACCGCGAAGCCTGGTGCGTTCGGAATTTCTCTTCTATGATCCCCGTACATACAAGAAACACACCCACCCCAGTCAACATACTATACTAACCACCCCCAACAGGCGCCATGATCGCCATGTCCCCCACCATAACCCTCAAAGGCAACATCAAATTCTCCCTCAAAAAAGCCCTCGTCGGCGGCGACATGTCCAAATCCTCCTACACCGGCCCGGGCGAACTCCTCCTCGCGCCCCCCTCCATCGGCGACATCACCATCATCAAGCTCGCCGGCCACGAACAATGGAGCGTGGGCAAAGACGCGTTTCTCGCCTGCACCCAGGGAATCGTCACAGAGTACAAGTCGCAGGGGTTCGGGAAGGCCATGTTCAGCGGAGAGGGGCTGTTCGTGTATAAGATTTCGGGACAGGGGATCCTGTGGGTGACGAGTTTTGGGGCGATTATCAGGAAGGATGTAAGTGCTTTCAAGGGAAAGGTGGTGAAGGGTATGGCTAACGGGAGAGCAGTTGCAAAAGGATGAAAAGTATTACATCGACAATCACCATCTCGTTGCTTGGAATTGCAAGTACATCCTCGAGCGCGCTGCGTCGGGCGGCATCATTTCCAACGTTACGGCTAGCGAGGGGCTCGTGTGCAAGTTTACGGGGCCGGGGACGGTTTTCATGCAGACGCGGAATCCGCGCGAGTTCTCGGCGTGGTTGGCTGGGCAGTCGCTGCAGGGTCCGTGATCCTAGGATGGATGGTAGACTGGGCGTGGAAAAGGGGTTTCTTTCGCGAAGTATCCGTCGTAGAGTTTTTCAGTGCGTTTTCTACCTGTATAGCGCGGTGTTGGAATGGTAAATGGACTGGCGAAGAATTTCACAAGGAAGATTTCACAAGCGACAATATCGTCCAGCAATCAAGCCTTTCTATTGAATGTGTGTGCAATAGGTACATGAATCCAGCATGCATGCGCCGTCCCATGGATCCGTCTCTCGTTGCTAGTCGTGCCATTTTAATCGTCCCGGAAATCCTACCAGACATTTCGACGCCATCACACACACGCTCTGCGCAACGCGCAAAGCAAGCCTATCCATGCATACCCATGCATACCCAAAGACAAAACACGGATGCTGCCCGAAAGACACGCACCCCACAATGCCCAAATAATAATCGCGCTACATCTAACCCTGCTGTCTCCTTCGCTTGCCGACCTGGGCCGAGAAACCAGTCTTAATAGCCGAGACGGATCGTCGCGAACCGCAGCTGTTGCAGGTGACGAAGTAGAGACGGTTCTCTCCCTTGGTGAGGTCCGAGTCGGGCGAGCGGCAAGTCTTGCACGAGACGTATTCGACAATATAGCGACGGAGGACGTTCTCGATCTGCTTTTGCTGGAAGCGACCCTTGATGACAAGGCGGCGGGAACCGTCGACGGAGCCGGAGGTACCCAATTCAGCGAACAAGAACTGTGTGACTGCGAAATTATTAGTATGAGTGCGGATAGAAGTGATTCGGCATAAACGTACCGTGCTCGTCTGTTCGCTTCATACGCTTGCAGATCTCGCTGATGTTGGCGAAGATGGTCTTCTTGTTACCTTCGCGCAGACATTGCGGTGGGGGGATCTTGTAGCTCTTGGATCCGGAGGACGCGAGGTCAGGATGCTGCGAATGCAGAAGGGTGAAGAAACGGTTGAGCAGCATGTTGTAGGGGATCTCCTTGGTCTGGTCGTGGCCCCAGATGCCGGTGCCCTTCATCATGTCGCCCTCCTCGATGGCCTCTTCCTCGGGCGCCTCCTTCTCCTCCTTCTCGTCGCCCACCTTGGCGGCGAGCTGGGCCTCGAAGTCGTCGACATCCTTGGGCTTCTTGCTCTTCTTCTTCTTCTTAAGGCCAGACAGCGGATCGTCGCCGTCTTCGGCATCGGTCTTGGTCTTCTTCTTCTTGGACTTCTTGAGGTTGGCGAACATGTCGGTCACCTCGTCGACTTCCTTATCCTCGCCTGCCATCTGTGAGTCAGCGCCAATATTCGCAGGATCGATGTAGATTGCAGCAGCGGAGAGGGGGCAAGCGTACCGGCAGTATGCGACGCTGCGCTCTCCTTATCGCCATTTACGGGCTGGGATTCTGTGACTTGGCCGTCGCTGTCAACGATGGTGGTGTTGTCCTCGAAAGCGACGGACTTGCGGGGTTTCCGCTCGGCGGCGTCTACCTGTAACCTATCGTCAGATGCATTCTAGAGGTTCCCATCATAGGCTAAGTTTGCGGGACGTGCGCCTGTTGTGAGGGCAAGGATATGTGTAGAGGTGGGCTATGAAAGTGACATTGTGTGCGGAGGGCGGGGTAGCGTTGTGTTGACATACATCAGCCATGATTGCGGTTCGGTACCTGTCTGGAGTAGTAGCGAATATGCCCTGGCGGGTAGTGGCAGTAAGGTGTCGCGGTGTGGGGTGTTGTGGTGGAGTCGAGTTCCTGCGTCTCGCGGTGGGATGCTTTTTGCCGCACGTCAATCATGGGAGTCACAAACCGTGATGACATAAGCCAGCTCCGCACTGATTGGCCGCCGCAACCCCCATCACAGGCCAGCCGACGACTGCCATCACTACCTGCCCAGATCGCCTGCCAATGCTTGCACGATAGCTCGAACCGACCCAATTCCCCTGCCGCCATGTCCCTGTCCAACAGCGAGAGCTTCATCGAGCCGCCGCCTAGCGACTCCGACGCCGATGAGATCGACTCGCTGCCATCCTCCCCCACGAGCTCCTCGGTCGATGAAGACGAATACGTGTCGGATGCGGAGCGGGAGTGGAGAGAGTCGCTGCAGCAGATTGAGCTGCTGTTGACAATGGTTCTGGTACCTTACGTGGGCAAGTACTTTGGACGGAAGTGCGCATATTGGGGTAAGTCTTTACCACGATTCTGGATCATCGGAAACAGAAGGTACAACACACGGAATGCGACATGGGTTCTGACTGTATATATAGGCTGGGCCAAGTACATGGAATGGAAATACCCCGTGGAGATTGTCATTTCCAGTCCAAAGACATTCAAGGCTGCAGGCGCGGTCGAAGCAGCCGCATCGCTCTAGCACTATACATACAAACCTTTGAAGACCAGCTTGAGTGCCATCATACAGCAAGGGCGTTTCGGCGTACGGAAGATATCAGACTTTTCATTTGTTCCCAAGGCTCGCGCCTACCATGTATATATACAAGATCGCCAAGGGCACGCGCCATCAGTCCAGTTTAAGGCTCGAAACCTATCCTTAGGCCACCTCATCGTCCGGCTAGTACCGCCTTCTATCCAGCTTAATGATTAAGATTCTTCCAGTCTCGTCCATGCCTATATCTGGCTCCTTCAAAACAAACGACAATTGTGTAAGACAGCCGATGTATTGCCGGGCCACGGTTCATCCTTGGAGAGGAATGGATTCAATTGGCTGAGTTCTGCCTGCTGTACATGTGGGATTTTGTTTCGATGTTGCGGAGGCCGAATGAATATCTTGGTCTTACGCCCGATCGCATCACATGTACCAGCATCGCGCCAGCAGGCCAAGATGATAGCTCGATCTATATTTCGGCATATATCAAGACAGGAACCCGCTCTTCAGCCTCCAATCTGTGATATTGCTTTGACGCTCGGCAAGGCATTGCCTTATCCTGTGGCCATAGGCGTGTTGGGAACGCGCTGCTCCGCTGTATGCTTTCGGAGGACGACGGGCTGGCTGGTCCAAGTGGGAAGCAAACTAGATGTCGGCCCCGACATGTGGAAACGGTAGCTTTACTTGTAGATTTGTGAATAGTGCTGAAATCAGACCTATGACTTTGTCAATCGCTACTGTTACTGGCGGCTAGCTTCCTCAGAATCGGAGTGCAGGTGCGTAAAGTACTGCAAGAGATTAACATGGGCGACAGCGGAAACCCTGAGAACGAATTGGATCTGGTCACTTTGGGGAAAACAAACGAAAACATATCATCGTTATCAAGTTGCATATCCCTATCATGTTATCATAGTACAACAGTGTAAACATCACGTCAATGTGCTGTAAAGTGAAATATCCAGTGGTCATGATGAGTATCAGTGCAACTACTTCTCAAGCGGAAGTTTTTCGTGACCTGAACAAATAAATCGGGCACAGTAGGACTATTTTGGGTTTCATGTTTTCGTCGTATTCGACTACATAGGCTGTCCACACTGCATGGAAGATGTGCAACCGATACAATCTAGGTGTGCACTAGCCGTGTATAGTGAGCTTATCGAACACAAGTCCGTCGGATAGTCAAACCAACTCGATTTTCAGGGCCTGTTCGGGTCCGATCACCCAAGTGGCGACATTCGCCGCGCTCTCCTAGCGCCCAGAGGCGTTGGTGAGATACCAGTACACGGCCATCTCCCAGTCTTTGCTGAAAGCAGGCGTCTGTTTCAGCGCTTTCCAGGCACGGCCGAGATTGTCGATCCCATTATTCTGACGCAACGATAGTTCGAAAAGCGCATGCACCTGAATGGCCGCTGCGGTGAGAAATATCTTCCGCAAAAGATCATACTGACCAGCGGGGCCACCAACTCGTTCGAACGCGCCTTGAACCACCACCATCGACTCCTCAAGCAGAAATCCGTCCTTCTTGACGTAGCTGCGGAGCGTATTCAGCGTTGCATCCTTGAGCGCCTTATCATCAAAGTAATAAGCAGCTTCCAGTACGGAGATTAGAGTGCGCATGGTGCAAGTGTCGTTCTGGCTCGCGATGCGATCGATGTCCTCGAGGTCAGGCAGCTCCAGTATATTCCAGAACAGCACGACCAGGCTAATCACGTACTTCTCGAAGTAAGGAAGGTTGGACTTCTTCCTTGCCTGCGTTCGGCTCTCCAGGAAGTCAAAAGACATATCTGGTGCTCCCTGAATAGTCTTTGATTGATCAGTATTGCCTAACACGATGACCTATTGTGCATGGATTCTTTCTTACCTTTTGCCAGACTCCAAATCGCTCCCCAACCTCCTTCCGCATTGTGATGGATGTGTGCGTCACGAAAGGGCAATTGATGCGCCATTCTTCCGGTCCTTGCTTGAAAGTGACGTTAATTCCACTCTGTTCCAAGTTCCTACGCACGTGGTTGAGCCTCCTGACAGCCGTCAGCTACGTCAAACATGATGCACTGTTGTAATAAAGCACTTACTCCAGGGCCCAGTTGGCTCTCAGCTTCGACACCTGTAGCCTTTCATTGTTCGCCAGAATGAGGTCGAGGTGGCTCGCTGCCCAGTCGTTGAGCGCCTTGTGCTCCGACATGGTGGTCATGGTGCAGACGCAGAATCCGACATGCGAATTTCAGTGGAGATTCGAAAGTATGCGCTGTTCAAATCGGTGGGCAAACGGACAGCCGTCACCGCTGTGGAAAAACTTATACGCCGTGTCACGTGCTGCTGGTTGGACGGGTCGTCACAATAGGCAGGTGCGACCGACCGGACCATACGCAGAGTCCCTACATAGACTTCCTCAGTTCTTCTTGGATGCGAACGAAGAGTCCAATATATTCATCACCACGTATGCCGCCTATTAACCGTATGCACCAAGGGAACCTATAGACATCTATCTTTCTCTCCTTACCCTATCGTAACAGCCCTAGCCCTCTTCCCGTCCCCACCTTTCAACATCACGAAATCCCCAGCACCTGTACCCTTGCTTCCAGTCTTTGTTCTACCAGCCCAAACGTGCTCGGTATAAACGCGTAATCGCGTTCGTATCCCCGCCTTTTTAATCATTTCATCGAATTCCAACAGCTTTCCAATCCGCTCTCCATCCAAAATACCTTTTTCCACGACATCAAACACGCAGCTCAGTTCCGTAAGTGCTTGACCAAAATCTACTAGTAATCCACCCCGATAGTTTCCTGCTTGAATGTCGAGTGGATACAAGCCATTCGGTTCATGACTCTTATATCTTGTATCATCTGCCTGACAGATCTAATCTCAGTATTTATTCGTGGCACTGGTATGTGTTGTTTCACTTAATGGGTATTAGGTTCCACGTCTGGTTCATCTTGCGGTATGTGGAACGTTTCACATCGGGGGCGATAATTTCGCCATCGGCCTGGGAGATAAAGATGTATCCGTAGCATTGGATGTCAAGAGGCCTCGTCTTTGACTGTCTGGTGCTCTGGATGTTTTAAAATTCTTGAAGTTTGCCGTAAGCCCGGCACTCGGCGTAGAAAGGGTCTAGGTTGCCAACGAGAAGTTTGTCAGATGTAAGTTCGTTATCGATGAAAAGAAACGGAAGCGACCCTCGTGTTCATCGTAGAATTGGAACTGATGGAGGTCAGACACAGAGGCAGAGGCGTATGCATCGAGTAATCCTCCCAGAAAATAACTTCAAGGACTCAAAAAGCTTATTTCAAGAATGCAGCCTACTTTAAGACAAAGGAGCTATTCAAAGACTGTTGCGAATGCAGGCATCATGTTCGTCTATGAATGCTCACCTGAAACAACCCTGACTCTGCTTCTTTGCATGGGTAGATCCTTTGGTGGGAAACGAAGACTCACTAGCTTTATAGCATAGGTTTTGTCGGCTAGACTGGCTTCCAAAACATAGCTTTGGCCTTCTCCACCATGAAATGGCCCAGATATCACGGATTCGATCTGGAGGTCTGGAAAGGACTGGAATCCTGGCGTCTGGAAAGGAACAATCCTCGGACTTTTGATAGGCGGGAGTAGATACTCTTGTCGCTAAGCATTTAGTGGTGGCACAATAGTTGTCTTTATTCTTGTGCCTGGCACCTTGCGTTTCCGTGGAGCCAGTGAGCAAAATGGGGGACAATCATGAACAGGCTGGGCCTGAGGCAATTCGAAAATCCAAAGATAAGGAGATGATTTTGCAACACCAGTGTGGATCCAGGAGATCATTACTACATGTTCAAGAGACAGATCCGAGGTCTTGGGACCGAGACAAGAAAATAGAGTGGAGGAAAATCATGCCCATTCGCCACATCGTACTTCCCCCACGTATATGCCGCTTCTACTAAAAAAGCCACAATTACTCACCATATGCCATAATATATTGCAATACAGCTGTTCTTCGGATTCAGACAATATCACAGTATCAATGAGAAACAGTGCATCTATTCATACTTATCAGGCCTGTCGCCTGCGAAAGCGAATCGTAGCGACACACCTTCGCTTGTGATACGTGAGCTTCCAAGTGTTTTCTGCTTGCTTTCTCACATGTATTGTCAATGGTTGGCCAAACGTTCGCCAGTTCTTTCGCTACGCTGGACCGTCACCATGCCAGAAACGTTGCTAGACTATCTTACACGCAAGAATCCGGAGATGATCCCGATCGAGGCACCTTGTAGAACAGAAACAATCAATAGAAGTTACCTTGGACCATGTTCAATCGATAAGTGGCCTGACACCAGCCTTGATACAGTGAAAGGAATGTATGCAGACATACTCGCTGGCAGCGGAGACCGAGCTCCCATACACATCAAACCAGACGAACTAGCTTTTAGGAACGAGGAAGCTTTGCAGGGCATCATGTTTCAGTGGAATTGAAAAGTGGTGGAGCAAGCGTTGGAAGAGACTCAGGAGCATCTTGGCAGCGAAAACACTATCTCCATGGAGGCGAGCTACCAGGCCACAAAATGCCCCGAAACTACAAACCAGATTGGGCAACGATACTCAAGAAAGAAGGATCTAATCCGAAGCATCGAGTGCCCAGTATAATGCCCGGTGACGCAAAGTACGGTTGGAATCCCAGGACGTCGTATTGGGGTCCACCCCTCGAACCCAGCATCTTCGTAGTACAGATCCGAGGTGGGCAATCATACAAATCTTCTCATATTGCGTCCATCTACATACACTATATGGCTACATAATTACCGATGAGGAGCTGGTTCTCTTCAGAATCGGTTTGAATAAAAGTTCTTCTGCTGGACCATCGGACTGGAAGACACTTGAGTCTGAATTGAGAAAAGGAGGAACGATAGAATTTGAGTCTGTACCCTGGAGCAACAACGGTAATCATCAGACTGGAGATAGAGCGCTTTCGGTCAACTTATCCTTGTAGTGGATACACCTTCAGGCTGTCAAAGATAACGCTATCAGAGCGGTGTAACCGCCCTTGATGGAGGATATTTTGAAACCTTCTCGAAAACATTCAACTGCCCACCGGAGAGGACAGCTTAGAAAGGGTATTATCGGACTCAACTTCAAGCTCTGGAGAGCTAGACGCCCCGTACTGTCTCAGTTTCCAGGTGAACATTAATGAAGAGCATGAACTGGCTGAATTGCCTCTCTTTCAACATCGTGATGACAGCGTTAACCGATTTGGGAGAGAAAGCTTAATGTCGAACCGGACCATCTCTGAGTACGAAGATAACACTACTGGTGCTTCGCCGAGGAATTCGCTCAGAAGTTAGAATACTGCGTTATTGAACGAGAGAGGTATGTCGGAAAGAACACGTGGACAGAAACGGAAAGCTTACCTGCAGGAAACAATTCGTAGCAGCAGATGAATGCAAGAGCGAAAGAGAAGTTGAGAGTAAAGAACTTAAAAAAATACAAAACTATAGTAGATCGCGTAGATGACTTTCTCGTACTTCATTTTCTATACAGCCTGGGAATGCGCCGATAGACCTGACCAGATCTTAGCGACGGCAGATAATTGCGAATAGAACCAACAGACCTGCTGAAAAGAACGCACAGAAAGATTTACAAAACATCCGGTAGGCGTGGCTCACGAGACGAGGCGTAATATAATATCAGGGCTCCTAAAACAATTAACTGTACACTAATTTTCAGAAGAACATAATGTCCAGTTAACGCCATATCATAAACATTTGAGGAAGAATAATTAGCAAAAATGCAGCCAGTGCGAGGCCAGTGGCCTCGAACCGCCCGCGGGTTGTTTGAACAGCTTACCGCTGCTCTGGCATGTAGCGACCAATCCAAGGCTAGTAGCCCTGAACCGCTCCCTACAGAATTTGTTTTGTGTGATAATCGAAACCCGCCGCAAGAATCGATATAACAGCCAGTTGTGGGCCTCGAACCCACAACCGCCTGTAGGGAGGTTGGACAATTTAATGTCTGGTATCACAGCCAACTAGACCAGAGTCCAGTCCGCCGCCTGTGATGGCATAATCCCAATTAGGATAATACATATAGTAGGCCGGTATGAGTTGTCGAGAGCAATAATGTAGTGGGTGGGATACGATTGTCGCGACTTTGGCTGAAGCGTATGGGAGGTGCGCTCTTAGGCAACCGCGTTAACAGGCGCGCCTTCCTCACGATAGTTTGAGGAAGGCACGCCTCACTCTTCCTTGCAGCACCGTTCCATGCTCACATCTTAGAAGTTCTATATGGCAATGTTATAGGGAGGACTATATACACTATGCGCACAATGTTTTCGGATGTTTAAACAGCACGATTGCCATCAAGTATGTATCAGGCAATATTATTCACCTGCTTCGTAATCAATAGCCCAGAAATCTACGTCTCGGTTCTATACCAGGTGTGCTGGTACCATGAGGAGTTGGTTAACGGGTGTTTGTAAACGTGATCGCTTTAGTACCTGCAAAAGGGCTGTATATAACAGTGATGAATTGAATGATTCCGATTAGGCGCAAAAAGGTCCATAGGGATAGTTTTAGATGTTCCATGTCGTCTATAAAGACCTTTCATTGAATATGGTAAGTAGATCCGTCGCAGGCCCATCGCATGGGAGCGGTACACAGCCACCACATCTGGCTCCAGAATTTCCTGGTACAAGTTGCTATCTTATAAGTAGCCCGCCCGAGCATCTATTATCAAAACATGATTGTACCAATATGTGGGAGCATTTCCCAGTGACGCCTTCGCTCTCTCTGGTTGGCTTGTTCCCTTCTCGACTTCCCGTCCAGCCCGTAAACTAATTGATGCCTGCCGAAATAACTTCCCTTACCTCTCGCCCGGGCGGCCTTTTATTGTTTATCGGAGGGCACTTAAGCGGATTGCAGCGCACTCTAATTTCTGACGATAGCCTCATAGTTTAGCGGACTGTCGGTCTGCATGAAAAAATCACTGCCAACAGGTCTCTCTATTCTTTACGACGATGACTGAGTAAAAGCAAAACTATACTCATCACGGGCAGCGCAAGCGACTTCAGGGCTGGATTCGCACAGCGGGGGACCAGAAGCGGGGCAAAAGTGGTTATATGCGATATTGACGTGGGAGAGGGCGATGCTGTTGTACGATTGCTCGGTAAAGAGACAGCACGAGACAGGGCTGCGCGTTTTGTATATTGTGGCGTGACGGAATGGTCATTCTCTACAAGAACCCGTATAGCCGAGCCTCCACGATGGCATCGACACGGTCATAGCCATCGCATACGTTCAGGCAAAGGACGAGCCATAAGAGCCGGAAGAGCTAAGCGGAGCAGACCCTCGACTGTCCAGCTTCGCGATCATGAATATCAACGTCGCAGGTGTGCTGTACACAACGCACTTAGCGTGCTACTGGCTACTCAAGAACCCGGGGTCAAACGCATACAGCATGCATCATAACCTCGAGGAAGAAGTACAATGGTAAGCAAGAACACGGCAGGTGGCAGTGAGACGGCGCTGTGGGAAGCCTATGCGGATGACTGGGAAGATGTTCATGCACTTGACGGATGGGTGGTGAAGATGCTGTACGCTGTGGAGCAAGCGCGCGGATGGGCCGGATGGACAGTGGACGTTGTCAGGGCGTTGGCCAGTAAGGTTTTGGATCACGTACAGCAAGCACATGTGAGTACAGTAACCACGGACAGAGGTAGGTGAAGGATCAAGAGGGCCCATGCGTGCGGTTCACGGCGGAGTGGGGACCTCCCTTGTACCTATGTACCTATGTACATGAGTACTGTAGGTACAAGGTCCTTGTCGTCGATCCCCGGGTGGAGCATCGCTCTGTTCCAAAGACGGTCCTTTTCAGAATCAGCATTCTGAATTGGGCATGGCAGAGGCGACCGGGAGGACGAAAAGAGGCGTGTGGGCGAGGCTGCATGACATCATCGCCCAGGCTTAGCCACTTGTGCGGGAGCTAAAATGAGGCTGGCCTGGATTGGAACCAAACCGTTGCAAGGATGAGCCGCACAATCGCGTCTGAGTGACGCACCTCCACGGCCGTTCTCTTGCTTGGTCGCCCGACTCGAACCTGCACCGCGCATCCGCCATCTCCCACACCCCTGACTGACCCAAGTCGTTCGCTGTCGTCTGTCTGCGCTGGCAATCTTTCTGCCATCTCCACACCGCTTGCAGTTTATTTATTCCAAGCGTTGCAGCGTGATATCTCTTGTTTACGCTTCCCAATTTCTTTCTGGTTTGTTGGTACATCGGTTGTCCGGGTGTCCGGGTGTCCGGGTGTCAAGCAGCGCACGTGAATTATGGCTTCCAGGTCCGGCAGCCAGCAATCGCCACCTCTCCCCACCGCGATCCACCTTCACGAGCCCGAATTCCCTAAGCCTCTAGAACAACACGCCCCGCAAAATGGCACTATATCGCACCACTCCGCTACTGACTTCGCCGAGCCTACCGACCACCTTGGCAAGCCGCTGCTCTTCCAAGAGGCTCCCGACAAGTCAGAGCACCGCCTCGCAGCACATCCAGCTCTCACGGCAGACACTGGAGAGAGCTCCCCACGACCATCGTTACAGAAATCCGCAACGGAGCGACCACAACCCATGGCCAGACGCTCCATGCATCAGATGAAGCGCGCAGGAACCGCACAGGACATGTCACAGCGAACTCACCGGCCTGCTACGCTGAACTTTGATCCCTACTCTTCCGACTCCGATTCTAGTTCTTCCGATGAAGAAGAAGCGCGTGGCACCCAGCTCTCCGGCACCTGGACCAACAGCGGCAAGACGTCCAAATCCTCCCCCTTCTCGAAGCTGAGGATTGGAAACGATGGCTTCAAGACCAAGGGCAGGGTCTCCAAGCATGATGGCCGGCTGAAATTGTCCATCAGCGAGACGTTGAATAGCGGTTACTTTGCAAAGACGCTGGGCGCCGGGCTGAAGAAGCACTTTGCCGGCGCAGAGGACATGCAAAGCGTGAAATCTGGTATCCAAGGAAAAGGAGAAGTCAAGATATCGCCAGAAGACGATCCCATGGAAAATCCACAGAGCCGACTTCGTCTCAATGTTGTCATCATCGTCATCGGATCTCGCGGTGATATCCAGCCTTTCTTACGCATAGGCAAGATTCTGAAAGAGGATTATGGGCACAGGGTCAGGATAGCTACACATCCCGCTTTCAAGAATTTTGTGCAAGACGACTCCGGGTTGGAGTTTTTCTCGATTGGAGGAGATCCGTCGGAGCTGATGGCTTTCATGGTGAAGAATCCAGGGCTCATACCGAATCTAGAGACGGTGAAAGAAGGAGAAATTGGGAGGAGGAGAGCGGCCATGTACGATATGTTTCAGGGCATGTGGCGGGCATGCATCAATGCGACGGATGACGAAAGTGATCATGCTAACCTTAAGATGAGTGAGTGGCGCTCTCCGAACATCCAAAGTGGTGCTAATGCAGTTCAGTGGGTGACCGTAGCCCCTTCATCTGCGATGCAATCATTGCAAACCCCCCCAGTTTTGCACCTCCTCATATCGCTGAGCGACTAGGTGTTCCGCTACATATGATGTTCACGTACGACTAATTCAGTTTTGTGTTTCCCAAACTTTCGCTGACTCGCGACAGGTTTCCTTACACTCCCACGATCCAATTCCCACACCCGCTGGCCAACATTCAAAATAGCAACGTCGATACCAAGTACACCAACTTCATGTCTTACCCTCTTGTCGAAATGATGACCTGGCAGGGACTCGGCGATCTGATCAACCGTTTCCGTTCCAAAACTCTCCACTTAGATGAAGTATCCACCCTCTGGGCACCGGGTCAATTGTATCGACTAAAAGTTCCATACACATATATGTGGTCACCAGGACTCGTCCCCAAACCCAAGGACTGGGGACCGGAGATCGATATTTCCGGCTTCGTTTTTCTTGACCTCGCCTCATCGTTCAAACCTCCGGATGATTTGCAAAAGTTCCTCGATGCAGGCGAGCCACCAGTCTACATTGGTTTCGGTTCCATCGTCGTAGACGACCCTGACGAATTTACCAAGCTTATCTTCAAGGCCGTAGAATTGGCCGGTGTGCGCGCTCTAGTATCCAAGGGGTGGGGAGGCTTCGGCAGCAACTCGAGTGCGCCGGACAATATCTTCATGCTCGAAAACACACCCCATGATTGGCTATTCCCTAGAGTCTCTGCCGTTGTGCATCATGGTGGTGCGGGAACTACAGCCATCGGCCTCAAGTGCGCAAAGCCTACCATGATTGTACCTTTCTTCGGTGACCAACCTTTCTGGGGTGCTATGGTGTCCAAGGCCAAAGCGGGTGCTCACGAATGCATACCCTATAAACAGCTTACTGCTGAGAGGTTGGCAGAAGGCATTAAGCAATGTCTTACCGATGAGTCAAAGAAAAATGTGCAGGAGATTGCTGATAGCATTGACAAAGAAGGTGATGGTGCACTCAATGCTGTGCGGTCATTTCACCGGTCTCTTCCCTTGAGAGAAGGGGGGCCGATGCGATGCTCGCTTCTGCCGAACTGCGCTGCTGCGTGGAGACTGAAGAATACCTCGGTGAGGCTAAGTCCGCTGGCTGCGGAGTTGCTTGTCGAGTGGAAGAAGGTAAAGTGGAATGAGCTCCGGCTGCTGCGGCAGTATGAATGGAACGATTTCGGTGGGCCAGGCGAGCCAGTGACAGGTATCTGGGGTGCTATCGTCGACACTGTAGGCGACCTCGCTTCAGGCATGGGAGGCGTTCCAGTCAATATGGCAAAGAGCGTAAAAAAGAGGGAAAAGTACTACGAGAAGAAATTCAAAGTCCACAAGAAAAAGAAGCAGAAGCAGAAGCAGAGACTCAAGGACATGCTCAACCAACCCGACGGCGAGTCCACGACGCAAGCACCAAATGCGGAAACCACGAACAACAATACAACTTCCATCGCGCAAGATGCCAGACCCCAAACCACCCGACAAGAATCCACACTTTCCACTATCACCGAACCCGACGATCTCCTCGCTCTCGAATTCGCGCGCGAAGCCGAACACGGTCTCCGCAAGACTGCCGGCGCAATCGTCCGCTTCCCCCTCCGCCTTCAGCTAGCACTCGCCCAAGGCTTCCACAATGCTCCCCGCCTCTACGGCGACACCACCGTCCGTCGTATCCCACGCATCTCTGGACTCCACTCCGGCCTCTACGCCGCCCGCAACGAGCTCATCTACGGCATCCGCGATGGTGTCTCGGGCCTCTGGATGCAACCCATCCGTGGGGCGAAGGAGTCCGGATTTCCTGGTGCGCTGCGTGGCGTTGGGCTCGGGCTGGGCGGTTTTGTGCTAAAAGATATATGTGCTGTGGTCGGGCCTGGGGCGTTCGTTCTCAAAGGATGCGATGAAGAGTATATGAAGAAGTATCAGCCTACGCACTTCATCCGCCGGGCGAGGATTCTGCAGGGAAGAAACGAGGTCGCGGACTTGGCAAGTGGGGTGGATCGTGCGAAGAATGCAGGGGCCGATGAGGGGAAGGAAAAGGATAGAAAGGTGCAGGATGAGAAGAGGTGGGAGGTGGAGAAGAGAGTGAGTAAGGCATGGAAGGAAATGCAACCGCAGATAAAGGAAGAAAGGAAGCATATGCGGTCAGGAGTTGCTGCTGCTTTGCTGGGGCAGCCGAAAGGAAAGGAGGGGGTGCCAGTGCCGTATAAGGAGGGCAGGACAAGTGTTGAGGGACAAGCCGGGAACAGAGAGGTTCGGCCGACCAAGGCGAGGACGCAGCCTGTGGGACAATCTGACAGTCTCACGAATGGGAATGCGGACACGGAGGAGATGTCCAGGAGCGACAGTGCGCCTGGGTTTGCTCAACGGGAAAAAGAGCGAGGCGCGAGGAAGAAGTGGAGGTTTGATTCGCCGCACAAGCATGAGAAACTGGATGCAAAGGATCAAGCAGTAGGCAACAATCATAATAGTAATGGCATACCTGCAAGGGTGGACGATGGAATGACATCGTAGGGCAGGGAGTTTTGGTAGATGAAGGGATGGCGGATGAACCATGATACCCATAAATAGAGCACTATTTCTTTAATATACTAATCTCTCCTCGATTTTACAAATTGCAAAGTGGTGTTTTATTCGCGTGCAGATATTGTCACTCTACAATCATGGTACACCATCATCATATTACTCAGTGTAGCTGACTAAGCAACCCTACAAACCACTGATGGAACAGGGTGAATTGACCCTGGTCGGTTTTCCGTCCCACCAGAGATCAACCGCCCGCAGGGACTTTCGCCTAGTTTCATTCCTACCCCACCACGCCCGCCCCTCCGAACTTCGCAGCTCGAAACTTTTCCACGCCTCTCCCTACCACACCGCCTACAATCGCTCTGCACCCACAATTCGACTGCCTCTTCCCCTATCCGCCAAACAAACCCACTCGCTCGCCCACAATGGCGTCGCCCGCCCCGTCGCCGCCTCCCCAATTCGTCGCAACCATCTTCTACAAAGCCAATGCGCCGCACTTCTTCCCCCACCCGGACGCTTCCCCGCGCTCGCCCACCACAACCCTCGCTCCCGCCTCCCTGGAATCGCTCAAAGACGGCGCCGCCCCCACCGACAAGCTCGAAGCGTATCCCCTCGAGCCCCCAACCCCCGGCCCTAATCCTCTCGACCACCTCTACGGCAGCTACATCTCTCAGTCGTGTCTGACCGACTTCTTCGTCCTCCTCGCATCTATCGCGCCGGGCATATCCGTCGACGACGCTACTTCGCGGCCCCTAGAGGGCGGCGCCACACCGCGCGTTGTTCAGGTGGTTTTCCCGCTGCCGACAACGCAGCCCGGTGATGCGCTCGAGACGCTGCGCCGCGAAGAGCATGTGTCGCGCTTTGAGCGCGAGTGGAACGTTGAGATTGTGTGGCAGCGGGAGAGCGTGCATCGTCGGCACAAGCGGCTTGCTGTCTTCGACATGGACAGCACGCTCATCCAGCAGGAGGTTATCGATCTGATAGCTGGGTTGATTGGCGTGGAGAGCGAGGTTTCGGCCATCACGGCGGCGGCGATGAACGGCGAGTTGGACTTTGAGCAGAGCTTGAGGGCGAGGTGTCAGTTGTTGAGGGGGGTGCCGAGTAGTGTGTGGGAGACGCTGAGGCGAAAGATCAGCTTGAATGAGGGGGTTGCCGAGCTGGTGCTTGCGTTGAGGAGGTTAGGGTTTAAGACGGCTGTTCTGTCTGGGGGGTTTACCCCGCTGACGGGATGGGTTGCGCAGAGGCTGGGATTGGATTACGCTTTTGCGAATCATCTTGTGGTCTCCGAGGATGGTTCCGAACTTACCGGCGAGCTGACCGGCGAGATTGTGCACGCGGAGAAGAAGAGAGATCATGTGCGCGCTATCGCAGAAAAGGAGGGCATCGCGCTCGAGCAGGTCGTGTGCATTGGGGATGGCGCCAACGATCTGCCCATGATGGGCGTTGCTGGGTTGGGCGTTGCTTTCCATGCAAAGCCAAAGGTGCAGATGCAAGCGCCTGCGAGGCTGAACTCGAAGAGCATGCTGGATGTGCTGTATCTGTTTGGCATTTCAAAGGAAGAGCAGGACGAGTTGTTGAAGGGGCAGACGCCGCCTTCGCTGCTGTAGGGACCTACGGCGGCAGGAGTCTGTGCTGAGGAGGCAGATTAGAAGACGTGGTCGCATCTATACCCCAAATCTCGGTAGAATTATAGAATTGAAAAGCAGTGGTACTATTGTTCATCTCATACTTTGGACTCCAACCTAAGGTACTGTGTCCACGTGTCTATAACCTCACCTAGCAAGCTTAAGATTGGGCGCGGTTGACGCGACACCTCTCTGCTATTCCGGTGAACAAGGTAATGAGCTGGTACCGTGCTAAAATCACGGAGCCTTGGTCACTGCTAGTGACAAAGCAGTCGAGAGCCCGGCTGCCAGTGTACCTGCATGCCCACGATTGAGTCCACGATCAGTACCATTCTTCGTCTCCCAATTGCCTCAGAGCTGCGTCTAGTTCCTTGAACGCACAGCATGCTGAGATGATCTTGAAACTGTCATACACATCCGCCGTACGACCCACCCTGGGCCGGAATCCGCGCGTCTCATCCCATTGGCTGACCTCCAGGCATGCAATACTGAACTCCAAAGCCTCAAAAGGGCGCTCAGGAACATCGGTGCTATCAATTTTCTTGTTGGCACTTTTTCTGCGCCTTCGTATGATGTTCTCTATCCATCGCGCAATACGTTCGAATTCGTCTTTCAGCTGGAGCGACCGATCTCGTTGTCGACGTGTTTGCACGCCAGATCCATTGAATATTGAGCCAGTAAAGACTTCTAGCTCGGTAAGAGACTGTGTCGAATGAGTCGAGTAGTCAACTGTTGCACTATAAATAGCGTCTTCGTAGCTGTACAGATCGTTAGCATAGTTTAACGCGCTATTCAGAAGAACTTACTTGCGACGAATTTCCAGTGCTTCGTCTCTCAGATTTTCCCAGTAAATTCCAGCAAGCTTGCGTTTACACTCACGCACAATGTGTCTGAAGATATCAGTCCACACAGTGGTATCAGTCTTCGTTTGGCGCTGAATTTGTTGATACCAGATCTTTTGCTCATCTATAGCATCAAAGAGAACACCGTTGATCTTCTCAGACTGGTAGTATTCATATCGAGGACCAAGGTTGTCATCTTCATCTTGCTCCTCGTCTTCACGCGGTCGGGTCGGAACGTCAAAACCAATTTCTCGGTTCTTGATAAAGGTGGCACCGCTGGGCGCAAGACTAAGAAGGCGTCAGTAATGAAAGCAATGCACAACGAGATCTCATCACTTACAAGTGAGGTCGGTATTTGTTTACTCTAATCCTTCTGAGGGTCTCGAGATTCACCGGTATTCCCGTCTTTGAGTAATCCACGCCTGTTGAATGAAGTTGCGCAAGAACCAGACATTCTATGCCAGATTAGCCATATGGGGCTTGCGTTTGGAAGAATCAAATACCTTGGTCGGCAGTGCCCTTTTCTCGTTGATCAGCTAGAATCATGTGGCGTGTAGCAATCAGGCCAAGTTGATCAGTGGCCATGAATTGGATAAAAAAGTCGGTCATGTCCTTCTTCTCGACAGGCCGTCCAATATCCAACGGAGCGACACGAGGGTATTCCGCCGGCACAAAAACACGTTGACACCCAGCTATAGCAGTCGCGTCCCATATTACACTATATGTGTCGCCATCGAGATCACCGCCACTAAGACAGCTGGGAAGGTCTCGTTTGCCCTTTTGTGAGAATACAATGCAGTTTCTCATTGATCGTAGGGGGTGCGATTCTGGAGGAATGATGTTCGTGGCAAGTTGAATATCCCCAGGGTGCAAAGCTGGTGATCTTGTGACCAGCATCCTGCGGTTGTCCAAGTCCAACATGTGAGAACCGATGAAAGGTGCATTGTCAAATGAGACGAAAATCTCACCTTCCTCCAGATATTCGGTCTCATCCATGATACCGAACAATGTAGCGCCTTGTCTGATGGGTATTCTAGCCTTGTACTTCATAAGTCGAAGCTCACGGAGTATTGCTGCTTCAACAACCGATCGCATGAACTGGTCTCGTCTATAGTCCACTCCAATTGTTTCTAGCCGCCTAATAAAAAGCGGGAAGCCAATATGATCTGCAATGCCTTGACGCTTCAAGAACCCCGTGGTGTTAGAGATGTGCGCGGTTACAAGTCGCAGAATCTCCAGCGCTGCGGTCTGTTGATCCAGAAACCAGTCGGCCGGAAGACCCATGTCTTCAAGAATCTTGATCATCTGTTCCTCATTAGTGTTGTCTCTTCTTTGTTGTAGACGGACGGTTTGCATTTGTCCACAATTGAACGCTGCAATGATGGTAGCTGCATCTTGAGGTATAGACTTACCTGTCGATTGAGTACCAGAGGAATAGGCTTGTTAGCAGTATCACAGATCTCGAGATACTCAGTAGCATCACTTTCAAATTTGACCATAGAGTTTCTGACATTCATTGTAGAACCTTCAAGACGAGTGTCCAGAGCCAGCATCCCTTTAGCGCCTGCCCACCGGATTTGAAAACAAGTTGCAGCGCCCTTTTTTCGAGGAATTGAATCGCGAATTGCTTCAACAGCTGAAAGTGAGAGGGTCCCTACACCATCACTGAACATATGACGTCCGTCCTGTGATGTAATGTCAGGTAGCTTACGACACCTAATATCGTTGTACGGAAGTGAGATTGCGAAAGGAGTTTCGGAGAATGCTTGCCCGATGCGGGCCGCACAACGAGCCGGTGATTGGATTTTAGCAAACGAGCCCAGCGTTGGTATGATGGTGAAATATGTCTCCAGTCTGTTTTGGTGCCAGAAAGGTGCTACAAACCAGGAAGAGTGGCTTCTGAGAGAGGAGTGGGAATAGCCTAAAAATCCATACACTCTTCCGCAGATTGCAATCCCGTTTATCATGATCTGTTTGAACCTGTCATAGATCTCATCATTGGAAACCCGCGAGTTGAATTGTAGATCGGATCCGTCTTCTTCGCAGAATTGTACTCGTATGAAGTATTCAGGATGGTCTGGAAAGCGTCGCAGGATACGATTCTTTGCTTCGGGATCGGGGCCATGTAGTGTAATCCCCGTGGGTGTGACATTGACCTTGTGCACCATGGTGAGATTAGCCCTTCCCTTTTCCGTGATGAGTTCTGTATAGGCACCACTTTGTATCTCTTTTTCGTTTTCCTCCAGCCAATACCAGAGTTCCTCAACATCGAAGTCGGAAGAATTACTCTCCACGCCCGGAAAACTGATCTGCGAGATAAGTTTCCGGACGGCCTCAGCCGAGATGAGCAATTTTTCACTCATTTCTAATCCGGAGGTCTGCAGACCAGAGTTTTTGTGTTCCTGGATCCGATCATATATCTTCAGCAAGAGATTCTGGACGGTCCAGGGCGGAAGGTAGTTATTCCTTGCTAAAGCTTCAATTTGAAATAAAACAGCAAAAGGAACGGTCTGAGAAGCCTTCTTGACTGTTTCGTTCAAGAGCTCGAAACCGGTACGAAGGCTCAACTGTCTGTGTGATGGTTGTATGGTTATGTCGTGTCTGATGATAGAGATGACATCTCGTTGGATCAATCGATTTGATAGACCATAAAACTCAACCGGGGAAACACAGATGCGATAGACTAGTGCTTGTCCGACAATCTTCTCGTGAGACGAAACGTTACTTGGGAGTCCTTTGAGTCTCGTTTTCGTTGAAGTAATTCTCTGGTTAGGGAAACTAGAGAGCAGTGCAGATAAGTCGTCCGCATGTTTCTCGAATAGCCGAGGTGCCTCCCACAACGTCAGTATGAGCGCCGTAGTAGGTCTTGAAGTCGCGACGATGTTATCCACGATCCTGAATGGTATCTCAAGTCGTCTACCACCGTTGCCGTCTTCGTACTCAATGATTAGAGCTTTCTTCACGAATTTAGCGTACCCTGTCACGAAGTGCCAATCAATCTCTGGGGAGAAGGACAACTCGTCGTTAACGAAATTGTATAAACCGCACGATAGCGATTTCGCCTGGAAAACGATTTTGGCATTTTCAGTGGAGAGGGGAAGATCGTTAGTCTTGCGACGGTCTTCTGCGGCTTTCGTCAAGCACCTTAAAAGTAAGGGATCTGGTTCCTTATTGCTGATGGTGCAGAAGACAGGTCTATCCAGAATCTTCATACGAGCTTTGAACTGCGGCTTGGGAGACATTAGAGAATTTGTCGCCTCTTGCTCATACTTCGATAAGAAGTTCTGGCCGTCCTTGTGCCGTAAGAAGGTGATACTTCCGAAGGGCTTCTTCCGACCTTTTTGACAATCCCAATCCTTGATATGTAGAGCTATCATCAACGGCTTGAGATGAAACTGCAGACCGTGGTCTGTCAGATCCAACGGTAGGTTTCGCATGAACACGTCCATATCGCCGTTCGCATCACAATAGCTTTATGCGACAACCGCGAAGACTGTGGAGGAGCGTGTGCGTCTTTGGGTTTGTGGGGCCACTACTAAAGAGCATGCAGTGCTCTACTGCTGAGAAGGCCACTGTAGTCGTCGCTATCTAGTAAGCGATAGTCAACAATCGTGTAAACAAGCGGGCAAGAGCGACCCAAGGAAGCGATTCAAGATATCCTACTTGTGTCGGGTCGAACACTTGCGCAAGACTGGGGACGTGCGTTATAAAGCGGGCTTGAGATGATAGAAGTCGATAGTGGCCTGCTCCTGGTGGGTTGCTCGAACAGTGTGGGGTAAAGGCTTCAGGCTGGCCATCAAGTGGGGAGTGGGGGTCTCCCAGGCAGTTACGGGAGTACACATATATGACTAAGCACGTGGAACCTTCTCGTCCTGTCATGGATTCCATACAGTCAAAGTCACTCTGTTTGTCGAAGTCCTCTTCCAGAGGTATTGTATCCTCGGTCCTATCTAGGATGACAATTTGCGTGCACAGATATTTCTTAAGACGCTTGTTCATGTCGAGCCGGATACTATGCACTTGCAGAATTTACGATTTCGTAGTAGCTGATATAAGCTTCCTGAAATAATATTCCAGGGTGTAAAGCAGTCATATGTCTTCCAAGGACGTTCCGAAACCAGCCCGTGACTCATTGGAGAACAGTGCAGAGCTGACAGCGCCAGCGTCGTAAAGCAAGGTATTACAACCTTACGCTTACGGTACCAATCAATGCGAAAGGCTTCAACCAAGTCTTAAGTTTACGGTCTCTCAAGGAGAGCACAACACAGGGTGGATAAGATTTGGTTGAGGCTGATCATGGTGATGAGGGCCCCAGTTGCGACGTATGTTTTCAACAGTACATTCTAGCTCATTAAATTTACTGATCGTATCGACGTCAGCTATATTCCCAGGCCGATTTCTATGGGTTTATAGGCGAGATGTAAATCAGAGGGATAACATTGAGTGTCTCTCAGGACCTCGCGAGGTTAAACTCGCTGGAGGAGCAAAAGCGCACCCAAGTCATGTACCGAGTGATCATTGAAACTGCATGCATGACATGAGTAAGAAACTTGGTACAAGCTTAGTAGATTCCCAACTTTCACCACGAAGGGGTTTCGTTATATGGATGGATTAGGGTCACATGATGTAGAGGCGACCCCAGGGTCAGGAACACATGCATATTCAGGATGAAGGGAACAAGCAACCCAATCATCGCTGAAGCTGTGTAAGAATGGGTTGATTGGTGAAACAGGTAATGCTACTCCCTTTCTTCGTAGGAAAAACCCTGAATCCTACTCCTTCAACTCATAAACGGAATTGCGCCAGGCACCCCCACACTTCTCACCGCTATTGCCGACACAACCCATGTTGCATTGTGCGTCCGCCACCTGCTGTGCTGGCCTAGAGAATTCGTTTCCGCAAGAACAATAATTGGAATTCTGCGTAGCATAGTATTTATAGCCGGTACAGGTTGCCTCGCACATTTTATTTGTCATACCATTATTCGCGGCTGATTTGCGATTCAAAATACGCTCTTGGCTGTCGACATAGCACCCTGCATACCTGTAGACTTTCGGCTTGGGCGCTGCGTTGTTCTGACATGTACTCAACTGTGTTGTAAGGCTTGTGATGCGTGATTCGAGGCTCTGCGTTTCAGAAAGGTGCTGTGCCTTCAATCCTGTGATCTGATCTTTCAATTCCGTCTCGCGCTGGTTATGGTTGAGTGACTCATCAAGACATGTCTTCTTCGCTTCAGCCAGCTGTTCTCGCAGTTCAGTCTCCAGTCTTGTGTGCTCATGTTCTTTATACAGCGACTCTCTCTTCAAGGCTGCAAGTTGCTGGTTAAGATCCGCCTCTCGTTGCATCCCGGCTCTGATGTCGTCTATGCATTGTTGTTTCGATGAGGCAAGCTCGTTCTGGAGAATCAATTGACGTTGAGCAGAGTTGTGTTCATCGGAGAGACACTGGAACTTGGCCGCTTCGCAAGCTGCAAGGAGGGCATTGTTTTCGTTGGAGGATGAACCTGGACGTGGGATGGGCTGCGTAAAAATAAGACCGTTGGAACAGGTGCATGAGCAGGCTGTATTGGACGTATCGGGCGTAGGGTCGGTGCACGTTATGGAAGGTTTTACGCCTGGAACGTCCATAGGTGTAAGCATCACATCTTCTTTTTCTCTTTTCATGAAACGAAGGAGGATAGAAAACTCACCATTCTGACACGTTACCGAGTCACTCTCCAATTCGGCAGTGCTAAGGAACTGCTGTCCGTGTTGGGCGTAGATGTGTGTGCCACATGCCAAGAGCGAGATGAGGGTGGAGACTTTCATTGTCGAAAACGATGTTTGGAAGCGCAGTTTGCAAGAAAAGCAGACTTCTCGGGCTCTTTAAGTAGACAATACTTGCATAGGGACCAACTGTGCTGATCACTGCTTGCATCTGCTTAAGCTTTCGACATTGAGCAGGGGGAAATGCCTAACACGTTGGGCCTAGTGGTTCCGAAACGTTCCAGCATCTTAGAACTGTTGGATTTAGTTCATTGCCGTAACACGCAGCAACATGACCCCCAGCATGCTGATCACTGTAGTTGGCCCAGCCCAACAATATGTACGCACATAACGTTTAGTGGTTCCGAAAAGCTGCAGTATGTTAAGCCTTTCAAGATTAATTCATCACCGAAACACTTGGCAACATGATTCTAAATATACTAACAACTACAGTTGGCCAGTACTAATAATATGTATAGAAATGAAGTTTTAGTTATTAAGTCTAATAATACTAGGAGTGTTTTCTAACTAAAGCGTACATTATAGGCGAGTGTAAGAATTTTATAGGTATTACGTAAGGAGTAATAGCTAATATAAATTAGATATAAGATTTTTATAATAACAAGTTATTTAAATTATTATAATTAGGTATAGTAGTAAGCTAGCTTTTATATAAATAAAAGTTAATATTTATTTCTTATTTATATGTAATTATAGTCTATAAAATATATATACTTAGCATTTTACTAGTACTAAACTACTACTATACTAGTACTTATTATATATAATATTTAATATCCCTCTCTATTTTTATAATCACACTTTTTCTTATATAAATATTTTAATTTAATAGTTATTTTGTAAAGTAATAAAGACTTTAGATTTTTAATTATAAGTAAACTATATTTATTATTAAACTTATTAAAAGCTAGCTAATTTTATACTATTTTTATTTTATTATATATTTATTATTTTTAAAAACACTCCTAATCAAAGATTTTATAATTTTAATATATAATAAAAAACTAGTATATTTTAAATAGTATATTACTTAATAAACATATATAGTTTTACTTAAGAATAATTTTTAGTAGAATCTACTACTTCTTATTATAAAAAGAAAATTTATTATTATTAAGCAGATTTTATATTATTATATAGAGTAATATTACTAAAAACTATATAAAAAAGAATCTTATAGACCTTTATATTTTAATTTCTATTTTTATTTTTTATTTAATACTAAATATCTACTATAGCTTAACTTTATTATTATATAATTATAAGAAAGATCTTTATAAGACTAAAATTTTATTTAAGAAAGTTTTATTTTAAATTATAATTATAATTAAACTATAATATAGTAATTTAGAAGTTCCTATACTAGTAAGTTTAATCCTTATATTAGGCACATAAATTTACTCTAAAAGTATTAATAAAATAGGTATAAGAAACATAAAAAAACTTACTTATAGCTCTTACTAAGAACTATAAAACTAGTATTTTATCCTTTTAATAGGGCTTTTATTATAAGAAATATTTAGTAATCTAAAGTTAGGTCTCTTTATCCTTTTTATTAAGGGACCTAACTTTAGATTACTAAATAATATTTCTAATCTACGTAGTAT
This sequence comes from Pseudopithomyces chartarum, assembly GCA_033220655.1. Classification (NCBI taxonomy): domain Eukaryota; kingdom Fungi; phylum Ascomycota; class Dothideomycetes; order Pleosporales; family Didymosphaeriaceae; genus Pseudopithomyces; species Pseudopithomyces chartarum. The sequence continues at coordinate 337,986 of WVTA01000018.1, read as the reverse complement.
AAAGAAGGTAAAATACTAGTTTTGTAGGCCTTAGTGAGGGCTATAAACAAAGCTTTTTACTTATCTTTAATCCATTGAATTGTTGTTTTTAAAATAGATTTGAGATCTCGATGTGGAGACCCAACTTACCAGCCTACCCTGACCCAACCCCGACCCATTTACCAGTCTAGGTATGAGTTTATTGATACGGATAATTCACGAGACATAGTCGCAGAACCTTTAGTTCGAAAGGTTCGATCTTTAATTGAAAGAAGCAGGGTAAACATACGTCAAGGGTGGAAAAAAACAGTATAAGGAAACATTCTTGAGTGAATACAAGATCATTGTCATAAAGTGATAGATACAAGGAACCCTAACGCCCTGGATACCTCAGTGATCTCTCTACCTTCATTCTCGTAACACCTTTGTAATGAGATTGACCTTGTTTACGATGATAGCATCGATACCAGCATCCGCTTGTATCTAGCAAACATTCAGTCAGCGTTTTACAGGCATTGTAAAAGTAGTGCCATACCTTGGCGCACTCTGGATCATCGTTCAAATTGCCATACGAGGCACAGAACAACCTCTGGTCTTGCACGAATTTAATAAGCTTTGGTGCCGAAATGAAGGGTTCTGATGCCATGATAACGCCCTGAAGTTCCCACCTACGCGCAAAATGCACGGCACTTTGCAAGCTAAGAGCTCGAGGGTCGCCTGTCGGCCAGTTGCTAGAATCATTCAGGAATAGGACCGGGTATGTCTTCTGCTTCGTGGCTAGCATGATGCATAGATCTGGACTGAACGAGCTCAAGAAGATATGTCGGTCCTGTCCATGCTTGAAAAGAACTTGCAAGATAGTATCCGTAAACAGATTCAAGTCCATGTGGTAGGGGCACATTTTCCAGTCGTCCATCTCGAATAGCATTGGATATTCTATAAGTGTAAGTTCCAACTCAAGGTTTATAACAATGCGTAACTTTATTCACTCACTCAATTCTATGTCAAAATGTACAGACTGTGGCGAGCTCTCCAGTAGCTGAGAGAGTGTAATGAACGGGTCATGGATACTACTAGAGCGAGTATTTCCCTTTAACCCAGTCAATTTGTATTCGAATGTATGCTCCATACGCTCGAAAAGACAATGTGTTCCATTTTCAAGCGGAGCATTGAGTGATTGAGTGCGGCGGCGGGTGGGGAAGAGAGGTCGAGCTCGTTCATCCCAGGGTAGACGTCGAGACAATGCGTCCTTTACTTGTGCACTTTGCTGTCGACTTAACTCCATGAACTAGACTAGTTAGTTGGAGTATAAATTGATTTTGCCTAAAACTCACTTGAGCCGTTGACAGAGTATGCATTGGGGCGTCCGTTCCAGTCTCGCTAACCAAGAAGTCGTGGTAGATCACCGGCACTAGATCTTTCGTAACCTGCACATCTACCAGTGTTTTAATGTTTGCTTGTTCACAGCCATCCGATACACTTACCGAACTAAGAATGTCAGCAGTTGCCAAAATCACAGACAATTAGCTTACTTCAATAAAATCCGCGCCGAGCTTCGTTGCCGATTCGAATGACTGCATGTGCCTGAGTGAGCAGTCGACTGAATCGTGAAGGGGAAAGGCACCTGAAGTGTGTTTTCACCAATCTGAAGATTTTCATGGTTCTTATTGTTCTGCCCCATGCCTAAAATTCAGGTCAATTGAATTCCAACGGTTGGTGGTAGATAATGTAGTGTCCCAAGTACGCACCTCGGTGCCCACCAATACCTGTCGGCTTCAGGCTACGCATCTGTTGTTGGACAGGAATATCGGATTCTGGCCGAAATGGGTGACAGAAAAGAAAATGGAAGTCTATATCACCCGCATGTGTCCCAGACTCATCGACAAGGGAGATAGTATGGTCACGACCAACAGTCTCCACTCTTTGTCTAAGATTCCCTTTCAGACTCTTCAGCAGTGCAATTCCAGAACAAAGCACGGCATTCCTGTTCGCATCTCGACTTGCAGACCTCGATATTCTGAAGGTAAGCCTCACCGAATCGGGAGCTCGGGTAGAAAAGTGCCATGGCAAGTTGTCAAGATCCTCTGTGATGGGCAGATAAATTCGATATTTCTCTTTGCATTCTGAAGCCAGGACTTCGAGGAACAGGTCACTTTCGGGCAGTGTCTTGGGTAAGTACTTGTCTAGATACGGTTGTATGTCGATTCCTTTACAATCCCGATGAAGATCAAACGAGCCAATACTTACGAAAAGGTGGCTCAGTTCGGCATCGCCATTGGATTGAACCCCTTGGGTGTGCCTGTCTAGGGTGACAGTAGGTGCGCTAGCATCAGGACACTGCAAGCCAATAGTGCTCGACCTTGATGGAATTGCACTGCGAGGCTGAGCTCTGGTAGATCCCAAAGCCTCCACAATCTTAGGAAAGCCTCGGTATGATGCATGGTCAACAGCAGACCAGCCTCGACGATCGAGATGGGTGGTATTGACGCCAGCGGCCTTCAAATCTTTGACAAGATGCGAATGGCCGTATACGGATGCGACGATCAGTGGGGTCCATTGAGAAGTATTCTCCATTGCGTTACTATCCACACCAGCCCCCACAAGGAGCTTCACCAGGTCACCGTAGCCACGACGAGCGGCCCTGTAGAGCGGACTCTGGCCCCGGTGCCCGGTGCCCCAGAAACTCCAGCCCCCATTTTGCCTCTATGAGCAATTTCGCCACCTCGGTATGTCCACTCTCTATGGCCAGTGACAGTAAACGCGCTCGTGGATCGTCGAGGTCTGTAGGGGCATGATATTCTCCTGGTGGAAAACGAGACAGGAAAAATCGAACAATTGACGCATGGCCTGACAAAACGGCGAGGAGAAGTGGAGTATCACCGAAAGCGTCGGGCTGTAAGCAGACAGTGTAGTCTCGAGATTGCAAAATGTGCACACATATGTCTTGGTGCCCATAAGCAGCTGCGTAGTGAAGTGCATGTCGGCCCATAGCGTCAATTGGAAAAGTGTGCGAAGGAATGTCGTACTCATAAGAGTCTAGAATGGCAGTGGATTTTTCTTGTGTAGCCTTGACGATATCGTTGAGTTGCGCTAGCTTTCGCAGCCATGGTCGTGCATAGAGAATCTGGGAAAGTTCTGAATCATGAGTGGTCCTCAATTTGACCAGTATACGACGAACGATGTCCCGATTGACCTTGGCGAAGAGGTCCAGGCGCACAATGAAGCGAGAAATCTCTTGCAGACATTCTTTGTGAGGTGCCGGCTGTGCAGAATCAAATGCAGTGTGCGAAGCAGTAAAATTGCTCATCAGATTTTCGGTTGTGTCGATGACAATTTGGAATTGCCGTCGAAGAAACAATTCGACGCACTCCTCTGTGCTTCGTAGCAATGTCAAGGTGGCTGTAAGCCAAAGTTAGGTGATGATATTGCTGCCTTGTGGGTGATAGCCTACTTGATTCCTTGTCTTCAGCATTGTGGGACTTGAGCTGTTCCTTTAGTTGGACATAATCGATATAGGCATCCTCCCATCGCGGATCCTGAATGGAATGCAGCCGCCTCGCAAACCTCATGGTCAAGACGAGGGGGAGAATTAAGACAGCGTAGATACTCTGGGAAGACACGGAGGAGGGGGGCGCGAACAAGGCCTCCAGTCTGCGCAAACAACAGGGCAACAGAAGGGTAACAGCAGGATGTTACACATCGCTGGATTGGGTGTGGCAAGATGCCACCTCGATTCTATTTTCTCTGCGTTTGCCTTCACGTTCCACTCGCGGGGGTTCGATTGCAGACGTGACCCGTGCAGCGCCTTCGGTGTCTGCGCCGCCCCACGCCCCACTTTCCAAACACCTTGTACGCTCTGCTTCCAACATAGTAGAGCAAACCCACCATCACCTTGGTCGTGTTGTTTTATTCCATACCCACCACCACACTAGACGACCGGACTACGGCTCGGCTGGCCGGGACTATCATGGGTCCGTTTCCCGCCGTCGAGCGCGTGACTGAGCGCGTCATGGCAACGACAACAACGGCCAGCCAGACGAGCAAAAGTCTCAAAGAGCTGTTAGGCGTCATGGGTCAGCTGCCACCGCGTTTGCACTCACTGCACAATCAAGTCACCGACTTGGAGGTGCTATTACACGAGATAGTCGGCAGGATCACGCCTGGCAATGCCAACGATGAAAATGACGAAGAGGATAATGACTGGTGGTACGAAAACAGCACCGACAGCATCGCTTCGGCCGTCGACAATGCGACCAACTATTTAACAGAGCTCCGCACTACCGTTACTGATATACAGCAAACAGGCATCACTTCATCTAACGCTCGCCACCGTGCCTTCCGACGGGAATTACCTCACCTCAACCAATTGCACAAAGCCCTCGTCCAGTGCAAGGCGGAACTGAACCGCATTCTCGGCGCCGGAAGAACGTGAGTTGCTCGTATCGTGCCCTGTGTTCATTACTGACACATTGACTGTAGACGCCTCGAGCGACGCATGCATATGGAGCTGACCAGCATATCTACCACATCCAAGCCCGGTGCCTCGTCAGACCCCAATCAAGCTCTTGCTCTCAACAAGAGCATCGAGTTTATCGAGCAACGTCAACGTCGTCTGCAGCGTGTTCACCAAGTTGACGCCACGGTCTCGGTACAGAAAGAACGATATGCACAGGATCGAGCGGCCCTGCTCGGTCCTGCATCGCACTATCATTCTGACCATTCGTCAGTTTAACTTTCGTCCGAACCGCCAGGAAGGGTTCTCCAGAGCGTCAATCTTCATGTCGCTGTTCACTCACCCTGCCGCCCGGGCTGCACCTGCGCCTGCCATACCCAAAATCGAACCCAAACTCCGTCTATTGTGGATCGCATCTTTGGTCAGCTGTTCATTGGCTTTGCCGGCATTCCAGTACTGAGCGCCAAGTGTGACAATGCCCTTTGTCGGAAAGCCCAGCGACCACAAGTCCAGGCCGAGTATTGGTTTCCTGCTGGAGTCTTCTGGTCTCAAATCATTCGGTTTCAAGCAGCTTATCAAACCAACATGGGGCCGTCGTGGCAACTGCGGACCCTACGCCGAATCCCAGACTCAGCTGAAGCCGTGACATTTGCCATGACAGGTAACATCGACGGTTTGAAGAGCCTCTTTGCAAAAGGTTTCGCATCGCCTGTTGATGTTAGCGATACCCGAGGCTACTCCCTCTTACGTGTATGTCGTCTTTTTGTCACCTTGCTTTTTTGGATCACCTGTAGTTGTGTACTCAATAACGACAGCACCACTAATGCATCCGCTAGTGGGCAATGTACAGCAATCAATACAAAACTTGCCAGTTCTTAGTTCTCGCTGGTGCCGACCCCGACTATCGGTAAGTGCTCGGCGACGAATGTGCTGACCATGCCTTTATTCTAACTGCGACCACTGTAGACCTAAAGCTCTGAGCGACGACTGTCCCCGCAACAAGGCTAGTGACATTATCCTGCAAGGTGGCATGTCACAAGAGGATATCGAGGCTCTCTCATGTATGACAAGGAATAGTGACTGGATTGAGGATCAAAATTTCTCGCGGGCCCACAAAATCGTCGCTGGTTTGGTGGGGGGAGATCTTGCCGAAGAACTCAGGCGAGACCGTGAGTCCGTCAATCCTCAGGATGCCATGGGTCGGACCCCTCTGTTGTGGGCTGCTGCACGTGGCGACAAGGTTGCCTGCGTAACTCTTCTGAATTTTGATGCGGATCCAAACATCATCGATGTGTACTGGTCGGGTCCAGTCGCCTATTCAGCCGATCGAGATCATACCGAGTGCACGAGGATTCTGCTCGAAGCAGGGGCTAAAACCGATGTGGAGATTCCAGGGGGATATAAGATTGGTAGCCCGCTCAATTGTGCAGCTCGCAACGCATCTGACCCTCTCTTGATCAAGACCTTGTTGGACTTTGGGGCGAACGTTGACGCATGCGGTGTAGACGGCCGCACTTCATTAATTCACGCCGCCCGGACGAACAATGTTGATTTCGCACTCCTACTGTTGGAGCACAATGCCAATATCAACGCGATAGCAACGACTGGCCATACTCCATTGACAATTGCTCTCATGAACAACAGCCATGGTGTTCTAAAGCTATTTTTGGATCGTTGGCAGGACTACAACGATTCTCCTCGCCTCAAGGGCCCTAATTTTTTGAGGCTTACTGCTCAGTATGCTGACCTTGAGACTATCATGATTCTAAGCAACACCAACCACTTCAAGTTGAAGTATGACTTGGTGTACTCTACCGGCGACTTTGAAACCCTATTAGCGCAACGCCACGACGCTGATGACAAATTAACCCGCGCCTTCAACCTATTTTTACAGGTCATTCGGGAGAACCTTTCTCAGGAAGACATCATAGAGTCAGGATTAGTTTTCCGTTCATCCAGTACCTCATGTTCTTCAGATGTTCACAGAGAGAGTGATCGTATCCATAATTTAAGGAATGAAGTAGCAGCATTAGCACTAAATAAGACGTTTAGTAATAACAGGGCCGGCAAGACCTGCAAGTAAGAGAAAGAGTAAATTCTCTCTCCCTTGAATGGCAGTCGACTTTTTGTCAGCCTTATGAGTTATTCTGGGACGAACTTTGATGAGGTCAATAATAGTCAATTCTTAAATAAGAGTCTAGAGTTAACGAACATTCTCTAGCTTAATTAACGATGTATATTAGGCAACAGCCACTCGTGTTAATTCTATTTTTAGTTTTTAGTTAAACTAATAAATATATTAAGCAGTTTAGCTAGAGCAATGTCTGTTTTTAGTAATTTATTTTAGTGTCTTATTATTAAAAACATAATATATATAATTTATAATAATAGAATTCTTTCTAGTCTCTTTTATATACCTATTAGGCAGTTTCTATATATACTACTATATTAAATTCTAAATTTTATATTATATGTGCGTTAATTAAAGCTTAATAATTAGTATTGCTCTATTTTTAAAAGATCTAAAAATTCTTATACTATTAGTTAAGTAGCTAGTGTATTACCTAAATATAATTAGTATTTTAAAAGTATTATATAGTCTTATAGTTCTTATTAATTTTCCAGCTATCTAGTTAAGTTAGTCTTATTTTATAAGACCTTTAATAACTAGTACCCTTATTATCTTTTAGATAATCTTAAATGTCTTATCTACTATAATAATTTCTACTACTTAAGCTCTTAAGACTATTATATAATAATATATAAATAGTAGTAGAGTCTTTTAATCTATTATAACTTTCTTTTTAGCTTTAAGATAAATCTTAGTTAGAGTTTATATATTTAAATATAGTATATATCTTCTTTTCTCTTACGGCAGCATAGAATTAAAATAATTATAAAATATAACTATATTAAAGTTATATTATATTATTAGCGTACTAAGAAAATATTATTAAAGATAGAGTAATCGCTATCTATAAAAATATTACTAGTAATATTAATATTAAAAGTATCGCAAATAGTGTTAATAAACTAAATAAAAATTAATACCTTCACAATCTTAGAATTACTAACCTAAAAGAGAATAAAATAAGGCTTAAGAATAGTAATAATAAGTATTTTAAGAAATATTATTTCTAGCTCTTTACTAATATAAAGTTTTAAAACTAGCATATATATAATAAGTTTTAATTATTATAAATTAAAGGGGGCCTAAGCAAAGAAAATATAATAATAATAATTAAACTAATAAAAGAGCTTAATTAAGACATTAGACTTCTATCTTTATTTAAGAAAGTTATAATATTATAAAAATTTTAGCTAAGTTCTAAACTAGTTTAACTATTTTATTTTTTTTACTAAAGTACTAAGTTAGAGTTTAATAGTATAGTCTTAGTACTAAGAGGACTAGTATATTAACTTATTATATATAGAGAAAACTTTTAATATTATATATAAAAGCTATATAATATTGCAGGTAAAAAGTTACTAAAAAACTTTAACGTAATATCTGCGTTAAAGAAAATCTTATTAAATATATTAAATAATAAATCTTTATCTATAATTTACCTATTAATTAACGCACTTAATAAATATATTATAAAACTACTTACTCTTTTGCGCATTAAAAGTAATAAAAACCTTATATAAGAAAATAAAGTAAAATAAATTATTATAAGTTAGAATTTGCCTAAAAATTAGGCAAGCCCTATATATTAATAATAAATAATCTTATAATATTCTAGAGCTTAGTTCTTAATACGTTAAATAAGCTATTAAAGTATTTATTAAAATTAAAGTATATTATCTAGCTTCTGCAAAATTATACTTAAGTTAATTAAAAAAAAAGGTATAGCAGATTCTCTCTAAGAAAGTAAAAAATATATTTTTATAAGTTTTACTAGTTTATAAAACACTAATAAAAGAACTACTCTTTTGCACTATATTAATACTTAAGAAACTTAAGATTAGTTTAGATTTACTTTACGCTATAATAGTAAAGTAAATACTTACTATAGTAAAATAAGACTCTAAAATAGCATAATTCTATAAAAATATTCTTTAATTAGTTATTCTTACATACTAGTCTTTATAACTTAAAAAACTTACTATTATGGCTAAACTTCTATTGGGGTAGTTTAAAATAGAAGAGGAAGTTACTAATATTATTAATTAGTATAGTTTATTTCTTAAAATTTATAAAAAAATTATTTTTCTTCTTTATTAGTCTACTAAAAATTATTTTATATTTAAGAATAGGCATTAGTACTTTAACTATACTAAGTTTAAAGATTATTTATAAATATTATAAAACTTATTTAATATAATAAATAATACGTTATAAAAGAATATATATAATCTAAAAAATTTAGAAACGCGTATTTAAGAGATAGTAATCTAAGTAGAAAACACTACTCTTTAAAAATATACTTATATATATAAGTACTAGATTGCCCATCTTTAAAGATATATAAAAGATTATAAAAGTAATCTTATTAATAGTAGTAAAGTTTATAAATTTCTTTAAGAATACCTTCTTTATTAGCTTAAGGCTATAAGTCTACTATAAAAGATTTTAGAAACTATAAAAGCGCTTTATTAATTATATTCTTTACTAAGTATAAGTAAAGATTATAGTAAGAAGTTAATACGCTTACAAATTATTTAAAAGAGTTAAATAGCTACATATTCTCTAAGTTAGTATATAATATAATACGCATCACAATATAGTGTAGATTAGAAATACGTAATATACTACTATAGGTGTATTATTTACTACTTATCTTTGCTTTTAAGTAAAGTTTTATTTAAGATATATTTTAGTATAAAATTTTAAGTTAGCTTAAGGTCTAGTCTAAATTAAATATTTTATAGGGGCCTTTATTATAGACATATAAGAGTCTACAAGATTATATAGACTAAATAAGTATCTATAATATAGTATTTCTATTTAATAAAGATAAGTAGTATCTACTTTATCTAATTAATTAGTTTATATATAAAATATAAGCACTAGTAAGGTGCTAAAAACACTTATAAATTATACTAATTTAGTTAATAGCATAGTAATATTATTATAGAAAGATATAGTAATAGATTCTAAAGATAAAATAATACGCTTATAGGATACGCTTACTAGTAAGATATTATAAGTATTATTAGATTATACTAGCGCTATAAGCAGTATAGCTTTTATACCTAATAAAAATCTAGTATTTAGATTATATAATAAAATTATTAGGCTTTAGGATTTATAAAGTTGTAAGGCATTATATATATTAAAAAGTTATAATAATATAGTAAACTATATTACCTTAGTATCTATTAATAATATATACTTAGTAGTATTTAGCTCTAATAATCACACAATTTAATTATAGAACTTTAGTACTAGTAAGCTACTTTATATACTTAATAAGTATACTAATAGTGTTTGCAGTGTAGCCTTCTTACTATAAAAGGATTAATTAGCATCTACTTTTAATAACTATACTATTTAACTATAAAATATAAATATAGGGATAGTGCTTTTAATACTAGAAGATTATATAAGTTCTATTAGTAGTATAAGATTTTTACTAAAAGGCTATTAAATAGGGTTCATTTTAAAAGATAGTATTATCTATCTATAGAATACAAAGATTAATAAGATACTAGAGTCTTCTAAGAATTACTTTTAACTTATTAGTAGTATTCTATTTAGTTTAAATAAAAATTACTTAGCGTCTACTTCTTAGAACAAGATAATTATACTATAAGATATTAGAATAGGTAAAGCGTAATAGGTACTCTAAGGTAATATAGATCTAATTAGTAGCCTAATATTTTTATTAGATAGTGCTAGACTTACGTTAGTATTTTATAATATAATAATCTAGATTTAAAACGTAAGAATAGGGGAGTTAATAAAGACGCTAGAAGATTATTAGGACTACATAAACTATATTATATTCTTATTATAAGATTAGCTAGTATCTGCCTTAAGTAATTATAGTATTAGACTATAAAATATAGAGGAGTATAATATGCTTATTTTATAGAATTATACTACTATAATAATATGCGTAGCCTTTTTTAAGTAAGGTAATTAAGTCGCGTCCGCGTCTTATAATAATATAATATAGATATAGAACGTAAAGAAAGGTAACTTAATATAAAAGCTAGAAGGTTATTAAAACGTAGTAAGTAGTGTAGTCTTTTCTCCTTAGAGAGGTTGCCTTACTTTCGCTTTATAAAATAGAATAATTTAGTTATAGAAAATATAATCTAGTCGCATATTATAAAAAGTTAAGAATAAGACTAATCTTATTAACAGTATAGCTTTTTCGCCAGACAGATTATGCCTAGAGATAAATAGTAGACCTATTAGATTATTTACTACTAAATCTATAATATTATCTAGTTTTTCACTTTATTATTTCGCTATAAGAAAAATTATGCAAAAGGATAATTAGGTAGTTATAAATACTAAGTCTCTATTTTAGCTTTCTATTAACTACTAATTTAACCTTCTTATTATCTTTAGTAGTTTTATTATATTTAGTTGCTCTTCTGGCAGGATTCTTTTAGTTAGATTTAATAAGGTTCTTTAATATAAAAACTTTCCTTTAATTTAATACTTAGCGTATAGAAGTCTCTTAAGTTAGTAGCTTCTTGTTAATGTATTTTTAATATTACTATACTATACCTAGATTATTTAATTACAATTCTTAATAAAATTTCAGAAATAAGTAATTACTAAAGATAAGAAGAATCCCTCTTTAATTATAATTAAAATAGACTATATTCTAACTTAATTATTTAATATTTTATAGAATTATACGCGCTAGGATTATAGAATATTTTAAATAAATAACTAACTATACTATAAAGTATTATAATATACTATATATAGAATATTATAAAGTTATAGCATTTATTAAATTAGCTATAAATATAAATATAATTATTATATTTTATACTTAATTTATTCTATATATTAATATAGAGTAGTAAATAAATTAGGTCTATTTAGTATTAGGTCTAAATTAGGTTAAAATTATATAATGTATAAGTCTAGGTTAGGTTAGATTTATATAATGTATAAATCTAGATTAAGTTAGAGTTAGATAACTTTAAAGTCTAAATTAAATTAAAATTATATAATATATAAAATAAAGTTAGGTTAAAGTTAAAGTTATGTTATATAATATTTATGTCTAAATTAGGTTAGAATTAAAAGTATATTATGTAATATTTAGGTCTAAGTTAAATTAAGATTAGAGTTATATTATATAATATTTAGGTCTAGATTAAGTTAGAGTTAAGATTATATTATATAATTAGGGTTTAAGTTAAATTAAAGTTAAGGTTATATTATATAATTAAAGTCTAAGTTAAGTTAAAGTTAAAGTTATATTATCTAATTAGAATTTAAATTAGGCTAGTAAATAAGTTAGATCTATTTAGTATTAGGTCTAGATTAGATTAGAGTTATATAATGTATAAGTCTAGATTAAATTAGAATTAGATAACTTTAGAGTTTAGATTAAATTAGAATTAAATTATCTTAAGATTTAGGTTAGGTTAAAATTATATAATATTTAGATCTAGATTAGGTTAGAGTTAGAGTTATTTTATATAATATTTAGATTTAGGTTAGGTTAGAGTTAGAGTTATACTACGTAATATTTAAGTCTAGATTAAATTAAGATTAGAGTTATACTACGTAATATTTAGGTCTAGAGTAGGTTAGAATTAGAGTTATATTATATAATTAGGGTCTAGACTAGGTTAGAATAAACTATATATTATTATAAATATTTATTATATAAAGATTTAATTGCTAGTTAAGAATTAATACTATATTATTAAGATTTCTTAATAGTAATAAGTATTTAAACATTCCCTATTATTAACGCCTTACACGCTTTTACTAAAATAATATTTTATTTTTAAAATCTTACTAAGAATTTAGAAGTAAAGTATTTAAATTTTTATTATAATTCTATAGTAATTTAAATAACTCTTCTAAAGAATTTAGATACCTAATAAGTATTAGTAATTTTAATATATTTTTAATTTTATTAGTAGGTCTTTTACTGCTATATACTTCTAGTATTAGTATAATTTAGGAGACGTTATTTTATATAAAAGATTTGTAAAAAATTATAATTAATTATATTATTTTAGATGTAAGTTAGTATTTTCTATTACTAATAATATTTTTAGTAATATTAAACACCTACTTTATGCCTACTTTAGTAATTAGGGCTACTAGTATATTTTTTACTACTTAAGATAATAAAGAATAAGTTAACTCTTAAAATTACTACTACTTTAGTATATTAAAGTCCGAATATTTAGTAATATAAGTTAAACTTAAATAAGACTTTTCTTTCTTTTATATCTAGTTAAAAACCTCGTTTCTATTATTAGCAAATAAATTTAAAAGACTATTCAGTAAAGGAGTAAATCTTTAGAATTATTTATTATTCTAAAATCTATATATAAATAATAAGTTTAGTATATAATTAGCAGCACTTACGTTATACTAATTTATATATATAAAGAACTAATTTAATAGATATATTTATGGTATAATTTTTACAATTTATTTTAAAAGATAATTAGTCTAAAGCCGTAATAAATAACTATAATAATTATATTTTATATACTATAAGCTTTTGCCTTAGGTTAAGAATAGTTATATAATTAAATAAATACTCATTTTTATTATTTATTTTAAAATAATACTTGCTAAGCTTTTCTTTCCTCTAATTTATAGTGTTTTTAACTATAATAGGCCATTTAATATTATTAATACTTAGTTAATATTTATTATCTAGCTTGCTATGTATTTTATTTAAATGAATAAATAATATATTATATAGAAGCTAAATATATTATATTTATAGCTTTTTATTTGTAATAAGCTTAACTATTATAGTTTTAAATAGTAATAATATCTCTATAATAAGCTTTAGATAACTCTACTTTATAGTAAATAAATATAGTATTATAATGTTACGTGCACTAATATTAATAGTATTTTTTTATTTTATTATAATGTGTAGCACTAAGCTTAGCTTATAAGTTAATTATTTATTAATATATATTTAGAGCTTAATTACGCGGGCGTATATATTATAAATAAAATTTTATTAAGTTTTTGTATTTTATATTATTAAAAAATATTATTTAGGTAGTAAATACTATTAAATAGCAAAAAAATACTTATACTATTATAGTAAAGTATTAATTATAATATAGATTGCACGCAGCTAAAACTAGCTTAATATATAATAAGTAAATATAATAAGTGCTTACTTACCTTATATAATAAATATAAAATAAATATGATATCTGCAATCTTATTTAACTATTTTATTTATAAAGACTCTTTTTTTTAGAAGCTTAATAGATAGTACTAGTTTTAAATACTAAATAATATTTTAAACTACTAAATTAATAATATATACTATATAAAAAATAGGGTTCTTCTTATAGCTTTATTTAACGCCTTAATTTAGTAACTTCTCTTTTAACGCATAAGTAAATATACTATTATTTTTTATATTATTATAAGTAATAGCTGATAAATAAAATATAATATTTATTACTAATAGTACTTAAAAAAGACTATTTATAAGTATTACCCTTATATATTTTCTATAGACTAGAATAAAATCTAGTAATTTTTCTTTAAGCTTTTAATTACTATTAATATAGTAAACTTTAATAGTAAAAAGGCTTAAGTAATTTACTATAATTTAGCTATCTAGTGTAACTAATATTTTTATTATAAGATTTAAGTTATTAAAGATAAATTCCTTAGGCTAAGTAACTTATTTCTAGAATACTAATTAAAATTTATAATAATTAATTATTACAGCATTAAGTTATAGAAATTAAATAAAGCAATAGAATAAGAGTTATTTAATTATTTAGAAGAACTAGTTTCTCTTAATTACTACTTAAATAAGTTCCTTTTTATAGGCTTTAATAAAATAGCTTAGAAGTATAGATGCGCGTTATAAGTAAACTATAAAAGTCAGTATAATTTATAAATTATAAATAAAGACTAAGGTATTCTTATAGCGCTAAGTATTTATATAGTTAAGAAGATATTTTGTTCTAATACTCTATTTAATATTCTTTACTTTTATTACTAGATGTTATAGAGCTATTTTATACTTATAATAAAATATAAATAGCTAGCTATTTAAACACCTAGTAGCTTCTTTAAATAGAGTCTAGATTTAGCTAAAGTAGGACTCTAAGCCCTAATATAGTCTAGTAATATTAAAGTAATTAGTAATATAAGTTTTTCTCTACTATTCTAACTATATAGAAATTAGCTAAACTAAAGCAGCTAAAAATTTAACTAACTTTTATACTTTAAATTTACTATTTTTAGTAATCTATATTATAATAAATTAAAATTTATATAGTAATTCTAAAAGCTCCCGTAATAGTATAAATAAAAAAGATAATTTCTCTTGCAAGTTAGCTATATAATTATATTTTAAAAAATATTAAAGATTATATAAAAAATCCTAAGGTAAATAATTAGAATAAGAACTTATGTTAATAAGTAACTACTAACTATTATTTGCAAAGAATAAGGAATAAAAATAAAGTTTAAATAAATATAAGAGATTAAGTTTATAAAAAAAAAAATTTAGAAAAAGATTTAATAGAATTAGCCCTTAGCTCACAAATATATTAAGAGTTTAATAATATATTATAGACTGTTATAATTAGCTGTAATAATAAAAATAATTTTTAAGTTTTATTAGTATATATAGAAATACTTAAATTATTTTTAGTTATACCTAAATATATAATAACTATAATTATTTTTTAGTCACACTTAACACGTAGAAAAACTTTAAATTATTTTAAAATAAAGTATTATTTCTAATTCTCCTTACTACTACTACTATCCTTACTATTCTTACTACTATTATTATTATTATTATTATTATTATTATTATTATTATTATTATTATTATTATTATTATTATTATTATTATTATTATTATTATTATTATTATTATTATTATTATTATTATTATTATTATTATTATTATTATTATTATTATTATTATTATTATTATTATTATTATTATTATTATTATTATTATTATTATTATTATTATTATTATTATTATTATTATTATTATTATTATTATTATTCTTATTCTAAAGATCTAGTAATAACTCCTTTTACTATTTATTTATCTTATATTTATTTTTTATATTTTTATAGTACTTTTTAATTTTAGAGTTATTGTCCAGCTCTTCTTTACACTTATTACTATTATTATTTTTATAATAAGACTTATTAGCCTTAAGTAATATATCTTAGTTTTAAAACCTATTTATTATTAGTAATAGCTTACGCAATCTACAAAATTAGTAAAGAACTATAATAAATAAACGTAATAAACTTACTACAAATCTTTATTTATTATAACTACTAGTTTATCTGCAGTAAACCTATTTTTAAACTTTATTTACTTTATTTTAAAATACTTATTTTAAAAAAAATTAGTCTTAAATTTCGCAAGCCTATTCTAGTAGACTTTATAAAAAATCTTTTTATAAACTCTGCTAGTACTCAAGAGCTAATATTTTAAATAAAAGTTATTATTATTTCTATTACTACTAGCTTTTTAGTTTAAAATTTTGCTTAAGGCCTTTTTATAAATATATTTATTAATTATAATCTAAATCTTTTTCTATTTATTATAAATATAGGCTAACTTAATTTTAAGCTATTTAGCTATAGCTAATGAGTAAAAAAATATAATAAATAATTATAATAACTTACTACTCTTTTAGGCTTAGAATTTCTTTTTAGATAGTTTTTTTTTAGTAATTTTTATTATTCTTTAGTTTTTAGTATATCTACTCTTCTCTAGTCTCTTACTTAGTTAATATTTAATAGTTTTATTAGTAGCCTTTACCTTTTTAATAATTACTTATTCTTTATCTATTTTAGTAACGCGCTTTTATTAAGTAATTATATAAGTTATTAAGCTAAGAGTTTTCTTATAAATTATTATAAAATATATAAAACGCTCTTTTTAAGAGCTAATTTAATTACGCTATATAATAAAATTGCTAATTTCTTAAGCCTTACTATTATAAGTCTATAAAAAGTTAGTTTATAGTTTTAAATAAAAACGAGTATACTAATTATCTTTATAAGCTTTTGCTACTTATTATACTTAAATTCTACTAAAATTATAACTTTTATTGCTAGAAAATTATTTATTAGTTTAAATTTATCTATAGAGTTCTTAAACTAGGAAGTAGATATAACTATAATAGTAAAACTATAATAATTAATTATAATAAAAAAATAAACCCTTAAAAGTGCGTAATTATAAAAAAGCTAAAATAAAAAAGATAGCTAAAATGCTAAAAATAAGATATAAAAACTTATATATAAATTATATATATTTTTTATAATATTTATACGCCTAATCTATGCATGCACTAACTTTAAAACTAGTAATTACTTTTTTTTATTTACCTACTTTCTATCTACTTAACTTTTATATTCATTTTTTGCACGCTACTTTTACTTTATATAATTATAATAGTTTCTTATTATAATTATTTTTATTAATAGTTTATAATAAGTTAAATTGCACTTGGCAAATGCTTACTTTTAATAATATTATATTTAAATTAAATTTATTACTAAAAGCTATAAGAAAGTTTCCTTATATATTATATAATTTATATAAAGATTTAGTGAATTCTATAGTAATAGAGTCTAAAAATAAAATTTAGCTAGAATAGTTAAATCTTAATAATTTTATTTAGTCTTTTTTTCTAATAGCCCTTTAGTTAAACCCTAATAATTTTATTTTAAATATTTTTCTAGAAGCTGCCTATCTAGACCCTAATAATTTTATTTTAAATATTTTTCTAGAAGCTACCTAGCTAAATCTTAAGAATTTTACTTATAAAATTTTCTGAGTAACCCCTAGACTAAACTATTTAAATTTTAACAAGCGTCTTTTCTAGCTAGCCCTCTAGATAAACTTTATAAGTAATACTTAAAATAGCTCTAATTTAGCCTACTAGCTAAACCCTTTAAATTTTATTTAAAATAATTTTTAGCTAGCTTCTTAGCCCAACTCTAAGAATTTTATTTTAGAAATTTTTATAGCCACCCCTAGCCTAACTTTAAGAATTTTACTCTAAATACTACTTATAATAATTTAAAAAATTAGAATATTTCTTTACTAGCAGAAAAATAGCTCTTTTTTAAAAAGCCTATTATAAAAAAAGGCCTAGCTAAAAAGTCTTAATTAAGTAGTACTACTAGTAAAAAGTATTGACACTAAAAGATAGTAGGTAAAAAAAGTATTTAAAAAGTAAAGAAAAAGCGCTACTGTAAGTCTAGTAGTAAGTTATTATAGTTATTAATTATAGTATAATTCTAACTATGTGTAGCTATTATATTTTAGGAAATCTAAAAGTATTAGCAGAATCCTAGTCTATTAATTAAAAAAATTTCTTTTGCTTAGTTATGTTATAAAATTACTAGTAGAATTAAAAGAAATTTATAATTCTAAGTATTAGCTCTAGAGACTTTATAAAAAATAACTAAAACTTTTATAATTAGATTTCTTAAAGGTATAGTAAAGCTATATTCTTTTTTTCCCTAGATTTTATTAATTCTTTTTTTAGAGTACTAGTAGAAGGCTTTTTACGTAAAGTAAATTATAATCTAGAATAAGAACTATTTACGCGTAATTTAAATTATTAAAGAGTATACTTATTATTTATAGGAGTATAAAGCTTACATAAATTAGTAGGTTTTAGGTAAAGTGTATAGGGGTTATAAGGGAATTATTAATTTTATATATATTAGTATAAAACTTCTTTTTATAGCTTAAATAGGAGCAACTCTAAACTATTATTTATAATAAATATTTATAATAAAAGCCTAAAACAAAATCTAAATAACTAAAACTATATTTAATTCTACTAGTATGTATAAAAATACTTAAATTATTTTAAATTATATATAATCGCATTATAATTATAATTATTTTTAAGTTTTATTTAACGCGTAGATAAATTCTAAATTACTTTAAAATAAAGTATTATTTATAGTTCTCCTTACTACTACTATTCTTACTATTCTTACTATTATTATTCTTACTACTTTACTTATTTTTATTATTATTATTCTTCTTATTTTAAGTATCTAGATTTAACTTCTTCTACTATTTATCTATTTTATATCTTTTTTTTATAATTATAGTACTTCTTAATCTTCGAGTCATCGTTAAGCTCTACTTTACACTTATTACTATTATTATTTTTATAATAAAACTTATTAGCTATAAGCAACATGCCTTAGTTCTTAAACTTATTAATAATTAATAGTAACTTATAGAATGTCTAAAACTAGTAAAGAGTTATAATAAATAGACATAATAAACTTACTACTAATTTTTATTTACTATAACTATTAGCTTATTTATAGTAAGCTTAT
The DNA here is from genome assembly GCA_033220655.1 of Pseudopithomyces chartarum. Classification (NCBI taxonomy): domain Eukaryota; kingdom Fungi; phylum Ascomycota; class Dothideomycetes; order Pleosporales; family Didymosphaeriaceae; genus Pseudopithomyces; species Pseudopithomyces chartarum. Next base: position 319,045 of record WVTA01000018.1, on the reverse strand, counting down.
TCTTAAACTTTATTTACTTTACTATAAAATACTTATCTTAAAAAGAACTAGTCTTAGGTTTTATAAGCCTATTTTAGTAAATCTTATAAAAAATCTTTTTATAAACTCTGCTAGTACTAAAGAGCTAAGATCTTAAATAAAAGTTATTATTATTTCTATTACTACTAGCTTTCTAAGTTAAAATTTTGGTTAAGGCCTTTTTATAAGTGTATTTATTAATTATAATCTAAATCTTCTTTTACTTATTATAAATATAAGCTAACTTAGTCTTAAGCTATTTAGCTATAGCTTACTAGTAAAGAAATATAATAAATAATTATAATAACTTACTACTCTTTTAGGCTTAGAATTTCTTTTTAGATAGTTCTTTTCTAGTAATTTTTATTACTCTTTAGTTTCTATTATATCTACTCTTAGCTAGTCTCTTACTAGAATAATATTTAGTAATTTTATTAGTAGTCTTTGCCTTCTTATAGCTACTTATTCTTTATTTATTTTAGTAATGCGCTTCTATTAGGTAGCTATATAAGTTATTAAGCTAAGAATTTTCTTATAGACTACTATAAATTAAGTAAAATACTCTTTTTAAGAACTAACTTAACTACACCATGTAATAAAACTACTAATCTTTTTAGTTTTACTCTTATAACCCTGTAAGAAGTTAGTTTATAATTTAAAAAAAAAAAGAATATACTAATTACCTCTATAAGCTTCTACTACTTATTATACTTAAACTTTATAAGAATTATAGCTTTTCTAGCTAAAAAATTATTTATTAGCTATAATTTATTTATAAAGTTCTTAAATTAAAAAGTAGATATAGCTATATGATAAAATATAGAGTAAATAACTAAGCTTTTAATATATAACCTAACTGCTAATTCTGAAATAGGTTTAAAAGAATATTATGTAGTAAAAAACTATCTAAACTAGACCTTAGTATTAGATTCTTACATTAGTATAATATATATATATTTATTAGTCCTAAGATAGAAGTTAAAGGATAGTATTAAAATACTTAGTTTAATATTTCTTTTATTTATAATCTTTTAATCTTTGGTTCCAGCTCTAATACAAAATTATAATAATAAATTATTATAATAACTTATAGTAATAACTTACTGTAATAACTTACTATAATAACTTACTATAATAACTTACTATAATAAAGTTCTTATTATAAATACTTACTTCTAGTAGTACTACGCCTAAATTAGATCTAGTATTAAAAGCTATAAGAAAGACTCTTTATAAATTATATAATTTACGTAAAGGTTTAGTAAATTTTATAGTAATATAGTCTAAAAATGAAACCTAGCTAAAATAATTAAATTTTAATAATTCTATCTAGCCTCTTTTACTAATAGCCCCTTAGCTAGACTCTAATAATTTTATTTTAAATATTTTTCTAGTAGCTACTTAGCTAAACTCCAGTAATTCTATTTTAAATATTTTCTTTATAGTTTTTTAGTTAGACTTTAAAAATTCTATTTATAAAATTCTTCTAGCAGCCTCTTAGCTAAATCTTATAAATTTTACTTAAAAAATTCCTTAGACCGCCCCCTAGTCTAACCCTAAAAATTCTATCTAAAATATTTTTTAAATAGCTCCTTAGCTAAGTTCTTAGAATTTTATTTAAGATAATTTCTAGCTAGTCTTTTAGTTAGACTTTTAGAAGTATATTTAAGATAATTCTTAGCTAGCTCTCTAGCCTAATTTTAAGAATTTTATCTTAGATACTATCTATAATAATTTAAAAAATTAAAATCCCTCTTAGCTAGTAGGAAAATAACTCTTCTTTAAGGAGTCTACTATAAAAAAAGACTTAAATAAGAAGTCTTAATTAAGTAGCACTATTAATAAGAAATACTTAAATAAAAAGATAGTAGGCAAAAAAGATATTTAAAAAGTATAAAAAAAGCATTACTATAAGTCTAGTAGTAAGTTATTATAGTTATTAATAATAGTATAACTCTAATTATATATAGCTATTACTCTTTAAGAAATTAGAAACTACTAGCATAACTATAGTCTAATAATTAAAATAAAAATTTTAGTTTATTATATTATAAAATTATTTGTAAGGCTAAGAGAAATTTGCGCTTTTAAATAGTAGCCTTAAAGACTTTATAATAAGTACTTAAGACTAGAGTAGTAGATAAATTACATCTAGATTAGATTAGAATTATGTAATATATAAGTCTAGATTAGATTAGGGTTAGATTATATTAGAGTCTAGATTAGATTAGAGTTATGTATTATATAGACTACACTAGGGTTAGGGTTAGAGTTATATTATATAATATATATTTATAATAAATATCTGTGATAACTAATAAGAGTCTTTATAAGATAGGATTACGTTAAGATTAAGTTAAAATTAGAGTTTAACTAAGTATAGGTTAGGTTAGGGTCTAGGTCTTATATAAGCTAGATTTAAGTTAGATTAGAGTCTAACTAAATATAAATTAAATTAGAGTCTAGATCTTATATAAGCTAAATCTAGATTAAGTTAAAGTTTAACTAAGCATAAGTTAGGTTAGAGTTAAGTTATATTATATAAGACCTAATCCTAACCTAATTCTAACCTATTTACTAGCCTAATACTTATATAATTAATAAAATAAAGCCTTTAAAAAAAAAGCTTTAAAAGTAGAGTTACTAGCGTTTTATCTATTATACTATTATTTATACCTTTAACTAATTTAGGCTAGTTATAGGCTTATTCTTTCTTAATTAATTCTTTTTTTAATTTTTCTATTTCTTAATAGACCTTAAGTTATACGTCTTAAAATATAGCTACTTTAAAACTAATTTTTTTACTATATTTACTAGAAGTTCTTTAGTTATTCTTTATAGTTTGTAAGATTTTTCTTTAGTTTTTATATATTATACTATTTCAGCTATTCTTTTTATTGTTTTAAGTATTATTACTAATCTTTAATTATTCTTGGATTTTTAATATTTTTAACTTTATACTTATTATCCTCTAGCTCTAGCTAGGTTTTAATTATAATATTTAGTAGTATTAGTTTAAGTAAGTTTTTATTAAAGGTAGAGTAGAATTTTATTTTAATAAGTAGAAGTAGTTTTATTATAACTAATTCTTTTATCTTCTTAAATTTAAAGAGTCCTCCTCTTAAATAGTTTAGTTTTTTTATTTAATTTTTTATTTTAAGGTTTTAATATAATAAAAATACTTTATTTTTCTTTTTAAGGGTTAGTCTTTTAATTCTTTACTTATTTATATTTTATAATCCTATATGTTACAATCACAGAGACACCTTGCAGAAGTCACAGCGCAAGCACAAAGAATTACAGTGCAGCAGGAGCACAACCGCTCAAGGACCACGAACGGAAGAGGCAAGGCGGGGTATCAGTGAGCAACGGCAACAGTAAGCGATCACGTGATGTTGTCCCGCAGACACGAGAACTTGGCGGGACAACCCAAGCACGTGATGTTGTCCCGCATATACGATTGTCCCTGGGGACTACCATTGTCCCAGGGACAACCCAGGCTTGGCGGGACAACGATATGGAATCTAGAGACGACGAAGGATGGGCAGACTGGTATATAGTGTAGGACACTCTCTGTACATTTCCTATTCTTTGTAGTCAACTCTCATACGGCTTTGAGTACATCTCTTTATACCGATTGGCAATACTCTTAGTTAGTTATTCTATCGCACATAGAATTGGATTATTCATACGAACCTCTTTGCACCACGCTACGCTTTCGAACCACTGAATATCCGCAAGGCTTACGATTGTCTTCCTGCCCTCACCCGGACCAGGATTAGGTAAGTATAACCCCCTTGTAACACTTTGACTACCCAAAGGTCTCGAAACGACAACATGGTGCAACCTGCCACAGCAAGCTCAGCCTCGGGGCCCACAACGAGCGCAGCCGAGCTGCTGAGAGCACAGGCGGAAGAGCTGGAACAGCTGAAAGCCCAGGTCGTCGCGATGACGGCACCAAGGAAAAAGATCCCCGTCAAGATCCCAGAAAACTACGATGGCGGGCGATCCGGGCTTAAAACGTTCCTCACCAACGTGGAGCTATACTGTCGATTCAACAAAGACATCTTCGATACCGATCAGTCTAAGATTCTGGCGGCCTCCATGCACCTGGAAGGTAAAGCAGCCGAGTGGCTACGCCCTCTAACCGAAGATTATCTGCTGTACGAAGATGATCCCGGCCGCTGGGATGAGGCAACAAAGAAGGCCTTTACCTCTTGGGGAGGATTCAAGGATCAACTTCAACTCATGTTCGGAGAAGTTGACGAGGAAAAGCAGGCGGAAAGACAGATTCAACGTCTCAAACAAACAAAGTCTGCAGGGGCATACACAGGAGAATTCAGGCAATTACAGGCCAAGATCAGCTGGGACGACGCCCCACTGCAGGCAGCCTACTATAACGGCCTCAAGGAAACAGTCAAAGACGAACTCACACACCACAACGAAACGGAATCCCTGGAAGCACTGATAGAACTGGCAGTAAGGGTGGATAACCGACTCTACGAAAGGCAAATGGAAAAAAGAGGGTCCGGCAAGATCCCATACCAAAACACAGCCAACATCAAGCGACCAAGAAAGGAGCAAAGGGACCGGGATGGGGATATCGTCATGGCCGATAAAGCCCACGAGAAACGACAGTTCAAGAAAAAGAACAAGCGCAACCACCGAAACGATGGACTGTCAGACAAAGAAAGACAAAGGCGTTTCGATGAAAAAGCCTGCCTAGGCTGTGGACAACAAGGACATTTCAAACGGGATTGTCCGGAACAAAACAAGCTCGAAGGAAAGCGGGCACAAACCGTACGAGTACGAATGGCTACTCTGGTACAAGAAAAGGAGCCGGAGGAAGAAGACGAAATCTCCGAGCTAGACCTAGAGGAGCTACCAATACGGACCGGGCGCACCCGGCTCCACGAAAGGGACATCTGGGAACGTCTGTCTAGAGAAGTTTGTTGGGTATGTGCAAGCGGAATGCACTGGGCCAGGGACTGCCGAGAAGAAGTCTGCGTCCAGGGCACGACAGCCGGCGTAACTCTCACCCTCGCAGAAAAGCAACAAGGACTGGTCCCGGATCCGTACTTACAGATCCGCATACAGTCCCGACACCGCGAGTTAGGGTGGTATCAATGCTATAAGGAAAAATGTCAAACACACCAGAGGCTGCGAGAGGAAGCTTGCAAAAACCCGGGAGACTATTCACATAAGTACATCCCCGCTAGCGCATGCCAGGTAGCAACTTGCTACTTACACCATGAGGAAACCTGGAAGGCAAAACACCTTCGCCTAGGATGGACCGCATGCTACGACGACTACTGCAATGAACACCGAAGGCATAAGCATGCTAACGGATGGTGGCCCCAGGGCCCGCTCTCGGGGTATACTTCAGGGATTAGCATGTGCAGTGCCGACTGCGGAGTAAAACACGACATGGAACACCAGGATGTAACCCATTGGAAGCATTGTGAGACGAAATGTTTCACGCACCTGTGTGCACGCGAGGAGGACGCAGCAGATCCATCCAGCGCCGAGCACAAGGACTTACAAGCCAACGAATGCGTCGCGGAAAACTGCGAATGGCACGGCCAAGGCAACGCAACGGCAGAAGCGGAACGCCTCGATAGAGCCCGAGCCATGTTCGACGAACTATACGCAGAATGCGGAGAAGAAAAGAATCCCGCACGACTTTGGGACCGACCAGAAGTCGCAAGTGACGCCGACAACGAGTCGGAAAACTAGAGCGCCACCAGGAACGGAACCATACTGGTGAAGGCGCCTCCATTAAGGTTCGCAGGGCAGACCAAGACGACGGACTGCACCTAACGAAGGAAGTCACGATCGGAGGACACCGAGTGACTGCGCTCATAGACCCCGGCGCTACCGGATGTCTAATATCTCCCAGGACAGTGGAGAAGTATGATCTGCCATACCAAAATAAAGCAACACCTGTTCGGGTTGAAATGGCAGATGGGACGTTTTCCCAAGGATACGGCAAAGGCTGGCTACGCCTGGAAACAACGCCGTTACCAGTTGGCCTGGATGGACTCTGGAGCCAACACAGCTTCACGATAATGGACCTCGGAAGCTTAGAAGCAATCATCGGTTATGATTGGCTGATACGACACAACCCTGTCATCGACTGGCAGAAGAAGACCATACACAGCCGAGAACCCACAGTAAGGGTCGCTGGTGTACGGAGGTCGCAAACAGGTTCGAAGGTTCAGCACAAGCCTCAAGAGGAGGGAACCAACCAAAAAACGACCATACAACAAGTATCACCTTGTAAGTTCGCGAAGATCTACAAGAAGGACCCTCAGAAGGTAGGCGTCATATGGATACGGAGGAGTGAGCTCCAGAAAGAAGGGCAAGAGACCCTATCTATCCCCAAGGAATACCAGGATTTCGCAGAACTCTTTCATGAGAAAGATGGCGAAACGCTTCCAAAGCACCAGGAATGGGATCACGAGATCCACTTACAGGACGGTGCGAAGCTACACCCAGAGCGACTACGGCCTTTGTCGCGAGATCAGCAGGAAGAACTGATAGAGTGGCTAAGGAAGAACTTAAAGCGAAAGTTCATAAGGCCCAGCAAGAGCCCGATGGCCTCAGCCATACTGTTCGTACCAAAAAAGGATGGACGACTACGACTATGCGTGGATTACCGACAGCTGAACGACAAAACTATCAAGAACCGATATCCGTTGCCACTGATAACGGAGCTCATGGATCGACTCCAGGGAGCAAGGTGGTTCACGAAGTTTGACGTACGAGACGGTTTTTATCGAATCCGCATAGCCAAAGGACATGAGTGGATGACTGCCTTTAGAACCAGATATGGACTATACGAGTTCACAGTCATGCCAATGGGACTCACCAATGCCCCAGCAACATTCCAAGCGGTAGTAAACAAGGCACTCCACGAATACCTGGACGTATTCTGCACTGTATACCTAGACGATGTCCTAGTATACTCTGGAGGATCGCTTGAAGAGCACGTACAGCACGTACGCAAAGTACTCGACAAGATGAAAGAGTATCGACTACTCCTGCATCCGAATAAGTGTGAATTCCACACGACGAAGACTGAGTACTTAGGATTCATCATCTCACGAGAAGGGATCGCCATGGACCCAAAGAAGGTATCTACGGTACAAGAATGGCCACAACCTAAGTCAGTAAAAGACATACAGTCTTTCCTAGGGTTCACCAACTTCTACCGAAAGTTTATTACCAATTATTCCAAAACAACGGCACCCTTAACCGAGATTACGAAGAAGGAAGTAGGGTTCAAGTGGGAGGAAAAGCAACGCACGGCGTTCGAAAACCTAAAGGAATTGTTCCTCTCGGCACCTCTCCTGCAGATGTTCGACCCGCGAAGGAAAACACGAGTTGAAACAGACGCATCCGACTATGCACTAGGAGCAGTGCTAGCTCAACAATGTGATGACGAAAAGTGGAGACCGGTATTCTTCCACTCACGAAAGTTCTCCGGAGCAGAGCTCAATTACGACGTTCACGACAAGGAACTACTCGGGGTAGTAGATGCCTTTGAACAATGGGAAACCCAACTCATGGGCGCGCCCACGAAAATAGAGGTATGGACGGACCATATGAACCTCACCAGCTTCATGACAACGAAGAAGCTCAACAGACGACAAGTACGATGGGCAGAATTCCTCGCAAACTTCGATTTTGCAATTCACCATCGACCAGGAACCTTGAACGGCGCGGCAGACGCCTTGAGCAGGAGATCAGACCTCGTAGAGGACAAACCGGATCTACACAATGCAGTGCTAAAGAAGCAACCAGACGGTACGCTGCAATATAACCAGCCAGAAGAACAGCGCTGGACGCCGAAAATAGAAGTGCGAAGGGCCGCTGAAGAACCAATGAAACGCGACCACCGACAACGAAAGATTGTGAAAACGCAAGACGCACCTCAGCTCATCAGGGAACTCCACGAGTCACGAGAATGGGGACACCCAGGCATAGAAGAAACAACGCGTCGCATCGCGAACGAATATGCCATCCCTAAACTCAAACAAATGGTCACAAAGGAAATAAGCAACTGTCTGGCCTGTCACAAAAACAAGCCCAAGAGACATAAGCCTTATGGACTCCTACAACCCTTGCCAGCGGCGCAGCGCCCATGGCAAAGTGTGACGATGGATTTCATAGTAAAACTCCCGAAATCGCCACAACCAGGAACGAGACGAATGTGCGACACCATCATGGTAATGGTAGACAGACTCACGAAAGCAGCCAAGTTCAGACCCATGGAGGAAGCCATGACGGCCGAGGAACTAGCTTATGAAGTTGACAACGCATTATTCGCAGAACATGGTCCACCAGAAGAATTCATCACGGACCGAGACAAACTGTTCACTTCCAAATACTGGGACACGTTCACAGCTGAACTAGGCACGAACAGGAAGCTATCGACAAGCTTCCATCCGCAGACAGATGGACAAACAGAACGCACAAATCAGACACTCGAGCAGTATCTACGATTCTACGTAAACAAGCAACAGGACAATTGGGTAGAACTCTTGCCAACAGCACAGTTAGCCTACAACAGCGCCAGGTCAGGCACGACAGGGTACTCACCCCATTACGCAAACTACGGATATGAGCCGGTGGCTCATCGGGATCCGAGGGACGTGGAAAGTATCTCTACAGGAGCAGAGGACAAGGCCCAGAGAATGAAAGAACTCCACAAGATCCTACAAGAAAGGATCACCCGCAAAGCTATCACCGCGTCACGAAACGCAAACAAGCAAAGGATTGAGGGACCAACCCTTAAAAAGGGGGACAAAGTATTTCTATCACAGAAAAACCTCAAAACAAAAAGACCGAGCAAAAAATTAGACCACCTAAGGGTGGGACCCTTTGAAGTCAAGGGGACGAAGGGGCCGGTCACGACGAAACTACTCCTACCCGTTGGAACGAAAATCCACTCCACCTTCCACAAGAACCTACTCGAACCGGCACCACCAAATGCCACGGTCGAAACCCAGCTGGAGTTGGAGGACGACGAGTATGAAGTCGAGGATATCAAGGACCTAAAGACAATCCGAGGTCAGCAACGATACCTGATAAAATGGAAGGGATGGCCGGAGCAATACAACACATGGGAACCAAAAGAAAACCTCACGAACTGCAAGGAACAGCTGAAGGACTTTCAGCAAGCACGGGAGGAAAACCGAGCTCGGAACAGCCAGACCCCAGGACGAGTGGCTCGAAGTCACCCAGGAAAGCGGAAAGGTCAAAAGACAAAGAAGGGTCAATTAAAGAAGAATCAGCCTGCGACCAGCCCGAGTCAGCCGTTGAAGGTGCGCGTTGCATCAGTTCGCGAGTATCGCTGGCGGCCGTACCCTTCGAATCCTCCTTTTGCTTTCCCAGCTCATCTATCACATCAGCAACCCGAAGGTCGTGACGAGCGAAAGAATGCTCTTTCTCCTCCACCTCGGCAAGCTCACGACGGAGGCGTGCTGCGTCCACAGCCGCCTGCGCCTGCCGCTCCTCTGCCTGGAGCAAGGCCAAGCGCTTACGACGCTTCTCCTCCTGCACGAGGTCCCACTCCTTTTCCGGAATCCACAGGCTGCATTCCGTGTGCACAGAAATACAGCCAGCGCAATGACCAGAAACGGCGTCCACAAAACAACGGAGCTTTAATTTTCGACAACGCTCGCACCCCAGAGAACCCGACATTTCTAACTCTTGCGATTTTATCTTTTCCGCACGAGCGCGACGATCAGCGACGGACGAGCGGGGGCTTTCGGCATGGTCAGCTAGGCAAGGCGAGACAAAGAAAGCAGACGCACCAGGAGCAGGCGGGCTTGACTTTATACGCGACGCAAGCCAAAACGTGGCACAGCAGCTACCCACGAGTTATCGGGACGATAACCCAAAAGAGGGGGGTAGTGTTACAATCACAGAGACACCTTGCAGAAGTCACAGCGCAAGCACAAAGAATTACAGTGCAGCAGGAGCACAACCGCTCAAGGACCACGAACGGAAGAGGCAAGGCGGGGTATCAGTGAGCAACGGCAACAGTAAGCGATCACGTGATGTTGTCCCGCAGACACGAGAACTTGGCGGGACAACCCAAGCACGTGATGTTGTCCCGCATATACGATTGTCCCTGGGGACTACCATTGTCCCAGGGACAACCCAGGCTTGGCGGGACAACGATATGGAATCTAGAGACGACGAAGGATGGGCAGACTGGTATATAGTGTAGGACACTCTCTGTACATTTCCTATTCTTTGTAGTCAACTCTCATACGGCTTTGAGTACATCTCTTTATACCGATTGGCAATACTCTTAGTTAGTTATTCTATCGCACATAGAATTGGATTATTCATACGAACCTCTTTGCACCACGCTACGCTTTCGAACCACTGAATATCCGCAAGGCTTACGATTGTCTTCCTGCCCTCACCCGGACCAGGATTAGGTAAGTATAACCCCCTTGTAACACTATAATAGCTTTGCGTGTAATTCTCGTTTATAAGATTTTATAAAGTTTTTTTATTTTTTAGGTCTTATCTTCTACTCTTATAAAAATACTCTTTATATTTCTTAAATTTTAATAAGCCACTAGCTTATGTTTATATTTTATATAATAAGATAAATACTTTATTATACCTAACTTAGTGCTATTATAAACTAACTATACTATTAATAAGAGTTTTACCTAATTGTCTTATTATCTATTTATATAAAATTATAAATACTACTCAAGTATTTGGTTTATGCGCTTTATCTATCTATCTATTTATAAGTAGAAGCTTATTAATAACCTTTTATTTTTATTTAATATAGCTATAAATGTATTCTAATATTTAAAAATAAATAATTTATTTTAGTTTATAACAAATTCTTCTAGTAGACTATATTTTATAAATAGTATAGTATTAACTTTATAAGCTAGTTTTTTAGCTATTATAGTCTTTTTTATAGGCCTAAATTTAGTTACTTTTATAGGATTATTTACTATTATTATAATAGTGTTATATATTTATATTATTTCTAGTTATAGTAATTTTAGAAGGTTTACTATAAGGTTTATTATTATACTTTATTATAGGTGCTACACTACTAGTAAGAGTTATAAAGATTTATAACACTTATATCTCTTAGGCTTATTTTTATAATAGATTAAATAATTACTTATTTTCTTAGTAATTATTTATTCAAGTTAAGAAATAGTATATTTATTTATAATATAATATATTAATTCTTTTATACCTAAGTATTTTTACTTTTATAATTTATAAAGTTTTTAAATAAGCTAAGGTGCGTCTTATACTTTTATAATTTTTTATTATTAGTAATTATATTTTATTTATTCTTTAATAGATATTTATACTTCTATTTTTAGTATTTAATGCTATCTCTTTAGCCAGTTATATTATAGAGTACTATTTTATTACTTTTTTAGCACTGCAATATATAACTTTAGTTAAATTTTTATAAGATTTAATCTTTTACTTAAAATATTTACTATACTATTTAGAGTTCTTAGCTAATAGTAAATTATAAAATTAAAGTTTATAAGAAATTTTATCTATTATACTTATTATTTATTAAGCTTTTTTATTATTATAAAGCTAGTAAGGTTTATATAGTCTATTTATACCTCTATTTTTATAGGTGCGTCTATGAGTTAGGTTTCCTATTATTTAAAAATGTTTACTACTCTAAGTAGTTCCTTATTATAAATATTATAGTTAAGCTCTACTCTAGAAAATTTTTATAAATAAAAAAATACTAGTTTTTATTTTATATTAGTATATTATTAGGCTAGTACTGCCCCTAGTGCATAGTTAAATATATTTATTTTAACTTATATTTTTTTTATAAGTTAAATATTCATAAAAGGGGTGCTAAAAAAATGATTATTTTAAGTTTTTAAACGCTATATATTATTTTTCTTTTTACTTAAATTCTACTTCTTTTTTTATAATATTAGTTAAAAGTGCTATTATTTTAAAATAGTTTAAAATAAACTTTTAGTAAAAGTTAGTAAATTGTAGAAAAGGCTATTTATTCTTTACTAATTTAGGTTATAGCTATTTTTATACTATAAATACCTTTTTTAAATTAATAGTAATTCCTTTTCAGGAGATAATAAATCCTAAGTACTTAGTTTTTATTATACAAAATCTGCACTTATTTAAGGATAAGAGTAGTTAATACTCCTTTATTTTATTAAGTACTTTTTATATATGCTATACATATTTTTCTAGTAATTTTTTAGAGTATACTAAAATATTATCTAAGTACACTATACAGAATATAATTAGGTATTTATAGAATACTTTATTTACTACTACTTAAAATATTACTAAAGTATTAGTAAGTTCTATTAGCAAAACTATAACCTTATATAATTTATATTCTATTTTAAAAGTAGTTATTTATTGATATTCTTTAGCTATGCGAATTTAGTCAAAACTATTTTATATATTAAATTTTATAAATCACTTTACTTTTTAAAGTTAATCTATAAGCTCTATTATTAGTAATAATAAATATTAGGTTTTAATAGTTTTATTATTCAGCTATTAGTAATCTATACATATTTATAATTATTTATTTTTCTTTAGTATAAATAGTATAGTAGAGGTTATTAAACTCTTACTAAACTATATAAACTTTTATTTTAAGTTTTTCTTTAGCTATTCTACTAGCTCTTTTTATTATTTTTATAATAAAGATTATAATTACTCTAGATATAGCTTTATACTATTTTATAAGTAAATCTTATAATTTTACTCTTAGTATTCTAAAAGCGTTTTACTATTTTTCTTATAAAAGAGTTTTATAAAATTCTAGTATTTTTTAAAAATAAATAAAGTCTTTTACTCTTTTTATTAGAGCTTACTTCTCTATATCTATATAATCTTTATTTTTTAAGGGTTTTTCTTATAGATCTTTATAAACTTATAAAGTAATACTTATTATATAGTTATTTTTTAGCGAGTTTCCTCTTTTTAAAATTTATATTAAATTTTTAGGCTCATTTGTAACTTCTATATACTATCAACTTTTATTATAAGTTTTTAATTATGTATAGTCTTCTTCTACTAATTAATAATAGGATTATATTATATTAGCTAATTATAATTAATAATTACTTTTAAGCTTTCAAAGTTTATTATTATAAACCTATATTAGCTCTAGAGTTTATTTAGATTAATTGGTAATAATATTATATCTAGATATAGCTAGCCTTTACTATGATCTTAAAAAAATATTTTATTTACTATTTTAATCTAATTAAGTATTACCTTATTCTAGTAGAGTAAATTAAACCTTTTTATGATTTTTAAAAATATTAAATATCTAGTAGCGCTAGAGTCTATAAGCATAATTACTTAGTATTTTTTAATTATAATCTCTTTTATTAGGTATAGTCTATTATTTTAGTCTACTTTATAAATCTTAATAAAGGTATCTTTATTAATATAATTTTATTTTAAGTAGCGCTCTAGTTTTCTAATTTATTATTAGCGTTACTAGTAACTTTTAATTAATTTTAAAATTATATAAAGTTTTTTTTTCTATATTCTGCGTATAGTTTATTAAATATAACTCTAGCTTTATTAAGGCATTTTATTTCTACTTTTATATTATTTTAGCTATATTACTTATAGTTTTCTTTAATAAATTTATCATTTTATAGATTTTTATACTTATTATTAAATAAGTTTACTATATCTTTCTTGAGTGTATATATATAAGTAAAGTATTTTATTTTATCGTGCTTTTAATAAATAATATTTTAGTATTGTATATTATACTTTATTTTATAATTAGCGCTATACATGCTAACTCTTAAAGTATATTTTAATAGTAGGTTTTAGGGCCACTACCTATTAGCGTATTTATATTTTTAGTATGTATTATAGTAATTATTATAGCACGCTATTTACTTTAAATAAAAGTGTTTTATCTTTTAGGCTTTTTTATAATATAAGTAGTAAGTTACTACCTAGTATACACTAGTAAAAATATACTTATATAAATAGTCTTTTCGCTTTTTATAAGCTTTCTCTTATAGCCTCTAGTATATTTAATATTTTTTTATAGTATTAATACTATCCTAACTTATAGTATTAGGATTATATATAAATTTATAAGTATAAATTTAGAACTAGTCTTTATTACTTTTTTATAAAAATAAGAGTTATACTAGCTAACGTATTTTAAATTTAAACTTTTTTTTAGTAGTTTTTAGCTTAGTGTATTCTACTTATACATATTTAATAAACCTTTTTAAATAAATATTTCTAAATTTTCCTTTTATAGAGCTAGATATATCTAGTCTATATTAGTAACTCTTTTAAATTTAGTTTAGAAATTTTATCTTTTTTCTTTAGCTCTTTTCTTTATACTAAAGTACCTATTTATACTTATATAGTTTATATTTATTTTCTGTTAAGCTTATTTTATTTTAGATCATCCTATTTAAAGTATTTTTATTATTTATAGTTTAGATAGGCTTTTTTATTAAAATGATTTTATGTTTCTTTATCTAATAGTTTATTATTTTATATAAGGTCTAGCTACAGACAATAGTATTTACTTTATACTAGAATAAATAGTAAAAGAATAACTAAATAATATTAAGTAAATAATACTTATCTTCTAAGAGAAGAGAGTTTAGTGTAGATTTTAAGTAACTAGCTTACTTAATACACTAGTACCTAATTTAGTCCTTAGTACTAATTTCTTAAAATTATATAATAGCTACTTTTTATATAGCTTATTATAGAATTTCTCTTTTTAGACTGTAGTCCCTAGTAGCATACTTATAGTCTTAATAAAAATTTTACTTTATAGGAAAAGAAAAGAGTATTTACATAGTATTTATTATATATATTTTAGTAGCGTGTAGCTGTTAAATCCCAAAGGGTAGCTAGTCCTAAAGGTTAAGGTTGGTTCTCGGGCAGGAGCGACTTACAGAGAAAGAAGGGTTTATTAAGATAATATTAAAGATATTGAATTAATAGTAAGGCCTGAGTGAATCCAAATAATAGATTATTAAATAGGTTAAATATGAGTATTAGGCATAATACTCACCTTCCTATATACTTTATGTTATAACCTGCTCGTTAATGAGCGACCTTATAAGTTACTTATTAATAAGCGCTCTCTATTAAGCGCTTACTATTAAGCGCTTACTATTAAGCAGTAGAGTGCTAAGCATAAGTATAGAGTGCTTACTATAGAGCGCTTACGTAACTATATATTTGCAGCGTAGTTAGTGCGGCGCGACGCGTAGTTATAGGCTTAGCTTATTCTTTGTAAGCTTTCTAATAAGTACAAGACATAATAGCTCTATTCTAAAACATGGTTTATAATATTATCCCCCTCTTTCAGTTAATTTGTCCTCAAATCACGTGTTTAAACTTAATTCTATTATATAAGCATCTGCTCTGCAGTTATATACTTAAGTTTATAGATTGCTATGCCTTCTAAATCTACTACTTATAAACTTTATCTTTATAACGAAATTCTTCGTGCTAACACTATCGCAGAGTCTCCCTATTTTAATTG
Organism: Pseudopithomyces chartarum; assembly: GCA_033220655.1. Taxonomy (NCBI): domain Eukaryota; kingdom Fungi; phylum Ascomycota; class Dothideomycetes; order Pleosporales; family Didymosphaeriaceae; genus Pseudopithomyces; species Pseudopithomyces chartarum. The sequence goes on along the minus strand of WVTA01000018.1, from coordinate 303,459 downwards.
TAAAACTAAAAACCGCAAGTATTTTATTATGCTAGATTCTAACTTAAAGTATGCTAAATGCGTTTATTTAGGTTATCCTTATGTTAATATGTCTTGGACGTCGCTAGACAAGACTCGTGAAGAGTATAGGAAGAAGATTAAAGAGAATAAAAAGAAATTATTAGTTATTATTACCTAATTATTGCATAATAAGAAAATATTAGTTTAAGCTAAAGAGCGTGCTTATAAGAAGACCTTATGTCTTACTATGGATATAGAGGCTAAGAGTAAGACTATAAACGCTATATTATTAAATTGTTCTACGATAGACGCGTTAACGGGTTATTCTCCTACAATATAGGCAACTTTAAACATGTTAAATAATTTTACTGCTATCCCTATTTCTTCATCCTTATAGGTACGTTCTATTTTTTAGTTAACTGGTTTCCGTGGTTCGTGCTTTTAACTCCTTGTTAGGACTAAGATTGTAGTAAAAGGCGCTAGTTCTTTTTATTTTGCATTTTAATTTCCCGGTTCCTTTTCTAACTAGTTAGTGTTTTATAGTCTTTTTTGTAACAGTAGGCCTATCCTTCTATAGTATTTATTTAACTTTTGCTAATAGTTGCTTAGGTTCTTTTTAGATTTTTATGTATTTTCGCTGTTAGAGTATCCTTTCTATTTAATAAGGTACTTATTATTTCCTTGTCCTAAGCCGTGTCGCATATTAAGGATATATTCTACTTTAAATTCTATTTTTTCCTTAACTTAATAATAGAAGGTAGTTTAAACTAGCGTTTCTGGGTTAGCTGGCTCTAATAATAATATATAGAATACTAAATGTATCTTTGCGTCTAGTAGTAGTTCTAATTTATAGTTTACTAGTGATATCTATTTAGAAATAAAAAATAGTCTAACCTTAACGTAGTCTAGTTTCTTGTGTTTCTTCTTATAAGTATAAAGATTCTTTATAAGCAGATATGCTTTATTTCTCTTTTTTAGCTAAGGTGCCGTTTTTCATTTCTTATTAATATAGGAAATTATTTATTATTATGACTTCTTAAGACTTTCTTATAATTCTTTGTGTATTTTCTTTATAATTTCTGCTATTTTTACGGCTTCTTCTGTGTTTATAGCCGTTAGTAGTACTTAGTTAAAGAGATGTGGGTGGTTCCTGTAATTCACGTAGTATAGTGTTATTCTTATTATTAATAATTCTTTATTATTGTATGCTATTTGTGCTAAAGGTAATAATAAAACCTAATTATTCTTTCTCTTATTGCAGTAGATGCGTAGATATGTTTTTATAGTTTAGTTTATACGTTCTATTTGTCTATTTATTTATAGATAGTAAGCTATTAATAGCTTCTATTTTATTCTAATAAGTGCCATGAGTATTATCTAATAATTAAATATAAAGAGCTTGTCTCTATTGCTTATAATTGTCTTTAGTATGTTATAGTATCTTATAAGTCTATTAAGAATAAAGTATTTTAGCTAGTCTATAGTGCATTCCTTCTTGCAAGATATTATCTTAGCGTATTTTATAAATTTATTTATAATAACTAATATTACGTTATATTTAACTTCTATTGCTAGGTCCTTAGATCCTAGTAGTCTTATAATAAAGTCTATAGTAATATCTTCTTATAGTGCTATTAGTATTTTAATAACTTATATTTCTTTATACTTTAAGTGCGTAGCGTGTTTATTCTATTAATAGTCTACGCATTTCTTAATGTAGTTAGTTATAGCTTTCTTAATTTCTTTAAAGTTGTAATTTCTTTAGATTAGTTCTATTATTTTTCTAATTCCTAGATGTCCATATAGAGGATCTTTATAATATTATTATATAACTTCCTTTTATAGTTCCTTTAGTACTTCTTATATTACTATAAGTAACTAGTTAAGTTCTACTATAGGTTCTAATAATTCATTTAGTGCTTTCCTAAGTATAGCTAAAAAGGTTTTAGCTTTTTTGCCTGCTAGATTACTTTTTCTACTTAGAGCATTAGCTTATCTATTTTCTTTTCCTACTACGTAAAATATTTTAAACTTATATTATCTAGTTATTTAAGATTATTATTGCTGTCTTAGGGTAAGTTCTTTTATTATTATAAACTTAAGTAAGTTCTTATAATTTATATAGATTTTAAGTGTTAAATAGCTAAGTGTGTATATTCTCTATTATTTAAGTGCTTTTATGATCGCGTAGAGTTCTTTATTATATACGTTGTATTAAGTTTCTGCACTGTTGAATTTATATAAGTAGTATATAATTAGGTGTTATTTATTATTCCTTTCTTGCTTAGCGCAGGCGCCTAGTACTAGATTACTAGTATCTATTTTAATTCTTAGTAGTTCTCTATCATAAAAGTATACTAAGATAGACTTTATAATGCATACTATCTTAAGGAGTTAAAATAATATTCCACACTTATTAGTCTATTTAAATAGTACGTCTTTTCTTATAAAATTTATTAATAGTAGCGTAATCTTTGCATAATCCTAAATAAATTATTAGTTAAATTTATAGAATTCTAAGAATTCTTAGACGTTCTTTGCTAATTTTAGTATTAGTTAGTTTTAAATATATTTAATCTTGCTTAATGCTATCTTAATTCCTTCTATAATTATAATGTGTCTAAGGAACTTAAGTTGTTTAACGTAGAATTAGCATTTCTTAAGTTTAATATAAAGGTATGCTTTGTCTAGAGCTTCTAATACTGTTTATACATGCTTAATATAATTAGATTTATTCTTAGAGTAGACGAGAATATTATTTATGTATATAATAATAAATATGTTAAGGTGTTTACGTAGTACAAAGTTAACTAGTTCTTAGAATACTACTAGTGCATTTGTAAGTCTAAAAGGCATAACTTTGTATTTAAACAGTTTATAACGGGATTTAAACGCTGTCTTCTATTCTTTACTCTTTTTTATTCTAATTAGGTAGTATCTGTCTCTTAGATCTATAACTGTAAAAATCTATACTCTTAATAGTTAATCTTTTATTTCTTGTATATTTAGTAGCAGGTACACGTTCTTTTTTATTATATTGTTAAGTAGTTAGTAGTTAACATATAGTCATAGTAATCCGTCTTTCTTAGCTATAAATATAAAAGGGCTTAAATATTATAATTTAGATTTTTAGATATATCCCTTCTTAAAGTTTTCTTTAATAAATTTCTTTTCTTGCTAGAGTTCTTTTCTAGTCTTAGCGTATAGTAGTTCTAGTCTAGATATCTAGTCTTCTTTAAGATCTATCTTTATATTCTAGAGTTAATGTTCTAGTAGGTTCGCCTCTCTAATCTTCTTTATAAATATATGTGTCCATTTTGCGTACTCTCTTAGTATTATAAGAATTATACTGTTATTCTCTATCTTGCACTTTATAATCTAGTAGTTTCTACTAGCGTCTGCTAAGGTAATTTTATATTTATTAATTTTTAGTTACGAGACTATATTATTAATAGCTCTCTTATTTACTATCTATAACGTGTAATGCGTAGGCTTTACTTACAGTGTATAATTATAGCGCTTAAATAAAAGTTCTTTCTTTTTTTAGTTAATGTGTAGGTTGTGCTTTTGTAATTAAGGGATTTCTAGGATTAAGTTATATTGACTTTTCTTTAAAATATCTAAGGTAATCCACTCTTAGTGTCTATAGATCTTAATTAATATATTAACTTTATATTATATTTATAACTTGCCTAGCATAGGGCGTCTATTTATAATATAGAGTGCGTAAGTTTATGCCTTAGATTATTTATTAAGTCCTGCTCTTTAAACTAATACTATAGTTATAAAGTTATCTTATGCTCCTAAATCTAGCATAGCTTTAATTTATAATCTTCTATTAAATATAACTAGTAGTTTAATAAGTAATACATAGTCTTCTCCTATTATATTTACTTCTTATATAGCTTTAGTGAGTCCGCGCGTTGGCCTAAAAAAGACTCTTCTTTAAAGATTTTCTTGTACTCCTTTTATGCTTATAACTAGTACTTATATTTCTTTACTTTACTAAATTTAAATATGCGTTTACTAATTCTATATTATTTACAGTTAGAATATAAGCATGTTTACTAGTGTTCTTATACACATTTTCTATTTAAAAGAATATGTATAGTAGCATTACTCCTATCTAAGTATTATAAAAAGTATAAACTTTGTTATTTATCTTATAGATGTTAGTTATAGTTATTAATTAAGCAATTATACCATTCCCATTAGCATCTAAACGTTTTATTTAGAAAATAGTATAATTACTTAGCTTAATAGTGTGTGGTGCAATTATTTTTTTTACAAAAGTTTTATTATAGATAAAGGTGTATTGGATTTTAGTAGTCTAGGGCGTAATTAGGTTTATAAGACTTTTTCTTATTAGGGTATACGTGATTCTTTAATTAGCTTTAATAGCGTATATCTGTCTATTACTATTATATAGGCGTAATGTGTAGTTGCCTAATTGTGTAGGTAGGGTTTTTATTAATGTACATTGCTATTCCTAACAGAAGATCTTTGTCTTGTGACTAGTAGATGTCTAAGTATTAAAATACTTCTATGTTATTATTTAAGGTTGGCGGCAGCGTCTTAGCCTAAGAATATAGTGTTAGTGCTCTTAATTATATAGGTTTAAAGTCTTCTATAGGTTTCTCCGCATCTTTATAAAGTCTTAAGTCTAGTAAGCTTAATTGTTTAGATAGCTTATTTAGGTCTAGATTACTTATTCTATTAGTAATAACCTATTTATTATTAGTAGCGTTGTTGTTTTCTCTAATATTAATTACATTTAACTATTTAGTAATCTTATTCTTAGATTAATAGTTCCTAGCAATATAATCTAATTTATTATAGTTATAATAAGTGCGTTGCTCCTTTTAATTAAATAGAATTCTTTTTATTAGAAGTTTACTAAAGGCACGCTTAAATAGTTTTAGAGTATTAATAGTTCTATAGGTTCTATTAAATAGTTTAGTGTTCTTCTTCTCTTTTTCTCTTATAATATTATCTAGTTCTATCGGCCCGTAGCTGTAGGTATTCTTTATAACTATTTATTTAGTAGGGATCTGGCAGTAACTAGTTTATCTACTAGATTTACTATACGTAGGTTAGAATTTACTATAGTGTTTATATTTCTAGTTTAATGCGTGCCACTCTACATTAATCTTAATTATTTTATTATATAGTTCTTATATAGTATTTATAGTAATTCTACTGCAAAGGAGTTCTCCGCGTATAAACTTCTTAAGTTCTTGCAGATATATCTTGCGTAAAGAGTTAATATTCTATTTTATTTATATAGCATAATACTTAAACTTAGCAGTGTATTTAGCTGCTAAGCTAGTTTGTTAAAGGTATTAAATAGCTTCTTTAGCGTAGAATTCTTTATTAGCTAATCTAAAGAGTTATTTAAGTTACGTATAGAAGGTAGAGTAGTCTTTAATAAATTTATTAATCTAGTCTCCTTCTGTATTCTTAGATGCTAGGTATTATTTAATATATAGTTAAATCTAGTCTGCTAGTTCGCCTCTTATATATATAATAGTAAAGATAACTTTGTCCTTATCTTCTATGTCTTTATTAATATAGTAGAAGTATAGGTCTAATTAAAGTAGCTATGTCTTTAGCTTGCGTTAATCACTATTATATAGATTAGGTTTAGTAGCTCTGTTGCCAGGATTAATAATAGATATAAGAGTTTTAAAGTTACTTATATTAAGGGTGTTTAAGATATTAAATCCTAAAGAGTAGCTAGTCTTAAAGGTTAAGATTGGTTCTCAGGCAGAAGCGACTTACAGAGAAAGAAGGGTTTATTAAGATAATATTAAAAATATTAAATTAATAGTAAGGCCTAAGTGAATCTAAACGATAGATTGTTAAATAGGTTAAATATAAGTATTAGGCATAATACTTACCTTTCTATATACTTTATATTATAACCTGCTCGTTAATAAGCGACCTTATAGATTACTTATTAATAAGCGCTCTCTATTAAGCGCTTACTATTAAGCGCTTACTATTAAGCAGTAAAGTGCTAAGCATAAATATAGAGTGCTCGCTATAGAGCACTTATATAACTATATATTTATAGCGCAGCTAGTGCGGCGTAGCGCGTAGTTATAGGCTTAGCTTATCCCTTATAAGCTTTCTAATAAGTATAAGACATAATAGCTCTGTTTTAAAATATGATTTGTAACAGTAGCATATATACGCATTACTTATTATAAGCGCAGCATATAAGATAATTTTTATAATAAAGTTTATAAGTATTATAGTAAAGAATACGCGCCTTCCTTTATTATAGTCTATAGTAATAATAAATAGTAATAATTTTTTCTATATGCATATTATATTTCTCTTACTTTATATCTTTCTAATATATTTAAATTACATATTAAGCTTATGCTTAAATCTTAACTTTTTTATTCTTAGTTAATATTATAGTTTACTATCTAGTTCCTAAGTATATTACTAAGACTACCCTACATAATACTAATAAGTTTATATTTAGTATAGATGCGTAGCGTGCAAATTATATTACTATAACTATAATTTATATATACTATATATAGGGCCTAGTTAAACTTTCTAAAAATTATAATAAGACTTATAAGAAGTGCTATAATTATAATAAAAATAGTAATTATAGTAGTTATACTATTATAAGTTTCTAAAACTATATGCTTAAAGTGCGTTTTCACTAATATTTATTAGTATTTTAGTAGTTTAATAGCTATTTTAATTATTTTTATAATTTCTATATCTATTACTGCGCTGCTGTTAATACTATCTAAAATACTTAAACTTACAAGATTAATTTATAAGTTTAAGCTATAGGCTTAAAGTTTATATATACTTAGTAATACTTTAATTTAGAGCTAGCGCACTACTATAAAGTTATGGCTTATTTAGGTACTCTTATAAGTATTATCTACTTAAGTTTTTACTACTTTTTTATAGTATTTTAAACTAGTTTTAGTTAAGTAGTATTATATTACTAATATCTTTAAAGCTTTTATTCTGCTTATATTTATTTTAGTATATTTTAGTTTTTAGTGCACTTTAAGCGCATACTAATCTCTTTAACTATAAATTACTAATTTTACTTACCTAGTTAAGCCTAAGAAGAATAATAACAATAATAGTAAAAAGAATAAGCTAATAAGTAATAAGCCCTAAGATTTTAGTAACTCTAATAATAGTAAGATCTAGAACAAGATTTAGGACAAGTAAAAGAGTAAAAATAATATTTAGTAAGTAGGCTATAAGTGCTGCGCAGTTTTAAAGAGTTCTTTTTAGAATTTAGAATAGATTAGGCTTTATACTTAAAATAAATAACTTTAATTACGCTATAGCTCTTCTACTATTATATATTATAATTATAGTAAATATGCGCTTTTTATACTTATAGTCTTTTTTTTTATAGATAGACTACTTTTTCCTTTTTTAAAGTCTTTAACTAATTTCTTTATATTTTTAAAGTCTAATTTAAGAGTTTATATATTTTAAGATTTATTATAGCCTTTCTAGTAAAGTAAATATTATTATTAGTCTTTTTTTATTCTTTTTACTAGAATCTTCATAATCTCATAAACTTTTTCTTCTTTAAGTATAATATTAAGTAATAAAGTATTAGAGTCTTCTTCTCCTTTTCTTAGTTTCTAGCGTTTAACGAGGAAAATATAAAATACGTTATAAATATAGTAGTTTAGTAAGGGAATTAAGCAGTAGGCCTATATTTTAACTATATTTTATACTTAGAATAGACTAATAAATTTACTAGATAGCTTTTTACTAGACTAGTAGATAATTTAAATATATTTTATATTAAATAAAACTAGATTACTCTTCTAAAATATTACTTATTTATATTTCTTATTATAGTATTAGCTCTAATACTCTTAGATAGCTTATAAGTACTTTATAAGTAATACTTATACGCTATATATACACTTTACTCTCTTAACTACTTCTAGTACTTTCTTCTCTTACTTACTATCTATAGAAGATATTAGTAAGATAGGGTGTTTACTATATATAGTGTAGAAAGGCGTTATTTTTATTAACTTGTATATTAAGTTATTATATGTATATTAGGCAGTTAGTAGTAGTTTAACTTAATTTTCTTATATTTCTATAATAAAGCATTTAAGGTATTATTTTAATATCTAATTCTAGCATTCTATTTACCTATTTATTTGCGGGTAGAAAGCAGTACTTAGTTTATACTTTACTTATAATTAGTAGCATATTTTTGTCTAAAATATAGAGATAAAGATAGAGTCTCTATTTAATATAAAACCTTTTTAAATACTAAGTTTTAAAATAATTTAATTAAAGTAAACTTTAGTGAATTCTTTTATATCCTATAACTTAAAGCTAAAATATAGATAGCTATCTTTGAAAAGTAATATATAATTACTAAAATTATATTAAAGGCGTAGCTAACTCTATTTCTTATAAAAAGTAGTTTTATTAAAAAGTCTAGTAAGACCTTCTTAAATACATCTTCTAGAATTAGTAGAGATAATAGCTTATTATAAGTACTATACCTTAGAGCTTTACTTCTTTAGCAAATAGTATATATTCTTATATAATTTTAAATATTTTTATTTATTAAAGGCTAATAGTAGGTCCTCTTAATTAGTTTAAGCGTTTTATATACGCTAAAGTAGTTAGTTATACACGTATTATAGTGCTAAAATAAAAATTTTTATTTAATAGCTAGCTCTTTTAGGATATATACTTAACTATTATATTTTAGAACTTTTTTATTATTTAAACACTACACACGCTAGCTATATTTTTAAATACTATTTTTCTTTTTTAAGTAAGTAATACGCTTTATAGTAAAGGCATTTCTTTATTATAATAATTTTATCTTAGTAAGTAAATTAGACCCTACTATTATAGATTTATTACTAACTAATACTTTAATTAGTAAGTATAATATATATAGTGTGCACTCTATAGCACTAGTAGTAGAAATTATTTTAATTTTATATATATTAGTAATGTGCATCTTATACGCGCCTAATAAACTAAGCTTATTTATAAATTTACTCGCCCTACTATGCTTAGTCTTTAATAATAGCTTATTTTATAAGATAGGTAATAAATAAGTTAGTAATAGGTTTTTTTATGCATAATCTATTCTTCTTAATAGTCTATTAGTAGAATTTATTTTTCCTAGATAGTATTTTATTTTAAAATTAAAAGCTATTAAAGCTATAGTCTAGTAAGTCTATTATAAGTTTAGCTTTTATATAGCGCGTATACTACGCAGGTTATTATAGTTATTTAGTACTTAAATTATATGCTAAGTACTATCTAAATAATGCCTCTACTATTTAAAGTAGTAGATAATAGCTAATAATTTAAGATTATAAATCTTATAATTAAGTTTTGCAGCCTAAAGTTTTCTTAATATAAAAGTAACTAAGTATTACTTCTAGTCCTTAAATAGCTATAATAGAATACTAGATATTATAAAAGTAAATATATTTATCTTTAGTTAAATAGTCTATAAGGGGTTAAAGTAGCGTAGAATAGGCGCACTTAAAAAGTATTCTTTAAATTATTTAAAGGTACTACTTGCCTTTTTATTTTAGTAAAACTCTTAATTCTTTTTAAAAAGGTTTAAAAGGGAAGTAGTTTCTCTTATATAGTTCTTAATAAAATGCCTATAAAAATTAGTAAAGCCTAAGAAAGACTAAAGTTTTTTAAGACTTATTAGTTATAGCTAGCTAGTAATAGTCTTTATATATATAAAATTTATATAGATTTCTTATATATTAATAATAAATCTAAGATAGTGCACTTTACCTAAGATAAATATATCTTTATTTAAATTAATAAAGAGTTCTATTTTATTTAAAATGTTAAGTATAGAGCGTATAATATACTAGTAAAGTATAATATTCTTGCTATAAGTGTAAATAAGTATATTATTTAAATATATTATATATATATAGTCTAAATGCTATGCTAACGCTTTATTAATATAGGCTTAAAAGCTTATAGGTGCATTAGTTAGACTAAATAATATAATTAAATATTTGAAATAATTATATTAAGTCTAGAACATAGTTTTTTACTTATTTCTTATTTTAATTGTAATTTTATAGTAGGCATTTTAAAAATCTAAAGTTATATAGTAATATGCGCCTAATAAGCAATCTAGTATTTTTTTTACTAAGAAGAGTAGATATTAATCTTTAACAGTAATAGAGTTAAGATCTTTATAATTAATATAAAGTCTTAAGGTCCTATCTTTTTTAAAAATAAAGAGAATTAGTATTTCTACTAGAATAGTGCTATACCTAATTTATTTTTTCTAAAGAATATTTTCTCAGTATTCCCTTAGTGTTTTAAGCTTACATTTAGAGAAGTTATATAAAGGTCTATAAGAAGGCTTTTTTCCTTTTATTATAGAAATTAAGTAGTCTAATTTCTTAAAATTTAGGGGAGCTAATGCTAACCCCTTATTAAATATATTACTATATTTATATAGTGCGCTGGGAAGACTAGCTATTTATAATATATATACTTTATTCATATATATAAAGGGATCTACGCTTGCATAGCTAGATTATAGTATACTTAAAAGAAATAAATATAAGTTAGCCTACTCTAAATCTTCTTTAAAATTTTTAATAGTAATTAGCTATATAATAGACTTAGTATAACTTTAGCGCTATATTTAAGAGTTATAGCTAAGTTAAATATTCTCTTTTTATAAAAATAGATTACTTAATAGTAAAAGCACTTCTTTTTTATTAATACTATAAACTATAGTCTTAATATAGCGTTAAACACTTATATTATTAATTAAATATACCTACAGCGTATATGCAGTATAAGTACTTTAGCGTTAAAATTTAATTTATTAAAGTCTAGAAAGATTGGCTTTCTTAATAAGTTATAAGTTTATTTTAATAGTAAGAATCTAGCTAATTAGACTAATATTAGCTTATAGATTAAAAATAATTTAAATTTGCTTTTTTAGTCTTATATCTTTAACTACGTTATATACATATCTTATATTTAGTAAAATATACATTAATATGCGCCTTACTATTTCTAGATTATAAATAAAGCTTAACCTTTTTTTAATTAATTAACCCTTATAAGTATCTAATTTAGGTTACTATTTTAATATTTGTTCGCGTAGTAGCCTACTTTATTATACTTATAATATGTAATATTTTTCTTATTAGTGGATTTAGCCCTATTATCTATAATTTAGTAAACTAAAAAAGGCTTTATAAGCCTTTTTTTTTTATTATATAAGTATATTCTTTATGCGCTATAAGTGGGCAGTAAAGACTTTTTTTAAATATAGATTTTAAAGAGATAAAATCCTTTCTAGTAGTAAGAATTTAATAGAGGTTAGTAATTGCCCTTTATAACTTAGGTTTTAGTTTTTAAAAAAGATGTTAGACTTTTTATTCTTTAGTATATAGCGTAAGTTAGTTTTTAAGAATATTAAAATAGGTAGTAAAGAATTACACTATTTAGTCTTTCTATTATATAATCTAAGTATGCGCTGTAGCTGCTTTTAAACTATAATTAATTAAATTTAAGAGTAGGTTAAGCATATACTACTTAAAGTACTTTAATATAGATACTTCTTTCTTAAGTTTAAAAGTACATTTATAGTATATATACTATAGTTCTTTAAGGTCTCCTTTTAGATACTGCATTATCTAAATAATCTTATTTTTATTAAGTAGAAATTCTTATAAGAGAAGGCAAAAGGCCATCTTATAAAAGTAAAAAAACTTATAATATTTCTTTAGATTTCTGCCTTTATATTTAGCTAAGTTCTTAGGTTTTAGCGCACGCTTTCTACATATTACTAAGTATATACTAGACGCGTTACGCTTATATATTATAGTGTATAAAACTTCTTCTTATTTAAGTATAAGACTAAATATTTAATTTAAATATTTTAGCTATGCGAATTTAGCCTCTAAGATATAAAATTACTATAAACTGTAGAACTTATTATATTTTCTTTTTATGGCTAGAATGCGCTATTTCAATAATAAAGAAGAACTAAAATTATATATTAATTATTTTTTTTTCTCCTTTATTTTAAAGAGAATTCTTATTATCTAGAAGTGTTAGGAGAGCTTTTTACCCTCTACTTATAGTTTAGATTATTTATAAAGTTATACTTAAACTATTAATAGTAAAGTACTATTATGTAAGGTCTAGTTATAGGCAATAGTATTTACTTTACACTAAAATAAATAGTAAAAGGATAACTAAATAATATTAAATAAATAATACTTATCTTCTAGAAGAGAAAAACTTAGCATAGATTTTAAATAGCTAGCTTACTTAGCACACTAGTACTTAATTTAACTCTTAGCGCTAATTTCTTAAAATAATATAATAGCTACTCTTTATATAGCTTATTACATTTTAGTAGTTACGCTTATTCTTTTTCTTTAATTATTATTTCTTATAGGCTTTATTAGTTATAATAATATTTTTATCATAGTTTCTTTATTCTTTTTTTTACTATTTAGTATTAGCTATATTCTAGTACAAAATATTACTAAACTTTTTCTTTTTTATTTATCTCTTATAGAGTTCATTATCTACTCTTACTACTAGTTTGATTAATCCTTTTAAAATTCTATTTTATTATAATGCGTAAGTTTATCTTTAACTACTTATGATAGGGCGTTATCTTAGCTAATCTTTGTCTATAATTACTTAAATTCTTTTATATACACTCTTATAAACTTTATTTATTTAAAATATTAAATCTATCTTTTTACCTACTTTTTCTAGTTAACTTCTTTAAATATTAGTTAAAGTTAGTCTTTAAATTCTCCCTAAAAGGTAAAAACTTTTTTTATTACTTTATTCTACTAGCTAGAGTTATATTTATGTAATAAATAATTTTTAGTTAGAGGGCGTAGTTACTTAACTACTTTACTTTTTAAGTATATAAAGACTGCTAGAATCTTAGACTAATTAGTATTAAAGATATTTTAATTGAATTAATAGTATAATTTTATATTAGTAAGTAATATTTTAAGTCTAGTTTACCTACTATTATAGTTCTTGGAAATTTTAATAAAAATCTTTTATTCTAGTACTATTATGATAGCTACTTAGATATTTAACTATTTCAGCTCTTTTACTTATACTCTTAATAGCTTAATTATACTTATTATAAGTTTAAAACTAAGCTTACTATAGCAGGTTACACTATATTATAATTTCAAAATCTTTAGATAGTTAAAGTATTATAAAAAGTTATACTTACCTAATTCTAATCTAAATAAGGGTAAAAAGGTAATTATAAGTCTTATAAATATTTAATAATTTAAAAGCGTAGCGTAGTGCAAAGGGGTTATATAGATAATTTAATTTTATATATAATAGAATAACTAACTAAGAGTATTACTCATATATATAAAGAGATGTACTTAAAGCTATATAAGAGTTAACTATAAAGAATAGAAAATATTTAAAAATTTCTTTAAACTATATACTATTTATTCTATCCTTTTTAATTTTTAGACTCTAGATTATTTTTTATAAATTTCTTTATTTTTATAGGAGCTAATTAATAATTTTTATTAAGTTTTATAAACTTCTTGAATTCTATCCCCTTAGCAGAATCGAAATTATATAATACTTTATTTAGTTTATTTTATAAACTAGCGCGTATCTTTTTATTAGCTATGTCTTTATTACTAATATTTTATATGTAATTCTTTTTTAATATTTTATAGTTTTCTACTTTAATTATAATATTTAATAATTTTAATTTCACTTTACTATTTAGTAGAATAGTAGTTTAGTAATTCTTATAGTATGATTCTAAAGTAGTAGTAACATATTATCTTTTTCTTAGGGGCTTAAAGTGCCTTATTAACTAAAAAGAGAAATATTAATAGACTTAGTAAATCTACTACTCTCTTATTAAAAAAAAATAGTAATTATTTATATCGCGACATAAAAATAACATTATAATAAATTTATAGCGCTAAAAGAAATCTAAAGACTAAAAAATAAAAGTTTAAAAATAAAAATAGTACATAAAGCTAATAATGTAGGTTTTTCCTTTTACTCTCTTAGTAATTATATTTAACTTAGACTTTTTTATTTTAGATAAGAAATATTTTATATAATAATAGTATTTTACTAAAAGCGTTTAACTAGCGCCTCTTAAACGTAGTCTTAAAATTAAACATATTCTTATATTTAAAGGATAGAGCATAAAAAAGTTTAATAATTTTTAAATATAACTTAAAATTATATTTTGTTTAAACTTTTAAGTCTTAACTATATAAATCTAGCGTAATATCTTTACTTTATAATTATTAAAAATGACCTTATATTAATTACAAATATAAAAAAAAAGTAAAGTTAAAGATAAAGCGCTAAATCAGCGCTAGATAATATTTTTGTTATTTAACTAAATTAAAAGTTTTGTTAATAGAAAGTTATAAATTATTATATAATACTAATAAGTTATTTAATAAGAAAAATAGCTTATAAATAAGTTTACTATTTACTTTACTATCTCAAAAAATTATATAAATTTTATATATAAGTAAAAATACCTAATTATGCATTTATATAGTAAGCTTTAGCTAGAGATTTAGATAGTTATTATTAATTATAATCATTTTTTTTAGATTAAAAGGGAATTAGTAAAGTATACTATAATACTAAAAAATCATTTTTAAAAGGCTGCGCACTACTAGTTCTTTTAAAATAACTTAGTATATCTACTCTTTTTTATTATTATAAACTACTTTCTTAGAGTACTCTAATAATAAATCTTTGATTAAACACTATTATAATAGCGCCTTAGCATACTAGATAAGACTTAACTTAAAAAAATACTTATAAATATTATAATAAGCTAAAATACTAGAAGAGAGATTACTTATTAAAATATAATTACTTAAGTAAAAAAGCGCTAGTAACTAGAGTAAATACTTTAATACTAAAAAATAGTAAATTTTAAAAGTTATTCTTAGACCTTTAGGCAAAGATTTAATAAAGTTTAAAATCAAAAGTAGTATTTAATTAGACTAAAAAGAAATAATATTTTATATACTTTATTTTAATACTATAGTAGATATAAATATAATTAATAAATACTTAGCCTTAGAGTTAAGCTTAAAACTTCTTAATAAAAATATAGTGCTATACTTATATATGCATAACTCTTTAATAGTAAAGAGTATATAACTATACTAGATAATAATATTAGCCTAAGACTTCTAGGGCGTAATAAGATTAATTAGTATAATACTTTATAAAGTTATAAAAATAGCTAACCCCCTCTTAATTAGCCTACTAAGCCTCTATATAGAAAAAGTAGTATTTAACTATATTATGTAAAAATAATACTAGAGAATTAACACTGCAGCACACTAAATAAAAAATATTATTATATTTATTAAGTTTTTAAAGGACTAAATAAAGGTTTTTACTACTTTAATTATAGTAGCGTGACAAATTAAAAGCGTAAAAAAAAACATAGTATTTTAAAAAAATTATTATAAAATAGGTGTTAGCTACAACTTTTTTTTAAAATATTAAAAGTAAAGGAAACGTTATAAAGTCTAGTAATATTACTTAAGTACTCTATAAAAACGCTAATTGAGTTTTTTAAAATTTGCTAAAGTTAGATAAAAAAACGTCTAAAATTAATATAATTATATTTTTGTATTTAGCGTATAAATCTTTCTTTTTTTATTTTTTAATTAAATATAGTTAGCATTTATTACGTGACCAAATTTTTAACGCTAGTTTACTAACTAACTATTTAAATAGTATTATACTTAATTTTAGCCTCAAAGTTATATAAGCTAAGATTACGTGATTTTTAGTTAACCTTTTAGTTTATAGTAATATCTTTTTACTTTTGAATTCTAAATACTTATTTTCTTAAAACAGCTCTAACATTCCTAAAAATAAAGAAAAAGGTAAAAGAGGTATATACTAATAATATATTTATTAGTACTATTTAAACTATTTTAAAAAAGTCTAAATTGTCTATTTATACTGCAATTTGTCGAATTAAAGATAAAAAACCAAACTTTAATAAGAATAGTCTTAATTTAAATAAGACTAAAAGTGGACTAATTGAAGAGGTAAAAAATAGAAAAAAAGAAGTTATTAATAGGGAGTTAGCAAAATTTCTAAAAGTTAAAAATAAAGAGTTATTATTATTAAATAATTTAGATATTTTAAAAAGAACTCTAAAAAGATTTTGAAAAGAGGAAAATTATCATTATAATACCTCTTTTAAAAAGCCTTATTTATTAAAAAAAGCTAAAAATGAGCGATATTTATATACTAAAAAATAGCTAAAAAATATTAAAAAGATATATGTCTATAAAATAATATTTTCTAATAGGTTAGTAATAGAAAGAGGTCACGGGTCTAGATAGGAGTACTATAGAAAGAAGAGGAATTATAAATTAGATAAGAATTTAATTTCTAATCGCAATAGAGGTATATAAAATAAACTTATTAAAAAAGTAAAATATTTAAAGAATTCTACTTAAATCGTAGATTTTTTTAAATATTTTACTTTTTTATAATAGTAATTACTAAGCAAGATATAGGGCATAATATTATAGCGCAAGTTTGGAGTGCTATTTAGATAGAAGAAAGATCTAATTTAGTCTTTTTAAAAGACTCTTTATATAAAGAGCCTTTTCTTATAAAGGACTTTATTAAAAAGTGTCTTAAAAAAGAACTTAAACCGTATATAAAACGCGGTAAATATACCTTTTCTTTTTTACCCCTTTTTGTTATTATTAACTAACATATATATATATATATTATATTATTAGTTTTATTATATAAAGCTTATACTAATATTAATATAGGTTGGGAGTTTTAATAAGATAACGCGAAGATTCACAAAAGTAATAAGGCTTTATTATAGTTTAAACATAATAAAATTCGCCTTTTTACACATCCTTTCTTTAGTCCTAACTTAAATCCTATTGAAAATATATGGTCTATTCTAAAAAAATAGACTAAATAAAAGATATAATTGGCGTTTACTAATTATTAAAAAATAAAAGGATTTAGAGGCTTTTAAAAAAATTATTTCTAAAGAGTGGGAAAATATACCACAAGAAATAATAAATAATTGTATATTATCTATGTCTTAGTGTTATATGGACTTAAAGGAGGCTAAGGAGTCTTATACTAAGTATTAAATAAATTTAATACTTAATTTATCTTCATTAATTTAATATTTAAAATGTTTAAAATATAAATAAAGTTAGGTAATAAACCTATTTGGATTTTAATATATATAGTAGAGTATACTTAAAACTAATAGCCTGTTCTAAAAAAACTAATATTTATACGCTAAATAAAAAGTTCTATCTAAGTATATTCTGTTTAAAAATAAACCTTAACTTTAACTAAGAGTTTAAGCTAGAAGTATTTATATAAGTACTTATATAAGCATATATACTAGACTTTACTAAACTTTCTCTATTTTTCTTTTATTTTACTATATTTTTACCTAATTATTCAACTAAGTTATAGACGTTTTAAAACTATATAAAAATTTATTACGCTTTTAATTTATCACCCTACTATAATTTAAATAAATATATATTTATTTTAGATAAAGTGCACTTTCTTAAATTTATTATTAATATATAAGAAATTTATATAAATTTTATATATATAGAGACTATTATTAGCTAGCTATAACTAATAAGTCTTAAAAAACTTTAGTTTTTTTAAACTTGATTAATTTTTATAGGCGTTTTATTAAGGGCTATATAAGAGAAATTACTCTTCTTTTAGACCTTCTTAAAAAAAATTAACAGTTTTACTAAAATAAAAAGATAAGTAGTGCCTTTAAATAGCTTAAAGAATACTTTTTAAGTATATTTATTCTGCGCTACTTTAACCCCTTATAGACTATTTAACTAGAAATAAATATATTTACTTTTATAATATTTAATATTTTATTATAGCTATCTAAGAACTAAAAGTAGTATTTAGTTACTTTTATATTAAACAAACTTTAGGCTGCAGAACTTAACTATAAAATTTATAATTTTAAGTTATTAGCTATTATTTACTACTTTAAATAGTAAAGATATTATTTAGATAGTACTTAATATATAATTTAAGTACTAAGTATTTATAATAATTTATATAGTATGCGCGCTATATAAAAGCTAAACTAATAATAAACTTATTAAATTATAGCTTTAGTGGCTTTTATTTTTAAAATAAAATATTACTTAGAAAAAATAAATCCTACTAATAGGCTATTAAGAAAAATAAATTATTTATAAAAAAACTTATTATTAATTTATTAATTATTTATTTTGCAAAATGAGCTATTATTAAAAACTAAGTATAGTAGAGTAAGTAAATTTATAAATAAGCTTAGCTTATTAAACATATATAAAATATATATTATTAATATATAGAGCTAAAATAGATTTTACTACTAGTATTATAAAATATATACTATGCGTACTATACTTACTAGCTAGAATATTAGTTAGTAGTAAATTTATAATAGTAGAGTTTAATCTACTTACTAAAATAAAATTACTATAATAAAAAAACATCTTTACTATAAAGCGTATTACTTACTTAAAAGAAAATAATAGTACTTAAAAATGTAGCTAGCGCGTATAGTATTTAGATAATAAAAAAGTTCTAAAATATAATAATTGGGTATATATTTTAGAAGAGTTAGCTATTAAATAAGAAATTTTATTTTAATACTAATATATATATATAGCTAGCAAGCTACTTTAGCGTATATAAAATACTTAAGCTAATTAAAAGAATTTACTATTAATTTTTAATAAATAAGAATATTTAAAATTATATAAAAATATATACTATTTGCTAAAAAAGTAAAGCTCTAAAATATAGTACTTATAGTTATTACAAACTATATTTTAGAATAAAGCTATTACGTCTTATATTTATTAGGCAGCTTATAGGAAATAAGTTAAGTTTATAATTACGCGCTAGCTGCGCTATAAAAATATAGTTATATAAGTACTTTATAATAAGCACTCTATATCTATGCATAACACTCTACTACTTAATAATAAGCGCTTAATAAGAAGCGCTTACTAATAAGTAATCTATAAGATTACTTACTAATGAGTAGATTATAGTATAAAGTATATAGAAAGATAAGTATTATGCCTAATACTTATGTTTAACCTATTTATTAATCTATTATTTAGATTTACTTAGGTCTTATTGTTAATTTAGTATCTTTTATAATACTAATACTAACAGCCCCTTTAATCTACTTACGTAGTTAATACCTATTCTTTCTTTATAAGTTACTTTTACCTAAGAACTAATCTTAATCTCTAGGACTAGCTACTCTATGGGTTTTAATATCTTAAACACTCTTAATATAAGTAACTTTAAAACTCTTATACCTATTACTAATTCTAGCAATAGAGCTGCTAAACCTAATTTATATAATAGTAATTAACGTAAGCTAAAGACATAACTACTTTAATTAGACTTATACTTCTACTATATTAATAAGGATATAGAAGATAAGAACAAAGTTATTTTTACTATTATATATAGAAGAGGCGAACTAGCAGACTGGATTTAACTATATATTAAATAATTTCTAGTATCTAAGAATGCGGAAGAAGATTAAATTAATAAACTTATTAAAGACTACTCTATCTTCTATACGTAACTTAAATAACTCTTTAGATTAGCTAATAAAGAATTCTATACTAAAGAAGCTATCTAACACCTTTAATAAACTAGTTTAATAGCTAAATACACCGCTAAGTTTAAGTATTACGCTATACAAACTAAATAAAATATTAACTCCTTACGCAAGATATATATGCAAGAACTTAAGAAGTTTATATATAAAAAACTCCTTTATAGTAAAGTTGCTATAAACACTATGTAAGAGCTATATAATAAAATAATTAGAATTAATATAGAGTAGCACGCATTAGACTAAAAATATAAATAGTATAATAAATTCTAATTTACGTATAGTAAGTCTAGCAGACAAACTAGTTACTACCTAACTCTTACTAAATAAATAGTTATAAAGAATACCTATGACTACGAGCTAATAAAACTAGATAATATTATAAGAAAAAAAAGAAGAAGAATACTAAACTATCTAGTAGGGCCTATAGAATTACTAACGCTCTAAAATTATTTAAGCGCGCCTTTAGTAAACTTCTAATAGGAAGAGTCCTATTTAATTAAAAGAAGCAACGCACTTATTATAACTATAATAAACTAAATTATATTACTAGAAACTGTTAATCTAAGAATAAGATTACTAGATAGTTAAATATAATTAATATTAGAGAAAGTAATAACGCTACTAATAATAAATAAGTTATTACTAATAAAATAAGTAATCTAGACCTAAATAAGCCATCTAAATAATTAAGCTTACTAGACTTAAGACTTTATAAAAATGTCGAGAAATCTATAAAAGACCTTAAACTTATGTGACTAAGAGCACTAATACTATATTCTTAAGCTAAAAAGCTGCCGCTAAACTTAGATAATAATATAGAAGTATTTTAATACTTAAATATTTACTAACTCTAAAATAGAAATTTTCTAATAAAAGTAGCAATATATCTAAATAAGAACCTAACTTAAAAAATATAATAATATTATATTACTCTAGCACTACAGGAATAGGTAGATAAATAATATTAAAATTAACTTAAGAACTAAATATATTTTAATAAAGAAAAGTCTTACGAACCTAATTATAGACTAGACTACTAAAATCTAATATACCTCTGCCTATAATAAAACTTCTATAAAAGAGATAATTGCACTATACACTACTAAGTTAAGTAATTATACTACTTTTTTAATAAAATACTTAGATACTAATAAAAGTAGTTTAACTATCTTATTAATAATTATAATAAGTATCTATAGGACAAAAGATAATTCTTATACTTTTTATAATACTTAAATAGTAGTAACGCTATTATACACATTCTTTTAAATAAAAAATATATATAGAAACACTAGCAAACATGCTTATATTCTAACTATAAATAATATAGAATTAGTAAACGCATATTTAGATTCGCTAAAGTAAAGAAAGATAAGAAATAGTTATACTCTAAAGAGAAAGCTAATAAAACCTTTAAAAAAAAACCTTTTTTAGACTAGCGCGCGGACTTATTAAAGCTATATAAGAAATAAATATAATAGAAAAAGCCTATATATTACTTATTAAACTACTAGTTATATTTAATAAAAGATTACGGATTAAAGCTATGCTAGACTTAGAAGTATAAAATAACTTTATAGTTATAGTATTAGTTTAAAGAGTAGGACTTAATAAATAACTTAAAATATAAACTTACGCACTTTAAATTGCGAATAAACGTTCTATACTAGATAAATTATAAATATAATATAAAATAAATGTAATAATTAAGATTTATAAACACTAAGAGTGGATAATCCTAGATATTATAGAAGAAAGTTAATATAACTTAATTCTAGAAATTCCTTAGTTATAAAAGCATAACCCACACATTAACTAGAAAAAAAAAGAACTTTTATTTAAGTGCTATAACTATACACTATAAGTAAACCCTACGCATTTTACAACGTAGATAGTAAATAAGAGAGTTATTAATACTATAGTCTTGCGATTAAAAGTTAATAAATATAAAATTATCTTAATAGACGCTAGCAGGAACTACTAGATTAAAAAGCATAAGAATATAAAAAAGTATATAACTTATAATATCTCTAACGAATATAAAGAATAGAGTTATTTATTTTAGGAAGAGGAAGGAAAAGTAAACTTATTTAAGTACTAACCCTAGGATTATATAATTAACCTAAAAAAAGAGAAAATGTCACCCTTTAAATCACTATATAGTAAGTTAGAAAAAGAACTCTAATAAGAAAAGGAATTTATTGTAAAAAATTTTAATAAGGGATATATACAAGAACTTAAGTTACTTATAGCAAGTCTATTTATATTTATACTTAAGAAAAATAGAGAACCTTAACTGTGTATTAATTATTAAGTACTTAATAATATTATAATTAAGAACTAATACCTATTACTAAATATATTAGAATTATAAGACAGACTCTTAAGAGTTAAGATATTTATAGCTATGAACTTAAGAGATAAATACTACCTTATATAAATAAAAAAAGGTGAAGAATAGAAGATAGCATTTAAATTATAATATAGCCTATTTAAATATATAGTTATGCTGTTTAGACTAACTAACGCACTAGTAATATTCTAAAAATTAATTAATAATACGCTAAAAAAACTATCTTAATATCTTTATAGTTATCTATCTAGATAATATCCTTATTTACTTTAAAAATAAAAAAGAACACGTTATATATATTAAAATAGTGTTAGACGCTTTATAATAAGTTCACTTAAGAATTAAACTAGAAAAATGTAAATTTTATGTCACAGAACTAGAGTTTCTAGGACACGTTATTAATATAAAAGACTTTAGTATAAGTCTAAAAAAAATTTTAATAATTTATTAAGAATTACTTTAAGATTACGATATTCTTAACGGCATTAACTAAGAAGAATATAATATTTAGATAAATAAAATCATATAATTAAGCTTTTAAATAGCTAGTATAAGTAAGTATTAGTGCACTAGTTCTAGTTGTCTTTAGAAGCGATAAACCGCTATATATAAAAACTAATATAAGTAATTTAGCTATTAGAGCATGTATAAAGTAAGAGAGAAATAAATAATAACACTCTATTACTTACTACTTATATAAGTTTATTAACGTAGAAACACGTTATAATATCTATAATAAAAAATTATACGCTATTATTAAAGCACTTAAGCACTAGAGAATCTACGCATATAGTTATTTAGAACTTATAATCTTTATAGACTATAAGAACCTACTATAATTTATAATAATAAAAGAATTAACACTATAATAAGCGTGATAGTTAAAAGCTTTAGAATAATATAAATTTAAGATTTTATATACACTAGAAAAGGAGAATAGATAAGCAGACACCCTTAGTAGAAGAAAAAATCTTATAAAAGATAAGATTAAGACATATTCTATAATACTTAAAGAAAATTAAAATAGATTGTTAGGACCTACTATAGAACTTAACTAACTACTAGTAATTACTAAGAATATACCTAAGAAATAATTAGAAGAGGTTATATAACAGCACTATAATAACCCCTTATATAAATATTTAGAAATTAGGAAAATAATAAAGCTAATTTAGAGGAATTATAATTTTAAAGAAATTAAGAAAGCTATAACTAATTATATTAGGAAGTGCGTAGACTGCTAAAAGAATAAACACGCTACGCACCTAAAGTATAAAGAAATATAAGCTATTAAAATACTAATAGTACTATAGAAAGATATTACTATAAACTTTATTATAGAACTACTAGAATCTACAGACCTAGTAATAGAAGTTAAATATAATATAATATTAGTTATTATAAATAGATTTACAAAATATACTAAAATAATATTTTATAAAAAGGAATGCATAGCAGACTAGCTAAAATACTTTATTCTTAATAAACTTATAAGATACTACAGTATACTAAAAATAATTATAAGTAATAGAGACAAGCTCTTTACGTCTAATTATTAGATAATACTTATAGTACTTATTAAAATAAAATAAAAACTAGTAACAGCTTATTATTTACGAATAAATAGACAAACAGAACGTATAAACTAGACTATAGAAATGTATTTACGCATCTACTATAATAGAAGAAAAGATAATTAGATTTTATTATTACTCTTAGTATAAATAATATATAATAATAAAGAATTAGCAATAATAAAAATAACGCTATACTACGCAAACTATAGAAAACACCTATATTTTTTTAACTAAGTATTACTAATAGCTATAAATACAGAAGAAGCCATAAGAATAGCAGAAATTATAAAGAAAATATATAAAGAACTATAAGAAAATCTTAAGAAGTTATAATAATAAATAATTTTCTACGTTAATAAAAAATGAAAAACGGCACCTTAGCTAAAGAAGAGGAATAAAGTATACTTATTTATAAAGAATCTTTAAACTTAAAAAAAAAAGCATAAGAAACTAGACTATATTAAAGTTAAACTATTTTTTATTTCTAAATAAATATTATTTATAAACTATAAATTAGAACTACTGCCAGACGTAAAAATACATTTAGTATTTTATATATTATTATTAGAACTAGCTAATCTAGAAACACTAGTCTAAATAACCTTTTATTACTAAGCTAAGGAAGAAACAGAATTTAAAGTTAAAAGAATACTTAACGTCTAATATAAATGATACTAAGAAGTAAAAGAGTACTTAGTTAAGTAGAAAGGATATCCTAATAGCAAGAATACTTAAAAACCTATTTAAAACCTAACTAATTATAAGTAACTACTACGAAAATTCTATAAAGCTAATAAAGAAATTAAAGCCCTTTTAGACTACTAAGAAATTAGATTAGAAGATTTCTAGAATAGCTATTTTAGATAAGAATAACTAGTAAAATAGAAGAACTAACCTTACTCTTAAAATATATAGAAATTAGAAAAAGAACTTCGCGTAAATAATAAATAAATTATTAAAGAAACTAAAAAGAAGAAGAACTATTACTTTTATATAAAATTGTAATATACCTAAAAGGATAAAGAAATAGAAATAGTAGTAAAATTATCTAATATGCTTAAAGTTATCTATATTATAGAAGAATAACCCATTAACGCGTCTACTATAGAATAATCTAATAATATAGCGTTTATAGCCTTATTCTCTACTTCTATATTTATAGTAAAATATAAGGTCTTTTTGCAAGCACACTCTTTAGCTTAAACTAATATTTTCTTATTATATAATAATTAAGTAATAATAACTAATAACCCCTTCTTATTCTCTTTAACCTTCTTCTTATACTCTTTATAAGTCTTGTCTAGCGACGTCTAAGATATATTAATATAAGGATAACTTAAACAAATGTATTTAGTACACTTTGAGTTAGAATTTAGTATAATAAAATACTTATAGTTTTTAGTTTTATAATTAAAGTAAAAAGACTCTGCAATAGTATTAGCATAAAGAATTTTATTATAAAAATAAAGTTTATAAGTAGTAGATTTAAAACATATAGTAACTTATAAACTTAAGTATATAACTACGGGGCAAATGCTTATATAATAAAATTAAGTTTAGATAAATAATTTAAGAATAAATTAACTAAAGAAGGGGAATAATATTATAAACTATATTTTAGAATAAAGCTACTACGTTTTATACTTATTAGATAGCTTACAGAAGATAAGCTAAGCCTATAATTATATACTAGCTATACTATAAATATATAATTATATAAGCGCTCTATAATAAGCACTCTATACCTATACATAATATTCTACTACTTAATAGTAAGCGCTTAATAGGAAGCGCTTACTAATAAGTAATTTATAAGATTACTTACTAATAAGCAGGTTGTAGCATAAAATATATAGAAAGACGAGTATTATGCCTAATACTTATATTTAACCTATTTATTAATCTATTATTTAGATTTACTTAGATCTTATTATTAATTTAGTATCTTTTATAATACTAATACTAACAGCCCCTTTAACCTACTTACATCGTTAATACCTATTCTTTCTTTATAAGTTACTTTTACCTAAGAACTAATTTTAACCTCTAGAACTAGCTACTTTGTAGGTCTTAATAATAGTAAGCTATTACTTCTACTAATTTTAGAAAATATATTTAAGAAAATCTTATTAAACTTTATAATAAAATTATTTTTTATAAAGAATAGAGCTAGCTGCGTCTTTAATATAATTTTAGTAATTATATATTACTTTTTAAAGATAGTTATTTATATCTTAGCTTTAAAGTTATAAAATATAAAAGAATTTATAGAAGCCTACTTTAATTGAATTATTTTAAATTTAGTGTTTAAAAAAATATTATATAAAATAGAGAATTTATCTTTATCTTTATATTTTAGACAGGAATATGCTACTAATTATAAGTAAAGTATAAACTAAGTACTACTTTCTACCCGCAAATAAATAGGTAAATAAAATACTAAAATTAGATATTAAAATAATATTTTAAATACTTTATTATAAAAATATAAAAAAATTAAGTTAAACTACTACTAACTGCCTAATATACATATAATAACTTAATATATAAGTTAATAAAAATAATATCTTTTTATGCTATATATAGTAAATATTCTATTTTACTAATACCTCCTATAAATAGTAGATAAGAGAAAAAGGTACTAAATATAATTAAAAGAGTAAAGTATATATATAGCGCGTAAGTATTACTTATAAAGTACTTATAAGCTGCCTAAGAGTATTAAAACTAATACTATAATAAGAAATATAAATAAGAAATATTTTAGAAGAGTAATCTAGTTTTATTTAATATAAAATATATTTAAATTATCTACTAGTCTAGTAAAAAGCTATCTAGTAAATTTATTAGCTTATTTTAAGTATAAAATATAATTAAAATATAAGTTTACTACTTAATTCTTTCATCTAACTACTATATTTATAATATATTTTATATTCTCCTTCTTAAACGCTAGAAACTAAGAAAAGAAAAAGAAGACTTTAGTACTTTATTATTTAATATTATACCTAAAGAAGAAGAAGTTTGGAAAATAGAAAAAATTCTAGTAAAAAAAATCAAAAAAGACTAATAATAATACTTACTCTATTAAAAAGACTATAATAAATCTTAGAATATATAACCCCCTAAGTTAGACTTTAAAAATATAAAGAAATTAGTTAAAGACTTTAAAAAAGAAAATAGTAGCCTACTTATAAAAAAAAATTATAAGTATAAGAAGCGCATATTTACTATAATTATAATATATAGTAGTAAAAAAGTTATAACTTAACTAAAATTATTTATTTTAAGTATAAAGCCTAATTTATTCTAAACTCTAAAAAGAACTCTTTAAAACTACGTAGCACTTATAGCCTACTTACTAAATATTATTTTTATTTTTCTACTTCTTTTAAATCTTATCTTAGGTCTTACTATTATTAGGCTTACTAAAATTTTAAAATTTATTATTTACTAGCTTATTCTTTTTACTATTATTTTTACTATTATTTTTACTATTTTCTTTAGGCTTAACTAGATAAGCAGAATTAATAGTTTATAATTAAAGAAATTAGTGTATGCTTTAAGTGCGCTAAAAACTAAAATATATAAAAATAAATATAAGTAAAATAAAAGTTTTAAAAGTATTAGTAATGCAGCGCTACTTAACTAAAACTAGTTTAAAATACTATAAAATAGTAGTAGAAACTTAAGTAAAAATACTTATAAAAGTATTTAAATGAATTATAATTTTATAATAGTACGCTAGCTCTAAGTTAAAGCGTTACTAAGTATATATAAATTTTAAGTTTATAACTTAAATTTATATATTAGTTTTATAAGTTTAAGTATTTTAGATAGTATTAATAATAGCGTAATAGTTAGTATAAAAGTTATAGAGATAATTAAAATAGTTATTAAACTACTAGAATACTTATAAATATTAGCTAAAACGTACTTTAAGTATATAATTTTAAAAACGTATAAGACTATAACTTCTATAATTACTATTTTTATAATAATTATAGCACTTCTTATAAGTCTTATTATAATTTTTAAAGAGTTTAATTAGGCCCTATATATAGCATATATAAGTTATAATTATAGTAATATAGTCTACACGCTATACATTTATATTAAATATAAACTTATTAGTATTGCGTAGAGTAGTCTTAATAATATACTTAGAAACTAAATAGTAGACTATAATATTAACTAAAAATAAAGAAGTTAAGATTGAAGTGTAAAATTAATATATAACTTAAATGTTACGTGGCACACTCTATAGTCCCGTAAACTAAGGGCGAGCCTACGTGTGTGGGTTATAGTAAGTTAAGAGAATTAGGTAGGTAGGTAACAAGTCACGTAATTAAATATTAATTAGTATACTAAGGTTATTGTTGCTAAATACTTAATAGTAATTTTTACTATAAAAGTAAGAGATAGTAGAACTAAATTAAGAATTAATAATAAGGACTATCTTAAGATAAATAGTTATTACTATATACTTATAAATATAAACTAGCTTTATAAATTTTATAAATAGAGCTTATAGAGCCTAGCTCTATAGGCTCTATAAATAGAGTTTATAGAGCCTATTATATAATACTTATTATATGTTTATATTATGCTCTGCATCTAATTTATAATTATAATTAAGTAAGTTGTTATAATAGTCTTGCTTACTACTTATGCTTAACTCTTATTAGTTCTTATTATTTCTATTATAATAACTATTATCTTATTATAGTGTAGCAGCTATAACACTATCCCCCTTTTTAAGTTTTTAGCCTAAAGATTATTTAGAATATAGAATTTTATTATATTAGCGGGGTGGGCCCTATGATATTTAGAATAATTATAACCCTTTATGCCTTCTTATAAGACTCTTAAATAACACGCTTTAGCTAATAAGATTATTTATTATAGATTTAATGTAATATTATATTTTTATTATATTAAATATAATCTTTCTTATATTATTTCCCCCTATAATACTCCTAGGAGGTTAGTTTGCGAGTCTTACCTTCGCTCTAATATTTATAATACTTATAATATAAATAGAATCTCTGTGTTTAATAGTATAGTTCTATTTATATTTTTTATTCTTAGGCTTATAACTTCTAATATAATTTATTAATTATTTATAAGCTAAAATTTAAGCTAAACTTACTATAACTAAGAAAGAGTAAAAGTATATTCTAGATAAACTAGTTACTATTTATGCCTAAGTATTACGTTTAAGATAGTAGAAGGAGTTTCTTAATAAGTAGGAGAATACTTAATCTGCTACCTTAAAGGCAGAGTTAGATTATAAAGAGGTAAAATTATAGGCTTTAGGTTAATAGAATAGTCTTATAGAGGAGTCTTTAGTAGACGTTTTAGGCGGCGCTTACACTTTTATTAGTATTAATAATCTTTATAGGTTTCTACTAAGCGTTCTAGGTCTAAATCTAATATTACTAGATTTTTTTTATAAGGTTAGTTTAGCTAGAACTCCTCTAATAACTTAAAGTAGTTAAGGTTTTCTTCTAGTTCTTATATATTATTTTATAAGTTGTCTTTTTTATCCTTTTCCTTTTATACCACTTTATAGTAATTTCTCCTATTTATAACTTTATAGTCTATAACTTTTATTACTTTCTATTCCTCTTATTATTCACTATAGGTCTCTACTTTATAGACTACTAGTTATGCGTCTTAAAGTACTTTTTTTAGAAGTGCTACGTAAAATACTAAATAAACTTTTATGTTATTTAGTAGTTATAGCTTAAATATTATAGGAATTATTTATTTAATAATCTTGTAGAGTCTAATTCTTAAATAGTTTAGTTTATTTAAAGGTCTTTTACTAGTAATATTTTTTTATAATAGTTAAACTTTCTTTCTCTTTTTTAGTGCTAGCAGAGTCTTATACTTTTAATTATAATATTTTTCTATTTTATTATATAGGAACACCGCGTCTTTTTTTAGTTAATTATAATTTTCTCTAATCTTCTTTACTTATTCCTTATTATCTAGACTCTAAAACTTTATTATTCTAGAAATCTAGTAAACTAGTAGATTAAATTTATAGTTTGCAAAGAATAGTATTACTTTAGTTACACTATATTATAAGCTATTATATGCTAACTAGACTATTAGTAGTAAGCCTATTTAGTTATTTTATTTATAATTTAGGTAGCACCTAAGATATTATTCTATTATTTAATTTATCTATTTTATTTATCCGTCTATTTGCAGGTAATAGGCTGTAAATATACTATATTTAATTTTTATTAAGCTTATTATTATCTACTATAATTTTAAGATAAACCTAATATTTTAATTAGTAATAATCTTGTCTAGTATCTTATGTTAGGCTACTACTATTAATAAAAACTAGAATATTACGTGTTCTACTTTATTAGTTTTCTTATATAAGATAAAGTACCTGTATTTAGTAGCTTTATTTATAACTACTATAATTCTGTTATATTTAACTTTATTTTTAGGGTCCTGTGATTTTAGTAGTTATATAATAAAGTTTATTATAACCGTTCCTTATAGCCTATTTAGAACTTCTACTAGTTATAGTTATCTATAGAGTGCGTAGTATTTAGGTTTATTTTTATAATAATTAGTATAATCTCTTAAGACTTTTATAACTATTTATCTTGCTTAAGGAAAGTAGTAGTCCCTTATAAGTTATTTTAGAGTTTATTTAATATCTTAATATCCGTGTACTAGAAATTTATAAAATCTTTATATAAATTTTTATTAGATTTTAGCCAGAATAAAGGTTTATTTAAATACTTTATATATTTTATCTTTATAAGTAGATCTATCTAGTAGGTAGTTAATACTTTTATTATTTACTATTATTTTCTTTTAAATCTACTTTAGTTATTTGCTAGATTCTAGTTCTAGAATTACTACTAGTTTAAGTGCGTTATAGATTATAATTTTATTTATATTAAATTATAGTAATGCCCTAGACACTATAGCTTTCTTTTATAAATTTAGTCTATAGCTTAATATATTAGCTCTTAGGTTTTCTATTCTTTAAATGTGTATAATCTTAAAATTAAATATTAATAATTACTAAGCCTACCTAGTCTATCTAGGGCTTAAGATTTAATTTTTTATAAATTTAGTAAGGTTTTTATAATTTAAAAATACTAGTGTTTAGAATCTTATATCTTATAAATAGGTTTACTAGACTTTAAAGGCGTTTACTATTACTAGTAGTTTCTTATTATAAATAGAGTAGTTTAGCTTTATAGATATTATTTTCTAAAAGTAATATTTTATAGGATGTCTTGCATTATCCTTTAGGTTTTATTATATAAGGTATGCGCCTACTACGTAATTTAATATATTTATTTTTAGAAATACTAGTCTAGTTAGATTAAAGATCTATAGTATAAGAAACTTTAAGAATTTCCTTTTAAGTATTTGCATTACTTCCTAATATTTTTTTATTTATTTAAAGAATATATTCTTTTTAGTAAGATTTATAAGTGGCTGAGTTATTTCTAACTATTATAGTATAAACTTTTAGCAGTAGTTATAGAATTCTAGAAAGGCCTATATATTTAATAATTTTTTAGGCTTACTCTAGTTTTAGATTCTTTATACTTTTCTTAATTTAATATTAAGTTTTTTTTGGCTTAATTATAAATCCTAGATAGGTAATTATTTTAATATAGAATTTGTACTTCTTTAGTTTAAGATAGAGTTTTACTTTTTTAATTCTTTAGAGTACTTCTTATATGTGTTTAGGGTAATCTTCCTCTTTCTTAAAGTAGATAATTATATTATTTAAGTATACTATTATATATTCTCCTAGGCATTTCCTTAACATAGTGTTAATTTATTATTAAAAAACTACTAGCGTGTTGGTTAGTCTAAAAGATATTATAAAGTATTTAAAAAGTCTAAATTTAGTTTTAAAAGTAGTTTTCTATTCTTTACTTTCTTTTATTTAGATCTAGTGGTAAGCATTTTTTATATTTAGTTTAGTAAAAATCTTAGCTAATTTTAATTTATCTTACAGTTTATTAATTCTTAGTAAAGGGTATTTATCTTTAATAGTTACATCGTTTATCTTCTAAAAGTCTATATAGAACTAGGGTTTAGAGTTATCTTTTTTATTAGTAAAGATTACTTTATAGACTGCAGATAAGTATAAGGGCTAAATATAACTTTTTTCTAGATTAGTTTTAATATATTTTTTAATAATATCTCCTTTAGCTTTAGTTATTTTATAAACGCCGCTTTAGGTTAACTACTTTTTTAGTTTAAGGTTTATTTCGCAGTCCTATTCTATGTGTTTTAGTAAGTAATCTTCTAGTTTATAAAATATTTCTTTATATTTCTTATATTTCTTAAGAATCTATTATTCTTTAAGTTTTTTTTTAGTAGACGCGGCTAATCTCTTTAAGTATTTTACTATTTTAGTATTCTATTAGATAATTAGATTAATCTAGTTTAACTAGGGCATCTCTAAGATTACTTTTTATTAGTTATTAATTACTACTAGGTTTATTACTAAATTATTAATTACTAGACTATTTATTATAAAGGTTCCTAGTATTATCTTAAAGTGTATTTGTTCTATAAACGAGAGTTCTTTAATTTTATATAGCGTCTGTTTCTTAGCTTTATTTATATATAAAAGCTTTTATTATTCTATAAACTTCTTTAAGATAAAGTTTTAGGTAGCTTTACTATTAATTATAGCTTAGATAAATTACCTATAATATTTAACCTAGATTATTATATGTAGACTTTATATACCTTTAAGGACTTTCTTCCCTTTAAACTAATATTTTATTTAAATTTTCTTATTTATATATTTTAGGCACTTATTTTCTAGGTATTTATACTATAGTTATCTTATAATATATTCTTTTAAGAGTAGTAGTCTAGGTTTTATAATTAGGTATTCTTTTTACTTAACGTATAGGTGCTATCTATAAATATTTTTTCTTAGTATTATATTTATATAGGGATTATTTAGGATCTAGATTAGGTATGCCCTATATTTCTTCTTTAGTCTTAAATGTATAGAATATTCGTACTTAATATAAAATACTTATACTAATTTATAATGTGCTAAATATAAAGAAGTAACTTAGGAATTATTCTTAGTTATTCTTTATATTATCTTTATTATTAGGTCCTTAGTAATTAGGATTTAGTATTTAATTAGTGCTCTTAGTGTGTGTTTTTTATTTACTTACTTTATTTTATGCGCTACTATTCTCTACTTAAATAGTGTTAGTAATTTATCTTTTAGAATTATATTTCTTTTAACTTATTATATAAAATTAGTAAACTTTATATTTTTTAGGTATTTTACCTTCTACTCTTTATAGAGTTTATAAATTATTTTAAGTAATAATTCCTTGCGGTAGAATCTCTATTCTTTGATTAATTTTTTAGTCTTAGTAAAGTATATTAGTTATGCTGCTTCCTAGGCTAGTCCCCTAAATTAGATATATTTAATTAGTCCTATTTAGGTATCTTTTATTAGGATTACTAGTTCTTCTTTAATAGGGAGCAAGAAAAACGGCTCTTTATTCTTAAATATTAATAGTAAAGGGGTCCCTATAAACTTATTAGAGTTACTTTTAGAGTTTTTCGCCCCTTCTTTATCTAAGTTACTTACTAGCGCTTTTAGGGCTTCTAGAATTTATGTATTTTATTTCTCTATTAACTACTTAAGTATTCTTTCTTTAGTAGTAGCTAATTTTTCTTTTAGCTAATATTTTATGTCCTTTTTATTCTTTATATAGTTTATATATATATTATTTAAATATTCTATCTAATATAAGGCTTAGTGTTTTTTACTACTAGCTAACTTTTCTTTTTATTTACTAGACTTCTTTCTTTTAGAGTCTTTTCTAGGATCTTTATTAATTAATTTATAACTTTTACTAGAATAGTTCTTAGCTATATAGTCTTTTTTACTATAACTAAAGTAAGCGCTTTTTTATATTACTTTTTTTTTTTAGTATTCTTCTTTTATAGTTTCTTGTCTTCCTTATTAGTGTCTAGAACTATAGAATTTTTATAATTATAATTTTTCTTAGTTTAGCTATTTGCGCTGTACCTGTTCCCTTTTCTATTATTTTATTTTTAAAAAAATAGTTTATTATTAATCTAGACTGCTTATTTAATTATAGCTAATGAGATTATTAGTTTCTTTATTTTAATTATTTTATATTAAATATCTAACTTAAGTTTCTTATAAAATTTTATTATTAGTCTACGCTTCTTCTAATCCTAGATCTTATTAGCTATTTACTTAAACATCAATATATAGGCGGCTACTAATTTAGTTTATTAGAGTTTTAAGAGCTTTCTTTTAGCTATGCGTTTTATATTAATATTATTAAAGATTTGTCTAAACTTCTATATAAAGTAGTTATAGTTATTAAAGATTAGGTTAGTTTTAGTCTTTTAGTTATTAGCTTTATTAATCTAGTAATCTATTAGATAATTATTAAACTAATTTATTACTTTACTAGTAAAGTGCGTTGCTATATAAGTCATTTTTTATTTATTATTATTTAAGTAGTTTTAATTAAAGTTAGTGTGTAAGGCTATACTAGCTAAAAACTTTTTTAGTTTACTTTAGGTTCTATTAAACTTTTTTAGCTTAACTAACTTTAGTAAATAACTAGCTATTCTAAATTCTATTTTTTTAATCTGCTTTTTTAATATATTATTAGCTCTTTTTTCCTTTTCTACTAATAATATTTTTACCTACTTATATAGCTTATTATAGACTTCCTTTTATAGTGTTCTTTTATTATTTAGGAATATAATATATTCCTTAATCTAGATCTAATTAGTATTATTTAATAGGCTAGGCCTAATTAGGATTAGAATAACTAGAGTTATTATTAGTTATTTTTTAGTATGTACTTATATTATGTTCTTAGAATATAATTATCAAGATATTATATAGCACACTTTATAGTCTTATAAACTAAGGGTAAGCCTGCGTGTGTAGGTTATAGTAAGTTAAGAGAATTGGGTAGGTAAGTAATAAGTTATATAGTTAAATATTAATTAGTATACTAAGGTTATTATTACTAAATACTTAATAGTAATCTTTACTATAGAAGCAAGGGATAGTAGAACTAAATTAAGAATTAATAATAAGGACTATCTTAAGATAAATAGTTATTATTATATACTTATAAATATAAACTAGCTCTATAGGCTCTATAAATAGAGTTTATAGAGTCTATTATACAATACTTATTACGTGTTTATATTATGCTCTGCATCTAATCTATAGTTATAATTAAGTAAGTTATTATAATAGTCTTACTTACTACTTACGCTTAACTTCTATTAGTTCTTATTATTTTTATTATAATAACTATTATTCTATTGCGGCGTAGCAGCTGTAATATTAAATATATTAAAGAAATATAAAGTAAGAAAGATATAATATAAAATAAAAAAAATTATTACTATTTATAATTAGTATAAACTATAATAAAGAAAAGCGCGCGTTTTTTACTATAATACTTATAAACTTTATTATAAAAATTATCTTACGCGCTATACTTATAATAAGTAATATATATACGCGCTACGCGCTATTAAAATATATATAATAAATACTAATTAAATACTCTTTTTCTTTTCTATAAAGTAAAGTTTTTATTAAGGCTATAAGTATACTGCTAAAGACTATAGTTTAAAAAAAAAATTTATAATAAGCTATATAAAAAGTAGCTATAATATTATTCTAAGAAATTAGTGCTAAGAACTAAATTAAATACTAATATACTAAGTAAACTAGCTATTTAAAACTTATACTAAGCTTTTCTCTTTTAAAAGATAAGTATTATTTACTTAATATTATTTAATTATTCTTTTACTATTTATTTTAGTATAAAGTAAATACTATTACTTATAGCTAGACCTTATAATTTTAACTTTTATATTATTTAAGTTACTTCTAGTAAATTCTATAATTAGACTAGTAAATAGATTAAATTTACTTAGTATTAAATCTAGATTAAATTAAAGTTATATAATATATAGATTTAGATTAGATTAGAATCACGTAATATATAAGTCTAGATTAGATTAGGGTTACGTAATATATAAGTCTAGATTAGGTTAAAATTACGTGTTGTATAGACTAGATCTAGATTAGGATTAAAGTTATATTATATAATATATATTTATAATAAATATCTGTAATAACTAATAAAAGTCTTTATAAAATAAAATTATATTAGGATTAGGTTTAGGTCTAAGTCTTACGTAAGCTAGATCTAGATTAGATTAAGATTTAACTAAGTATAAGTTAGATCTAGGTCTAGGTATATTATATAAGACCTAGACCTAGACCCAACCTATACTTAGTTAGACCCTGACCCAACCCAGACCCAGCTTACGTAAGACCCAGACCCAGACCCAACCCTGACCCATTTACCAGCCTACCTGTGGCATCAAGAGACATTGAAATAAACTATTTATTAATGATTACAGTTCGCTAATATGCTCTAAGCCACCCTATCTGCATGCATGTAAATCATGCCTTACTGCTATTTACACAAGTAGTCCACCGCATACTCCTCACAATCCTTATTGCCATTCCTCTCGCAGCCATTATTAATGTACCTGAGGTTGAAGAAGAGATCGTCAAAGCACTTGTCATACCACAGAGGATTGCTCGTGCAGCGGGATAGGCAACGCTCACAGTATTGCGCATACGAATATCCAGTAGACTGACAGTATTCCAGGAGCTCGGCGTTGGAAGGAAGATCTACTGGGGTCTCGTAGCTCTGCTCAATGCAGTACGAGTTGCCGACAACGAGATTGCAGTTGTCCACGGTACTTGGGTTCTATTGGATCGTCGCGTTAGGATCAGGATGTTATTATGGAGTAGAGACTCATACGTATAGTTTGAACAGCCTCATGGAGAACTGATATGCATTTACGAATGCTTGGCATGTTTTTTCCTCTGGTTCGACAACCGCCCAAAATGTACAGTCTTGGATAGTATCGGGGGCCGCGGTGGTTGGAGGTTCCACTAACCACGCAGCTGAGAGAAGGGGTAGAAAAGTGAGTCCGAAGGCAAAAGAACGCATGGTGTTGACGGTTGACAATCTTATGTTCAATGTAAGCGGGTGATGCGTAAGACGTTTTCCGAAATAATTTGAGAGCTTGGGACGAGCATTGAGGGAGAAGTAGCTCTTTCTTAAATACGTCCGATGGCATCCTGTCCCACCAGTGAACTGACTATTATTAGTTCACCGCTAACACTAGGTTCCTTCTGTAAGGATCTCGTGTGTACTCGGTGAAAAATATAAACATCCTTGGGTGGGGGCTAAACTGGTCAGATATGATGAAAGAGCCGAGTACAGCCTTCCCAGAAGAGGAAGCTGACAGCGCAGCTGGGAGGAAACATAGGTAATTTTAGCTTGGCGCCGCATTGGCCCACTTACTAGCAAAATTCGTTAATGCACATACGCAGAATAATTCTCAACTAGTCGCTATTCATCACCAATAAACTTCTTAATGCTTAACACGAGTGTGTGTTCTATAGTAGCCATGCACCCGGCATTTGCGCCTGCAAGACCCTGTTCTGTCTAGATACACCTATTGATGCTTTCCACGTCAAAATGCGTAGCGATAATCTGCAACAGATAGCGCCTTTTGTTTCCCTCTGTTTGTTTCCCTTTCAATCCTTTTCTCTAAGACCGTCCCCAACCCCCTCAACCTCCACGTTCAATTTAGCATAACTCTCTACCAGATTAGTCAAAAAGTAAGAATCAACATTCCCCTTCCTGACAATGCTGACAGGCCAATGACTTCTCACGGACTGGACCATATGCAGCTTCTCATCTACCATTCTCTCATCCATGTCCAGTATCCCTCTGAACAGCGCAACCTCCGAAGCTTGCATGCGCCCCCTGATCACACGGAACAGCGCCTCTGCCAGATAATGGTTCTGGTGCTGCGTGTGTAGTCCTTTTGTAACAAGAATCAGAGTAGAGCGTAGAGCTTCGAGCTTGTGTATGGGAGTTTGCTCGTCGATGGCAGCAAGAGCGTCGATGCATTTATAGGCATGGAGGATGAGCGGAGACACGAGGAAGACGTCCATGGCTTCGTAGCCGTGTCGGAGATAGTAGACGCGGACGAGGGGTTGAAAGCGTATCCGCGTGTCGGTTACAACCTGACGAGGAGAAGGTTTTTGATTTGTCTCTACGTCCAGAAATGGTTCGAAGATTGCGAGGATGAGGTGTTGGTAGTACATACTAGCGAATAGACTTAGAGATACCATTGTTAATGAGTTTTAACCCTATAATAAACAACTTACTGGAGTTGTAGGTGGGTTGGAAGAACGATGTATTTTGATGATAGAATCCCCGACAGATTATTGTACCAATCTTCTAATCGTGAATATAATTCGTTTGCTTCACCAAGTGTTATCTTCGAACTTTTGGAGAAGACTGCCCTACAAACTTCATTCGTGATTATTCGGAAGTCACTTCTCGCTTTGATCATTTCACCAAGGCGTAGGTGAACACTATGTTCGTCCAATGGATACCTAATCCAAATCTCCCCATACCAATTTGATTCTTTGATCGGATCTGGTAGTTGCCACTCTGGAGGGTGGCTCAACATAGGTTCAATTGGGAGTGCAAAATTAACAAGGCTAGATAATTTAGATGTGCTGCACTCATGATAGAGTCACTTACGTCTCCCAATTGAACAAGGACCATGCGGTGTAGGATAAACCATGACGATCCCGGGCACTTGTTCCACCTGTGACTCTTTTAAATAGACACATATCTTGAGCCAGTGCAAGTGCTTGGATCATATATGCTTTTCCAATTATATCCAAGCCAGAAAAGTTGTAGAACGCGTTGAGTAGAATGCCAGCTTGTATCGTCGTGATACGCGCTTTACCCGATTCCAGCTCCCAGAGACGCTTTGCCTCAGCGACGAAGCGATACGTCAGCGTTTGAGGGTTCCAGTACTCAGCACGATTAGCAAATCGTGTATAGCAAAGCTAATATACATAAGATCTCGAAGTTAGGCAAACTTTCAGGAATTGGGCAAATCTTTAGGGGATAGCGTACACAAGAATATGCAAGGACTATGTTGAAGAGTAGCGATGAGCAAAAGCCGTCCCGTTGGGCAGCCATGTCTTGTAAGAATAGATCTTTCTGAAAGGCAGCTGTGTATTGATACTCGCAAAGTAGCCATCCGCTAAGAATATTTCGCATGAGCGCGTTGTCAGCGCAGACAGATGTCCAGGAAGAGATCTTTACATCAGTTAGGAGCGGGTCGATGACAACTGCAGCATGAAAAGGCTTCATGTATAGGCTACTGTAGTTTGCAAGATCCGTTCCTTCTAGCCGAGGCCTTTGCCTGGTGATAGTGTCTGCACTTGCATGCCTTGAGCTATCTCCTACTGTTACGGACTGCCTAGACGCAGGGTAGAGGGCTGCTGATTCGTATATCGTTGACCGAAGATATGAATTATTGCTAGTTGCTAGGTCCTCGGGCATCTTGTTGATGTAGGGAAAATCATAACGATATCGTGTCTCTGGCGTTAGGGCGAGTTGAAGGAGAACATCTCCTGTCCCAACGCGATCCAACAACGTCTCCACACTGGCTCCAGATCCCAACCTCGTAAAAATTTCGTGCGCCTCCGCTGCAAATGTGGATTTTATATAGTTGAGAAGCTCTTCGTACTTCGTCTGCTTGCTACGCAAGTCTTCGTATTTGCGTCTGACAGCGCGTGAGTCGTTCTCACTATAGACACAATCGGTTGCGCGCGCAATACACGAGGCACATTTCGGGCGGTTTCCATCGCACTGCAGTTTTTAAGCAGATACTGGAAGCAAACTAAAGGGTGTATAGGACCTTCGTTTTGTGAGATCTGCACGCCTCACAGGCGGTGGCAATACGCTGTTTCCTAGGAGGCGGTTCTGTTGTCTGCCTTTGCATACCAGCCATAGCGGGAAGTAAAGGACGCGGGGGCTGGCGAGAACGAGACGGTCCGCCCTGCATGATTTAGTGTGATCCGTTCAGCTCGTCAGGCGTTGGACGGCATCAGACTTCAAACGATTCCAGCACACATTACGCTGCGATGTAGCTAGATGATTTAGGTGTATAAGGTATGATAATCGATAAACTTAAACCTTGTGCAGGTTGATGGATGATAAAGAGACGGTGAGCGGCATGACTTTCAAATCAGATCCCCGCGCCAATCGCGTTCAAGGTCACCCACGCGGCTGCTACAATGGGTAAGCTCAACAAGTCGTGAGAAACGCTAAAACAGCATAGGTAAGCAGGTTAGAACATTAGACCCTGGTGATTATGCTACCCTTGTCAAAAATAAAACAATTCAGCTAAACATTCAGTTCATTGATAAATATAAAATACGACCTTGGCTGATAGAGATACTGGTTTAACTACTTTGTGCTATTCTTTTAGCTATACTATGAATGAATTCTTGCTTTGCTGTACACATCCCACTGAGGGAAAACTCTTGAATATGTATACCCAGCAAGATCATAACGCGTACAAATTGCTGTTGAATCCATGCTTTCGTTTCACGTTCTATTGTGCTTGCCAGCGGTGACCCATGGTCTTCTAACAAAAGTAACATTAGCTGGCTCAAAGGATCCATGGCGTGCCAAGGTCCTTGCGCTATTAGATGACGCTGGTGTTTGTCCCTCGAAACATCCTGACTCATGCTTTTAGGGTCGAGAGACGGATTCTGCGGAAGGTTCGAAGGACGGAGGCTGGGGAACACAATCGTGGAGTCGGAAAAATCAGCAAGAGAGGATACCCCAGCCCGATTACCAAGGTAAAAAGGAATACTGCGACATATAGACTCCACGTCTCCTTGCAAAGTGTCAAGAGACCGAGTGGAAGTTGACGAATAGGCTGGCATATGATCACTCTCGGAGTCGATGTCTGTGTGTACTAGGGGGCCGCAAAGATAAATGTGTCTGATCTTGCTGAGCAACAAACGCTGAAGTCGCCAAAGATTCCAGATGCTAGCAATTTGACATGAAGGGTAGATGTCGCAGACAGATTTATAGGAGGGTATAGACACGTCAAAGTCTTGCGCCGCGTTGAGAGTCAATGGTCGCCAATCCTGAGGAACGCCCCGTTCCCAGGCCAATAGTTGGTCCTCTATCAGTTGTGCCTCGGCCCAGTATCTTTTCAATCCCCTGCTCAGAGCATGACCTGTGGGGCCTTGGGTAAAAAAGCGCAAGGCATTGGCTT
The DNA here is from genome assembly GCA_033220655.1 of Pseudopithomyces chartarum. Classification (NCBI taxonomy): domain Eukaryota; kingdom Fungi; phylum Ascomycota; class Dothideomycetes; order Pleosporales; family Didymosphaeriaceae; genus Pseudopithomyces; species Pseudopithomyces chartarum. Next base: position 262,535 of record WVTA01000018.1, on the reverse strand, counting down.
GTAGTTCAGCAACAGATGCACATATGATATCCAGCTCCGAATTCGGGTTCTTTGGTGCGGCCATGGAGCTGGTATCCCCTAGTCTTGAGCACACGAGTGGCTGTGGAAGCTTTTTTTGATGTATCGACAGAGTAACCTCATTGTGAACTATATGCCTTTGCATATATGTATGAATCATTTTGTTCAGCTCCCCAGAGTCTGCGAAGGGAAGTAAAGAAATCGCGCCATCATGATGGGTGAACTCAACAGGACGGCGTCCGTGTACCGCCGCCAGACGCTCATGGAATTGGAGCAGTAGCACTGCCAGCATTGTTGCTGGCATCCCTCTCTCAGCAGGATCATCCAAAGACACCCTTAGTCGTTCTATTGCCTTGGCATATACTTTCCGCCATGATTGGAACCTTCCAGTGTCGTGTCGCCACATTCCGAGCATGTCCAAAGACACGGCCGAGAGAGTAAGCGAAAGTGCCGAATGCTGTGGCTGCGAACGGTAGACTGGTATTAACATCTCAAAGAAACCGCCCGTGGATCCAAGATCGCGCCCCACGTCAGCAAAGTGCATGAGAAAAAAGGGTACGGCCGTATCCAGGTCTATCATTGGGCGTGGAGCAGGCGTCAACGTAGGTATCATATCATACTGAGGATCGGTCGTTTTCTTACGACGGGGCGCACTTTGAGTCTGGCCAGGAAACTTGACTGTTTGATCTCTGAACTTGAGCTTAGAAGATTGAACTTGATAGCCTCCACAAACAAGGCCCAATCGCAGGCAGAACCGGCAGTCGGGTTTTGCTTGATCGCATTTGACGTGCCGCTGTTTGCATGTGGAACAAGCGCCTGAGCGCCCCCGATAAACCATGGCGTGGCCGACGATGACAAAAAGAGAAATTTTCTCATGGTACAGCTCAGGAGACTCAGGGAAGTCGAAGAAATTGAAGATCTATTTACCTCGCCCCTAGTGCACTGCTTACATCACGTGACTGTCTAGGATCCGACAGCACAGCCCGTCGCAAGGAAATTACTCGATTTGTCCTAGCGCAATGACGACGCCTCCTTGGTAATGAACATAGATATGTACAGTAGGGTGGAAATATAAATAGTTGTGGTAAAGCTTCCACAAGACGACCATCACATAGAAAGGCATTCACTCAGTCTTCAACTTCTTTTTACTTAACCACACGCTTCTCCTACGATTCTTTATCATGAGGCTTTCTCCACTTTATGTCAGCTCCATAGTGGTGACATTAGCAAGTCACTCACTAATCACCGCCGCCCAAGACGCCGACAATGAACCTGTACTACTTCTGAACAATGATACATCATTTCATTTCAACATCTTGGCCGGTCTTGGCAATGCCATTTATTCAGGAGGAGATATCGCACCTATCCTGGGTGCTGCAAAAGATATCACGCCAGGGGACATGGAGTCTTTTGCCGACCACTTCGCTGCACTGGCCACTCATACAAAGAAACAAGCCGAAGACCCAGATAATGGTTATGACCCTGTCAATGTGAGGGATACATGGTTCTCCGCATCTTCTTACTTCCGCATGGCTGATGCTTTCCTCCACGGTAACTGGACGGACCCCCGTATCAACAGCTTCTGGGAAGAACAAACTGCGGCTTTCGACAAGGGCATTGCAGCGCTTCCTATCCCAGGAGAGCGAGTGCGTATACCGACCACTGATGGAAACCTCACTGTGGAGGCGATCTGGTACTCCGCGTCCAAGGAGGATACCAAGCTGCCAACTTTGATCGTTGGCAATGGATACGACGCCGCACAGGAAGATTCATACCACGTATATGTTGTGCCAGCACTTGCTAGAGGGTGGAACTGCATAACATACGAAGGCCCTGGCCAGCCTACTGTACTCCGGAATCAAGGAATTGGATTCATCCCCAATTGGGAGCGTGTCGTTACGCCAGTGGTCGACTATGTCCTTTCGAAAAAGGCGCATTTGGTAGACCAAGATCGACTGGTCCTACTAGGCAATTCCATGGGAGGCTACCTAGCTGCCCGTGCGGCAGCCTTCGAGCCTCGTCTATCTGCTTTACTTCTTAATGGGGGTATCATGAACATCTATGATGCATATACAGGGCAGTTACCCCCGGAGCTTTTGGCCTTGTTTGAGAGTGGCAATGAAACCGCATTCGATGACGCGGTCGTTGCGTTGCGCCAATCTGGAATGGCTCCTACGACCATTGCTTGGGGTATTGACCAAGGATTATGGACGTTCAATACGCATTCTCCTTTCGAATTCTTCAACCAGACCAGGCAGTTCGATTTAGAAGGTGTAGTCGATAAGATCCAGATGCCCGTGTGGATTGCAGATGCTGAATTCGAAGGTTTCTTCCCGGGGCAGCCCCAGCGAGTCGCCGACGCGTTGGGCGATCGAGCTACTTTACAAAAATTCACTGGAGTCGCTGGATATCATTGCCAGGTTGGTGCGGGTCAAGAATTGGCGAGAATCATCTTTGCTTGGTTGAACAAGACCTTGGCATGTCCATAAACTCGACAGTCTCACACATTCATGTCTAAAAACCATGGTACAAAACCCCCCAGAGTCCACATCAATGATGGGATCATAGACTAGAATCTCATCAGCTCGAGGTTGAATATAGCGGAGCACTGGGCTCGTCTTGACCTCTGATCAAAATTATGTGGTGGTACATTTAGATTTGCGTCCTTGCCACAAGGAAGATCCGTCACCTATTCTCTCCAACATTCATCACAAAGCATCGGAAGAAGCGATTATACTCTCCGTGTTATGTATTTATTAGTTGATCAATTGAATCACCGTTATTCCTTCATGTCATGTCATTCCAACTGAACTTGATGTTTTTCGAACTTAAATACCGTACATCTACTGTTTCCTAGATGGTGATGGTCGATAACTACTCTATAGGCGACGAGACGTGTCATTCCGATCGCGCTTTGGTGACGTAGTGCCATCATATTATGCATTCGCAGAACTCGAGCGTCAACTGCCATATGTACGATAGACAATTTAATACAGGAAACATCTAGTCGCTACCGCAAAAGATCTAGATCTTCTATGGCTACTGTCCCAGATTATAGAGATCCTCTACATTGATATATAGTTGATTCGATTCTCGAGGTCTTGCTCAGTCAGAAACATCTCCGTCGGATTGAATCGAGGGTCGGCTGCGTCGTGGGATATGACACGGTAGCATTTTAAAAAACGCCTTGATAAGATCGCTGCTTACAAAGCCCCAGAGCGCGGGTTTCATGAGACGAATAGCCCGGTAAACTGAGATATACCCAACCCAAGAGCAAGAGCCCGCGCGTAGATAGTAACATAAACACCTCACTTCCATCAGCCAAGCTATCGGCAGGCGGGTCGCGACTCACTATGGGCTGAACAATCGTAGGACTGAGACTCAAGCAATACCGGCCTTGAACCTGGATGCCTGGCGTAAATTGGTTCCCGTCGGTATATGGTAAGAGGGGCTTTGATGAGTTACCAGTGCTCTTTGAGGGATTTGAAGGTGAATCGTATAATAAAAGAGGGTTGTTCTATGATTGAAGACTAAAAAATGCAAGCTTAGGGTGAAAGAGTTTCGTGGATATGTTAGCGATACCGAAGCCGGAGACAAGAGTCTTATTGTTGGTTCACGCAGACAGTAGAAGTATTTGTTTAGTATTCCGAGGTTACCTCCACCCTGCTTACCGCCGGTACTACATACACATTTGAGTATCGTATTACACAACATACAGCCCAAACAGTGCATCTCAACAAACAGAAACAGGATATAATTCCAAAAGTTCCACCTAAAGAAGTATAAATGCCAGAATATCAAAAACCTACCACCTAAATGAATACCACGAACAGAAAATCGCACCAACCCTACCTCACTACTCTTCCACATCCTCCGCCCCCCACGCCCTCCTCAACGCATCAATGTTAACATCCCACGGCACATTCTTCAAATCGACCTCCTCCCCCCTCTTCGTCAACCCATACTCCTTCGGATCATAAATCTTCGTCTCCGCATAGTTATCCGGATTAACCTGTTCACATCATTAGCCCAATCCATTCATTCTCAACCGCCCAAGCCCAAACCCATATCCTCCAAAAAGATAATACACTAATAACAAAAAGAAACTCACCTGTATAATCTTCGTCACCGTCCCCCTCTTCAACGCCCTCTTCAAAACCGGCCACTCATCCTTATGAAACACCCTCTCCGCCGGAGGCCCCCCCTCCCACGGCACCATCAAATGCACCACACCCTTCGCCTTCATCGCAAACGCGATAGAGAACCTCTTCGCAAACAACGCATCTTTTTTCGCGTCTTTACCCCGGTAGCGAGACGTATACCCTTTAGGATACGCCTGGGAGTCCGTCGTGAAGCCCTTCTGTGCGCGGTACGCTTTCACGGGGATGGCGGTGCGGGACCAGAAGAGGGCTTTGTTGGTGGGGACGCGGCATTGTTTTGAGATTTCGGAGAGGGAGGGGACGGGGGTTTTCCAGAGGGGGACACCTGATTGGGTGGCTTTTGGTTTCTTGGGCTTGGTCTTGGAGGTTCCGCTAGGGGTGGTTGGGGTTTTGGGTTTCTTAGGGCGGGTTTTGGTGCCTCCGGTTGTTTTGGTGGGTTTTTTGGTGGAGGTTTTCTTCTTCTTTGGGGGGGACTTCTTTTTGGTTTTTTTGGGGCGCGATTTTTTGGATGTGGCCTTTTTTCGGCCGGCTCGTTTGGAGAGGGTGGGGATGGTGGCGGGGGGCGAGAGGGTGATGGCTCCGTGGGTGGCTGGAGTGTAGGAGAGAGCTGTTGTGCGGCGGGTGGAGTCGAGGGAGAGAGTCAAGTCGCCGTTTTTGACTGGCACGGCTACTGCGCCTATGTGGACGGCAGTTAGACATACGAGAAGGAGACTGGAGATGTTGACCCGCATCTTGAGTAATAGCCCCCAGGGCAAAGAAAAAGAATGAACGAACGAACGAAAGAGTGGAACAGGACAAAATGTCCAGAAAGGTAAAGAGTGGTATTCCCTAGAGAACGTAGAGCGACGAGGTCTTCATGTTGTACCCAGGTTGTAAGATATATACAGCGAGAACCGGACATCGATACCAATTACCGTCGGAGCAAATGCACTGCCATTCTCGGAGGTTTACTTGGCAGAAGAACGCCTGTTCTGCGGCCGAATAGAACAACACCTTATTTACGCCCGGCTGGGGTGAGACGTCTGGTGATTCGCCAGAGGGATTCGTGCGAGTGAGACCACCTGCCTATCTCATCCGCCGCAGCGCTGGAACCGAGCAGCTGTCACACGGAACTTAGCGACTTGAAACGGGTGACGGACAAGTGAAGTACTGGGCAGAGCGAATGGGATTGTCGGTATAGGACGGGAGTTGGACGGACAAGTGAACGAGTGAGGTAGAGCGAGTGACATTGCTGATTTAGTACAGGGATTGATAGGAGTAGGCGACGAGGGCGACTCTCACCACGTGGAATACACTACAGTTACACCCGACAAGGCCTGTCGGAGCCTCCACTGCAAGATTGTACACCATCAAATCACATTGGCGATCCCCACCCTCAATAAATACATTTCTCAAACTTCCAATACATCCATTACTCTACACCCAACTCCTACTCGCTATCGTCCTCCACCCTCGCGCGCTTCGCCGAACGCCCCTCCGGCTCCTGTATTCCGTAGCGCTTCTCGCCGGACTTCTCGCCCCTGACCTCCTTGATCATGGCGTCGATCTGGAACGGGTCATCTGCATCCTTCTCGAACTGCACGGGGCCATCCCTCTGCTCCTGCAAATCTGCTCCCTTGAAGCCTTCCTTGGCTTTACCCAGTACCTCGAACTTGCTGCTCTTAGTGATGCGGTCGTAAGTCTGGCCATCGTCCTCTCCCTCATCCTGTTGTATCGAGGGTCTATAGATGGAGGAAATTGCGTCCTGTGCAGCGAAGAGTGGCTTATCATAGGCCTGGTCTTCATTGAAGCCAGCGTCGAAACCAGAGGATTGGTTGAAAAGGCGAGAGTCGTACATGGATTCCCCGGATTGCGTGGGTTTCGCGAGACCGAGCGCAACCTTCTCACTGATGTCGCGATTCTGCTCGCGCGCCAACATCTGCAGTTTGCGTTCTGTGCCCATCTTGCTTTGTCTGAGCTCTCTCTGGAATTCCTCGCGGCGCTCTTTTCGTGCATCTTCGCGCCGGCGAACGGCTTCTTCCTCAGAGTCGGAATCCGACTCGGAATGGCTGCCTGAACGACGTCTTCGGGAGCCTTGGTTCTGGCGCTCTTCTCGGGCTTGCCGGGCAAGTTCGCGGAGGTGCTCTTCCTTTTGCATCTTCTCCTTCTCCGCTAGTCGCTGCTGCATAAGGGCTCGCTGCTTCACTTCTTCACGTGCGTGTCGGTCGGCAGCAGCGAGTGATTCAGTAAAGGCTCCAAACTTGTCGGAAATGGTGACATCTTGAAGACTCCGTCCATCAGCAGCAAGGCGCTTGTCCAGTGCAACAGTGTAGCCCTAGTTTCGTATTAGTAAATGTGCTGGTGAGAAGGAGGAAGTTCGCATTACCTTAGGATTCTTCCAGTTACTGATCGGGGGCGGGATGCGCCACAGCTCTGGATCTTTGTCAACACGGTTCACGATTCACGTTAGAGAGGGTAGAAATACCTTGCTGTTCAGCTGTGACCTTTCTTGGCGGGGAGTGGAGCACTGGTGGAGGCGGGGAGGGTGCTCGGCCGGGGATACGCTTGTGCTTGAATTTCGGAGGCTCCATTGGATCGATCTGACGTTGCTGGATGCGAAGTATCCTAGCTTTTCCGGATGCGTCACCCATCTGGGCCGTAGGGGTGTACTTTACGAACGTAGGCTCGTCCACACCTGCTCCACAGTTAGTACATGCCTGGTGCTAAGGTAGGGTCCACGTACGTTTCTTGAAGTGCTTGGGGTTCTGCGCGGCAGTTTGTGTAGTGATCAACTGCCCGAGTGCCGCTGCTGTCCTCGCCTTGGTGGCCTCGACTTCCTCTGTGCTCGGCCGCTGCAAATCCAGCTCCCCGGCATTTGCTTGTTGTCTGAGAGGGATCAAATCCTTGAATGACGATTGAATTATTCTTGAGTCGCCGTGCCCACGTCGTGCGATCTGCGAAGCCACGTCACTCTTGCCGTCCTTGTCTACGCGCAATTGCAGCGCTGTCGAGGAAGATGTGGCCTTCCTACCCATATCAAGGGGGTATTGGGCTACAGCGCATTCTGGGAAAGCGCCTCCGTCGGCATAGTCGGTGGCAGTGCGTGGTCGCCATCCAGAGCGCGATCCATAGGGCGGAGGGCCGGTGGTGGAGAGCGACTGGTCGTTGTTGAACAGGCGCGTGCTGTGAGAAGGCAGCTGTTCCTCGTCGCCTGCATATTTCGGCTTCGGGAGGGACTTGGACAGGGTCGCGGCGACCGACATTGTGGCGGTAGGGAGTGGGTGGTATGCGATGTTATGGGCGCGTCGTGAGCGCGTCGTGGAGGGCGTGGACGTGAGCGTTGACGTCGACGGCGAGACAAAACTTCGAAGTTCCGAGCTGCTGACCGGCGCCAGACAGGGTTTGGGAAGATCACGTGATATGGGTCGCCAAGCGGACGCCGGCGGAAAATCAGGGTCGGAATCGAATGATGGACGTACGCAAAGCTGTCTATTCCCGATTTTGGATCTCTTTTTTCCGGATCAACACAGGCGTGATCTACGCGAGGGGCTCTGACAAGATGTCTGAATTCTCGACTTGGGCAGCTTAGCTTGCTGGAGAGGCGAGCGATGGGTGGATGGGTGGATGGAGCTCAACCGCAAGCGAGGCTACCGGGCGACTCGGCTCGCGGTAGCTATGGCAGCAGATGGACACTGCGCACACAAGGGCTAAACTCAATGCATGTTGATTCGGCAATTGGGCACTGTTGCATGTGAAATATCGTTGTAGAAGAGTAGTATAGTCTACCTATTGTGTATGCAGTAGCCATGGTGAGGGTGAATGTCAAGGCTGTGGTGATAGCACCGGGCGCAGCCCCTGAATGATAGTGCATGTACTACCATGCACGGCCCTGCTGAGGCTCTCAAGTCGCGACGCTTTAGATGACACTGTGGGGATGCAGGAAAGGATCGGTTTTTTTTCGCGTGTGAGAGGGGCCAGGGGCAGTGTTGCGGTTGGTCTCGGTGAGTTGTGTGGTGAGCTGTACTCCACTGCGTCGGGATACCCTCGACGGGCCAGGGGGCGCCAGGACGAATAAACGCAGCAGCGCAAAGCAATTGGAGGCCCTGGAGGGTCTACTTGTTGGTTTTTGGGATAGACGTTGGACAGAGGGAGGCTAGCTCTGGAGCTGCACGTCACCCTGGAACGGTGCATGCAACATATCGCGCGTGGACGGCGGGTCCTAGCTCGGTCGAGAGACGATGGCTGGGGACTGTGGCCCGACTCGCGGACCAGATGCGATAGCTCCCGCTGGAAATAGACTCGCGGCGGCGCGCGGCGACTCCAATTTCCAACCTGCAGAATTGTCCTGAGGCACCATTGTTGACCTGCAGTTGCTACGAGGACCACTTCCCAGGGACACCTTACCGTACATGCACATGCGGGCGCTATGGACACAGGACCAGCCTCACATTCTCGACTGACGCGCCCACCGCCGCCAGACGCGCAAGCAACAACACCCAAACAAGTGGCCCAAGCAGCGCCAGCGCACATTCACTCGCCGCCCGACCGCCCGTCGCTGTCGCGCCTGCCATCCATCAGCTCGGCAGGGACCTCTGGACGCTCACGACGCGCCTCTCAGCCCGTTGCGCGCACTCCCACCACCACCACCGCCCAGCCCTCGCCGGCCGCGACGCCTGCGACCACGCCCTCGTACTTTTCCCCCCAGCAGCCCTCCTCGGACGCCAGCAAAGACGTCCGCTCGCCAGGCACCCGACGGCCGCCCGCCTTCTCCAGCTCGTTCGGAAAGGCCTATGGCGACACGTCGCGCGGGCCTCCAATAAGCGTGTCTGGCACCTGGCCCAAACAACCCACACCCACCCGCTCCTTCTCCATCCCCACAGAACGCATGGCCGCCCAGGCCCAGCCCGAGGCCTCGCCCGCCTACGACGCTGTTGCGCGCCCGCGCCTACAGACGAGGCGCACCACCGAAAGCCGCGGCGACGCGGACCAGTCTGGCGCTGAGGACGGCGGCGAGGACCTGTTTCTGAACATCGCCGAGGACAGCGCGAAGGACGCCGCGAACAATGCGGCTTCGCGATCCGACAGAGTACGGGTAGGTTCCCATTTCGTTCTTGTCCCAATATTTTTTGGTTGCTTTCTGCCGTGTTTTCTGCTGTGTTTTCTGCTGTGACATCATTCTGTCAACACGACACATACACTGACTCGGCCCTCCCAGTCGCGCATCGCCCGCAACTCCAACCGCCAATCGTTACCTTCATCCATACATTCGTCCTCGCCCGCTACCTCCAGCCAGACCAGACCGAATGGCGCTAGAGTCCCGGCAGCAATCGACACTTCGGCCGGCAGCCAATTCCGCCGCACCTCGTTCCTTCCCTCCTCGGGCAGAACCACCCGCGAGCACTCCCCGCTGACGCCTGCCAATCCTGTCTTCGCCCCGCGCCCACGCATTGCCGACCCCTCGCCTAGGACAAGACGCTCGACCACCTCGTTGGCCCGTGATCAGAACCAAGAATCAAAGCCAAACACGGCGACCGTGGGCGCGAGTAGCAGTTTCACCGCCCAGCTCGGAGTGAGCACCGTCTTCTCGCCCCAAACCTTCATGGCGCAGGTCGAAGCTGTCAAGGCGCGTCAGACCGACTCTACCCTTTCGCCCAAGGAGTTTCTGGCCCAACTCGAAAGCGAAAAAGGCGAGAAGCGCCGCCCTTCTGTTCCAGATGTTACCCAGATAACCCCGAGCAACCGAATCTTCAAGCCCTCCAATCTGCACTACCACTCATCTTCGCGCGACAATCCCGTGGGCCTGCACATCGATACACCACCAGAGGCGCGATCGCGAAACGAGGGCACAGAATCTCATGGCAGCACGGGACCCGCCACCTCCATGTGGGATGAGCTGGATGAGCTGAAATCAAGAATGAAACGGTTAGAGATGGGTGGGAAGATCCCTGCTACCTCGGGCGCCGCAGTTGCCCAAGCCTCTGCTGACCGCCCGCGTACAGCGAACACCTCAGCTACTACTGTATCGTCATCTCCGAACCAGCAGAAGAAGTCAACAGCCTTGGAACCTACAATTGCCGTTTCCACACCCAGCAAAGTCCACCCATTATTGCAGGAAGCATTGGCCAAGGTGAGGCCGCACATCTCGCCGGCGGTCTATCGTGCACTGGAGTCAACTGCTTCAGAAGCCATCAGCTTGGCCGAGATGGCGGGGAGCGGTGGCCCTCAAGGAACCTCAAGTTCGGCAAACTCCACTTCCGGCGGCTCAGCGATGCCTGATAGACAGGTCCGGCGCAGGGCAGACCACATTGTATGTTTATTCTCTCACGACAAGCCCCCTTCTAGTTCTCAAACTGACATGTATAGTGCCGTAACCTGACTGATTTGTGTATCGAACTATACGATGGCAAATCGAGTTTCATAAGTCCAGCTGTCCAACGGACATCAGCTGCTACTGTGTCTCGCCGACCCAGTCTTCAAATCAATGGCGAATCGCCCACTATCCGCAAAAGCATCGAGCCCGAGAGTGACGCTCTGACTCGATCAAGTCCCAGCAGAGCGATGAGTCGTATAGAAGCGCGTCGAACCAGCATCATGAACCGGCGTGAATCAAGTCTAGAGCCACCAACACCATCGCAATCGCATCTTCCGTCGCGCTTTGATTCTTCTCGTCTGGAACGATCAGGAACTAGTTTGTATCGCCGTCGTACAGTGGACCGGGACGATGACGAACCCACGTTACGCGCTCCCTCGCGTGCTATGACCGATTTCCGCAATGTTTCGACGCGCACTGCACACAAATCACGCTTCAGTAGGGAATACACATCCCAGGAACCGCTGCCTGACTTGCAACCGTCTCCGGCTTTGCAAACACTTGCGTCACGGCGAACAACAGTCCTAGGAAACGAGAACAGCCTCCTTCTCCGTGACAGGGAGGGCGGGAACAGGACCGCATTGGGTAAACGCAGCAGATATGGACTAAACCAAATGACTCCAGCAACTGCGTACGATAAACATCCTCTGGAGCCAGTCGCTAGGACGCAGGCCGCATCGAATCGGGCGTCGATTGGTGGAAGCTTCCCGCTTGGGCGTAGTGCAAGTCTCACTCGGAGACAGGTGAACGCAGAGTAAAGCGGGCGAGCGAGCGAAGAGTAGTTCTTCTCAGTGTTTTTTTCCGGCGCAAAATCGGGCTTCGAAAGAGGGATTGCATGATTCACATACATATACCCCCTTTTGTCATTGGCGCTTTCTTATATGGGGCGCGGGACGATCTGGTCTATGGAGGTACCAGAGGCAAGAGCAGGGTTGCGTGGGGCAGCACCGCGCAGATTCATGGCGGCGCGTTATGACGTTGGGTGTTACTGTCATGGTGAAAAAAGGCGACGCACGTGCAGGCTATTTCACGGGGACAACGACACGCGAAGTGCTATGACGCGGATCGAGTTTCCCCGCTTTCATCATCTTCTTGCTTTTTCTCTTTCTCTGCTGTAACATTAGTCTCTTTTCATCCTGCGGACGGAACGCATCTGAATGAGATGGGACGGGACGGGACGGGACGGAATTTTTCTAGCATCGCATTTGGCGTTTGCATTGGGGGCGTGCATGGGAAGGGAACAAAATTCATGCATTTATGGTGTTTGTTTGATTGTGGGGTTTTTCTGCTGGAGGAATCTTTTTTTTTTCTTACTCTGATTTTTTTACCGCTCGGGGATATGGGTGGTTTATTGGTAGAGATGTAGGGATATGCACGTGGGGAATTTACTCATGGGTGGGAGGGGGTGGGTTGGCGCCATGTTACATATGTATAGATTTAGCGGGTGGGATGACTGAGTTGTAGCGTGTTCGAGTTACAGTAGAGTATAGCTGTGTGCTTGTGAGTGGAATGAATGGAGATTAGGCCATGATTTGATTCTAAGATGAGGATAGGGGTGTTGAGTGAACGTACTGTTTGTTCAAGTGTTGTGAACGTGGGTGTATTCGTGATATCATCTGCGAGGTATGTTACATCGAGGAGCGTAGTCCTGACGAACAGGAGCAATTTCACGAGAGCGGTTCAGAAGAGCCCAATATCAAGCACATCACTCCATGGAAGACGTAACACGAACATGCTTTACACCAGGAATAATACTCTCAGGCCTACCCACTATTATCAAACCTATTTCTACCCACCCACCCAGCAAGTCCCCCCCCAACCCTCATACCCACACAATCCCTCCAACCCATCTCCTACTATCTCATACACATATCTCAAGATCTCACCAATAAATCGCGTTCAGCATCACCGTCGTGTTACTCCGCTTAGTTCCTGAGGTACCTGCGACCTATTTCATAGGGTCGGTATGATAACTTCTAGGAGGGTGTTATCGCATACTATACTATACGGGAGGAATAAAGGATGTCATGGGTTTGAATCTCGGTTGAGCGGGAAGGATAGGGGAGGGAAGTGGGAAGAGTGGGATAGGTATGTTGGGGGTCGCATCGTGGTGTGCATTAGGGGAAGAAATATATATTTCATGTTTCATAAACACGTAGTAGAACCAAAACACAAGTCTCCCCTTTCTACATCCCACACCCATATTACCTCTAGAACAACACCTACCTCTAACTACTAACCTCACCTTACACTCTTTCTCCCATCGTCTTGTCTCACTCCCAACCCAACCCATTATCCTCAACCCCTCCTCCAGTCCTAATGCGATGTCTCGCACAGCCTACCCAAAGCAGGCTAACTCCTTCCCATCGGCGAATCCTGCACGTGAGGCGGGATGTTCCGCGGTTGTTCCCATAATCCACCTACCAAAGGATAGATGGATATATATAGATGTACATAGATAGATAGATAGATATGTAAGGCGTACCTTTATGGTATCGCGTACGCGGTGTACATGCTGGGTCACTGGGTCACTGTGTGGACAGAGATACATGTACACTTGCAGCGCACCCACGTTCCACCCTCACCAACAAAACACTTCACCTCACATCCTGTTCACTCCCAACGTGTAAACTTCCCATCCTTCGATATGCCTTCCCTCGCTCTCCCCGCCCGGAGATAATCTACAGTTACCCAGCCGAGCCGGCGGTATAGTTCCAGCCCCCACGGCTGCCTTATCCCGCCCCCGAATACCGGGTTGGAAATCAAGCGATGGGGACGCTAGGGTGGTATAGAGATTGGGGGGGTGATTGGTGGTGTCGGTTAGGAGGGGGGAGGTGGAAGGATGGGATGGGGTGTATAGAGAGTGGTTGTTTGGAGGGTGGTGGGAGTGGTGTGGTGTGGTGTGATTTGGAATACTATATTTGGTGGAGTTAGTATGGTGGGAATACTTGGGTATTGTTGGTAGATGGTGGGAAGATTGTGTGACTATGTATAGATGTGTTACAAGAATCTAACCCATAGGTGTGAATACTCTCCGGGCGAAAGATGTTTTTTCCGTTCCACCCGGTATAGTGAATTCCAACTTCTAGGCTCAGAGCAGCACCACCGCTGTACGATGTGTCGCTACCCATACGCGACCTACTCGCAAATGTATGCTATACACCCCCAGTAACCCATACAGCAAATCCCACCCCATCCGCGATCTTAAAGCACACCATCCAATTCCGAGCATCCACCAGCGAGATTCCGGACCACACTGCTGGTTCCTTGGGCGGGTAGACCGATTAGCTTGATCAGTGTTCCCATGACGCTACGAATAAGGGTTCTTCCGTGAAGCTGAACATGTGAGGTGAGTAACGGATGATATCATGGGCACGGCCTTCTCGCGCGGTAAGCAGTACGCGAGTCAGTGGTGTCGAAACTTTGGCGGAGTTAGGAAGGAGGAGTACTGGTATGTAGGCGTGTGCTCGGCGCCTGGGGAGGATATATGTTTGGAGGAAGTGTGGATGGCGCTGAGTTTAGAAATTGTATGCTTGTTTAGTGTAATGGTGTATATTGTACGATCCGGTGGTATGGTTCTATAGTGCGTACTTGGGACGGGACCTAGTTTGTTTGTTAACTTGACTCATAAGCCACGTTTAGAGCTGATGTAGAGACCCAAAATAGCCGACAAGTACTATCACCAATCACAGTACATGGCGTTGACTAGTATTGGGTCTACGCACAAAGTTGACATCGCGCACGAATGCCACACATTCCATCAGAAGTGCAGATCCCGCCACCATAACGGCAACAAGACAATCAACCTCAGATCTTACGCACGACTTATCTTTGATGAACGGGCTCGGGCCGATCAATTCGAAGCTTGGTGTAAACAAGGGTATGTCGGCGTTAATCAACCCTATTACCGCAACCCCATACATGTGTTCGAGGTAGGATGGTTTGTAGCTCTTGGTTTAGACCCGATGTAGGCACTGCTAGCCGAAGGATATGGTATACCAGTAAAATGCCCGTGCTGCGTAGGATGCGCATAGTTGATATAGTAGGCGCATCCAGCCATGTCGCACAGTCGCAGGAAGACGTTGATCTCCCATTAGCTAAATTTCCGCTTCTGGGTCTAGGCGGCCGTCGGAATTCGCTACAGACGATGCCATGCAAATGCCGAGTGCGTGTCTATCCGAATGCGAACCGGCGTACAGTTCGACGGCGTTTTACGCCCGAAAGCAAGCCACCTGAGACTTAGTATCTGGAGATAATGGAACCAGTAGTCTAGTCTACCATCTCAGCTGAAGTATACCTGGGGAGTGAAATCTCCGATTCTTGGCGAGAACATTCTCAATCGCCGTATTGCGCATCCTACAGCAAGTCGGCTAGATGATGCGCTTGTTGTGATGCATCGCTCTGCAGTTGTGCCATTCCCCAGTGAGAATATGTTACGATTTACTCTCGGACACCCCGATGACCCATGCAAGATTATATCATGCCCAGCGATGCCACGAACACCAAAATGTGACAAAGATGCAATGTACTTCTCACTTTATTCGCATCGTGTAGGGTGCCGCGCCAGGAATGAAGTTCAGATCTATCGCATAGCGTAGTCGCGGATGTAATCGCAACTGTAATGACCGGAGCCAGTCCATGGCCCGATATCCCGCGTCGTTGCCAAGCTGAGATCATTGTCCTAAACAGGTCAAGCGAGAACCCCCGTACTCGACGGATGTAGAAATATTACGGATTAGCCAATCGTAGCGTTGTGGATACCAAGTTTACCAATCAGCGTCAAACAAATGTAGGGTTGCTCAGCCATTACACCTAATATAGAGCGGTGAGGTGAGTAGATCGCAAAGTTGCCGCGTGGAACTGCGCCCTGGATTAGCAATCCTTTTTCAAGGCACGATACCTGAAATGGTCGTTTGACCTAGTCTGTGGACCGGCTTTAAGCTCGCAAGCGGGAGAAAGGGCGCTCAAGGGAGCAGGGCTGTGATGGGGCCAACATTTTGTACTAATGCCGCCGTTGAATGCCCTGTGAAACGGCCTCAATGTCTTCTTCTCATATATCGGATCACAGACATACAGTCCTAGAGAAAGAAGAATCATCCCAAGGTGAGCCAATAGTGGTGTTGCACCCGACGCAAGACTGCTGTAAAAACTTCCATCGACTTCCAGGTACTAGATATTGAATATTAGAGACCGTATCCTCATTGCTAGCGTTGCGGTACCTTCGTACATTGGAGGGGACGGGGCCTGGGGCGAGGGTATTGTGAACCGATATATCATGCCATAGGCATGACTTTACCGACGGCTAAGAGCAATTGCTGGACATGTAAAGGTACGTGTGTCCCCAGTCTAAGTCCTATGTGAGTATTGTACACGACGATTGTTCGGGCCCTAGTTTTCCTACGCGCACAGCTTTGTATATACTACCGTGGTACTTGTCTATAGTATCATCCTATTTCGTTCTGACTGATCGATGTGAAGAACGCAAGGTTGGGTGTGACCGTACATTGCCGACCTGTATGAATTGCACGAGAGCAAAAAGAGAATGCAAAGGGTATGGATTGAAGCTCGCATGGCCTGACAAGCATGACGGGAGAAGGAAGCAGAAGAAGTATGAAGCAGACCCGGCCGTCAGAGAGACCAATTATGTAACCAAGTCCGGCGAGTTTTACTTCCTTAATACGGGGATGGAAGATATTGAAGGACGAAGATATACCATGAGAGACTTGGTAGAAAAGTTTCCGCTCGTCGATTTTTGGGCTCAGACCAATGGACCACAAAGTCCAAAGCTATTGAATCTGGATCTCGGTGAGCGTGATGGAACGCTTTTATCATATTGTGAGTAACCGAGGTGCAAAGACTTTCTGTGTATCAGCAGGACTGGACAAGCGCGGCAATTGGGCGAGCGGCTCGCAGTTCATTGCCTTGTCATGGTCAGCTGTTAACAAACTTGCAAACCGCTCGTTCAGGTTGCTGATAACTGCAATTACTGACGAGAGCTTCTAGACGAAATGGTCGTGGCTAGAATGATTACAACTGTTGATGATAGCACAAATGGTTTTCGTCTCCAGCTTGTGCCTATGGCGTTGACGTCCACTGACTTGTCCGCGACGAGCCTTTTGCAAGCGATACTAGCAGTGGCGGCGTTCCATCTTGGAAGCCGGGATGAAGCACTCGGTCACAAGGTCAAGGCCATTGAGGCACTATCCCACAGTTTCAGTGAAGAGTCTGTTCTCGATGAAAAGACTCGACTTACCCAGTTTGCGGCGTGCATGATGCTTTGTACGTATAGTGTAAGTATCGCATTGGCACGAAAACCACCATGGTTGACTGATGCAATCCTAGGTCTTCGATGCTTCTGATACAAGCTGGTATACACACCTCCAAGGTGCCCGTAATCTCGTCCTTGCCTACTGTGAGATTGTACCCAAGCACCTACAAAAGTGTGATCCGTTTCTCAAAGAATGGTATGATTATCACCGCACGCTGTCCGAGTTCACCTACCCGTCCGAATTCCGCACGGCATCGCCCTCAGTTCATGACATTCTGGTGCCACACAGTCCTGCTACCGACCGACGGGTACTTGCACCTCAAAATACCATACAATCAGATACTGAGACTGATGAAAAAATAATCGGAGTGTTTGGTTGTTCGGCGGAGCTGTTGCAGATTATCTCTTGCATCAATCAACTACGCACCCTGTTGACCATGGAGGCTTGTTGTCCTGAGTCGGAATTGTTGGATTTAGCTGCGCGTCTACGAACACGCTTACTAAACCTTCATCAAGAGGTTCTGATACAGGCCGATCAATACGCCGGCCAAATATTGCACACTCGTATCCGCCAGACGGCCGAACTATACCGCATCGCCGCAATCCTATATTTGTACAATACGTACCCAGATGTTGCTCCGAATTCGTCGTCAAATGGTTTGCCAAAGGCATCGAGTTTGCTTCCCACTATTCCGGCTCTCGTTAGTCAATCATTCTCATGTCTCCACTTGATGATGAACGTGTGTACCTCTCCTTGGCCTTTGTTTTTGATAGCGTGCAATGCGATAGAGGATCAGGACCGCATGAAAATCATGATGACGATTGAGAAAGGGTTCAAAGAACGAAGAATAGGCAACTATGAAGTTATCCTGGGCCTCGTGAAAACGTTTTGGAAAAGAGCAGATCTGACCAACGACGAAGGTAGGGATGGAGGCAAACGATTGCCGGATTGGAAAACTTTGGTTGATGCGGACTTGGGGATGCCGTCGTTTGGCTGAGAAGAGCTGGGAAGAATCCAGGCAACGACATACGGCCCGGAAAAGGTTTCTTTCACCGCATCGGTATGAAAGTCGAGATAGATGTCCAGCCTCCAAGAACATCTAGGAACACATTTGTGGAGGATACAACAGCATGGTGGACATGGCAACCTTCAAACCTCGGATCCAGAAATGATTGTGATTAGGAGGGTTCATACTTGGAAACGACGAAAGACAATGAAAAGAGATAGAGCAAAGCAAGACGAGACAAGAGCCTCTGAGAAATGCCTCAAAGGCCTGAAGATAAATACGAAATCGGCGTAGATGTTTTGATGGAGACACCGAAAGATTACCCATCGCTGTACCAACCTTGTACTATACGATTTTATTCAAATTGTATCTCGTCAGAGCAAGTGGTGTAAGATTACAAGGAATCAGTTAGGAATATTCGGACGGCTATCTTAGAGTGTTGGGAACGAATTATAACCTTCAATGGCAGTTATCTTTTCAAGTGAATGGTTTGAAAAATTCTTAACCGTGCTAATAGACTGCCACTCTAGGAATCTTTCTCTTATTGGTTTCGACACAAGCTGGTGCGTCAGAGCAGGCTTCGAATAGTTGCGCTGGAGAGATGATCGTCCAGACCGTGGAGCAGAGCGATGTGTTGAATGTCACGAACGATAGCCTGGAGTAAATTGCAATTTTTGAACATTCACGGAAAGTGAGGTCGGTATCTCATTGCACAATAAATTGTCGTAGAATCAGACGCCATGTGGAGTCAGCATCGGACGTTGGGAGAATGCAACTTACGGTTCCAACCATGGACAAGATAGAGTGGACGTCTCGCATTAGTAGATGCTAAATAAGATTCAAGTCGACGAGAGACCGCCATGATCTAGAAATTCACGAGAGACAGAATTGGAAGAGGAGTGGATCCTGTAGCGGCGGCCCCGAAGGTCTCATGACGACAAGAAATTTTGCTGTAGCTCACTGAAGGCAGGCTGACCGGCACACAGCATGTTTGTTTCCGGTTCCGCGGAGAGCCAGCACCAGTTCCAAGATGTAGAACATTAGGGTATATTCTAGAATGACAGGTTTGGGAAAGGTGGCTCGGTAAGTCGGTAAGGAAGACGGACGTTGATGCCGGTGGCTCGGAAGCTGACAGCGAAGATTCGATAGTCGGACATGGCTAGGTAGAAGTAACCCTTGCAAAGTTGTGGATATACATGGCTTGGGCCGTTGTTGCAGAACGTTTGTGGCTTGGCGATGCTGCTAGTGATATGACGACAGCCTACGGCTCGCGCGTGACGGTTGGGGAAAATGGGGTTTGTCTGCAGGGAATTCAACGAGTCCCCGTCATTGAACGTTCGCCGATGGGTTTGCAGTGTAGGTTCACGGACCGATGACGCGGACCTGGAAGTCGCACCTTCCCAATTGGAACGGCGTACGAGGACGGCCGCCAGGGTGAATGGGCGGGAAAGAAAAACAGACATCGGTATCCTCGAGGCGGATGCTGTGTGGGAGCCGAAGAAAAGGCGAGGGGTGGGTCCGCGTCTTCCTGTGTATGTAGGTACTTGCACTAGCGTAGTCGGCATGCTTTTGGAGACTTTGAGTACTCTAGACTAGCGGGCTGCGGGCTGCGGGCAGGCAGCACGAGAGGGTCGGGACAAGCTCGGCAGGCCAAGTTGGCAAGCCTCGGACCAGATACCGGGCGTGGCGTGAGGAGATGAGCGAATAAAGGCCAGGGCGTGTTGCCGTGCCTCTTGGTGGAAGCAACGCTGGCGTTGGCGTGCCATTCGACCCCGCATCGTCAGCTAAGCTCCGGGGGAACACTGGATGGCGGCGGCTGGGGCTGGCTGGGGCTGGCTGGGCACTGTGGGCTGTCGGGGCGTTTTGCGCGCACGGCCGCTGGAAATGACGATGTGCTGCGAGGGATAATGGATGACGCAGCCTGTTGGGTCGTCCATGTACTTACCCGACTCGTGTTGGGGACGTGTCGAGGGGTGAAGGGGTGGACGGGTGAAGAGACGGAGAACGCAGCCACGATGGCCTTTGTCGAACCAGGCATCCCAGCCCACCACACGCAACGAGCACTGTGTTCTAGTGATGGTTGCGTGTCTTTCGGCGCCGGTTGCTGTATGTACCGTAGCATGCATGCATGTAGACCCGCCTCCATCGCGTTGGCTGTGGATCAGCAGGTGTGCCTGAGCGTGCAGGAGCCCCCGCAACCTACTAGGACCAGGGTGCGTGCGCCCCCGTCCGGGGTTGAAGCTTGGGGGAGCTCCAGCTTGTGAATAAAAACCAGAGCCCTCCTGGCCTCTGCCGCATGGTTTGCGAGCGCCTGCACGTTTGAACCGTAGCCTTATAGTAGTCTTCGGTATCCTAACGCTCAATTTCTTGCCCTCCGCCAGCAAGAGCATTCCTACACAACATGCTGCAGCGCGCGTGGCTCGCTCCCGCCTTTTTGGGCGTCGCCCAATCCCAGGTACGCCTTCTCCCTTTGCACTCCTCCACACCATCACCTACGTGAGAAATTTCGAGAGAAGCTGCACTCATGACGGCCGGCTGGGCGCACTTCTTCATATCTCTGTTTCCCTATCTCCGAGTCGCCAATGTCTGCATTTCACCCCGTGTTTACCGCCACTCGCTAACGTAAACACCACAGTACACGACTCCCGTCGGCCCCAATGGCACCACACCAGGCGCCACGGGCTACGAGTCCAGCCCTCCCTTCTATCCCAGTCCCTGGGTGGATAGCTCCGCCCCGGGCTGGGCCGAGGCTGTCTCAAAAGCACAAGCTTTCGTCCGGCAATTGACCCTGCTCGAGAAGGTCAATCTGACCACTGGTGTGGGATGGGAAGGTGAAGCCTGGTGAGTGACTGAACACCCAAGAACAGCCATGATTCTGTATAAAGAGCTGACCTGAAAAGTGTGGGTAACACTGGAGCTATTCCGCGTCTCGGCTTCCCCGGCCTCTGTGCGCAGGACAGCCCGCTTGGTATCCGCTTTGCCGACTATGTTTCCGCCTTCACAGCCGGAGGCACCGTCGCCGCCTCTTGGGACCGCGGCGAGTTCTACCGTAGAGGCTACCAGATGGGTGTGGAACATCGCGGTAAAGGTGTCGATGTTCAGCTTGGCCCCGTGGTCGGCCCTCTTGGCCGGAACCCCAAGGGTGGACGCAACTGGGAAGGCTTCAGCCCTGACCCTATTCTTTCTGGCATTGCTGTTGCCGAGACTGTCAAGGGTATCCAAGATGCCGGTGTCATTGCTTGCACCAAGCACTACATCCTGAACGAGCAGGAGCACTTCCGCTCTCCTGGAAACTTCGAGGACTTTGGTTTTGTCGATGCTGTCAGCTCCAATGTGGATGACAAGACACTTCACGAGCTGTACCTATGGCCCTTTGCTGACGGTAAGCCATTCCCCCTTGCAGTTGGAGAATAAACTGACCAACGAGCGTAGCTGTCCGCGCTGGCACTGGTAGTATCATGTGCTCCTACAACAAGGCGAACAACTCTCAGGTGTGCCAGAACTCGTATCTGCAGAACTACATTCTCAAGGGCGAGCTCGGTTTCCAAGGTTTCATCATGTCCGATTGGGACGCCCAACACTCTGGTGTAGCCTCCACCTTCGCTGGTCTTGACATGACCATGCCTGTAAGCACTAGATACTTGCCACAAGCCATCGATCCCAGCTAACAATGTAGGGTGACACCGATTTCGACAGCGGCTACTCCTTCTGGGGCCCTAACCTGACCCTTTCCATCATCAACGGAACCGTCCCCGAATGGCGCCTGGATGACATGGTCACGCGTATCATGTCTGCCTACTACCTTGTTGGCCGTGACCGCCACGCTGTGCCGGTCAACTTCAACAGCTGGTCGCGCGATACCTACGGATACCAGCACGCCTTTGCTCAGACCGGCTATGGCTTGATCAACCAGCACGTCGACGTGCGCGCCGACCACTACAAGTCCATTCGTATTGCTGCGGCCAAGTCCACTGTTCTTCTCAAGAATTCCGGCGTGCTTCCTCTCAAGGGCAACGAGAAGAACACTGCTGTGTTCGGACAGGATGCTGGCGAAAACCAGTACGGACCTAATGGCTGCGCCGACCGTGGTTGCGACAACGGCACCCTTGCCATGGGCTGGGGTTCCGGAACGGCTGACTTTCCTTACCTAGTCACGCCCCTTGATGCCATCAAGAGCGAAGTTGCCGGTAACGGAGGTGTTCTCCAATCCGTCACTGACAACTATGCCTGGTCTCAAATCATGTCCACTGCCAAGCAGGCCAGTCACGCTATCGTCTTCGTCAACGCAGACTCTGGCGAAGGTTACATCACTGTTGATGGAAACGCTGGTGACCGCAACAACCTGACCATCTGGCAAGGTGGCGAGGATCTCGTTAAGAACGTCTCGGCCTACTGCAACAACACTATTGTTGTCATCCACTCTGTTGGCCCGGTCCTTATTGACTCTTTCTCCGACAGCGAGAACGTCACTGCCATCCTTTGGGCTGGCCTCCCCGGACAGGAGTCTGGCAACGCCATTGCCGATGTTCTGTACGGCCGTGTCAACCCAGGTGGCAAGACGCCGTTCACATGGGGCACCAACGAGACCGAGTACGGACCAGACCTCATCTACGAGCCCACCAACGGTCATGACAGCCCTCAGGATAACTTCGAAGAGGGTGTCTTCATCGACTACCGTGCGTTCGACAAGAAGAACATCACGCCTGTCTACGAGTTTGGATTTGGATTGTCTTACACAACCTTCTCCTACTCCGACTTGAACGTCACCAAGGTCCCAGCTGGTCCTTACACCCCAACCACCGGTCTGACACAGGCGGCTCCCATCCTAGGCAACTCCAGCCACGATGCTTCTCTGTACCAGTGGCCGTCTAACCTGACGTATGTCAACAAATACATCTACCCTTACATCAACTCGACCGACCTGGAGGATGCATCCTCGGATCCCGAGTACGGTCTCAACTACACATACCCTGAAGGTGTTACCGACGGCTCACCGCAGCCTCGCATTGCTGCCGGTGGAGGCCCCGGAGGCAACCCACAGCTGTGGGATGTCCTTTTTACTGTGTCGGCGACGGTCACCAACAACGGCAGCGTTGCTGGTGACGAGGTTGCCCAGCTCTACATCTCGCTGGGTGGGCCCTCGGATCCTGTGGTTGCCCTTCGCAACTTCGATCGCCTGAGCATCCAGCCTGGCAAGAGCGCAACTTTCACCGCGGAGATCACTCGCCGTGATGTGTCCAACTGGGACACGGAGAGCCAGAACTGGGTCATCAGCGAGCACACCAAGACTGTGCACGTTGGGTCGTCGTCGCGGAAGCTGCCGCTGAGCGCAGAGCTGTCATTCTAGGGATTGCACGCGCTTGCTATTGTTTAATGTTTTGTTACGAAGGCTTGGATATAGCATGGGATGGCCTGTCTAGCCGCTAGACACTAATGACAAATTCATAATGCCGTGATGAACCATTTGAATTCTCAAAATGCGTGTGTTGTGTGTGTGTGTGTGTGTGTGAGGTCGTCTAGTGATCCCTGGTTGGAATGGTGTTGAGGTTTTGGATGGAAATGCAGCGTGGGTGGTTGGGGGTGATGATGTAATGTGGGTCCGTTGGACCAAGCGTTCCGGGGGTGAGATTTTTTGTTTACCCTTTCGTGTAGCGTGCCGTCAGCTGCGTGATGGAAAAAGTTTTTCAGCAGCAGCAGCAGCATCAGCAGGAACAGTCTAGTAGATAATAGCAGCACGACGCGACGAGATGGAGAGCAGCCTCCCCGCCCCTTTATAATTTCGGGGGACAGTGTGTGGGCTGCTGCGAACTGCTCGGTAGACGGCCCAGGTGTGGACCGCTGCATGTGCTCGGCTCGCGTTGACGTTGACGTTGATGACGAAAGAAGCGCGCTTGGCCGAGAGCGTTGGTGCACAATAACAAAAGGCGTCATGGTCTACGGCGGGTGTTTTGCTGGCACGAGAGAAAGGCCGCGCCGAGCACGCCCCAGACGATCGGACGAGGTTGGCGGCGTCTGAGGAATGTCCAGACGGCCACAGGGCGAAATAAAACGGCCGTGCAGGCTGGCGCCTCAATCGATAAACGTAGACAGTTCTTAGACGCGCCGGGATCACGTGTGGGCTGATGCCGCGATGCGCACGGCTAGCTGTAGACGCCATTGAGCCGCGATTCCCTTTCCTGCACGCCTTCGCGATCCTTGGGACAGCCCGAGACGTGTTGCCTTCGTCAGACCTCCACGACTCACACGCCTCACGCTGGGTGTGCGCCGCCCAACAGCCCTCCAAACGAGAGCCTGCCGTTCCGTCGCGCACGAGGGGAAAACAAACAACCCACCCTGCCGAACAGCACACACGCGCGCCGCTCCCTCCCACCGCACTGCTCCGCTCCGACCTGCCCTGCAACCAGCCTCCCACTGCCCCCTCCCCCCGACACCACCTCTCGCATTGCGCCTGCTGGCCGCCCACGCGCCCACGCGCCCGCACATCCGACCCGGAACTGTCGACCGGACGCGACGGGCAGCGCATCCCACTCCAGTCTGCGCGGGGCGAAACAGCGACCCGTACCCACTACACCATCGTCCGCTTGACGTCTGCGCCCACCACCACCACCACCGCCATCCGCGCACCCAGCAGCCAGCGCGTCCTGGACAAGCCCCACGCGCAGGACACACACGTACGCACCCACGCCCCGGGCCAGCACCGCCCGCCCGCCCACCATGCCGCCCTCGGCGACCAGGCGAGCCGGCCTTCGCTCCCGCCGCGAGGCCGACCACCAGCCCTCGGACGCAGACACGCCAGACTCCATGGCCACGCCCTCGCGCAAGCGCAGGAAGGTCGGCAGCGCCCATGCCTCGCCCGCAAAACTGCAGGCCTCCTTCGCCACGCTCAACGGCGCCGAAGAAGCCGCCGCCGCCAGTCTGACGGCCCACAGCCGCAGGCACTCGGTCGGTAGCAACGACTCCAATGCCACGCTGCCCGAAGCCAACGCAGACGAGCCCATGGACCCCATCGAGCGCCAGAATCACCTCATCAACCACCTGCGGATCCCCGGCTACACCACCAATGCCTCGGTCGACTTCGCCAACGACCTGCAGATGCGCAAGGCCATCGGCAACAACGTCGCCGCCTTTGCAAAGGTCGCCGCCCGCGACTGGTGCTTCTTCGTGCAGAAGACACGATTCATCATCGGCCGGGCAGATGCCGCCTCCCGCCAGCAGAGCCGTCCGTTACCGTCGAGCGGACCTGACTACAGCGAAGCCAGCCAGCCGAACACCTGGGGAGTTGATATCGACCTGGGTCCCGAACGCCAAGTTTCTCGCGTCCACGCCGACATCGAGTACGACAGCGATGATATGGTGTGGTACCTCACCTGCAACAGCCGCAACGGGCTCAAGCTGGACGATAAGAGCTTGGCCAAAGGACAGCGTGAGCCGCTACACTCGGGCATCTGCATCCATGTCATGGGAACCCAGATGCTCTTCCTCCTAGCTGAGGGACCTGATGAGTTTCACCCCATGATCTGGCGCCAGACGCTCAACAACCACAATGCAGGCATTTCGGACGAAGAAGACGGCCAGCCTCCCTCGCGCGCTGCACCACCCCATGCTCATCCCAACGGCCCTACCCCGAAGCGTGATCCGTACGACCCATTTCCGCCAACATCAGCACGCAGCAGACAAGCACATCCGAACAGTAGTTTGTTAACGTCGACTCCTGGTCGTCCCATGCCCAATACGCCTCTCACTTTCTCGCGTGGCAAGGGTTCGCCTTCGACGTATCCTCGTGGCATGATGTTGGATTCTACCGAAGATATTGATTACAGCCAGGATTCGGCCAAGGATATCAAACCACCCCATAGTTATGCCCAGCTCATCGGCCAGGCCATTCTGCAGAGCGAAGAGCAAATGCTCACCCTCTCAAACATTTATGAGTTCATTAGGGAACACTACGCCTTCTTTCGCAACACCAGCAGTGGCTGGCAGAATTCGATCCGCCACAATTTGTCGCTCAACAAGTGCTTTGAGAAGGTTGCCCGCCGTACGGACGAGCCTGGAAAGGGCATGAAATGGAAGATTACAGACAGTGAAAGAGATGACTTCTTGAAGAAGCAGATGCTGAACCCACGCAAAGGCGGTGGGCAATTCCGCATGGACACATCCGGACCAAGCTCACCTGCTTTAGGCCAGTTCCGAGAGCACCAACGAGAGAACCCATTGCAGGCATCGGAGCGACTTCAGGGGGCCCTCGCGCAGCCGGATAGCTTCCGCAGACAGGAAGCCGCAGGTCGCATAAAATCTCCACCGCGCTCGACAACACCACCGCTGGCGTCTGTTCCAACAGCTAACGAGTCGTATACCCCTGACCGTGGCCCCCGAGTACCAACCCAACCAGGAATCCTGAAGCAATCCCCCAAGTTCACTAACGACCGTTTCGTAACACCAGCGAAAAGGCTTCTCTACGCAGAAGACGACACGCATGGGCCTGCGTTCGTCAAAGGCACCGACGACGCCCACCGAGGATTGGAATCATCGCCTTCGGTGGACCCAGTTAAACCCAACGTAAGTGGTCTTCGCGGTGACGCCGCCAACTCGCCGCCCACCCTCTACTCGGACGTCACAGCCAGCATCGCCAACGGCGGACAAGACTCATCCCGATTGAACCCGCTCGTCACCCCCTTGGTAACCCGCCACGCGCCACGTCTCGCGCCCCCGTCCACCGCCCAGGTACCCTCCCAGTACATGAACTTCTCCAGTCCGGCCCCCTTCTGGAAATACATCGACCTCCCCAGTACGCCTGCCAAGCAGCCCTTGGACCTCAGCCCCATCAAGCTGCGGCCTTCGGGCAGTGAGGGCCGAGACGACGAGGAGCCGCCGCAGCCTAGTAGTCCGCCGATCATGCGGTCCGATGAAGAAGACCGCAGCGGGGATAGCGAGGAGAAAGATGGCGAGGAGAAGGTCGATGAGGACGAGGATCAGCCGCCGGAGAGTCCGAGTCGCACTGTTAGTCGTCCGGTTAGTAGGCCCGGAGGTGTAGCTGCGCGGTCGCGGTCGAATTCGAATGTCAACGGGTTCGATGCCAAGCCTGGGATGGTGAGGGGGGCGAGCTTGGGGGTGTTCGAGGAGGAGGGGGAGGAGGAGGGGTTCGATTTGTCGAAGTAAGTCCTTCTTACACGGGGGCTGAGGAAGGTGGCTAACATTCACAGGGGCTTCCAGAAAATCGGGTCCTTCCACCGGACGTTGGCGCAGTCGCATGGTGTGGCGGTTGGAGGGGGAAACTCCCACTCCCACTCGCATTCGCACTCCAATTCGCATTCTACGTCGCACTCGAGGTCGAGCCAGAGTCAGGAGCCGGTGAGCGCGAGGACGAGCGTTACGACGGGCATTTAGGATGTGCCTGTTGGGATGGGGGTGGGGATGTCTGGAGTACAGGTGCATCAAGATCGGTATGCGGGGTATGCGCCGATGATGTGGTATGGACGTGCACAACATCAGGAGGAACAGGAGGAGGAACGAGGGTGGGAGAGGGAAGGGATGCGTGGACTTGGACTTGGATTGGGGTTTGGACATGGACATGGGTTTTGGGGTTGAGATAGGTGCTGCGGAGAGCGGGCCTGGGGTGCGATGGGATTGTTGAAAATGGGAAATCAACGGTTAAGGTTAAAGTAAAGCGTGGTGTTATGGGGGTATGTGTATGGGTATTTGGGTACGGTACGGTATGGGTTTGTATTGTACTTTATGAGGTCATGAATCCGGGACATTTCGGTTTGGGATGGGTGGGTAACCTTGGGCCTGAACTCGGGCTTCTCACAGGGTAGATAGCGGAGTCGTATTTGTCTTTGTATCACTTATGTGGGTGGGGATAAAGACGAAGATGAAGAATGGAGTGGGGTTTGGGAGGGGTAGTCTACTCTGCTTCGCTTTACGATCCTCTGGTGTGTATGTATGCGTGGGGGCGTTCGGAGTGGATAGGGAGATATGGAGGAGAAAGATACCTTTTTAGGTAGGCATCACCAGATAGTGGCATCGTATCAGCGTGGAGATAAGAGTATGTTAACCAATGGACTTCATTTGCCACGCATACTTTGGTATTCCTGCCCTCCCCTCATTCCCTTCCTCCCATCTTTTTCTCCTTCGTCGCTCCTTCGTCGCCCTCTAGTTTATCTCCTTGTGCGGAAACCACTTACTCGCCCTCAGATTCTTCTCCTCGAGCGGCGCGTCGAGCACGCCCAGGCGGCGGATTTCCCCCGCGGAGGGCGCGTCGTCCCGCTTTATGTTGGCTTCCGACTTGCGGTAGGCGGCTTGGAGGGCGAGGGTACGTGCGGCCTTCGATTTATTAGCTTGCACATCTCTGTATATGCGTATATATAGAATCGAAGTACGTGAAGGGCACACGGGAGACGTGGATGGAGTAGAAGGTAGCAGGGAGATTGAGGGGGGAAATTGAAAGGGAGAAACGCACCTCCTTCTTGTGGTGCAAACACTCGTAGTAGTCTTCGAGCACGGGCTGGCATTTTATCTTCCCCTCGGGGGACTCGGGAGAGGTGTTTGTGACGTAGCAGGCGAGGACTTCCTGCCAGAAGGGGAAGCAGCGGGAGGGGCCTGGGGGTGTTAGTTCGTTGGGTAACAGGCAGGTAGTGTGTCTGAGTCTGGGTGGAGAGGTGGGTGGATGGAGGATTGGAGGTTGAGCGAGGCGGGTGCGGTGGGACGGCGATGCGTCGGTGTCGTGTCGCATTCGTGTCAGGCGGTATGCGCTTCGTATGTATATATCCTCCAGTCGGCCCAGCAGTGTCCCTCGTCCTCATTGTTGGTCGTCATCGCCATCCCGGATATCGCTCGTCCTCGCCGTCCCCCAATTGCCCGCTCCCCTCCACGCATCCCTCCTTTTCCCACCCATCCCCAGGTCATTGGTGCACGCGGGAATACGTACCGCCGGCCAAACCGTATCCAGAAGCCATGGTCGGGGTGCAAGTGTGGGGTTCTGCTGAGGGTAGAGCTGTTTCGCGAGATGTGAGGTCGGAGCTAGCTCGTGACTAAGCAGGTTCCACAAGTCCAGTCCAGTTCCAGTTCGGCTAGCTCAGCACAGCCTTGTCGGCACGAGGTGCGCGCGAATGGTTCACCGGTTGGAGAGCTGGGGCTTGGCAACGTGGGTTCACCGGTGCACGTGTGGGAGGACAGCTGGATATTAAGGGCTCACGTAAGATGTGAGGATGCTGGGATAGAGGCGGAGTGGTGGCCGTGTGTTTGCAGGCGTGGGTGGGTTTGTAATGGGTGGGCATGCGTTTGGTTGGTAATCTGAGGCGCAAACGCATGCACACCGCCACATTTGCTACTACCGGTGTGGTGCTTTGTGGTACTTTGTGGAATGGTGGTTTGCGAGGCTATGGGCTCCATGGTGTGGCTAGGCAGCGGGTGCGGGGCTGCTGAGGCGGAGGGAGGGAAGATAAATAGGTGTTGTCTTGCCCTCGAGAAGTCGTTTCTATTTCCGCATCATCTGTCGAAGGTCATCTTTACAGTCGACTCCAGTCAATTCCGCATCATCTGTTGAACTTCATCTCTACATCCAACTCCAGTCAATTCCGCACCATCTGTCGACGCTCATCTTCACGTCCGACTCCAGTCAATAGGCGTGTATTGCTTTCGTCTCCGTTGCGTCACAACTCTAACGCTTTACAGCCTGATTCCCTTCCTACACCCAGCGACCATGTCCCCACCAAAGCCCTTGCCGACCATCCAGTCCGCCTTCCTCTCTGTTAGACCCTTTGAACCTGTTCTGGTCTTCAAATCCCCCGATGAAGCAATCTTGTTTCAGGACAAAGTGCGTCAAGGCCGGATTCTTGCTGATCAGAGTTCAAAATGGGTGTTCCTGCCGCTGCCGAATGGTCTGCTGAGGGTCCGAACGGCGAAAGATGGTGATATTGCGTTTGACTTTGATGGTTCGGCACACGCAAAGGCGTTCAATGACAGCATCAAGACTCTCGGTAGAGTCTTTTCGAAAACCAAGGATATGCCTACGTGGGACCGTACCGTGTATGTTGGACAGCCGCACAAGTGAAGAGGTGGTGATGGGTTATGAGAGTTGAGTCACGTCGGGGTGAACGAGACAGGTAAACACGAAGTTCTGATGGAAGCTGATAGTTCAATTTGAAAGGTATGACATGGCTGCTAGTAGTCCAATATCACTTCACCACAAACCTGTGTTTTCGTCCTTCACCGCAACAACTGGCATTTTCCAACCCCAATTCAACTCCCCAATTCAACCTCCGTGTTCAGTCAACCTCCTTCTTCCAGTCAAACCCAGCCCCGCCCCTGCTCACGTGCTGCACGACCCCTGTTTCGCCCACACTACAAAAGATCTCCTGCTAATCTAATAACAATGTCTGACAGAGCTGTCTCTCCCATCAACCTCAACCCCGACCTCAGCTTCGACGCACCCTCCACCGACGCGACCCACGGCTCAAACTCCGAAATCGAGCCAGCCAGCATTTCCCCACCCAACATGTCCCCGCGCGAGCCGAAGAAGCCAGCGCGTAAGACCCCGTTCACCGTCGCCTCCGTACTCCCCGAGTGCGACTACAAGGAAGAATGGGAGCCCAAAGAGCGCCGCACCGACGCCTACCTGTCCGTCCAGGGTGAGTGTTTCCGTTCCTTTCCTAATGCTATATCAATAGCGAGTTACTCTGAGCTCTACAAACCCAGCGGCGCTCTACATAAATGTTTATATCAAGCCACCTCACTAACCCTTCCCAGCCTCCATCCTCGAATACCTCAACGTCCACGCCGCCGACCAACTGACGGTCACCCAAGCCCACTTCTTCTTCTCGAACGCGGGCACAGCGCCCCACGGACCGACCGCAAAGCAAGCCACGGAGCTGGCCTACTTCATGCGCTCGTGGGGCTTCGATGTGTACGCGAAGCTCGTTCCGGCGGAGGAGAGGCTCCGGCTGTATATCGCGGATCGGAGCCAGGGGGGTAGGAAGCGGGATCATCTCTTCTGGGTATGTATATTTGGGGAGTGGGGGTCTGGAGAGGGAGTGTAGAAGTGGTTTTATATATGAGGGCTGGGTTTTTGTTTAGAGATCGAAAGCTAATTGATTATAGGACCAGAATCTCAAGACGGGGGAGATCGCCCAGATGGAGGATTTGTCTCCGCGCCAGGGGGACCGCCTGCTGGGCCGCTGGCTGGATTCCAACGTCGCCGTGCGATGGGGAATATCTTTGAATGGACTTCGTAGGTGGAAAGGGGAGTGATTTCACGGTGGCATTTCTCTGACGTTACGGTGGGAAGATACCCGGATTGTTTCAGTAGTTTCGCGCCTGGAAGACAAAGTCTAGCGCTTTAATGAAGGACGAGTTACCCTAGAGTGCTCATGACGATATAGATTGATTCGTTTCCAAAGCCACGTGTGGTGTTACAAGCATGTCAAACTACGCCCACGTGCTATTGTACAAAGCCACCTGCCCCGCTTGAAATCTCATCAGTCCCTCCCAATCAACACACGAATGCACGACGCCCCAGCTCAGCCCATCCTTCCAGTACTCTTCCGGGCTGCCTGGTGGCGAATCGGTTTCAAATACCATGTAATCCGCGCAGGTAATGCTCAACCTTAGATACTCAAAGCAGTGTTCTAAATGCGTGATCCAATCCTCATCTATGGGCGTTTTCGCCAAGGGGTTTACACCCGGTGTGTAAACTAGGGTGTTATACCGCTTACGTACCATGTTGACGCAGTGTAGTTGGTGGAGGTTGTTCAGCACGAAGAAGTTGTTGATATTGGGGAGGGTTTTAGCTGGTGGCGGGGGTTCGTTGAAGAGGAAGAAAGGGGCTTTGATGCCTGGGTTTTGGAGGTCGTATTGGTGCGGATTGGGGAGGTAGATGGAGTCGGAGCCTGGGGAGGGAAGGATCAGTAGATAGTTCTTTGGGTATGCTTCGAGGTAACGAACCTTTAGTGAGCTTCTGCCAGTTCCCGTCTACCTCGTGTGACGGACCCATGTACCTTGGATCAGGGCTGAAAGGTACATCGTGTCGGGAAGTGAATATCTCCTTGGGAATAGGTGTGTTGGGATCGATGCCGAAAGTTGCCAGCGATGAAGGCTCGCCCACAGCGCGACAGGCATATCCAATGATCAGGCCAACACTGAGACTGAATAGTATGATCGAAGTGTAGAAGAAGTTGCAGGTGCGACAACTGAACCAGCCGGCTGATCGGCTTCTCTGCCGTAGCTCCTGTATTGGCAACAAACTCTCCTTTTGTTCCATATTTTTGTGGTCTTCTTTGCTGCCAAACATGGTTGGAACCTAAAACCTTACTGTCGATTTCAGAATAATAGAGGTTGAGGTGAAAGCTGAAGCGGACTTCCTTCGATGGGCACAATTCTGTCCTCGAGTGAAACTACCCATCTCGAAGCATTACCCCACTTGTCGTCATGCGCTCATACAATGCTATCGGACGTTCAAACAACCGGAAAATATGTCCTACGGTCAGAAAAACCATCCAGGCTGGGAAACTTTCAGCATGCGGGATGTGCATTCTGGGTATAGTGTCTGTGGCTCTAGAGCAGGGGTATCTGGTCACAGATAATGCATCTGACCGACCCATTTCCAGAATCTGACTTCAATACTAGCTATCGGACAATCTGCTGCTTCCTCACAGATCAATAAGCAAAGTCCGAGCGTGGGGCACTATCGAGTTCACGATTCGAGCGAATTTGCCATCCCGTAGAAGCATTGCATTTGACTCCCCACCATGCGGCAACTTGATCGTTTACCGTTTACTCAACTCACTCAACTTTGTATATCCATATTTCATAAACAGCAATGGCTTCTCTCCCATCCCACATCTACGAAAAGGTTTCCGAAGAGGAAGACATCTGTCTCGACGATCACGAAAGACCACCAACAAACAAGAGCAGCAAGCGATTATACGCAATTATCTGCGTCCTAGCTCTTGGATGGACACTCACACTCACATACAGCTACCTCAATCGCCCAGCAGATAACGGCCCACTTCATGTCTACACCCGAACGCCCATCCCGAAAGAAGTTTTCAGCCCAGTGAAGAAGGTGTTCGATGTCGATCCACGGTACGTTGGAGATGGGGTTGAAATCAACCACGCGTGGGACAAGCTTGTAGCAGGTGAGCTTTTGATACGTTCACCAAAGAGGTAAAGCTGATGCCTCATAAGGACACGATGCCGTCTGGCTCGAGAATCCTTCTCAGTGGGACCTCGGTGAGGGAATAGTAGCGCCGTACGAGCACCCGAATACACCGGTTCCCAAGCCGCAGGACTTCTATGTTATCTCGATATTGCATCAGTTGCACTGTTTGGTTAGTATATATATTGTTATAGTCGAGCTGCTGCTGACTCGAGTCAAAGAACATGGTCCGCTTCCAATACTACCAGGAGAAGAACCGAGTCGATTCCTCAGCGGATCCTGATGCTTTCAAGTGGAGGGTCCACGTAGAGCACTGCTTCGAGTACCTGCGACAAGGAATTTCCTGTGGTGGAGATCTCATTCTCGAGGGAAACAGTCCGATTAAGGTAGGGAAAGGACACGCGACGTCAGTGACGGGGTGGGGCGTTGAGCATGATTGTATTGATTTCGAGAGACTTCGACAGTTTCAGATCGACCAGGAGGCGAAGTATAATCAGACATGGGAGAATGTGTAGATTAGTTGGGCGGAAAATGTGAGATAACTGCCTGGAAATCCAGGAGATAGATCTGTCGATTAGATCCCATACTCGCTCACATCGCTATGCATACCCTTCTTTGTCCAAACCGAGCCCTTCACACCCCCAAACACTTTCAAACTGTGAATCCCTCTGTCTTCAAAGCCCAAACTCCGGAACACACCCTGTGACGCTTCGTTCGATGGTTCGGTCAAGCCAAGGACATCACGCACACCGCGCTCTGCCTCTGCCCAAGCCATCACTCCTTCCGCAGCTTCCTTCGTGTACCCCCTCCGCATCTCCTCCGGTAAGATCGCGAAGCCTACGTCCGGCGCCGTGTACGCATTCGGCGGCTCACCACGCATCAAGGAAACTGTACCGATGGGTTTGCATTTCTCAAGATGCTCTGAGAACGGAGCTGAGCTGTCCGCAGGATAGTCTGGCGTAGATGACTTTAGACTGACTAGAAACATGCCATACCCATTGCGTGCATGCTCTGCACGGAAGCGACCGGCAATAAGAGCCTCAGCCGCGCCACGAGTCGTGATGGAAGTGGGTTTCCCACCGATAGAAGCAATGAACTCCGGGGTATTCCAGAGCGTGACCAAGAAGTCGCAGTGATTGGGGTTGGACGGTTGAAAATATGAGAGGTACAAACGGGGGGTTACAATGTGGAAGTTTGGGTCTGTCATGTTGCTTTGGCTGGTTATGACTCCGTGGCAGTGGGCACAAGGTTCGTTACACTTTCGAAGGGGTTGGAGTAGCTGATAGAGCGTTGGGAAGAGCAGGCCGGACCGATGTAACCCTGGTGGTGACGAGCAAATCAGCAATCTCCTGGGTACTAACTGAGTGGTAGACCTGAGTTCGCGACTTGCAGCAGTATTGGGTGTTGTTGGCTGGGGATCGGAGGCTCGGGGAGCACAGTGAACAGGGATGTGCTTCGTAAGAGGGGCTAGTTTTGGATACGGAGAATAAGCGACGACTTATCTACCGAATACATGTACCGTTCAGTACTCCAGGCGTAGAATCCATACCTCCATGCGGGAAATGGAAAGACGGCCGCCGTGTCAAACAAGCTTTCTAGCTTTCTTAGGGAGGTGCAGGGAGGATGCTTTTACTTTGGTAACCGAGGCCAATCACAGGATGATTGATATCGCCATACGACAGGTTCAGCACGACCTACGTGCATTCGTATGCCTCTT
Source organism: Pseudopithomyces chartarum (assembly GCA_033220655.1). Lineage (NCBI taxonomy): Eukaryota > Fungi > Ascomycota > Dothideomycetes > Pleosporales > Didymosphaeriaceae > Pseudopithomyces > Pseudopithomyces chartarum. The sequence continues at coordinate 227,865 of WVTA01000018.1, read as the reverse complement.
TAACAGCGCTGTGGTATCTCTCGCATTCAGCTATGAATCTGACTCTACCGCATCAAAACATGACTTCCAGCCCATCCACAGACATCGACCCACCCACTACCCCAAGCATCTCCCCTCACTCCCTATTTCCATCCCCCTCATTAAACGAATTCCTATGCCCAGGCGTATGCGTGACCTTGCCCCCCGTGTACCCGGACCCCCTCACCCTATCCGACCTATGCTCATACGCCCAGCTAAAAATCCCCTCAAAGTTCCTACACCGATGCGTAGCCCCCATCCCATTGATCCCCACGCTAGTCAACGGCTCAAACGTCGTGTCCCCCGCGCACATAATCCCCTGCCTGATGTAATCCAAGCAATGGTCGCGATGGAATACAATCTCCTCGTCTGACATCTCCGTTATGCCTTCTGGGTAGTAGGCGAAGCGCAGGAAATTCAAGCAGTGCAGTTGGTGGAACATGGATACGCCGTAGACTTTTGCGGTGTCAGGGGCGTTGGGGGCGTTGAGCGAGGTCGGGAGGTGCGTTGTGAATTCGTTGGGGATCTCGACGATGCCGTCGCCTGGAGGGGAGAGTCGTTGCCACATTTCGTCTGTGGCGTTGGAGGGGGGCCGCCGTAGAAGGCGTGGGGCTGGAAGGTGGTGCGACTGTTGTAGAGTACTAGCTTCTTTTAGTGGGGTCTGGGGTGGGATCGATGCGTGTGGTTACTTACAGTCTGGTTCGAAGTGGTCGGTCTCCGGTGCGGTGTCGCATCGAAGGCTCTTGAGGAGAACTAGAACATGACCCCAGATGGATAGCCCGCCTATCAGTAGGATGACGTTGAAGATGAGTATTGGGTTTTGCCATTTGAATCGGCGAGCGACTCTGTTCGGGGCGAGAAAGCCGAGTTTGCCGTCGGGGAGAAAGGGTTTGTCTTCTTCCATGTTTGATAGCTGCTCTTCAGATGAGAGACGAGATTGATGGTTGTACATGGCAGAAAGAATGCAAGATTAGAGTGTTGAACGGGCGGAAAAAGGAGGGTTCTCTTCATATGAACCCTTCTGGGGAAGTCCTTTAATGAGCATTCTACAAAGGAGTTCTGTTATTCACATTACGGACAATCCTGTTCTACTCGTGCTCTCTCATCGATCTTCGACGGACTTCCGTATCAGACTATCCTATGTCTTGATAGGCGTGTAATCTGTCGTGCTCCCACGTCGCTGGGGTACTAAGTGAGTGGGGCTCGCTCGTCATGTCCGTGAGCTAGATAGGCTGGTCCTCAGACCATACACCCTGGTCCATTCAACACCCAAGCTGACAGAAACTGACCTGTCGATATACAAGCACTACATGGTATGTCGTGACATCTCGGATAATGGCTGACAAGAAAGTAAGATCTACAGTCCAATATTCTAGCTGTCACAACGTTGCATCACCTGAAATTCATCTCGCGTAGCCCTATACTCACCCCTCTTCCTCCCCTCCTCTCTTCACAACTCCCCACCGCAAACTCCAATCCACCATGGCTGCGCTCCCTTCCACCCCCCAACCCAACCCTCAGTCCTCCAGACTCCCCCTCCCAGCCCTCGCAATGCTCCTCCCCCTCCTCCCCTTCACCTTCCTCTCCTGGCAAAATATCGCCTCCAAGTTCAACTTCCCCCAAGTCTCCTCCCCAAAAGTAACCTTCTCGTCCGAATCCACCCACATCCCCATCTCCAACACTTCCGCCTTCCAAACCATGGCCTCCACCTACGCCACCGCCTGCCCCCAGCACAACTTCAAAACCCACATCTTCTCCACCGACCCCCTCATCATCTACTTGGAGAACTACCTCTCACACTCCGAAGCCGCATATCTCCTGCACCTCGCCACCCCCTACTACAGACAGTCCCCCGTCTCCAAAGGATACGACCTCGAGACGTACGACCGCGAGATACGGTCCTCAATGTCGGCCGTCGTGCCAGATGACCCGGTGGTATCCTGCATCGAGCGGCGGAGCGTAGACTTCCAAGGCTACATGCCCGTCGCGAACCTCGAGGACATACAGGTAGTAAAGTACGGTGTGAGCGACCACTTCCGTCCGCACTTCGACTGGTTCTCTGGCATGAAGAACCCGCGCGTCTCCACGTTTTTCGTGTACCTAGCTTGCGATGACGAGGATGGAACCGAGTGCGAGGGGGGCGCCACGCAGTTTCCACATTACGAGGGGGGTTTTCGGGGAAGTGGTGTGGGGTCATTGATTGCGAGGATAGGTCTGGGGTGGGGGGTGTGGCGTTTCGACCGGTGGTGGGGAATGCGGTTTTTTGGGGGAATTTGTATGGGAATGGGACGGGGCATCCGGGGGTGTGGCATGCGGGGATGCCGGTGAGGAAGGGGAGGAAGGTGGGGTTGAATATTTTTACGAGGAGGGATGCGTGGGTTGCGGAGTAGGGGGGATTTGGTTGGTTGTGGGATGGTTGAAGGCAGTGTCAGTGCATGGATTGGGAGGGTGGGATGAAGTGACTGACCTGCATTGTTGCTGAAGGTTCTTGGTTGTCATAGCGTGAATCCAGTACTGAGTTCTCCAAATCAAAGAGCATAAGTGTTGTGACGCCATAGCATCTTCTATCTTCCCTCAAACAACCCAATTTTTTATTCATCAAAACTCTAAAAGAGGCAAATCCTCTTCAAAACACTCCGAAACCACCCATCACGACCCTTCCCCCAAACCCACGGGATCTTCCAAACCCACCACCCGCTCCAAATCCAGCAAACCAAGGTTCCTCCCCTCATTCACGCCCAACCCCCCACCCAACCCCTACCATCCACCTTCCCCACTCCTCAAAATCTGACATCCAGCTCCACTCGCAGCTCCGCAAACCTCCTCCCTACCTCTGACCTACGGAGAAACTACGTACATTCCCACCTATTTAGGAAAATACTACGATGTGTCCGTAACTTGCCACGCTACGCTGCGGAGTAAATGATTCACTCTAGTAGCTCAGCTCAAAAGATCGATGTGATATGCACACACACACACACACACACGACGGACTTCCTCTAGGTAATACATGGCTCCACTTAGTCTGCTTACACGCTGCATGTGCATCATGAGGGATGTATCCAGCGAGGAGGAACGCACAACACACAACGTCAGTGTCATGAATCTTGATTGCGAGTCCGAAGTAAGAGGGCTAGACTCCGTAGATGCGTAGGACAGGCTATGTGCTACCGCTATGGTAACCTCGCATTACTAAGATGTCGACGGGAAGAGGTACATATAAAAGAAGTTCTTGGACGGGTGGGAAGGACATCACATCAGTATCATCCATCTCTAAGAACAACAACAAAACTCATTCATATATCATCTCAACCAACCCCCTCTTCTCACTCCACCATGAAGTTCACCACTGCCACCATCCAGGCACTTGCCTCCCTCCCTCTGCTCACGTCTGCGGTCGCAGTGGAGAAGCCAGCACAGGGGGTGCAAAAACGCGAAGCAGCTGAGGCAGCTCCAGCTTATGTCTGGGCTTCGTCTGGCAAAGAGAAGCGCGAAAATGTAGCTCCTGCCTACGTCTGGGCTTCTTCCGGCAAGGAGAAACGTGAAGCCGATGGGGCTGCTCCGGCGTACGTCTGGGCATCGTCTGGAAAGGAGAAACGCGAGGAGACAGCTCCAGCTTACGTCTGGGCGTCCTCCGGAAAAGAGAAGCGTGAAGTAGATGGGGCAGCTCCCGCCTACGTCTGGGCATCATCTGGGAAGGAGAAGCGCGAGGCGGCAGCTCCTGCCTATGTCTGGGCTTCATCTGGCAAGGAGAAACGTGAAGCTGATGGAGCTACTCCAGCTTATGTTTGGGCATCTTCCGGCAAGGAGAAGCGCGAGGCAGATGGAGCATCACCCGCCTATGTTTGGGCGTCCTCTGGAAAAGAGAAGCGTGAAGCAGATGGGGCAGCTCCTGCCTACGTCTGGGCTTCATCTGGCAAGGAGAAACGTGAAGCTGATGGAGCTACTCCAGCTTATGTTTGGGCATCTTCCGGCAAGGAGAAGCGCGAGGCAGATGGAGCATCACCCGCCTATGTTTGGGCGTCCTCTGGAAAAGAGAAGCGTGAAGCAGACGGGGCAGCTCCCGCCTACGTCTGGGCATCATCTGGGAAGGAGAAGCGCGAGGAGGCAGCTCCTGCCTACGTCTGGGCTTCGTCTGGCAAGGAGAATCGTGAAGCCGATGGAGCAGCCCCGGCATATGTCTGGGCTTCTGCTGGGAAAGAGAAGCGCGAAGCTGAGACTGATGGAGCCGCTCCCGCCTACGTCTGGGCTTCCTCTTCCAAGGCGAAGCGTGATGCTCAGGCTGTCTAAGCAACACACGCTATGATATCCAGGGGTGGAACATTGGAACAATGAACGAACGAAAGGGGTACTGGAGGCGATTATGGAGGCGATCGGTATGCTCTGGACAGCGTTGTCAGCTAGATTGAACAGATAAATGGAATGAAAGTTTTGGACGTGTCAGTACGTGGTCTTGAAGTAGTGAGACTGGTCTTTCGTACCGTGCTTTAGACTCGGAGTGCTCTGCGATACTAGCGCCTGACTGCACTTGTTGTCAGACATTGCCCTCATAATTGCATAAAGACCTCGTGGTGAATACGAAGAGCTGGAGCAATTTGTAGTACGCGGTTGTGGGTCGTGTCCGTGTGTCGTGATTTCAACTCCATGAAAAGCGGGTACGTGGTCGGTATAATGTCCATCGCAATAAAAGAGAGAATGAACATAGCACGTCCGAGTAACCGTATAACACTTGACCCTCGACTCCCCGATGATCGTCTGAACAGAGTGAGAATACTGAAGGTCATCGCGTACATACGTGCTTGAAGTCTATCACTGAAGTGTGCACATATCCCCTATATTTCCTCAATGAGAAAGATGTGTTCTCTATATGCGGCGCCAGTGGGGAATGAATGCTTGAAAAGCCAACAGGTTGATACCTCGCTTGAACGGACATTAACGCAGTAGTACTATAGAAGACAGTAAAGCATGATAAGGAAATTAAACATGCTTCGATGTATGCACCTGCTAGGGGACCCTCACCTGTATCAGGAAAAGATCTGCCAAGAACTGCATCGAATCCATTTCGAGCATGAAGTGGTTACCGCTTCCCCATGCATGATGCATACCTGTCAATTTTGGAATATAGACCGACATGACTTCCCTTTGGTCCTGCGAAGAAGCGCGCTTTCTCAAGGAATACTGCCGAAGATGAATCCATCTTAGAGCAGAGGGCACGAACAGTGGTGCCCACCAGAGCCATGGGTCCAGATGTGCATTGGTCCAAATCGTCATAGCCGTTGATATAGTTTGTAGACCCCTTGCTCCATAGAACAACGATAATATCGCCTTACCTCTGTGCGATAGCGCTCATGATTGGGACAGCCTGAATGATCCGACTTTTTGCCTCTCTTGCTTCATGAATGTTCACGCTAAGAAAATGGGAACTTGCTCATGGCATGTCGTATACCTATGGCTAGAACGCAAATATCTGTAGCTACTCGGCGGCCAGGGTGTAGTGCGGGAGGAGAGTCGAGAGCGGCACAGGGAAAGCCAATGAGGACGGGTCTCGTTCCTTCCGAAACACAGCAGGGAATACTGCACGTGGAATTATACTTTGAAGAAAGGTTGAAATCCAAATCCCGCGGGCCAATAATGTGACTACTGGTGTAGCGACATCACAACGCCACGTGGCGATACAAGGTGGTGTAGGTGTGGATCATGGTGATGGCTGGGTACATGCACCATTTTCAAGTGTCCATGTACAGTCGTCCTATGCGGAAGTCATGTAAATACACAATACGATTTGGATGCGCAATTGCAGTACAGCGACGTAGCTATCATGTCAAAGAGTGAATACGGCGCGCTCACGTTTTCGGACACGGTGGATGAAGAGGAGAACGTTGCAGCCTCGTATCAGAAAGCTGGGGTACGTCGATCGATGCCGAGTGTGGCGAACAGGCAGCTCAAGCAACAGGTCGACTGGAAGATTTCCGAGATCGATCTGTGTACGACCCATGTACGCACATTTGACGTGCTGGCATAACGTGCCGGAGATGGAAAATGTATGGAAACAATTCTGTGTTACACGAGGGGGCCAGAGATCCAATGCAACGATGCGGAGAGGGTTCCTGACCCCTGTCCGGGTGGTGAGTTTCCCCACTATCCCGCGCCCATCAGCGAGGCCAGACTCAACCCGTCAGCCTTGGACACAGGCTGAGGGATGTTCATCAAAGTCATGCGATAAAAGGAGATGCGGGATGCCGTGGGTTGGATGCACCATGCCGAGGAGGTGAAGACGTCACGGATTGCGAACAAGAGATGGCAGTCTTGCGGAGTGTTGTTGGGTTTCAAGTTTGGCATGAGCAGCGGAACGGCATTTGGAGCGAGGGAGATGGCGATGTACAAATGGTGCATGCAGAGTAGGTAGGAGAAAGGGGACAGGAAAGAGGTGTGGAGGTTGTGATGGCGCTAGCCGTCAGCCGCAGCAGATCAACGGCGAATCGGTGCCGGGGGGGGATGCCAGAGGCTGCGAGGATCTGCAATGGTCAAAGTTTGACGCGCCAAAGGGGACGTGTCTGCGCGTCCAATGAGGTTGAGCTCGTCTGGCACCGTCGCTCTACCATCGGTGACGCGCTTTGCGGCTGCCTGTGATGCGGTGATGGTCGCTGCATGGAAGGAGAGGGCTGCAGACGAGGCTCTGTAGGTAGGTAGGTAGGTAGGTACTAGGCACGGTACATGGATGGGCGGTGGGGGTGGATGTTGCCTGGCGGTCGCGTAGGTAGCCCTGGAGGCAGGTAGACTCGCCGGGGTCGGGCAGCTGGGACGATCGCAATGTTGAGCGAGAGCAGCAGCGTTCGATGCAATATATTGGCAGCACCTGGGCAGAGGAGGAGCAGATGTCGGTCGTCGACGCGTCGACGTGGGAACAGATGCGCGAACGCCCGGGAAGGCGCGCCCCAAGCGTTGCTGATTCGCGGCTAGCGCTGCGCGTGTGCAGAGTGGTGACTGCCTGTCGAGATTGTCGAGAGGCAGGCGCGACGCAGCACCACCACAGGCGTCGCACGAGGGGCCAGCACGCAGGAGGGGGCCTCTGGGGCGGTGGACGGCGACGACGATTTCGACTTGGGCCCGCGACGACGAACAGCCAGGCGTGGGCAAGGCCAGCGGCGGGTGCGAAAATCTGATTTTGTTCCCTGAAACGGCCGTGCTGCGAGTGGTCCGTGCGGGTTCGAACCACTAAGGCGGATGGTTACCGTATTTATTGACGACGTACATAGGCGTCCGTTCCCCTCAAACCTCGCTGCCAAAGAAGCGCCAATTTTCCCCCGGCCCGCCAGCCAGCACCACGTGACCTCTTCTTCCTGCCCCACCCTACAGTGCACCCATGGCGGCCTGACTGGTCCGAGTAATTTTTAATACGCCCGCCTAGTGCGCCGACCATACTGAGCTGCCAAAATGAGGTTCGTTAACAATGCTTGCGCCTGCACACTATCGCATCGTCGCATTGTCCTTTTTTCTTGTTTGCAATGTCTACTTGACTTTGTTTAGCATCCTCTCTCCCATTCACAATATCGTCGCTTTCCCGCGCCTGCATTGCGCCTTCCTCTTCCCGTCTTGCTGCTGCATCCCCCCACCACCCCCAATTAATGCCCCGCCAGATTGCTCGAGACCGGCAGCACTCCATTGATCCGGAACACCGCTGCAGATCAGTTAGCCGACGTCCAGAAACAGCATCCGGAGGATTTATTCAATCTGCTGACGCGAGTCATCCCTTATTTACGGTCTAAGAGCTGGGAAACTAGGGTTGCTGCTGCCAGGGCCCTTGGAGGCATCATCACAAATGCCGAACGCTTCGACCCCAACGCCGAGGATGAACCTATCAAGACAGATGTCAAATCTGAGTCGAATGGCCACGCCAAGACCGAAGACAGCAATGGCGCTGTCAAGAAGGAAGAGAACGGCGACGACGCACTCCTTGACGAGGATCTGCTCGACCTGCGCACCATGGACATGGATAACATCCTGAAGTTCGGCAAACAGCTGCTTGGCAGCGCTGGCAAAGAATACGACTACAAGCTTGCTGGCATGGACCCTGCTGCGCGCCTTGCACACCAGAAGAAGACGCTGACCCAACGGCTTGGTCTTGCTGGGAAATACATCGAAGACGACCTCGTTACCGAACACGACCTCCCTCCCCAAACTCCAGGAGTGCGAACACCGGCACCTCATCGCATAGATACGTCGGTGTCGCGACAGGACAGCATCGCTTCTGCGACTGCTGCTTCACCTCCACCAGCGGCTACTCCAAATGGCGATCAATCCGGCCTCAGCAAGCGTCAGATCAACGCGTTAAAGCGCAAAGCGAAGAAAGATATTTCGAAGCAGGCAAGTAAAGTACAGATTGTGGATTTCAACTCTGCGCATCGTAAGAGCTCGCATGAGATACCCCAAACGCCCGCAAGCGCTCACCCCCATGCTGTCAAGATGGAACCCAAGGAGGATTCTGATGCTGCTGGGACCGATGATTACTTTTCGCTGGAACGCAACGGTGTCGAAGATAATGCTAAATTCGTGAAGGAGTTCAAGGGTGAGCAGGTGCCCGACAAGTCATCTTTCCAGACAGAGGCCGAAGAACAGGGTCTAGGTTGGCCTTTTGAGCGCGTGTGCGACTACCTGAGCGTAGAGCTATTCGATCATGCATGGGAAGTTCGACACGGTGCTGCCATGGGGTTGCGAGAGATTCTCCGTGTTCACGGTGCAGGTGCCGGACGCATCAAGGGTAAGACCCGTGCGCAAAACGATCAGCTCAATCAACAGTGGTTGAATGATCTTGCTTGCCGCTTCTGTTGTGTCTTCATGCTCGATAGGTTTGCCGATTACACGGGTGATAATGCCGTTGCGCCTGTTCGCGAAACCACCGGTCAAGCCCTCGGCGCGCTGCTTCAACATCTATCTCGGGAAAACGTCCTTGCCACCTTTCACGTTCTCAATCGCCTGATTCAACAAGATAACGCACCCACTCATGCTTTGTGGCAAATATCACAAGGTGGCATGATGGGCCTACGATATTTGGTCGCCGTGCGAAGCGACCTTCTCCTTGAGGATGACGTTCTTATGGACGGAGTTCTGAACGCTGTCATCAAGGGCTTGGGCGATATGGACGACGATGTTCGCGCCATCAGCGCTGCAACGCTCATACCGGTTGCAAAGGAGTTTGTCGAGATGCGTCCTGACCGCTTGAAGGAACTCATTAACGAAGTCTGGTCGTGTTTGTCAAGTCTTACGGACGACTTGAGTGCTAGCACTGGTTTCATCATGGACCTGCTAGCCAAACTATGCAGTTTCCCCAAGGTCCTGGAAGCAATGCAGGCAAATGCTCAAATGGACGAGTCTCAGTCTTTCCATGAGCTTGTTCCACGTCTGTTCCCCTTCCTGCGACATACAATCACCAGCGTGCGTGCCGCAGTGCTTCGCGCACTGAGCACGTTCCTTGATATACAGGATGCAGGAAAGGACGGATGGATCGACAGCAAAGCCTTGCAATTAATTTTCCAAAACATTCTTCTGGAACGAAACGAAGGAGTCTTGAAACTGTCCATGCAACTGTGGAATTCGCTCATAGAAGTCCTTGGAAGTGCGCAGCTACCATTACATCTGGGACCTATCCTCGAATCGATCATACCCCTATCGCTAACCCCCATCGGTGTTCCTCGTCATCCTATTCAGATGGATCGATCGTTGCTGATCAAGCCATCCGGCCAACCCTTCGGTCCTCCTGCAAATGCACAACTTTCCCGGCGGTCAACACCACCATCAAACGGCGACCGTGCAAGCAAGAAGCGTAAACAATCACGCGTTACCAAAGAAGAGACACCAGTGCCATCTACCTCGTCATCTCACAACGTGGACGGTCCAATGGTTAATGGCGATTTGGAGCTCGTTGGATCAGACGTCCTGATTCGATCACGAATAGCCACTGCACAAGCTCTTGGGAAAGCTGTCGCAATATGGCCGGAGGATTCGCGACTACAAACGTTCAAGCCTGCGTTGATTCCTCCGCTTACATCCGCAAACTCCACCACCCAGCTGACAGCAGCCATGATCATAGAAGAATTCGGCCGGTCGTCAACGACCAAGGATGCACTCGCCGAAGTCTTTGCGGATGTCCTGCTGGATATTGTCAACAAAGAGAGACCCACAGCGTACGAAGATCTTGTTCCGAAGTTACAGATTGTGCGGACTCAGTGCACTGCATTGCTCAACATTTTCCGCGACCATCATGTGCAGACCTTACCCCAGATTGCCATTGTTGTCCAAGGCCAACCTGAAGCTAGCCAGTACGCCTTCTCTGTTGCTGATGCCGAAAGGATCGTGGGTGTTTCGTACGAGAAGCTTAAGAAGCAATTGACCCCGGCCGCGCGCATGATGGCTATCGCCAATCTGGAAACCACAAAGGCCGAAGTAGAGGTCACACTACAAGAAGCCAGAGACATCAAAGAGGAGCGCGACGTCCGTATCAAGGCGGCTGCCGCTGGTGCACTTATCTCCCTGAACTCCCCACCAGGAAAGCCTTCGTTTGCAATTAAAGCCATGATGGACAGCATCAAGAAGGAGGAGAACGTAGAACTTCAGAAGCGATCTGCAAGCGCCGTGGCGGGTTTCATTGTCTACCTTGTCAGTGCCAACAAAGGCAATGTGGTCAAGAAGGTCGTCGGCAATCTTGCTAAATTCTACTGTATGGAGACTGCAGAGACACCCGAGTTCCCTGCACATGCAACCATTGAGGACGGTATTCTCACTTTGAAGAAAGACGAGGATATTCGTGACCACCCCGATGCCGCCAAGTTTGCCGAAGAGTCCAAGGCAGCTCGCATCACTAAGCGTGGCGCGCGTGAAGGCCTCGAACAAGTGGTGCAAAGCTTCGGAGCTCAGGTGTTCGAACGGGTTCCTATTCTGCAAGAACTTATCGAGAAGCCTATCCGGAAAGCTTTCACCGACGATACCTTGCCATTGGACATCAACGACGAAGCGGGTGTTTTCGGACAGGAAGTTGTCGATGCGCTCTCGACGTTACGCGCACTGGTCGGCAGCTTGCACCCTGATGTGCATGTGTTTGTCAAGGACTTGCTTCCACTGGTGGCAAAGGCTATCCAGTCAAAGCTGTACGTCCTGCGTTATGCCGCTGCCAAGTGCTTCGCGACTATCTGCAGTGTCATGTCTGTTGAAGGCATCACCATGCTTGTCGAGAACGTGCTGCCATCAATCAGCAGGTCCGACCATCTACATGCTCGTCAAGGCGCGATCGAGTGCGTATACCATCTGATCCACGTCATGGAAGACAGCATCCTACCCTACGTAATATTCTTGATAACCCCAGTGCTGGGTAGGATGAGTGATCCTGACAATGACGTCCGACTCCTTGCAACTACCAGCTTTGCCACCCTCGTCAAACTTGTTCCGCTCGAAGCAGGCATACCCGATCCACCTGGCCTTCCCGCGACACTCCTGCAAGGGAGGGAGAAGGAGCGGAAGTTTGTTGCACAGATGTTGGATGCCAAAAAGGTCGAGCCTTTCGAAATCCCCGTTGGTATCAAAGCTACCCTCCGATCGTATCAACAAGACGGTGTCAACTGGCTGGCTTTCCTCAACCGATATAACCTACATGGTATTCTGTGCGATGATATGGGTCTCGGAAAGACCCTGCAGACTCTATGTATGGTCGCATCTGACCATCACATTCGTGCAGAAGAGTTTGCAAAGACCCAGGATCCCAACTACCGCCGCGTTCCTTCGCTCATTGTCTGCCCACCGACTCTATCCGGGCACTGGCAGCAAGAAATCCGTCAGTACGCACCATTCCTTTCTTGCGTGGCATACGTTGGATCGCCTGCTATGCGCGGTCAGTATCGGGATCAGCTCGATAAGGTCGACATCGTCATCACTTCGTATGATATTTGCCGGAACGATAACGACCTTCTCAAGCCATTCAGCTGGAACTACGTTGTTCTTGACGAAGGCCATTTGATCAAGAATGCCAAGTCGAAGACCAGTCAGGCTGTGAAGAACTTCCAATCCAACCATCGCCTCATCCTATCTGGAACGCCAATTCAAAATAACGTGCTGGAGCTGTGGTCCTTGTTTGACTTCCTTATGCCTGGTTTCCTCGGTACGGAGAAAGTCTTCCAAGAGCGATTTGCCAAACCCATTGCCGCGTCTCGCTTCGCTAAATCTTCGTCTAAGGAACAAGAACGCGGTGCCTTGGCTATTGAAGCGCTGCACAAGCAAGTGCTACCCTTCTTACTGCGTCGCTTGAAGGAGGAGGTGCTTGATGACTTGCCACCCAAGATTCTGCAGAATTACTATTGCGACCTGTCCGACCTCCAACGCAAGCTCTTCGAGGACTTTTCCAAGAAGGAAGGCAAAGAGATCCAGGCCAAGGCTGGCAATGCAGACCGCGATTCCAAGCAACACATCTTCCAGGCTCTCCAATATATGCGCAAGCTTTGCAACGGCCCATCGATGGTCATCAAACCCGGTCACAAGCAGTTCGAGGCAACTCAGGCATATCTTAAGAAGAATAATACATCACTGGAAGATGTTGCGCATGCCCCGAAACTGGGTGCTCTGAAGGATCTGCTCGTCGACTGTGGTATAGGTGCCGCCGACGTCCAGCGCGAGAACGGCGCTGCAAACCCCAACGGCGACCTCCCCGAAGCCGTCTCTCAGCACCGTGCTCTTATTTTCTGTCAAATGAAGGAGATGCTTGACGCGGTCCAGACTCAGGTTCTGCAGAAACTTCTCCCATCGGTACAATACATGCGAATGGACGGTACCGTTGATGCAACCAAGCGACAAGATATCGTCAACAAGTTTAACTCGGATCCATCTTACGATGTGCTGTTGCTCACGACTAGCGTTGGAGGTTTAGGTCTGAACTTGACGGGTGCCGACACTGTCATTTTTGTAGAGCACGACTGGAACCCGCAAAAGGACATTCAAGCCATGGATCGCGCTCATCGTATCGGTCAGAAGAAGGTGGTCAACGTCTACCGCATCATCACGCGCGGCACCCTCGAGGAGAAGATTCTCAAGTACGTATTCAACATCCCAAATTCTCTATCTCACATAAATGTTCCGTGCTAACATGAACCCTAGTCTCCAACGCTTCAAGATCGATGTCGCATCCACAGTCGTCAACCAGCAAAATGCCGGTCTAGGCTCCATGCAAACAGACCAAATCCTCGACCTGTTCAATGTATCAGCCGACGCCGCGGACCCATCTGCGCTCCCACCACCGCCGAGCAATTCAAAGGATGGCGGCTCTGGCATTACCGAAAACGATGCGGTTGATGTGGAGGGCAACGTGCGTGAGAAGGGCAAGAAGGGCTTCCTCGACGAAATCGGCGAGTTGTGGGACGAGAATCAATACGAGGAGGAGTTCGACCTGGGAGGTTTCCTCGAGAGGATGAAGGGATGAAGCTTCTTCTCTTCTGGGGACCGAGTGATGGATACATGAGCTCTGAGTCTCGTCCGAAATATGGCTTCCTGTTCTTTTCTCCCCTGGAGCGTCTCCCTCCCCTTTCATTTCTTCTTCTTTCCTTCCTCTACCGTTTTCCTTCGAAACCATACATCTGGCGTTTGGGCGAGATGGTTTGCAGGCACTGCATGGCATGGCATTGTTCCTACACTGCGTGTCGCGTTTGGGCGGCTATCTATTGCATGTGTGTGTGGTGAAGGGCATGGCTTGGCGTGCATTTTGAGTCTTCATTAGCGTGGTGTTGGGGTGGGAAATCGGGGGTTGCAATTCTTTTTTTGGCTTGTGTGTGGTTTCTCTCTTGCGGTTCGAAAGGTCGTGGGAGGGCTGATGCGTGTGTGAAGGGAGGGGTGGTGAGGGGTGTAGATAGTGGGGGAAGTGAATGGAATGGGATTGAAGTTTGAGAGATGTGTGCGTTGGGTTGGGATGTGATGTGCTGTGATACGTGTGATGTTGCGTGTAGGTAGGATAGGGTAGGCGAGGATTGGGTGTTTGAAGTCATGTTCTAAATGCGTGGTGAGCTGTGACAGTAGATCATTCGTACATCAAGAGCTCAGCTACTTGAGCAGACGCTGAACAGATCCAATATTGTCAGCCTGACGACAAAGGGGAGCAATATCGACGTGGGGGCCAAGCGATCAAGTGGTTTTCCACGGTTACTGCACATGAGCATCTTGTGATTTTCAGCTCAAGGGCAGGCTCCATTTATCTCTTAGTCAAAGACTCTGGTCAGATTGCACAGTGTCCAGTCAGTATCGCAAGACGAGAAGAATAACGTATGCAGACAATCTATCACCGTCGCCCTCCTTTACAAGGGACCTCCACCTTGATTCGCCGTCAGACCTACCGCTCTCGTATCGAAGCTGCACACCCCGCTTATTCCAGTCCTATGAATGGCCCATCCCCATCACCATTTCCACAACACACACCTGCCAATAAGAACAAAGCTCAGCCTCGCGCCTTAAACCACCTCGCCTTCCCTACATCAGCCTTATCCACCCCTCCTCTACTCTACACTATCGTCCCCCGAAACAAGAAAATGCCCATCGTAGGCGCACCCCCGCAGTTCGAAGTCATAACGCTGGTGTCGACCATCAGTGCGAATCGCACGGCGAAGAGCTACGACGTCGATCAGTACTCGCACAGCACCGTGTTTACTTTTTGGAGCAATGCCACGAAGAGCGAGAACGCGCCGCCGCTTACGACGCTGTATCAGCCGCCGGATGTGTGTCGTGGGCGGTGGATGCTGATTGATAATGGGGCGGATGTCGTGACGACGTTGGTGCAGACTAGGACGGCGGTGGGGACGACGACGACGGTGTTGACTGCGGACGCGGTGACCGTGAGCGATGTGGTACCGGGCATTTCTCAAGTAACCGATGTACCGCAGACTAGTAGTGAACCCCCAACAAGTGCTGCGCCGTCGCAATCGGTGGGAGGACCGTTTCGGGTGGTGAAGAGGGAGGAGGTGAAGGGAGGGGAGATTTTGACGGCGTTTAGGTTTACGGCGTGGAGTATGTATTATATCCAGACTCGTTGTTCCATGTTTATTGAGATGTGATGCTAACACCACGAAAGGTATAGATAGCGATCCACTTTTTAAGTCATGCCAACCATACTCCGACATGCCGCTTTACAGCCCCGGCGTCTGTCCTGAGGGGCAAGAGATCGTCGAAGTCACGCAGATTCTTGCGAACAAGACAGACGGTGGTGTAAACACATCTTGGCAAGGAAGTTGCTGTAGCAGGTTCGCGACGCTCATTCGCGTGATTCGATTCTCCGCTTACACATGTCCAGTGGCATGTCATTCGGTCCAAACGTCTCGCGATTCTGTCAGTCTACGATTACAGTTCCTCTCGCTGTACACGCATATATCACGAGCTCGGGCAATTCGAGCTACGAGTGGGTCCAGACGGTCGACGGATCGACGTCCACTTTATCTAGTATCACGGGACTGGCGACGGGTCTTGCGGTTGCAGACCCGGTGGTTGTAGCTTGGAATTTGGAAGAGATGGCACAATTCCCAGATGCATATCGTACATCGCTGGCCCAAAGGATTGGTGTGGCATCACCAGCGTCGGCGGCGAGCAGCGCGGGTACCCCTCAAGAAACTGGGAACAGTAGGATAGCTACACCTACTTCAAACGGCCTCAGTACCGGTGCGAAAGCTGGAATTGGTGTGGGTGTCAGTCTCGGCACTATTTTGCTGCTCGTTTTGCTAGTGCTTTACCTCATGCGACGATCGGCCAAAGCAAAGAAGGGTACCGTGGATGCTGCTGAGTTAGAGGATCCGAATACGACGAATGCTTGGAAGAGATGGTTTTTGGGAGGGAGATGGCGTAATGAGGCGGATGTGGATGAGACTACGAAGCATGAGTTGGATTCTAGAACGGTCAATGTTGTGTCGGGACCGCCGGCTGAGTTGGCATCTACAGAGATTGGAACCCATCCTCAGATCAATAATGGGAGAGTGGTCTCGAATGGAGCCAATGGTGAGTCTCAGATCTGATGAGGCTTCCTGACGGCCGCATCAGCTTGGGCATATGCCGAGGGTTTGTTTCAAAGCGTAAATGACGCCCCTACGATGACTCAACGCCCAATACACATAACGATATTCCAGTCTAGTTTCTACGGTTACGATCTGCGGATATAATCCGGAATCTTCCAAACTTGACGCCCTAGACTCGATTATGGGTTGGTTCGGGCAAAGCATTCTCGGCCGTTATATAAAAGCTTCTGTTGCAAATTCGACACCAGCAGTATCTATTTGTGAGCCATCCCACCACAAACGGCTGTCATCAAAGCAACATATCCAGAATAACATGGACTGGGGCCCGCTGAATAGGCTCCTTACTGCTGGTGAAGATGTCTGCAGTTGTGATCGTCTGAATGAAGCGCTCTCGAGTAAGTCCGCTTGCTATCGTCCTATATGTTAACATCGAGTTGAGAGGATGTATCAGGGGCTTCCGCTTCAGCTACCGCCAATTCTTCCTTTCCAAATACCAACTCCCTTGAGCCGGTCCCGCTTTACCATGGTAAGCTGTTATGTGACCATCCCTACCTTGTGTATAGATGCTAACATAGATTTAGACATACAGCTAGGCACCGAAGGCCCTGTCATTGTCCGTCACACGACCCGCACCCAAACTGGCCCGGACGCCTTCTTCTTGTCAAGCAAACTATTCCTCCTCACTTTCAATAGGCCCACCTTGGTCCACGGCACGGAGGTCTTGGACGAGCGCTTCGTTAGAGGGTGGAACAAACTTCCCCATGAGCTGAAGGTCAGTTCTCTTCCTTCAGCGTCCACAAGACCTTACTAACTTGTCCCGCGTACAAAGTTACAAATCCTATCCTACGACACCGATCTAAGCTGCAGCCCCATAACGAAAATCTCCCACGCCCCCGGCAAGCCATCAGGCTGGGACACCCTCGCTCGGTACCACGCGATGACGCCCGAAACCGGAGCCCTCGCCACCCAGATGTTCTACAAGAAGCTCAAGTTCAGAATCGCCATCGAATCACCAATCCGCCTCACATCGTCGGTGTTCCTCCCCAACAAACTAGTCGCCACGTTCGTCCGCAGCATCTACGTGCGCGTACCACTGACCACCGCGTCGTGGGGTAAACTCGCGAAGATTGCAAACGGCGAGTATGGATTTGATAACCTTAAGAAAGTGGAGGTTGATCTGGATATGGCGCCGTTCTTCTCCTGGGTCAATCGCCCTGCCGGCCCCTCACATGTTCCTTTCTTCTTCAACAATCAGATGGCGTTTATGAGGGATGTGAGATGGATGCCTATTAGGTTCAAGTGTGAGGGGAGGTTTAAGGTCTTCTTTGATGTGGATTCTGCGTCGTTGTGGGATCACTGGGATTGGCTTGATGATCGGATTGACGGTCTTCTTGATCGGGATCATATTGGCAATTATCTCCAGTTTGGAGTCGAAGATTAAGGCTGAGTCGCAGTAGTCTTACGACTCTGGGTACTGTTCGAAGGGTCTCTTGGTCTACTTTTGGGTCGTGACTCTGTGAAGGCATGTCTGATTCTAGGGGATGTTGGGGGCTAATTTACAGGGCTGCTAGGCATACAACCATTTTTTGATCATGGAGACGCAGATGTTTGGTTGTATCTGGGTAAACCCAGTATACCGCACCCTATGTTCTAGAAGCAAGGCTGTACTTTTCTTCAGACATTGACACTGGACGTGGAACGGGTTTGGTTGGGGTTTGCGCTAGCCTACTTTAGCAACGACCCACTTCTCTGAAGTTATACATTGACCAAGCATTCTTCTCTCATAAGCTCTGCTTGTGTTCTCTCATGATCTACATCTGCCATCCAAACCAAAACTGAGCTTTGATCGATTGGTTCCAATCGAAATCATTCTGACTTGCTTCCATAGACTCCATCCACATAATTGACGTCATAAGAAGCGAAACTTTTGCATACACCTACAACTGCTCCATCCAGGATGTCCAGCACCCAGCCTCTCCGGATCCTCATCACAGGAGGAGCCCGAGGCATTGGTCGCGGCCTCTTCCGCCATTTCCTGGGCGCTGGCCACTCGGTCTACATCCTCGACTCAAACTCTGCCGAGCTCGAACACGTGCGAAAAGTCGCTGATAGCTGGAAATCCGTATCATCCTCAGCCACATGGAAAGCATCACTATGTGATCTCCGCGATCGGGCAGCCATAAAATCCACCATCGACGATGTAAAAAGCGTGTTCGACGGTAAACTGGATGTCCTGATCAACAACGCCATGTCCACGGAGGGTGTCGGAGCCGGAAAACCCATGGAAGAAGACAGCGACGAAATCATGGATGACTGGGATACCAAGATTGCAGTCGGGCTAACAGCTCCGTATCTACTCAGCCGCCTCTGTATCCCGCTGCTCAAGGCTGGGTCAAGCACCGGGGGCTCCCCTGGGACAATCATCAATGTTTCGTCTACACGTGCGCACCAGGCTGAGGATAACCACGAAGCGTATTCTGCGGCGAAAGCGGGTATCATTGGGTTGACGCAGTCGATGAGCATTTCTTTGGGACATCGTCATAAGATTCGTGTGAATACTATCTTGCCGGGATGGATTCACGTTATGAATGAGAGAGCGGAGGCAGATGGGAAGGATGTTCTTTGGGAGGAGGGTCTTACTAAAGAGGATGGAGATTGGCACCCTGCTGGCAGAGTGGGGAAAGTAGAGGATGTCGCAAAGGCTGCTGAATATCTGATCGGAAATGGGTTTGTTACGGGACAAGAAATAACAGTGGACGGTGGAGTCGGACGGAAGATGGTGTACCCTGAATAATTAATCATATCTAAATTTACAGAGTTTGGAACTCGGCTCTACAAGATCAAATCCATCTTTCCTAACGTAAACATTGAAAGAGTCTTGATGTTATGTATATCCTTTCATTCGATTGTAACAGTAGACATTTCCGCCTCATCAAAGAACGATTCGCCCCAAGACGGTCGCTGATCTTCAGAAGCACTCAAATTCCGTTCGACATTTGAATTTGCTGATCGAGGATAGGCGACCAGATATTGCTCGTTGATTTCCGCAAAGGCTAAACGCGTGAAGGCTCCTTGTGAATGTAACGGCCTACGAAGACAGATGCCCAGAAACGAAGTGTCGAAAGTAAAGTTTCCCAAGATGAGAAAAGCGAAGTCGGCGTCCGGAATACCAGGAAAGAAGTCCTCAGCCTTAGATTGTATTCCAGTAGTGATTCGACCGGATGCAGTCGAGAGAGGACTGTCAAAAGCAGCCCATCCTATCTGCACTCCGCTTGCGGAAAGTCCATGAACATCAACATAATTTGAAAGCAATATATCCGTCGCGGGACTGTATTCAGCCATACCGCGGTTTGGCAGCAAACCCGGCATGAGCGATTGTCGTGTTTGAAAACGAACGTTTTTCAGCCACAGAAGTCTTCCACGCAGAACTATAGAGCCGGATGTGTTCAACCAAGTAGTAGGCTCTCCATCTTGCGAATTTGCCGAGACGAAGCTGCATCTTGCGTGGAAATCTTTTTCATCGATTTGCAAAGCAAAGGGATATTGTATTGGACCCTTCCACGAGGCCCATGACCATGATGGCGCTTTTGTGGTTGAAGGACGGACTAATCCAACTTTTGTGGGTAGCCATAAAAGCCCTTGACATATGAAGTCTGCCCATATTCCTGCACACCATGTAACTCCTGTGAAACTAGAGAATTTCCGGGCCATTCCAGTGATAGCCATCAACCTGTCGGTGTCTCTGGTCAGACAACACCGCGAATACGTCTCGATCAGACTCAGCCATTCCAAACGAACAGATGTTTCCTCGGGCCTATGGAAGTAATCCTGATGGGAACTTCCTTGGCGGTGGAAGAAATTTCGTAGCTCGAGTAAACTAGAAGGACTCAAGATCGCATGACGTACAAAGGACCGAGAGAAAGGGGATTGCGGAACAACGAACGATACTTTTGTAGACCGTGGTGTTGAGTTCCCCTCGCATGTAACTCCTGAACAGTCCTCCATGTAGATCTGCCCTCTGGTGAAGTGCAGTGTTCGGGAAGCGAGTAATCGCTCCTGAAGTACCCAGCCCCTTTTCGCAAGGCTACTTTGCGTGACATCAGCGACTGGATCCGGAGGTCTACAAATACCAACAGGTTGGCCCTCTACATGATGTATGATAGCTTCTCGTTTTTGCAATGCTACCGAGAGAAAACCCTGAGAATCGTCCTTTGCGCAATGCGCAGCGATAGTGATAATTGCATTCATGAATATATCCCCCATTTTAACCGACTCTTGCCTCCAATCTTTTTCGCTATCCTGTATAATTGTCAGAGCATCGATCCACATCAAGAAAACGCCAAGATATCGGGTCACAAAGGCCGCGTCTCTGAATGTTTTTGGTAATTGCTCCAGAGGTATGCCATCTCTCCACTGTTTTTCTGTCTCACTGGTGAGGATCGAATGCTGCGAGGCTCCCCACCGATGGCTAAGCGCAATATATATGGGACACACTGATTTCAACCATGGCCATTTCTTGGGAGAAAAGAATTCAGGATGATTATCATTCGTTAGCTTCGAGCAATCGACCAATCTCATAACACCTTCCACGGATAGATCGAGTAGACGGGTGGGAAGAACCGATGAGTCGCCTTGGAGACACTGACTTGATTCTCCTGACCGTCTAAGTGATATTTCTGACCATGCTTGTATGTCAGATAGCTTTTGAGCGTTTTCCAATCTCTTGTCTGGAGCAAGGTGTGCGATGGCCATGTCGCTATCAGTGTGAGAGTGTCTTTCGGGAGGTTTGGACTCAAGTGTCTTGTATGATGCGGTGAAGGTATTGGTTGGTTGAAACAAGTTTAGTGTAGCCTGAAGAATTATAGAATATTTTTTCGCAGGCGTAAAGTTACTTTCCGGCCAGAACACAGTGATATTAAATCGCAGTGGTAACCAAGAGTAAACAGGTTTTACGGGTTGCGCAAACAATCCTATGCCCATACTTCCTTCAACAACCATCATCTCTTCTCCTTTTGATATGTCTTGTGCATCGTATTGACGGTCCATGTATTGATCACGATGAATCTCTCTCATATGCGTCAAGATTTCATGGTGGTCACCAAGAATAGACGCCAGCATTGCGCACAGCCCACAGTGCGTTCCTGAGGTAGCCAGTGCGTATGTATCGATCGTGCGATGATGTCGCCAAGAGTAGCGGCATGTGGTCCGCGGCTCGTTGAAACATTCATATACCAATTCTGTACATTTGAAGCAGAGTTCTTGAGCAAGATCTCCCTTGTGCTGTACCATGGGCTGGTGGGTTGTACCTGGATGATTTTGCGCTGAATATTGATCCAAAAGATATTTTGTATTTCCGGTGTCAAGTTTCTTGGTGGGTTGAATGTGATCCTCTTCGGTAGAGATTGACCGTTTCTGGTTCGTTGTCATATCTACGGTACATAAAAGAATCACAAAAAGGTCGGGCTTTCTATTGCACAGAGTAATCTCGGGACGACAGATTATTTAATAGGTACTAGGTGGGGCTTAGTCGTCTTTATCGTCCTTGTGCATGAATACCCTGCAACTAGCGGGGTCGTGGCGCAAGGTCTTCTCACCGGTCAACACTGTGGCGTGGCAAACTATACGCAGCCACTGGATACGCAGTTAGGCCCAAATTCGATGGAACTGGGTTTCATCGAACACACACCGTGGATTGTTACTCCACGAACCGTGGGCAAGTAAGCAAGTTCAGCTGATGATTGGTTGAGATGTCTACCCGTTCCCCCCCAATTAGATGAAAGCCGAGCCGGTTCAGGTCATTTCTACCTTAAACAGCGAGATCTTTCATGAACTGGCTTAATACCCCGGGACTTTCACAAGATCGGTGTTTCTCAACGGAGAATAATTTACGTCTTGAAACCCCTCGAATACTAAGAATCTCCGTCCCATTCTTCGCCTCCGTTCTCGCATCACTTCCATTGTTCCACCCTTGCTTGGCGCCTTTCATCCTGCGTCCTCAACATAGCGATGTCCTTCCATGGTCGTGATAGACCTTAAAAATCATAGCAGAAGCAAACAAATCAAGGACCAAAAGCTAAGAACATATCAATTTACATCACACAGCCTACAGCCCATAGAAAGTACCGCAGAGAATAAGCCCGGAACGTGAAGCTCCATCTTAGCACCAAGTCCTCAACTTCCACCGCGTCCCCAAGCAAAAAGCACCACACTAGCTCTACAGAGTCGGACTCCACCACCTAAACTATCAACTCATTATACACTTCGATACCAAGAGAGGCACCAAAAAGGCACAACCACGGGACATCGCGCATCCGGCGTCGACACCCTTATCACATGTGTTTTAACCAACTAGCATCTCCCCAGCAGCGAACAGACTTACACCGCTAAGACCCACCAACACACTGAATATTTATATATACATGTATTCATCAACTCAAAAACCCCTTTCCTCCCGCTACCACCATGTTTTACTTTTACATATTTTTCATATAAGCAGTACCATCCTATCTACCAGAAAAATTATTATATCTACTACTACATCGACCCCATCCCGTAAAATCCCCGCAGTAGCATTACTGTCAAGATAAACACAGCCTCTTCCTGCTCAAACACTGCTACAGGGATATTATATATTCTCCACATAAGGTTTGAACCTCTCATGACCATCCCCCACCACATCCACCACAGAACGAACCACGCAAAACAATCAGCCCTGCTTGCACACCACTTGCCCCATCACGAAAAAAGCATCATTATAAGGTAAAAGAAAAAAGTTGTAGTATTCGTGCTCAGCCTTATTGGGTATCTCACTCCATCTCATGCACGGAAAAAGAAAAAGCCTTGAACTCCCACCGCAAAGACCGACTACGTAAACGCTTGTTCACGTCCTCACAAGAAACTCCATCCCCAGAAGAAAAGCTCCATCCAGACCCCCACTCCCTACCTAAAAAGCCTCCTCCCCCCCGTCCTTCCCAACGTCCTCTCCGGCCCCTCCAAGCTCCACCCCGCGAACCCGGCCCCACCCCCCTCCCTATCCCTCTTATACCTCCTCAACGCCTCCCTCAAATGCGCCGGCGTCAACGGGCCCTTATCCTCCTCCTTCAGTCTCTCTTTCAACCCCGCCTTCTTATCCACCTCGTTCCAAAAAGGCATCGTCGCCATCGGGCTATTCATGTACAACTGCGCGTTCTGAATCTGCTGACGATTGGGCTTGCTCGAGGGACGATGGCCAAACGGTTCCTGGAGACCTTGGGCCAAGATATCGGGACGCATTTCGGGGTTAGGAACGTGTGTCCTTGCGGCGGCCCATTCGTCGCGGACGGTGATGGCGCGGTCGATGAGTTCGCCGACGAAGGCCTTGCTGTAGGATTTCACGGCTAGGATGACGTTGGGGGGAACGGATTGGCTGAGGGTCTGGTTGACGAGTTTGCGGACCATGGCCGTTTTGAGCTGAACGCGGCGGTATACGGCGTACGCATCTGACTGCGATTGATCCATCGCGAGGACGAGCATGCGTTCGTTCTCAGCGGCTTGTTCGCGGGCGGCGGCCGAGGGACGCTCGCCTTCGACGTCGTTTTCGCGCTCGTCGCCGTAGTCGTCGTCTTCGTCTTCATCGCCGTCGGGGGCGTCGCCGCCGGGTGCACCCGTGGTGGAAGCGTCGTCGTGGGGGGCACCGCGGACGGAGCTCCCGGCTATGCTGGTGGTGTCGTCGTTTTTGCGCTTGCGCTTGCGGGGGGCGCCGGATGCGCCGTTGACGAGGGAGGCGGTGTCGACGCTGCCGATAGAGGGGGAGCGGCTGTGGCGGAAGGGGGAGCCGGATTCGAGGGTTGGGTCGAAGGAGTTGCGGAGGTTGGAGGGCTTGCGCTTTTTGGCTTGGGAGGAGACGCTGGAGATAGAGCCGCGTTTGCGGGGGTTGGGCACGTTGATTTGGGGGATGTGCGGCGGGGATGCCATGGTGGGTGGTGGATTTGTGAGTCGAGAGGGTAGTGATGTTTGGTGGGTGGGTGCTGGAGTGCAGGTATGGTTGGGTTGCTGGAGCTGACGTGGGATAGCGGAGGTTCGATGTTGAAGTCGCGCCGCTACGCGAAACCCGCGCTAGTAAAGACGCACGGGTCACCCAAGGTGCCTTCACATTGACATCATTGCTAATCGGCAGCCCTCACATTTCTCACTGTGTATTTTCTCCTGTTCAAAATGTAGACATTAAAATACCCCATAGATCAATTCCAATTATCTATCACCTAGAGCTCCTCCCACAATGGCTTCCTCCCACCCATCCAACCCTTCATTCCTACCCATACCCACCACCACCACATCACCCTCCAAAGACCCTCCCAACACATCCTCCCTCCCCCCGCCGCCCTCGACCTAGCCACCAAACTCTTCAACCTCGCCCGCACCGGCTCCAACCCCATCCTCCTCTCCTACCTCCAAGCCGGCATCCCCACCGACCTCACCAACGCCCAAGGCGACACCCTCCTCATGCTCGCCGCCTACCACGGCAACGTCGAAACGACCAAGATGCTGCTAGAAGAGGGCGCTGATCCAAACATTTTGAATGGGAAGGGACAGAGTGTTATTGCGGGGGCGGTGTTTAAAGGGTGGGACGAGGTGGTGGAGGTGTTGCTTGAAGGTGGGGCGGATGTGAGGGGGGACGGCCGAGTGCGGTGGAGTGTTCGAGGACGTTTGGGAGGGGGGATTTGGTAGAGAGGTTTGAGGGGAGGACGGAAGGAGGGGTGGAGAGAAGAATATTTCATAATCTAAATGTATGAAGATTGTACTAGAATAAAGTTGCGTTCTGCTTCAGGCTATGAGCTGTGAGTAATTTGTTGAATTGGGTTTGGCAGTATCGTGTGATTTGCTCATGTCGATCACGATGGACTGGCTTAAGAGAACTACCGTGTGCGTGGTACCTAGTGGAGGAATTTTTTTGTGAGCTATGTCAGCCATGAAGGTTGCTAAGTCAGATGGCCATTAAGCTATGCACCAGCAGTAGAATTTGTAGATCTCATGAACCGAGTGACAGCAGCAAGGAGGCATTGACAGGACATTCACTTGGTCGTTGTAAATAGAATAGTATTCACCAATGGTATAAAACCCGAGTACACATCACAAAAGCACGCGAACAAGACTGAAGGTGAGGAAACCCTTCTCGGGTATATTTTGAGCGACAGCTACATTAAGCCGTCACCACGTACACCAGACATTCAGCGTCATGAAGAACCTTAATAGAAAAACCCAGAACCATACCCAAGCGCCTAACTTTAGTTCTCGTGAAGCTGCTCGGCGAACTCGGCACCCACGCGCTGGGGCTTGCCAGAGGTCGAGGCCTTCTTCTGGCCCTCCTGGTTCTTGGAGAAGGCAGCAGCGTAGGGGTTGAGGCGGAGCTGCACCTGCTTGTTGCGGAGAGGGTTCTTCTTCTGGACGTTGGTGCGCTTCTGGATGGCACCGCCACGGACAGGGCGGAGGACCTTCTGGACGTCGCTGGAGTTGATGATCTTGCTGAGATCGGGCTGCTTCATGAGAGCAGAGGGAAGGAGGAAGTCCTTCTTGAGAGCAGAGGCCTCGGTGGTGGAGCCGTAGACCTTGTCGAGAGCAGCGAAAGCAGCCGAGGTCCAGACGATGAAACGTCCGAGGTGACCACCAGGAGCGAGCTGGAGGAGGTTGAGGGAGAAGACGGACGAGGTCTCAACACCGGGCAGGTTGCGGAAAGCAGTGACGAGCTCCTTGCCATCCTCATCGGGGCTGTAGATGACAAGAGGACCACGGCGCTGCCTGTAACGGCGGCCCCTGAGCTTACCCTTACCAGCGCGCACCTTCCTGGACTTCTTGACCTTCTCGAGGTCAGAGCCAGCACCGACGGCCTTGAGGAGAGCAAGGGCAGCGGAGGTCTTGGCAACGGCACCGTCAGCGAAGGCAGTCGAGGAAACGACGAGAGGAACCTCAGGGACGGTGGAGATGTTGTGACCGCGGGCAAGGAGAAGAGCAGCGGAGGAAGAAGCAGCGAGAGCGGAGGCAGTCGCGAAGCGCTTCTGGTTTAGGTTGATCTTCTGGTGCCACTTCCTCCAGACCTTGGTGGGAGCGAACATGCGACCGGAGCGGCACATGTTACCGAAGGCAGCCTGACCGGCACGGTGGGTTCCGCCACCGGACACACGGGGAATACGGGCAACAGCGCGACCAGTACCTTCGTAACTGTTAGCCTGGTGTCTCAGTTTTTTCTCTTCTGGAATGCTCACCCCACGACTCGGCAGAGGTCTGGTGACCGGCCTTCTCGGACACAGCGTACGGCTGGCGCTTGTTCTTGTTCATGCCAGTGTGAACAGCCTGGACGATATCCGGGCGGATGGGGGCCTGGTGCAAAGTTAGCAATTGCATATGGAGCAAAAAGTCGCACTGTCGCCTCTCAAAGCGCCCGCCGTGGCATCAAACACTGCAAGGAAACATTGACAAGCAATGGTCCTTCAGCGTTTGAATTTGCCCATGTGCGCCTGCCGCCCAATCTTCATCCGCGCATAATGAGACATTGATGGCCTTTTTCCGAGTTCAATCCTAGTCTTTGACAATAGACCTGCTTTTTCTTCCCAACAACTGTCCCAAAATATGCGCGGAGTCGAATGGTGGAGGCGTTGCGGGCGGGCGGCGGTTCGACGGCAGCTTGCGACAAGATTGAGAGACTCGCCTTGAAGACCTGGGGCACCGGGATGGTGTCATTGCTGGCCTCTCCCTTGGGAGAGATGACGGTGACCGTAGGGCGAGACATGTCGTCTTTTGGCTGTGTTGTTAGTACGCTGTGTTGGTGTTGCAAGTCTGCAGTCGCTGATAGTTTTTCGGTGTGTGGGCTGCCAAGACTGCACCTTCTGAGCGTGCTAAGCGAATCCCCGCTAAGCCGCCTCGGACGCGCTAACAGTGCGACTCCAACATGCAATATTCAGACATGCTTCATGATGTGGCGAACCCTAGGGCTGGTCATTTTCAACAAACTGGTGGGTTGAAGTGCCTCAAGACCGTGTATGCACTGACGGTGAGACATTATTCTTATTCTCTTATGCTATTCTTACTTGGACTTTGCTACAATAAGGGGTTTGCTAATCTCGTTGATATTGTGAAATTTATGTATGATTATGCACCCAGTCAGAGAGATGCATTGAAGCAAAGAGTTGTACATTCGATATGGCCGTGGAAGAGTCACATATGTCTTTGTTTGTGTTCGGCTGCCTCTGCGCTCAACAATGACGACCAGCAAATATGCTACTATGAGAGGACATTTCAATTAAAGTAAGAAATTGCATTCATCTAAATGATTCGTCATTATTCCTTGCACCCTTGCTCTGTCTTTATCCCAGTCAAGTAGGTTCAATCCGCCTACAAGATTTACCTCCAGAGGTGATTAGGCGTACCTAGTGGCAGTCGTCGTGGCCAGTACTGTTGCAAATTTTGCCTTGCTTGAGTCAATTGGGCAAATACGTCTGATAGACAGTTTGATGACCTTAGATGTGGATTTCATCTCTATGAGCCGCCCTCATCTCAAACACCATATAGTCTAATTTCATCATCAATGCCTCGGCTGTGAGCACTGGATCTAATGCTTTGACCTATTCTGATGTCCTACCTCGGTTTAGAATCAACGTAAGCTATGTGACATTCACATCAGCATCGGGCCGTTGGCTGATGAGTACCCACTACCTGGTTGCTCGTTCTTGCTAGATGGGACAGACGAATCCACCCTTGCGGAATAATTCCCAATTAAGCGATCCCCGCGGGCTTAACTATGCTCCGACGACGCACGGTGGACCATCTGTGCTCTGTTGGATGTGTACATACAGCGAAGAAAGACGGAGTGCATGTCAGGGTTGATCAGTCGAATTATGACATCTCTGAAACCAATAACACTGTACGCCCCAGAACGCAATCCTTCCGTTGGCTAGGCACACACATGGCACAATCGTCGCAAACGAACTGCACAGCATGAGGCTAACGGGCGACACAGTGCCGTTAGTGTTGCAGGCCTCACGATCCGATACATCTAGTTGCCGCTCCTCGGGGACTGCCTCCTGGGCATCTTCCGGCGATTTTTGGCGATCGGGACTAGATATTGGAAGGAAGCTTGCGCGAGAGCTCTTTTGTAAAAGCGCTTCTGAAACGGGCGGTCAGATGACTGTACCTGTCGCAGGTTTCGGGTGGGCACCCCGCCAACCAAGCTGGTGTTTCACAATCACCTTTGATGTCGGACAATTTCTTCTGGGGACACTGACAGAGGAAAAGGTGCTTCTGGGCTTTGCGAGTCCGACAGCTTACACGGGAGGGTACCATGGGTTCGTTCGGAGTCCAACTGCAAGGGTGACCTGTCCGTGCACAGCAGAGCCGCAAGGTGCGCGCCTGAGGAACAAGATGATGACAAGCGAACTCGGGCGGCACTTTCCGGGTACGAGGTAGTGTAAGTCAGGACTCTACTGTACGCTGGGCTGGCGTGGGTCGTATGGTTCTAGGTAGAGGTCGGGATGCAATGAGTGTTCGCTGCTGATGGGATGGGGAGACTTCGGGTGGGCTTTCCTCGCCACAGGAGTAGAGCGCGGGTGCTATTATTAGACGGGGTCGGCGCATTCGAACAAAGAAGTCGGTCGCAAACATCGCGGACACACATGGACATGTGGAGTTTGCGTTGCAAACAGCATCCGACGGACAGCGAGAAGACTCGAGGTACAATATGGACAGGGCTGGAGCGCCGAAGCGTGTGTGCAAGTGAGGCAGGTTGCCAGGCCGAACGCTTCCCGCACGGTCGCCCCTTCCTCCTCTATTTTTGGGTAGTCCTGCGTGCCTTTGTGGGTTGTGATTGGCCAGCGTTAGGCGCTGCTCCCACAGGCGGTCCTGCGCTGCTTCCACAGCGACACCCATCCTCTTCACTCCGCGCAAACCCCCCACAACAACCTCGCCCACGGCGCTTGACCGCTTGACCGACTTCCTCGCCCGCCTCCAAGTCGGTCGCACCTGCCCTCCATCACCCTCGAGGAGAGCGCGCCCGAGCCTCGTTGCCGTCCACACCACCACCCCCATCGCACCACTGCGACACGCAACATTGCCTTCGTACGACCCAGCGCACCCGGCCACGTCCTTTCTACTTCTGCACGAACTCGCAAACACACACACACGCATACATCCAGGGTACTTCGGGCCCAGTCGCTCCCTACTACTACGCTAGTCGAGAATCTGGCATTCTCCTCCTAGAAACCACCAGCACAGATCTGCTCTGTTGTTGGACGTCGGTGCGTATGCCTCTGCCCGTGCCTGTGCCTTTGCCTTTGCCGCTGCCTTTCTGCCTTCTATCCTACACCACTCCCGCTATTTTTCTGCCCCGTCCCTTCGTCACCTTTGGTCGCACCTTACCTACCGTGCTGCGCCCAAGGCGGCCTTTCGGTCGCTGCCGTCACTTCACTACCACGCCTCAGCGCCTAGCCGGCCATGCCGCGACTGCGACTGCGACCCACGGCGCTCTCTCCCGATTCACTTACCACGGGCTCTCTCACCTGTTGCGCGACGTCTGTTCTTTCAATACAGCATGCTAACGACTCTGCGGTGAATAGGGTATTCCACACCTAATATTTCACTTCACTTGAAAGGGCGCACACGGACGCCTCTCTCCCTGCAACCCACCTTGTCACTTTTGCACACCCGAACCACCACAGTGGCACAGTAAAGCAAGCCGACCCTCGCCCAGGTTAGGGCTACCTACCGCACTTCCCGGATCCACGATGCAAACCAGCCCTCGGACCTTTGCCATGCCCTCGTTCGGCGCAGTTTTCGGAGCCGACGCACGTAGCTCTCACCTCAAACCATTGCCCAGCGCCGACGGTGCACGCCCACATGGCACCTTGACCAGGCCGCACACGAGTGGAGGCGCAATCCCCTTCTCACCGTTTCACATTCACCGCGACAGCCGGGACAGCACATCCACAACGTCATCGGACAACTCGCCTACAACAACCATCTCGACCATGGACTCTTCGTCAGTGACCGACCCATCTCCCGGCCCGTCGCCCGAGTCGCCCGTTGCAAAGGCTGCATCCTCGTCATTCGTTGCCGATTTCCGGTCGCGTAGAACAGACAATGGCTCGCAGGACTCGTCGCCGAACACCTTCTTTGAGCTGCAGAGGCCCACCACCCCGGCGAAGAAGCCCCGAAACCTGAAGAACCTGGGGATCAACACATCTACTTCGCTCGGCAATCTTCGCATGAACCCCGCAGCGTCTCTTCCAGCAGTAGGAAAGAAAGAAAAGAACAGTTCGGAGCCTCCCTCACCCTCTTTCATCAAGCCTCCGACGCCCCCGCGACGACGACCGTCTAACTTGAGCTTGACCATATCAACGCCAGGAAGCCAGGACAACAAGCCCATTCGCCTAGTCATTCCATCCACGCCTTCATTCAACCGCCCTGCGCTCCGCCACTTCCAATCGTCACCTTCATTACCGTTATGTTCTCCGGTTGTCGGTCCATCAGGTGGAATGCACCTGCCGTCTCTGCGTCCAATCAAGCCAGCCCCGAGCGGACTTTCCGAGGTTCCATATGAGATGGAAGAAGAGGAGGACCAAGAGCCCAACTTCGACATCCCTCAGTCTCGTGAAGAGAAGCCAGCAGCGTATCCGAATGGCCCCATCCAGATTTACCATTCTGGAGTCTTTCTTTACTTTGAACCTACAGCGGAGCAGGCCTGCACCTTCGACGTGATTGTCAATGTTGCTAGCGAGGTCAAAAACCCTTTCACCACACCAGCGTCCGCATCTCAGAAGGAACTAGATGCCCGTAGGTTAGACGGTCCTCCTGCTGAGAATCCCGACTTTGCATCCATTGATGGAAGGACGAAGACGTCTGCGGACCAGCAGAACAGCTCGCCTACAACGCCGAAAGCCACGCCTGTGCAAGCGACTGCACACCCAGGGGAGTATTTGATCAACGGCAAGATGCAGAAGACTCCCGAGTACATTCACATGATGTGGGAGCACAACACCGATATCGTGTCTGATTTGTACAGGCTGGTGAAGACCATGGACGAGCGGGTGCAGCAAGGAAAGCGTGTTCTTGTTCATTGCCAGTGCGGTGTCAGCCGCTCCGCCAGCTTGATCGTGGCCTACGGTTTGTACAAGAACCCCGGAATGAGTGTTCAGGAGGCCTACGACATTGTCAAGAAGCGAAGCAAATGGATCGGGCCCAACATGAACCTCATCATGCAGCTTCAGGAGTTCCGAAATGGCTTGCTCAAGAACCAGAGCCGGTCTTACGGTAACCGATCTGCCGGTCTACCTACTGGTGCGGCTGCTACCGCCAATCGCAATTCTCATTTCGACAGGACCATGGCTGGTCCTCGGACACCTCAAACTGCACCCCTGCCACCGGACACTGATATGAGCATGCAGCGTGCCAGTACTGGCAACATGATCTCGGTATCGCCAGGTCCCCTATCTGCTCCGTCTGGATCCTCACTTTTCTGTCCTGGATTCCGTCAATCATGGGCCGCGAGTCAGACCCAGTTCGATTTGTCACCAAAGACATCACCCACCACCACGCCGTACGTCGATCCCAAGGGCCACATTGTCCCGGTAGTAGCTATTACGGACGACCCCCCGAAGATCGAGACCCATCCACCACCTACAATTGAGGAGGCACAGCCAGATGAGCAGGAAGCTGGCCTCAAGCCATTACCTGTGCCAAACTTCTCTCGTCAACTGCCGTTCAGGCTAGGCGAAGACTTGCCTCAGATTGATCGACCCCGAACTTCACCGAGCGAGCTCCTCGCTCCTTCGAAAGTCAATGAGTTTGCTCCCTTGCGTTCTCCTGCCGTGGCTACCTTCAATATACCTTCTCTTGCTCCAAACCATGCGTTTGGTATCCCGCTGAAGTCACCTGCCCGACCCGAGTTCAACCTGAATCCTTGGCCGAAAGGTTACGACTCTGATGAGTACTCGAGATCAGACTCCCCTCCACCTCCGCCCTTATCTCCTAGGACATTCGAGTTCAGCGTTCCCCAGATTCACGAACGGGAAGAGGCAGACATTTACGAGCCACCACGCCATCACGCGCCACCTTCGAGCTTCGGGACATTTCCAACTGACGTGGGCTCGACCGCTCCGAACAGGTGGTCTCAAACTTTTGAACTCGCATCCCCTGTGCAGACCGAGCCTCCTCCAGATGCTTTCGAACGTGCTACGGACATTGTAGAGCAGGAACTGACGTCTCCGAGGGCTTCTGAATTCCACATGACCCCGCTGAAGCCGAGAGTGGCGGACGAGGATCCATTCGGCCTTGCATCTCCGCGACGGTTCGAATTTCCTCCCAGTATCTACAAGCCCGATGGCTTTGCTCAGATGGAGGCAGAACTCCAAGCCGAGGCTCGACGACCATCGTTCCAAGCAATACTGCCGCCATCTGATCTTGCGCAACCTGAGAGTGAAAATGGATTCGCTTCACTGAACGGCACAGCGCAAGCGCCTCCAGCTCTGCGACCGCTCTCTACTGGCCGACCCAAGAGTGGAGAAATTCGCATCGACAGCGTAAGCCCCACGGAAGATGTCAAGCACTCAGATAGTGTCTTGCCTGAGTCGGATCGCCCAGTCACCCCGAAGTTTACGGAACGCACATATCTGTCTACCCCGTTGAAGCAAAATGGCGTCAAGTCACGGTTCTCTTCGCCAAATCTTCGAGAACAGCGGAAGTTACACAAGCTGCAGACTGAGATGGAGGCCAGACTACCTGGACGAGCCCCGGCACCTACGCAGACCTTCGATGACTTGGATGCTTTAATGTCTCCACGCGCCGAAGAGTTCACTCGCAATCCATTCCATGTCGACTTGAAGTCTCCCACCGACGAAGTCAGCCCAACCTCTTCGAATGAGACGATCAAAGACAATCAACAGCATACGGATTGGACGGAAAAGCGCCAGTGGACCCCGCAAAAATCGCTGGAGGACGATCCACGAAGCCCGGTGAATACAGGCGGCAGTCCCATTGTTAGAAACATATGGGATGTGCTCTGAGCACCTCCTATTCACTCGGTATTTCACAAACCATCCCAGCTAGCTTTGCCACATTATGAACGGCATATACTACTCCTGGAGGAGCGTGAGATGCATCGCTGCACTAGAGATATTCCAAGTGCATCGCTTGCATAAGGGGTGCTGCATGACAAATTTCCGATATCTCCGAATTGGCAGCATATGCACCCTTGAGTGTTGGCGGACCTCTTGGCCCCAAGCCACCAACACGAGTAGCGGCTCTTTCAAATATGACCTCCTGGACAGGATACGGAGACACGAAATACGTGTTTGGCCACCGCCACCTATCCTAGAGGAGTCTTTTGAGAGCGACAGCACTCATTCGCCGCTAGCGCTGGGTACCACATATTCCCTTTACATCTGTTTTCCCTTTTCTCTTTTGTCTGTCTGCGGGGGTAAAGGCAATGCATGCACTACGCACCCTTAATGTTCTAGTCTCTAGTCTTTAGTAGGTGCGAGCCCTCGACCACGCTCTTTACGCCAAACTTTCCTCCCCATCTCGTCATCATCACCACCATCATCATCACGCCATAGTCTCTGGCCTCTCTCTCTCGTATACGGGCCTCCTCATCACATATCTGTTTCTTTTTTTCTCTTTTTCTCTGTTTGTCACGACGATCATGCTGCGCTAGGGCGAGCGCAAAAAGGCAGACCTTGGCGCCTTTTGCCTGCTTGTGGATCTCACCCGGTTTGTGTATAGGGTGGTGGAAAGAGAAATGTGGGGTTGGGCGTCATGGATGGCGGATGTGTTTTTCTGTGCGTGTTTTCTTATGTTTGTTTCTTGCGTGTTTTTTGTTCGGAGTTTTGTGTTTGGGGGTTGGATCATGTGGGTGGGGTTGGAATCGGACTCTTGAGAACACTTTTGGGAAATTTGGAATGTGTGGGTGGGTGGTTGGATAGGTGTAGGAAGGAGGACTACCGTGTGGGGAAGTATTGGTGGGGGAATGTAGTGAGGATGGATGAAATTAAGGATTACTGTAATGTGTGTGTTTTGATGTGATGTGATGTGTGATTATCTCCTCGGTACGATCACTTCGTAGCTGGTTGGAGGCGTTTTTGGTGTGCTGAGCTGTGAGGTGATGTTTCTGGGTCCCTGTTTACAGTGATATGGCGAGGGGGTGGTATTCGGTAGGAGAAGAGTATCATCTTGAGCTACTGTAAAGTGCGCATGTTTTAATGTAATCTGTGAGACTGACTCCGCCCAAGTGTACTGAGTTTTAAGACACCATGTTCAGGTTCCTGTTTGCTGGAGGCGGCGGTGAGACCGTTATGATGTGGTAAAAACGTGGTATTTTCTACTCTTTTTTTCCGGCTGCGATGCTTTTTGGGCCGTACTTTCCCACGGTGGTGTCGCTCGTAGAGAACCGGCTCAGCAATGTTGTCACTTGGCTATCTTGTGCTAGAGTTCGCTGGTGGTAAGACCTAAGTATGCGGTCATGGAGAAGAGGCTATGGTATATGGTGGTTCAGGAGCACAGGTGTGGTCTTGCTAGCGGGTTTGGTATGGTTGGTAGAGATCTAGTTGGCGGGTTTTATTGTGGTGTTAAAGGTGTTGTAATATCCGGGGTGATGCAGAGAGATACCTCTCGGATTTTTTAGTCTAATGGTTGTTGCTGTGAGTGGGGGTTCAGTTAAGTATATGTTGTTGGCTTACTGTTTACTTTGTGGTAAGTTTGCTGATTGATTCCTGATTGGGGCGATTCATCGATCTTCTGGGGTGCTTGGGTTGAGAGAGGCGCGAGGATATTCTGCTATGGCGGATGGTGCACTTGAAGGTATGCTGAGATAGGAAGCTAACAGGTTGAACTGTTCGAGGGAAGAACTCGAGGACGTGTATGTACAGGGAACCAAAAGGATAGCCTCCAAATGCAAGGGGCGTTTGCGGATAAGAGCATGAATGTCTGAGTGCTTAGCATACTACGCCAGGCATTGAGTGCTGAGCACTGAGCGCTTTGGCAATTGTTTGACTACATTCAAGCATTGATTGAAGATAGAGGCTGAAAGGTGTGAGAAGCTGTGTACGAGAATCCCCAAGACACGGCTGAACACGCTAGCATGCTGTTCGATTGTAGTTTTATTTGCACCATTCACTTACTGCGTGACTCCACAACTGATATACACGTTCCTAAACCTCGTTTGTCTTTGCCCCTCTCTCCTTCTATCACGTGTAGAAGCAAGATAAAGCTTTGCTCTTCAAGAGCTGTACGCGTTTGTCCGAGTATTCCCACTCGGACTTGCCTGAAGTGAAGTTGTCTGTATATCCCACTTCAATTGCTTGAGCATGTGGTGTGCTGTTCAAACGAGTGCATGTGAGCTTGATTCAATGCGTACTTCTATATAAGAGCTGCTCCCATGCCTGTGGTTTCCTTTTTTCTCAGTAGACAGTTTCCTCTGCATTACAACGAATCTCTTACATTTTCCAAGAACATCGTTCCTACGGTTTCGGTATATATATACTTTTTGGATCACCTCAAGTCACTGGAGCAGCCTTTGCACAATAGTCAAAGTACAAGAATCAGGATAAATTCGACCCAGGTATGAAATCCCTCGAATGTGTTGGCCAGGATGACGTGTTGACTTAAGTTAGATAATCGAGGTTTATATCTGCAAACATGTGTCAAGATTCCATATTTTTATACGGAGATTGTATAGATGAACATCACCATGCCTTTTATATGAGCCTTGGGTCAAGAACTCTCCTGGACATAGTATCACCACGACATGGCTCGCCGGAAATTCGTAGAATGTGCACAGAACGCCTACATGAATGTCAAAGGACAGGGGTTTGGCGGTGGTGCAAGAAGGAAGATCGTGCCAAACGTTTCCTTAAAGAGAATATGCTTCCAAACATAGACCATGAAAGCCCGCTCGAAAGGATAGCAAGACGAAATTCCCTCATTAATGACGGATTCATGCTCGCTGGTGGTTGTTACCAACGTGTGTGTAAGACGCGAACAGATTCGATCTCGGATGAGGACTGGTCACGGCCTAAAGGTCTGTTTGAACATCTGATACGGTCCGATCTGGCACGCAGAGTTCAAGACATGAATATTCCGGCTGACAATTATACACATGCATACAAGAGAGTATTTAATTCTCCACAATATATGCTAGTGCGTCACCATCAAAATGGGGACCTCGAGAAGGTAAAAGACGACTCGTTATCATCTAACGGTAGCTAATTGTTGAACTTAGTATCTTCAGAACGGAGTATACTACGAAGATAGTGCTGTTGACGAGGATCCCTATGAAGAGAGACCCGCTACTATAGATGCCCTCGCTAGACGTGCCGCCGCTAGAAGTGCCGCTAATGCTGGAGAGAGGGTCATGCCTGGAGGAGGCATACAGTCTGTATTTCGTCTTGACATGCAAGATTCTGTTCCTCGAGAAGAGGTCAGGGAAGACTATGGTGATCTCGATCATGCCGCTGGCCCTCTTCAACCAAACACTCAGCAAGGCTACGGTTATGCTGGTGACCTTCGTCAACAAGAAACTGGGCGAAACTACGGTTATGCCGCTGACCCTCTTCATCAAGGCACTGGACAAGGCTACGGCTACGCTACCAATCCTACCTATAGACAAGAGATCGGACAAGGCTACGGTCATGTTCCTAACCCTTCTAATCCACAAGGGACTGAGCAGAACTACGGTTATGCCGCTAATACCCCTCAACAAGGAACTGGACAAGGCTACGGTCATTACACTAGCCCTTTCTCTGATAGTAATGTTGCTTCCGCTAGAAGCTACCAGCCCGGTGTGCCAATGCCTGATAGAACCAGAAACCAGGGACGTCTTGGACAGAGCGCAGTTGCAAGAAGAGCCAGACAGTCTATAGAGCATCCGGAACAGCGACAATTTCTTTTCATCGAAGAAACCGGCAGAGATGCCAATTTTGGCGCTGATTCTGCGACGCCGAGCCAGAATGGGGATGAAGCTGAAGAAGATGTGGACGAGGCTATGCGAGCTAGGATGAAAACCCTCGAGATCGATGATAACCAGCAGTTGAAGAGTGTGACACCCGCCGGGAAGGCGAAAAGTGATGGTGATAGTGAAGATGGGGAAGGTTCGGACGACGATGAAGAAGAAGAAGAGGATGAAGAAGAAGAGGATGAAGAAGAATCGGACAGCGATGAAGAAGAGAAATCATCAGATGGCCGAAAGGAAGAAAAGAAAGCAGCAGACAACGGCGATGAAGACGAGGATTCATCGGAAGACGATGAAGAAGAAGAGGAAGCACAAGATGTTGAGATGGGAGAAAACGAAGAACCATCACCAGAAAATGACGACGTGGAGCCGGAAGGTATGGAAGTCGACAGCACCGAGGAAAATCAGACCGACAACCAGGCCGGACGCGAGCATCAGATGTTCACAAGAAGCATGCCAAGAAACGGTCAAGAATTACTCGAGTGGAGAGGCTTTTACGGCAATAAACAGGACGAGCGCCTGAAAGGTCGGTGGGCCGAACCGGTGGCAACATTCACCAATTACGAAAACTCTGTGATGGGTGATGCTGACGCTCAAAATGAGCAAGAAGAAGCCCCCGCCGAAGAAAGTGCATACGTGAACCAGGGCGAGGCCGGCTACAATGAGGGGTCGTACCTGCGCATAAATGCGCTTCCTGAGCCGAGGAATAAGGGGGCTTCGGAAGAACTGCTATCTGATGACGACGAAGATGTGGATTACAAGCCCCCAGACCAAGAGGAGTCCACCGATGAGAGCGAGGACGATGAGGATAGTGAAGACGAGGATAGTGAAGGCGAGGATAGTGAAGGCGAGGATAGTGAAGACGAGGATAGTGAAGACGAGGATAATGAAGACGAGGATAGCAAGGATGAGAATAGCGAGGATAAGAGCGGCGGGAGCAATAGCGGCGAGGGTCAGGGTGAACCAGGGAACGACCAGAGTCCGGGATTCCATATCTCTCCCCTCGATGTCTCTTCGGATGAGGAGCCACCAGCCGCGGCAAACCAGCCAGCCAGTCAAGCCAACCCAAACAACGGGGAAGAGTCGGGAAGCGGTTCAGGCTCAGAGGACGAAGATGAAGAGAACGAAAGCAGCAGTGAAGACGAAGATAGCGAAGACTCTAGCGAAGAAGAGCTGGAAGAACTTAATGCGCAATTCGGTGGCTGACGGTACATTGCTGTGCGCTCGGTGACATTGCCTGTTTTGATCCTGGGTGTAGTTTTTTGTTTTGTATATAATCATATGTTGATCAAGCAGATGAACAGGAACTGCTCAAAGTGCAAATAATTACTCTTGTCTGTGTTGGAATTTATACACAGCCTGTATTACAACCCGTCCAATTAGTTTCGATCCTCGCATCGAGGCTTACTGCTTCATTCAGATCCAAGTGTACTGCTTGATGTCTGAAAATAGAGACGGATGTGACTGTAGCCTTTCTACAATGCATATAACGCTGATCTTTTGGATATGCCTCCTTACAGAACTAGTCGGAGAATTCGTGTGCATAATTTCTACGACACCGATTGCAC
The DNA here is from genome assembly GCA_033220655.1 of Pseudopithomyces chartarum. Classification (NCBI taxonomy): domain Eukaryota; kingdom Fungi; phylum Ascomycota; class Dothideomycetes; order Pleosporales; family Didymosphaeriaceae; genus Pseudopithomyces; species Pseudopithomyces chartarum. Next base: position 189,292 of record WVTA01000018.1, on the reverse strand, counting down.
AATCAGTGAAGGAGTTATGCTGAAGTCGCGCTTGATCTAGTCAAATCATAGCCAGAAAATTCACTTGCAGACGGAGAAGGAGATAGTCCTGGCTAGGTAGTAAACACAGCAATCAAACGGCGGATTGAGTGCAGCATTTAGTTGGATAAGGGCACCCAGGGAATTGGACTTCAGGTAAGATTAAGGGCAGTGGATTCAAATCAAACACCTAGCTCCATCCCTATATCTAACCGCGTCCACCATTTCCCCTGCACCACCATACACCCCAATCCGGTAACATCACGTGTCCCACTAGCGCCCCCTCGCCTCGCCCCATTGGCTACCCGCTCTACACAGTACACACCACCACTGCATCTCCACAACGCTCGCTCTATCACACTGCCCCACCTCGCTCGACCGCGCCACCTGGTAAGCCCACGTCAAACAATGGAAATGGACCCTCCCAGCTCTGCCTCCCAGGAAACAAATTCCAACCCACTGGAACCCTACCGCATAAAAGGCCTGCCAGATTCCTTCTACTACATCCCGGACTTTATCACCGTGGAAGAGGAGGCTTCTATTCTGAGCAAGGTACGTAATCCCTCGCTATCTCACTTGTCTATCCCTGCTCTCTCCCTTTCCACCATGAGAGATGTCCACCAAACAAATATGGTACCTTGCCTACACCCGGGGGCACCTGCAAGCACGTACACGTGACCACCACCTTTCCATCTGAGGTACCCATGTCCCTCATTACTCACCCCATTCCCCTCCACCACCTCACCCCACCACATGCATCACGTGCCCTCACCTCACCTGCAATCCTTTACCATGCCAAATACTAACCATCACCCCAGATCCCCCCCACCGCTGGACCCCCCTCTCCCACCGCCGCCTCCAATCCCACCCCTCCCCCCTAACCCCCTCCTCCACTCTCCTCGCGTCCCCTCTCCCCCCTGGCTTTCCACCCCCATCCTGCCTCGCTTTGAGAAACTAGGCGTTTTTTCCGGGACGAAGAACAGGGCCCCGAACCACGTGCTTGTCAACGAGTACAAAGCTGGGGAGGGCATAATGCCGCACGAGGACGGCGCCGCGTACGAGCCTGTTGTCGCGACCGTCAGCCTAGGCAGTTCTACGTGTCTGGAGATTACGCGGAAACCGGGGACCTCGGAGGGAGAGGAGGAGGACGGAAAAGGAAGAGAGGGAGAGGGGGAGGAGGGGAAAGAAGCCACTCCCCTCCCCGCGCGTATCTTCCAAGCGCCCCGCTCCCTCCTCGTAACGCTGGACCCGGCGTATTCCTCCACCCTCCACGGGATATCCCGCCTCACCTCCGACACCCATCTCTCCTCGTCCACGGTCGCGAATTGGAACCTCCTCGATGCCGGAGCGAGGAGCGAGGTGGGAAGGAACGGAGGCGTTAGCGAAAGGGGGACGAGAGTCAGTTTGACGTATAGGGATGTGAGGAGGGTGAGTGGGGCGGTGGGGAAGGTTCTGGGGAGGAGGGCGGTGTAAGTGGTGAGGAAGGGTGGAACGAGGAGGAGGTAGGGAGAGGAGCAGAGGGGGATCTCATTCCTTCGAGATGACGTGAGATGGGTGTAGGATCCCGTGTGTGTGCATCCCCTTAGCGTACCATACCATACCATACCGGTACCTATACTTATACCTGTAAGTATACATACTACAGAGGTGAACAGCTAGACCGACAAGTACCGTAGCGCACTCGTCCAACCCGGTACATATGTATAATAGCATAACCAAACGCATAGATGCATCTCAGACGGAGGTCAAAGAGTGGACAGCGTACGCGACATGTGATGTGTAGAACACGTAGAACAGGACATAATGGGAGAAGGAAGGAAGGAAGGAAGAAAGGAGATGGGAAGAAGAAAGGAAGCTTGAGAGAATATACATGTACGATGGTTGTACATGAGTGTGTGTATGGGGTGTGATATTGTGTGGTATGCTACGCTACGTTGTATGACGGAGCGGAAAAGCAATGCAGCAGTGTGGCGGTAAAGCAAAGCAAAGCAAAGCAAAGCAAAGCAAAGCAAAGCAAAGCAAAGCAAAGCAAAGCAAGGGAAAGGAGAAGGAGATTCCAGCTCCAGGTATCATCCACCCATCTAATCTAACCCACAAGCCCTCCAAAAAAAAAAAGCGAAACAACCCAAAACAACCCGCCCACTTCAACGCTCTACGCAGCCCCCCTTTCCCCCTCCCTCTCACCCCCCTACATGACCGCACACCCCCCCGGCCCACTCCTCGCCCTCCTCCTCCTCCCTCCCACCATCCCCGCCCCACCCTCCTCCTCATCCGCATGCAAAACCTGCGCCTCCCTCGCCCTCCTCCTCCGCCGCCTCGCACCCGTCCCCCGACCCCCGCCTCCTCATTCATCATCATCCAATCAGCCCATTTGCGTTCGAGCCGCGCCGCAGCCGCGAAGTCGCCCCGCAGAACGCGCTTCGTGTGCTCGTCGACGGTGGGCTGCCAGTTGTAGAAGCATTTGAGGGAGATGATTTCCCTCGGAGGTGAGGAGGAGGAAAAAGAAGAGGAGGGAGAAAGAGAATGAGAAGGTCGAGATATCTCCGCATTCCGGGAGAGCACTTCCCGGACGCCGGTCCACGTGACGTTCGAGCAGTCGTACGCCACGATGTGCATCCCCACACTGGGTCTCTCGGTCTTCCCCAGCGGGCGGGCGGAGAGGTTTCTAGCGCGCAGCACGGCGGCGGCTTCGGCGAGGACGAGGTCCGAGATGCGGGTGTTGTCCATTTCTAATTTGCAGAGTCGGGGGCAGGATTTCAGAACGGGGAGCATGCCTGCGTCGCCGAGGAGTTCGCAGTAGGAGATGCAGAGGTGGCGGAGGTGCGGGGCGGATGGGGAGGTGGCTAGGGATTTGAGCACGGCGTTGGTGATGGCGTCTACTTCCTCGAGATCGAGGTGTGTGAGGACGGGGAGGGTGGGGAGGAGGGCGGTGAGCGCGTCGTCGGAGAGGGAGTGGCATTTGGAGAGTTGGAGACCCTCTAAAAAGGGGACGTTGCCTGCGAGTTTCTTGACGCCTGCGTCGGTGATGCCGCGGCAGCGGGTGAGGTCTAGGTGTTTGAGACGACGGGGAGGGACGATAGGACGGTCGGTTAGGAGGTCTATTTCGGGATCGACGCCGTGGACGAGAGCAGCGAGGGAGTCGTCGTTTAGGCTGTCGCAGTTCATGAGGACGAGGCGCTCGAGGGTGTTGCGCTTGAAGAGCTCCGTCATGAAGCCGACGTCGTCCCAGCCGCGGACCTCGCCGGCGCGCAGGTCCCTGAGGCGGGGGCAGCCTTCGACGACGCGCCGGATGCCGCGGGCGTCGATGTTGTTGCACCAGGAGACGTTGAGATGCTCGACGCGGGGGCAGTGGTTCGCGAGGATCTTCATGGCGGCGTTGGTCGCGCCGGCAAGCCCAGAGAGGTTGACGTGCACGAGAGACTTGTTCTGCAGCAGGAAGCAGTTGATGGACGTGCGGTCGATGCGGCAGCCCTCGAGGGAAAAGTTCTCTAGATTCCGACACGCGTCGATGAGGCCCTTCTTGCTCCATTGCTCCCGCAATTGCACGCACCCGCGGAGGTTGAGATCACGCACGAAGGGCCCCGCGGCGGTGATGATGTGGACGAGAGCGTCGGCGGTGATGTCGCGGTAGAAGCCCGAGGTATCCAGGTCGCTCCACAGCTGGCCGTCGAAGCACATGGAGTGCCATTGCTTGGACACGGCCGAGCAGCGCACGATCTGCTTGGGCTCGAGGTATCGGAGGATCTGCATCCGAATCTCAGCCGGCATGTCAGCCCAGAAGTTGAAGTTTGGTCTTCGCTGCACGCGTCGGCGGACGGGGCGTGAGAAGTAGTCGCCGCCCTCCTCCTCGATGCCATCCTTGGTGATGGGGCGGAACTCGGACGGGAGAGGAATGGACGAGGGGCCATCGGGGCTGAAGGCTCGGAAGCGGGCCTTTTCGTCGTACAGCGGGCTCTGCGGCGGGCTGTTGGCGACCGAGGTGGGTGCGGTGGAGAAGCCCTGGGAGAGCTCGGAGGAGTAGGAGCTGCCGTACGACTGGGCGTAGAGCGAGGTGGGCGAGGCCAGCGACACACACGACATGGAGGCTTTCGGTGCGGACCGCGTGCTGTGCGAGCGCGAGCGTGTCAGGCCGGCCAGCGTTGGTGAGGAGCCCATGCGTTGCAGGCCGTGGAGCAGACGCTGGCGGCCCTTGAGCCTGGGGCGTTCGACGTGGATGGTGTCGGTCGGGGTGCTGGGGGCGCTGGGCGACTGGTCGCCGGGGGTGGTGACGACGACGGAATCGATCGACTCCATGGCGACTATGGTCGGAGGTCGTGTAGAGGGAGGACGATTGGGAAGAGGAGGAGGCTGGGTGGAGCGACGGCGGGCGGGGACTGGGTGAGCATGTACCGAATGGATGTACCGAGGGCACCGAGCTGCGGGACGAGGTTGAGATGGGATGAAGGGAACTCGGGGCCTCTGGAGCGGACGAAGCTGGGAGAGGACGCGAGGGATTGGGAGAAGACACGGGGAATTGGGAGAAGGTGGCTCGGAATTGGACCACTGCAGGCTCTCGCTGGGGTGGGTGCGTGGTTTTGAGGCGGGCTGGCGCTTGGGGAGGTACTAGATGTCTAGGCCGCCCTGGCACGCCGTGGATGCGGGGGCGGTGGTGCCGGCACGCTGATCGGGCCTGGATTGGCGGACAGGTACGATGATAAAGTAGTGCAGAGCAGAAGGCCGAGGTACACACAGTAAACATGCAGTTGCCAAAGGACTCTCAAGAAGCCGTCTCTCTATATCTGTCTCTGTCTCGCTGCTGGTCGACTGCGCGGAGCGGGATGGGGGAGCTGTTATCGCTATCGATACCGGCGATAGCGGACCACGTGCGACGACTTGCCGAGCGACGACCCATCACCGGAGCAGGTCAACCGACCATTGCGCGCAAAACACACTGAAACAGGTGGTTTCTCTGCCAGTCGTCTGCGACCATTTGTTTGCTACTCGTGTGTTGCCGTCCTGGCTGTCCCGCTGTCTCTCTCCCTCTGTCTCTGCTCTCTCTACCCTATCTCTGCTCTGCTCTGCGTCTGTGCAAACACCCCTGCGCCCCCATACATATGCAGGGAAACCATCGCCATCAGAACTGCCCAATACGGCCGCAATCCGCCCATCTGGGCCTGCAAGCCGCAACCTGTGGACCGCCGTGCCGAAGGATTGCCCACCACCGCCGCAGAGTCGCATCGCTTGTGGTGGTGCTCGCCCGGGCGGCTGACGGATGGGCGCTGCGCTGCTGTCGTGCTGTCCGCGTGCTGGGGCCTCACCACCACACCGTGCCAGGGCATCGCTCAGGCTTCAAATGAAATGGTAATCCGTTATCTATATCTATCGCACGCCATTACTTGTACGAGTGCTCAGCTGGACTTTGTCGACATCGTCCCCAGGTCGGTCGGTCTGACTAGGCCAGCTAGGGAGGGAGGAGGTGGGTAGTCTAGTCAGCAGCTGGTCTGTCTGTGTCTGTGCCTGTGTGGCGACGTTTTTTTCGCGAGCCGTGTTTGCCCCACTCACGCCCGCCTTTTCTCACGCCTGGAATCTGGTGCGAGGTGGGGGCCGGTGCGAGTCTGCTTATTCGCCCGCTCGCCTCGGATGGAGGGGAGAGGGGATGGACCCTGAGGCTCGGGGGCGAGGTGAGCGAGCCAGCCAGCCAGCCAGCCAGTTGAACAGCAGCCAGCCGGTAGCCTCCCGGCAGCCAGCAGCCAGCAGCCAGCAGTCCGCAGCCAGCCAACCAGCCAACCTCCCTCCCTCGCGACACCACCCACCCATCTCCCAGCCTTCCAGAAACACCACAACATGTAAACCACCCACCCCTCAAACCCCTCCGCCTTCACCGCCTTCACCGCCTCCTCCAACCTCTCCACAAACCTCCCATGCACCCCCCTCCAATTCTCCTCACACTTCGCCCTCACCGTCCCCACCAAAAACCTCGACCCCTTGATCTCCGCCCCCTCCACCAACTCCCATCCCTCTTCCCCCTCTCTCCTCCTCACCCTCCACCACACCCTCTGCACCAACCCCAACGGCGCCTTTATAACCCACTCCACCCCATCCTCCACATCCCTCATCTGCGCCTCAAACGTCACCGTGCTGTCCCACAAACCTTTCGGTAGCGCCCGCATGTGGTCTGTTACTTTGTAGCGCTTTGTGTTGGGGAGGGAGGGGTCGGAGGGGAGGGCTTCGTAGTGGGAGAGTTCGGGGTCGAGATTTAGGAGGAGGTCGTGGTTGTGGAGGAGGGAGAGGATGGTGGGGAGGGGGGAGGGGGGAGGGGGGTGGTGTGCGTGAGGTGGGTTGTTGATGTGAGGGCTGTGGGGGGTTAGAAGGGGTGGAATGGGGGGAGGGGGAGGGGGAGGGCGTACAGAACATGTTGGTGGGAGGGAGGGAGGTTGTGATGTACGGTAGAAGTACGGTGGATGCAATGCGTGACGGTGCGAAATGCAAGTGACGTGCGTTGGTGGTATGTGTGTATATACGTATGTATTTGGCTCTATGTATGTAAACAAAATCCCAGGAACGCGGCTACAGAAAACTAGCACCACGCCGTTTATGTATGTAGCTGGCACTCCGTCGGTCTAACCGTCTACCCCGAGTTTCACATACGCGACGCTCCTGATGCAGCGACGTCACCACTTGGTAGCAAAGGTACCTACCAACCACTATTGCATCCCACCGCGTCATATGGACGATCCCCGTTTCTCAACCGTGCATCGCGCCAAGTGCACATGAAAAAGGAAGCTATACATGCAGTAAACTACACGTGCCCACGCGCCATGCATTCCTCGCGAATCCCCTCCCACGGCCACACGTAGCCCCGACCCCGACCCCACCCGACCCCACCCCAGTCCAGTCCGCCCTAGCTAAGCTCCAGCTGCAGCTCCAGCTCTCGCACCACGCATCACTCCACCGCTATCTCCGCCCCATCTCCGCTCCATCCTCTAGCTACATAAATCCAATCCATCCCACCCCCGCCTTCCTTTCTTCTCGCTCCATTTCTCCCTCTCCCTCTCCCAACCCTCATCTCCAGAAAATCGAAAATCGAAAATCGAACATCAAAAACCCGAAAATGACGTCCTACATCCCCCCCACACGACCTCCTCCCAGCGTCCTCATCGCGCAGGCGTGCGTCCTCCCACCCCCGCCATCCCCCCCCTACCTACCTACCGTCTTCCCCTCTCGATCCCCCCCACTGACTCATCCCCCGACGCAGAACGGGCCTCACCCTCTCCACCTTCCTCCTCGGCGCAAACACCACCCTCGCCTTCGCCACCATCCCCTCCCTCATGCTGGCGCCGTCGCCCCTCGCAGCGCGGCAGTGGAAAAAGCTGTACGACGGCGCGAAACCGTTTGGCATCGTTTGCAGCGTGGGGGCGGCAGCTGCAACGGGGTACTTAGCCTGGAAACGTGAGTAGAAGGGTGGGAGAAAAGGAAGGAAGGAAGAGTGCTGACGACGAGCAGAACGGCCGGGGCTGGAACGAACGCTGAATATCATCGCGACGGCGGTCCTCCCTTCTATCCTCCCTTTCACGTTGTTGGTCATCAAGCCGGTTAATGATAAGCTGTTTGAGAAGGCGGAGACGCTGGAAGTGAAGAGGGGGAAGGGTTCGGGTTCGGCGGAGGGGAAAGTCCTGGCGAAGGAGGAAGATCGCACCAACGAGGAGGGGACCAAGGCGCTGATTGAGCGGTGGACGTTGTTGCATCTTGTGAGGACGGGGATTACGGGGGTGGGGGTCGGGTGTGTGGTTTGGGGGGTGGTGGGGGGGCAGAGGGTGCTGTAAAAGAGCGTGCTTTGAGTAGGGGAGGTGGAGAGACTGGGAGGGTGGAGGGGGTAGGTAGTTGGATGTATGTGTGTATTTGTGTATTTATGTATAGTACGAGTATGTGGATGCTCTTCGTTGTAATCCAGGGCTCGTTGGGCGTGAGTTTACGTTGTGGATCGCCACTGCTACCGCTACTCAGGGCTCGTTGGACGTGAGGTGGCACTCCACCTACTACCACCATCCAGGGCTATCCTGAGATGAATTGGCCATTGATCACGATGCGGCTAGCCTTGTGCAGGAAATCACTGCGCGGCACTCACGGAAGAGAGATTATATCGCCATCACACTCACATCACGAGAAGCCTCTGCCAGTGCGACACAATTTTAAAGATTTGATCGTTATTCAGCTATCTGCTTGAGAGCTACTCCACCAGAATATCCACCACACACGTTGATCAACCGAGCGTCCGAGCCAGTCGTCCCTCTAGAACCACCGCTTAAGCCATGCTGATGGGGGTTCGACTCAATGGTCCATGTGAAATCGCCAATTCTCCCTGCATTCGCCGCTCAAGCCTTGGGAAAGAAATGCAACGGGTTAATTGGTTTCTTGTCCGTATCCTGAGAAACCTGTGGGTGGACGTTTGCAGGACCCTCAGAGGGACCGGGACCATGATCGTGGGTGCGCAGACCTTGAAAGTGTTGTTGTCCCTCCCATAAGAAGTCCCGCTGCTTATTGATGGTCTCGAGAATCGGCCACATCTTTACCTTCTCTTCGTCCCACTCGAGCACCTCCCAGGGGAGATGCTCCTGGGTCACCTCTCTACGGGTTAGTAGCAGGCGTGTGAACGGGAACTTGCGTAGGTCCCTCTTGGCGTAACTAGCATTCCATGTTTTGTATAAGTTCCAAAGGAACTTGGTAGCCCCGATGGTGTACAAGAAACGTCGCTCATCAGCATTGGGTGGGCAATGACGATAGAGGCATGCCCGTCCCTCATTGCAGCCGTCCTTCTTGAGCCAGAAATGAAAACAGATGTTCATATCAAGGAACTCGGTCAGATTGTACAGGGCTGTATTTTTATGGCTGCTATTGGGATCCCTGTCAAAGAGACGCATTGCAAACGTGGCCGGGATATTCTCGAGCTGGATCTTGAGTGGGTCGAGCTTGACAGGGAGATACGGCAACCATATCACACTCTTGGCCGTCCCCAATGGTTCCGGGTGGTGTCGAGTCTTGAGAAATACATTGAAAAGATGTACGACATCCAGATGAGTGCAGTGCTTGACTTGATTAGTCCATATGCCCTTGGTAGGGTCCGGATTGGCAGTCGCTTCAAAAGCTGTGGTGGTCCCAACGGAAGCCGCGGATGTTGTGTCATGTTGCAGCTGAAGATGTCTTTGGTTGTTCTCATAGTTGACAATGACAATCCAGTAAGGCTTGTCCTTGGTCCCGCTGAGACGAACTTCTGTCGCTCCTTCTACCTCGTGGAGTGTTGGGGGCGGCGTGTAGAGTGTCCCATCTGACAGGACTTGGGGATCCTGAGCGGATGTCTCCACGAGAAGTGCCCACGCGTCCATAGGACCCTCATAGAAGTCCCACAAATCTAGGTCATGTCAGTACGGGACGCGTAAATCACTTGGTAGGCTCTTTGCGTACATCTCGTCTGCTTGATGAGTTTTACGCCCTCCGGCAGTACTGGAGTTGGGACTGAATCGCTCATTTCGAGAGTGCGTATGGTTGCGGATATAGGAACTATTTAAGAGTACGTGTGTGTGAGTGCGAGGCGTGGGAGGTCTACGTGTGCGTATAGTTGTTCGTGTGTAGTGGAGAGAGAGGAGAGGGAGAGTTGTAGCAAGATAAGTTGAGGGGCGGGCGCGCCTTGCCTCAATACTAGCAGCGGGACAGACGCGTCTGCCTCACCTTCACCTCAAGGCAAAGGCGGCTTCACCGCCGCCGATCGCGGTAGGTGAGATACTAGCGTGACTTTCGCCAAATTACCTTCGACTAAGAGCGAATGTGAATCTGCTAGGAGTGGCAGCTGTGTTCGAGCTGACCATACTGGGGCAACATGACTTTGCAAGACAATGTAGAGTTGCGATGTCGCCATAGAAACTATGGTATCATAGGGGAGGTTTAGCATATATCAGTGCTTCCTATCTACTTGAATTGATACTACCCAAACTATACTCTATGTATTCAGTGCGTAAGACGTATACATACATCGCCTTTTGATAGGAATATCCTGTAGTTGTTCTATCTTCTATATTCATATCGTACCGTCTGTTTGAACTTGCCTCAGAAAGTCAGTCTCTCTTGGCCACCGCGACAAATCAGCCTCGGTTCGGGAGACATAGGATTGCATTTCTATCCAACATAGCGCCGTTAAAACATCCCTTCCTTGTTCCCCCTCACTATATACATCATCTTGACATTGCTCAGATTCTGGACTACATCCCGTGAGTTTTCGTAGCTTTTATCCACCTGGAAATTCCATCAAGAACACACAATATTTGTCCCTGGTTCTCTGTGTCCGGCACTAGGCGTGAAACGAATCTCCTTTTAGCAATAATTTTCCACCTTCAGTGCAATTCTCTATGTTAACCTCTTTTATGTATCACTCCTATCCACGATTTGAAGCTTCCTGCGCCTTCCCAATGCCCCCAATACTTAGTACGTACCATTTATTTCGACCATTATTCCCGGTAACCATCTCTTATTCCTTATTCCAAAGAACAGGAAGATCAATTATTCCTATTGTTGTTTTGTTAAATGTATAAGTCCCTGGTGCCCCTTTTCAACTGGTTGTTCCCATTCCTTGCCTCTTCGACCTTGACCTCACATCTTCGAATCTATGGCGGAAATTCAATGTTCCCAAGAAAAAAGTACAGGAAATTCCCTTGGGAATAGAGCGAAAGAGAAATTCCACGACTACTAAAGGTGTTAATAAGAATGGGACAAAGTTTGTACTAGCAGCTGATGTCTCGCAATTCCATATCAAGCGCTGAAAAGCCGCTTTTCTTCGTTGCTGCTTGTAATGACTCTTTCGGGACGTTCGACTATGCTCCCTCTGCACAGATGTATCAGCTAGAAGGTGGATACTTCCACCGTTTAGCTGACCGGAGGAAACGCCTTCGTCGGGGCATTTTTTGGGTGGAGTATGATGAAGAGCAGAAAGAGGAACAAGAGAAGAACAAGCCGACGCCGGAAATTAAATATGTGAGCAACTGGAACGATGTCTCAGACGTATAAGGAAACTGGTAACGGCGTCTAAATCGCATATATTAGGACTCACAAATAGTAAATGTATATCCTTATACTTGCATATCTGCAATTAATCTTCACATGTGTGTATTGCCTTGAAATAAGCTTCCCTAAGCTGATGTTGTCACAACCCATCGAAGTTTCTTTATCATCGCACCTACATTACATGCATTTTCGTCTTCATAATACGGTCATTTGGCGCTGCTGCCGTCGCCATAATCTAGTCAGGTCCTTTTTAAGACGTTAAAAGGGATACTGTTCAATGTTGACATTGGTCCGAGGGCGATTCTTTCGTGATACCGTATAATTATGTATCAGACAAGGGTGCCCGAAATGTGTACAAACTCCTACAAGCTCCATGTTTCATAAATCAGATATTCTGAATCACACGTAGTGTCCGAAAGATACCGCTGACGGAAAAACCTACACTGATCACCGATGTGGCGTCACAGACATTGAAATGCTACCCGACCAGACCGTCAAGAAAATACGATGAGGCAATTTGACTCACAGCAGCATCTCGATCTCAAATAATCTCATCATTTTACCACCTTCTAACAGATGTTCTGAATGTTTATAGGGATAGGGACATGAAAAGATTCCTTGGTGAGCTACAAAGTTTTGCGACACCATAAGCCGGTGAGGAGCTTCGACGAAAATCTCTATGATGCCAGCTAGAACTGTCCGGTTTCGGTCAGCTCAACGAGGTTGTTAGGCAACGAGTGAGGAAAAAGACCGAATTGACGTGCTTTTGTTAAGGACATTGTTTTTCCACAAGACATTGAAACTATTACTGTGTTTTGGAAATGCACTGTCCAGATCATTGATCATCAGGTCTCTAACCCATAATCCGTATACCTATCAGCATCTATGAAAATGTATTTACGCTGGTTGTATCATTCAATTGGCGTAGGAGCCCAAAATGAGTCCAAATTTAGCCAAAACTATAGTCTCCAAATCGCTGCATCTATCGCAACAGTCCATTGAAACCAGTTGGCTTTGTCGTACAGCCTGCAACCTTCATAGATGATTCCCGATGCATATCGCTATCCCATACGCAACCACCCCTTCTCATCGATCTTCACAGTGTATGCCCTACAACGGATGCGCATGCGCTCCTCCATCTCATCCTCCAATTTGTCATAACCTTCCATAGCCAAGACGCTGCTGTGGGTATTGGCATGGCGCACGCATAGCGAGATTCCCATCTCTGGGTCCTCTGTGTCGAAGTCGCAAAAGAGAGGCACAGAAGGGCAAGAGAAGGCAGCGCGAAGTAAGCCAAGGACATAGTCACCAAACTTGATGATGGGTGTGACTAAGCGGGTGAGCAGGGTGGTGGTCGGCAACGAGATGGTCGGCAAGGCAATGGTGGGTAGGGAGATGGCGGGCAGGGAAACGGTGGGCAAGGGAATGGCTCCCAAGGAAAGAGAAGCGGCGTTGAGGCTGGCCAACATCATGACTGTCTCGTACTTCGAGCAATGTTAGTGCAGTCACATGAAGGTTCGGGAAAGACCGTACTTTTTGTCAAGGTTGAGAAGAGTTTTGTGATATGCGGGAGTGAGTAGCGGGTAGTGTTGATTCGAGTTGTGCGGAGCAAGACCTCGAACGACAGGTTTAAGTAAGAAAGGCCCGGGACTGCTTGGACTTCAACACGACTGATGGCTAATTCCTGTTCTTAGTCATAAACTTTCACTCCGAGAGTTGATATCACTGTATAGCTCATGAGTGAATTCTCCTATGCAGGGGAGGTCCTGACTTTTCACTCCGATATCCCCCACAATCGTAAAAATGACTTGGTCATATACGCGTCGTAAACACTACCACTCATACAAACCGAACTCGCCATCGACCTTAAACCCTCCACAACACCCAATACCAACTTTCGTGCTACCAAAACCATGTCAAACCCAACACGACGCCCGCTCACACCTGTAGCGAACAGCTCCACCACTTCGTCAACAACGCTTCTGTCCGGAGCCGGTCGCGTCGTTCATCGACGTGTCGCCTCCACTCCCACACCAAACACCCACATACCCATGCCAGGAACCGCCATGATCCCGATTCGATCTCACGTACGCCACAATCCTTGGACCATCACGCACTACCCTCCATCATCCCCACCCACCCCGGACAATTTCACCCACTCCACATCCCACAACATTGACATCTCCACCCACACGCAGGGACCCACCACCCCAGCAGCTCGCCACCCTCCCACCTTCATATCCTTCCCTGAACTCAACCCCTCCACCCATTCATCCTCAACCAACCATACGACTGATACTATGATCTACTACATGACACTCGCCCTCCTTCTCGCGTTCACCCTCAGCACTCTACCCCTGACCTTGGCCTTCGAAGCCTCCCTCTACCTCATCTACGTTTTGGCCGGCTTCCTCTTCCAACTAGTCGTCTGGCCTGTTCTCGGCCTCACCGCCATCTATCTATCGTACCCATGGTCTGGCTCGAAGTATGGGCATGGGGGTGCGACTGATGCGTGGTTGGAGGCGGATTGCTTCCCGCCGATTGATCATGACGATGAAGATAAAATGGAGGACGAGGGGCAGAACGTGTGGGAGTTGCTGAGCCTACTGGGCAGCTGGGGGTGGTTTTGGGTCATCGTTGGGGTATGGATGGGAATTTGGTGGGCGGTGTGTGAGTGGAAGTGGTGGGTTATCGGGGGTGTGGTGTTGGTGGCTGGGATGAAGAATGTGGTTGGTGGATAGAATTGGAAGACAGATCGAAGGGGATGATGAGGAGCAGTTGTAGGGTTGAGGGATATGTAAGACGGTGAGGGGATGGTGTGGGTGATGGATATTAGGTGCAAGATTGGAAGCAGGGAGGAGGAAATGCACGGTGTTGTCGTGGGTATGGTTGTCAGAGAGGGTTGGGAACTTGGTAACCGGACGATTCACTAATCGATTCTGGACCACAGTAGATTGGAGAGTACTCATATACACTGCAATAAATAAATTGTTGAATCATCAGGCAAGATGTTCATGACTGACCTATCGGACCGAGAATTTGGCATTTTTGTACTAAGTGTAGACATGGTGTCATTAGAATACACGAGCACCCAGCACAACCTTTGTTCCCACCCGGTCTTACAGCCATCATGAAATGGCTATAATAGATATGATATCACAATGAGGTTCATGTTCATTCGTTCTGTATCCATATGCTCCATATTCACTATGGCAATAGATATCATTGGGTGTATATTGCTCTCGCTTCTTAGCAGTAAATCCTGAGCCCAAATTGTATATGTATGCAGAACTTATCTCCTGAAATGAGTTCATGCGCGGATTCCTACCCACCCACTATGCCACAAATTTGACAGCTGTGCCAGCATTCTGGTCTGCTTTCGCTGCTGCGAAAGCTTTTATCAGTGCCGGGTACCACACATTCAGCATCTTCTGGTCACCCGCCGCATTAGGGTGGACGCCATCGCGCAAGTCGCTGTTTTGGAAGCCCGTATACTGATCCACAACCCAGATAGGCGACTCCGTCTTGTTCAGACCAGCCGCCCACGTCGGGATCTGCGCGTTCAGCTGCTGGATTTTGGTGTTATAGCTACCGATAGCCAGAGGGATGATCTGCGCGACCTAGATATCTCTTAGCCCAATATCTTCAACGCATTACGACAACGTCAGAAACTCACCACAATCTTCATCTTCGCATTGTGACTCCTCATCTGCCCCACCATCTTCGTGAACGCCGCCAGAATCTCCGTAATCGCCTTATTCCCTGTCATATCGTTCGTCCCCAAATGCATGGTAATCACATCCGCGGGGTTCCTCTGCAGCCACCCATCTAGTTGATTCTGATTCGCGATATTCACAGCGAGGTACCCAGAGTGACCCTCATTGTCACGATCATACTTGCTGTCTTTGCAGTTGTTCTCTGTCTTGCCCGAGCCAACGAAGTCGACGGAGGCCCATTCGGTGGTTTGGAGTTTTTCCCAGAGGAGCGCGCGCCAGCAGATGATTTCGGTGATGGAGTCTCCGAAGGGCATGTACCGGATAGTGGCGTTCTGGGCGGCGGTGGTGAGGAGAAGGGGGATGAGTGGCAGGAGTTTGAAGGATACCATGGTGGGCGGATGTTGGTAGATGGTGTGAGTTTCGTGGTGTCCAAAGTGCTCTCTCTAGCTACCCTTTTATATCCATGAGGTCGCGAGCAGCACCCCGAAATCAACTCGGCAGTCGCAAATTCTTCATCTCAACCGACATCGCATACGCATCACGACCACCACGCGTAGCCGCATTCTGGTGTAGCGCGTAGATGGCTTGACCACGTCGGCACCTCGTGGTAAAGAGTTTAATTCTGGAAACCAGAGATGGAGTATGCACGGCTCCCGGGTGCGGTTGTAAAGCATGCATGTCAGAGGTCGAAGTTGGGTTTTCCAGGGGTGCAAACCTGGCTAAATGCCGTCTGGGCGATAGTGCCCATCTATGGATATGGATCCGGGGAGGCTACGAGCGATAATAACGCGGGGTATTTGGAGTTGTGAGATCGGGTAAATGTGAGGTGCATGTTTGTGCGTAATGTCAATTGCCATTCACTGCTGGGGGAAACTCGGGGATGTCTCGGAGAGGCGCCTGTTATGGGAATGAGGCTGTTGGAGATGTAGTATGTCGTAGTTCGATGGCAAGCCTCCCTCAACGCTCCGCGTGTCCGATTCAATTGAATCTGTGTTGTGATTTACCCTAAGAGGACACCAATCGCTAGTCGGCGCTGTTCCGTTTTACCGAATGTCATTCTGACGTCGTTAAGATTGGGCCGACGTTCTGGAGCGCTGGGATGAACGGCGTGAAAGGCTTTGCTTTTCCCCTTGACACATCCATCTCACTATCAATCCCTTCTCTGATGCAACATCCAGCTCTTGCTTTAATTCCTAGTTCAAGTTCCAATTCCCAGTTGAACAGCATCTCTCTGTTTCATGGATTGCTCTCGCCATTGCTTTCGCAGTTAAACCCCATGAATATCAGAGCTAACGGGTTTCACCCTGATTTTGACCCTATTTCTCGTTATAACAGTCTTCCCTGTTTAATCGAAGTTGCGATCATTGTCATACTCTCCTTCTGACCAAATCTTGTCTATGTTCATAGCCATACAGCTTGTCGGTCTTGTTTGTCCATTAGTAGCATTCCTTTCTGGGGTGGAGCATTCTTGATGAATTCAGATTGGCGATATATGCTCTACTTTCCTTCTATTAAAGATACTTTCAAAAAACCGGAGATGTTGTGTCTGAAACGTGCGACTGCTGCTTGATGATAGGAACTGATTCCGTGCGACGAAGCTTGCCATAACGTCTGATCAATTGTCATTATCGCCCCTATGTCGTGTAGATCTCTCTATATGCCTTTGCTGATGAAGAAACCGTGTTCTGTTTGCCCTTTGGCTTCTATAAATAGTACTAGCTCCGATTGGCCGCTTCCATACAAATCCTACGTTATGGTTGTGTGGAGATAACAATACAACCCTCTATTTCAAGCGTTAAAACTGGAAAGGTGATAGAGACACGTCTCTAGGACTGGCCGATTCTAGGCTAAGAACAACGGTACAATCTTAGCTAGATCTTATGTATTTAAACGAGTTCTATGCTAGGTTTTGTAGGACAACTCTTGAACACTCGATTCAACCTTTCATTCGTTCACAATACTTCTATCCTTGGTTCACAGCTTCGTAGGTAGTCAACATGGTGAAAGAAAAGGCATTAGCTTCTGTTCAGAAAGTCATGTTGTACTACCAATCGGTATACTGTTTTGTATGGATCGATACACTACATCGTGGAGTTGACCGTCCCAGTTTGTAACTTCTGACTCTAGATTCTATATCTAAACCTGAGTCCCATTGCCGGAATCTAGTCATGTTACCAACTAAGCCCCGAGGTCTAAGCGCTGGGAGAGGCGTAGCAGCCCCAGCTGTGTAACTAGATCGCGATTCTAGATGTAGCAACTCATCAATACATGATACTATTCATGCCTTCAACTATTGGTGTCACCTGCATATACACCTTGGTGATGAATGGACTAAAAGGTACATTGCCTTCAACATCCGCGATAACTTTGAAGCTTGAATACATAACGGAACCGAAAGATACACACTCACAAGAATCGTATGTTCAGAGTGCAACAAATACTATCACTCCGATATCTTGGTCGTCCTTCGCAGCTTGACAAGGCCGTGGCTGAGTAAACCAGCATGCCCAAAATTCACAGCATGACTGGTACAAACATCTCTTTCGGGAAGGACACAGCAAACCCACAAGGCTGAGCGGCAAGGCTCGCACGAGAACAGTAAGAAAATCATGCGCTCCCGCACGAAAGTCGCAGTCCTTGATGCAGCACGATAATCTCCGCCTATCCGCTAGTCCCCTTCCGTCGCTAGCCATCTTCCAATCGACTATTGTCCTGCTATTTCGCGTCGAGAACACCAGATCCGTTAGCCAGCTGACCTTCGCTCCGCACTTCGACCCCTCTTTTGGCCTGCCGTGCCCTGCATTAGATGCAATACGACGGTTGCAAGCTGGGGACCGCCATGCTGCATGACGTTGCCCGCTTCTCACCTTCCCGAGGTCTCGCGCTTGGAGAGAGCACGTGTAGTTGGGTTCCGATTGCTGGAACAAAGCCATCAAAGAAGATGGCTTTGTTGAGAATAAAGATGTTATCGATAGGGGAAGGTGGCTATGTAAATCTGTATTTTTGTACGGCTTCACAGGTGCTAAGCAACGCATGTACCGCTCGTTCGTCCGTTCACTGGCGCCGACCCCATGACGCACGGGCGTTGCTACTTACATATACATACTTGGACTCCGGCACCGCATGCTGATCACCACCACAGTTTCAACTGCGCCATGGCTACTCTCGCTGTGCTTTGGTACCTGTTTGTAGTATGTGTGGGCCCGGCGATCGCAGCGGAGTGCCCTGCTTCGAGGCTACATCTTTCGGAACCGCCTTATGAGAACTACTTCTTGTCAGACTGCATCACCAGCTCTCATGTTATTGTCACCAGCCAAGATGCTAACAACAGTGGGTCGGCCGTCAAACCACGATTGCTCGTAGCATGGCCTGCCGGAAACAGCGGTGTAGCTGCTTATTTCGAAGCTGAAGACAAGGGCCTGCTTGGCTTGCGTCTCGAGAATTCAACGTCGGATGGAGAGGTTTTGGAGACTGTGAACGAGCCAGCAGAAGAGGGGGCGAAGAATGAAAACCCGCGAGTGGGCGTTAAAGGATTGATTCACTTCGACACGCCTGCGCTTCTTACTCTCCCGATCCTGGGTAGCGTTCGCTCCATTCGCGATTACTCTGAAGGAGGAGGCATACTCAGCCCGGACGTACAGAACGCTGTTGTGACGGAAACATTTGGCACCGACGGCGGTCAGTTCTGGCGGACATGGTTCGACAACGAGACCTCTACCTGGATCGATTTCGAGCCCACGTCCGGAGCTGAAGCCGTTAAGATCATCACCGGTGACAAGTGGATGTAGGTATTGCCTATCGCTCTAAAAGCCCAGAACTAATTTCATTACAGGCTCCGTTTCGGCACCGGATCCTACACCTTCAGAGCCACCTTCAACTACCCGCAACTCGACCAACTCAGCCCCTCCGAAGTCCTCAACAACGCCTCTCAATCCCTCGTAAAAGAAAGTCCCGACCTCACCAAATCCCTCTCGTTCCTCTCCTACTCCTCCAAGCTCCTCGCCGGCTCCTGGCGCTTCCTCACCTACTTCGGCCGCGACAGCATGCTCTCCGCCCTCCTCATGCAGCCCATCCTCAGCCAAGGCGAAGACGGCGCCATCGAAGCTGTCCTCAGCGCCGTCCTCGAGCGCATCAACAAGACAGACGGGACGATCTGCCATGAGGAGAATCTCGGCGACTACGCCACGTTCCTTGCTCGAAAAGAGGGAATCTCATCGACAGATCCCTCCTGCGACTACAAAATGATCGACACCGATTTCCTGCTTCCCATCCTCATGAAAAACTACGTCCTCGACACGGACGTAGGCAGGGACAGAGCCACCCCGTTCATCAACCGCAAAGCTAGCTTCCTCCCCGACAACGCAGGTACCCCTTACATAGCCCTCGCGCAGCAAACTGCCCTTAAGATAATGAGCATCACCGCGCCGTTCGCCGCCAACCAGGTACCTTCCAACCTCCTGCACATCCTCCCCAACCAATCCGTCGGCCAATGGCGAGACTCAGGGTCAGGCCTGGGCGGCGGACGCACCCCCTACGACGTCAACACCGCGCTTGCCCCCGCGGGTCTGCGCGCCATAGCGGCTCTATCCGCAGCGGGGTTCTTCCCCGATCACCCCGAGTGGGCGGAGGACGCAGCGCGGTACGCGAAGATATGGGAGGATGAGACGGTTCGCTTCTTCGAGGTGAGCGTAGGGAAGGAGGACGCTCGTAAGCTCGTAGAAGAATACGTCGACACCGCGGATCTAGCCATCCCGTCTCACTCTGAGGATATAGAGGGAAACATCACTTTCTACAGCGTATCCCTCTCCGAAGATGGCACCCCCGTGCGCGTCATGAACACCGATGATTGCTTCCGCCTGTACCTCCTCAACCCCACGAACCAGACACAACTCACGTCCTTCCTGCACCAAACCGCGTCCCACATTCTGCACGAGTTCCCGGTAGGCCTGCACACCGAAGTAGGCCTCTTCGTTTCGAACCCCGCCTACAGCGACGCCGATCTCCAGGGGAGTTTCAAAAACTCGGATTACCACGGGACGGTGGTGTGGAGCTGGCAGCTCGCCATGATGGCCGCGGGGTTGGCCCGCCAACTTTCGCGATGCAAGGCGTGCTCCCCGTGCAAGGTGTGCGACACGCCTGGTACGTCTCCCTCTCCTTCTCCTCTCCTCTCCTTTCCCATCCCTTCTCCTCCCCACCCACTTTTTTTTTCTTTCTCCAAGCTAACCACACGCACACACACAGCGTTCTGCACCACCCCCACCCACCAAAACGTCAAGCAAGCGTACACCAAGCTCTGGGATACCATCGACGCGAATCGCGCGCAGCTTAGCGGCGAAGTCTGGAGTTGGAAGTACGAGGATGGATATAGAGCTGTGCCATTGAGTGCGTTTTCGTCGACGGAGAGTGATATCGTGCAGCTTTGGAGTTTGACGTTTTTGGCGATCCATAGGGAGGAGTTTTGATGATTTTGTGTATGTGTGAATGATGTGGGGGGTTCGAAATCTATTGGAGGGGTTAGGGTTGGGGAGGAGATTGATACCCTGGGTGGGATGTTAGGTGTGGATTTAGATGTTTTTGTGTGGAATTTCAATGTCGGAAAAAAGGTGTGGATGGGATTGAATGGAATAGAATGCTTGAGAGATGTATGTATGTATGTATGTATGTATGTATGTATGTATGGTGCACGCTGTATGCAAAGTATCCAGGACAAGGGTATATGCGAAGGAAACGAAACGAGCAATCCAAAACCAGACCGACCACCCCGTAATCCCCCCCCTACCGTATCTTCCCAATCCTCCTCTTCGCAATCTTCATCTTCCCATCCACCCTCTCGACGTCCCCCTCCACCTCATCCAACAACGCATTCTGATACACCAACTCCTCATTAATCTTCACCCCCATCTCCCTCATCCGCCTCACCACCCCCGTCAAATCCACCAAGTCCTCATCCTGCTCCGCCACTATCTGCCGCTGCAACTGCAACACCCCCTCGTTATCCAACTCCCTCGTGCGCTCCGTCTCCTTCGCAGCACCGAGCACGCGTCCCCCGCCCCGCCCGCCATCCCGCTGGGAGGAGGCACCAGCAAAGAGCCCCTTTTTCTGGTCGTCGGTTACGACGGCAGAGGCGGAGGTAATGGAGGAAGACATGGATGACCCCTTTGTCGCGAGGCTGTTTAGCACGCTCTCCAGGCCATCGCGCTCCTTCCTGCTGGACCCAAGGAGGTCGCGACGGCGGCGGATTTCGCCCTCCCCAAGGGAGCTATTTTCTGAGGCGGAGCCCAGGCGGGTGAGGCCTTCGTCCAGGGCAGAAAGCAGCGTGCCTGCTCGCACGAGGCCGCGCTTTGCGTTCGCGCCCGCTTCGTGCTGTGCGGTTGCGGTGGAGGCGGTCTCCCGGTCGGTGAGGTACCTCCGTGCGGTGGAGAGGTTGGATTTCACTTCTTGGAATTTGTCGAGCCAGTCGGAGGCATCTCTTACCCTGTCTTTGCCGAATTGCGAGCCGGGGATGTGGGCTTCGTCCTTTTTACTCTTGCTGCCGTCGCTGAGGTTGAGGAAGGATCTGTAGGCTGGGTGCGCTCTCCATCGACCGTCGTCGCTGCCTTCTATCGCTTTGAGGTATTCCTGTAGCCCTGCTCTGCGCTTTTCGATCTGTGCGGGGGAGCCGAGGGTGCTGCCTAGACCCAGGGCGGAGAGCGTACCGCTGAGAAAGGATTTCGGTGGTAAAGGGGTGGGTGGAGCGCCGATTTCAGAGTTTAGTATGGAGTCGAGGGCGGCGAATTCGGAGTATCGCTTCTGAAGGGTGGCCGGGTTCTGGGGGAAGGGGAGGTCGACGCGGACTTCGTAGGTGGTGTATGGTTTGGAGTCGGGAGGGGAGACGGTGTGCGTGGTGGGTATGGACATGCGGAGAGGCATGGCGGGCGGTTGTGTAGTGGAGGAAGGGAGGAGAGGGCGAGGAACGGCGAGGGAGATGGTGCGGATAAGGTGACCGCGTGCGGTGGTCGCGTGCGAAGCGGTGAAGGTAGCGTTTTTAGTCGGAAGCTAGGTAGAACAACTTTGTTTTGTTTCGTTCCGAGCGTGTGTGAGGACGAGGGAAGAGGTGTTCTTCCTGGCGCAAAGCTGCTCGGGCGTGGCAGGAGAGTGAATTGTTGGGTTGGAGAAACCAGGGTCCGCTGCGATGGCTGACGTCGGCGGTGGACCAGCAGGCGCTGTGACGCTAGCCTTATATTCACTAGCCTAATCGCAGTGTGGTCCATCGGTGCTCTCACAGTGTAACACTAGTGCGCTTGTGCTAAAATTTATGGGCCCTCCTACTTTCATGTAGATTGTCCTACGGGTAGAATGTTCGATGTACAGCATGGCCATCTTGTTGCTGCCATCCTTCTAACTGACAACGATGGACTTCGTTTATCCTAACACTTCAGCACACTATTCGTGCGGGAAACCATCCCTTCGTCCTCCTTCGTCCGAAGGCACCACTATAAGATGTAGAACCATTCCAACGTCAATATCCCCACCAGTTCGATCAACTGAATTGAGTCCACTATGGTCGCCTACAAACACGTCAAAGCCGCCAACGCCCTCATCAGCGACGACAACGCACCCCGCGTAGCCGTCTTCGTAGGCGGCACCTCTGGCATCGGCAACCTCACCATCCGCGCTCTGGTCGGCACGGGAGCAAGTCTACGGATCTACCTCGTCGGGCGCAAGGCCTCGGAGGAACGAACGCGTCTCTTCATCCAGGAGCTCCGGGGAACTAACCCTCGTACGGAGATCATCTGGACTGAAGGCGAGGTATCCCTCCTCGCTGAGACGGCCAGAATCTGTAACGACATCAAGAGCAAGGAGTCTCAAGTCGACCTACTGTTTCTGACCACGGGATACGCGCCGTTCGGTGCGCGGAGGGAGACCAGCGAAGGGATTGAGATCTCCCAGAGTCTGTCGTACTACACACGCATGCTGTTCACCCTGCATCTCCTCCCGCTGTTAAAGAGATCCGAACACGGACGCGTGGTCACCGTCCTGGGCGGCGGCATGGAGCGCTTCGGTCTCAACCTCGACGACCTCGACCTAAAGAAACCCGGCAGCTGGGGCGCGATGAAGGCGCAACCGCACTACTTCGCTTCCAACACCGTGTTCCTGGACAAGCTCGCGGCAGAGAATCATGACATCGTGTTCATGCACACGTGTCCTGGGTGGGTTGATACGGGGAACGTGTGGAGGAGTCTTGATGCGGATCAGTGGATTCTTTCGTGGTTCGTGCGGTTGACTCTCGCGCCGCTTATCCACCTATTTTCTTTCTCGGATGAGGAGGCGGGGGAGAGGAATTTGTTTCAATGCACGAGCGCGGCGTTTGGCGGGCGCGGTGTCCCGTGGGAGGGTAAAGCGGGAATAAACACGATGGGGAGGCAGGATGGGGGGTTGTTCCTGGTTAGCTCACAGTGCGAGAGTTCGCCGAATGCTGGGGTGGTTCCTTCGCTGAGAGATAGGGCGTCGGAAAAGGTCTGGCGGCATACGCACAGCGTTTTGCGCCCGTATCTGTAGTTTGTATGTAGATACAAAGATACAAAGATACAAAGATACAAAGATACAAAGATACAAAGATACAAAGATACAAAGATACATAGATACAGTACTGTTCGGAGGTAAGCAGGATGGTTGGTCTCCACGCTGGCGCCGACTTCCGGTCGGCTGCTTATCTCCACCTGCCACTCTCCGGCTAGCTCGTCGAGTCTACCCCGACTTACGCCTCTTCTTATCACCCAGTTCCATGGAACTTGGTCATCATGATCGCCGTTGCATTGTCTCGCCTATCCCATTGGGCAATCCATTGGCCAATTCCTTGGTCCAGCATCGCCGTACCTGCATAGCTTCCAACCAGCCATCTCCATCCAGCAGGTGAGCACGCGACATCCATCACAACCACACCGGACTCTCGCGATGGCCTCCCACCATTTAAAAGGCCTGACTCCGCCTGTCCCATAGATACCCCCCAGCTCACCTCGCTCATCTCCACCACCTCGTCGTTGTCCCATCCCACCACCCACCATGCGTCTCCACGCCCTCCTCCCCCTTCTCTCCCTCCTCCCCTCCACCTCCGCCCTCAACATCCTCCTCAACAACGACGACGGCTTCGCCTCCGCCAACCTCCGCCTCCTCTACACCCACCTCCTCGCCGCCAACCACTCCGTCCTGATCGTCGCCCCCGCAACCCAGCAATCCGGCCAAGGCGGTCGCACCGACTTCACCGTCTACAAAAACCTCACCGCCCCCTCCCAATACGACATCATCCCCGCCGGCAGTCCCTCCCTTGGCACCGACCCCCACGACAGCAACATCTGGTACTATAACGGGACGCCCGCGGCATGTACGTTTGTAGCGCTGGATTATGTTCTCCCGAGGTATTATCCGGGGTGGGTGCCCGATTTGGCGCTCGCGGGGCCGAATTATGGGACTAACCTTGGGCCGTTTGTGATGGGGTTGAGTGGGACGGTGGGGGCGACGTTTGCGGCGGTGAGTCGGTCGGTGCCTGCTATTGCGCTGAGTGCGAGTAATAAGGCGGTGCCGTATTTCAACGTTACGTCTGAGGGGCATCCTGCGGCGTTGGCGGCGAAGGCTGCGTATCACATCGTGGAGCGGTTTATCGATTCGACGGCGCCCGGGGGTGTGGTGCTCCCTTTGGGGTACGGTGTGAATGTTAACATCCCTGAGCTCGATGCGAACGGCACGCTTCCCCCGATCATCAAGTCGAGGCTTACGGGCGCGGCGGAAACGGATGTCGCTGTTTATGATGAGGAGAGCGGTACGTTCACGTGGGGGAATGTGAGGCCATTGGCTGCCGGGGTGAATGCGTGTGTTAACGGGGAGTGTGGGTTGCCTGCCGAGACGTCTGTGGTTGCTGAGGGGGGGATCAGTGTGAGTGTTTTTACGATGGATTTCGATGCGCCGGTGGGGAGGGTGACGGATATGGTGTGGGGGAAGGTAGAGGGGTTGTTTGAAGGGGGGAGTAAGGTGGGAGGAGGGTATGGGGAGAGGAAGAGGAAGAGGGTGGTTAGTGGGAGGGATGTTTTGAGGGAGGAATGAGTGAAGGATATTATGAGTTTATGTGAATAGGAAAGAAATGTGAGATCGTGTTTAGCTTTGCATCCCATATCAATGCCTGTAGTTACTGGACAAATTATCTCTGTCGTGTAGGGCGACGCAAACCTTCCAGTTCAAAGACCCTTGAAATATTACATTAAGATTTCCGCGTGCATTCGAGGCTGTCTATATAACCGAATGTATATAGGTAAAGATGTTCAGCAGTATGAATGGATCTATATCATTCTGCAGAGAACCGGTGATGTACGGACGTAGCATATCTGTGTTGCTAGCTCATCCTGGTAGCCATATATGATATCGAGAGTCAGGAGATCGGTCTCAGGAGAAAATCTATATTACGCAACGATTGCCGGACAAGACTATTTCCAGGACAATCACTTAGGGCATTGAGAAACTGGGGCGGAGCTTGGGCGTGTAGGACGAACGGAACTAGGAGTATTCGAAAGAGAGCTAGGGATTTATTAATGGGGTTTGTGGGGATATAATCGTTCTCGTGATCAGTCTCTCGACTGTCCTGCGCGATTCATACTTGGCGATATGAGTTACACACTGCCACCGTATATGTAAATTAGAACCCAAAGAAGAATAAGACATCAGTGCGTGACATCGCCCACGAGAATACATACGTACATATTCATTCCCAGGTACCTTCGGAGAGCAGCCGAACGTAAATGAGCCAATGCATATCCCCTTATTACAAAGGATGAATATGACCAACGGAAATACACCGGCCCCGGTTCAGTCCCTTCGCACCCAGGGACTCATCCTCCCAAGAACGGGATCGCATCGATTAGTAGAATAGATCGACACACGTCACCTGTCGAACGCTTGCATGTACTCTATGCATATACCCGCGCACCCGCGATTCCTTCTCACTCGCACCCACGGGACCCAACCTCCTCGCCGCACCACGCGCTCACCGCACGCTCCACAAACATACACACCTCCATACATGCATGTTAGACCATGTACACACATACGTACATACGTACATATCTATCCCCCCGTCGGAAACAAACATCCCGCCCTTTGTGGGGTAGCGGGCTCGAGCGGTGATCTTTGCCCATAGCACGTTTCGCATATTAAGGGCGTTTGTTTCGAAAAACTACGCGCGACGCTAGACAGGGGGGGAGCAGGGATGACGGCATCGCGCGAATAATATATTCGGCACGGCTTCATCCATAGTTTGTAGCGCTATGGGTGACGCTTTGGCTGCTGTGCGGCGTGGGGACTGGGCTAGGTGTGATGGATGGGAATGGGAGGAGGGTGGTGGGGACAGGATTTGCGGTCGTGGTGAGACGCGTACGTGGACGGGGAGGGTTGATGGGAAGATTTTTGGGGTTAATATGGGATGGATGGATGGGTGTATAAGCATCGTTCTCCCATTTTTTTAGGTGCGGATTTTAATCGCGAATTTCCTGATTCCTCTTCGCTCGCATTACCCCGTACCCCAGGTACCATCTTCCTCACCATGCGACCTACCACCTTCTTCCTCCCTCTCCTCCCCCTCGTCTCCGCCCACGGCCGCATCACAAACATCACCACCCCCTCCGGAACCATCTACCCGGGCTTCGACCCCTCTGCACCGCGTCCCTCCCTCCCCGCGTGGTCCACCACCGCCGTGGGAAACGTCTTCGTCCCCCCTCTCAATTCAACACCTCAGCTCTATCCTGCCACTTCAACGCCACCGCAGCCCCGATCTCCATCCCCGTGGCCCCATCCTCGAGCCTGAAACTCCAATGGAACGAATGGCCGCTCTCGCACAAGGGCCCGGTAATCACGTACATGGCGAAATGTCCTAGTCCGTGCTCGGGGGCGAAGGCGGCGATGCTGAGGTGGAATAAGATCGATGAGTTGGGGTGGATCAATGGGACGGATCCCGAGGGGATGATGCTGGGGGGGACGTGGGGGAGTGATGTGTTGAGGAGGAATGGAGCGAGTTGGGTGGTTAAGGTGCCGGATGTGGTGGAGGGGGAGTACGTGATTAGGCATGAGATTATTGCGTTGCATGTTGCGGAGGGGGTGGATGGGGCGCAGGCGTATCCGCAGTGTGTTAGTTTGAGGGTGGAGGGAAAGGGGGGGAAGGAGTTGAGTGGGGGGTGGTGGGGAGCGAGTTGTACGGGATGAGGGATAGGGGGGTGCTGGTCGATATTCATGGGAATGTTACGGGGTATGAGATTCCGGGGCCGAAGATGTGGAGTGGAGTGGTGAGGGTGAAGCAGCCCGGGGAGGTATAGGTGTTGAATGAAGTTCTTTTCTTTTCACTTAAGAAGGGGTAATCAGGAAGGTTTTACAGGGTGGCCTGTAATGTTCCTGTAGACTTGTGATGGTGTTGAAATATTTTCCTTCTGCGTTGGAGTGAGTGTAGGATAGTCCGTTTCCGAGGAAGTATGCACCGCGATTAGATATCAAGCTAGCCCAAAGTGTATCCTGATCGTAGACAATTAGGGATGCAATATGTACCGATGTTCATATGTTAATGGTACAGTATAGCAGTTTGACCACTAGTCCGATGCACCTTCCATGTTTGCTGTGCAGGCGTCATCGGATTTTCGAGACGACTTGAAGGCGCCTTCCTCGTCCGCTGCGCTGACGTATGGGCTCCCGGTCAGCCCAATTTGGTTGTGGCTTCTGGATTGACGCCGTCCACTCTTGCCTTCTACAGAGTTGCCACAGTATCCCGCCACCTTCACGACGTCCACGACTCTTCAACATCCACAACTAACTGTGTGAAAAACCACAGTAGGCTTACAGCAACCAACTCATCGCACACATGGGCAACAGCAGCAGTTGGCCGGCCAGCCCGGTTCAACCGGTTCAACCACCAGTTTGTGCTGACGTGCAGCACTCCACGAGGGAACTCTCGCCATAAAAATGTGTAGTTTTGGGGAGGGATGATGGGTTTGGAAAGGTGTGTGCGGGCTCGATGAGGTGTTTGGGCAGGACGATGTATTGGCCGAGGTGTTCTTATCTGAGTTTTGCTACGCAGGTGCGGATTCTGGAGGGGAGTGTTGCTGGGGGAGATGCGGGATGGTTGGAAAGTATGCCGGTTTGCAGAGATTGTATGCGCATGTAGAGGTTATATAAGGATTGGGGAAAGAGCTGGAAATAGAGCGGGATAGTGCTGTGAGGGATTTAGGGTGGTGGATTCGTGTTGCACAGGTATGGGGGTATGTTTGAATGGGGGTTACCATTGTGAATCGCGAGGGGTTTGGGGGGGTAGAGCATCGAGAAGTTATACGTCGCGAACGTAGGACGTGAGGTCGTTTGTCGTTCGTCCCCAAGCTGACGCCGCATCGGGATAGCGAGAAGATAGCTCCTTGAGCAGACGCAGCTGCACACCAGAGTCAAGCAAGTGGCGTTTCATGTGATAGTACCTAGCAATGTCGAACAGCTCGCGCGTGTACGTTTCACTCCACTCACCCTCAACCCTGGCGCCCCGATGAAGCAGAAGTTGGACGATAGACCATCGATTCTTGTAGACGGCTTTGGCCAGCTGGTTGGCTTTCGGATAATCCTGAGCTCCGTCAGGATGAGCGCCTAAGTCTAGGAGCATCTTTACGACTCAGTTGGAAGCCACCTGGGACGAGACTCGTTCAGACTCTTTTGGCGATTCGATGATGGCTGTCATAAGTGGGCAACTGCTTTCTAGGCGCGAAAAAAGTTAGTCGATTGTCCCATAAGCACTGTTGAATATTGAAGGTATACTTGCTCAGTTTTCCATACCCCCGACCCGTTGTAATTTGTCCTTTTTGAAAGAACCAAGTAGCCATGTCAGGTAGTACTAACCTGCAAGCCTCTCGGAAACACCACTGATGAACCCGATCCACGTTGGTGGTCTTTTCCTGGGAGACAACATCCAAGATGTTGGTATCATTGGTAGCAAGCGCTTGGAGCATTCAATTGAAGAAAGTACCATGTTAAATGGGCATGGAGCCAGTCACGCCTTCGAAGAGAATACAGCGAGTCACTTCGGCATGCCCACCATCGATCGAATAGCACACGCTTTTTGCCATTATCGGCGCGTATATCGAAGGTTCAAGACGACCTTTCCATATCGCGATCATAGAATTGATGACCTCGAGTTGCCCGGTGAACGCGGCAGCGGAGAACGGCGAGCCAGAAGCAGCGGATTCGGCACAGATGTCACGAGACCGGCCGGAATAGACAAGGTTTGCAAGTGCCACACGATCACGGATTGCAACAGCAGCAGCCATAACTGCAACTTTGCGTGTCTTGTTGAATTTTCCACGTGAAGCTGGGTTAAGACGATATTTTCGCGGCCGACACACAAGGTTGAGCAATCCCGGTTTGGTCATCGTGGTGCTATGCTCCGGTTGGTATGTCAACACTGTACAGACTGTCGGCAAAATTGGCAAGCTCGATGTATTTGAGGCCGAGTGGATCTCAATAGATCGTAAAACATACGCTCGCAAAGTGTGTCCACGCGTTGTTGGCGGACATCGTGCTCACCACGGCCTGAGATGCCCTCAATTTGATCCAGAACCCCATTGATAAAGCCCGGGACGAGGTTATGGGCACCATTCAAGATTTTGGTGCGGTACTTAAGAAACTTCGTCAAGTTGGGTTTCAAGATATTGTCCTCGTTGGAGGCAGAGAAGTCGTTGGTCCGCGGCTTCTTGGCGAAAATATAGAAGGCGATTTCATCGCGGAAGAAACCTAGAGACTGGCTGTCAGTATGATTGTAACTAAGAGGGTCTGTTGTAGATCCACTCACGGTTCACGATGCACAATTTGCACGCCTCCTAGGCACCATTCATATCGGTGAAGTGCTCTAATATCCTACAGAAGACATCATTCGGAAGTGACTGAGGTGGAGCTTCCGTTGCCTGCAGGATGAACAAGTTTTTATCTGTTTCAAAGGCCAGAAGACCGCAGAAAGGGGCTTTTCTACCACTACAGAGCGCATAGAGTGACTGATTAGCTTCGGGTTTAGATCTGTGGGCAGGGCTCCAGCATTGCCCGAAGGGCTGACCCCAGGACGCCAGGCTGGAAGTGAGCCATGCTCCTGTTGATGCAACGTTGCCGATGGCAGGAACTTTGACAGTCGCACGGAACACTCGCTGTAGAGTTGCTCAGATGTGTAGAGGGGAGTTGACCTCTGCCTGAGTTTACGGGTGCGAGAGGGTGTTGGATCTGAAGATAAGCACAGAGTGGGGCTTTATGTAGGCAGGTATGGGAGGTAGAGTTGAGTTCTGAGAAGTTTTGGCAGGTCGTGACACAATTTGTCGCACTGCCCTCGCGTCAAACCTCAATCTAGTAGTGATTTGCTTGAATGGGTCTAGTTAGATGCGCTGGGTTTGTCTACAACTTGCGTCAAGTCCGTGCTAGAAGTTTATAAGTCATGTTGCATATTTGCCCCTGATTACAGCTTCAGAAAATCGAATCCCTCGAGGTTTGGTACCCTTATCAATGATTGTGTTGTGTGTTATTTGCCATTTGACTGCTGTCGTTATTAGCTGATCAGGTCCTTCACGACGTTTTAAAGGAGACAGCATGAATCGTCTGGACATATGAAGTCCAATCTATTTTTTGAAATTTGGTTTCCCCAGTGCAGCTTCACATTGGCTGATTTGGTGGATCTGTGGTAAACATGTAGGAATAGCCTCGAGGCTACATTAGAGGATGTACACACACTGGACACATGCTTTGAGAAATGGAGCGAAATTTTGACGCTCAGTGTGTATTTTCATTCATACGTTCATTGTCTGACTTGAACATATAACAAGATTTCCTCGGTCAGAAGACCTCCTCAGTACCACTGCCAGAGCGCAAGGCTATCTGGACAGCGCAAACAAAGAGACCATTTCGCAGGGGATAAACATCGGAAGGGGGCGGCGAAAAGAGGTATCAGGAGACAAAAACCGTGAAAGTGTTAGGGAAATGTATTAGGGAAGGTATTAGGGGAAAGTGTAGGGAAGTGGATTATGGTGGGCCAAGGACCAATAACGCATTGAAAAGTGCAAAACCTTCAGCCTGCATGTGCAAGTGCCGATGTTAAGACCCGTTTAATTTTGCTGTTTGTTTCAGCATCATATTTTGAAGCGATAATGTGACAAAACTTACTGCAAACAAGTCAGGGCATCTGACCGACCGACGGGGCCGATATAACTGTGACTTAACTGGGAAGTGAGGAAGAGGAGCAGGCAATTAGACAAATAGTGTTAACCGAAAAACAACACATAGTTGTCCAGTGCCGTGAGCAATCTCGTAACCCTGGAATTTGTCAATCCGTCATCCTTAATGAGCTTCCGTTGGCTCTCACCAAGGTCTGTCGCATCGTATTTGGTCGCGATCTCTGCTTATGCCAACAGCTGACTCCAGAAATGCAGCGGCCTGTCTCGGATCTGTATCCAATAGACCTGTCCCCAAATGTCCGGACGTTGACGCGTAACTTTGGATACGAGTTGAAAGTATATGCTGTGGAAAATACTGCTCGCGTATTGGCCCGTGTCGGGATGCCCAAGCAAGCTCACGAGTTGCGGATCGGCCCCCGCATTGAGCAGAGCTACGATGATCTCGATACCACCAGTAATATTGCTCACATGGCAGGGATAGCTGTCACAGTAATTGGAAGGCTGGACGGCCGCTACAAGGGGGCGTCCAGTCAGATCGTTCATTGCGCTAGCGTAGCCATTTGGATTGGCGCCAAAAGCGAGCAAGTGCTCGACTAGCTCGACACGAACGTTTTGAGGTGCTACTCGTATTGCGACTCCAAGTGGGTGCTTGCCTATAGTTTCAAGGTTCTTGTGTTAGCAAAGCAATTCCGTGTCTGGGGAGCATAATTTTCCATACCGAAATGTGACATCGCCTGATTGACATTGACCTTTCCCATCGAAATGAGATGGTAGACGACGGTGACTGATCCTTCTTCGCAGGCTTTGATAAAAGCCCTGATGCAGAGTGGGCTATTGGGCTCGGCGTTCAAGACCGCCAGAATTACCAACACCAGGCTAGGATATCCACGAGACACCCACTTATCAAGCCAGTGGGAAAGCGCGAATGAGTATGAAAAGGTATGGAGCTTTTTGGACTCAACGAAAGAAAGAATGATCTCAGCGATCTGCGGGTTTTCTTTGTGCATTGCGATCATTGCTCCATCCATCAAGATACCTGCTATATTGATATCGGCAGGATATCCGGCGCTTTCCAAGCTACGCACAGCGTGGAGCACGCTGTAGAACTTACCAGCAAAGACGGCAGCGCAGAATGGCGTTCCGAACAGAGGTGAGTTCCTCCACATGACATGAGGATCCGAGGCCAAGCTCAGCGGAATCTCGTCGCCTATGACCACGGCAGCAGCAGCAGTGGCGATAGCGATTGTGTCCTCGGCTTCAGCGACAACCTTACGATTCTTTTCGACGTCCTGATTGAAGAGAACGAGGCGTTCGAGATCAAAGTGCGTCTGTCCGTACCTGGAACGCTTGAACAACATGACTGTTTGATTGAGTTAGCGGTGCACGTCATACAAAGTTCCAATACATAAGGACTGAGTATATCTTTGACAAGACATCCGTTTAACAAAGATGTTTGCTCCCGTGAAGTGCATTATAGCAGGCATGGATGACTTACCATCGCAGAGCATTGCTTCATCACGATCTTGCTGACCGTCGTCGACCCCGCCAGAGGAAGATACAGCATATACCTTGTTCAAGATCATGAGGACATAGTCCATGAGAAAGTAGTTTGCCGCATCAACAACCTTCCTGCCTTGGCGCATTTTCAGCTTCCGACCGCGACGGGCACGCTTGATGTGCGCTTTGAGGTAATCGCCCAGGTTCTGGCTGAGGAACTTGCGACCAGATTTGCTGCGGAAAGTTGTGAGGTGCTGGTCGCGACACAGGTTGTGTATGATGGCTGCGTTGAGTTTCTCTATTGCAGGTCTTAGTAGATAGATCTCACTGCTGGGAAGGCAGGTGGGCTTACTGCAGACCATCCATCCTGAACCAGCTTTGCCCTTGTATGCGTTTTCCTCTTGGGGTAGAAACTTGGCAATGTTCTGGAGTATCTCTCCTGGGAGGTCGGTAAGGAGGAGCGTCCTCTCCATGGCTGATGCTTATGACACTGACGGTTGTCAGTTGTCAGTTGTCAGTTGTCGGTTGTCGGTTGTCGAGGTTATAGAAGAGAAGGAGACCACAGGCAGGGGATTTTATACTGCAGGCGGGTTGCGAGTGGCGTCTGTGTGGAATCATCATGCAAGCGCCGAGGGGCTCCGCCGTCAGACCTTGTAGTGATACGCCACATGCATAGTCCTGCGCCCCTGCAGTCCTTCGGGCGTAGTCCTGCAGTTCTTTTACTGTGCTCTATGCAGCAATTCTTCTGGTTTTCTGGAAGTGAGGTTTGACAGATTTTCCTAGATGTGGTGGTGTGTTGTAAGATTGTACTCGATCTCAGTGAGCCAACTCTACCAAATGTTGATAGTTTCTAGCACGAGAAAGTAGCCCATATATAGTTGGCTTATGACAATTAATCTCGATCATATGATACATGTCCTTCATATCCTTAAGCATGTCATCGGGGCGGATCAAAGAAGATGATTTGAATTAGATCTATGGGACGAGAAACGATCCTGTTGCACTTTGGCGGGAATCTGCTTGCACATACTATGTTTTGGAAGAGTTACTGATCCTTATAGCAGTTAGAGAAATTGATTCCGAGTTCGAGTCATCTCCTGTTTTACCCCTAAAGCGGTTTTCCCTATGACACGTCAATAGAGGGAACTCAGATGAATATTTTCATGTATGACTGCTATCCATACAGTGCACGAAAGAACCAGATTGGATAGCACCTGATATTGAGGGCTATGATGCATTTGCCACACAGCACTCTCACTTGTACCACAAATTTGAGCTAACTCTGTATATTCCACCTTCTTCCAAGTCCTAATTGTACCTTTACCTCTTATATGAGAGATACCTGAAAGGACGTATCGATGATTGTCTATAAATGAAAGTCTCTCATGTAGAAAGTAAAGGCTCATATCTTCATCATCATCTTACTTGATTCTTCACTCATCTTTGCTCACACACTTACTGCTCAGTCAAACCCAAAGACTGTGAAAACTTGGGCATTTTTTAATTGGCACGCATCGTGGGCCATTGTAACACGCTACTTTTGGTTCAGGGATCGCGTAAACCACAGGCCTTGACAGCTGATCTCTAACAGCACACCAACACTGCTGAATACTTCCACGTACCCAATGCAGAATCCGTTCGCAAATAAGCTTCAACCAGGCATATTCAAATCCCACATCTCCGGATCCAAAATCTCCGAATTGAACCACTCGAAGCTCGGCTGCGCCTGAAAAAGCTGCCACATCATTCCATCGCCCCACGCCTGATCATCCACGCCTATTCCCTCTTCCGCCACCAACGTAGTGCTGTCTCCTACGACACTGGAGCTCGATATCGTGGGCGGGTATTGTTCTTCTTGCACGCTGGATGATTGCTCCGGCACAACAGCTGGGTAGGATGTACTCTGCGCGAGGGGCCGGCACAGCGCGAGGAGTGTGTTGCATAGGCGGCGGAGGCGCTCGACTTGCTTGTTTTCTATGGCGAGGGAGGACACGCTGTTGACGACGTGGGTGAGGAGTTGGAAGTCTTGGGCATCTGAAGTGCCGACTACGTTGCAGAAGAGGACGAAGAAAGGGGAGAGAGGGTAGGATAGAATTGTCCTGGACACCATTTAGCGATTTGCAGGAAGATGAAGTTAGTGTGTTCAGAATAGAATCCCGCATGTAGGATAGTGCATGAAAGAACGGACTCACCACGCAAGATAGGGACAGAAATCCTCAAGGAAATGATCTTGCTGTTTGGCCAAATCCTGTATCGCTTTCACGCATCTGAGGGCTCGTCGAGCGGCGTAGAGACACCGTTCTCGCTCGGAAGCGCAGAAACAGACGGTATTGCTGAGGCGGTGTACGGCTGTGAGTGTAGAGAAGAATTTAAATTCTAGACTGTGCCAGTGGAGTTGGTAGTCTGGACTATCGGCGATATCGCTCTTTGCGCGTGCCTTTAATTCATTAGTGGTTAAATCAGAGAGATCTGCATTGTTACGTACCTGCTCAATAGTGAAATATATATCGTCCATCTTTCTGCGTAGCTCGTTAACCTGCGGCTCGGCCTCTGCCTTATCCATCGCTCTATGCTGGCCGGCTAATGTCATTTCTAAGACCTTCTCGTGTATCGGCACGAATTCGAGCATCACAAGAGCGAAGATAGCCATCGGGTTGTCTGCATCGTATGACACCAACGCGGACATTGGTACCTGGAGAGGTGGCAGGGAAAGTGGTCGGAGGAGAAGAAGACTCATGATCCTATCGAAGTGGTAGCACCAGGCTACGGCCGCATGAATCTCCTGCTCCTGCTCGGTTTTAGGCTGAGACAGTTGCGAATCGGATATGTTGTGGTATCCAAGTGCGACCAGTGTCCGCGATGCGTACGCTGTGAGACTCCAGCAGCTCTGTGAGTTGCCCACGATGTACATGAGAACGGCCTATAATCACTGTTAGATCTAAGCAACGAGATGAACTTGCGAGTTCACAGGTAGAAAACAAGTTCCCACCGCTACACCAAAAGGAGACCACTTACCCCCGTCACCAAAGCCTGCAACAGCAGCAAACTCGGCGGCGCCATAAAACTCACCGCATCCAACGCCGTCAACGCCGCACTCAAATGCCTCAATTGCATCTCCTTCACATACCCCCTCACCTTTTCATTCCTCGGCGCGTGCAACTGGCTCGCGTACAGTCCCAACCCCGCCTTGAAATGCACCACTACCTTGCACAAATTCATCGTCCGCTCGCTAGCCGTGCCTTCCAGGAGCGTCAACGCCATTCTCTCGACTGCCTTGGGTGGAACGTGGTCGAGGAGGAAGAGCTGCATATCGGGTCTTTGCTTGGTGTGGGGGCTTTGCTGGCCTGGTGGTAGGTCAGTCAGTTCACTGTATTATTCCACCATACTCCATGTACCACGCCACGAGTACATACAAATCGAAAAAAAGGGGAGAGAGAACAGAAAACAAAGAAAAAGGAAGAAAATCAAAGTAAATGATACGATGTTCGGCGAAGAACAAAACCGCAAAAAGAAAAGGAAAACTCACACCCCACAACCACCCCAAGCAACTCCCCCCTCCCCAACCCCGTCTCTACCTTCTCCCCCAAACCTCCTCCTCCTCCCTCCCCACACTCCCCCCCGTTCTCCCCAACTGATCTATAAACGCAATCGCCGTCTCCAACACCGCCCTCTGGTGCGCCTTCAACCCCGCGTTGAGACTCAATTCCTCTTCAATGTGCTCGCGGGCGTCGTCGCCGCGTTGAGATTGGATTTGTATTTGGGGAGGTAAGGGGTCCTGGATGGGGGAGGATAGGTGTGGGTTGTGAGAGGATGTGGTGGCGGGTTCGGTGGTTCGTTGGCGTTTGAAGGGGCGGGAGAGGGAGAGGGGGGTGTTGTTTCGGAGGGGAGGGAGGTGGAGATGGAGGTGGGGGAAGGGTGTGTGGGGGGAGGAGGGCGGATTCGAGCGTCGTGAGTTTTTGGAGGAGGAATTGGAGGGTTTGTGTGCTGGGGGGGTTAGCGGGTTTACGGTATACGTATCCCCTCTTATTTGTATGGGGTTGAAACTGGGTTGGAGTGAAGTATTCCATGGCGAATGAGAAGATCGGTTATATGGAATGGGGTATAGGTGGATAGTGAGATACGAACTTACGTCTTCGCCTTCACAGGCACCTTCTTTGTGCGCGTCCGCAGGCATGGTGTCCCAGCGTTTGCACATCCTTTACATGGAACCTGGCGATCGCATTTGACCTACATGTGTATTAGCCACAGTATCTCCACCTTTGCCTGCCTCTATATCGGCCATATTTTCGCATCGTTAACCGACGGAATGCAAATGCAATGGCATCTCTGTGCTCTTCCTGTGCGATATAAAATATTTGTAAACGACTAGAAAGTAGAAGGGATTCACATACTTTCCTACTATAACACAAATCACAAGCCTGCACCCCACCGTGCGCGGCCCATTGTTCTTCTGGCATGGTAATCGCTATCTCAATGTTATCTTCTTTTCTCAACCAATCGAATTTATTTCTCTTCTTCTCTTCCTTACCACCGTTCACAGTATGCACGTAGATACTGCTTCCGCCTTGCCAATCTACCTACCTTGCACATACATACGTACGATCTGCTTACCCAATACGTGACAAATCCAGAAGACCTAGCCCGCATTCCAGCTACTTCCCGCGATATGGCATGTGTGTAAAGCGAGCGTGAAGATAGACGTCACACATGTGGTGCGGTTGTTCGGAGCGCCAAGGAATCCGAGCCGAGTTGGTGAGCTAGGGGATTGGCGCATGGATGCGCATAACAGACATTAGGTTTTGTTGAAGGCGAGGAGGGAGGATCCACAGACGCATACATCGGGGATTGATAGATGACTAGACAGATCTAGAAAAATACCAGCAAGGGATTCAAGGTGTCGAATTGGATCACGACAGACCCATGAGTGCTC
The DNA here is from genome assembly GCA_033220655.1 of Pseudopithomyces chartarum. Taxonomy (NCBI): domain Eukaryota; kingdom Fungi; phylum Ascomycota; class Dothideomycetes; order Pleosporales; family Didymosphaeriaceae; genus Pseudopithomyces; species Pseudopithomyces chartarum. The sequence goes on along the minus strand of WVTA01000018.1, from coordinate 151,910 downwards.
TGACGATAGGTATGTTTGCGAAATACGCCCTCATGACATATTCAAACTGTCCGTCAACAGACCCGAGAACAAAAACATATAAACAGAAATAACCAGAGACCCACCAAACACCTAAACACCACGCACGTGTCTACTAAAGACAATAGAAAAACCATCCCATCCCAATCCTCCAGGCCACTATCCCCCTTCCAGCTAGCCCCCCGCCACAGTGGCGCTGCACACCCATAAACAAAACGTCATCGCTTCCCACACCCACCAAACTTTATCCCTACCTACCACTCACCTCCACCACAACAAACCTGCATATGGCCCTCCACCTCTCCACCACTCCTTAACCCACACATCCTCTCCAATCCTCTGAAAATGTCCACCCGCCGCAAACCCTCCACCACCACCCCACCGCAACCCAGCATGCCTCCCATCCGGACGCACCCCCCGCGCGCTCCCCCCTCCTCCCCACCCGCCTCGAAGCCCTCCTCCTAGCCATCTACCCCTTGACCCTCGCCCTGGGCTCCATCCTCTCAACCCTCACCCCCGCCTTCCGCAACGCCCCCTACAACCCCACGCTGCAATCCTACGAGCCCGCGACCGCCCCCTCCATCTTCGCGAGCAAGAAGAACATCTTCAACGTGTGGTTCGTGAAGCGCGGGTGGGCCTGGACGACGTTCGCGTTTTTCCTGTTCCTAGCGACGTGGCCCGGGTACGGGAGGGGGGTTTCAGCCAGGAGGGTGAAGGCGGTGGTGAGGTGGGGCGTGGTGACGGGGTGGTGGGTCATCGTCACGCAGTGGTGTTTTGGGGCCCCGTTGGTGGACAGGGGGTTCGTGTTGACCGGGGGGCAGTGTTCAGCGCTGGGGGATCCGGTGCAGAGGGAGGAGATGAGTGAGGCGAGGATTTATCTCACGTCCAAGGCGTGCAGGGCTGCGGGGAGGCAATGGGCGGGCGGCCACGATATATCTGGCCACGTTTTCCTGCTCGTGGCCGGATCCGCGCTCCTTTGGTTCGAAACGTTGCCCGCGCTTACGCGCGTCGAGGGGCTGCGCGATGGGAGGAGGATCCTCCTTTCGGATGGCAAAGTCGCGAGCGTGAGCGTGGAGAAGGATGTCGAGGGGGAGAAGGAGGAAATCACGCGAAGGGGGGTCCCGGTTCCGGTTTCGGTGGCGGCGCTCATGTGGTGGATGTTGTTGATGACGGCGGCGTTTTTCCACACGTGGGTGGAGAAGTTGACGGGGTTGATGGTTGCGTTTGCGGGGCTGTGGGTTGTGTATTTTTTGCCGAGGGGGGTGCCAGCTGTGAGGGCTGTGCTGGGGATGCCGGGGGTGTAAGGGGGGGATTGTGAGGCGGTTTGCATGTTTGGAGTGTGTGTAAGAGATGTATTTGTATGTTGGTGCGATGGCTTTGCTGTTTCTGAGAAGCATCCAAGGCTTCCTAACCATCCCCCTTCAGTCCTTCAACCAGTGATACAAACAGCCCACAAATCACAAGCACACAGATCACCCTCGCAAAATTCTTCAAACATCGACATCTCATTCCCTCCACCTCTCCATCCACCGTCCACCCACCCCTACGTAAACTGCGTAAAAAACTCCCACGAGTTCCCCGGCGCAAACGGCTGCCCCCATTATTCCCCTGACTCGGATTGTGATCTCCATTATGAATCACCCACGTCAGCGGCTTCCCCTCCCTACACCCCTGGTACACCGTCTTGACCGAATTCCCCCCGTTGGGCTGGGGTTCGCTGCCAGGCTTCTGGCACCCATTCAGCTGCACGAACTTATCCCTGAGCGCGCGTCCCTGTGATACGTTAAGCACGGAGTCGCTGGTCCCATGTTGTCCGTAGTAAGCAACGGCTTTGGTGCCCCCCGAGCAGCCGCTCAACTGCGCGCCTGAGATAACAGCCACGGCGCGGATGGCGTCGGGACGGGCGCAAGCCAGGGCGTAGGACATAGCGCCTCCGTAGGAGAACCCTGTGGAGAAACGCAGATCCGTATTTATGCAGAGATCGGCTTCCACGAGCTTAGACAGCTGGTCGAAGAACGTGACGTCCTCCCCATTCTGATTCCCCCATCCAGCATTCAATCCATCTGGTACCACGAAAACCGCCGAGTTATTGGCTAGAGCTTTGAGTCCGTAAAACGGGAGGGCACCCCCGCGATTGGGGTCCTCGCCGTTGACGATTTTCTGGGCGGAGCCACCGAGTTGGTGCCAGGTGAAGATGAGGCGGTAGGGGTTGTTTTGATTGTAGTTGGAGGGGATGTCGAGGAAGTAGTTGCGGTTTTTGCCGTTGACTTGGATGGAGTATTGTTTGGAGGTTAGGGTCTTAGCTTTGCCGCAGCCGGCGGAGTTAGTTGCTAGGATGGAGGTAGCGGAGGCGAGGAGGAGGAAGGCGGAGGTGAGGAGGTTGCGCATGGTGGGCGGGGTGGTAGGCTGGCTACCTGGGGGTTAGTGGAGGGACTGGGGAGTTGGAAGATGGCGGTGGGGTGTTTTTATTGAGAATGCGGTGCTAGATTTATATAACCATTTTGATAGACCTGAAGGGCATGCAGTCCTTTCTCGATCAAGTCAGTGCCCTCTCGCAACCTCTGCAAATGCCGCCCAAGTCGGGAGAAGGAGTTTGCAAGAAGATCCGCTCCGTAAAGTCCCAAGCCTTGGCGCATGGAGATCTGCGTGGTGAGGTTCGTGGAATCCGGGGTAAACGTGGGCGCCATCGGATAATTAAACGGCAGTACACGGCCACGTTAATAAGAGGCTAAAGACCGGTGGGAGTCGCCCCCGTCATGTGAGCTGTGCGACGCTGTCTCGAGCTTGTTTTTAGGTCGGATGCTTGATCAACGACCGGCAATGTACAGGCGGGGACCGGGTGCTAGTGTTTCGTAAATAGAGTCGCCAACGGTATGATGGTGCCGACCCGGAACGCGTGCCGAGCAGAAGGGGTCGAGACGATGATAATAACCTGGGTGACGCTCGTGGACAAGACTGGGTGTGTTGGCATGGTATATGCGCCGGTGGGAGAGAGTCAAAACCCACATCGTGGACGCTAAGGGAGACCAACTCGGTGTTATACAAGCGTGATTGAGTCATGATTGGCGCAAAATAGGAGGACAGTGAAAAGAGACGCAAGAGCAAGAATCATGGCAGTTGCTCACGGTAGCTGGGGTGTTAAAAACCCGACGAATGGAGCAGAAACAAGAACGATGATATAGGGTTCGTGATCATAAAAATGGTGCTTTGATGCTAGGGAAGGTATGAAGAAGGTAAGCGCTGATGTACCTTTTTATCAGCCGTCTAAAATAATAGTAAATGCCGTTCCGTAGCATGGACTAGGCGTGAGTGTAACCCCTAGCCATGCGGGCAGTTCCCTCCCAGCACAGTACGCCGCCTCGCGGGAAGTGTTGACTATCGCTTCCCAGCCATCAGCTGCATCAATCCTTTCGCAGCATTACCCTTGACCGCTGAGCTCGTCAGCTCGCTGTCCTGAAACCGCTGCATCTTCCTCAGCCCGCTCTGTGCACTCCCGTCTTTTGAATCGGCATCTGTTTTCTCGGACCGTGGACTCTGGTTTACTGGTGTTGTGTAATCTAGACGCTGTTTTGCAGGTGATCTAAGCTGTTCCGGCGAGACAACCCGTGGCGGGGACGAGGGCATGTCGTAGTCGTGTATTATGCGTGAAGAAGTGGCGGGGGGCAGCAGAATGGGCGCAGGTGTGAGCTTGCCGATAGGACGGAAAGGATCCAGATTCGCTTTTATGAAGACAGGCTGCGCTGAGCGGTTGATGTTTGACACATTATGTGTGTCTTTAGACTCGGCAGAAGTGGACGCGTCTGCTGGGTCGGAACTGGACGATTCCCACATGGAAATAATTTCTGTGCTGCGCTTCTCGACCTGGTTCGTCTTTACTTTGTAGATGCCGAAGCCCAATCGCGTGCGCAAAAGCTCGGCTCGCGACTTTCGTTCCTGCTCGGGTGTGGGTGGTGTGGGGAGGCGTGCTGGTGGAGGCGGGGGTAACGCGCTGTTCTGGCTGGCGCAAAGGTCGTAGTTGATGAGTGCAGAAAAGGAGTTCTGACTGCCCTGTGAGTTGATGATTTCGTGCACTGGCTCTAATTCCGGCTCCGGGGTAGGCGTGTTGCGCTCGGTGGGGGACCCCGGCACGGGGAGATAGGCGGAGGAGGTATTTTCCTGACATGAATTAGCGACGTGACGAACGCGTCGCATGCGAGAGGCAAGCTAGGTACCGTATGGAAGCGCACAGCAGCAGCGCTCAGTGCAATGGCGGCTGGTGGTGGTGGTGTTGGGCTGGCGGCCACCCTGATCTTCGCGTCCTCGACACGCTCCGGGTCGTCGACCTCGTTGATGCTCCGCTTCTTTCCGTGCGGCGCACTCACGACGGCGTTTTCCTTGCCGCTGAAGACCTGGGGCGAGAGGGTGTGCATCTGCTTGAGCGGGCTCTGGGCGCGCGTGCGGTCCGAGGCATCTGCGCGTTTTGAGGGTGTATTCAGGGCTTTTGGGGCGAGATCGCCCAGGACACGGCGACTGGTGCCCTTGGAGGGTGTGCTGGCGTGCGAGACGGACATGGTGTGGGAATGTCGACGTGCGGGGTGACGATATGGGCGAGCTCGACTGGCGGAAGGCGCGTCTTGAGACGGAACCAATGCAGCAGGAGCAACGGGACGCGCCGTGTGGTGTGGAATTGTGGGAGAAGAAGAATAGTAAAACTACTTCAATTCGAGCTCTGCGAAACAATTTCAGAGGTTTGTGGAGGAGCAGACGCGAGGCGTGTTATGGCAGAGTCGCGTGTGGTGCAGCTTGAGCTCGGTCGGGATGGAAGCGACCCACACGCCGACCTCTGGACGCTGGAGCTGCCCCAAGCGAGCCGCGATGGGGATAGTCTATGCCTCTGTGGACTCTACAGGGCCTAGCTGCCGCACCGCGTCGTCCTCCCCAGCCTCACCACCACCTCTTCGCGAAATGCCCCGCCCTGGACGCTTCAGCCACGGCGAGAACGCGTTGCGCCATCCAGTCGCTGAAACGGTAAACCGACTGCGAGCGAGCGCGTGCCCTGGGCCGTGTCGCCCGCCCACTCCCCGTGCGATGGATGGAGGACTCGCCATCCCCCGTGACCCGTGAACCCGTGACCCGTGAACCCGTGACCTCATCCGGACCTCACTTCACGACCAGGTGGAAGCAATTACCAACAGCATCTCGCAAAGAATGGAACCTTTGGAGCTTCCGCACGTGCGGCCCGGCGCCAGCATGCACGCTTGAATCGCAGACGCAGGAACAGAGCAGCAGCATTCCCTTCGCCGTCATCCTCCGGCTGGTTGGCAGCTGAGCGTGGGGTGCCGGACCTGCTCCACCCAGCGCATACAGCATCCCAGCACATATCCCAGCACACATCCCAGCACACATCCCAGCACATATGCCATCACCGGCCTTTGCAGCCATCGCCCGCAACGTGCAGGAACACGCCTTGGGGCCGCTCCAGCCTACGAGTCCGTCACGCTAAATTCCATGTGCCACCATCAGCACGCCGCTGTCGAACTAATGCGCCGTCTACCGTTGCGTCTATTTTCCACCCGCCTGTCTCGTCTCACTTCCGAGCCCGAGCCTTGGTCAACAAACCTAAGACACCCTTATCTACCTAGCCACTCCGCTGGTGCTCCCGTGTCACACCTCTTTCCCTTCTCTCTCTCTCGACTCCTGCTGGTTCCCAGGACCGGACCATCCCCCTCACCATGAAGGGCTTCATCGGGAAAGCGCACAAGCTATTCAATGCCGATCTCGCGGGTCCGCCGCGTCCACCTTCTGCCATGACTAATCCCAAAGTCGCGTCCATGCCCAAGACATCCACTTCGATTGCGCCCTCGTCCACTGTAGGCTTCAGTGGCATGTCCTCCGAATCCGACCTCAAATCAACCATCGAAGACCCCTCATCACTGGACATCCTCCGCTATCGCTACCATCACGCAACCAACCTTGGCTCTGTCTATGTGCTCGAACGGTGGCTGTCGCCATCTCGATTTCCCACCGGGTGCAAGGGAACGAGCGAGCTGGAGGCTGTCAAAGCCTGGGTTGCCAAGACCGGGGTCGACGAGACGAAGAAGCTGTTCGAAGCGGCCTGGGAAGGCGCCGTGCTAGACGAGTACGTAACCAAAGAGGTTGTCTGGGCGAATGCTTACGGCTCTGCTCGTTAGGGACATTCTTTGGTTGAGAACCGAAGCAAAGGGTGAGTAGCTGCAGTCTCATACACAATTTGATGTCCGGCCTCTTTCATCGCATGTTTCCCCTGACCCACTGTTAGGCACCACGGTCCGCCTGCCTATCGGATACTGGAACCTACCGGGCGAAGAATTCACCAAGGACACGCCTTTTGAACCCTTTTCCCACGTCTATTCGACTGCCTGGTCGAGCATTTGCAAACTCATCTCACGATTGCGTGCTCACAATATCGGCGTGCTGCTCGACTTCCATGGTGTTCCAGGTGGGGCAAATATCAAAGACCACTCGGGTACAAATAGCGGCACCGCAGCTTTCTTCACTTTGGCATTCAATCGTCAGCTCGGTATCCGCTGTGCCGAGTTCGTAGCGAGAGAATCGGCCGCCGGACTGGATCTGGTGGGACTGTCCCTCGTCAACGAACCCGACAGAAAAAGCGAAACCCTGTACGAGTGGTACGATGAGGCCATAGAGGCAGTGTCCAAGATTGACTCCAATCTCCCCATCATCGTTTCCGACGCTTGGGATCTCAAACGAGCCATCAGATACTCACTAAAAAAGAACGCCGCTTTCCCCAAACAAACCATCAACCCCATCATAATCGACACCCACATGTACTGGTGCTTCAGCGACGCCGATAAGCAAAAAACCCCCAAGCCGTCATCCGCGAAGTCCCCAGTAAATTCACCGAGCTCGACGGAAAAGAAGGCTCCGTCACCGACCGCGGCGCCGTCCAAGTCATCGTCGGCGAATACTCCACCGTCCTCTCCGACGACACCTGGGTCAAACACAGCGACGCCTCCAAAGAAAAAGAGGAACTCGTCAAGATTTTTGGCGCAGAGCAGTCCCTACGCTACCAGCAACGCACCGGCGGCGCCTTCTTCTGGACCTGGAAAATGGAATGGATGCCCGGCGGCGAATGGGGCTTCCAAGCGCAGTCTGACCCCAGTAATCGCTTCATATTCCCCCGCCGCATACCTTCATCCCCGAGCAGAATATTTCTGGCCTGCTAGAGTGTGCCCGGAACCGCATGGATGAACGCATGTCCAAAGCTATCGACCAGCACACCGCGTACTTTGCTCATCTCGCTCCTAACGCCCCATCGCAGCACTGGCGGTATGAAGCCGGGTGGAAAGTCGGGTACCAGGATGCGTATATTTTTTTCGAGGGGAGGGTACCCGAGACGATAAGGCAGGGGAATAAGATTGGGAATTTGGAGCTTTGGGTGTTAAAGAGGATACGGGAGAGTGGGTGTAGGGGGGAGCATGTTTGGGAATTTGAACAGGGGGTGAGGAGGGGGATACATGATTTTAATGCTGTGGTGGGGATATGAGGGGGGGGAGGGGAGGGACGAGGTCGTACGTTGGAATGCGGGACTAATTGAGGTTAAGGCTTGGGGGAGGGATGAGTGGCCAATTAGGGGAGATGTATCCCGGGCGGTGCGCGTGGGACGAGGTAACGAGGCTGTGAGGAGCGATATCGTTGGGATATCTGGAGTGGGTGTGAGTACGGCGAGGAATTACGATGCATAGGGACACTGCGGGTTCTACCTCCGCGACAGTGTTACCAGAGCGAGAGACGCTCATGAACACCTGAGACACCACCAGAATCCAAAAACCCCGCAATACAACTCAAGATACATACCCACACCACACAAACGCACAACACCTTACCATACCATCCAATGTTGAAGAAAGGGCCAGCAAGAAGGAACGAAGCGTAGATGGAAATGTCTATTTACATACATACCCCACATATATATCTATCTATATATACATATAAACATGATACCGCGTTTATCATACCCTCCCGCTTTCTTCCCTCCTCTTCTCTTCCCTTCCCACCCATCAATAGTGGTATCCAAACCTATGCCTGATGCTCGCTTTCCTTTCTTCCACAATGGAGAGGGCTTAGTTGATGGATGGATGGATATGTATATTTATACGTGGATGTGTACGCTGTGGATCTTGGTTATACATACATCATAGCTGAGGTGGATGGGAAGGGGGAGGCATCAGAGGAGATGGACAAGGAAGATGGAAGGTGGGGAGTATATGGATGGATGGATGGATGGAGGGAGGGAGGTTTGCGGGGGATGAGGGGAGGGAGGTAAGTACAGTAGGGTCAGAACGGAGGGATGCAATGTAATCTAGACGTAGACCCAGGACCAGAACCAGAACCGAAGCGCACAGATATGTGCAGCAGGACGCTGGGATATCTCAGTGGAGTACGTACAGTGCAGAGGATATCTACATCCACCACTATACATGCATACATATATACACTCGAAATAGCACCTACCTATCGAACATACCCATCCACACGAGAGGATGATATCCCGTGGACATACGTGTATATATATATATTCACACATGGCGATCCTACACATGAGATTTGCTACGTATGTGGGTGAAATACTCGCACCTTGTATTACACGGGGGCGTGGGTGGGAACGCGATCTGCGGTGGTGTATGTATATTTATATGTATGGGTATCACATACGCTGTTGTCGTAGTGCAACGGAGATGGCTTCTTTGTGAGAGGTGGCTGCGTGGGTGGAAGTTTGTATGTGGTGGAGGGAAGTTGGTAGAGGGCGATTGGGATGGTGCGTGAGGGGTGTTTCTCAGCGGTGTCGACGTTTTGCGATAAGGAGGGTGGGTTTATAGCGGTGGTTGGGTTTTGATGGGGAGATGCAAATCACTGGGAAGAATGTAGTGGTGCTTTTATCGTGTATTGTATTACATATATATAAGAATATATAGATATGTACGGGTAGCTATTGGTGTGGTTTATTCGCTACCCAGACGATGATTGGATTACCGGAATTCAAAATCTGGGGAGATGGAGAGTCCATGTGTTTTAAAAGTGGAGATTTGTGGCATTATCCTCTTTAATAGACGCTATCTGAGAAAGTTATTTAGAGTAAGTAAAAAGTTAAACTCTTCTTCGATATAGCGTTCATGCTAAACTTCAGACGACACACATGAGAACTACCCAGCACACATATATACATACATATAACCTCTAAATAGATACCCACACCATGAATATACGACAAAAGTCCCACCATCAAGTAAGCAAACCAAACCAACGCCTCGCGAGAACTCGCATCTCGCCCCCTCAATCGATCTACCCGTGTGATCCTTTAACTCCCAGCAACGCGCTTTCCCTACCAACTCTCACATTCTCTAATACATGCATGTCTAATCTATCCCTCCTGCCCCCTCGCGCCTTATGATTCCAGCCCCCCTCCCGCCTCTGTCCTGCGTCCCCCTCCCTCCCCTAATCCCCCTCCCCATCCCTCCCCTTCCCTCCGCGCCCCTCCCCATTCCCCCCACCCACCGCCCACCCCACCGGAAACAGCCTCCGATTACAACTCGGACACGTCGCACCCCCTCCATCCACGATCCACGACCTGAGACACTTGTCCCCGAAAACGTGACCACAGGGCAGGGCGGTGGGTCGTTCGCGGGAGATGAGGGAAAGAACGGACTGTCTTGTGGGGGAGGGGGTGGTCGTGCTGGGGGTGGTCTTCCCGGGATCGACGAAACTGAGAATGGTGGCGTTGGAGGTCGGAGGTGCGTAGTCCTCGCGGCAGATGGGGCAAACGGGGTCGATGGTGAGGGTTGTTAGCTGGTGGGGAGATAGAGGGGTAATGGAGGTGAGGCAGGCGGATTTGGAGGGGAAGAGGAAGGGGGTGGTTCGTTGGTGACTGTGGGGTTTGGTGGGTGGGTGGGTGGTGGGGGTGGAGTGGTCATTTTTAGAGGGTAGTTCGGTGGTGGAGATTTGATGGGTAAGTGGGTTGTTGAGGATGTTTGGGAGAGTAGGTGTTGGGGAGATTATTTCAGGGTGTGTGAGTGTTGGGAGGGGACTGTGTAGAGGGACTGCGGTAGGGGTTTCTTATGAACTCTTGGGGCTGTGATCAGTGAGACATTGCTATTAGCGATTAGTGGGTTTGTGTTTGTTATGGAGTGGATAGAGCGTTTTTCGTGCACTTAGTTGCCTTCTACTGGGGGGTGATAAAGTGGTACATTATTTGTGTCGATATGTGTTCTTTTCGTTGTAGCTGAAACATGTCACTCACAAGGTCTATATTTCCCCACTGCGCTAATGTCCGCGATTCATACACTACAGCCTCAACCGCTGTGATGATTCCATACCGGCTTCCGGCACATCTCTCGGCATCTCCAAAAGCTCATCGTCATTAAACAGTTCTTCTAGATAGTCGGACCTGGTCGGGCTCGCAAATAAAATCTTCAAAGTAGCAGCTGGATTCTTCCTGTATGTTTGCACCAACTGCGAAACGAGCCTCTTCATATTGTCGGCCCGCTCTGTAGGCTGCGCAAAGTATCGCAAGCCATCCACGACCATTACCAAAATCACCCTTCGGCTTAGACTACGGACGAGACGGTCAAATGTCGAGCATATAGATGTGATATCCCCACCTGTCGTCTTTTGGTAAAAGTCTTGCAATACTGTCGGGTCCATAAAATGGTGGGCTCGATCGACCAACTGAAGAAGTAGACTCATGGCGAGCTCTTCGGGATTACCATTGCTATCCCTCTTCCAGTCTCGGTGTTCACCACAGAAATATACCAGTGGAATGACAACGCTTTCCGGGTGCTCCTCTTTGATTTGCGTTTGATAGTGCACAAGCAAACGCTGCACCATCTTCGCGGCGAACAGGGATACTTCTGAATCGTGACGAGGCTCCGCTCGGCCGTTCAAAAGGATCAAGGACTGCTCATCATAGGTGAGCCATGCGCGTAGCCGAGGGTGGGAATTATACGCGGAGATCTTATTGATATTATATTTCACACGGTGATTCTTTCCCTCAAACTTCTTCACCAATGAGGCACAGTCATTGATGATAAGCTCTGGTTCGTATAGGAAGTCGGTGAGTAGCTTGTCGATATCGATATCAGGGGCGGACATTGAGCCATGAAATTCTCCTTCGCCGATAGCTCGCTGTTGCAAGACATTCATGATGTTGTTAAGCAGCGGGTGTAAGTTCTCCAATACTTGTACTCTACCTCTCCGTTCGCGCTCTTCAATTTGAGCTTGCTTCTCTTCAATGTCGTCTTTGAACTTGACAAGCGCTTCAAGTTGATTAGTGATCTTTGTTTGTGCGAACGCTGTCATGTATTGAAGCTGCATCGTCTCCAGTTCTGTGCTTCTTGAGAGCGTGGTCAGGTGTGCTCCGAAACTTTGCGAAGCCATCTTTAGCTCAGCTTGGAAGTCGCGAAGTTTTTCAGTGAACCCCATCGGATCAAGCAAGAGCTTTACACCAGTTGCTAATCCGCTATGTTAGCACAAACCTTCATGATCCGATATGTCTAGACTGACTCACCCCAAGTGTTCTTCAAAAACCACAGCAAAATGTGATTCAGCAAGCGGAACGAAGCGACGTATAAAGCAGCAGCGAGGATGTGCACCTCTTCATCCCATTCATACAAGTCGACATTGGCGGCCAGATCCCTCAGTTGCGTTGGTAGTCCTTCCAACGTCCGATACACCTCTTGTCGGTACAATCCAGTAGCTCTTAACCCGGTGAAAACCACCTTGAGACTTCCACATAGCACAGACGTGAACCCGAAAGAGTCATTAGGTATGACTGTTGCAGCTGTTTGCCCTACCCCAGCATTGCGACAAAGTCCACGAAATGCGCGCTTTAGCCTCCCCAAAGACCCCGACATATCTTTGTCCTTCTCCGCAAGCTGTTCCAATCCCGTACACGCAGCCAGCACGCTTTCTTGTACCTCAAGCCAATTGTGTGTCGTGTTCAGAGTAAGCGTTGGCTGTTTTACCTTCTTGCGGTATTTATTGGCCGTCGCTAGTAATTCATCGCGTGCGAGGAACGTGGCTCGATAAATGACATCGAAAGGGCTTTGAAAAGTCAGCAGTGATGTTTTACGGAGCCTTTGAACGTGATATACATTTCGCTGTCGCCTTGTCTAGTCTCAGGTATCCATCGCTTTCGTCGGCTGTCGAAGACGACTCCAGAACCCGGCCGTGCCAGCAACGCTGCATGGCTCGTACCATCAAGTGATAACTCCATGTATTCGGCAACTTGATAGTCGGTCATTGTATATGTTCATCAGGACGCTTATGGTGACCCTATCAATAATGTCGATGTTTCAAGCCTGAATGGCGAGGCTGAGTCTCGGCTGGGGCCACAGCTGCGGGGCAAGGAATGCATATGTATCCGACGACCAGGATACGCGTCTTACACTGCAAGCTATTGGTTCATGGAGATATGCTCAACTGTGATACGTCAGTATAAATGGGACATGTACGAGGTATAAGCCTCCCATTCCAGGATTGAAGGCGCAAAACCCAGCCTGATCGAACTGAAGCGCCCTCCAACCCTCCTTCACTCACTCTCATCTTCCAGATGGCAGAATCTTCAGTAGTCACGGAAACGGTATCGAGCGCGGATAAGCTCACCACGAAAACAAATGAGCCCGACCACAAGGACCAAGATGATACGAAAGCGGGCGGTCAAATCGACGCAGCGGCAACAGAGCAAGGCATAAATGCTTTCGATCAGGTAGCTTCAAATGCCACCTCGTCTGCACCTCCGCCTCCGCCTCTTCCTCCACCTCCACCTCCGCAGAACTTCTATCCACCGCCTCCACCGCCCCCACCCATGTCGATTCTACAAGTTTGGACCGGAGATATGCCGTCCCGAACATCTGAAGAGTCCATGGCTAACTATCTGTAAGTTCAGCCTTTCCTAATAAGCAGAGAACTATGAAGCAAAACCTTCGGCGGGGTTAACCTAGGTCTTTCACCATGTTGATAGGGTCATCGCCACTGTCGATCCATACGCTTATACACTAAATAACGTTATTGCAGCAAGAGAAAGCATAAATGTGAGATTGTTAGAAACTCTATGCAGGTCTACAAAGACTCAGTATGGCATGACTTGCACTGGCCTATGCCTATCCTGCAAGCATTCTATCAAGAGGCACCGGAGACCAGAACGAATGATTCGAAGTACAAGACCAAGGACACTGCTCCAGACATCAAAGACAAGTCTTTATATGCAGTGGGCGAAGGGTGGCAAGACCTGCAGAGAATCATCATCTGGTCTGACATACTCCTTCGAGAGCTCGCATCTATGATATCAGTCCTACCAGGATCTCCTCCAATAGTGTAAGTGCTCGCACCATTAGTAGACATTCGCTATTAATATTGACTTATGAAGGATGGCTCCTCCATGGAAGGTAATTTGATCCTCATTCATGCTATTATCGTCCTGGCTGATGACCAAAATAGTTCATCTGTCAGATTTTGCCGCACATCACAGCGAGAATCGCGCAACTTCAAGGCGAAATCAACGAATTGTCATCGTCACCCCCATCTCCTATCCCTTCGGAGGGCTCAGAAAGCATCTCAAGTCCAGCAATCGATAAGACTACGCCAGAAGAATCAACCAACAAATCAAAAGTGTCGAAGGAATCGCCACAAGATGATGCTGTTCGAGACCAACGAGAGACAATTCAGGAAAGATGTTCACAACTTCAATTCTTCAACGATTTTATCATGAAAGAGCTGCGGGATGTTGTCGATCTGCGAGAACGTGTGAAGAGTGGCCGACAGGAAAAGATCAGCTTCAAAGACCTATGGCATCTTTTCGAACCCAAAGACATCATTTGCTCCCGTCGTCATTATGAACGAGAACAGTTATACAGAGTATTCGCCGTAACTGGTGGGCAAACGCTGAAATCTAAGAGCGGTATCCACACTCCCCCGTTCATGTCCACGGGCGAAGACCCAGAAGAAGATAACGATGGAATGCATAACAAAGAAACAGACGCGGGGGTCGGAACTTGGACACCGTTCAAGATTGACTGCTACAAGATGGCTTTCGATGGGGTATACTGCGGGCCTGTCGATGTCTGTAAAACTATTCGACCATATGCAGGGGAACGGGAAATCACGAGCCTACCGGTATACCCAATGCAGTACCACCCCAAAAAGGACGCATTGTTGGATATCATGGAGGAACGCGGTAGAAAAGTTCTCTTCGGGAGGGGCCATAGAAGCTACGAGAATAGAAGTATCACCCTGCAGGCTCGAGGAGACATGCAAGAACAGATCGAAAGCGACGTTTACGTTGATTTCGAGGCGTACTTCCAAGACTTACCAGAATGGAAGCCGGTTTTTGGAAGTATGTTGAGGAGTAGACCGAATATGTGTGAGTACGAAGAGGCCCTGACAATGAAATACAATAACTATGGAATGCCACCTCCACCTCGCGTTTTGAACGGAAACGAGGTGGACCTAAAAAGATGCGAAGACTTTTTGGCAGAGAATCAAGTGTATCTGGAGAAGTTTGAGGCCACTGAAAGCAGTGTGCATAGGGAGCATCTCATTCTTTTGCCACCGTGGGTGGTCGGATATGTGTTTCAGACGCGAAGATGGCGTAAGTCTATTCAAATCCACTAGACGAAATGTTAGGCCTGCTAATTACTTATACAGACCATTTGGACGTTGAACATGTCAAAGAGATGGATCGCGAGTCGCTGGAAGCTAGAAAGGCGGGGTTCGATGACCTTGTGATAGATCAGCGATATCGTGATCTCCTGGTCGCTCTGGTAGACAGCCATGCATCAGGCCTCCAGCGCGAGGAAGAAAAGACCAAACAAGGCAGCAGGGGGAACAAAAGAACTCAAATAGATCTAGTCAGAGGTAAGGGACAGGGTTTGATCATTCTGCTACATGGACCTCCAGGCTCTGGAAAGACAAGTACGGCCGAAACGATCGCAGCATACACCGGACGTCCTTTATATGCCATCACATGTGGTGATATCGGAATAACGCCCGAGGAGGTGGAAAATCGCTTGTTCATGCATACGCGTCGAGCAGATCGGTGGGGGTGCGTTCTTCTATTGGACGAGGCAGACGTCTTCCTTGTCCAGAGGGACTGGCATAATATACAGCGCAACGCGTTAGTATCCGGTCTGTCTATTTTGCACTCGTATACTGGCCTCATTCTGATACCCTCTAGTGTTTCTCCGGGAGTTGGAGTACTATGCCGGTATTCTCTTCCTCACCACCAATCGACCTGGTGTCCTAGACGAAGCCTTCAAATCGCGCATCCACATCTCACTGCGGTACCCCAGCATCGATCTCGAAGCCACAAAGGCCATGTGGCGTAACATAATGAACCGTCTCGAAAGCGACAACAAATCTGCCGCAATCAAGATTCTCTTCGACAAAGAGGGTCTGCTGGAGTTTGCCCAGCGCCACTACGAGAAGTGCCAGAAAGAAGGCGTCACCTGGAACGGTCGTCAAATTCGTAACGCTTTCCAGACAGCAATCGCGCTTGGACACTACGAGAGGACGGCCAAGATTAGAGCCGAGAACATGACCCCAGAAGAAGCGCTCGCCACCGGGAAGAAAAAGTGGAACACGGTCAAGCTGACGAAAGCAAACTTCCAGAAAATCGCAAGGACGGCTTCGGACTTCGAGGAATACATTGGTAACTTGCGGGGTAATGATAGTGCTAACGCTCGCGATATGGAGCTACGGGACGATGGATATGATCCGAGTGTTCCACGGGCGAGGAAACAGTATCCTAAGTCGGTAGTGGTACGGGATGGCATGCAGATCGGCCAGAAGAAAGATAAAGGGCGGTCTTCTAAGCAGAAGATTCCTGTGCGCGAAGAACATTCGACGGCTGAGGAAGATGAAGAAGATGATGAAGAGAGTGAAGACTTGTCTATGGACAGTAATGAGGACGATTGAAATGGGTATATCAGTCGCTAGTGATAAGGAAGATGAGAGTCATTTCTTAACGGGTATGAATCGATCTGACGATAGATACTGTCTTTGAAATATGCAGCAGCAGTTATTCTTGCAAACATGTGGTGGTGACATATCTCAGACAGTGACAAGTGAATCAATAGTCTACACCGATTGATTGCGAGAGCAACATTGTCGGACGAGAAACTGATTGGCTTGGGAGATATATACTAACGGAAACAAGGCAAGGCGTTGCCGAAAAGAGATTGGGACTGTAGGGTACACCACACTTTACCGGCTCTGCCATTCTGCAATCCTACGTCAGGTTGCGACATAACATTTCTAATTCCGCAAAGTAAGGCGTCTGGCAACAAATCCTGTGTTATAAAGTAGAAGAAAAGATCTGAATTAATAGCGGAATGTCCTAAACCCCGAAAGTTGGCATCGAGGTATTTTTGGACTGTCGTATTCGCCTAAAGCCGGCTGAAATCAGATATACAGATCAATTCCCTTTCTATCTTGGAGATTACCCGTGAAATATTGAGCATCCCCAGATATTCATTCCCGAATTTTCGTCAACAACAGAGATACCATCAGAAGTGAGATTACGAAGCATCAATCACAATGCTCATACTGATACGATAGAATAGATCGTCTAGATGCGGTTCATACCTTACTTTGCTGCTCTCAATGCAGTCGCGGTTGCAGCTCCCTCGACACCACCTTGGAACAATCACGCCGTAGCACCCCGGCAAGGATATCTTGCTCTCCAGGCTACCCTTCACAACGAGGTAACCAGCGTTTCAACAACAGGCTGGCTAGATACATCTTCTCATAGGATGTTTTTCGGATGGGGCATTTTCAATGATGCGCGGGAGATGGACAGCAAGAACAACACAAAGGTGATGGCGACCAGTGTTGAGCTGACCAAGTTCGATGGGCTACCCGATTATATAGGATGCGATGTTTATCGCGGAGACCTGATGGGGAATTCGGAGAAAATTGGTCGAATGGATAAATTCAATAGGATCGTGGATCTGGATGGGATTGCTGGGGCTGCGGTGGAGACAGACGTTGATCACTGGTTGACTGTTTGCGATATGTATCTCACGCAGTGAGAGAGAACTAGAGCGATAATTGACGATGTCCTCGGACGGTAAATATGCGCTTCTGTTATTTTTGGCAAATATAGCTTACAAGACCCGCGGGCGGTGAATGTTCGCACCTTTGACAGCCGAGATTCTGGTAAAGATTAGATTGGAAGGATTTCCGCATATACGCGATTTATGGTTGATTAATCGTGGAGGCAGATAGAAGTAGAAGTTCAGCACTACGGTGGTCAGTCAATTACACGTATTTTTGGTGTCACGATTGGTCTAATACACTTTCTCTGCAGCACATACCGGAATATAGCCATACACAGATTATAACACAAAGATCGAGAGGAATACAGGTAGATAGGATGGCTACCCCCCATATAGAGTGGGTATTCTTCTGGCAATGTATATCCAAGCTTTCGACACGTTTGCGCATGTTGAATTTATTAAACTTTAAATGGAGAATTCATCGATATTGTACAACGATGAATGTCTTGATCATTGCTAATTGTTGGGCTGGATCTATTGGGCCCAGTATTATTAAAAAGTGGATATTTTGGTCTTGCACATTGTCAATTTAATGGAAGATTTCAGGCGAAGATAAAATACATTGGTGGACTGTGCTATAAATCATACTATCTTGCATAACACCAAAACAAGGCAACAGGTACACGAAATATCTTGGATGGGTTTGTTGTAATTATCATCCGATGTCGTGTAGCATACATAGCTCAGTATCTCCTGCCAGATCCGTAGCGGTTGACACCTGTTGAAGAAAGCTTGGCCTTGCCCCTCAGCTGTGACCAAGATCCGAGCTGTGATTGTGCGTTAGCGCATACACTTGGAAGTTAGTTTACAGTAGACGACTGCAAGAAATGGCTGACTACTAGGTTGCTGACAGCTATCTCGTGCCCGCATCCGGGAGATTCGGAACTCGGGGTCGAAAACTCACTACGGTGCCGATCTGCCGTTGACATCCGGGGTGCGAATCTTAGTGCAAATTCGACGGAATCAGGGTCCGTTGGATGATGAATGGGCTAAGGAAAATGGACTCTTTTGATACAGCATTGTCTGCTAGATGCAGAAGGTTACATATTTAGAGCTGTGGCGGCACGTCTGCATGGTTAGTCGTCTCTTGCAAAAGCAATGCAGGTAGCTCTTAGCAAATTTGTCGTCTTACATCGAAACACCCGAATCTTCCACCTCAATTACATGCGTTTTTGAATCCCAAAAACCGACTGAGCTCACAATTCACCCATCCACCATCTACCCAGTAGGCATTCATGTCCTACGGCCCAAGTATCATGCGGTAACGGCCCCCCATTACTTAGTCGATCACCCTGTATACTAACAACCCTAAGTTTCTGTAGAGGCAACGGCTCAATAACAGCGCTGCACGATCGGGTCGAAATAAGCACTTGCTCAGCCGCTCCCCATCGATTGGACCGTCCTTGGCGACACCATCTCAACCGTACAACACCATCCAAGCTCGCGCTACTCTTATCGATAATGGCTGCCAATGCGATACTCTCGACCTGATCCACTGCATTAATTTTTCGGAAAGCGTTCATCAGCTTTACCTATTTGAGATTAATCTTGTACACGTCGGAAGTACTGGCTGATTTGAGCATGCGACTATCACATCCAATAACGCCTTATGCATGTTTGGGGTTATCGATGGAGAAATCTCAGTATGACGACGAAATAGGGTCAGCTGAAGCCATTTGGCGAGGCTTAATCGCATTTCGCAGCGTCGACATAGGGGGAGTTCAGTAAACATATAAATCGACACCAGTGCAACTTTCTACTTACTACAAACACTCAGTTCATCATCTTCCCGGATAACTCTGCTGTATATACGCTGCAACTTGCATCGACTCTCGGCTCTCGTCATCATGCGTTACTCCGCGCCTTTACTATTCTACTTAGTCACTACAGTACTAGCACAGCAGGAAGGCTCGCAAACAAGTGGTGGATATACTACGGCCCCCCAACCAAGCGACGTATCTTCCTCTGGAGGTTGCCCATCCATATGGAAAGAGGTGGCTTCTGATCTGCAAACCACCTTCCAAGGTTGCAACGACGCCGCCCGCGGAGCCATTCGCGCCCCGTTCCACGACTGCGTCAACGGAGCCTGCGACGGGTCTCTGATTCTGGGAGGCGAATGCTCACGCTCCGAAAATGCCGGTCTGGTACCAACATGCGACTTGCTGGGCCAAAAGGCAAAGCAATATAATGTGGGTGCCGCAGACATGATTGAATTCGCGGCAGCGATGGCTATCTCCATATGTCCTTTGGGGCCTCGAGTGCGGGCTCTCGTAGGGAGAAAGGACAGTAGCACACCAGCACCCGAAGGCCTTGTTCCAGCGAGTCGTGATCCCATTCCGAAGATTCTGGAGCAATTTGCGAAGGTGGGGATGAGTTCTAGCGATGTCGTTGCGCTGGTTGGAGCGCATACTACGGCGCGGCAGTTTTTCGACGATCCGGCGAGGGCGGGTGCGTCGCTTGATACGACACCAAGTCGCTGGGATGTAACGTTTTATCGTGAGACTCTTACGAGGACTGCTCCGTATAGTCTCTCTAGCGACCTGCGTATGACGAATGACTCTCAGGTAAGTCCGAAAGGTCTATTCCACACACTAGAAACTGAATAATAGGATAGACTGCCGGTGATTGGTTCCGTTTCTCTGCCAGCCAGTCCTCCTGGACGATAGCTTTTGCAAATGCGTGGGATAGATTCACGGTTGTTGGAAACGACGTGAATAGCTTGCAGGATTGTTCGAGTCTGCTTCCTGGTGGGGCTCGTAGGAGAGCAGAAGGGATGGGTAGACCGATTGGGTTTCACTGAAAGCGTGTTCATATAAAGTGTTATTTACACAGTTAGTTTCGAAAATCGTCTCGCGAAATCTACTGTGTAGTTTGAGTGACTTAACGGACTCCGTGATGGATCTGATTAGGTTATGGCGACGGCAGCCCAATAGCAAAATTGTTCCAGGGTCGTACGACATCAAAACACCTAAACAGGGTTGCTCATAGGTCCAAAGCTGAAGGAAGATGGTTATGAATTGCTAATTATTCAATAGAAAATTGATACCGGTTACGTTGGAAGTCAAGCTAGAAGGACGGATAAGCGATTTGGTATAGTACTCGTCTATACCCAAAACGATGCAAGCGCTCCAAACTCCGGCCCATACACGCCAAACAAACAGTGACAACCGCCAAAAAGCCCCTACCACGCCAGTATCTCCCTTTGCATTCCACATCCCAGCCCTTCACAGATCGCCTCATCTTTCGCGCTAATATCCGCACCCGGCCCCTTCACCTTCTGCTTCGCCGGCCAAACCTCCCTCCCCTCTCTCTTCTCCCTCTCATAATGCTCAGTAACAGCTTCCCTAACTGCACTCTGGAAGAATATCGGCGCCTTCTCCCACTTCGGATGAAGAAACCCATTCGTAAACACACCTCTGTCTAGATTCATCTGCTGACCCATACACAGCACTTTGTCTTCGTGCATCACGCGATTGTACGGCTCGCTGATCGCTTTAAAAGCTTCTTCGGTGGAGTTCTTATGCCGGTAGATTTCGTACGCCATCTTAGACTGGTTGGGCCCTTGGGGGAGGAACTTTTGTACCATGATGAAGGCTTTGGCGACGGTCATGGAGGCGTTGGGGAAGTAGTATGTGCTGTGTGCGTGGAGACCGGCTTCCACCTGCTCGGGCTTGGGGTCGCAGTGGTGCTGGATGTGCCCGTCTTTTAGATCGCTGTCAAAGGTTTCGAGGTTTAGAAAGGTGGGGATGTCGGGATGGGTGGTTGGACAGTGGTAGCATTCGTTGAAGTTGTCGGAGAGGATCTTCCAGTTGTATGCGCCGTCGATCTCGTAAGAGTGATCGAGGACGTAGTCATCGAAGTCGATGCCTTTATATCGCTCTTGTCTAGAAGGCTAGTCAGTTCCTGTACAGTTCTCGCCAACGATTGAAGAAGAAAAGTTCCTGGACCTACATATCAACGTCCTTAAAATGCTTCTCCCACGACACCTCTGGAGTATCACTCGCATCTAGGTTGATCCAGATGAAGCCATTACGGTCGATCTTCACATGACATCTAAACAAGCCATTCTCTTCTTTATTGAGGTTGAGCCCCTCGAACCCCGGCGCTTTGGCCAGCTTCCCATTCAATCCATATGACCAACCATGATATCTGCAAGCCAAGATCTTTGCATTGCCTGAGCCCTCCTTCTCAACAACAGGATAAGCTCTGTGTCGGCACACATTGTGGAACGCGTTGATATTGCCTTGCCTGTCTTTGTTGATGATGATGTCAAAGCCTGCGAAGGTATAACGTAGCCAATCTCCAGCGTTCTGCAGGCGTACTTTATGCGTCATGAAAAGCCAACGCTTGGAGAAGATGGCCCGTCGCTCGAACTCATACATCTCCCGCGTATTATACCATGAAGCGGGTAATGCTCGGACAGGTTGCTGATTGGGGTCCTGGGGATTCTCTGGGGCAGTACTGCCGAACCGGAAGTAATTCAAGACCATGGCTACTGTGGTTTCAAAAAATAATGTAAGATCTCAGTAAAAAAGACCAATCTACGGCTTCAGACAGTCGCATGTCTAATTTTATACATACACTGAAGCACATCCTACGGAACGAACACGAAGGCCTCCCACCATGTTTCTCGTTACGAATACCCTATCATGGCGTGGGATCGTCTAGATCTTCAAAAACCACCATCATATTGATATCTAAGTGACAGCAATTGGTGGTTCTAACAGGTTCAGTGTTGGAGATATGGTTGTCGCGTGCCTCTCTGGCTACTTTCGTATTCACATTCCCAAAGCGGACGCGCTAATCGAACGTGAACGTAAGCTTTGCGTCGCGATTGGCCAAAGCACAGATAAAAAGGTCTCGAAGGAAAAGTGACATGCATTGTTTGTACGTATTGGGGAAAATCTCCCAGTAATATACATCACGCGCGATAAAGGTAGATAGACTACGCGAGGTTGTCATATGAGGTCAAGCAGCCGCAAGAAGGGAGCCAAAAGGAGACTAGCGCCTCGCCTGGTGTGATGCATCGCACCCTGTGAACACATGCAATGTCTTGCCCGTGGAGAACAATCCTGCATCCTATACGACATCAGATATAATACTTGAGTGCCTCACGTACTGGCAGCTTAGTGCTAGCATTCGCTACAGTCATACAGTACCTCGCCGGCTTATTCATTTCGTGTGCGGAGCCCAATACGCATAACAAATTTCTCATTTCGCAAACTACTTCACCATATAACCCAGCCACGAAGAAATCTCACCACAGCACTAAAATAGCTTACGGTAATTGTGGGCACAACGTTTATAGGATCGCTCACATGGTACTCTTCTCACCGTTAAGGCCGACATCAAGAAGTTGCTGATGCAACTGACCATCGACCCAAAGAGCAGTCGCATTGTAGGCCTGGGCCCAGACGAATCTCGAATATGCTCCACTTAGTCAAGATTACCTGGAAAGCTTGACTTGACCCAGCCTCAGCTCCCTTTCCGACGCGCCTCATCAGCGACCGGCGAATTCGGCCCCCGTGGCACTTATCCTGAAATGCAAAACGCTAGTCCTCTTTCGGTAAACGTGCCAGCAGGGTATATTACTTTTCGGCCCGGATTGTTAATGTAGAGGGTATTTTACTAGCCTGGCCTCGTCACAGTGTGGCTTTGGCAAGGTGTGGCCGCGATAATGAAGAGTGCACGCCGAATAAGACTGGTCTCAGCATGAGGCTGAGGGTAGTCTTAGAGCTCTTATAAAACAGAACGATGGCTTCCATCGGATCTCCATTTTGGCCACTCTGTTCCCTAAGGCATCATCCTCAGTGACTGGCAACTATACCGAATTCCCTCTGTCGACTTCAAATTCCACCGTGATGGCACCGTCGACTCGCTTTTCCGCCGCTATTGCTGCATTGTTGATTTCACTCACTACTGCACATCCTTTGCTTCCTGACCGAACCGATCTATCAAGTTCCACAACTTTGCCATCGAACTTGACAGCCTCAAACATTTCATTTGGCTCTTGCCCAGAAGGATTCTCTTCGGCAGTCGAATGCGCGACGTACGCAGTGCCCATCGACTGGGACAACGTTCAAGGCGAACAATTCAACCTCAGTCTGGTGCGATGGCCCGCGAACAGGAGCAGCACGAATAGCACGAACAAGATTGGCACACTATTCATTAACCCAGGTGGTCCTGGAGGCTCCGCAACTGCATTCGTGGCTGGATTTGCTCAGGGCGCACTTCCACTCCCAGAAGGCCTTCACGATGCATTCGACATTATCGGCTTGGATCCTCGCGGAGTTGGATTGAGCAATGCTGTGACATGCGACGAGAAAATTCGGGCGGAGCGCGTCTCATTGTTTCCAAAGACGCAAGAAGAATACGATGCGCTCGTTGATAAGAACAGAAGATACGGAGAATCTTGTCGCAACCTGACAGGATCGCTGGTAGAGTACGTGGATACAATTAGCGCTGCAAAGGCAAGTAGTTCAAACACCATAGCATCAATCACCTTGCTAACTGGAATAGGACCATGAAGCGGTGCGTATTGCTCTGGGAGACGAACCTTTGAACATGGTCGGTTTATCATACGGGTCTCAGCTTGGTGCTCAATATGCGGCGCTGTTCCCCGAAAACATCCGCACTTTAGTACTTGATGGAATGCTGCAGCACTCCCAATCTGCATCTTCGAACAGCCTTATAGAGTCGCTTGGCTACAGCTTGGGCCTAAACAACTTCTTCTCGTGGGCATCCGAGGATGAGACCTCGGCCCTCAGGGGCAAAGACGTTGAGGGTATCTGGAAATCTCTTCTTGCTAATGCGTCGTTGAGTCCGCTTCCCGCACCATTTTGTGATGGTACTACATGCCGTACCAATGTCACTGCCGAAGAACTTCTCTTTAACGCACAGTCTGGCCTGATCTTCAAGTCTCCGCAGGTCAATCTAGGAGGATTAAGTACGTGGACTAGCCTGGCATCCGCTTTGTACAACGCGACCAACGGCGATGCATCTGCGTTCTCTGCCTCGTTTGCAACAACAGACGCCGGGACCGCGATATACTGTCTTGACCTAGACCATGAACCGTCCGTGTACGATTTCACCCTCATGCGATCTCAGCAGGCGATGTTCAATGCACTGAAGCCGTTGAATCAAGGCGCTTGTCAGAGCACCGCTCTTCTACACAATTGTGTCGGCTGGCCTATCGCACCACGGAATCCGCCGCAGAAGCTAGATGTTAAGAGCAAGACAACAATTTTGATGGTTAACAGTGATGCCGATCCGAGCACCGCGTTTCCATGGGCAGTGGGCATGCTTGAAGAGATAAGGAATAAGGCGTTTGTTACGAGAATTGGTGACGGGCACACAAGCCTGCTCACAGGGGGCGAAACAGCGGGCGTGATCGCTGAGTATTTGCTCAGTGGCGTGGCACCTGAAGATGGAATAGTTTTACAATCTTGAGCGAGACCGGATTGTAATTGAGAGGTTGACTGTAATGAAAGCAGTATAGCTTCGTTTGACCCCTGACGCTTCCCATTGTGAATTGGTGACCAGGCTCCACCGCGATACTAACGCGGCAAGAGCGCGACAAGTGAGAGAAATACTATGGTGGACCCGTGTTATGTTACGCGTACACAAATTGTTCTTAGTATCAGGCGTACACTCTGCTCTTCCTCCACCCACTCAACCCCACCGAGCGAGGACTCTGAACGTTTTACCATCTGCAAAACCTCTGCATAAGTAACTCTGAGGTAGACCAACTGGTAATTTCAACTCTGATGCACGCACAGACATCAGACGCAAGACGTAGCCTGCTACGCCATTGACTTGGACGAATTCAGGTACCCTTTGCGCAGCATGTCTAAGCTACTGACGAACCGTCTGCCCACCGTCCAGGAAACTTTCTTCTCGAAAAGTGGTGCAGGTTTGATGACTATTCAATCATCGGATGAGGATGGTATCGACTTGAAGACTCCAATGGTGCTCAAGCCGCCAGTCTGCATTCAGGTTTGATCGCCGAAGAAATTCCTTGTCTGGGTGGATGATGATGCCTTCGATTACAATGACACCAACCTGAGATCCGTCAATCCAAAATGGAATGATGTCAGTGTCAGCGTACTCGGCAGATCTATCTTCATACACTCGGAGAAGTCGTCTATCAAGCTGGTGCCAGAGTACACGCTGGGCGAGACATTTGTTCGATGCTGGAACAATCCTCCCGAGGATATCAAGGTGAGCAATCCATTCTTTGCGATCTGGTGACTTCTTATTGACCCTTCGTCACAAAAACAGGCTATGATTATCAAGGAGAACATGACCTGCTCTGTCCGCCCGAGCTTCCGCACCCGTCACGTAGGCTTCGAACAGGTTCTATTATCCTACTGCCACATGACGCCTGAGATCGCGCGACTTGCCACGGAAGCTTTCTACAAGCACAACGAGTGGCTGTTCGTGCTAGATTCTCCCACCAACGCGATTCCGTGCAATAACTTCAATCGATATCCGTCTCCCACCATGAACCACATGATCCGCCGTATGTACATCACCATGTGCATTCGCCTCATGTACATCAACTTCCTGCACAAGCTCTCAAAGGGCGCTCTCGGCTTCCTAAACCTTAAGAATCTCGCGATCACCATGGAGTGGAATTAGCCACCGACCTTCGCTGATGTCGAAGCTTGGCACCGCTTTCACAACGAGACGACAAACGACCCTGTTATTTTTCCTTGCGATGGGAGTGTTCTTATCGAACCCGCTAGCACCGTCTGGATCATGTGGTTTCGGGAGAGAATCTTGTTCAAGGGTGTCAACGCTAAGCTTTGAGTACGCGATGCTGTGGAGCAGCTTTGGTCCCTTTTTACTGATGAAGCGCTAACACCTTGTACTCTCTCTGTTGTCGGTAATGAGTGCACAGGCCGTATACGCATATGGATCGAATTAGAATTGGACAGAGAATCAAGCTTTAGAAAGATATTCGGAAAAGCAGTGTTTTGGCTGCATCAAGGATAGCGTTGGATTCTGCTTTGTACTCACGGTGGGCTTGATATGTACTTCGGTCTTTCAGAAGCCTGAAGCTGATATTGTCACTATGATTGCTCGATGAAACTCTGTTTCTGAGCTCCTGTATGTGGATCAAGTGCAGTCATGTATCGTGCATCTTGGATGAATCAATCAACAAAAAAAACCCCTATGCATTTATTGTGACATTGGTGCAGATGAGATCTGGGGAAATCCGGAAGCGCAGCTGTGTACATGGAACACTTAAACCCTCTGACCTTGAGCTCCAGGTGAGCTTTACGGTACAGTAAATTACAGTTATGTACAGAGTCAGGTTGCTGCAATATGCCACGATATTGAAGAATATTTCAGGAATGCTAAGCCCCTCCACTACATGTATGCCCGTTGGGCAAGTTTTTCCGGTCGAGCTGGATCGACCAGAAGAAGAAACAGTACGTGCGCTCCTCAAACCTCGATTTTTCTAGGGAAAGCGTATTAGGGAGATACTTACGTTTAATAGGGTATTGCTTTGTAGTGCACAAACATTCAGACAGGTTTTGAAGGGAAGTACATTTTTTCTGGGGTATATATTGGATTTTGTTTCGAATGACCACTTCGAGACCTTTAAACATAGCGCACAGATAGCACTAGGCCAACACTAATTAAACCCATAGTAGCAAACTTATGTCTGTAGTAACATACACCGCTGAGCCTTTCTCATTCTCTTGCGACGTTAGCTAGCCGCGTAGGTCATACCTTTGCATGAAATCCGATTCCGCGGGATCTCGCTTAAACAAACACACCCCAGCCTAGGTACGGATGGATTTCCTGGGGTACATATAGTCTGATTGGTGGAAAGTCCTAACAGTACCTTGCTGGTCTAGTCCACGGCCATCGAGACAATCAATCATTTTTCGAAATGTCTGACATCCGGTATAGAATAGGAATATTGAGTTCTTCGTTCGTAGGTCAGGTTTCATTATATTGGGCAAGACTCTCTCCGATAAGCCACCTGTACCGGTCGATATCTGCTTCTACCTGCATAGATCTGTTGCCAAGATAATATATACCTTCCTCAACTCTGATATACCAAGAAAACCCATCCTCGGCTGTGGCAATCTTTGTGCCAGTGAACATTTCGATGACCACCTCGGTTGAATCTTCCACGAGCAGCAAAGCTCCTTTAGATTTAACATAACACATAGAATGAGAGAATTTCTCTCTGCCTCATTTCAAGTCGGCTGACACGAATTTTTCACCATGCACTAGTGCAGTCGTTGCATTGAAAATCTGGGGGTGGGGCGAAATTGCGGGAGCTGTCCGACGCTTTACCTGATTGCGACTCTTCATCGCATACACATTTCTGCCTCGGCCCGGCATATACCCACCCGGAAGCCATCAAATCGCGCATCTCGTCTTTCCTACCGATGTCAGCAGTGAGCTGGTTTTTAGAAGCGAGATTTTGGTCAGCTATATGGTAGTGGAGTAGGAAAACGACGATGGCGGTTGACGGTATGAATGTAGACCGGGGCAGCTAGTACAGAATAGGAAGGCATTTTGTCCACGTGAGACGCTCGACAGGGATTAAATCCGGGGCTCGAGACTAGTCTGGCTTTCGTGCCTTTCACATGCTTGCTAGCGACTCTTCTTCCCCTTGTATCATTCGTACGTGTGCTGGTCGTTAACAGCAGGTCCAAATGGGTCCTCTTATTCACTCGTACCCTATTCGCTGATCCTCGGTCCGCAACTTCTGTTCCGTGGCGGGCAGAGCGATGCCATTTCCGCGGTAGCATGACGCTATGGGTGTAGTGCCCGATGTAGATCCACAACGTACCTGACAGTTGTGACCAGGACCTTGGGCAAAGCATTGTAGTGGCACTGTTGGGCTGATGATGTCGAGATATAAAAGACATTGAAATCCCACGATACATCCAGCACCCTCGCCACGGTCTTCGAAGCATCAGTACAGCACCATGCTCTTCAATACCCTTATTCGTGCCCTTCCGGCATCTCTGCTTCTTACCACTGCCCAGGGCACTCCGCTAGAGAACCGTCAAGCTTCTCTTGATGCCTTCATCACAAGCCAGAAAGCCGTTTCCATAAAGGGTGTGCTTGCAAACATTGGTGCCGATGGGTCAAAGGCATCAGGTGCAGCAGCGGGTATTGTTGTTGCCAGCCCGTCCAAATCCAACCCAGATTGTGAGTATATCATCTATATACACTGATGTTAGACTCATAAATGACAGATTGGTATACATGGACGAGAGACTCTGCCTTAACCTACAAGGCGCTCGTGGAACGTTTCATTGCTGGGGATACTACTCTGAGGAAGAAGCTTGATGACTACGTCTCAGCCCAGGCATATCTCCAGACCGTGTCCAACCCATCTGGGGGTCCTGACACTGGAGGTCTGGGTGAGCCTAAGTTCAACGTCGACCGTACTGCTTTCACTGGGGCTTGGGGTCGCCCTCAGCGTGACGGACCACCTCTCCGTGCAACGGCATTGATTCTCTACGCCAACTGGCTAATCGCCAATGGCAACACCACGCAGGCAGCAAATGCCCTCTGGCCAGTCATTACCAAAGACTTGGCTTACACCGTCAAGTATTGGAACCAGACCGGCTTCGATCTTTGGGAGGAAGTCAACGGGTCGTCTTTCTTCACCCTTGCTGCTACTCACCGTGCCCTTGTTGAAGGCGCAGCTCTGGCCACTAAGCTTTCGAAATCGTGCGATGGATGCGCTACCGCTGCTCCCCAGGTCCTCTGCTTCCTCCAGAACTTCTGGACTGGCAGCTACATCGACTCAAACATCAACGTGAACGATGGTCGCACTGGAAAGGACGTGAACTCCATCATCTCCTCAATCCATACCTTTGACCCAGCTTCAGCCTGCACGGACGCTACATTCCAACCCTGCTCCTCTCGAGCTCTCCGTAACCACAAGGCCGTCACTGACTCTTTCCGAACTGTGTACGGAGTCAACAAGGGTATTGCTCAAGGCCAAGCTGTTGCAGTCGGCAGATACTCCGAAGATGTCTACTATAACGGCAATCCATGGTACCTCGCTACTTTGGCTGCAGCCGAGCAGCTTTACGCCGCTGTCTACCAGTGGAACAAGCTTGGCTCCATCACCGTTGACTCTGTTTCTCTTCCCTTCTTCAAAGATATCCTACCGAGCATCACCACCGGCACCTACGCTTCAAGCTCTGCCAACTTCAAGTCCATCATTACTGCTGTCACTAAATACGCGGATGGCTATGTTGCCGTCGTTCAAAAGTACACACCCTCCAACGGTGGCCTAGCTGAGCAGTTTGACAAGAGCACCGGCTCCCCATTATCCGCTGTCGATCTCACCTGGTCTTATGCGGCTTTCCTCACCGCCACCGACCGTCGCGACGGATCTGTAGGCCCATCCTGGGGCGAGAAGTCCAATAACGTCCCGCCCACCACATGTACCGCTCCTCCTGCCTGCAACGTACAGATTACCTTCAACGAACGCGCTACAACCACGTTTGGCGAGAACATTTTCATCGTTGGACAGCTCACTCAGCTTGGAAACTGGGACCCCAACAGTGCTATTCCCCTCAGCGCTAGCAAGTACACGAGCAGCGACCCGCTCTGGTTTGCGACTGTCAGCATTCCTGCTTCGACTTCTTTCGCGTACAAGTATATCAGGAAGACATCAGGTGGAACTGTTGTCTGGGAGAGCGACCCTAACAGGAGCTATACCTCGCCAAGCGGTTGTGGTAGCACCGCGACTCAGAATGATACTTGGAGATGATCGAGTATGATTAGGTTGTTGGACATGATTGTTTCGTTGTAATCTGTATATCTGACGATTATGTTGTATTTCTTAGGCAATGTATGATCTGAATCCAAATTTGATTGCACCTTGAAACCACCGCAACGCCCTTCCTAAAACTTTTTTTAATCGGACGTCATGATAGTGCTTAAGCTCTTTATTGCTCTTTACCCACTGTTTCACCCATGCGACATCCAAGAGATGAGAATGTTATGTCCTACCACTCATCAATACGTAGAAACCATTCGAATTGAAGCAACGACCCATTTGAATATACAAAGCTCCACCTGGCCATGTTTTTCTCTCCTCGGGATCGTTCAATACTTGAATAGAATTTCTGACACTGCAAATTGCCTTCCTCGCACTATAACAACAGATCCATGTCTTTCGTCCTCCTGGCCACCCATGATCATTCGTTGGCTCTGAACACAGAGATTAATAACTGACATTGGGCCTTACATGCGTCAAGTTTCGTGTGCTGAGTTCTGGATCTCTATCAAATACAAGTTCAAGCTCGTCGCATTCATTGACCCGAATGCCTACTTCTTCTCAATTTGTTTTCACGGAATCGATTCCCACTGAGGTATTTCCGAGATGGTGGGGCTGCTTGTACTTGAGAGCGGGTAGCAGAAATTCGATTGGTGATTTCTATGCTGCCGATGTGGAGCTAGTGAACAAGGTACATATAATGTAACTGATGGTGACTATACGATAAATCGTGATGACAGATATAGATAAACGCACTGAGGTGGTAGAGATATTGTACCCATATCCGTATTGTGTGGTTTCGAAGGCGAATCTGGAATAGGGATTGGAAGTGGTGGGATTCAAATAGTACCTACCCCATGATGGAATCTAGGAAAGAGCTAAAGCAGATCCTGAAGCTAAAAATGCTGCAATTTCATTAGTTGTTTGATAAGTGACATTTGCAGAGTTAAAGGTGGGTATTCCATTCAAATCCATTGTGCTCGGCGTCTGCTGCACGCGTCGTCCGGCCCCTGGCCCAATGATTGAATCCACTTGCACGGAATAGGGCCCTTCATTCGAGCTAACCATACATCTAGAGGCTTTCCAGAATGCCGATATCGTGCAGGATTGTATGTATAGACAATCAATTCCGTTTTCCGTCTGGGATTCCTGTCGATTACATGCCTTGTGAATTGGGAATACCCAATGATCGAGGCCGACATCGGATCTGGTGGTGAGATCCACAAAGGTCGGATTGGGTCAAATGTTTCATCATCGGTAAAGTTACTCGCTCCCTCTTTGGCCCACGGGCAGGGACAACTTATTATGTGATTCTTCTTGTTCTAGTATAAGACACAATACACTTGTCCATACACGCAAAGCTGGCGTCTACACGCACTAGTAAATTCTTATATCACGCAATATAT
This sequence comes from Pseudopithomyces chartarum, assembly GCA_033220655.1. Classification (NCBI taxonomy): domain Eukaryota; kingdom Fungi; phylum Ascomycota; class Dothideomycetes; order Pleosporales; family Didymosphaeriaceae; genus Pseudopithomyces; species Pseudopithomyces chartarum. The sequence continues at coordinate 120,621 of WVTA01000018.1, read as the reverse complement.
CAGCTTAGTGCGATTACACATCAGTTTCAGAATGTTTTAAGATTACAACTGCACGGCACAATAAGAATAATCGCGGTCAAGTCAGACTTTTCTTAATAACCCTCTTTGCATAGCAGCAGGGTCATACGCGGGGGCATCACCATAAGGTTTCGCCTTAGACACAATACATGGTGTACCAAGCGCGGATAGCGAATGCGGCCTTTCGGAGTTACCCCATTCTCTACGAATTGGCAGATGATGCTTAATTGCTTGTTTCAAAGTACCTAATTATTGAGAACCCAATCTACTTCGTAGCATCCATACCTTTAGAAAGCTCTTCACTATCATATGCCGGTGGTGCCTCACCTCTTTCTGCCATATTCGCGATGGGCCTACCACCAAGCTCTCCTTTTGTGACCATTGCAGTGGTTGTCTCTGTACCTTCATCGCGCCTCTCTATAGGGATCATCGCATCGTAGTATCTTGGGATAGCATAGCCCAAGATGATGGCCAACATGGTCAAATGAGCGAGAATGAAGCCAGTGATCATCATCGGGTCGTATCGTAAGGTGTGAAATTCAGGATATGCGAAAGAGAAGATAATGGCAAGCACGGGACCGCTTATGTACCGTAGTAGAATCGGGAGAAACGAGGGTATTTTCCAGTTTTTCCCCACGCCCACTATCAAGGAATCGATGTTAGCAACAGTCTGTGGGTGGTTGTAAGGGGCTTACCAATAACATTGAGATCGCGACGAAGTTGATTGCCCTGGAATGTGGTCAGCAGGTAACATATTACTTTCACGGAGTCGACCTACAGAGTAGAAAGCGAGAAACCAAAACTTCCGAACAAGGATGTTGGAATTCCAGATATCGAACTTGGTCCACTTCGCAGCTCTCGTGTCGGGCCTACGTGCAATCACGGTCGCAATCAATGCGCAAACGATATATAACCCGACTCCTGCTATGACACCGGCTACCGGGTTGTTGATGCCATGCGCCAATATGATCCCAAAAAATTGGCCTCCAAAGAAACCGAAATTGTAGACAGCAAAAGCCGGTAATCCAACCTGTTCAACAATATCTGACCATCTGTATACGGTAGTCGAGCTAGTGACTTCGGTCCATACCACAAAGATCAGCGCAACATTGTTCACCCATCGATCCACGCCGTCCAACAGATAATACCCGAACTCTGTGCAATATGGGAGGCACATGAGGAATGAAGCGATAGTGAGGATGGTGACAACCCAGGGGCGCGATAATTTCGTCAAGCCGGAGTCACAAATCAGCGTGACGACGACATCTAGCATGACGAATGCTGAGCTGAACCCAAGGACAATAAGGGTGAAGAATAGTAACACAGCCCAGAAATTTGCGCCAGGCATCTGCAAGACAGCCTCAGGTAGTGTCAGAAACCCAACAACAAAAGCTCCCAGACGGACGCCGTCTTCGGGCCATCTGCGTAGATAACCGACTACGCCGAATACAGCAAATGCAGCAAAGTTCTCGAAAAGTACGTTGCTTCCGCAAATTAGGATGGCGTCCATTACGGCATTGGCATGTTTCTGGTTGTAGCTCGCGTAACTGGTAAAGTAGCCGAATCCAATACCAGTAGAGAAGAAAACCTAGCGATGTTAGATGATTTATAGGTTATGAAACAAGACGATCTTACTTGGCCCACAGCGGTCTGCCATACTGTTCCAGAGGCTAATTGGTCGCTGCGCCAGTTGGTCCAAAGTAAGGCAACACCTTCGCGAGCGTTTTCGAGCGAAAGTGCCCTTCCAACGAATATGATAGTCGTAACAATAGGAAGACCCATTGTGAAGTAAACAACGCGGCCAGTCATTCCCACTCCACGAAAAATCGAGATCCAGATGAGAAACCATACGAAGACAGACCATCCCACAGTCTCCCCGATGAGCTTGACGTGCGGATACCCAGTGAATGATTCTACTGAATTGCCACTAGAGGATAAGCTGCCTTCAGTGATGTTACCTACATGGAGAACATCTTCCCAGTAAAACTGCTCAAGACGGCCTGCCCAGGGGAGAGGACTTGTAAAGCTCCAGCGAAAGTAGCTCATTATCCAGGCCAGATTCACCGTGAAGTATTGAACAACAACAAAACTAACGAGTACTGGCCCAAGTCCGACTCCTTTCAAGCGTCGATTGATGTTGTTGAAAGCAATAACAGTACCGCCGCGATAGGCCTGGCCAATGGACACCTCCAGGATGAGGGAAGGTATCGCGATAAGGAAGACTGCAAGTAAATATGGGACGAACCACTGGAGTCCGTAGTTGTTGTAGACCACCGAAGGGTATCGTAGCAGATTGCCTTGCCCTGCGCAACCGCCCATGGCTGCAAGAAGAAAGGCCGCCCGGGAAGGCCATTGGTCTCGTCCGTCATCTGAAGTTTTGGGAGGAGGTGCAAAAGCCGCCAATGCCTTTTTGAAGTATGACATGGCCATTGTAACGGATAGGAAATGTGCTGGAAGAAACCAGCGCAAGTCGGGAGGACGAGCTTCTACAGATCCAGGCTACCCACATCGTATATGTACCAGTCCACTCCATGTAAAGATCAGCACATGGGCAACGCCAAGTGATCCTACTCCCGCGGTGAACCCCGATCAATCTCGTCCCGTTCAATTGGCATTGAGACTTGGCTTTGAGTAGCTAATGTTGAATGAAGGTAGCATGTGGCTTCGACTGTGCATGTCATCCTCCCGGGTGATTGGTATGATACACATAGCTCGTGCATACCATGGCGTTGGTTCTGAGCTCATCTTCTTACGACTCTTGGTCACGAGGCTTAGTTACTCCTAAGATGTCGTGATGCAGGTCAGACCTTCGCCCTGGTATCGTTCCATGCCAAGATCCCGCTCCGTAGTGGGAGGACTTTTCCTGGAAAAGGGCCTGGCGTACGTCAAAAAGCGGATCGGTCAGGTTTCCCGCAAATCAATGGCTGTCTTGGCTTCCGCTTTTCCGACTTTGCAACGCTGGGTGGTCTTGGCTCCCGCCACCCTTTTTATCTCGCGGCTATGGCGTGCTTCCGCTGTGTATGTCGTGCCTGCTGGACTGAGATTCCAATGCTTGAACATAGGGATTGCGATGTGGTGAATGCGTCTAAGTGACGAACCAAGCCTATGATGCAGCCAAGACTTTCACGGGGATTTAACCAGCTAACCGTGTTAGGAATAGCTCGGTAGTATTCAGACTCCACACAACTTACACACCACCATCAAGTATGGTGGAACTGTATAATACTGAGAAAATTCTGGAGTGGCTGCTTTGAGGTTCTATAATATCAGTGAAAAAGGTTGTCCCGAATTCCTACATGGTGTGTGTCGTTCTAACAATGATTAATCTTGACATCATGATGAGCTGCTAGCTCTGAATATTGTACCACAATAAACAGTTGAATGACGATTCAACTCACCATCAATCATATACTTGTCTCGACTCTCTATTATTCCACAAAAGCCTATACTTTTTGACACACTTCATACAATCACCTGTCTTGAACATGCCTCGTCAAGTCGCACCTCCACCATCAGACGAATTTCAAGTGGTATTGGCAAAGCCATTCTCAGGTGAGACCTAAAATTGTATACGGCAAAACATAAACTAAAACGAGTTGCAAGGCACGCCAACTCTCCAAATCGAAGTCATCGGCGAGAAGAACCGGTCCGCTAGCATTCGTCGTACCGAAAGCAATGGGAGTGGGAGCTCATCGGAGAAGAAGGGAGACGTTCCCCAGTAAGTACCATCACGTCTAAAAAAAGCTCAATAGACATCTAAATGAGATAGGGATGATGTGAAAGAGCTCCTATCTCTCGTGTCCCAACTTCGTGGGTTCCCATCCCACCCATCGAAAGACGTGTACGGTCTCGATGTAAAGGTCGACTTCAACACATTCGACATTCAGTGGAGCAACGCAGATGATGATTCTGTTGTCGATGAGATCGCAGGCGAACAAAAGGACGATTTCAAGCGTATTACGGACAGCATTGAGGCATTGAGCAGGACGTTCGCGAAGCAGAACTCTGCTGTCTAAACAGCTTGGGTTACAGCTTGGAACCTGTGGATTTAGATAGCTACAGTTCTCTTAATTCAGAATAACGTTAAAGAAGCATTCAGTTTGTACTATCTAGTCTTGGCTAAAATGTGGCTTTGGAAGTACTTGAATTTGTGGCACATGCAAGTAGAGTATCCCTATCCAAACAGATTCGATTGTCTACTGTTGTTTAAACAAATCCTCAGCCACTCCAAAATACTATCGTCTTCAATGTAAACTGGTGATGATGTAAAGCTGCTTTTAGCGTATCTATTGCGGGCTCTTTGTCTGTAGTTCTCAAGCTAAGTGGTCCGTTTCTCAGCAACCCGAAAAGGCTAGCTTGGTAAACAATGTGCCGTCCAATTCTACATATCTTGCAATCTGCTTTGATAGTGTTCACAGATTACAAGGTAGCAAAGTATCAGTCAATTAAAAAAACCAGTGTATGATTCTGTCCCAACTTGGAAAGGCCGCTACAACAGACCAACAACACTCAATCATAATTTTCGATGCTGACAATGTTGCCAATAGTCAATTACGTATTATTGCTTCCGCCTCGGGAGCACCCATATGTCGCCGTCCACTAATGAATCTGGCATTCTTCAGCACCCCATGCTTAAGTGTCTCAATATTATCCTCAAGCCAAAAAAATGCTGTCCTTGTACCATTCATCAACAACAATCTAGTACAGTCTTGGTTGAAGATCCCACTATCAACAAGACTGAACTGCGCTTGCGCATCACCGTTGATATAACTCTCAACGTCCTCATATCTGAACTTGTAAGCGAGTGCATCCGCCAGCGTAGACGGATACTACATATGGTTCTGCGCTCGTATCCACACCGGATCAAACATATAGTGACTGCCACCTCCCTGAGACACTACGGCCACTAACCGATGGGTATGGGTGTGCGCGATGCGCATGGTGTAATATCCGCCCGTGCTTATCCCTCTGGCTGCGAAGCGAGAAGTGTCGATGGAATATTCGGATCGATGTTCATCGATCCAGGCATGAAGGCTGGACGATAGTCGATCTGGAGATCTAGGATCGTTACGCGCAGCGGGGCTATTTGCCGTGCCGGAAATATATACTATCAAAACGGCTTGCTCATAGTTGATATGGCTGTACAACTTTCTCCCCGGACTAGATGATTGATCGGTGTAAAAGGCGCGAGATCGCTGTTCAGTAGTACTAATGGCCATCCTTTTTCTGATGTGGTCGCTTCTGGTATGCGGAGAAAAGCTCCAATAATGGATTCAGACGATTTATCTGCTGCAATTAAGGCAAATCTGTGCGGGATAGCAACTTCACAGACAGGCAAGGGAAGGTACTGGGTGCCTTTCGAGTATGCTTCCTTTTCGAGCTCCCGCGCTTTCTGGCCAATTTCCGAGCGGTTTCTAGGGAATCGAGAAATCGATTGGCTGCTCCAGCACAGAAATAAAAAAACTCGTACTCTTTCCATATCTTCAGCTTTTTCGACCGCTTTCGCATGTTCAACGAGATCATGACCATCCTTCAGAAAAGGCTCGGCGTATCATTCTTCCCGGAGAAACCTCACTGGATCGTTATTCGTTGTTTTCGATCAGTCCCTTGAAGATTAGAAATCGTCGGCTTTGCCACAATAAGGATGTAGTCCTGCATGAGCTGATGCCTTCCACTTTATCCATCAGGTTGCATCTATAGATCGATGGAAAGAAAACATGCTTTTTTGTGAAGCGATCCTTGTACAGGATATTCAATGGAACGTGGCATCTTGTGATATATTGTGAAGAGTACTGGATCTACAGTCTAAGGTTCCAACGCCTTAATCAAATCAGCTCTGCAGTCGATGACAACTCTAATATTCACCAGATAAGCCTTTTTTATATGTGTGATGGAGACCATGAGCATCTCGCATTGTGCGCAGGAGGGGAGACCATCCGAATGCGGTGTCATCTGCTTGCGTGAAAACCCAACTCGCCGAGCCCGACATCAAGACCTAATTCTTTGGTTTGCTCGCAGATGACTAGGGCTTCAATCCGCTCTTGCTGGCAAGTGAGGAGTTCCTAGTCCTGGGCACTCTGATTGGTGAGAAAATGGACTTCCTTTTGTGATGCTCAATGGCGCATACAGTACCGCAGTTGCATTAGAATCGTACATATATGCTCAAGGTCACACGGAAAACCGATCTAATTTGTTCGCATCATACTGATGTATTGTACAATGAAGCGCTTCCTAGAGTTTGAAGATTCGGTGCAGCCATCTTTCTAAGCTCAAGGGTTCTAATTGCAACTCGTCTTCTGCCTGTGCGGTTAAACGTATTAGCTAGCTAGATTTCGTGCCGATAACGAGATGATATCGAAAACGTAGGTACCCCATAGTATCTGCAATCGCGAAAGTATAATAGCGAGCTATTTAGTACTGCGCACTGCTTATGTAGGATGAATCCTTCGCTGCAACACAGAAAAAGCAAACTTGAAGCACCGAAGCTCAGTTCACCCTGTCACATGCTTCCCATTCCAAGAATCCACGGCCACTAATCCATCATCCACAATATCCAATATAAGAATTCCACACTTCACTCAGGTACTATAACAAGGTTCTCTTAAAGCATTACTATTACTCTAATTTCCATGTTCACTTCTAAGCTCTTTGAAGCCTAGCCGACGACCAGCATCGAATGAAAACTACGTCATCTCGGGCCGTTTCCGCGGACGAATCCCGTGGCGCGAAAACCGCGCTTGTTCCCCTAGCACTGTCCATACCCAGGTCGATACCCGGCAGCCTCGAAAAAGCCGCGGATCGGGGCACCCAATCGTGGGATGGTTCTGCATATGTATGTATGTAGGAATCTGGATACAAAAAAAATGAAAAGGAAAGGGAAGAGTGATGCGCCGGCCTTCTGTATGTATTGCGCCGATCAGTCTCATTCGACCCCCGCGATTGCGTGTTCTATACCCACCGGGATGTGTTTGGAGTTCCGCCCCCCCTGAACCCCTCATCCATTGATAGGCGTATGTACTGTACATGGTTCCCCGAGAAATGAAAGTGTGCGTTGTGTACTTTGTGTATTAGTGAGTGTTTGCGTCGACCCGGACATGCGCCTTTATAGCACACGTGATAGCCTCGCTGCAATTCCCGCACCTGTGCGAAGACATCTAAACGCCTGACCATGGCCATAGATAAATGAAATGTATTCCTGTTAAAAGATGTGATCGGACCGCTTTGAATTCGCCGTCCGGAAGCTCCTCCCTCTCCCAACACCACTGCCTTTCTCTTCATCTTCCAATTCCCTGATTGTCTCCAGCTCCAGGCCATTATTGCTTGTAATTTTCGTCTCTGTAAAGCCGAAATTGAATCCGTTTCCTCCGTTTCTGCCATCCCAGGTTCCGCCGTGGTCGTCCATGACTGGGGTAGCAAGAACGCTGCTGTCGCGTTTGCCGGTGACGGTCCAGGCCCAGCTTCGGGAGGCTTTCGTGGGAAGTTCAGAGGGAAGTCGTTTGGAGGTGAGGGATGCATGGACTTCGCGGAGGAAGGGGCGGAGAACGGGGATGCATTGGACGAGGATGGTGCCGGCAACTTCGGAGGAGTACCATACGTTAGAGACGCCGTTGCGCCCTGGAGATTGTCAGCTGTGATTGAGTGCGGTAGGTCGAGGTAAGCTTACAGTAGTAAAGAGGGTCGCGCTTGTTGCCTTCATCTTTCCAGGCCACGCGGACAGCAGCCACGACAGCGACTCTGGTTGTTGTTAGATGCTTTTCATGACTGATTTGGCTTCTCTTCCACTTACATGATACCGAGACTCATTGTCACGCAAAGGCCGATCTTCTCGCTTTTCTTCATGTCCAGTTTCCAGGTGATCCACCAGGGAAACAAAGCGAAGACGAAGTCCATCAAGATATTGTATACTGTCCATGTTAGAGCGAGCCAAAGTGGAGCATTCGGTGTTCACTAACTGTTACCGGCTTCCTTGAAATCGTTCCGGAAGGTCTTATCGATGCAAAAATCCAAACGGTACCAGGCTTGATAACTCTTTTCATCGCAAACTTTCGCCCATTGAAGTATGACCTTGGCAAGCATCCACGCATTCATCGTCACGATACAGAACCAAATAATGGCCTGTTGGTAACGGTTCGTAAGTTTGAGCAGAGTCACGCCGAACGCTGTTTTACTCCATGCTTGGCCGAGAACGTTGGTACACGAGGAAATATTGATCAAGATGTGCATGCGATCGTCCCATTTCGAGCCGTTCGTTGGTACGTAGCCGGTGTGGTATTGATGGACGATGAGCGCATCGGTAAGCAGCAGCATGCTCTGTGGAAAGAGTTAGTTTGGACCCGTTGCATATAGGCGACAGGATTCAACTTACCCATGCCAATATCAGAACATAATCGTCGTACCAGAGTCCATGGCCGCGGGTGATCTTGCAATACACTCGCATGAAAAGGAAGACGGTTGCTCCCGAGAACAGTGACCACAGTCCCGCGTTCAGTTCCTTCTCCGGATTCACATAGTTGGTAACGTGTTCGGCGCCATCATTTTTTTCTCGCGGTCCCAACCACATGTTGTGTCCCGACACAATCAGATCATCCGAACCACTGAAGTCCACAATCACTCGGTGATATGGTTAAGAAGCGAATGGCGCAATCGATGTCACTCACGATAGAAGAGGGCAACGTCGGGAGCGGGCAGGCCAGACCTTCCAGATTTACGAGCGCGGACTCGCACCATTAGTGGGGCATCCGAAATGAAACGCGGGACCTGGACTTGCTCTAAAACGGCCATAGGTGGAGGAACTAGTTTGCCTTGCACCATGATCCTGGGACGGTAGTGGGTCTCTACCGGGCTCAGGGCCTAAACGAGAGCCAGCGTGCCGGGGCACTGACAGCGGGCCATACCGATATGGGACTTCAACGGCGCTTCCTTACCAGTATCGTACTTGCTCCGAATGCCTCCGAGCATGACCAACAGACGGCAAATCTGCTGTTCTATCAGTTTATCCTGCCATATTGGTATCCTAGCATGACGCTGCGTCAGATCAATAGAGGTAGAAGCATGTGTACCTTACCTTACCAATTGCTCTCATTGCTTTTTACATCTCCTACATATCCTTGATAACAGCATTACATACTACCCAACCAGCCTCATTCGAACCTTGAACCCCTAAACAATCCAGAACCCCCATCTCCTCTTAACCCCTAAACCATCGAAAAGCCCAAGATTCCATCGCGATCCTAACCCAGATGTTCGTCTGTGCATCAGCCGTGGCATCCTTGTCTGCCACGCCCAACATCAAGCGGCGGTTTCAATACAAACAGTCTACGACTGGGGATCCCGTCGCGCCGGCGACGCCTAAACCCAATGGGGAAATACACGCGGCCGAACCATCAAACTTGCGCTGTTTCGAGTATCGTTTATCATGCGAGGCTGCATTCTGACACGACGGTATGCCGTAAGGAGAGTGTCATCAAAACGATCGCTTCGCCATGAGCCGAGTGGGGTGTGATCGTTGGGGATACGGGAGAAATGCTCCGGATGAGGACTATACTGTATGTAGCTACGGGAAGTGTGGATGCTAACCGGATTAGGAGCTACGCATTAAATCCTTCTGTGCGAGGGAATTCTACGCGTGGAAGGATTTGGATGTCTGGAATAGGTAGTGTAAAGGTCCGAATGACCATCTAAAGTGGTTCGTTACGTACTCTAAGTGCTACCTGGGTACCTGGGTAGAGTAACACCGAATGATCAGCAGGTAACACTTAAAGAGTAGGTAGTCGACGATCTTGTGCGCAGCACAAACATAACGTTAGAACTTTCTTGACGCTGAAGAGAAACATGGATGACATGAGAACGCTGTAGTGTTCTCTCCGGAAGACTTCCCGAGGCCATGTCATCCGCTGCTATTCTAGAGAGATCCTGATGACACCAACGTCTCGATGGAAGTGTTTGATGACGAACATTCCGATCTAACTCTCTTAGCCGCTTAAAAACCGCATCAACTTAGAAGAGGTGTTGTTTGATATAAGGGCCGATTCAAGCTGCTGTCACATGTAGATGCTACAGATACAGAATAGAAACAGGAGACTAGAGCAAAACTTGCTACAGGGGAAAGTGTCTCTAACGGATACCTAATGAAGCTCGTTGAATAGATTCTATGGTTATTCAACAAGTTCGAAAACCGTGTAAATCCTGTCAGCGGACAGCTTGTTAGATTACTAGGTCAGTTGAAGTCAATGACAGAGTCTATTCGTTGTTGTTTGTAATCGTTTGGCGTGGTCCCAAGGTGTGGCACGCGAGCTGAATATGTTAGATGTGGGGTGTCGGTGCTGTATATATTCCGAGATGAATGCGACCGACGACGGCAATAGGCCATTTAGTAACCTGGATCGATCATCCGCTGATATATATACTATTTTGGAGAATTTAGTGCTGTTGTTATCTAATCACATCACAGGCAGACACGTCATGAAGATGGAGTCGCTTTTTATGAGGCTCATTGTTCAGCCACATGGCTGCCGATACGGCTTAGAGAGATGTACTACCAATCTTCATAGCCCGTCATCACATCTCGACCTTATGCAAACACATACCGATGCTGAAGCTACCGGTTAGAGAAGGCATAACCCAGCGGTGCACCCCTTGTAGAGAAATTGACGCGAACGGTGGTGGCACGAAATGCATCATCCACCCCGTAGTGGTTTCCTCCCCGATGTATTCAGTAAGGTCGTCCGTAAGCCTCAATGTATTGCCTACGGGCGTCAAAGCACTCCCACATCTTTGGGTGATCGAGCATCCAGCAGCGAAACTGATAAACAGTCGGCTCCGGCATCTTCTGCTCTAGGTAATCGAAGACCAACTTGTCGATCACCACATGAAACAGCTTGAATCGGAATGGAGCGGCCATGCGCACCGCAACCACCTCCAGTGTGTTGAAGCCGATGTCAGAAATCGTGTGGTTCTTCAACCACTCGGCCCAGAATTCGAAAAGCGGCTCGGCGATCTGGGCCAAACCCAAGCGTTCAGCAGCCATGATGGTGTCGACATCGAGGGCGAAACTTGCTGCGTCGATACCAGCGATTCGCAGGGGGAACGGATCCATGACAGACAGAGAGGTCTTGAGGTAGTCAGCGAGACGCTGGACGCCCTTGAGGAGGCGCGCGTCGATGTCCTGGCGCACCAGTCCAGGCTTCTTGGACCCCTCACAAACGCTGAATCCCATCCAGGGCATTACAAACATCGGGAACTCAACGTGCTTCCCACCGCAGCGGATGTTGATGACGGGACCGTACACCATGGGGATGCGCTCCGTGATAGGCATAGCGATAACGTCAGAGAAGTTGCGGAAGCCATTGTACTTCTCCTTGCAATGCTTGAAAAGAGCGGACCATTCCGCGGAGGGAATCTTGGAGAAATAGATGGTCATCTTGTTGACAGATTTGCGCATCTCGGCCATGTGCTCTGCATACGACATCTTGGCGTACATAGCGTTGGTGTTGGAAGTGATCTCCCTCAGGGCCCTTCGAGCAGGCTGTTTGACTCCGAGGGACGGAGGCATCTCCGGAGTGGTGTTGTATGGCGGTGTCTTCGGAAGAGAAGTGTTGGTCGGCGTGACTGGGGCAGCTTGTGTTGCAGCCAGAGCGGGTCGAGTCTGAGTCTAAGGATGACAGTTGAGTATCGTTGAAGTATAGGCACGTCGAGACCTACAATACTTACGCTTCCTGATGCAGAGCCAAGGGGAATTGAGGACTTGTGAGCAGGGCGCTGGAGGGGCGATGCAGCTCGTTTGAGCGGATTGGCATTGTCGTGTGCGGAGTCGAAGTTGATATCCATGTCCATCTTTGCTGGTAGACTCGTGGAAAGTGGCGTACAGCAGCAGATCTATTCGACGAGGTTGACTGGGAACAGGCTCAATTGATTTACAACAGCCTAGCGGAGGATCTGTAAGTTGGTTTGGAGGGGTTGGGCGAAGTAAATATGCCAATTGCACGGGCCATGTCAAACGCGCGCGTTTGAAGCTTCCTGTCAACTCACTGCCTAAGATCGAAGCGACTAGAACCCCGCACTTTGATATTGAGCTTTTACTCGATCAGATATGTCGGGAACTCTGTCGACGAGGAGTTTTGGACATCGAATTCATTATCTATACATGTATTTATAATGTAAGAACTAGCGTTGTTTTGACCTACTATAAGGACTTTCGATATGTTTGATATGGATTCTGTCCCTGTCTATCTGATGTGGTGGAGCATTCCTTTTCCAATCCCAATGCTAGGCTGGCACAACGCAAAAAGTCCATCACTAGTTGTGACCAGATGTTCGGTTTAGTTCTACCCTATATCAATTGTCCAATTAACAATTTTACATAGGTATTTAAGAGGTGGGTGACAGAGAGAAGCAGCCCCATCCGTTATTCTGAAAACTGGATGTGATATTTATGTTACGAATGATGTGATGTGAATGCTTTTTGCAGGATTCAAGATTTGTCGCTTTTCATTGCTACAGTATATTGACATTTTTCATTCTCGGAAGGCTTAAAAACTTCACTCACAGTTTATGTGTGCCTGCACATTGGCCAGAGTCTTCGTTCTCTTCGCGAGTAAACTATCCATAGCTGAAGCAGTGCACCTCCTGGCAGTGCTCTCCTATAGGAACATGATTTGTTCGTACAGTTCTATATGCGTCCTGATACTTCCTTGTATTGCACACCGAGACATCTCAGATACACACAGAGAGCACCGATTACGGTTAAAAAAAAAGTACCACAACAAACTGTCCCGCACCATATCGACATACTTCACTCAAAGCGGCCCAGGAAGAAATCAATATGGATGGTAACAAAGCCGCAGTCACTTCTGCCCTGTACTGCAGTTTCCCATCATGTACAACGGTAAAAGGAAGCCAATAACCAATGCCGCTCCTAAGTTGACCAAAGAAGTTTTCATCAAGGCTGTCACTAAGCCTGTGGCCGTTGTCATCCTGAGGAACAGCGTGCGAATAGCATGAAGGACCATCAGGGGTTCTACACGTGGGCTATCACCGTTGATGACAAGCAGGACATGAGCCTCGCCTCTCGTTACGAGCGCCTTGCTCTCCTGGAGGGTTCACCTCGTATTATCTAACAAACTTGCGTTGAAAACTTGCTGTTATTGCGACCCGTTGCACAGATGCTAAATAATTCTCATCCTACAGCAATGTTATGAATCCAGTGGATAGACATTTAGTTTTCAGCTTTCAGGATCATAGTAGCTCAGAAAACACAAGCTATTCGAAGTTTCCACATGCCGTTTGTTTCGGAGCTTGAGTATTTAGTTAAAAACAGTGTGTTTAAGTTGTTCAATTGATTGTCTCAATAAGATTTTGACTCATTTAATAAGGAGAAAGGTAGCAGAAAGCCAAACAGGCTTGCTTAGAGATCGAATCAGCAAATGATGTGCATACTGTCCTCCTTCCAATGCTTTTACTGAATTAGGCAGGCTTTGAACGAGTACCTGAAACACCGTGCCAACAGATCGTACGCGAACTCGCAATCCGTTGTATGCATTGTGTTCTCACAATGTAATCTAAAATAGCAGCCTCGCCTTCACTCGGGCTATGCACAGGCCATTGCGTCATTGTCATTCAAATAGGAACAATGCCTATTCACAGAAGTAGACCTGATCCGTGCGAACTTGTTGCCTACCGAAATTTCCTATATAACACTCGACCACTGCTCTCCTAAACCGACAAAACAAAGTACATTCAGCTACCACTCCGAACGAGAATCACCATCAACATAGTTATCAACAACATCCTCGATCAAATAACGACCCCTAAGTTAGATATCTCATTCGGAAATCCGACTCAATCCACTATCCGACGACCTTCATCTCTGCGAGATCGAACAATCAGAATGTCTAACGGAAACGACTCTGTTGCTCCTGCTCCCATCCTCAGGTTCCCGACCATATACAATGGAAAGAAGCTCAAGCAAAAGGCCAAAGCCACCCCAGCAGTGCACCAGACAACGTCTTCAAACAACACTATGAGCGCCACCACAACCACTGTCACCCCTTCGGCAGCGCTCAGTCCGGAGCAACAGCGCATCAAGAACATGAAGGACGTCCGTGGCTTCTACGACTAGGCCGCCAACATCAACGAGAAACAAGATATGCGCAACTTGTCCCGTGACGAGCGCCTTGCTCTTCTCGAGGGACCCGCTGTCGACCTTATCTGCGCTGACCAGGTCGTAGGCAGCATGCCCCTACGCCTGGTTGTTGCCACTTCGAAAGTTGCGCGCAAGAAGTTCGTTGAGAATAACGGTGAGGGCATAACGCAATTCGGCGTGTTCCATCCGGACGTTGGCGAGGCTCTCGAGCGCTTGGGCAAGTACTTGGTCACCGTGATGGGTGTTCGCAACCACCCTTTCTCGCTGCAGAGCACGACCGTGGCCAAGGATATCGATCTCTTGTTCGTCGCTCATGCTATGGGCATGAATTTATACGTCCATAACGTCCACCGCTACTGGTGGGCTGTCTTGCAATCCGAAGCGCTGCTCAAGGTAGGCTTCGACGGCGTCAACGCCCTGGACAACCGTGTGAACGAACACACCGACAGGTTCCCTATCCTGCACATGTTCGTCCAGCGCTGGTCTAGCATCGGTCTCTACAGCATAGAAGAGGATATTCCCGTCATCGGGAATTGGGGTCCCGACTTGCCCAATCTTAGGGCAGCGTCTGAGCGCTTGCTCGCAGAGCATGCCGCGAAGCAGGCGGAGCGTGCCGCAAAGCACGCGGAGTTGCGCGACAAGCGCCTTTCCGAGAAGAACAAGCGGAAGAAGCAGGAATTTGAGGAGCAGCTTCGTGTTGCGCGTGGTGGTCGCTCGGGTGGATACGGCATGGGTGTTTAGGTCGACGCAGACCTTGCGCAGCTACGAGCGGCGTGCTTAGGCTTGGAATCATCGCGTGGATTGCAAGATCATCCTATGCGATGCCAAATCAAGCCTGATCGCGCAATTGCAATATCACCTGCGCAATACACTGTCCTGCACCTCGCCCATTTGCCAATCCTGAAGATGGACTGTACGCGATCCCATGCTCTAGATCTCAATACATATGCGAGCAGTCCTGGGATTACGGTATAGCCAGATAGAAAATGACTATCTTCCAATCTCTTTTTTTTTTCGTGTGACTCGTGCGATGTGATATGTATTTCCTGCGCAGTTCATATTAGCTATTCTTGGACTTTATATGAGATGCAGATCCGGAACAGCTTTAAGGTGTGGGAACCTTCGACACTTGCTCCCATTGTAAGTCTCGTTGAGCGTATGCTTAACTCATACTTAACCCGAATATGGATGAAACCAAAGACCAGATACCCACACCTCAATGATCATAGTATATCCGTTTCTTTTGTATGTAAGACAGCAACCCTTATTAGCAGGAATATTTGGCAGGTTTGGTATGAATGAAAAGTTGTTACGATAGATGATTGATCTCTATCTAGGTAGTCATTGAGTCCTTGACTGTACACTGGATCCAGTTGTTCTCTTTCCATGGCATGGAATGCCACCGATCAAAGGAACAAGCGAACACAGTTGAATGATGAAAAGAATCATGTTGACTGAACCCTCCATAACACAATGGAAAACAACCATTCAATGAAAAGAACCATACTGACTGTATACCTTGTCAAACAAGTGAAATCAGTCAACCCATAGAAGAAAGTATGCAAGCTGCATCCCCCCCGAAACCCAGTAAAAACAACCAAATCCTGAAGAACTCCATGCTGAATACATCCTTCTCCGAAAACAAGCGAATACAGCTGATATATGAAAGTAATCATGCTAACTGCATCCTCATCGAAAAGGAAGCGAAATTAGTCGAGTCATGGAAATAATTATGC
This sequence comes from Pseudopithomyces chartarum, assembly GCA_033220655.1. Lineage (NCBI taxonomy): Eukaryota > Fungi > Ascomycota > Dothideomycetes > Pleosporales > Didymosphaeriaceae > Pseudopithomyces > Pseudopithomyces chartarum. Next base: position 104,727 of record WVTA01000018.1, on the reverse strand, counting down.
TGACCGAACTCTTCCCACAGAACAAGCGTACGCAGTCATTTCATGAAAAGAGTCATGCTGACTGCATACCCCTCAGAGAACAAGCGAGAACAGCTGGTCCTGAAAACTCCATGTAGAATGTATCCCTCACAAAAAAGAACCTAAAACAGTGAAATCCTGAATACCTCCATCCTGAATGTGTCTTTTGCCTAGATGTTAGGCGCCACATCCCTTCTTTCTCTTTATGTTTGAGAGAGAAGATGTCCATAGATACAATGTTCACATCACCAGTCTCCAACACCCTAGTTTGGGTCAATTGCTGTGAGCCTTGCAGAAATCCTTCGCCATGCACCATGACTAGGTGCATCTATGATTAACTGCTTGCATGGAATGGTGATACCACTAGGAAGAGCCTCCAATGCTGCAATGAATTCAGCCATTTGGTGCGGAGTGGAATCAGTTTCTAGTTTGAACATGATGGTGACTGTGTCCAGTTTCCCGAACCCCATTTCGCGATTTGAAAGCTTCTGCAGCCAGGCCATGTATACTCCCAGGCCATGTAGAAATTTGCCATCGTGGTAGGTAGGCATGGTGCCAATCTGGAACACAAGATGGCGGACATGTTGGGCTGCCTCAGGTGGGGGGTATCGAATTTTGAAAGACCAAAGGCTACAATGGAACCGGTTGAACTCTGGCTTGACTACCAGCTTATTGTGCTTGAAGAGTGCCTCATTGACAAGGTTCTTCAGACCAGGAATAGTCAAGAACTTTTTGACTCGGATGTTGTAGAGCATCTCCCATCGGTCAGAACTGATGCCATTTGGAAACTTGAGAGCAAGCGCCATGACCTCGATTCGAAGCTCATCTGCTGGCAACCGCTCTTCAATGTACTTGTGGCAGAGTGTAGAAGCACTTTGGTTGTCACAGGCACCGAGTGTCGACTCTTCTGACTCGCCCGTGTCAGAGCTCGAGTTGTTGCCCATGTCAGAGCTCGAGTTCAAGATCGAGGCAAAGGTTGGTTGTGGGATCGCCAAGGGGAGCAACTTGTCCTCCTTGACCTGCTGCTTGCATGGCTTCATGGTTGCCTTGGAGTCGCCGAGTATGTAGCTGTCGAGGTTACTGCTGTCGAGGTTACCGCTGTCGAGGTCGCAAATAATGCAGGTAGTGGGGCTGCAGGCAAGTTAGCAGAGAACCGAGTACAAGACTTGAGGGAGTACTGTATACCTGTGTGATGAGGGGCCAGAAAAGAATCAGGTCTCCAGAGTGTGTGGTTGTGGAGTGTGGGAGTGGCAGACAGGGTGCCAACTTAAGTATGAGCTATGGGACGGAAGACGGTCTGTGCCTGGACGATGTCATCACCAACCGCTGGGAGGCTCAGTACACATGTTTCTGTGCAGAAAGAGCCTCAAATTCTTAGTGCAGTGGTGGTAGCAGTTGGGTTCTGTTTGCGCTCAAGAGACGAAGGACGGTCTGTGCCTGGACGATGTCATCATCAGCCTCTCAGAAGCTCAGCATGGGCGTTTGCTTCTAGAAAGAGCCTCAAGTTCTCAGCACAATAGTGATAGGTATTATGGTTCAGTAAAGAATGATCTGCTTGCATGAGGCAGAGAGTTGGGAAGCGAATGTATGCAAGTCTTCACTCATAGTGAACATAGCCCTTGACATCCTGTTGAAGCGAAATCAGTGCACTAGGGGTTTCTTCTGCATATTTTTGTACACAATTCTATTGAGTTTCGCACCAGTATTCAATGATTTTGTTTCTAGGTATTCTGGGGATGTGCACTTACTAGATCTGAATTTTCTTCTGCAGTGAATCATGTTATAGGAACGACTTGATTGGAATCCGCTCCAACACTTAGTAAACCTGTTCTTTGTCCTTCTTCAGATGTACAGATGTCGTTTTTCATGCATTGTATATCAATGAAACACACTAAAGAAATAATTCTCCGGGAACCCGCACCGCCAATGACTAAGCCTAAATTGACTATATCTGATTGCCACAGCTATGAAACTTGAAATTTCCTTCCACAATCAAACATATTGTGTAAACGATCCTATGTATACCTACTCTAATAAATAATAGAACCGATTTCTACAATTCCGATCAAGTCTAGACATCATACATAAAGTTCACCTATGCCACAGAACATATTGTGGAAACGATTCTATAAAAATTCGCTCTAACATCAAGTGTACAAATTTCTTATTTCTTGAGAGGTACAAGCGTTGTCCCTAACTTTCCTATCGTCAATAAGAGACCTTATATACACCGTTCTACATAAACCCGCACTCATATTGAGTAAGCTGCTATGAGGGAATCCCTGCCAACCTTCAGAGCTAGGTTTCTAAGAACCAACTCATTACTTACTGGGAGCATACAGCAACCCTTATTTTCTGATGAACCAGGTACAAAGATAGGATATGGGAACATTGTACCGGAACTAGCATTCGGTGACCTAGTGCCTCTGTCAGCATCGTGAATGGTCCACCAGATCATATATATATGTCTCATACACAAACACACTACATCACCCAGATAGATAGATAGATTCTGCACCCGATTCCAAACACGTACACGCGTGGGGGGCCAAAAGCAGGGCTGCACCGAGTAGCGGGCGTAATCTATTTATGTGTATATATATATGCCTGCCTCACTTGTACGAACTACTCGTTTTAATCGTGGGGAGGATTGCGGAGTGTTTGATGGGCAGGATGATGTTGTGGGTGATGGTTTTGTATATACATACATACATATATAGTGCCATACTATTCCACGATTTATCTTCGCTCTACCGGTTGGATACTTAATCTACACCGAGTATGCATGCATGCGGGCTATGTGTGTACATAAGTTTGAGGGTAGTCCTATCAACGTGCATATAGTTTCCCCAGCGCAAAGCATCACGGTGTGTACCGAGCAGGAAGGGCCTCGGGCGGTAGTACCAAGGGGTGAAATGGGAAAAGGGTATTCGCCCGGCGGTGAGATGTTTCAATCCAATGGGAAAATTGCACAACTCTGACACGAATCATACATAGCCTCTCCTATAAACGCACAACCCCAACCTCACATCCTAAACACAATTTCCTCACTCACTCCAACTTGCTGCTCACGATCTCCTCACTCAACTTCCACAGCCTCTCCGCCGCCGCCGCATCCCTACTCCACGCCGGTACCTTCTCCCCCAAAACCTGGCAATCCTTCAAATGCGTGCCCTTCTCACCCGTCAACCCAGGATCCAAGGCCGCAACCACCACCACCGCCGCCCCCTCATCCACACTCTTGATAGGAATATTCCTCTCCTCCAACCTCTTCCTAATCGTCTCCGTAACCGCCTTCTTCGCCGCGCCGCTCATCGTAACCCCGGGGTCAATAGAATAAGCCGCGATCCCCTCCTCCCTATACAAACGGCTCATTTCCAGCGCCATAAGCGCGTTCGCGGTCTTAGAATGCGCGTAAGCGGTGAGATAGCTGTAGGGCACTGGCGACGCGGGCTCGTCGAACATGGGGTGTGCGAACCAGAGGGGTTGTTCCTCCTCGGGGACGTCCATGGAGTGGCGATCGAAGTTCCAGTCTGAGAAGCGGATGGGGGAGGCCATCATTGCGCTGCTGCTGACGAGGACGACGCGGGTGGCGCCTGGAATGTTGTTCTTGGCGGCGGCGCGGATCTTGGGGAGGAGGGTGGTGATGAAGACGAAGTGGCCGAGGTGGTTGGCGCCGAAGTGGGATTCGATGCCGTCGGAGGTGAATTGGCGGACGTTGGTGCGGGAGCTGAAGCCGGCGTTGGCGATGGTGATGTCGATGGCGGGGATGGAGTTGTCGGCGAGGAGGGCCTCGGCAGAGGCTTTGGAAGCGGCGAGGGAATTGAGGTCGAGCTTGTGGGGGATGAAGTGGGTTTGGGGATAGGCGGATGAGAGGGCGGAGTGTGCGGCGGAGAGCTTCTCGTCGTTGCGGCCGGTGATAATGATGGTGGCAGCGCCTGCACTGGCGAAGACCTGGGCGACAGTATCGCCGATGCCGTCAAGAGAGGCGCCGGTGATGAGCGCGGTTTTGCCTTTGATGCTGCTTGCGTAGGCCTGGGCAATTTCGCGGGCGCTGCTGTTCACGCCATAGTCAGGGTTTGAAGCCATATTGCGACGAGGGCAGTGGAGGTGTTAGTACAGGAGAAACTGGTAACGAGACTTCAAGTTTGCGAATTGTTTGCTTGTTATGATATACTGCGTCAGGCGGCGTAGTCGTCCGGAATTCGGCCTAGGCGCATCTGTACGACATGAAGAAACCCATAGTCCTAACCCACTCCCGCCGAACAAGCCTCCAGTCAATCCTGGAGATGAACGAACGCTGCATTTTGCATTGTTGGTTCAAGGAATACACGCGAATCAACTGTTCGCTCTACTACTGGTGTTGTTGGGCGGCGTTTTGTGTAACCACTATGTAGTACTGTCAGCAGCCCACTTCAGGTATAGCTCTTCTCTCGGGAAGCGAGACTGATTGACGGGTGCAGGCTTTGCTCTTCTCATTCGTGCAATGAAGCTTTCTTGCGGCGAGAGACGCGATGCATGTCAGATCCAAGTGTTTAGTTCCCGTTCGACTAGGCAGAGAAGTATCGCTATTTGTTGATCCAATTCAGTGTGAGACATTTGGCGTTCGCATCAGCGTAACGCGATAGTCTAGTGCCTGCTCAGGGAAAAAAGATGCCTCCCAAGCCCCAACCCAGGTATGAAGGGGACAGACATGGTGCGTGTTGGGTGTCTTGTATCCGATGGGCACTCTAGAAGCGGCATGGTGGATGTTCAAGTCGTACGGCTGTTACAGCGAGCACCTAAACGCGTAGGCGGCTCCCCACAATACGGGCTGTTCACACTACTGTCAGCTCCATAGCTCTTGTGAAGCGACAACATCGACAATTATTGATCTTCCTGAATATTGTAATACTAATTTCACAGTGAGTCTCTGAACACTGCGATGGCTGATATCCGCAACATATGCGAAGAACGAATTATTTTGATCTTGGACTGCGCAGATCTCACTCCAGATATTGGCATCGTTTCACGGTCGGTTATCGGGATTCGCGTTGCTCTAGAGATCTCGCCGTCGCACATGGAACACTGCTGTGCGAGGCACCCGCCATACGTGAGGCGCAATGAGATAATGGATCCGAGACAGCAACGTGACTGTGCCACGGGCACCTGGGCACTGGCATCCGATAGCGTGAGACGCGTAAAAATGGCAACACAGCGTCAATGTGAACATCGCATTATGGAGGCGACAGTGCACGGGTCGTCGCTCGGGTGCATGTCCTCAAACGGAGAGAACATAGCGCCGGCAGAAGTAGGAGCGCGAGGTTAGACAGCCGCATGTTAATGAACACGAATGACATTTGCGAACGGCACTGCGAATGGCGCTGCGAATGGCGCGTGAGCAAAACCAGATCCGACTGGGCGCAATATGGATGTTGGCGAGAGTGATGTGAGAGTCGCAGCATCATCACTCTGCAACGGGGCAGTGCGTTCAGGCGCGCCTTCCCTCATTTAGGCGGGGGGGATTTGGAGTGGCAGGCGCGGGGCTGGCGTGACCACGTGATCACGTATTTGCAGGTGGCCCAGGTGGCCCAGGTGCCCCCAAATTCCCAGTGTTATCCGCCTGGTCCCTGGAGGCGTTATCTATAGGCGGGGCGTCATGGTCCACTCGACGCGCCTCTGCACCGCTTTCTTCAGGCTTCGCGTTTCTCGCACGGCGTTCCCTCGGTGGATGCACCGCGATAGATCGTCTTCCTGGTCCTTCCACCAGCCCACGGCCTCCCGCTCCTGATGACGATGGACTGTCGACTTTCTGCATTCAGCCATGGTGCCGAGCGCGACCCCAGTGGCAATGCATCCGTCGTTAATATGCATCAAACAACACGCCCAATCACCACCCCCGCGCCACGTCTATCGCGGACCTCTTGTCCCACCCAAGCTCTGATGCTTGTGTCTCGGCGTGTTGATCGCTTGCCCCTTGCGCGCACCTGGGCGGCCACCCACCCCGGCCCGTGACGGTTGCGCCCCGAGTTCGACTCGTTCCTGGCGCCGCCTGGGGTAGCTGCGGTAGCTCCTGCCCTCTTGGAAGGTAATTATCGTCATGCTCCACACAGCCTGCGCGAGCATATTTATACCGCTGGTGCCCATGCTGGCGAGCTTCCCATCGACCTTCGCTTGCCCGTTCGTTTCGTGGCATTTGCATTGCCCGCCGTCGTGATGAAGTACGCCATCTTCACGAGCCTGCTGGCTCTTGCCGGCGCCAATGCCAGGTCGACTTCCCACATTGAGGATGTCGTCGTGGAGAACCTCCAGCGCGTGCCCCAGGGCTGGAAGGAGGTCGGCGCGCCTGCCCAGAGCCGCAAGCTCCAGTTCCGCATTGCCATGCATTCTGTAAGTGTTGCAATGTGAACCAGCAGCGACTCAATAGTCGTTTTTCTCCAATTGTGATCTTTACGACCACCCGCTAACAGCCCCCAGCCTGACCACGCTCTGTTTGACCAGACGTTGATGGAAATCTCCACCCCCAGCCATCCCCGCTATGGACAGCACTTGAAGCGCCACGAGCTGAAGCAGCTTGTCAAGCCCCGGGAAGAGTCCACTGACGCAGTCTTGTCATGGCTGGAGGACGCTGGCATTCCCTCTGAAGATATCGTAAACGACGGCGAGTGGATCAATTTCGTGGCCACTGTAGCCACCGCAGAAGAGCTGCTAGACACCACCTTCAAGTCGTACCAGAACCTCAACCGCCCAGATGTGAAGAACATTCGCACACTCCACTACTCGGTGCCCAAGGCCGTCCGGGAACACATCGACCTGATCTCGCCAACCACTCGCTTTCCCCAGCTCCGTGCTCAGAGCAACAACATCCATGACCAGGAAGAGGTTCCATTCACCGTTGCTGCTGTGAATGCCACCTGTGGCAACTCCATCACTCCCCAGTGCCTGAAGGATCTGTACAACTTCGCAGACTATACGCCTGGCGACGCGGCCGTCACGATCGGTGTCACTGGATACCTCGAGCAGTATGCTCGCTTCAAGGACTGGGCCCAGTTCGCGAGCCAATTCGCCCCGAAGGGTGTGGGCAGCAACTTCACTTGGACATCTGTGAACGGTTTGTCCTCCCATCCGGCCCTCATTGACACATGCACTAACGACAGTCACAGGCGGTCTCCTTGATCAACGTGCCACAAACAGCAGCGTCGAGGCTAACCTCGATCTCCAGTATACGCTAGGTCTTGTTGCACCCGCAGCCAGCGTCAACTTTTTCAGCACCGCCGGTCGCGGCATCTTGATTCCTGATCTGGACCAGCCTACCGAAGAGGACAACCAGAACGAACCCTACCTTGATTTGTTCACCTACCTCATCAACTTGCCCGATAACAAGCTTCCTCAAGTTCTCACCACCTCGTATGGTGAGGATGAGCAGAGTGTGCCAGCAGAGTACAACAAGAAGGTTTGCGACCTGATTGGACAGCTCGGCACGCGCGGTGTTTCCGTCATCTTCTCCAGCGGTGATACCGGTGTCGGTTCGGCCTGCCAGACCAACGATGGAAAGAACACGACCCGCTTCCTCCCCATTTTCCCGGCTGCCTGCCCCTATGTCACCTCTGTTGGTGGTACCACTGGCGTCAACCCCGAGAAGGCTGTTTCCTTCTCGTCTGGAGGTTTCTCCGATCTGTACGAGCAGCCCTCGTACCAGAAGACGGCAGTCGATGGCTACCTTGAGAAACTCGGCGCCCAATGGGATGGTCTGTACAACGCCAAGGGTCGCGGTTTCCCTGATGTCGCTGCTGCGGGTACAAGCTACCGTGTCGTCGACAAGGGCGCTCTCATCTCGGTCGGCGGTACCAGTGCTTCTGCTCCTACCTTCGCGTCTGTCATCGGTCTGCTCAACAACGCTCGTCTGTCCGCTGGCAAGCCCGCTCTTGGGTTCCTAAACCCCTGGCTGTACCAGTCTGCCGCTGGCTTCAATGACATCACCCAAGGTGGTTCGAGGGGCTGCACAGGACGGAGCATCTACTCTGGGCTCAAGGCCCCGTTCGTGCCATATGCCTCGTGGAACGCGACCGAGGGCTGGGATCCTGTCACCGGTCTTGGAACGCCTGATTTCGGCAAGCTGTTGAAGCTTTCGGAGGGCGGTGGCTATGGTACTGGACGTCGGGGTCTGGACGGAAGGGTGTAATTGACTGCTCGTAACGTGAGCTACTGGCTAGTAGATGGAAAATAAATGTATAACGATTTAATGCTTTGATCACTGTGTCTATGTCGTGCAATCGTGAACGTAGAGCACCAGACCATCCGCATCGTCATCGCGCAAGTAGGACACACACTACTGTATCTCGTCCCCACACTAGCCACCTGCATCATGCCACCCGCCACCCGCCCCAACGCAGGTACCAGGTACCGCACTACGTCCGTACCATCACGCGCACAGTCGCATACCCATCCCATCCCAATTTCTCCCCTGCACAGTATGTATGTACAAGCTGTACCTACATACATACAAATCCTTCACACTTCACACCTCTCTTATGTAACCGGTGCAGCGATATCGCCGCCCCTTCCCGCCTTCCCCATACGCACTAGTCCAATCCCTTAGCGCGGGTTAAGCGTTGGAAGATGGGATAAGCTTGCTCCGCGTATCTTGGTGGTGCTTGGGTAGCGCTATGTGGGACGGAGGACTGGTTGTGGGGAGGGTGATAAGGTAGATTTGTGCATTTGTACCATGGGAAAGGTGAGGGAGAGGGGTGGGACGGGGGTTGGGGGTTGGGTATGTACTGGGTATGTACTGGGTATGTACTGGGTACTGGGTACTGACTGGGCAGGCGGATGAAAGGTAGCGATGGGCGGTGACGATGATGCTGTGTTCAGAGGATTGGTCAATTGACTCGCGCGTCGGCGTCAGCGCTGGATACCCTTGTAGGATTGACCTGACTACATATACTGCTATCTATCTATCTATCAATTGCCTCACCGTACCGGTCCCCTCCTACCATCTAGTCTAACTCACGTCGATGAAAAACCTTCAACCCGTACCTATTCCGCGCCACCAGGATTTCCCTCCTCCGAACCAGTGGCAACGCCAACGGCCTTCCTCTTCGGGAAAAAAGCTCACACTATCCCGGGCCACCCGCTGATATGTACGTTGCCTAGCGGTGCAGCACCGGACCAATCGGGGGGTTGGGCGCGGGGATCAAGCTCCTGGGAGCTTGTTTATGCGTGGATGGACAAGGATAGGTAAGCTGTGCTTGGTTACGTAGCGGGTGGTGGGTTGTACATATATAAGGTGTGGTGACGTCGCGCAGAGGTGCTGCGTTATCCTTCGGTTGGTGTGAGGGTGTGATCGCTTGCTTGGTCAATACGTATATACATATATACGTACATACATACGTATATTGTTTGTAATTGAGTAAAGGAGATAGCTATGAAGGTTTTATCTCTCCTCGCTCTTGTGGGCGTGGCGAGCGCGGTTAATACGCGGGGGTCGAGGAAGGCGGCGTTGGAGAGGAAGGGGATCCAGTTGCCGCATCGGAGTGGGAGTGTGAAGAGGGAGGCGCCGTTGGTGAGGAGGGGGGCGAATGGCACGATTATTCCACAGACGGAGAAGACAGAGAGTGAGTTTTTTGACCTTTTTAGAGTGGAAGTGAAGCTGATGAGGATGCTCAGAATACGTCGTCAACGGCACCGCGGGCGCGATCCCAGAGGTCGACTTCGACATTGGCGAGTCCTACGCTGGACTGATGCCGATCAGCGACAAGGCGAATGAGACGAACCAGCTGTACTTTTGGTTTTTCCCGTCTGAGAACCCGGATGCCGGAGATGAGATCACCATCTGGCTCAACGGTGGACCAGGATGCTCGTCGCTCGAGGGCTTCCTCCAAGAGAACGGTCCCATCTCATGGCAGTACGGTACCCCCAAGCCCGTCTACAACCCCTGGAACTGGGCCAACCTCACAAACATCGTGTGGGTCGAGCAGCCGGTCGGCACGGGCTTCTCGCAGGGTGAGCCGACGGCCACCAGCGAGGAGGAGGTAGCCGCGCAGTTTGCGGGCTTCTGGAAGAACTTCGTCGACACGTTTGACCTCTGCGGCCGCAAGGTGTACATCGCGGGAGAGTCCTACGCAGGAAAGTACATCCCGTACCTCGCGAACGAGTTCCTCGACCAGGAAGACAAGGAGTACTACGACATCAAGGGCCTCATGATCTACGACCCCTCCGTCGCCGCCGACACCCTCCTCCAGGACGTCCCCGCCGTCCCCTTCGTCGACCGCTGGTCCGGCCTCTTCAACTTCAACAACTCGTTCACGGCCTCCCTCCACGAGCGCGCCGACTCCTGCGGATACAACGCCTACCTAGACACCTACCTTCAGTTTCCTCCCCCAGGCAAGCTCCCCGCGCCGAACAAAACCTCGTCCGACGAAGGCTGCGCCCTCTGGTCCGAAATCATCGACGCCGTCATGCTCACAAACCCCTGCTTCGACGTCTACCAGGTAGCCACCACGTGTCCCCTGCTGTGGGACCAGCTCGGTTTCCCCGGGTCATTCGATTACTTGCCTGAGGGCCAGCAAATCTACTTCAACCGCTCCGACGTCCAGGCTGCGATCAACGCCCCGATCCAACCCTGGGCCGAGTGCCAGACCGCCCTCGAAACGGACACCTCCGTCGACTCCTCGTGGGTTGTGCTCCCCCGCGCGATCGACGCCCTCGACCGCACGGTGATCGTGCACGGCGATCTCGATTTCATCCTCCTGTACAACGGGACGCTGCTTACCATCCAAAACATGACGTTCGGCGGACTCCAAGGGTTTCAATCAGCTCCCAAGGACGCCTTCTACGTTCCGTATCACGAGGACTACAGCTACGAGAGTTTGAGCGCGAGCGGCGTGATGGGTGTCACGCATACGGAGAGGAAGCTCACGTGGGTGCAGCAGGCGCTTAGTGGGCATATGGTACCGCAGTATCAGCCGAGCAGCGGGTATAGGCAGTTGGAGTTTTTGCTGGGGAGGGTCGAGAGTCTAAGTAGTCGGGAGCCGTTTTCGACGCAAAAGGATGTGAAGCAGCCGAGTGTTAATGGGACGGATTTGGTGGTTACGGGGGCGAGGGGGAGGGGAGTGAGGATGCCGAGGTGGTTTTAGGGATGCGGTGGAAGTGTAATGTGTAGGGTATGAATTGATGTTTGAATGATTATATATATATATCAATCTGATGTCGCCTCAGGGTGATGAATCTAATGATGAAAAACAGTAAAGTGGTTTACGTGCGTGTGAGCCTCAGGTTAGCTATCCGCCCTCCCGCGGCCAAGCTACCGAGGCTGGTTCCGCCCTCAGCCCACCCCACCTTTCACGCCCTCCGCCCTCGCAAGCTGGACACCACGCCACGCCACCACCCCTGGTATTTTATACATCCTCTTCCGCCCATCTAAAATCTCTTGTACTATTATCTACCTTACTTCCACTTATCGTGGGCGCCATCCGCACCATCCGTCCCATCTCCCCCTGCCATCCATCCCACCACCCCTCCAACCACCATCACCAACCAAACATGTCCACCACCTCACCCCCCCACCCCCGCCCCCTAACCCGCTCCTCCATCCTCTCCGCCCACTCCCTCATAAAACCCCACATCCACCTCACCCCCTCCTCACCTCAACCACGCTCTCCACTCTAGCCTCAACCCCCCAGTCCCCCACCGCCCTCCTCAACACCCCCTGGGAAGGTTCCACCCCCTCATCTCCAAAATTCCACCTCTTCTTCAAAGCCGAAAACTACCAACGCATCGGCGCCTTCAAAGTCCGCGGCGCCTTCCACGCCGTAAAGCGACTCATAGAAGAGCACGGGCTGGAAGAAATCCGCCGCACGGGCGTGGTGACGCACAGCAGTGGGAACCACGCTCAAGCGCTCGCGCTCGCAGCCAGGGAATTCAATGTACCGGCTCACATCGTGATGCCCGGGATCAGCACACCGAGTAAGATCGAAGGAACGAAAGCGCAGGGAGCGAGGGTGGTGTTCAGCGGGAGTACGAGTGAGGAGCGGGAAGAGGTGGTGCGGGGCGTGATACAAGAGACGGGCGCGAGGCTGGTCCCGCCGTATGATGCCGTGGATATAATTCTCGGACAGGGAACCATGGGGTTGGAAATGGAGGCGCAGGTTAGGGATGTTCTTGAGCAGCAGCCTGAGCGTGGGGTGGGAGGGAGGACGGCTCTAGATGCGGTTATCACGCCGTGTGGAGGCGGGGGCATGCTCGCTGGGAACGCGATTGCGTTTCACGAAACGGGGACGCGGGTGTTTGGTGCGGAACCCTCGTTTCAGGGAGCGGATGATGCGAGGAGGGGCGTTGCGGGTGGATCACGAATCCCGAGCGTGAAGACGCTGACGATAGCGGATGGACTGCGGACGCCGCTTGGGGAGATCAACTACGGGGTTATATCTGACCCGAGTCACGTCGCGGGGTTGTACTCTGTGACGGAGCGCAATATAAGAGACGCGATGAGACTCGTGCTCGAACGCATGAAGTGCGTGGTTGAGCCGAGTGCGGTGGTGGGGTTGGCGGTTATACTGTATAATGAGGAGTTTAGGCGGAGGGTGGAGAAGGAGGGTGGGAGTGAGGGATGGAACGTGGGGGTTGTGCTGAGTGGGGGGAATACGACGGTTGAGGCGGTGATGAAGATTTTTGGGGATGCGGCGAGTGAGGAGGAGAAGGAGAGGGCGGAGGGTGTGGTTGGGGTACATGGGGAGAGGGTCGCGGAGAATGTGGCGGGGTAGGTAGAGGTTAGAATAGTTGTATATATTGGGATGGGATAAGTGGATGGGGTGTATATATTTATTTTAGAGATGTGTTGTGATTTTTCTGTCTATTTGTGTGCTTACATGTTCGTGTTGCAAGCCCAGCTACTCCTTGCTCTTTCTTTATTGGAATTTTGGTAGAAAACAGGATATCAAAATGGCGAACAAGTAATGTCATAATAGAGAGTATAGTTTAGTTGAAATCGCTGCATAACTTTACTATAAATGAATAATGAAGACTCTTTGCGATTACCTATGATACGCTTTCATCTACTTCTACCGCAGAATCAATATTTAGCTCAAAGATCTTGTAAAAAACGACCACTACCAGATCTAAAGCATCACTCTACTGCTTCTATACTAGCTTCCATCTACAAAGTACTTATTGGATCGTACAAAGTATTTCACCATCCCAACACGCTCCTCAACCTCTCATCAACTCCCTCCATTACGCCTCTGTTTTGTCCATTTTTCTCTGCACCCTTTTCAAAAGAATACATCGCATTTGATTTGCTAACCAGCTGCAGTTATTAGGATCTATCATGTCCTTCACGCTGTTAACTGAGCCACAAAATATTTCCCATGCCTATGTGCACTAAGAATGAAGAAAAAATAGAACAGAGCTCCAACCCCGAAATTGAGTTCAGGAATCCACCGTCTACTATAGCTTCGCCTTCGCAAGCCATACTCCACGGACACACTAGGCAGATGAGTCGTCGTTGGGCCTTATGCTGAGAAGAGCAGGCTTAGCGCTTGAGGCCTCTGGTACGTTAGATGTGACTACATATGTACATACGCGCAGTATTGAGTCCAAGATAACGGAGACTGCATAACATCATACTGCGCGGAAAGAAAAATCCAGTACAATTTACTAGCACATTCGTTATTATCTTATGTGGCCACTCTGCACCCAGATGCCGTCGGAGCGAGTTGGATGTCATCCCAGCACAGTCAGCGTGGGGTCCACTCGCGTTACCCCGCCACGCCCCGCCCCACTACGGTCCGACTTGTTCCAGCTTCCACCCGCCACGTGCGCTCCGCATCGCTGAGACATTCCTTACCGGAGTATTCATGCAGCGCTGGGCCATAACTCGTGCGAGGTACTTGTCGAGCCAATTATCGTGTCAAGGACATCGGGCGTGTCCAGCTGTGCAGAAGAGATTTTCGGCCAACGCCATCGGGAAGGAAGGGCAGAAGGAAAGAGAAGGACTGCGGTATACAGAGGACTCGAACGTGAAAAGAAAAAGAGAAGGATCAAGCCTGAGAGTAGCGATAGGCAAGATGTCTCAACCAAAGCGCTTCCTCCCGCTCGACCCAGCGAAGAGGCTACCCGAAGACGAACGCCCCCCCTCAAAGGCATCGTCTTCGACGTCGACGGCACACTATGTACCTACCCCTTCCCACCTCCACCCCCTGATCCCATCCTTCTTCTATCCTAACACCCTCCAGGCCTCCCCCAAACCCACATGTTCACCGAAATGCGCGCCACCCTGCAGATCCCCAAGTCCACCGACATCCTCGAACACATTTACTCGCTCCCCGCCTCCGAGCAACCCGCGGCCCAGGAATCCATCCGCGCCATCGAGCGCCGCGCGATGGCGGACCAGCAACCGCAACCGGGGTTGGTGCAACTGATGACTTATTTGAATTCGAGGGGGGTGAGGAGGGGCATCTGTACGAGGAATTTCGACGCGCCGGTGGAGCATTTGTTGGGGAAGTTTTTGAAGGGGCAGACGATTGGGCCGGTGGTTACGAGGGAGTTTAGGCCGCCGAAACCGAGTCCAGAGGGTGAGTGGGTTGTTTTGCTTTTGCTTTGAGTTTGTGAGGGCTTTGTGAGGATGCTGGGGGCTGGTTGGGTGGTGGGCATGGTGTCTACTTGCACGTTGGGCTATGTTCCTGTGGCGTGGCATGGTGATTGAGGTCAAAGGAAAAACTAAGCTAACTGAGAGACAGGCATCTTGCACATTTCAAGGGAGTGGGGCTACACTGATGGAGGAAACGGCCTCATCATGGTCGGCGACTCGATCGATGATATGACGGCTGGACGGAGGGCTGGCGCAGCTACTGTGCTGCTAGTCAACGAAGTCAACGAGCATCTGAGTACGCATGAGCATACGGATCTGGTGATTGCACGACTGGACGATCTGATCAAGATATTGGAAGAGGGATTTGAGGGCAGGATAGTCGAGGAGAAGGTGGAAGGGAACAGCGTATGAGCGACAGCGATGTCGGACACGGAACAGCAGAGACAGGGAAAAGGGGAGGACCTCAGTCCGCGAGCGTGCCGTTCGGAGTGAGCTCGCGCGAAAAGCGATGTGGCGTTGAGGAGTTTTCGGCGGCAACTCGGCATGTTGGTGTGGCTTGCGCGAAACAAGCGTTTTGAACTGATGCTTGGGTGCGGGAATGCTCTTCGCGTGTGGGGTCAGGTGTTCGTAGTGGGTACCCATGACCTGATGTGACATGCGGTGTGGCGGAATTTAATCTACAGTATACTCAATGCATGTTTAGCGGACAAGTGTGGCTTCCGTAGTGCATTGTCTTCCATTGATTTTGACCCTGCCTGATGATGACTGAGACATCAATCTGCTCGGGGATATCGTTCGCAGCCATTCGGTCCGGACCTGCAATTGTAGACTATGATAGCGAGCAAGAAGGACCGACAGTCTGGCAGACATGACAGACCGTATTCGTAAAGGTTCGAGAAGCCTTTGGCGCATGTGGCGCCTGTAGCCCATCGACGCTGTCGTAGTGCGGACTAGACTCGTGCTAGCTCAACCTCCTGTCTGTTTCATGTCTCGTAAGCGATGCCTCCACGATTTCCTCATCGCTACCATTCCGCCGTTCTCAGATAATTCAATCGTCCAACGCCTCTGCGCCACGAGTCGGGGCCTCGCTCGCTTGCGTGGTAGGTATGCCCCGCATGGTTACGCGTTCTGGCCATGGCCGTTAAACATCGCAACCGTGCAGTCGCACCATAACGCGCGAGATATGATCGTGGCAGGGATGGGCATGATTCCACCAACGAGCGCGGTTCCGGGCGACAAACGAACTTGACCTCTGCTCAGTTGCCACAACGTCGAGCTGATCATCTTGCGGTTCCGGGGATCAGGAACTTGACAATGGACAGGCACTAATTCACGGGAAATTTTTAATTGTCCGCGTTCGAAAGCGGGCCACCAATACCCTTGGGAGCTTCTCGAGTCGAGACGCTCTAGTGGTGGATCTGCTCATTTCCAGGACGACCCTTCATCCAAGGTGGAAACAAGCTCAGCCCAGAACTGTCAAGCTTCACGGACCCAGTATTTGCGAACCAACCAGTATCCCCTGCTGCATCGGGAGGATGCTCCGTGGAAACTGGTGTGGAGACGAGGGCATTCGGGGTACAAGTACTCCTTCATGTCCCACAGAACCATCATCAGCGAGCAACGCAGTCATTCATTCACTCATTCACTCATTCACTACATTCGTTTCTCTTTAACACCATACCTAACTTTCAAAATGGTCTACGCTAGCATTTCTGCTCTTCTCCTTGGCGCTGGCGCTCTCGTCTCAGCCGCCCCCGCTGTCCAGGGCCGCGCCGACAGCTGCACCTTCTCCGGCTCTACCGGTGCTGCGCAAGTCGCCAAGTCCAAGACTTCTTGCTCCACCATCACCCTCAACAACGTTGCGGTTCCTGCTGGCACCACGCTTGATCTCACCAAGCTGAACTCCGGCACCACCGTCATCTTCCAGGGCACCACCTCCTTCGGCTACAAGGAGTGGTCTGGTCCCCTGATCTCCGTCTCGGGTACCAAGATCACCGTCAAGGGAGCCTCTGGACACGTCATTGACGGCAACGGCGCCAAGTGGTGGGACGGCAAGGGCACCAACGGCGGAAAGACTAAGCCCAAGTTCTTCTACGCTCACTCCATGAAGCAATCCACCATCTCCAACCTGAACGTCAAGAACACCCCCGTCCAAGGCTTCAGCATCAACGGCGCCACCGACCTCACCCTCGACCACATCACCATCGACAACTCCGCCGGCGACGTCACCAACGGCGGCCACAACACCGACGCCTTCGACGTCGGCTCCTCCTCCGGCATCACCATCTCCAACGCCAACATCAAGAACCAGGACGACTGCCTCGCCATCAACTCGGGCACCAACATCCATTTCACGGGCGGCACCTGCTCGGGCGGCCACGGCCTCTCCATCGGCTCCGTCGGCGGCCGCTCCGACAACACCGTCGACGGCGTCGTCATCGAGAAGTCCTCCATCTCCAACTCCCAGAACGGCGTCCGCGTTAAGACCGTCTACGGCGCTACCGGAAAGGTAAACAACGTCACCTACAGCGACATCACGCTGTCCAACATCTCCAAGTACGGCGTTGTCATCGAGCAGGATTACGAGAACGGAAGCCCCACCGGCACTGCCACTACGGGTGTTCCGATCACGGCGCTGACGCTGAACGGCGTTAAGGGCTCCGTTGGCAGCAGTGCGACGCCTGTGTATCTGCTCTGTGGAAAGGGATCGTGCTCCGGGTGGAAGTGGAATGGCGTTGCGGTTACGGGCGGGAAGAAGAGCACTAAGTGCAGCAATGTGCCGGCTGGGGCTTCGTGCTAAGCGAGTCATGGGGTGAGGGTCTGGATCCTTTTTTCAGATGAGGAGGACTGGGAGGTTGGCGAGTAGATGGAAGGTGTAGGTGGTGGAAAATTTCCGTTCTGTACATATTTTTTTGGTAGGCTTTAGTAATGGTGGAAATAACATGTTGTTGGCCTAGGGCTGGCAATTTGAAAATTTTGTTGTTTTGGAGAGGTGCCGATGTGAATGTGATTGATCTCACTATACGGAGACCAATTCATAAGGGAATGCATCGTTACGATGTGCCTACTGTTGGCTGTTCTCGATGCACTTGCTACCTTCGCATCTAGATGTCAGGCGCCGTAAGAAACTCGTACGAGCATTGTTCTAACTACGCTTGTATGCAGGGCTGGTCTGAGACATGATGACAAGGTTATCTTAAGTATCGACACTGAAGGATGGAATTTGAGTGGAGTTGAGTATACTAAAACGCCTTGCCGTCAGTACTAAGTGTTCTGCTTTTGTAACACATCGCGTTGTTAAAATTTACTGTTCTCATCCATCGTATGAATGCATGAGAGTTTAGCCATATAGTACCAAACGTCTAGCTATGAAGATCCTCAGAAGATTAGGGTCATGCTGTAATCACGTTAAACATGGTACACATAGTCGGCGTGAATATGTAGCTGTGTCCAAAGAAGTATGCATGTGCTATCGATGGAGCCATACGTATCCATCCTGCTTTGTGAACACAGTCTCGAACGAAACACTGAGTCCGAATACCGCGATGGATCAATGCTTATCCGTTCCTTAGCGCGGTGGAGTAGTCTGACTGGGAACCTAAGTGCTACGTCATACCGTCACGTGACAGGCATAAGCCGGGGCCTACCGATTGTAGCACAGCGGATTTGAGCCAATTGCGTATCCACAGGTACTCTCCATAGATTCAGTGTACGTGAAACATGTGCTGTCGATCACGTACTATGTAGCATGTCCACGTGTCGCTCGCCGTTTAGGTAGGCATGGTTGCAGGACGTGTCACTTCACAAAGCAGCACACATGATAAGCTCACAACGTTTGAATGCTATCAGTCTGGAGGAATATCATGTCTGAAAAGCTACTCGGTATAAAATTGTAGCAAGAAATCCTGGAATAGTTTTCTGCCTTGCCAACTACTCATGTGCAAGAAACATCTGGTTGCCTGAAGGCGCTCGCCTGAGCTCAACCCACATTTATGTAAGCCTGGGTGGGGGCTTATACCGGTCATGGGCTTGGGGGTTCTGAAAATATCAACTGGCAACATTGTAAGAGCGTAGGATGGGTGATAAACAGCACAGGCGCCACGGACTTTCACAGTCATACCTGCGCCACACTATGCGTGATTGGCCAACACAATGTAAACTGGGCTTGTGCGCATACACCATTTCACGCCCTGCTGGCCCTATGCATCAACCGCATAGAACATATAAGGCCTGCGTCTTCAATCAACTTCTTCTCTTCTGCCTACCACAGCACACACCCCCATTGAGAGACCCTCAACTCTTCGGTCCCTCACACTTTTCGAATTCCAACTCTTCGCTCCTGCTACGACAGACGACGCAACCGACAAAGTAAGCGCTCATCTTTCCGCTTAGCAGTGGAAAGTTTACCAACAGCAACAGGCAGTAATACAAAACTGTTTCCACAATCATCTGCCGCACACCAAGGCGACAGCATGGTTCCCCCTTCTCGATTCTTGGTCCTAGACCTTGGAGACGTTCTGTTTCACTACAATGCCCTCGGACTAACGGAGTTCCCGCGTAAACACTTTGGCACTATCATCACATCGCCTGAGTGGGCCGCCCTTGAGCGCGGCGAGATCGATCACAATAATGCCTTGCAGCGCCTCGCATCTCGGCCTGACATTCCCCTCACGGCCACCCAGATCGAATCGGGTCTCGCTCAGTGCCGCAAGTCCCTGAGCCTGGACGTCACTCTTGTCAAGCTGTTGGCAGAGTTCAAGAACAAGATGAAGAATGTTGGTGGAGGATTGAAGTTCTACGCCATGACCAACGTCTCCGAATTCGACTTCACTCTGATGGGTGACGTACTATCTGCAAACGGCATGGATTGGAGCTTATTCCACGGCGTGTTCACTTCCTTTGGCGCTCACATGCGCAAGCCAGAGGCACGCTTCTACGAGCACGTTATTGCGAAGTTGGGTGCTCGTCCTCAGGACATGGTATTCGTGGATGATAAGGTAGAGAACGTGAACGCTGCGAACGCCGCTGGCATGCATGGTCTCGGATTCACGGGCCGGGCAAAGCTGATCCACCAATTGCACCTCATGTTCCTTGATTCGCGCGTCCTCGGCGGAAAGACATGGCTCAAGGAGCATGCACGCGAGTTGTCCAATGAGATCGAGGGTGGAGAGAAGTTTGAAGACGCATTCTCGCAGTTCCTCATCATGGAGGCTACCAAGGATTCGTCACTACTCTATCTGAACTCATCCCTGGAACCCCACCAGGAGACCGATGCGGATATCCAGCGCGTAGTCGACTCAGGCCGCCAGTGGAACTACTTTATTCGTAAGCCCGTCGGCACCACAGATTGTTTCCCGAACGACGTTGATACCACCGCTTGTTCGCTCCTGGCTTTCACGCCGCAGACCGGCGCCAACGAGGTGCTCGATAGCATGCTCGCGAACCGAACTGCGGACGGCTTCGTCCAGACATACTGGGACCCAACTCGTCCTCGCGTCGACTGCTGCGTTCTCACCAACGTGATCCGCGCATTCTACAAGTACCAGCGTGGCGGCGACATCAAGGAGTCTCTCGCCTACGTTGTGAAGGCGCTACTTGGCAAGGACTACATCTCTGGCACACGCCACTACTGCACGCCTGAGACCTTCCTATTCTACGTGGCCCAGCTCGTTAGCAGCTACCCACAGGAACCAGAGCTCCAAGCTCTCCAGGAGCCACTCGCCATGGCCCTCGCCGAGCGTGTCGGAGTCTACGCCAATACCGTCACACAGGCTGAACTTGATCTCGAGGCCGCTAGCAAGGCGATGACCGCCTCTGATACCACCGGTGCAGCGAAGAAGAAGCTGTACAAGGCATACGTTCCGGAAGTCGACTCTCTCGCAATCGCCATGCGCATTCTTGGCTGTCAGCTACTCAAGATTCGTCCCAACGGCTACGACAAGGATATCCTACGCCTGACCGAGATGCAATGCGAGGACGGCAGCTGGCCCATTGGCTGGGTCTGTCGCTATGGCCGCACCAAGGCGCGAATCGGTAACCGCGGCGTTGTCACTGCCTTTGCGGCTAAGGCGCTCGAGACTGAGGCTATGGTCACTGCGGATGGAGTGGATGTCACGGGTCTCGAGGAAGATGAGCAGACCGGCTACAAGATCAAGGGTGCCGTTGCTGGATCCTCCAAGGACGCTGTCTCGGACCTTGTTTCTGAGGACGGTAGGACTCGTGCGGACTCTTTGATGAAAGATAAGTCTGCTTAGTCTACAGAGGTTCATTATAGACTGAGAAGCTAGTCTGCTCGGTTTTTTTCTAGGGGAGTTTTGAATTTTTTTGTGGCATTTTTGATGGCTCTGGTTGGGGCTAGCACTATTCACTAGGGAGTTTTGGAGTTCCGGGTTGTTCTGGGGAATGCATAGGAAGGACTTTGCATCTAGATGTTTGGAATCACTTCCCGGTATGAGAAAGATGTGGCGGTTTCTCATGTGCAAGGTTCTGGGATGAAGAACATGAGTTTGGGGTCTCAGGGAGAGACACACTCGTAGGCAGTACATATTGAATACAATTCATACATAATTTGATGGTCCACGTGAAGAAATGTATCTATTGTACAGTGATATGTAGCATGAGAATCTATGTCAGTCCCAACAATGCTGTGCGAAGCGATATTTTATCCTGACTTAGCCAAATGTATTTTTACATATATGATTAATGAAAAACGCCCGAATTGACAATCTTTGATTACAAGATCGATGTTCACAAATATACAGTAAAAAAAAGGTTAGATCTTTCCCCCACTCCATTCGATATTACAATATCTGGAGTGCCGATGATTTTGATGGGTAGCAGCGGGTAGATGATTAGAGCGAGGCGCGAGGTGGCAGGAGTGCAAATATGGGGTTTTAATGGTCAACATAATCAAATACGAATACTGTGGGCGCATACTTCCGGAAATTTGCAAGTGAAGTGGCGTAAAGATATATGTAGAATCGGAGCACAGTGGAATGAGATGTATCCGTACTATCAAATGGCACTAAATATATTGCTCAGATGGCATCATGATAACTGTCCTGTGTAAATACACAACTTTTCACATCTCAAGAGGCGACCCAAACTGTGAGAAAGATTAAATACCGATATAATTTCGTACAGAAGCTAGGCAGAGGCTATTATTCTGACAGTACATTTTCAGAAAAAACAAAGGTCACCCAGGAATAGAATTAGCCAAGCCCCAGATCGAGCTTGAGCGGGATACAAACAGCGTATCGGTGACCAATGGGCTCCACCAAACATATCATAGAACACAACACCTTTGGTGCTAGCTCTCTGAAAGTCTCATCCTTAACGGCTCATTTTCGCAGTACACCCGTATGATGCTTCTGGCCCTTGAAAGTGAATAGTCCTTCAAGGTTGCTCCGAAGACGCTGGACCATGTATTCAGACGGAAGAAGGCTACTACGAACAAGTAATTGCGAACTTCCCTCATACGGAATGTCGATTGGCTCATCAAGGAGCCATAAACTACTCACAAACTTCATGTAACATGTATCAAATTCGATGTCAACACGTTGAAGATTGTCCAGAAAAAAGCTTCCATGAGATAATTTTTGGAGTGCTTTCAGTACAGAGTTATCAGGGCCTAAAATGGTGCATCCCCTCGTCCCATGGGAAACACAGTCGGCGAAATGCACAATGAGAAATAGTTTATTGATCAGCTGGTGAGTGGCGTGAGGATATTTGCAGCTTCTATGCAGGCCGATGGCAAACGTGTTCTCCTGGTAGAATATCTCCCTTGACAATGTGGCAATTTCAGAAGTTGTGTGCAGGAGCTTGTAGTATAAGTGACCGAGGCTCGAGTCCAATGTGCGCCAATGTTCCAAGCTAGTGGGGCCGCGGTAACTAATGGGCTGATTCTTGACCAAGAGGAAGGAAAGGATGTAACGTTTGAGCTCAACTGGAAGACCGTTCCATCCTTCGGCAAAGGTTTCGCTCAGTGGCTTCGATATAGTCAGAAAGAAGGGTGCACCTCTTGGATTGACATTGGTCAATATTCCTAGTGAATGAAACGTTATAATGTGAGGATATTTTGAGGACAAGTAGAATTTACCCGCTGGAAGAAAGAGCTGTCCTTGAGCTCTAGAACTATCAATGCTAGAGCTGAGCTTGGCATCAAACATAGGGATGATGCTGTTGTTCGAGCCTGGTGGAAACATCATGTCTCGGTAGACCTTGAAGATTTTGTCCTTCTCCGGATGGTTAGTAACTCACTCTTGACACAGTAATCCAAGAAACCCACCTTGTCAGTAGTGACAGGAGGGACTTCCTTGCCTGGTATATCTGTCATGGTGATGTCGATGACTAGAGAAGGAGAGCAAGAATTTGTAGAGATAGATGAACCAGAGCCCACACAAAAGAGTTCTGGTGTCTAGGCGAGGGGCAGGAAGCGGGGTTTATAAACTCATTTGTGGATTGAGTGGGTTTTTAGGTAGGTTGCACGCACAGACCTGTTTCCAGGCATTAGCCAATTCGCCATTTTCAAGTACAGGGTATGCTTTAGGGAAGCAAAGACGTTTACAACCTCCGTTTACTCTTCCATTTGTCCTGGGCAGATTACTAATAGTTATGCAAACAGTGGTATCTGACAGGTTTGCATATAGATGCACATGTGTAGCCAATGAGGTAGCTAATGAACGAATAATAGCGCAAATATCTTCATATCGGCACACAGTGCATTGCAACGCAACAGGTATTGATTCTCGAAATATCCAAACTTTCTCTATGCTCTAAGATCACTTTGGGTTTGCCCCTCATATGCTTGCTATTACTGAAAACTGTTTGGGAGTGTCCTCTGCTGTTTGAGGCTAGAAAAACCAATAACCCGATGTCCTGTCTTACAGGCCTCTTCCTTCACTATAGCCGCAATGTTATGCCATGCAGTTCTCCTCACGACTACTCAGTACTGCACTGCCCAGGAGAATCTCGAAGCCACGATCTCTTAATTGAGCCTTGAAAAGACTTGAAGGGCTTACATATGCTCCATATATCCCAGTGCTGTTCGTCTCGTAGCCAGCCTTCCTAGAATTGGGACCTATACAACCGAAACAATAGTTCTGTCCCAAAGGCGGATCTTGCATGGTGACGGATCTCGAATTTGAGTTCCACGACACACCTGATAGGGTATTAGCTGAATATTGTTGCTTGATGGGCAAATCTTTATCAATAATACCGTTAGCCATTGTCCAACCGTGACCAGTCCCGGCATTCCCACGATTCCTATAAATTACCGATACCGTTCGACTGCCTTCATTGAGGAATCCATGTGCGTAACGTTGGTGCGGCTCGATGCCGATGTTTTCAATAGACTGTTGTGTTTCGTACCCAATACAGACGTTTGGTCCAGGTGTCAAGCTTTCCGTGGCGACACTCCAGCTTTTTCCATCCCCTCGATTACTGACATTGTGTACCAACACTTGTGTGCCATCAATTGCGACATCAATTGCATACCCTGCAGTATTATCGGTAGGTCCATACCGGTTCATGACCACCGATGTAATGGTAATTCGAGATGCGGAGCGCATAATGTCTATTCCATGATTGAAGCCAGTAAGGTCAATGTTGCGCACCCAAGAGTCAGTGGCCCAAGACGAGATGCGAATTGCAGATGATGCACAGGATGGGTCGTTCAGGCTTCTGCCAGAACAAGATGGCTCCACTCGCATACTCAAGTTCTCAATACCCATTTCAGATGGTTGGACAGGAGGTGTGTAGGGTGTGAGCTGTATAGGATTCATGAGACCACTAGTTCCATCTAGTGAGTCCGTGAGCGGTATATTGAGGGTGATGGTTTTGCCATTGATGAACTTCACTCGCCGTGGCTGCTGCACCAACTTTCCAGGCTAGATCCATTCAATACGATGATGCAATTTTATATTGCAATGGCAAGCTTACATCTATCCATGTGAAGTCCCTAGGGGCTCCATCCGCCTTCCTTTGAGCTGTCATGCCCATCACATCGATCCAGTCTTGTGTTACCCCCCTTTCCACATACACCTCTTTCCCTACTCGAAGGCGACTTGTATCCAAAACATTGATTGTATCCGTGCCGAATGGAACATAAAAGTCTGTGATGTTCGTTGCTTTGCCTCTCTGCTCTCTCAGATTCGGTTGGCCCAATGTGATTGAATTTTCGTATAGGCTGTTCACTAATATAATTGTATTATCTACACCACTTCCCCGAAGCGTCGTCCCGTTTTGCACCAGTAAGCCGGCGGAGAGAGTATAAGTTCCCGTCGCTAGCTGAACTACTCCGCCACCGGATTGGGAGACCTGATCGAGTGCCCTCTGGATAGTGGAGGACATGTCGCCAGTACCGGGACTGATCGTTATTATTGCGGGTCTGTTTGATGCTGGTAAGCTGAATTCTGACTGGCGATATCCTGCATAAGAGAAATCCGGGAGCTTGTCGCCCCTGGAGGTCCATGTTTTCCTGTAGTCGACAACAACGGCAGGGACAGCCGCACAAACCGTAACAATCGTCAGCAGCGTTTCAGAGAACATTATGAGGGATGTTACAATTCAAGCGGATCGTTGAGTCTCATGAGATTTGGACAGCTGTCATCTGCCAAGAAAATCACAATATGAACATTCCTCTTGATCACCTCGGCACGAATCGCCTTGGATTGTCGAAATGAACACGATTACAGATTTAACAGGTTTACCTACATCCTTTATGAATTGAATTTGTATTATGGAATTGCCGATTATGGAAAATGAGCTAGAAAAGATGGCGACTGCTATTCTTAGAAATATGTTGAGTCTGCCCACATTACCTATTTATCCAACGCCCGCCCATTCTCTACGCTATAAGATACAAATTGGCACATAGCTGTTAGGTGTAGATTGGTTTGTGTGTCATTTCTAGAGTTTCAGGATGTTTCAAAGAGGCTTTCTGTATCGATACTGGCCTAGTCGCTACCCTGATCTCAGAGCCGTTCGCTTCAGCACCATACCAACCGACTATGCGGATTCTGATAAAACAAGGCCCTCAAACTGGCCGTTGCACTGTTACTAAAATCGTGAAAATCGCAAGTGTAAGTAGGAGAAAGAAAACGACGAAGGGGCTCTTGAGTACTGATGCTCTTGATGGCGCTGATAATAGAAACTCACTGTGGGTAAAGATAGTGAAGAAATCGAACGAGCAATCACAGCGCTTCATTGTTGAACGGGCCTCTAAATTAATTCATGCATTTATCCAAGCAATTGTAATGGTATACTCAAAGCATAAGTACATATAGAAAGAATTTTCCATGCACAAAATTCAATACACGGTATCAATCCGTTAGTCTTCTAGATTACAGGCCAAAGATAGGCCTTGACACTCTCTTATAGTGACCTGGCCAAGGAAGCAAGGGTTTCCTGGAAAGTAGCTACTGCGGAAATTGGACATTTATACTCCAGTATCGAAATCCGTGATCGCAAATGATTGCTCCAGCTCCGGGTGATTACATGTTGGAGCAATATGATGCAAGTTACTCAGTATGGTAGGCTTTGAACTATTCATCATGTTGTACAGAACACATTCGTAAAGAACGTATGATTTATTCAAGGTTGTAGACATCCCCGTCAATCTAATGGCTCTATGTTGTGATATGTTCGTTCGGGATATTTCGCGTTGGATCGATGTGTGTCATGCGTTCTGGATGTCACCTGAACACCTGCCGGACAAGATCTCGGTACCTAGAATTTCGCGAGGTTTCACATGATCCTGACATCCCTTGGCTACATATGTTGTCATGTCGTGATTAGACCACAGTCTTGAGGCCCTATGATTGGTCTCAATACCCATGTCTATATGTTGCTTACATTGCCTGGGTATCAACAACATCCGCGAGTGGGTTATGACATATTGCGCACTTGATCCACCAATCACTTGCACACCACTGCGTATACGTGCGATACACATGCAGCAGCTATGAGGTCGCACAAAGTAACCATCAGCCCAAAATCTGCTCAACTACATCTGAAGGTGCGTAAAAGCTAGGTATTCGTACCATTATCCACACTGCCACTATATGCGTACCGTGTACATATGTATCTACAATTGAAATTACCTCAATCATACTCAACATCTCTCGACCATTATTTTATTCTTCAAGAAGCATATATAAATAGACGAGAAGCCGACGGTATCTTCAAATCTCCTCACCCATCGTGTTCACCTCTACACGCGACTATCTGTTATCAAAGAGCACCTAGAGTTTCACGGCTTTATACAACATGCGTGTCTCAACCTTCGTCACTCTAATAAGCGCTATACCTGTCGCATTATCTACACCACCCCAGCTGCCACCTATCAGCAACACTTCCGCCCTTCCCGTTCACTTTGGCGTGATCGTGTACCCAGGCTTCGTCTTCCTTGATGCCTTCACAGTAGTAGATGTCATCAGTACGCTTTCTCTCCCCAAGTAGACTCTTTTTCATGGAACTGATCGAAAATTAATCTAGATACGCTCTCAGTGGAATTTGGCTTATGGCCTAACATGCGATTCGAAGTTATCAGCGAGAAGAAGGCACCGGCATCTACTATACCAAGTATCTCGAACAGCACTTTTGGCCAATCGGTCGTCGTAACGTCTACATATGACGAGTTTATTGCTTCAAATAAACCTCTGGATGTGCTGATTGTCCCGGGCGGCTACAGTAGCCGTTCGGCTATACCTACTGCAGCCCCATTCATCAAAGCTGTTTACCCTAGGGTTCGTCTTTTCTCCCTCCCTCATGCTCTATAACGTCCAAGCTTTGCTCTAACAAAATTACGAAATAGCTTCAATATCTTCTCACTGTCTGCGTAGGAGCCTTAATCACCGCCCAAGCAGGCATCCTAGACGGGCGCAACGCTACTGTGAGTAAGTCTAACTGGGCTAATAAGACTGCGAGGGCGCCAAATGTAAATTGGAAGGCTCCAGCAAGGTGGGTTGCAGACGGTAATATCTGGTCCGGGTCGAGCACAGCATCAGGACTTGATTTGGTACTTGCGTGGATTGGACACGTGTATGGCCAGCCAGTTTCACAGTATCTAGGGTACTTGTACGAGTTCGATCGGGCGGACAACTCAACAGATGATCCCTTTTCAGGAATCTGGGAGGCAGTGTCGTAGATTTCTAGCGGTGGTGGCGGTAATGGGTGAAGTTAAGGATGCGGGCAGGGAGGAGAGGACAAGAGCAAGGACGTATGGGTCAGCAGGTGAAACAGAAGCTCAGGGTGAGCACCAAGACATACATCTTTGACCAAATTGTTTGTAAGTATGTATTTCCGACAGGAAAGGATGAATGGAGACTGGAGTGGTCATTATCTAGCCTTCGGTCATGTTTCACTTTTTCTCGAGGCTCTATAGCTATATTACGCAACATCACTCTTTTGTACAACACTAAAGCCTGTTCAACCCGATCGTTCCTGCAATTAGTCTTCCTTGTCTTCTAATATCTCTTTTCACTCTTGTCGAGACCTGCATCAGTTCTGACTCGAATGTGCATTTCGGTTGAGAGCTATACTGACCAGTGCCTGCAAATCGCACGCCATTTTCAATATCAAGACTGCTTAGAGAAAAACGAGTGGCGTGATAAGTTGCGTGATTCCACAAAATTTCTGTTCGTTATTTTCATCGGACATATATTATGCTCCGGCAATCGAATCCCCATGAATATTGCAAATACCTTGCCCTGCTCGGGTTATGCCCATGCCCTACCTACCATCCCAGCCTTCACAAATATCCCAACCCAGGCGACGCATGTAAGTAATAATATAATATAGCGATCCAGTAGTGAAGGCTTTAAAAAGTTCTGGGAAAAGTGGTCCAGAATGGCATATTGCCAAGCGGCACTACCAAGCTAACTTTCATCGCGCACTGCCTTATATCTCACTTTATTTAGGAAGATTGGACCCCCCTATGAGGTCGCTAGTCAACCAGAAGTTCCCATCATGTTTCTATCTAGTGTTACTATGCCACAAATATACCCCAGTGTGCAATTCACCCGAGCTGTGCGACTGTGACATAAGCTATTGCCTTGCCAATTCACAACCAAGGTATACCTAGTTCCAGAGTCAATATTTAACCTCATGCTGCGGTGGTCATGACTATATAGAGCGGCAATTCTTTTCATTCCACAAGGGAATATAATTACGGTGAGTTTATAAGTCTAGACTTTCCGCAAATTTGAACGCTTGATCTTGCACATGTAGGCTTTAAACGTGCGTTTGGAGATAAGAGTAACATTACAAGACTCATTTCTTATCGTGTCTCATGAATATGATAAGTGGACTAGCGTATCAATGCACATCTATGTCAACCGCAAATCGCCGGTTAGAACGATCTATGTTTGTTATCTTCCGGATTACTAGAAGAGCTCCAACTCAGATTTCTCGCTTATGAGCATGATGTATTCATACTGAAAACTAAAAACTGGAAAGTACATAGCTAGCACGTTATAAACGCTACATACATTGCTTTGGTCAAACCTGAGCAGATCAGGGATTACTACCTAGTGTGACCAGGGAGTATTCATTAACAAGTTCATATATAAGCGCCACTACATTGCCGCGCCGCATTCGCCCCCTAATCAACATCAAAACTGCAATGTGTGAAGTGCGAAGTATTAAATAACGCGGATGAAAGGTTTGTTCGAGGGCGCGATGGTGAACCGTGGACCACCTTACCCCGGCCGCTCCTGTGATGCTTATTCGCCAACCTGCTGTTTTCTTTGCTTCACAAGTTGTTCTGTTAAGATCCTCAACAGGCGTGTT
Organism: Pseudopithomyces chartarum; assembly: GCA_033220655.1. Lineage (NCBI taxonomy): Eukaryota > Fungi > Ascomycota > Dothideomycetes > Pleosporales > Didymosphaeriaceae > Pseudopithomyces > Pseudopithomyces chartarum. The sequence goes on along the minus strand of WVTA01000018.1, from coordinate 75,353 downwards.
CGGATAATCATACATGAAACGTATGCTATTCACCAGATCTGTCAATATCTGCATCAACAGCGCGGTACGCCTAGTTGGGGGCCAAAAACCGCCAATACGCTAAACTCGGGTCGGTTGCAATACATATGAGCTGCATAACAGCTAAACCTCTTGGAGGCGGGAGCCTAATCTGCCCCACATTTCACTCTCTGGATGTATTTAACTCGTGTCCTTTCCCAACCAAGAACTCAGATTGGTGTGCTGAGGTGTCGAGATAGCTCCTGTGGCTAAGCACTACTGATTGTCACCTCTCATATTCGAAGGATGTCATCCGCAGCTACGCATGAGTCGAAAGAAGAACCAAAGTATCCTGGCTTAGGTCTTCCCCTTCTCCATGAAAAAAGAGAAGGAGACGCCTTTCCCTTGGGTACGCACGGTGACTGCTATGGAGGACTCTCTGAATTAGTGTCCGTAAGAGAGCTAGCTATGATGGCGATTATGGATCAGCTTACGGATAAACCAGAGTGGCACAGGAAGGTGTTCGACGAGGATGTTAGTGAGCCAAGATTCAATCATACACATATCTTAACACCTATTGACATGCCCTTTTATATTAGATCGTGTCAAAGTGGAAAGCTGAAGCTCTGGCTGTTCCTGACAAAGAATGGATTCTCATTGCAACACGCGATAAAGATGAATGGGTGACCTCTTCTGCTGGAATTGAAGGCATTATCGATGAAGAGACATTTGAAACGGTAAGGCAGCATTCCATCGCTTCGAAAATGTCCTAATCTCTTTTCAGACTTTGCAAGAATTAAGAGTCAAAGCAAAATATTTTGAGGAGAGTAACATTATACCAACCCTAGATGCCTGTTCTTCCGTTGCAAAATCGGACACCCTTGTACCTGCGGAACTTCATGAAGCTCTACGGACAGCTTTTGCAAAACTCAAGGAGTCCCAGGCAGCGAATCCTGATTGGCACCCTAACTCAGATGATACGGTACAGGACCTGGTTCATCCATCGATGTACCCGTTAGTCTATGGCCGTAGTCTTGTCGTACGTGACGAAAAGGTTGGCGTCACTGATGCCGTGGAGAAGTGGTCGGGCAAGGGAGACGTGATCGAAAAAGAAGACATCGATCTCAGTGGAGTACAGTTGGATTCGTCCTTTACTATGGATGGTGGCTCTAAGGTCCCGCCCCATTTCTGGTCCAGCACCTACCAATGGCTTCCTGCCAATGTTGCTTTTCAGGAAAATGGGTCGGTGAAGTTCACAAGCTACATCAACAATTTGCATCCCGTCAAACATGCTGATATTTATCGGACCATCGAGGAGCTCATAAAAACCTCCTTGCCGATGTGGGACCAGTGCCTTGTTGTAGCCCATGACCTTTGGAAAAGAGAAGGTGCCGGACGAACAAAGTGCCGTATGGCGATGCCCGAAAACCGTTCAGATGAAGACCGCGAGAACTGGATACCATCCGATCCACAAGAGTATGCTCACGTTGAGGTGGATTGGGAGAAGGAGAAAACCCTCGAATACGATCCAGAATGGGACGATGAAACCGAACTTAAATGGGAACTATTCCGGAAACCTCGCATACCACGAGTTCCTTTTGAAGACAACGTGGCGTATAATCCGCCTGAGCATCTCAAGCTGTCTACAAAATTCAAGGAAACCGGTTTACAGATCATTTGCAAGCTTGCTTCGATCGAACTTACGCCAGAAAAACCGAATTTCCCCGCAGGCGGATGGCACGTCGAGGGTCAGATGAACGAACACATTGCGGCAACCGCACTGTACTATCTCGATAGCGAGAACGTTACAGATAGCTGCCTTTCATTTCGCATGCAAACAGACGATGAATCTAGAATAGAGCTCCAGCAGGGTCAGGACCAGTGGCATTGGCTGGAACACATCTATGGTACAGACCTCGGCGATAGCGCACCATGCTTGCAAAACTACGGTAGCGTTGAGACTCGCCAAGGACGGCTATTAGCATTTCCCAATGTTTTCCACCACCGAGTATCTTCTTTCTCACTTCTTGACAAAACAAAACCAGGACATAGACGTTTCATCGCCCTGTGGCTCGTCGATCCACACCAACGTATCATTTCTACGGCCAACGTCCCTCCGCAACAACAAGACTGGTGGCTCGAATCGATATTTGGCAACAATAAAGACTCTCAGGTGGACGCTGCTGCTAAAATACCTCCTGAGATTCTCGTACTTATCAAAGATCAATTGCCCACACCTGCCGCAGAGGTCCCGATCAGGCAGCCAGGGAGCCTTCCGCCTGAGATGATGGAAATGGTGCGTAACTACTTCGACGTTGATAGCAACACGCTCCCAATGAGCCTGGAAGAAGCGAGAGAACACCGACTGGAACTAATGAAAGAGAGGGGAGCCTTTGTCGAAACGACAAAAAAAAGCTGGCATGCTCACAGCTACAATTTTTGTGAACACTAGGTAGTTATGTAGCTGGAATTTCTGTGGACAGCAGGCGAAGTGTCCTTTAAATATCAGTGTAATCACAATTTTTGGTTTTCTATCGTCCCACAAACTTTGATGGGCACCTGCTTTTATGCAGTTCCTGATGGGCACAATGAATGTGTACTATAGAACACCAAGAGCTCGCCTTGGCTTGGCTGATTCTGAGAGCCTCTTTGATGTCTATAAACATCCTACAGCACCACGTAAGCGGGCTATATGTCTTTGCGTAGCTTTTGTACTAACTCTATCTACGTAAAAGCTGTGTCAACGCCTTGTTGGAGCCCATGTTAGAGATCTGTGATTTTCATGTCTGTGCTAGATATCTACTGTGAATATGGAATTAAATGTAGAGTTTACGGTAGCGATGAGGTTTCCGAATGGTATTTATTAGCCCACTTAAAAAATATACAGCTAGAAATAAAGCAATGGGAAGCCTGAATTAGAACCTCTCAGTTCGCATTTCATATCAATTCGGAAGCTGAGCACTATAGTTTTAGTAGCTCTTTTAAAGTCATGAAGGACCTGACCAGATCATAACAACGGCAGCTAAATGACAAATGATACGCAACGTAATTATCAACAAGGGCGCACAGGATAATAGACAAAACATAGGCGCTATAGCGATGGAGAATTGATGAGAAGTACCCCACTAGTTGGTGAAGTTGATCGAGCCATGGAGGTTGATCGAGCCATAGACGTTGTATGGTATTGTATCAACTGTAACGACGGGCCCGAAGGAGGTTGGCAAGTCCAGTGTGTAATACATGGCCATCATCAGGACACTTGTTGTTCAATATTCGATCCCCACTGAGCCCTGGAGGTTTTAACGTCTCCCAAAGCCTCACTTGGTAGTGCAATCTTAGTGAAATCTCCGATCAATCGTGGCCTATATCATTGATGCGAAGACAGCAACGGTGACGTAGATATAAGAATAAAGCGATCAGTCTTTGAATCTTGCAGCAGGTTTGGAAACACGCTGCAACTATTAGTAGAAACAGTCATCTTCCATATAACGCCTTACATCTTTTGACAGTAGCCAGTTATTAGGACTCAATATCTCCCCCAAGCGGAGACGATCGGTTATGCCGAATCGTTCTGGTCCGCATCAGTAGTGAAAATGAAAGTATCTCGCAAAGACAACAATGTCGTATAACGCCTGGTCCGGGCTATGTTATGATCAGTGCTTCACGCGACATTGGTTGGAAATTTACGTTTTGCACAATGTTGCGTTATTATTGGCGTTGTTGTGTTTGGTCGCCTGTGCCGCTATGTCACTAGCGCGCCGCATTGCGGCATGCCTGGGACAGAGCGCCCAATACCTTATGCGCGGACACGTACTATTTTGACGAGAGGAGGGCGAGCTGCATTATTAGCCTCAAGTTTGAGGCACAGTACAGCGATAGCTGCCATCTTCTTCCCTCGCCGCTGGCCGCACACCTTCACTTCACACTTCCGTCCAGTCCCACACACAGTGTTTGCGCTTTTTTGTAATTCCTACGTAAGGAGCGAGCTTGTACCGAAGGCTGATTTCTTGGATTGGGGTAGCCAAGGCTTCACCTATCATGATCGTGGCGTCAAAAGTTTGGGGTACCGTTGGTGTATCGGTGCTCTCGTGGACCATATATCTCGTTTGTATCGCATATAAGCGCCGCTCGCAAGTCAACAAACTGCGAAAGCGTGGCATTGTGAGCGCCGAAATTACTTCTATCATAAGACATCAACTGCATCTAACGATGAAATAGGCAATGCCAAAATGGAACTGGTGGACCGGCCATCTACTCGTTCTGAAAGACAACCTTGACCGTCTCCCTAGCGATGTCAATGTGTACTACGCAATGCACGATCTTGTGCTCAAGCAACACGCTAACACTGAGATCTTTCTCATGGACCTCTGGCCAGTGTATGATCCCGTACTCATGACATTCTCGCCTGAAATCTCGATGCAAGTCGCCAACAAGTATAACCTTCAGAAACCACACGACTCCGTGAACATATTCACTCCCATCGTGGGAGGTCAGAGCCTCATATCCATGAACGACGACGAATGGAAGCTTTGGCGTTCCTTGTTCAACCCTGGGTTCAGCACGAGTCACATGCTGGATCTAGTCCCTCATATAGTGCACTCTGTGGAGATATTTAGCTCTTTGCTACAAGAACGTGCAGAGCAACGGCAGCTGTTCTCGTTGTCCGAGATGACTATGCGTCTCACTATGGAGATTATTACCAAGGTTACACTGGACATGAATCTAAACAATCAGCGTAACGAGCATCCATACGCCAAAGCTCTTAACACGATCATAGCGTGGCACTCTTTCTGGGATCCGCGGGTGCTCCTAAACCCGTTACGTCCCATCGTACAAGCAAGAGCCGGCCGTACCGTTCTATCCTTTATCCGCAGTGAGCTCGAGAAACGCTTCCTGGAAATGAAGCACGCAAAAAAGGAGTCCGCTCCTAAGACCAAGAATCGAGCCAAATCAATCATAGCCCTTGCGCTCGAATCCTACATCTCCGGGAAGCAGCAAGACACCGATATCGACAACATTGTTCTGGATGCAAACTTCGCCCAACTAGCAACCAATCAAATCCGCCTCTTCGTCTTCGCCGGTAACGACTCTTCCTCCAGCACAATAGACTACATGTACCACCTCCTTAGCAAACCTGAAAACGCTAGTGTCCTCTCCAAACTACGCGATGAACACAATAGAATCTTCGGACCCATCCCCTCTACCCCACAAAATCTCATCGACGACCCTTCTCTTCTGAACAAATGCCCTTACACCCTCGCCATCATCAAAGAAGTTCTCCGCCTCTATCCCCCTTCCTCGTCCCTCCGTCAGGGCCGGCCTGATGTCTCTCTAACCGACGCCCACGGTAACCTATACCCCACGGACGGCCTCGGTGTGACGATGATGCACTACTTTGTGCACCGCAATCCGCGCGTCTGGGGTCGTCCCGGGGAGTTTCTTCCAGAGCGGTGGCTAGCGTCGCCAGGGGACGCGCTGTACGTGGATGAGAAGAGTGGGGTGTATAGACCTTTCGAGACGGGGTCGAGGAATTGCATTGCACATACACTGGTTTATAACGAGATGAAGATTGTGTTGATATCGACGGTGAGGAGGTTTGATTTCAAGGAGGCATATGGAGAATGGGATCGTTTGAACGAAGATAAGTTAGGAGTGGTAGGGAAAGGGTTGAGGTGGTTGGGGCTGAAAAATGCGCCGATTAAGACGGTTATGGGTGAGAGGGCGTATCAGACGAGTTTGTCGGGGGCGCATCCGAGCGATAGGTATCCTTGTAGGGTGTCTTTGGCGGGGGAGTCGGCTTGAGTTTGGAGTAGAGGGTTGGTGGGAGTTGGCAGAACTCAGATGATCAACATTCATACTAATTGCAACAAATAGTATTAATGTTGCTCGATAGATTCACACTCTACTGCAGTGTTCATGGCAATGACTCAATCGACATACTACACGTGGATCATAAACACCCAAGCAACGAAATAGAATCTCTATGCTTTCAGAATAACAAAGAACGAGTTTACGTACACAGCATATTTGTTAGTTTTGTTTTTTCAAGCCTAGACCCATGAGATGACCATATCTAAGCTAATCTTGGCAAAGTAAACAAGCAGTATCTTTGCAGAGGAAAGGACCTCCATGCCGCTCCTGTATTTCCTTTGTTTTCCACACTTGTATCGTGAATGTCACGTATTGAATCAGATACCAGAAAATGAAGATTAGGAGGAGTTGATATCTTCGTGACCCAGGACGGTCCACTCGGGAATTTCGACCTCAACGTTCCGCGCACGTGGCATCTGATGTCATTGTTCCACGAAATCTACGCGAAACTCAGCTATACCGCGCGTCCGCCTCAACCCCATTTTGTTCGTACTAAAGATTTATTGCAGCGCCGATATGCCGCCACGAAAGAAGCAGAAGACTGTGGAAGGTTCTAGCGTGCTTGTAGGCGACGTGGAAGAAGTCGAACGCGCGCATGATGGCGCCGCGTCAGGCTCTGGCGCCGCTGCCGAAGAGGTAGCAACTGAGAAGGTTAGCAATTGATGATCACTCTCATGTAAACGAGATAGTGTTCTAATTTAACAAGCTCGATCAACTTCCTCCTTATGCATATATCACTATGCCTGTCCCAGAGAGCGAATTCTTGGGCCCGCCCGATACGGTCGATGAAGCCGCTGAAGAAGAAGGTGCAGACGATGAGGACGACGATGAAGACGAGGATGACTGGGAACAACCTGGCACCCGCAGATACAGGAAGATCTACAACGAAGACTTGAAGAACGGTCGACTTTTGAAACCGGCTTCAGAGTTCACGGATCGGAAGTGGATTATCCAGAAACAGGCGTGGGAGATGTACTGCGATTTCTGCCTACGCACAGACTACTGCAATCCAGCTGCATTCGGAATGAACGTATTCAATGACTTTGAAGCCTACGGGATAATGGAGCTATTGGAAAACATGGTCAGCATTTGAATCAATGCTTCCGGCCCACCTATTAACAATGTGTGTAGCTCGTACTCTTTGACCTCATGCGCAAGAGGAAAGACGTAGAAGAAGCCCTATGGAGCACCTGGGCAGTTCTAAGTGCCATGGCCGTATGGCTCGATTCAGGCCGAGGCAGCTCACTTATCAGTACGTGACTCAACGCCCACAATCGAAGTGTTCGTACGGCTAACCAACGCACAGTGGTCGAGGATGGAGAACGAGCAGTCCAACTCGCTACCCTCATCGGTACCGCCGTTCTCACTGGCCTGAGTATGGTCGAGCGAGCCGGTGAACTCAAGCCTGATTCGAAGTTTCTCGATCTGGGCATCGTCATCTCTACATACCTCCGATGGACACTTGACACTACAGAAGTCTGCATGGAGGACGAAGAGTTCGCGTGGTATCAGGATGTTGTGGCATATTTCGAGAGAAGCGGTATTGATGCTGATAAGGGTGTCAAAGGGACCAGGGAGCGACTAGTGAAGCTCAAGGGTGAGAACCCATCGGTCCCTGGCTCCAAAAAAGATGCATGGGGTTGGGAGGCAAGATTGAAAGGTTATAAGAAACATCATGTCGCGGGAAGGATGGGAGGAAAGAGTTTTGATATCACAAAGTGGTCGAGGAAGGACCGGGCCCGGTATTCGTTTAATGGGAAGGATCCGCTTGCGAAGTTCTCGGATCAGGACTTAAAGAACGATATGATAGAGATGAAAAGGTGATTGGGATTAGGCATTATGGAGTTTCTACTGTTATGCTTGTACTGCTAACTGCCGGTTCGTCTGAAAAACGGAAACCATGAGATTGGTTCTATTACTACATAATCAAAGAAGTAAAGAACTGCTTCCATTGAAGCGCCGATATTGAGCTGTAAACAAAAGGTAAAAGTATGGCGAAGAACTGGGAGATTGGGTGAAATCTCTTCGTTGATGGACGGTTTTCAGACTGATATATAGACAAAATCAGTCCGGACCTTGGCCCATGTCACACCTAAATCGGTCCCAGAAGAGCCCTGGGGCTGGAGCATTGGGTATCACGTGACAGTCCGTTATGTGACAACCAAAGTGCCCCCTCCCCGCCCTAGGTGAGGTCCAGATGCAGGTGCCCAGATGCAGGTGCAGGTGAGGTCAGGTCGCGTTCCGACTCCGGAGTGCTATCCTCAGCGACTAACACAACTTCTCATAACTTTAAATTCTTTCTTGACAAACGCCTATAATCCTTACATTATTGATGGTTATCCTGATGAACTAACGAGGGCTTCAACCCACTTTCAAAGTGGCCCTGTTAAGGTTGTGCAGGGCCTGACCAAATCTTGACGGCGGCAGCCGATTGCCAAATAACACGCAACGTTCTCATTGAAAAGGTCGCACAGGGAAATGAACAAGACAGAGGCGCGAGGGAGAGAATTGGCGATCCCACTTCCGAAGAAATTATAGCCTATCTCATACCTAGTACCTATAGCAAAACCGCGAAGTTTGCGTAGCCATAACCTCCTCCACCTTTACATCCGGCGTAAGCCCCAGATAAGGCATAACATCCTGGAGCGTAGCCTCAGGAAAATCCCCCGCCTGCGTTTTCCTTCCACCAAAGTCCATACTCCGAACATCAGGCTTCTCTTGCTGCCACAGCGTCCATAAACGATCTATTTGTGTGTGATGCAAGAAGAAAATGGGATCTAACAGCCAGTCAGTTTTCCTCGGTCTAGTATTTACGTATCCTTGAAAGCAACTCGTGCGCCAAAGAAGCACTTACCATTAGGAGAAGTAGCAGGCGACATATCGCCCCCAACAGCCGAATGAATAGCACCATGAGGCGTTCCCTCAAGCTTATATCTGAAGTCGGGATAGTTGTTCAAAGCATTTGTCTCCTCAATGACCTCCTTCGTGTAGGAATCAGAAAACATGTTCCCAGGGAAGGCAGTGCCGTTGTTCCAATTTCTGGCTAGACAATGCGGCGCGTATCCGTTCATTGTGTACGATGGTTCAATTCCTACTAGGGGTCCATCGAGAACACATTTTTTACTGCTGCTTTCTTTCAGAGGATCGATGGCTGGGTCGCCGTTGCCGCCGAAACCGGTGTTTGGGTCCCAGATGGGTGACTTGGTTACGTCGGCTGCGTCGAGGGTCCAGTCCCAGTAGCTGAGGAAGCGGTGTGGTCAGATAGGTGGATAGGGTTGAGTGTGAGGACATGAGAACGTACGCCATGGGCCCTGTGTAGCCGCAGTCTCGAAGCGCGTCTTCGTACACTTGGACGAAGAGTCTGTGCCAAGGGAGGAACATGGCTACAGTGTGTACTGTGAAATGTCAGCTTCGATGGCCACGAACTCACGCCATTAAAGTATGGAATGAAAACAAGTCAAGTAACTCACTGCTTTTATCAAGCTTGGTATGAACGTAGGGGAAGTCATCATAGCGTGATGTATCAAGACCTATACCAGAGGGCTTGGTCTTCAGGCATAGGACGGCATCGATGTACTGTTTTCGTGTTTCTGCGCTCATTGTTCGCCATTCTACTCTCTGGACTGGATCAGAGCATGTGCTATCAGCTTGACGAGAAATCGTGGCAGCAGTGCAGAAGCCAGCTGAAAGGATAAGAGAGATCCGCATATTGGCTGTATGTCAAAATAGAGTGAAATCAAGAGAAGTTTTTTGCTGTACAGAAATTTATTACAGAAGACTTAAATCGAGAGGGTATATGTTCGCGCAACGACACCGAGTTCACTAGCTGGAACATGTGAGCCGTTACTCCTGACTTCTTCTCAGCTAAACCAGTATTTGGTTCTCGGCATGAATGCCCTTCGTCGAAATCGGCAATCCAATACCCACAAAAAGCTATTCTTGTATTGACAGGCGCGATCGACGCTTGATCGGAGCTTTTGTGGTTAGTGGGTCGGAACTGTTCGGCGAATTGTGTCTCCGCAGCTACTAAAATCTAGGGCCCAGACGTTGAGCCGTGTGGCCCCACTTGATACAAGGGGCAGACTACAGTGTCTTATCATTTGAGACATAGACATAGCGATAGTCTACACTCGTTAGGAGTATGCGAAAACGTGTTGCTGGTCTTCATACATGGGCGGCATATATAAATTAAATCGCTAGAACCGAACTACGAAATGTTCCTAACGCCATCACATCTTTGCCGTATGCCCTACCCCTTTATGACGACCCTGCAGACGTGTTAACACTATCATTTCTAAAATAGGAGACTTAGGTAGTATTTGGAAGCTGAGAAGCGAGGAATATCTGCTTTGATCTCGAGACCGTACCTGGAGATAGACCGGTAGCGGACGCCGGTCCACTAGTTGCAAGAGCCCGGTTTCCCACGACCGTGAATACCTAATTTGGTATAGATCCCTCATATGGAAGCTGAAACTGAATTCAACAATTGAGACCGAACTAGTTTTTTCGGTATAATGCGAAAACGAGGTGCATTAGAGGGAGGAATATATCAAAGCTTCATACCAACATCAATTCTCACTACACCGCAATCACTTTATCATTCGCTTGACCTCCTCGCCCAGCTTCTCAATTTGACCGGATTCACTGCTGTCGTCGCTGTACACCTCCAGAAGTCACCCATAAAGGCACAGCCCCAGTGAAGTATGTTGAATTCCGCAGCCTGGATACCGCCGCTCAGAATCAATATACTGATGCTGATGCTTTGTTTTCCAAGAAGCCTTCCGGTGTAAGTTTAAATACGACTCTGCATGATGATTGTGCTTATGTGGAAACGTATTTCAACTCTCATTGAAGGTAATTTATCTCATCAATTCTCTCCATCGCTATAGCGCCTATGTTTTCTCTATTATTCGGTGCGCTCTTGTTGATGATTACGTTGCGTATTATTTGCCATTTGGCTGCCGTCGTCATGATCTGGTCAGGTTCTTTACGACGTTAACAAAGCTACTAAAGGTGATTTGTTGGATCTTGGGAGCACCTCCCTCAATTATAGCATTTCATCATGTCGCTTCTTCCCTCTCCTAGCACAGACAATTCGCATGTATTCACGAGAAGTCAGTTGACCAGATTCTCCATCGACTCTTACTGATATGATAACATCCATGGGGCTCGGCAATTTAATTTGTCTCTGGTGATGTGAATACATAGAACTCTCTGCTTTGTTACACTTACTGATGTCTAGGAGCACGATTCTGACACTGTCGCACATTTTGGTAGGGAATACCGGTCTCGTAGAGATCAGAGATGAATTTTCACCCAATGAAAGCCCAGTACTTGTGCAAAGGCTCTTTTACCTTACTTGTATGTTAGGCGAGTTGTACTAGATCAGGCAAAGTTACCCTGTCCTTGCAGGTGCGCTCGAAAGGCATGATGCAGCGTAGGAATTCCCAAAGTGTTGTTGCTTGATGGAACATAAATCCATATATATATATATATATATAGATATATATGGATACCTCATTGATTCCTCAAACTTACCTACATGTGCATGTACGCAACGGTCTTTCGGTAAGACGATTGATTCCATCATATTAAGAAAACATCCACGCTTGTGAGACTTTCTTTTTCACCTTTGCGACTACTGACTTCCTCGATTCAACTCTTCCTGGTTCATGGTCTATCTGTAGGCGAGGTCAATAAACTGGATAGGTCATGGGTACTAGGACATCAAATGGTATTCGATTTCCGTGCTTTGATTGAATTGATACGTTGCCTGCGCGTTTTCGAGCGACCTTGAACGCACATTGGGATTCCTGAGTACGCAAAACTGAGCTAGCCTTGGAATGGAGCTCTATCACGGAGACAAACGCTAATACTATGTATGCCGTCAGGACCCTGCAACCAACAGAATGAAATATTGGCATGTTTTTGTCCTTCCAACCTTCTAGCTCCGGTCCCCTTTAGCTCGCCAACATGAAACGAGCTATACTAGCTAGCCCCACTTCACCTCGGCGCCGATGCTTAGGGTCCCCCGTCAACCTGTCGCCAGTAGAGTCATGCAGGATACATTTTCTCCCGGTTTTCCGTGAAGTTTTAATCATGCGCAAAAGTAGTTGAAGCGGGATTGCTGAGTCCATCGTCGCAAACTGACCCCTTGCACGCCTTGCCCGCGAGCGCTAAACTACTTCGACAGATTGGTGAACACTCGGCTGCCTTTCTGGCTTCGCCGACTGTCCGTTCGAGACGATGACATGTTTTCTGGGGAAGACCGGTGAAAAATTGTGATCTTTTCGAGAATGCCGAGGGCTGATCTTGAAACACTCACACTTCTGGATCCTTGCCCCCGTCCTTTCCCACGGGCTACATATATGCCGCCATTTTTGACGATGTCACTTCCTGTATTGATGCTTACCGAGTTCTCGCTAGTACTCTAACATCGGCATGTATCGACCCAGATCTTCCAGCGAATGGGGTTTTCTAGTGATCATAGCGGCGCAAGCAATCTGCGGTGCGGCCTTGGAAATGTATGTCTCTTACCGCATCTACTTTGTTTGCTCAGCTTCCTTCGACAAAGACATATCCTTTCTGACATACGTAAACGGATAGAGTTGTACTTTGGAAGTATCTAGGCTGGGTCCTACCAATAGTATACCAAGTACCTCGCTCATACTCCATACTTGTAAACTGTGGTCTCGCAATATCCGGCCTGGCCTACCAAACAGTTCTTACCCTGGACGCACTTTACGTAAAGAATAACGTCCAGGTGTACAATATATGTATTTGCAACGCCGTCTTTTTCGCTTTCCATGTTATGAGGTATGGGCAGACAGACAAAGTAATCAGTGGGATGAGAGGATCCCGCGCGATGGGAACAGAGCCGATCGTGGACTTGTCTGTCGACTTGTGGAAGATCGTGTCCCCGCTGCTCATAGCGTCCGCAAGTCTCGTAGGGACTTCTTGCGTGGGACTATTTGTGTTCGCCTACAATTTGCACAAAGAGTTCGGATGGGCGATTTACCGCCATGTTAGTGGAAGCCAACAGACAAGACGACGCTTTCTTACTTACAAGGCATGTATATCTCCTTCAAAGGCATCTGAAATGCAGGAAGACACTGACCTATGCGCAAGGTTCTCATCGTTCTGATCAAAGTTGAAACCTACTTTTTCTCTGCCTTCATAGCGCTCTATGGCATTGTTAGGGTGCATTTCGCAGTCCCTGAATTCCCTTTGCTGGTTTGTTTGATGCTCCTGGCACTATTGCAAGTGGCCCTTGCCATTTACTTCACGAGATCCGAGAACATGCTTGGAGCCGTTGTAGCGATTGTAAGAAACTCCCTCACCCATTTATCAAATCGATCGGTCTAATAAGCGTTACCAAAGGTTCTTCGGCTAGCAGAAGTAGCATACCTAATCAACCGAATCGTAGTCGTGAGAAACGAGACTGTAGGAGAACGCCTTGAATTAGGCAACGAGATGTTGCTATTTGGCAGCGCTGCATTGGTTTTTGCCACATTAATTTGTGTCAATTCGGCAATCTGCATGTCGAACTTTGGATACGGTCTAAAACCATTGCTGTCATTTGGGGAAAAACCTCGACAGGAATACGAGTTTCGACCGCTGATGCTTCGACCTGGTAATCATTCCTTTGTGTCCAATCGATTCGATTTGGATTAGTAGTCATTAGATACGGCAATCAACTCTTTAGTATAAATTAATAGTCTTCCAATGGTCCTGTATCTGTGCTGCAGAAATTGGCATCGTTGTTGAAGAAACCGAAAATGAACTACTTCTTGTGCTGATAAAATTTTCCAAGAGGCAGCGGTGAAACTGTGCGCGTGTTATGATTCAAGGTTTGAGTCGGTGAATCATCTGACCGTTGTTCGTTATATTCTGAGGCCTGTCCGAACTTGGTACAGTAAGAAGCAATAAGACCAAAAGAAATCACTACTAGCTACCGTTAATCGTTAGCGAAAGTTGACGGGAACCATTCTGGACTCCTACGCTAGCGTGTCACTCTATGATCAATAGAAGGCTGAGATATATTTTGTTGGATTACATAGCGCTTGTTAGGTTTTTCTCCTTGTGCGACCGAAACCTATCATCTTTATAAAACAGGCCTTGGTAAGTCCAACATAATATTTCTTGATAGAGGTATGGAGTAGATTCAGACGTTAAAAGAGAAAGAAATTTGCTCAGCGGGCTGACCAACCTCCACCAGTCCACGCGCATCAGAATCACGTGGCATTGGGTTCACGAGTCCGTGGATCACAAGAAATCACGTGACATTACTATCACCTGACCAGCTTGCACTTGCCTGCTTATCCTGGGTAGCTAGATAGGTGGGTGCGGGAAACTTCAGGTAACACGACTGAATCTGAAAATACAAAAACTCATAACAATAATTTAGAGAAGAAGATCATACCTATAGAAACGAAGAACAGAGGTAAGGGAAACGAAATGCAAAAACCTTTGTCTAATCTGAGCTCATTCAAATATAATACTTAATACATAGAATCTATGAAACTAATGAATCGAGTCCGAAACTCGCTTCAGGCGAGCCCAACCCCCAACAGGCACCCACCCTTTGCATTCCACAGCTAATCCCCACTAGGCTCCTGCTGCCTCCAAACCTCACACTTCCTCGCCCTCCTCGTAAGGTCACCCCCCGCCTGCAAGACAGCCGTCAACCCCTCCTCCCACCCCCTCTCCACACAAATATGCACCGCCGTCCAATCATTCTTATCCGCAGCATTCACATCCGCCCCCTGACCAATCAGCACCTTTAGCGTCCTTTCATGCTGCCCCAAAGCCGCCCAGTGGATTGGCGTCCTCCCCAGATGATCTTTCAAATTTACCAACGCGCCGCGGGTGAGAAGGACGTTCGCGACGTCGGCGTGGCCGTTCATGGAGGCTAGATGGAGGGGTGTGCGACCGGAGGAGTCTTGTTCGTTGATGGGGAGGGATTGGTCGAGGAGGATAGAGACGATGGAGGTGCGGCCGCGGAAGGCTGCGATGTGGAGGACGGGGAGATGGCCATCGTCGGAGTTGGGGGATGGAAGGCCATCGGTTGCGGGTGGGGAGGCTAATATGGGGGCAGCGGGCGAGGGAAAGGTCTCTATCACGTTGGGGATCATGTTGTGGGGAGCTTGTAAGGTGTGAATGGGGTCGAGAGAGGTGGTTGGGAGGAGTTGTGGGTTGTGATGAGGGTCATATGGTGGGAGAGTTGAAGGCACTTCCATCGCATCCTGTGGGATTGGCGGCGGTATGGCATTAGCCACTCCGTTTCGAAGAGTAGTGAAGAGCTGATCGAAGTTAAAGTCGAAGTTTTCGTAAGGAGCATTTGTCTGGGTATGTGGTGGAGTGGGTTGCTGCGTCGGCTGGGGAGGAGGTTGTGGCTGCGGTGGAGGCTGATAGCTTGGGACGAAGACTATCGGTGAAGCTGTCAGTGCCTGGCTCACACGCTGCTGATTTCTGCGCTCTATCTCACTGTTAGAGAATTAATTACAAAGCACAACTATCTAGAACACCAAGAAACCTCTGCAATGTGGCTTTAAAGTTTGAGGAAGACCAAGAGGACGCGGTGACGATTGTCCGTGCGCTGCAGGAACATGTGCTTACTTCGGAAGTTTCTTTGCGCGTCCCGATTCTGTACTCTCCTTCGTTCCAGGGGCTCTACAGGCATGGCTATGGACTCGCTATCATCCATAATGAGGCGAAGGAATGTTAACAATCGAAGAGGTCGAGGCAGGGACTAGGACTGTAATGCTCAGCCTAACCACGTCGGTGGCGGTATCATTTGTAGTGCTACCGTAGCTACGAGGCGCTGAGCGAGCGGCCGTACTTGCTGTGGATGATAGCTTCGTATCGCGATTGCAGGTGTCTGCCTGTATTCATCTAAAAAGCTCGGCGTGCTGCTTGAACATGAAAGGTGGAAAGAAAAGGTACAAAGGTGAGGTTGCTTAGTGGCCACGGTTAGCCCCACCAAGGGCAAACCTCGGTTAGGTAATCAGATCCGCGTGAATCTACCCGTGCATACTAGTCATGTTAAGCAAAACAGGTGTATCACACACATCGATATCAAAAGGCGCGCACCCACGTCATTGACACACACAGCGCCGGTAGTAATTAAGAAGTGGAGCAGGCGTTCGTAACGGCGGGCGGTATCGGGCCTGTCCCGAAGTCCGTGAAGATCAAAACTTGTTGAAAGCCGTTACCTGTCATCTAGTGCCGAATAATCCCACGCGACGGCAAGCAGGTAGACACGCGATAGCGGTGCTATTGGTCACTTCAACTTATCAACTTTCGTATTGTCGCTGAAGGTAGGGAAAACAAGCGAGCGTTTAGCAAAGGGCCGAATGCGAGCCGTTATAAAGTATTCGGGATACGCCCCCGGTATTGCGTGTATCTCCCCACCCGATATTCGACCAATCACACGTGCTTAACGTCTCGAGGAATGCAGACTTGATGACATAGACACTACGAAGTACGTGCTTTTGAGAAATTCTCTCTCGTTACATGTACGAGCTTTCGCGATATCAGGCAGCAGAGGGTAAAGAAAGACCTGGTGATAGTACCGTAACTACTATAGTAGGCTTCATGCCCGCTTCTCAACAACCCTCCGCTTGATATCACTGCGTCCGAGCCAATAGGCAGATCTCCATGACCACCACCCTTGATCCAACAGGAGCGAACACGAGCCACCCTTCCTCATAGTGGGTTACCTGGCCGGACTTTGACCTGAACGCCCTTGCTGCCTATCGTGGGAAACGGAACCAGATAGTCATATCTCACCTTGATGTCTTTCTCGTAAGTGGTGTCGTAGAGCGCAAGCGTAGGTGACGTTTGCGTATCCGTCCCATCATACACCTCATACTGTCGGACGATACCACCTAGCAGTACATACAGTTCGGAGTAAGCCAGGTTAATCCCCAAGCAAATTCGTGTCCCCTTCGAGAAACTAATGAGGTGTTTGTCGAGACGGGGGTTTTCTATCCATCGCTCAGGTCGGAATGTCTCCGGATCTTTCCAATAGGCGGGGTTCAGATTGCACGAGGCATCCATGAACACCGGAGTGCCGGGAGGAATAACCCACTGCTTCTTGGTGGATGGGTCTACGTATACCATTGATTGCTCTGTGGCGATGCGTGACTGGCGAATCAGAGCGCCGGGATGTAAGCGAAGGCCTTCTTGGATGAAGGCTGTCAGGTAAGGCAGCTGCTCAAGACGGGCAGAGCTCAGAGGTGCATCAGGGTCAGGAAATGCTTGGAGGATCTCGGCTTTGAGCTTTTTGTACATGTCGGGATTCTCCAGAACCTGGAATACCAAGGCTGATAGCGTGTAGGCTGTTCTCACGTTAGCTCACGGGGATTTTCCATCATTCAGAGCAAACCAGCTTACCTGTAGTATCCTGCCCTGCGAGTACGAGAAGTTGAGCTTCTTGGCGAAGTCTGGCTGTGGTTTTCTCAGAGGCAGGCGCATCGGCTTGGAGCAGTCCGTGAAAAACAGATTGGTACCCATCCTTCTTTGGCTGTGCACGGATCGCCTCGATTTGCTCTATCCATTTCTAGTCGTGTATTAGCATCGGCCATATTACCCGCTGGATGACCAACGGGGCAAGTTCACCCACTGTATGCATTGCCCACAGACTCTTCAGTCCTGGATACACCCATCCCATTACTGATGGTGGAATTGTCTCCATCAAGGGTCCCATCCAAGAGATATAGGACATCTTCCAGGACATGTGAAGGTGATCATCCACAGCCTCAAAGTAACTAGTGTTGTAATCCGGCAGATCCGTGTACTTTGTACTTTCTCCGAAAGAAAAATAAGTGATAATATCGCAAGTCGCGGCTTTGAAGGCCAAGCTCGCATGCCATGGTTTTCCGGTTCGCGCAGATTCATCGAGCCGCCTTAAGATGGCGTTCAAGCTGTCAATGACGACAGAATCCAATTTTCGAACGTTCTGCTTGGAGAAATACGGATTTACTGCTGCGCGCCGCTTCCGATGGAGATCGTGGGGCTCAGTGGCAACCAGTGAGTCCGGAACTAGACCAGTCAGTGTTGCTGCGCGCATCTGCAATTTCGAGGTACTTACGCAGCACTGCGCGTCCTTGCCATTTGAACTTGTCGCGTTTTTTGTTGTTGCCTGCGTAAAGCTCGTCTATGAAGGCAGGGTCGTTGATGTGCAACTCGTGAGGATTGATGCGAACCACTGGGCCTGCAGTAGATGGTAGTGTTAGCAGAGAAATTAGTGCTTGATTGATATTAGGACTTCTCTTACCATATGTTTCGTGAAGCTTTTCCAGATGTTTGAAAAATTGGCCACCTTGGACGAGATCGAAGTATGCCTGATAGCTCGTTGTGAACGCAGCCAACTTTGGTCCTGGGAAATGCGCAATGGGGGACAGGAACACTGTGGTTCTCAGAGTCAAGATCTATTTGTAAGCGATATGATAAATCCATACCTCGGTATATTCCAAGTGCAACCCAGTATAAGGCATACCCGGTAAGCAGAACCCCGCCGAGAGGGATCAAAGGCTTGATAGCACCGAGTAGGTCAACATCAATCTTAAATTTTTCCATGGTGGTTAATTGGGACTGTTCTTGTCTTCTCATTCCTCGCGTCGGGACATGCCCGACAATTTATCGTAACAGAACGGATCATATCCATTGTGAGCGAGACGGAGTTGGTCAAAACAACAGCCTGCAGTATAGTGAGCAGCCATGTCATACAGCTTGACAGCTTGGCACCGCAATCAAGCGTTTTTTTGGAAGTGTACTGCTCACTGATTCTCTCTGCTACATTGAGAGGGACCAAAAGTGTACTTCGAGATATCTCGCCCTATTGGTTGAAATGCAGTGATCCGGCGACAGGGGTGTCAGCAGCTAACCGGTTTGAGACACTCTGGTGTAAGCGCTCATTGTTTACCAGGCACGTTGACCTCACATTCGTCCGTTTGCCACAAACAATGCGGCGCAGGCGTGCACAGCTCTTTCTAGCCAGATAGTTTCTTTATTATTAAGCAGTGATGTAACTTGATCCAAGCTCTTAGAGTGTGAACCTTACATATGTACCTTCTCCCACCTTTTGTCACTTCGCCTTGAGCGACAATCGCTGCAATCATGGCTTCAAAGACCACTGTCCTCATTACCGGTGCTAGTCGCGGTATGTAGATTTCCCTGAATTATCGCACAATTGCTAACTCGCCGAGCAGGTCTGGGCTACGGCCTCGCAGAGAAATACCTTGCGCGCCCCAACCACATCGTCATCGGTGCCGTGCGCAGCCCCGCCACAGCAAACGCGCTCAAAGGGCTCCCCACTGGCGAAGGCAGCTCCTTGATCGTCGTCAAAATCGACAGCGTCTCCGAAACCGACCCCGCGACAGCCATTGAGGAAATCAAGAGCCAAGGCATCACTGCTCTGGACATCGTCATTGCCAATGCGGGAATCTCCCAGATCTTCCCACCGGTTCATGAAGTGGAGATTTCGGATCTGCAGGAGCATATTCAAGTCAATGTGTTTGGCGTCATCTTGCTCTTCAAGGCCGTCCGCCCATTGCTTCTCGCGGCCAAGGAACCCAAGTTCGTGACACTTGGGACGTCGGCGGCGAGCTTGAGCGAGATGGCGACGCGCAACTTCCCTAACTCTGTCTATGGCACATCCAAGGTGGCGCTCAACTACATCACTCTGAAGACACATTTCGAGAACCCCACACTGACTGCTTTCCCGTTGGATCCTGGGTGAGTAGTTTCTGGAATTTGGTAGTTCGCGCGCTGACTGGAGACAGATGGGTGCAAACTGAGATGGGCAACACTGGAGCTCGTGGTCTCGGTCTGGAGAAGGCGGAGGTTGAGGTCGATGTGAGTGTCTCGGGGATGATCAAGGTGATCGATGCGTCGAATAGGGAGGAGACGTCGGGCAAGTTCATGTTCTTTGACGGAACCTCAAAACCTTGGTGAAATAGGGCGGGCATATGCATGATGAACTATGGAACGAAGCTCTCACATGTCACTATAACCATTTCAGTTGGTTTCAATTCGATCGGTGTATAACATCGAAGCTTTCCAGTGCTTCCTGGAAGATGTAGCCTTAGCTACCGTCATAACGATACCACGTCTGTAACCCTGCCTCGTTGTTTATGTGACGAGATTGACATGTCAAACGGAACGCATGCTCACGTATGATGCTGGCATGCCGTGTTAGGTTGCTAGTAAAAGATTAACTTCCAAAGCGTGTGCAGGAGAACAAGGAAGGTAAACGCGATCGAAGATAGATATGTCCGCGCCCAGGTCCCGTGACAGGTTCTCTCTAGTAATGAAAATGCTGCAAACTGATATTGCCGCAGGAAAAGAGTTAATAATTTTGTTTCATCATCGTACACTGTGATTGATACAAAGACCACGAAAACACCAGATAAGGGGATGTAAAGTCCGCTTGAAAAAACAATATGCTTGAAACGAATGTCTATGCTATCTATGCCCAAACCAAATCGTCTGTTTTAAGATGATATCACGCCCGGCACAGTCTCCCATCGCCGGCGACTTCCCATACATCGTTGCCCACACTTGCTATCGCGTAGAACAGATCGTTCGGATCGTACTTTTTCTTGACCGCGAGAAGTTGATCGTAGTTGGACCCGAAGTAATCGAGTTTCCACTTGGGATTGTTGAAGTCGCCCTCATTGATGTACGTTCCACTTCCGGGGGTCAAGCGATCAAGCTGTGGCACTTTCTCGTATGTCATTTGGCGTTCGTACTCTTGTAGAACCGATATTGGCGACGTGGGGTCCCAGACACGAACGAGGTTGAAGAAGACGAGATTGTCGCGCCATGCCGGCAATACAGCGTTGTCTCCGGGCTGGTTGCCGACTCTTGCGTGTGTTGTGTTGGCAGCAACACCGTTGAGGATCCACTCCGGGTCGGAAGTGATGTTGCGAAGTGCTGCAACCAGCCCCGAGTTGTTCTCCTCGACAACGGAATAAGGCACTAGGCGGCCTCCAATAATCTCGTTAACCGGGTAGACCCCGAACGGTAAATCTGGAGTGTATTGAGAGTAATGGCCGTAAAATGTCGGATGATCGGTGATGACAGGAGTATATGGGATGCTGTTCGCACTTAAGTAGTCGGTAATGGGCGCAAGCAAAGCGGTAACCTCTTCAGCCGTGTGGTCAACCCACGTCAAAAAGTTGAGGTAGAAGCTCGCGTTTGAGAGAGTATAGACCGTCTCTAACCCCTGGTTCTCGACTAAAGCCGGCAGGTGAGCGTGGAAATGCTCGACTGCGTCCCAATACTTGTCGGCAGAGATATTTTCTGACTTGAATTCCAGTGACCCACCACCGACAGGGCCGTCCGGGTGCGCTTTAGTCGTTAGGGATAGAACGACCGCGTATGTACCACCACCTCCTCCGCTCAATGCCCAGTATAGATCCGAGTTTTGCTCTTTTGATGCAACAAGATGCTCTCCTTCAGCAGTAACTACTTCCCATTCGAGGGTATTGTCGGCAGCAAGACCATACTCTCCATTCAAAGGGCCGTGGCCGGCACCCTGTGTGTACCCTCCAACGAGACCCACTGTTGGGCAGAATCCCCCCATGACGCGCACTCCGTTAGAAGCAGCGGCAGCGTATGCCTCAAAAGCCTGAACGCCCGCACCCATCTTTATTGCGCGGCCATTGTACGAGGCGCTGGTATAGTTGAGGAACTTGATGTCCTTGAGGTTGTGGGTCCATAGCAGCAGGGAGCCCTTACCGGTGGAACGTCCGAGGAAACTATGGAATTCTCATCAGTATGATAGCACACTTTTGAATGGTTTATAAGGATTGACATACTCATGACCGGTGTTCTTAATAACCAAGCGAATGTTCTTCTCCTGTGCAAACTTGACCCCGGCCGCTACATCGTCTGCGTTGGTAACATTGATAGAGTAGTCCGCGATGTTACCGTTTACACAGCCTGCGTCGGGAGTGAAAGGGCTACACGAGTTGTTGAGCCAGTAAGAGTTCTGGATGGATGCTGGATCTTGCCAACTTAAGTGGTATTAGTAAGAGTAGATGAAGAAGCAGGATTGGAAAGGCACTCACTGTGGCTCCGGTCTGGTCCAGGTTGCCTGAATTTTCTCGCACTCGACCTCATCGTACAAAGCTCCGTGACACTGTGCCGCCAACGGTACAGTTGCGATGAGCCGACCGTCTACGGAAGCATTCAGCCGCGCCCAGTCTTGCGGACCTGGCCAACTCCGATCTCCTGGTAGGTTTCTGCAAACAGTGCTACCGTTGTAGTGAGGGATCGTCGAATTCCATGGGTAGCTGTACAGCTCTGCAGACGCCAAGGAGACCACACACAAGGCCGCTGCTGCGTAACGATAGACTTTCAGAGACATCTCGCACCAAGGAAATGCAATAAACAGACCCAATGTTCCACACGCCCACCATATCGCTCTTTTGAGCACGCTTTATATCGCGCCATGATTACTCCTTCCACGGACTTCGTAACTATCCCAATGGACGATCTTGCCACTGAAAGCTCACTTGCGTACACGAGTTTTGACTGGTGAGCTGAACGGAAAAATGCGAGTGTCGGTACGAGACGCCCGGTACACGACGACTGCCGACGGGAATAGCACGTATCGCGGCTCACGAGAGCTCATAGGAGAGTTGGTGCACGCAGGAACTCGCGTGGCGTTTTTCGTGGCTGATTGTATCCACCATAAGCGGGTCTGAGCACGGTCAAAAAAAGGTCTCATCAAGGGTTAGGGGATATTTTGCCTCTTCAGGTCATGTGCGTTGATTGCGTGAAACAGCGCAGAGATTGGCCTATCGACATACAATGATGGATGAGTCAAGGGATCTCGCGCCGGTCAGGGTGGGTGAATGGGATGCACTGCCGGACGCTTCGTATCTGCAGGGTGAGCAGGTTTCTCCACTATATTTCAGCTATCTTTGATCTCGCGTGGGATATCATACAAATAACGCGATCGACAGTTGAAGCGAGCAATGTCCTGACAGGGGTGTCATGCTGCCGTAGCGTCCTGCAGGGACCGTAAGCGTGGTGACCGGATCGGACCGGCACATGTACGCAGGGGTGTCATCAATGGACATTTCCCCATCAAACCTTATCTGCCCCCGCTGTGCATCGTAACATCGGACTTTGCTTACCATGCAGTACTGTTACAGACACCTATTCTAATGCGGACACGATGCGCTTCGTAAATCCCATCACATTTCCCAGAAGCTCAGACCCTTTTGCTTGCAGTGTGTATACGCGAGCTTGGAAATGCTTTTTCGCAAACTAATTCTGATTAGCATTAGCTTCTTCTCTCTCATGTGCCTAAGGATTTCCCCGCGCGATTGAGGACCTATGGGGCTGTATAGAATATGTGTCTACTTCTACTGTGACCATAATCGAAGAAGAACCACCCAGTGGGACTTGCACAAAGGGCTTGTCCGCCATAGTGTATTGGTTTTCAGGGGGACGAAGAACGTTTGGACATGCTACCTGTACTCTGCAAAATTTTTAACAGGCAAAACTTCACTCGATGATAGCAAAAGTTATGGTGGACTTGAAATATACAGAAATAACTTTATTATGTCTGATGATAGTGATTGTCATTCGATCAATGTAACAATAATCACACCGCCATAGCTGTCCCACCTCTGTTGGTCCCTGTTTTGATGCTCTTGATTTTCGGTACGAAAGCACACAGGAAGGTGAGGCCTCCCAGAGCAGTAGCTGCTGCCCAAGCTGCCTTCAACCCAGCCATGTATGCTCGCAATATACCAGGCAAGTCTTCTTCAGAGAAGGCTTCCCGCAGCTTCGATGCGCCTACTGCGATGACACTAGCGGGATCAATTGAAGGTGCGAATTCGGGGAGCTTCTTCAACAGGACGTTCGTAAATATGCTTTGGGCTAGTGATACCGATATGGCACCCGAAACAAGTTGATAGACTAGTCCTGAGGTCAGTTTTGACATAATGTAGCTATAAAGTGTAATAAGCCTACATAAAACGAGTGCCGTGGTGATCGCAATGTCTTCGGGCTTGGAAAAGGCAATAGCAGTAATGAGCGGTATCTGGCTACATATACCGTTGCCTGCACCAACAAGGATCTGATATCCCACGTATTTGCCAACGGATGTGCCAATGTCGAGTGTGTAGATGAGGCCGGAACCAATAGTGAGCAATACACCACCTGCAATGAGCAATGGTGTGTAGTATCCGATTCGTGTTATGATTGCAGAACTGGCGAGTAGTGCAATTGACATGGCGAGTATCAATGGTAGACTTCGGAAACCACTGGAGGACGGTGATGCGCCATTAATTGACTGGAAATAAATTGGCAGGTAATACATCATGAGAAAAACGGTGCCATTGCAACTATATTAGGTCAGTTGAAGCTCAAAGATAATGCAGGCAAGTGTTAGACTGACAAGATAATGAAGGCACAGAGACTAGCAATGGTGCGTCTCTTCATGATTCGGCCTACAATCTGAGCTCGGTCGCCTTGCAGCCATTGATCAATCCCGAATAACACAGCAAGTAAGACGAACCCAACGAGTAAGCCGATAACAACAGACGAATTCCACGGACGACGAACTCCACCTTCTTCCAGTGCAAGCATGTAACATACTAGCGAGGAAAGAACTAACACGGTGCCCTGAAAGTCCATCTGCAGAAGCTTTTCCCTCAGAGAGGCTTTCGCGGGTGCCATGGTACTCGGTACCTTGAAGAAGAAGAGTACCACAGCAAGCGAAGCGCCACCGATGGGCAAGTTGATCCAAAAGCACCAACGCCACGATAGCTTCTCGGTGAATACACCCCCGAGAAGTGGCCCGGCAACGCTTGCAATGCTGAAGTCCATCCCCACCAGTGCAAGATACATGGCAACCTGTGCAGGCGGAACAATGCAAGCGATAATCGTATACACGCCATTTGTCACTCCAGCAGCTCCCACACCTGTGAGAGCCCGCCCAATGATCAAAGCCATGCTGGTCGGCGCAAGAGCACATACCAATGACCCAACAGCGAATATGACGACCGACGTAAAGAAGGCATACTTCATATTGAAGTACTTGAACACCTTACCCCACGCAGACTGGAAGGCCGCAAACGTGAGAAAGTAACCAGAGCCATACCAACCGACATCCCGGATGGTTTGGTAGTCGTCGGTGATGCGTGGAATAGCGGTCGCAACGATCGTGAGGTCCAAAGCGATGAGAAATTCGCCGAGAAGCAGTGCTGTTACAATCATCCAGCGCGCAAAAGGCGGAGGATACTGTGTTGTGCGAGCGTCATTTGACCGCAGACTATCTGCGCTGGTGGAATCGAAAGTTGCAGATAAGTGCGGGCCATTGTGGTCCTTTGGCAGTGGAGGCAATGTGGGCGACGGTGTCAATGTCTTCTCGGTATCGGAAACCATCTCGAAGGTGTGATAATTGATTGCGACGAAACAGCCTATTTGGAGATGAGCGAAAAGCGTTTGACGCTACTATCAATGAATGATGCGGTTGCTAATCACTGGTGTGTGGCTCATGAGGCGTGAATGATACAAAACATAGTTTGAAATCCAGTAACAATAAAAAGGCGGAGGAACGTAATGGCAAGCGTAAGCATGCATATGGAATCAGGAACGTCTTCTCCATTGGTCAGCTGGATATAGCCCGGGATGTGCTCAATTTGGCAAGGAGTGCTCAGTGGACCCGTGGCACCGTGCATATCCGCCAATGTCGAGCTTCACCCAGAACCAACTCAGCAAGCCATGGCTCTAGGTAGCATTAGGGGAACGATTTTCTATGGCATATTGACACTTCGTTAGGCTCAAAAATTTGCAACGATAGGAACATCAAAGGTCCAGGTTCACTCATCACGACGTCTGATTAATCTACATTTCTTAACGCTGAGTTTCGCGTGCAAAAATTCCGAAAGCATTGGAATGCCCTGGTTGTCTACCCAGAGCGTCTGCTATCTCAAGACCTCGTAATCGAATCGCTAATTCGAAGGACTCTCACCATAAGCGGGGGCTTCTCCCAGAACGTGAACAATTTTTGATTGATCCAAGACTGGCTTTGCGGCAGTAATTTAAAGTCAAAATTCATAGCAAGTTTTGTGAGCGTCAAACGCATCTCAGCGTAGGCCAAACTGCAGCCGTTGTCAGTGAAACTTGACCCCGTTAATGTGAGAAAGAGACATACTTTTTACCCAAGCAATTGCGCCCTCCAATGCTGAATGGCTGAGATGCCGCACGATCGTCGGTCGCAAAACGTGGGTCGTCGAGCCATCGCTCGGGAGCGAAAAGTTCGGGTTCCGCGAAATTCGACGACGAATGCGTTGCGGCCCAGGAGGTGACACCAACACTTGTACCAGGCGGTATATTATCGCCACAAATAACAGCTCCTCCATGTGGCACAATCCGAGCAAGACTAAGGGCTGCAGGTGGATAGATGCGCAAAACCTCCTCGATGACAGCGTGCAGATACGGCAGTCGCTGCGTTGATTCTATGCTCACGTCTCCAGGACTAGGGAATGCCTCTCTGACCTCCTTTTTTAGCCGTTTGTAAGCATCCTCGTTGTTACACAGATGGTATATGGCGCCGGCAAAGAACGTGGCAAGAGTCTCGCTGCCCGCTGTCACGAGAAGATTGATGGAGCTTTCCAACTCCGCATGCGACATGCCCTTTTCATCGTTTGCCTTCAGAATAGGAGTAATGAAGTCGCTACGTTCTGTCTTTTCGGCAAGGCGAAGGTTGATTTTCTCATTTGTGAACGCTGCGTGCTTGCTCCTAGCGCCTAGAAATGGGGATATTGCGGCCACGATAATCTTGAAAACTGGCGAGGGAGCATGTTTGAGAGCCAGTAGATAAGTCATCGTTCTAGCAGCCCCTGGGAGAAGTTCCACCCAAGGGTGCAGTTTCCCATTTTCCAAGCAATCGAACGGACGGCCAAATGTCAGGTCTCCAATGATGTCAAACGTCATAGCATTGGTCCATTCGCTCTGCCAACCAATTAGATACTGATTCTTGAGTACATCAGTTCCAAGTAGCTTACCATATCTAATATGCCTGCATTAGGACCATCGATTTGTTCGGAAAGCTTCGCCACGAGCAGATCAACATATTTCATTAGTACCCCTTCTTGATCTCGCAATGCTTTCTCGGAGAAGGCATGAGCCAATAGACGCCGGAATCTTGCATGATCGTGCTCGTTTGCATCGACCTATAGAAATAAGTTTCATTTCAAAATCGCAACCAGGTGACTGACTATCGATGGCGTCCCGTTTTGACGGGGCAGATATACACTGGGGTCTTTGTCAAACCAAGCTTTCCTCTTCACATTTCGGTGACCTATAGGGATTAGATAAAGTACAAGAACATGATTGACATTATGGGATACGTGCCATGAATCTCAGACCAGGCTTCAGACTGAATGAATGACAACTTGTTCGGTGCAAGCCGGACGCTTTTGCCATATTTTTCATGAATTATGCGAGCGGCACTAGTCAGCTCGCCAGTTGCAAGCCAATACACGTATGGCAAGATTGATGCACGCGTGTACCAAGGCCCTGGGTATCCACGCAAAGGATGTAGATACAAATTGTATACAACGTTCAAGCCTAGGACCTGAGATTCGCATGAGCACGTGCCTTGAACGTGGCCCCGGGCCCCGGGCCCCGAGGGCAGCGTGAACCTACTAAAAAGCCAGCAACGCCGCATACGAGCGGAAAATTTTCGATGACATGATCCATTACTGAAATTCGATCTCTGTGGACAGCAATGACTAGAGCTTTTGCTTTGACTGTCGAGAGCGGAGTTTTGCGCTGGACATGGCTATTCACACAATGTATCTGACCACGACCTAACAGTGACGGCTAGGATTATTTCTCGGCAAATTTGGATCTACCCTGATTTGTTAACAGAATATTTGAGTAAGTAATACGAAGACGAGGCTTGCCAAACGCACAACCGAGACGTCGACGGAGGTGCAGGGGTGTCAGCATCTTGGCAACTCACGTACTGTGTCTGATCGACGTTGATGGCTTCGCGTTCTCGTACAAATACCTCCTTCTTCATTGGGCAGCTGATCTATCTAAACTTGATTCTCTCGCCCTTTCATTGATCGCGCAGTAGAGCCCATCTTTCCAATACCTGTCTTTGATCACGCAATGCTACCAGTCGAATCGAAGCATGTCCAGCTCGACTCCGGTCGAATATTGTGGGTCGAGATCTACGGCTCGCGTTCAACAGATTGCCCGGCGGTGCTCTTTGCCAATGGCATGGCGTCAACGACGAATGCATGGAGCTCGCTGGTACATACTTTTTCTGCCGAATTTCTAGCGTCACATACATTCATTCTACACGATGCTGCCAACACAGGAAAGTCCTCGTATCAACCAGAGCTGCCAGCACCAACGCTTTATTCCATCGCCATGGAGGGGCGCCAACTGCTAGAGCATCTCGGTTGGCAGTATGGTTATTGGGTCGGACATAGCTTTGGCGGACAGCAGGGCTTTGTGGCAGCTCAACAAGATCCTGATTTTTGGAAGGGTCTGCTTTTACTTGCTCCTCAAACGGATCGCGTTACTCCTCATTGTAGGACATCGATGGATGCGATTGCATCGGTATTTCGGTCAGATCCGGCCACTTCAAAATATGCGGACGAGATTTTCGATACACCGGGTAGCAATTTAATCAATAAAAGCGGCATATACGGTGCGCTTGCACGAGAGATGGCACTTAGACAGCGCGCTGAAAGTATGGTTTTGGCTTTCGGTGCCTTGTTAGGACCACAGGAAGGTGACTTCGATTGGCAGAAGATGACGACGAAGATTGTGCTCGTATTTGGCGGTCGAGATGCGATTGCCCCAGTCAGTGAGGGGCATTATGCTCTCGGAAAACTGAAATCTGTTCCTGGTGCTGAGGTGACACTGGTGGAGTTAGACGCTTCAGGGCACTGGATGAATTGGGAGGACGAGGAACGGATCAGAGACGAAATTATCAAGCTTGTAACAGCTTAATTTTCATAAAATATATCAGTGTAATGAAATCGCCATGTGATCTGGTAGCGGAGAAAAAGAATGCCTGTTGATGATCAAAAGTGTAACTATGGAGGAAAAGCCTCTGACATCGACATAAAATCGTTATCGCATTTGTAATCGTTATCTTTCTGTCTACTGAGGAGCATTTAGTAATCTGCTTAGATTCATTGACACAATGACTAATCTCCGAACGGTGCAATTCGACGATAAAAAAGAAGTGTAGAGAACTACAACGTTTATCATAGGCTGCAATATGCGCGCCTATGCTGATCTGTGCTCTGGATGACGGACTCTGACCTGAACGCTCTTGCTTCCTTTTGCCGGGAACGGCACGATGTAGTCCGCGTTCATATCGACATCCCGTTCCCTGATGGTATCATAGAGCTCCAAAGTTGGGACAGTTTGAGTGTCTGTTCCATCATAGACATCATACTTACGGAAGACACCTGCCATTAGAGTATATAGCTCTTGGTAAGCCAGATTGATGCTATATCGAGGTCAGTTATTTTTTCATTGCTAGTTACGCACGGCATGCTCACCCAAGGCAGTTCCTCGTTCCTCTGGAAAATGCAATCAGAAACTTGTCCAAACGCGGATTCTCAATCCACCTCTCGGGACTGAATTTCATTGGCTCAGGGAAGAATTCCGGCTGGAAATGAATATGTGCCGAGGTCATAGACATCGGGGTCCCAGCAGGGAACCTGTAATGCAATCCTTTTCGGTTGTATATCACGTCAACCTCAGGTGACACTCGTGGCATTCTGGTAATTACTCCTGGATGCGCCCTCAGACACTCGTGGATGACACCATGAAGGTAGGGAAGATTCTCGACTTTACTAAACTCGATTTCATCGTTGGGGTCAGGGAAAGTTCTGATCAGTTCCTCTCTCAGTTTCTTTAGACACTCTGGATTGGCGAGCAGTTCATATACGGCAGATGAGAGGGTTGTGGCTATGAGATCGTAAGAATACGAACAGCTGAAGCGAAATAAGAACTTACCTGTAGTATCTTGCCCGGCTAAGACAGTCAATTGCGCTTCATGGCCCAACCTCGCCGTTGCCTTCTCCTCCTCTGGTAATTTGCTTTTCAGAACACCGTCAAAGATGGTGCCTTTCCCAGCGTCCGGATCGTCGGAGTTCTTGATGTCATCGATCTGCTGCATCCAACCCTACACAAGATTAGTGCGATTACACATAACTTCGGCTTGAGAACTTACCTCTCGTAGTTTGTACATGTCACCAACCCCCGGCATGATTTTGCGAACCAAAGGAAGTGGAAGAGCTTCCATTAGAGGGCCAAGCCACGGTATATGCATTAGCGCGGGACTCACGAGGAAGGTCAGTTCAATTCCTTGAAAGAATGGCATGTTGTAGTCCTCGCGATCCATGAAGTTGGTAGACTTCCCGAAGGCGTAGTCGGTTATGATATCCGACGTTGCTGCCTTCATCACATACATCATTGGCATTATCTCTCCGGTCTTGCTGGCTTGTTCCATTCGATATAGCAGCTTATTCAGACTTCTTCTGATCTTCGGCTCAACGGCTTTGACGTTTTGCTTAGAGAAGAAGTTTGCCATCGCGCCGCGTCTCTTCCGATGCATCTCGTGCGAAATTGTCTTTCAAAGCAGGGTCAGTCTAACTCCATGACCATGTATGAAGCTTGCACTCACCGCAACCATCGATTGCTTGGTTAAAGTCTTACGACCAGTGAATCGATACTTGTCTGTTTTGCGCGATGATCCGGCATATATGTTGTCGATGAACTCTGGGTCATTGCAATGTATTTCATGGGGATTAATCCGAACGACAGGACCTATAACTCGTGTGAGTAGTTGCATATCGATAGCTGTCTGGTATTGCTGACCATATTTCTCATGAAGCTCTCCAATCTTCTTGTAGTATTGACCACCTAGCCAGATGTCGTAGTACCCTTCATACCACGTCGTCATTGCTGTCAATGAGGTAAGCCCACCCGATCGCACACACTTTCATGTCCCACTAACCTGCTAGTTTGGGCCCTGGTATAGGGGCCAGCGGGTCAAAGTACACTGTTGCCTCTTAGCTTCAGCTCTTTTGAAAGCACAAAAAGCTTATGACAGAGAAACATACAGCGATAGATCGCTCCTGTGATACAGTACCCAGTCCATAATGCCAAGAATGTATACAAAGCAGCCCAACTGATGAAACCGTCTCGATAGAGAGAACGTAACGAGAGTGTCGGCAGGCTCTCACCCACGGTACCGTTGCCAGATACGAAAGGTACTGCGGAGCTGAAGACTCGACCAACTTGCTCAAGAACGGGAGAAGCCATATTACGAATAAGTTCAGAGATTGGGAGAAGTATGATGCGTTCCAATATTGTCCTCGTCCGGGATATCTGCTGATATGTTGCAAGTTGATCATCTACTTGCCCACGACCCCAAGACCATTCTTTGATCAAGTATGAACGGAAACGCGTTCAAGCCACCTCCTTCCCAAGATCGCCGTTGCTGCCGCTACTTTCGGTCTTCCGGTCGAAATCATCGTGAGCCACATCCCGTTAATCTCAATGCGCAGATGTGCACTGCGGTCTTCACTCGTGTCAGCTTGCAGAAATGTCACATCTGCATGTCTGCCAGCATGTCATCAAGGCTTGTTTTGTTCGAGCAGGTGGTCGGCGAATATCAAGCATGAAACTGCCACCGCCCACAAGATTGTACGGGAAACGTAGGCACTGACAAGGGCAAGCGATATCTGGAGATGGGTTTCTTCACCGGAATCATCGGG
Source organism: Pseudopithomyces chartarum (assembly GCA_033220655.1). NCBI lineage: Eukaryota > Fungi > Ascomycota > Dothideomycetes > Pleosporales > Didymosphaeriaceae > Pseudopithomyces > Pseudopithomyces chartarum. The sequence continues at coordinate 43,695 of WVTA01000018.1, read as the reverse complement.
CAAAACCGCCTTATCTAACGCTAGATATTTCCGTTTGACCGGGTCCGAATGACGCAAGATGGGCAGTTCAATCATACCTCGCGATCTCGTTCGCTTATCCCTGCTCCTTGCGTTCCATGTAGCATTTGCAAATAGACCCATGCCATCTGCATGCAGAAAGACGTGATCGGCATTCAGGCTAATGCCTGGCCCGACCCGCATACTAAACGGCATCCTCAACGGCGAAGCAGGCATGCTATGCATCTAAAATATTCGAGTAACAACGACCGCGCGCTAGTGCAAGCCAAAGAATTAACGTCCGCGACACTAAGAGTCACGACGAATAGGCGCCAGATATGTGACGGAAATAATGAGAAGGTATTGAATTCAGTTTAACGCCATGCCCATCAGCCTATCTACAGGCCCCAGGATTATCTGCAAGCAGATGCAAGCCCCATGTTCAACACAATTATACCCCTTCGAAAGATCTTCTCATGAAGTTTACTTGCTCAGCCATGAGCTTTTCGGCGCCATCGCCGCTAAGAACATCTAGGTGACGTTTTTCAGGCGCAAAGCTCAACGTCTTCGGGCCTTGGAAAGCATCGAAGACCTCTTGTTGGTCAGCTGTCTTGGAGATGATATCCTGGCCAGGAATGATCATGTGAACGGGAGTCGGATTGATGTAGTCCAGAAGTCCCCATGGTTGCCACATAGCAATCCTATAGTAGCTTTGAATTGTTGTCCGGTTTTCGAAGTTCACAGCCCCGCGCTCCTTCACATTCGTCATGAACTCGTAAGCCTCGAGCCCACCACCGGCAGCCATACCGGCCGGATTGTCTCCGTTGGAAGTGAATGGGACAACGGAGAAGGCAGCATTTCCTTTGGCTTGCGATACTCGGTCTGCCATTGCCTTGGCGAGAACCTTTCTTCTCTTGTCATTAGTGTAGAATTTGACAAAAGGGCAGACCATGATCAGGCATTTGGCACGCTTGTCGAGGGCTGCGGCACATGCAGCGACTGATCCGGAGAAAGACATGCCCCAAAATGCGATCTTGGTTGGATCAACGATGGCTTGTTTGGACAACCAAGTGAGTGCGTCCGAATAGTCCTCAACTTGTTTCATGGGGTCGATTTCATTGCGAGGGAAGCCATCGCTGAGTCCGATGCTTCGTGGATCGTAAATGAGGGCGGTGATGTTTGCTCGTTGGAACGCTTCTGCTACCTCTGGGAGCAACATTTCCTTTACACAATTGAACTATAGTAAAAGTCAGATAGTGCCAGAGACAGTTGCATCTGACTCACTCCAGGTGTCATAATTACTGCAGGACCTTTTGAAGCAGCAGGATAGAGCCATCCTCGCAGTATCAGGCCATCTATGGTCTTGAACTCGACGTCCTCATGACGGAGCGAGATCATTGGGGCCGGCATCTTTGATAGTTGCTTTAATCGTAGAAGCTGTTTCTGGTTAACTTGCTATCTCTGCAAAGGAGTTAGATGATAGAATTTTGACAGTTTAGGTATGAGGCCATCAGTCGTAGACTACAATATAAGAGATACGACCAAGTCCGTTGAGTGACATTTGATCATGAGCAAGGTTTGCATGCAATGTAATGCCGTTGCAGCAGTTCTGAGCACGCTTGCCCTTGCACTACACAGTAAGTTACCTGTGCCGTTGTTGCATCCAAGCGTCACAGACCTTGGCACAGGGATCGGTATGAAGATCCGCCCAAGTGACGAATTCTGGCATGCAGCCTGTAACCGGAAGACGGCAGGACCCGGCCAGGGTCAGGGGTGCCCGGACCCTATTTGTGCCGACATATCCCTAGCTGATTCAGTCACATAGATAGATAGTCAATACAGATGATCGTCACTGTGTGCAACGTTCCAATCACACAGGACTCATCTCATACTCATGCAGATCATAGAGTAAAGTCCGTTTGAAACTATGTTATCAAAGGCAAATGCACGCTGACCTTGCATTTGACCCACACAGTGCATGAGCGGTAGCTACGATATTGCCCAAATGCTGTTACCACGACACTTGGATATCCTCGTGTATGCTAGCTCAAACGATAGCGACCCGTACTAATCAGTCGTCATAACAGGGAAGTCATGAGCGCGGTGAATTTGGGCAGGTCGCACGGTGGGGCAATGCCGAAAAGGCAATTGATATGATGGAATCTGTGGCGAGTCGTATCAATGAGAATACGATAGAGTCTGCGGGAGATTTCCGCGACGTCAACCTCGGAAAGTGATGAAGGTTGCTCGGTTGAGTGGAAGAGAGTGGTAATGATATAATATGTTTGCCCTGATACCACTTATTCCTGGAGATCAGACTGCGGTACATTCGCTTGCAAATCACCACTACCATGAGTGTCTCGCAAAGCCTCAGCGAGCCTTCGGGAGAAGCTCGAAGGACCCAAGAGCCCTCTACAACCTCACAGTCCTTCCGACAAGAGCCCATTGCAATCGTTGGGCTGGCCTGTCGATTGCCGGGAGGAGTCAGCTCTCCACAGACCCTATGGGAATTGTTGGAAAGGGGCGGCATCGCCAGCACCGATGTACCAGAAAACCGCTTCAACGCGAAAGGACACTACGATGGATCCAAGAAACCTGGAACAATGAGGCCGCCCGGAGGCATGTTTTTGGGAGACGTGGACTTGAAGACCTTCGACGCGCCGTTCTTCGAGATATCCAGGGCTGAGGCGGTTTCAATGGACCCAAACCAGAGACAACTGCTCGAGGTTGTCTATGAAGGATTGGAAAATGCCGGTTTACCACTGCACGCCATAGATAGCAAGCCAGTCGGCTGCTTCGTTGCATCATATGCTTCAGGTGAGTGCCCTAAGTCTCCGTGATGTGAAAGATGTTGACTGAAGTGACAGACTATCATGATATGCAGAGTCGAGACCCCATCGACAGGCCGCCCTCAATAGAAGTTGGCATTGGTCGATCTATTCTCAGCAACCGAATCAGTCATTTTCTGAACATCAAAGGGCCTAGGTGAGTGAATTACAACATTTACTTCCGGTCAAGTGGCTTACAACCTCAGCGTCACCGTCGACACTGCATGCTCTGGCAGCCTGGTTGGATTAGATATGGCCTGCCGGTATTTGCAAACCGGAGAGGTCGAAGCGGCCATCGTGGCGGCCAGTAACCTGTACCTTAGGTAAGCGTGGGAAGATTTGTCTAAAAGTTCGAGCTGACCAGTCACCATAGTCCAGAGCATGTCATGGACACTGGTCCTATTGGACAAGCACATTCTCCTACCGGTCGTTGTCATACATTCGATGCGAAGGCTGACGGTTATATCAAAGCCGAGGCTGTGAATGCCATCATCCTGAAGCGACTGGACGACGCTATTCGTGACCGGGATCCTATCAGGGCTGTAATCCGGGGATCAGCAACAAATAGCGATGGGCGAACCCCTGGTATCGCTTCGCCTAATTCTGCGGCCCAGGCTGCAGCTACGCGAGCGGCATATACAAATGCAGGGTTGACTGGCTTCGCTGAGACATCCTACTTAGAATGCCATGGCACCGGTACTCCGGCTGGCGATCCTTTGGAAGTGAACGGGGTTTCCTCTGTCTTCGCATCTAGTAGGCCTGCAAACTCGCCTTTGGTGATAGGATCTATCAAAAGCAATATCGGTCATTCGGAAGCTGCGGCAGGCTTAAGCGGATTGCTTAAAGCAACTCTGGCGATCGAGCATGGGGTAATTCCCGGTAATCCTACTTTTCTAACGCCTAATCCGAAAATCGATTTCAAGGCACTCTGTGTCACTGCAACGCGCAGTTCAATACCGTGGCCAAAGAGCGCTTTCCGACGCGCCAGTATAAACTCCTTTGGATATGGCGGAACCAACAGTCACGTGATCCTAGACGAGGTCAAGTCGCTACGTCCTGAATTCACTCCGTTCCATGTGTCATCGTTCCTCACACCAGAGGACGACATATACGATGAAGAAGAATCCTCCCGCCCGTATACGCTGCTGTTCTCTGCAAATGACTCCAAATCTTTGCAGGCTTACACCGAAGCCCTCGACCGACACACGAGCAGTCTCGATGTCAGAGTCAAGCTAAGGGACCTGGCATATACTCTCTCAGAGAGAAGAAGCCACCACTTCCATCGCGGTTATATTGTAGCTCGAGGTTCGGAGATTGATGCGAAATCGTTGGTGCAAGGAAAGAAAACGGACGAGCAGCCGCGAATTGGCTTCGTTTTCACCGGACAGGGTGCACAGTGGGTAAGTTGTCAAAGATTGTATAGTACTCGACTTCTTGCTAATGACTGTTGTGTAGGCGCAAATGGGCAAAGGCGTCATAGATATATTCCCTAACGACGCTAAGCCCATTTTGGCGAGGCTCGATCGGGTCCTCCAATCTCTTCCTACTCCGCCCAACTGGTCTCTTCTCCGTGAATTGACTGAAACAAGAACGAGCGAGCACCTTCGTCTGCCAGAGTTCTCGCAGCCGCTCGTGACAGCTTTGCAGCTTGTTTTGGTGCAAGTTCTACGCAGATGGAATATCGGGCCGGAGTGCGTCGTCGGCCACTCTTCGGGCGAGATCGCTGCTGCGTATACCGCCGGCTATCTCAGCGAAGAGGATGCTATCAAGACTGCTTTTTATCGCGGCCAATCAGCTAAGAATTGCAGACGTGATGGACAGCCTGCCGTGGGCATGTTAGCTGTCGGCCTAGGTCCGGACGCGGTCAGCTCTTATCTCGAGGGTGTTGCGGATGAAGTGCAAATTGCTTGCTACAACAGCCCAGGAAGCGTGACACTCTCTGGCCTTGTTCCTCGTCTAGAAGAATTGAAAGGGAAACTTGTGGCAGACGGTCATTTTGCACGACTCCTTCTCGTGGATCTAGCCTATCACTCGAAATTCATGGCTGACATTGGACAAGATTACGAACAGCTATTGAATGACGAAGTTGCTTTTGCAGATTCTGGAAATGGTCATGTCAAGATGTTCTCATCTGTGTCAGGGCAGCAATTGGATCGTCCGACCGATGCGCTCTACTGGAAATCTAACATGGTATCGCCCGTCCGGTTCAGCGAGGCTTGCCGAGAGATGTTGTCTGGCCGTGAGGGCGCCAATTTCGTGATTGAGATCGGACCCAGCGGAGCTCTCGCAGGGCCTGTGTCCCAAATCAAAGACGCCATGGGAGCCGAAGCGCGCAATATAACTTATGCTGCCGGACTTACTCGTGGTGTAGATTCTGTCGTCTCTATGTTCGCTCTGGCTGGCAAGTTATTCGTGGCAGGCGCACCAGTGAATTTTGCTGAGGTTAATAATGAGCAAAACGAGACAGAAGAAAGCCAAGCGCCACCATCAATCATAGTTGATCTTCCAAATTATGTTTGGAACCACACGAACCAGTACTGGCATGAAAGCCAGGCGAGCAAGGACTGGAGATTTCGAGAATTTCCGGAACACGACCTGCTCGGCAGCAAAGTTCTCGCATCTCCTTGGGAATCGCCTAGCTTCCGGAAGACACTGTTTCTCGATCGAGTGCCATGGCTTCACGACCACAATATGGGCGGCGACATAATATTCCCGGCCTCCGGCTACATCTCAATGGCAATTGAGGCGATCTTCCAAAAGACTATCAAGCAACGCCTACAGCCAGCCGGAACGCTGTCGACCTCGCTGCAATATCGATTGAGGAATGTGAAGTTTGACAAAGCACTAGTCCTCGAACAAAATTCCGTCGCCAACATCTTGCTGAACATGAATCCTCTTGTAGGAACCCAAGATACCTGGCATGAGTTCCAGATTTCCTCGGCCAACGGAGAAACATCGTTGGTGCACTGCACAGGCTTGGTCCGCCTGGATACTTCACCAGCTCCCGTACCTTCCAATGATGACTTATCGCCGCTTGTACATCCCACCCCAGCTCACCTATGGTACAAAGCACAATCTGAAGTCGGCTATGGCTTTGGTCCTTCTTTCCAAAGGACGTTGATGACCGAAACATTGGCAGGCCAAAGACGTAGCAGATGCACTACTCTATTAGAAGAGCCGCAAAGCGCACACTCGCCTCAGTCGCCGTACCCAATGCACCCTGCATGTATTGATGGATGCTTCCAGACCGTCACACCTTCTCTGTGGTCGGGCGAGCGACCTTCTATCAACGCAGTGCTCGTACCGGCTACTGTGGATGATCTCATTATATACGCCAAAGTTGACAATGCCAAGGAAGGTCTGTCCGTGGCTACTTCTCACTACAATGGCCGCGGGAGAATGGAAGAGTCTAAGAACTTCCACTCGAATTGCACCGTGTTCGATCTTGAAACTTCTCTACCCCTTTTGAAGATGCAGGGACTACACTATCATAAATTGGACACAGGAAGAGATGTACACCAAAAGCACACATACAACAGAACAATCTGGCGACCCGACATTGCATTCCTATCCCAGGATCAACTCCATGCCCTCGCACAAAGGACTGAACACAGTGACTCACAAGCATTCATCGACTTGGTCGCGCACAAAAAGCCCTCTGTCAAAGTATTGGAGGTGTCATGCATAGCCGGCGATTCTAGCAGCCTCTGGTTTTCTGCTGGTGATCCCGCACTACGTGGCGGTTATGAGCAGTACTCATACATCTCTTCAGACGCAAAGGCGCTGCTCACTGCCCAGGAATCCCTGCAGGCGTTCAGAGCGACATCTTTCGATCTCATTGACATTTTCAAAAATGTGCCTTTGCCGGGGACAGACTATGACTTTGTAATTGTCAAAGTATCGCGGCTGGAACATGACGCGGCTTCCAACATAGCCCGCTCCGTGCGCCCGAATCTCGCTGCAGGTGGTACTTTATTGCTTCTTGAAGTGTCGCCTGATTCTCTGCCAATCATACCCGATTCTTCGTCCGACTCTGACAACGGAAGCGGGTCCAGCGTAGTGCTCGTATCTGATCCCAATTCACCGATGTTTTCTGAAGATGATGGAAGCATAGATTCCGCCCTTACGAGTGCCGGATTCGATGGTCTACTCAGATTGCCACAGGAATGGGCACCAAATGCCTACTTTGCAACAGTCTCAGATGAGTCTGCGGGGGATATCAACCTGCAAGAGGTCCACATCGTACACTTAACTAGTCGCAGACGCTTGAGTGATGGACTTAAAAATGTTCTTCGACAGGGGAACTGGAAAGTGACTGAACATGTCTACCCTCATATTCAGATCCAACCAAAGAGCATCGTTCTTGTTTTAGAGGAGTCCACATCACCTCTGTTAAAGTCAGTCTCGGAGCGCCAATGGGAGACAGTAAGGTCGATCACCTTACAGGGTTGCCATCTATTGTGGGTCACCGAGGGCTCACAAATGTCCATAACCCACCCAGATAACGCTCTGGTCCATGGAATGTTCCGCACGATCAGGGCCGAAGACCGATCTGCCGATCTGGTAACGCTCGATGTGGAGTATGGCCAGGGTCCCTCGACACACTTGGCGATCGAACGTCTCCTTCGTCGCTTCACAGTTCCACGCAGCAAGACTTTGATCGACAGCGAATTCGTAGAGCGTGGCAGTATACTGCACATCTCTCGTGTCACACCTGACGTGCTTGTCAACAATGCCAAGGATAACGAGGACATCGGCGGCCCACCAGTCACAAGAAAACTGAGAGAAATTGAGGGAATTGCTAAGCTACAAACAGAGCGCATAGGTACTCTAGATTCTCTTTTCTATTCCCAGCAAAGCATTGAAGATGAGCCGATGCTGGATTTCCACATTGAGGTCGATATCAAAGCGGCCGGTCTGAACTTCAAAGATGTCGCGGTTACCATGGGTATAGTCCCAGAGAACGAGCATCTCTTGGGACTTGAAGGAGCAGGGGTCGTTCGTAGGGTCGGGAAAGGGTCCACGGGATTTTCTGTCGGCGATCGCGTTGCGATCCTTAAAAATGGCACCTTCGCTAATCGAATCCAATGTCCCATCGAAAGGGCGCATCGCATTCCGGAGACGATGAGCTTTGTGGATGCCGCCACGATTCCGTTGGTTTACCTGACCTCACTGTACTCGCTGTTCGACATCGGCGGTTTGAAGAAGGGCCAATCCGTTTTGATTCATTCCGCAGCTGGTGGCGTGGGTCTCTCAGCCATCCAGCTCGCACAATGGGCTGGTGCGGAGATCTTCGTCACAGTCGGTACACAAGAAAAGCGAGACTTCTTGCACGAGAACTACGGGATCCCATATGACCGAATGTTCTCGTCTCGTACGACAGCCTTTGGTGCGGAGATACTCGCAGCGACTGAGAATAAGGGTATCGATGTCATCCTCAACTCTTTGACCGGCGAACTTCTTGATGAGTCATGGAGAATCTGCGCTGATGGAGGCCATATGGTTGAAATCGGAAAGAAAGATATAGTGAGCAAGAACTTCTTGTCTATGGAGCCGTTTGATAGAAATTGTTCTTACCGCGGCGTGGACTTTTCGTATAGTAAGCAGATTAAGGATACACTGATTCAAGAGTAAGTTCGAAGGCGAAGAGATCGGTAACATGCTAACCCTTGTCAGTCTATTGAAACGCACATTCAAACTCGTCAACGAAGGACATCTCAAACCGATTCATCCGCTGACGGTGTACTCATTCTCTGATATACCGTCCTCTTTTGCATACATGCGCACGGGTCGGCATATTGGCAAGATCGTGATAGCAGATGATGAAGGTTCAAGCATCGCGGTACCGATCAGACCTCCACGCAGGACAGTCAAATTGGATCCTGATACATCGTATGCCATCGTCGGAGGTCTAAAGGGTCTCTGTGGCAGTCTTGCAATCTATCTTGCCAAACTAGGCGCCAAGAACATCGTCGCTATGTCGCGAAGTGGTTGTTCTGATGATCGATCTCGGAACATCATCGCTAACTGTCGATCACTTGGTTGCACAGTCGAAGACGCCAAGGTCGACGTTACCGACTTTGTCCAAGTCAAATCTGCGCTGCAGAAAGCCAGGTACCCTGTCGGAGGAATCATACAAGGTGCCATGGTTCTCAGAGTGAGCCATTGTCCCACTCCAGCATTCTGTTTGTGTGTGTGTGCTGACAGAAATCGTAGGATAAACCGTACGAGATGATGACAGTCAATGACTTCCACACGACCTTGTCTAACAAGGTTGACGGTACCTGGAACCTGCACAACGCATCATTGGAATTGAAGCGACCCCTCAAATTTTTCACTCTCTTATCCTCCATCAGCGGCGTGATTGGCCAGAAGGGGCAAGCCAATTACGCCGCCGCCAACGTCTTCCTAGATGCCTTCGCAACATATCGAATCTCTCGTGGCCTTCCAGCCAACAGTGTAAATCTTGGCGTGATCGAAGACGTCGGCTATGTCGCAGAGCAAGGTGGTATGCAAGCGCACTTCGACGACAAGCAGTGGATCGGTATCAACGAGCGAGTACTGCACAAGATCCTGGGTATCAGTATCCTTCAACAAACAGACACAATCAACCACAGTTCAGTCTCACAGCTCATCACTGGTATCCCGGTGCCCCAGCCAGCCGACTCGGACTTGATCTATGATGCCCGGTTCGCCGCTCTCTTCCGTCCAGACTCAGACGGTGAGAACAATGTCTCAGCATCACAGAGCGCAGAGAAGGATGTGCAGGCCCTGCTTCTCCTTCGCAGCTCAGGCGCCGACGCCTCGACGCTTGTGGGTGGAGCGGTTGCGGCGGTGGGAGCCAAGTTTGAGCGTACGCTCAGGTTATCGGATCCAGTGGAGCCAGCGAAGAGTCTTTCTGCGTATGGGTTGGACTCACTGAGTGCGGTGGAGTTGAGAAACTGGATCAGGACGGAGATTGGAGTTGAGGTCACTGTTTTGGAAATTACGAATGCGAGTAGCTTGACGAGTTTGTGTGAGAAAATTGTTGGGAAGATGTTGGCGTGATTGGCGGCGCTATGAATTTTGGGAATCTTTACTTCGCTCTGATAATAACAGGAAGTAATGAGTTATACCATAGAATGAGAATATATGGGTACCTTAACAATGCCATCCTTTGATGTGCTGAGACATTAATGTACCTTCGGTCGTCGCTAGATCATGACAGTGCTTATTAACCACAAGTTTCGACTAGAGGGCTCGAAGATTATTGGTTGACATGCCAACTGACTATGCATGTACTTAAGATCGATGGTAGAGAATGTGCCTTGGCCTCCATGACTTGGTATTGACAGTTGACAGTGACCCTCTGCTAACATTCCTAGTTGGCTCTCATCCAAGAGTAGACAATTAAAAGTGTATACGCGCCGCAGTGGTTTGCATTAGTGGGTGATTCAAAAGCGTGGCGCACGCTACGCTAGAGTTCACCATTAGGAATGAGCGGCTTCTGTCGCCGCCATGATCTGATTTATCTCAGTTATTTCTGGTCTAACGTATAATACTGCAGGCTTTCGGTTAGATCTGTACTACATATGGTGGCCCGTCATCGATATTTTTTTTCGCCATCGTAAATTGCAAAGCCTGTGAATAGCTGTCCTGATGGCTAAGCCTCTCCCGTCACGTCTTCGCGGTTTCATGTATTGGAAGCCTGCCTGACAGGGAGTGAACTGGGTAATGGCAATAGAGACTCTTTAATAGTTGAGACCACAGAACGAATTGCCTTCAGCTGTCGCACTTGGCAGTATTTGTGGCTTGAGGCTGAAGACCTTCGGAAGCTTACTAGACATCTCGACGGCTCGCTGTAATGTAGTCCAGAACAAAAGACTTCTGGCGAGTCTATAAAGTAAGTCATGCTGTCGCGTTCGAGAACCCATGCCCGGGCACCATGGCACAATACTCTCCAGTTAGTCTGCTTGAATCTCTCTATAAGTCCGCTCAATCCCCAGAAGTGACCGTGTCGCCTACCAATGACGATGAACAGCGCAAGCAACGTCGGTCTTATACTTTCTCACACCATGCCAAGTCCTCGAGACCATCCCACTATGAATTCAGAGAGTGGCTCTGGGAGCTATTAGCATGGATAATCAGTATACTAATGATCGCAGGGACAGTCATTCTGCTTATCAAAATTAACTAGGCGCCTGTGATCGAACTACCACTAGGTGTACAGATGAGTACGTTGCTAACGGTTCTAGCGCATGCTACTCAGTCGGCACTTTTGCAAACCGATAGTTCTATGTCCACAGAAACTAGATTGACTTAATCGACGCATTTTAGAGTCCCTACCCAGTCTTGCATTAGCCAGCTTAAGTGGACTTGGTTTAGCGAAAGCCGTACAACGATTGACTTTGAGCGATATTACCAGGCTAGTCGTGGTCCCTTTGGAAGTTTAATGATAATACTTGGCCTTTCTAAGATACCGTGAGTACCACATTGTATGGAGTGAAGAAATCAGCGGTGCTAACCTGGAAATTAGGCGACTGGTACACCTTGGAGCATTAGCGACAATATTTATGCTCGCCATTCCTTTCTCTTTCCAACAAGCCCTTGAAATTCGCCTAAAGCCAGTGGAGGATCCAAAGATACTTTCCTACCTTACCTTCGCGACTAGTTACAGGCAAAATTCAAGCGCAGTCTACATCAAGGACGATCTAAATGATAGCTCCTCATACAGTGAAGTCCACCCCGACTCCTTACCCAGCATCAGGGTTGATAACCTACATGTTACAATCTCTAGGGACCGATCACTACCTGGTCAACGCAATCGTCACTTCAATGCTCACAACTTCCGAAAACATCACTGAAAACCCAGCAATCTGCCCCTCGGGCAAATGTAATTTCCCTCCCTACACATCCCTAGCCCTCTGCCACTCAACAGAGGATATAACTTCACAACTTATCAACCAAACGTTTAACTGGACCATTCCGCAATTTCGCAATTGGTTCACGCTCCCTGGTATCACCGTGCCCACAAAGGAGACATATTTATCCTTCTGGACCTCGACGGTCTGGAGCTATGAAGACTTTCTCCGCACTGCTGGACTACCCGCTGACAAGTCTGCACTGTCTCTCGCATTTGAAGGCAGCCCAATGGATGATGTTGCGCACATATACCTCGCGTACAACGACCCTTGTTTGACGCGTGACCGCGAGATGGCGTACTACCCGGAGGCATGGCGCGCATACAAGGCGAAAATAAGAATATGCCTCCAAACCCGCTCAACGACGTTCAATCTTTCGACTAGCACATCAATCAATCGAACGCTCCTTGACGCTCCTTGGGAACGTATTGTGGAGGATAAAAAGATCGAGACAGGCACACAGACAATTGAGTTCTGGTCCGCACACATGGACGGCTTCACGGACAATTATACGATTGGTGTTTCATTTTTGTCGTGGATTGGCGATCAAATTTCGCGCTCGTTCGAAGTCTCTAGCTCCTTTTTGTACCAAGGAGATAATTATATATATGGTGGAGGGGACGGAGGGGCTTCATTCGTGACTGATATAATGGGGACCGATCCAACAAAGTGCCATAACTCTAGTGGATACGGGTTTGAAGGATTTACTAAACGGGTCAGGCATGTCACTAATGGTGTCACGAACGCGTGAGTTTATTTCCCCACTCCTGGTTTCTAGGTTGGCCCGTCTGTCAATTTGTGCCGACTGTCATCTTCGTCCGGTCTCTAGTTCAAGATATCTTTGTCTGACAATAATCTCGTAAACAGGTTCCTCAACGCCAACAGTAGTAAGATCCTAGCCGGCACATCTCTCCGGACCACCCAATACTACAATGTTGAATTTTGGCTTCTGGCATTCCCTGTTGCGCTCTTTGCGCTCGTCACGATTTTCTTCTTCATCACTGTCCTGCAAACGACAAGGGTTCCGCTATGGAAATCGTCACAGCTTGCGGTTCTATATACTATGAGTAGACCCGACGAGTTGGCAACGAAGCGATCTATGGAGAATAGAGCTGCAAAGACGCGGTCTGAATTTGCTGGAGACAGTTGGTGCCTGAAGGAATCCCAAGCACATGTTGAATGATCGAGTGTTTGCTCGAACATGACTTTGGGATGGCGAATGCCCCAAGATAAAGGGATATAGTAGGATCATCATGTTAGACAATCTGATCTTAAGGTCACTCTGACTGCGGTTGTTTGCCTTTTTGTAGCTCAGACTTTCTTCGAGCATAGCCTCGCAAGTATATTTTTATATGTTTGAGGAAGCCTTTCCACGTTTGTCATTAGCAGGATGAACATTAGGTGTCACGAAAGAAGACATTGTGCGGTGAATCTACTTTTCATGACAAACTAAAATTCCTATTTGAACTTTTCACGAAGTAGAAATGCTGAGGTTCGCCTGTCAAAATTGTATGCAATGCCCGTACAGCTAACAGCTTTTCATATTCAATCACAATAGTTTTTTGTACTTTCTCTTTCCCGGATACCCCAACTAAATATCAAGGACTGCTTGATCAGTGCCATGGAAGCGAATTTTGAGTTGTATCCAACAATAGGGCAGATTTCAAGCAGAGTTCAGTTGCATAAAGAGCATAGGGAATGATAGATACGATGTAAATCGACTTTCATTCATAACAATACATAACATCGTTGAATTATCAGTGGCCAAGGAGCTATAAGCTAATGTGTTTGCCCACGCTCAAGAATTCATTTATAGAGCAATCAGCATGAATCATGCTTTCTGACTATGGTGGTGTGGCCGTCATTTCGACGGCCGGAAGAATTATTGAACCAACAATCTATTACTTGCATTTGATTCAGATATACAGTGTCATGTCCCGAATTACTCCAGAAATAAGGCCAGTTTGTAGGTTCTTGGATAAGGCACTAAGCGCAATGTAGCGAGAGATAGGGGCAGGGTCCAGGGCCAAGACGCGGTCGGAACATAATCGCGAGAGGCCCCGCGGACGTCCCGCGGAGGTACACTGCACTCATAGCCATGGCCATCACGCCATCCTCCTTCAGGACACGGTTCACCAGTCCCGTAAAATCTGTTTAAGTGCAGCCAGAGCTAGTTCCTTCCAAAGAGCGCAGTGGAAGGTAAGGTCTTCATTGCATGGAGACATCGGCTGCGATGGATACCCGGATCATACGCTCTCCGTAATGTCACATTTGCACGGTCGCACGCAACAAATTGCCCTGACTGCAGGTGTTGAGAAGAATCGCGATGCATGGCGTGCTTGAAGGACCGTGAAGGGTCCTAAGTGCCGATCAGCCTTGGAGCCCTAGCTCGTATTTAAGATAGGTTTTGGAGCTTGCATTCACAATAAATTTATAGACAACCCAAGTGCATACGCTGGAGGATTTCATTACAATGTCGCGCACTTATGGAGCTTGTCTAGATTCATCTTTGCCATCAAGAGACCGAAAAAACAGTTTTTCCAATAAGCTGTCGAAATTGGTGGAGCATGTCCCCCGCCTCTACACCCCACTCATTGAACCAGTGGTTGTCAATTTTGAGCTGGAAAGGATATGCTGCAGGATCAGTGAAACATACCATGAACTTAAACGAAGACTTTGGCAGTACGAAGGAGAGTCGTGAGTCTTTTGGTTGTGGACGCGACCGAACTCTGGACAATCTTTTAGTTGAGTTTTTGTTCGCAACGTGTTCCATGTGTCGGTTATAGGTAGGCTTGCCGCATGCAATACCGGCGACGTGGGGTCTTCCCTGGTGCATCCTCATCGTATATACAGGGCTTTTCTCCAAACGTGCGATATTGCGATTGAGGAAGGTATCTTAGCTATCTAATATCTCCCATGATATGTAATAGGTCCTTTACTTTGGAAATTATTTCTCACAGAAAAAGACTTACGTCATCGGGCAGGGAGCACTGAAGCGTTTCGCGATGCTAGAACCTGATGCATAAAATTGCAATACACAATCTGATGGCAGCTACAGCTTAGTCAAAGAGCTTTCAGGGTGTCCATCAATACTATTCATGCGCAGAGCGATCAAATTTCAGCACCACGGACTACTTGGACAAGCTTTCATTGATGGACTGGAAACAAATTCGCCGCCTTGGCACTTTCCCTCCCGCTCGTGGTGATTAATCATACACGACAGGGATCAGCATGTCAATCATGAAACATCGTGCATACATATAGAGAGCGCCCTCAGTGATTCTATATCTTCGCTAGCTTTTTGTGTTTTAATTCATCGAATCTATTGCTTCCGGGACACTTGTTACTGATTCTTGAGTCACCATGTCGAAGACTTTCGTTGTGGCTTTAGCAGCGTTGACTGGCTCATCATTCGCCAAGGACATCTATGTCTCTCCTTCCGGCACAGGTACCGGGTCATCTACCGCCCCTTATGGCTCTATTCAGTCTGCCGTAAACGCCGCTGTAGCCGGTGACAACATCCTTCTCCGTGCTGGCACCTATAAAGTATATCTTACTTTCCGCACACGATATCTCTTGCTAACGATTCAAGCCTACCAGTAACATCCAGATCACGAAGAGTGGATCGAGGACGGCACCAATTACTATCCGCTCTTTCGGAAAAGAGAAGGTCATCCTAGATGGTGAGAGCTTACCAGGCACTCCTTATGGTCTGGATGAGTCTTTGCCCAACAAGGAGCGTGGAATTCTACATATAGAGAAGGGCAACTACTGGAAGTTCTACAATCTCGAACTGATCAATGGTCCTTACGGCATATACGCTCGCGACGCATCGCACAACTACTACGAGCTCATCACCACCCACGACAACTATGAGACAGGCTTTCAGCTTGAGGGTGCATCCTCCAACAATACTGTGCTTTACCTCGACTCTTACCGCAACCGCGACCCCCGTAAGAATGGCGAGAGCGCAGACGGCTTTGCTTGCAAGTCCGGCCAGGGTGAGGGCAATGTCTTGCGCAACGCCAGGCTGTGGGATAATGTCGATGATGGTCTTGATCTCTTCATGTTTGGATCTCCAGTGACGCTAGAGGAAGTCTATGCATGGGGGAATGGCTTTAACCGATGGGGGTTCTCTGGCTTCAACGGCGATGGCAACGGTTTCAAGCTCGGCATTACCGACAACCCGCCTGCCAACCACATCGTCCGCAACTCCATGGCCTTTTCCAATGCGAAAAAGGGTTTCATTGATAACGGTAATCCAGGTGCGCTGACTATGGAGCGCAACACAGCCTGGAACAACGGTGACGTGGGCTTCAACTTCCGCAGCTCATCCTCGAGTCTCAAGAGCAACATCGCTGCTGTCAACAAGGCTACCGCTCAAGTCACTCTCGTTTCGACCGTTAAAGCGTCTGGTAACTCTTGGCAGTCGGGCACATGGTCCAACAGCACCTTTCAGAGCGTTGATCCCTCAAAGCTGAAAGGTGCAAGAGGTTCTGATGGCCGGGTCCCTGCCAGCGACTTCTTGATTCCCAAAACTGGCGCAGCTATTGGCGCTACCACTAAAGCTGATGTCTAAGTATCATTTTCAAGCTATTTTTATAATCACTGAATTCTTTTCTGTATATATTCGAATGCCTTCACGCCTTACTTCTATACGTCGATATTTTACCCCGTACATAATACATTTGGGCCATGACTATATATCAGGTATTATAAATCATCATTTTCATGCCTAAATTCAGCCGGGCAATATTGAATAAGTATTTCCTACTCCATCAATAATATCTTTCGACACCAAGTGGCGGTCTGTGCACCAGCCCCAACTGTCAGAACGTGACAACACAAGAGACAACGATAGCTCTCGCAGAGATTAACCTCGCCCTTTAGCTATCAAAACTCGTAGGTATGCACCGTGTGCTGGGTACGCTTACCAGGCAGCCTTGCGAGCGTAGTCTTCCGTCACTTGGCCCTATGTTTTACACTACGCATCTGTCGACGTTCAATATTTCAGGGACATCGAGATATCGACCGCGATAAACATAACGAGAGGTATAGATATGAAAAAGCGATCAGCAATGAGAGGGTGAGAGATGAATATACAAGGTTGATATGGTATCGGGTTGTAGGAAGAAAGGTCGCGACTCGTGAATCTGAAACATACGAAAAGACATGTCCGTTCTTCAGTAGATACTTGAGATAAGGAGAAGGTTAATGAATTTCATGCAAGCAACCAACTTATCATGTACTTAGGTAGTTGGAACATCAGTAGGCAGGCATGTCAACAATCACTAGGCACCTCTGAAAAGGTTCTCGATGCTAAGTAATAAGATGTTTTACTTCCAGGGCAGAAAATTGATACAGTCGTCTTTGTCTAACAGAACCAGGAAAACGAAACATAGGTTGTCTTGCAGTCTTCTTCAGAGACATGGAAGGATCTTATCTTTCGGCCATAGCTGTAGTCTCGAGCGCTAACCCCTGTTGCACGCTTGCTCGGTGCACTCGAGCCCTGAATTGGTATTCTTGGCTCATTAGTAGCAAATCCAGAGATAACTTCAATCTCACAAGTATATGTAGCTTTGCGAACTACCATAAGAGAGCGCAGTTGATCACACTTACCTTGTAGCCACCCCCCTGGTGGGAGGTCTGGAACAAATGTACATGTATACCAGGCGTGTAGGATGAATTAATGGTAGTAAGCAATACTTCATGGGAGATAGTAAGCTTACACACCTGCAATCATTTCAAAGGCATAGGTCTTAGCCGTTTTCGCAAAAAGTACTGATCTCGCAATCTCTTTATCGAGAATGATCGGAGAGGGTAATATTGGCCAGTGGGTTAATGCAGAGGGATTTAACGACGCTAATCAAAGCATTAATAAACGCGATACCAAGGGTTATCGTTCATAAGGATGTAATGTGCAATATGTAAATACTTAGCGCTGGGAATTGTAGTGTGAAGATGCATTTGTACAGATGATACTTATCCCTGGTTGTTGATTCACATAAAGTCATGGCCAGCCCCCCTCATTAGGCACACAAGTAGGCAACGATATAACGAGTTGAATTCGCCCCATTCATCACCACACTTGAGTTTTAACTGGCCAATTACTCGTCTCAAACAACGGTACCACATTTCACACGTTCAATAATCACACATTGTTTGTGACTTCTATGATTTGGCGAAGAAGTCACCTACTGGTGACCAATGAAGGTGCATCATTTATCTGTAACGGATGGTAAATTGATGACAGGTAATGGTTTGGGAAACGCCAATGTCGTTGATGAGTTCCTTGTTATAACACCCACTCTGCCAAGGCGGGAAGGACCAACAAGAAATTTGTAGTCCATGTAAAAGTCCCGGAGACTGTACGGCTTGTGAAGGCCCGGGGGGCAGCCTAATTAAATGAGCGAAATCTTATCTAGGAAGTGGTGGTCTCATAACGAAGTTTGAGAAGGCAGGGCTTGGGCAAGGTATACCATCGTACCTCACTGGTGGAAAATTTGCAAGCGCAGCTACCCGTTCGCGACTAGCTGCAAAGACGATGATCCTTATGTTGGTGGATGAACGGTAGATAAAATCAATCAGATTTGGAACTAATTCGTCATATTATATTATTTCTATCTTAGATAATACTTCTTACTATTCTTCTTTGGTACCTTCACAGCCCCGGTACAATAGTATCGTTAATCCGATATTAATGTCATTATAAGCGATAGTAACGCCTCATTGCGACAATCTGTCTGCAAAATCGATATCAAAAAACGACAGCAATGAATTCACAGTAGTGTACATGCATACCTCATACGCGGAGCATGCATCTGGATTGAGCACAACGCCAGTCGGAGCACTAAGATACCCATCGCAGGTTTGGTCAGGCGGTGACTCTAGGCGAAGTTGATCTTCGACCGAGCAAGAGATAGTTTGTCCTGAGAGATCAGTTAACATGATAGCTGCAATAATAATACGACAGAGGTGTCGCGCGGTACATGAAGGTCCAGAAGCGCGGAAGGGCGTTAGGATGAACCCGAAAGCTTTGAATTTGTACAGGGTTCGGGAACTGGCCTAACCGGCGAAGATGAGAGATAACATAAATAAAAGGTTCGCATTGTTTAGCTCAGTGCGGAAGTCTGGGGTGATAATCATAAGCATCTGGGAGACAGTTTGGAAGAGCACAAGTAGCGACCAGATGAGCAAAAAGACGAGACCGCTAAGACTATGTAGCTCTCTCACGGCCAGCGCATTCTTCCAGAGGCCTAATGGGTAATACCAGGTCATGAATGCAACCGCACTGATAAGTGTCAGTGAAGCAAGTTCGACTACGATGTTCGAGACAAGAAACACAATTCATACGTAGGTGTGTGACTACTTGGTGGTTCACAGTTCACTCGAGGCAACAAAAGCCTACCTTGATAATTTAGAACTGTTTTCCTGTCTACCAGAAAGCCGTACGTCTTCCCTGCGAGAAATTTCAGAAGGGTAGTGCACCCGTTACCGGGATTGCCCAGCACCAAGAACAGTTCGCCCCCCAAGACCAAACTATCGAGTTCTCTTAGTATATTCTATTCGCAACTTCTATATTCTTGATACAGAATTCACCATTCGGGCGGTACAGGCTTTGAGGAAGTTGGAAATTGTATGTTGGTAATCAGTGTGTTGCCCGGAAGCGTGAACAATTAGGTCCCTGAATAAAAAAGTCATTGCACTGTAGCACATGTTAACGGAAATAAGAAGAGAATTTTGGAACGACCTACTACGGTCCATCACGCACTGTTTCCGATACCGTTCCTGATCGTACCTCACTTTCGCTGGGAACACAAACTCGTTCCATGCTAGCAGAACCTTGAACAATAAGGAGTCAACTTTCAGGAAAGCTGAGGACTTCCTAAATCTGTGGCGATACCCAGAAAATGAGCAAATGGTACGTAATTGCCAAACAAGACGAAATCAATCACTCCAGACACTTAGCCTCCTTCATCACGGAGAAACCGCAAACATGGTAAGGAAGGTCCTTATGGAAGAATATGTGCTCGCCACATGTACGGCCACACTGTCTTAATGTGTGTTGCTTCCTAGTGTCCTGACGAGTCTGTCTCAGAAGACTGCTGATTGCCGACGATTGAACAGAATAAATTTGAAAAACCCTATATTGTCTTGCTTGTAGGCGTGCAAATCCATGCAGTTCATCTTAGTTGGCAGGGACAGACACGGAACATCTAAGGG
The DNA here is from genome assembly GCA_033220655.1 of Pseudopithomyces chartarum. Lineage (NCBI taxonomy): Eukaryota > Fungi > Ascomycota > Dothideomycetes > Pleosporales > Didymosphaeriaceae > Pseudopithomyces > Pseudopithomyces chartarum. The sequence continues at coordinate 23,747 of WVTA01000018.1, read as the reverse complement.
AACCAGGTGTGTTCGGAAATGTGATAGTCCATCAAACTCCTCGGCTTAGCTTACACGTGCCGCAGGGAGAATCTTCACGCATAACGGAAACTAAGCGGGGACGCCTACGTTGTGCATTGAAAACTGAACGATAACTATTCTGACTTTGCAAAAAGGCTGGGTTGCTGCAATTTAGACTGAGTAGATAGATCAATGCGGTGGATCTACTGTTATGGGTGGGCTGAACTCTGGGTTCCGGTCCCACAAGGTATGTTCGACCGGGGTGGTATGTACCAATTATCTCGCTGCCTGCGTTTGGCCCAGACCCAACGGCTGCCTTGATCCCACGCGTTATTCCGTATGTCAGATATTAATGATACGGTCACGAAACCGTACATACCCACCGTAGTCGTACATGAAAAGAGGCGCATATGATATCTTAGCCAAGTAATGCTTCGCTCGCGATGCGTTAGAGGCGGAAGATACGACACCGGGGCTGGAACGTGCGGGGGAGAGAGATTCTGGGAGATGTAGCGGAGGGATGAGGGAGTGGGAGAGAACATCGTTGGGTGTGCTGGTTGTTGGGAACCAAGGGCAGGTTTCTTTGCGATAAATGGGTTTCGTGATAAAAAGCAGTAATGACTACATACCCCAGGTGTATAACCAAGTTTAGAGGACCAGTTGCGTCCCCAATACCTCGAATCGTGTTTAGAGATCAGAACCCAAGATTTATGCTTGACCATTTTAATGATTGCATGGGCAAAGAATAGAAATCATTCCTCAAGCTTGAATGATCTCTTACCAGCGGTTGAAAAAGACCGTCTAGATCGAACTTCCTACTAACGTCTTGCAATTAAGCCTGACTTTCACTGCCGTACGACGCATAAGGATCTTGATGTAGGAAAGCGTAATTGAGATACAATCACGGATGGTAAAGATTTCTGTTCTTTGCCTCCTCTTCGATCTCTCAAAGAGCTTTCCTGGCGGCCCCCAAGACATTCTAATCGTCGGCTGGTTTGTCATAGGAAACATAGAAAAGAATCACCACAATGGGGCCGTCCAAAGGTGTTAGTCCTGTAGCATTCCCGCCGCGAGCGATGGATTGAGAGATGAGCTGGGCTGGAATAAGATCAAAAGTGATGAAGAAAAGAATGTTGGCAACGTCCTTGATCCTTTCAAAGGAACTGCGGTAGGTCTGCATACCGAGTTTAAGGATGCGGGTATCAGCCTTTACAGTTGTGCTCAATTTTGCCACTCTACTCTTGATTACACTGATAGAAGACAGGACATCAAAACTACTACACTTACCTATTAGCAGCTGCACCGCTAATGCCATCATCAGCAAGCCGTTTAAGGTAGCTACACGTAAGCTTTTCATTAAATCAATCTAAAGTTGCACATTCGCAAACGGCTCAAGCGCCTTAGGCATCGCAGGTTTAAGACTGAAGATATCGTTCATACACAAATGATCTTCGATCATGGCTGCATAAACGAGAATGACACAAATGTGCACGTCGGTATCAACGTCTGGGTCATGCAAATAGTCAACTAGGCGTTGTAGCTGACTAGAGAGACTAAGTTAGAAATAGAAGACCTTGCCGCACCACATATCGCCTTGTGGAAAGATGGCAAGATCATAACGCGTAACAATGCCAAAGCTGTTACCTCCGCCTTTAAGCGCGGACCATAGATCCTTGTTGGTGCTGGATTTGGCTTTTACAATCTCTCCGCTGGCAAGAGCAACTTCATAGTTGGTGACATTGTCGCCCACGAAGCCATGAGCGTAGGAGAAATAAGACAGTACGACTAGAAAGATTAGTGCGTGGCAATCTATATCTGTCGTTGACTCACCCTGAACAGTATCTCCACCAATGCCGCCACCAAAATGCCGCTGACCTACCACACCGAATCCCAACGCAGAAACTTTGTAGAACACATTTCCCCATTTCTCTCCTACCGCAACAGAAACAGTTTCATTCTCTAAGTCCACTTCAACTCCAGTAAGGCCCCGTAAGTGGATCGTAAGACCATCGCGAACATTCGCGACGCCTGGTGTGGCTTGCTATCCTGCTCCGCAAATAGCGAATTTAAGTCCGTCTGCGAAGGGTTTCATAGCCTTAATGATACCGGAAACTTGCGAAGCAGACTTCGCACATAGGAAAGACGCTGGCTTGAGCTCGCGTTCTAGCTCGGTGAAGTAGGACTTGGTAATCTCGTCGTACGTTTGGCTTTCGGGCAGAATCACCAGATCGGCGGAAATTTCTTTGACAGCTTCGATTGCTTGTGTGATAGACATTATAGAAAGAAAAAATCCAGGTCACAATAGACAGGTTTAGGGTACGGTGCTTAAGGAATTGTGATAGTAGTTATACACTACTGTAGACGCCGTTGACAGGATCCAGCTAAACAAGGCTAGAAATGGGTAGCGCCTGCCAACTGCATCGACTGGGCCACAATCTAGAATGCCAATGTGTTACAAATGAAGATGCTGACATGTAGGCAGCCGTAAGGCCGAGGGCACACTACACTTCGTCTTCATGTCGCAGTAGCGACTGTCAACTTGCACCTCTACAATGAACCCCCTTCTGTCGCAACGACAGCGGAGGACGCGCCCGCTACACCGCAACGACTACACGGTGGTATGGGTATCCATGCTGCCCATCGAGGTGGCACCTGTTTCGGAGACGTTACTCTCGACCACAACAGGCTTGGTTACATGGTGCGGTAGGTAAAGTGTGGAAACCAAAGTGCGGTAGCCAGAGTTTGGAGGATGGAGCTGAGGTGAAGCCAGAGCAGTTGTCGCTCCCTCGGCCCCGCGTATTGTATATGAACTGGTGCAGACTGTGGAGCACCTGAATCGACAACTTACTATTCATTCACCCAGAAGCTGATCCTTTTGCGTTAGTCAGACTAGTTGAATCAGCTTATCAGAATTAAGGACTCGAATCAGAGCCAATTTCCTGGCAGCGCGTAAATAGCCAAGCGATTTTGATTATCAGCTACTTTCTACCTCTTGTCAATTAGCACGCTATTCCAAACCATTGTTAGGAAGCAAAGACACTGTTAGAAACACCGTGGCTTTCTCAAGCTGGCGATCAACTTAGTTGAACTTCTCGCCAACCAAATTCTCACTCAGGTCCCACAACTTCTTTGCGTCTGCGTCATTGTTCGCGTACTCCCTCGTCAGATCGTATATCTCATTCTCAACAACGAACGGAGCATGCTTCTTCCGCAGCTCTGGGTTAAGCGCGGCAAAGAGTACCACGCCAGCGGCCTGCTCAATGGAGACCATGTTCTGTTCCGGGAGCGGTTTTCCATTGTTGCGCTCAATGGCCAGCGCGAATGCCTGGCCAAAGTATTCTTGATCGATGGTCGAGTTCGCCAGGAGCTGGCTCTCAAGCGTGACTGCATATCTGTCAGGACCTCTTAACGCGACGCTAGAGGCCGACTTACCACCTGGATGCGCGATGATAACAGCGATATCCTGGCCCTTGAGACGGTTCGCAAGCCCGCGAGTACCAAGGAGCTGCGCCGACTTGGCCTGTCCGTAGGCCTTCCAGCCATTGTACTCCAAACCATTCTATACACTTGTTGAGCGAAGGGAACACGGGCAAGAAAGATGGTCTACATATGCATACCTTGAAGTTGAAATCGTCGAACGTGATATCAGCCATCTGGTACCCTAGACTTCCAACGTTGAGAACCACGCCGCCGGATTGGACTAGCCTTTCTTTAAGGAGCAAGTTGGTAAGCAGGAAGTGTCCGAGGTAGTTTGCGGCGAATTGGCTTTCTACGCCATCTTCAGAGAGCACGAATTTTCTAGTTGCCATAACGCCCGCATTGTTGATTAGAATGTCGACAATAGATGTCAGCTCTTTGATCTGTTCCACGGCTGAGCGTACAGATTGATTGGACAGTAAGTCTATTTCTATGATCTTGACAGCGACATCGGGGTTGATACTTGCTATATCGTCGGCAACAGGTTGGACCTTGGGCAGGTTGCGTCCGGCGAGGATGATCGTCTTCGGTTTCGCGCTTGCGAGAGATTTCGCAACTTGGCTACCTATTCCTCCTTTACTAGGACCGGTAATAATGACTAAAGAGAATTAGATACGGGCCACCCTCGAGGTGCAAGACTCAACGTACTAGTTTTTCCGACTGCGTTGGAGCCGAAGGCTTCCAGTACCTCAGCATCCGTTGTCTTAATATCAAAAGGCATGTTGTGTGGTTCAACGCGTTATGAAATTAACGTAAAGTGTAGGGTGCTAATAGCGTAATAAATCAAGTAAATAAATGGACTGCGCCGCACGAACTGCACCGCCCCATCAAGCATGCTCTCTGGCCTCTTTCGATCTTAGCCGCTCCAAGATTCAAAAAGACTGATAGAATATCATTCTGGAATATTCAATAGTGCAAGCAAACAACGACCTATCGGCCAAAATGGCAGATGCGTCTTGCAGCATGAGTGCATGAATTGTGAGGCCGAAACTTCTTCATTGGGAATGGTGGCTTACTACAGATTTGAGGCACAATATTCTCTAGGAGGCGCAATAGACCGCGCACGCGCAGACATATATGACCGATGCGGAAGGTCTGCTGTGCGAGCATCATTGCTATGGTAGGGTGCAGATGCTTTTCAGCCAATGAACAGCTACACGCCGCATTCGGTTGCTCCGTGTACAGACTCCGCAACATGTAAATGCACGGCACGGCGGCGCTATGCAAGTTGCCTGCTCTCATAATTCCCAAGGTAATGAAGCCCGATGCACGGCGTGTGACATGGCTATGACCGCTTTCTCGTGTTCTCTTCTAGTGTTCTGCGGATGGCTCCGTGATAGTCAATATCAGAGTGGTCAATAGCCCTATCAGGAGTTTATGTATAGTTCTTGTAGTTGGCTTTTTCGTAGTGGCGATGGGCGACAAATTTAAGGTAAGGAAACTTTGCGTTTGAAGCTCTATCTGCAGCGGGCGCTGGTCCCTTTCTCGCTATAATAGTGCAACATTAGAGAAAATGCTTGGAGCAAGAAGGAGAAGACGTACTACCGTAAGCGCTTTCAGACTGCAGAAGAACGCGTAGTGGGTTTAGAAACGAGGCTATACGTTATCTGCAAGATGGTGATAACCGGGTTCCTACACGCTCTGGAATTACAAGAGAAAGGGACATAGTATTATTGATAGTATGCGCCGCTAAGTCAGAGGCTGAGTCATAAACGGCTATATTGAGCTGCACGAATGAAGTCAGCATATTAGCTTTTGTAGGCTTTCTAAGCACAGAAATACAACATTGTTTGATTCAAGACGGTATATAACACAAGGAACGCAAAGCCTGCTCTCAATATCGCGCTATCGTGCTCCTCCCCCGAGCGGCTCCTATACCAAAGCAGTAGGTTCAATTGTCTGTGGTCTTGTTCTGCCTTTCAGGATAAAGGCTATGACCTGTGTAATTGCCATTCTCATCGTGATAGATATGCACCGTATGTGACTTATTATTATTCGCCTGATCCTCAGTGGCCAAAAGTACTGTTGCATGGGGCCTGGAATCCGTGTGGCTTGTATGGGTAGGATTTCTGGCTCACGCATCTATATGAGCTGCCTGATACGAAGTCATTACCTATGAAAATATATGTGCTTACTTTGAGCGTCGCTACAGTGAAATGGGCTAGGTCCGGCTGTTTAGTGGCTTCATGGACCAAATTAAGCGTCCTGCGTCGAAGGAGTGAGTCTCGAATCCTCTACGTGAATTTAACAGCACTATGCGCGATAGTTGACATCGTAAGGCCGGACCTAAAGCTAAGGTAATAATGGACTTGAGATGTGCAATCTATGATGCGACTCAGAGGTATTGCCATAAGAGTAAAAATGATCTTACTTATACACGCGGCATCTGTTCGATACTTCTCATAAAACCTTCAAGCGCCCTGCAAATGTATTTTAATCATCGGTTCAATACGAGCCGCAGCCGGCGTCTCTATTGGTCCGTACTGCATACAGCCGCTGGGCTTAGCGCCAAGATAGCGCGAGTGATCTCGGCGTCGCGTCTCGAGAACTGGATTGCTTTGCAGTAGTTCCACATCTTTCTTGGCTCAACCCGCATGTGCGAGCGAAAGCATGAGTATCTCCAGCATAGGCGGCTGACCTCGCAGTATATTGGTTCAGAGAGCGCTGACATACAGATTGGCTTTGCCTTCACGCGCGCCTTCACGTTTGTTTTTCTCCAAGCTTGCACACCCCTCTCAGCTCGGCTCGCCAATGTATTGGTCTATATATACTTGTGACATCAACACTGAACCTTTGCATCGCTACCAAAGGGGTGGATATCACCCTGTCCACCTAGGGGACTATCTGAATAATGGAAGATACAAGATCCTACACAAATTGGGCTGGGGCGGATATTCGAGTGTCTGGGTTGCGCGCGATACTAGGTCTCGCTTTCTGTCATGCATTGACACAGTTAAAACTGGCATAGTACTAGACATCAAACCTACGTTGCTGTGAAGATTGCAATATCTGAGCCGAATCGTCAGAACCACGAGAGTGCTATTTTATGTACAATAACAGCGGTACATTCAGACCAGCCGGGGGATCAATATCTCATGAAAATGCAAGATTCCTTCCATATCAGTGGTCCGAACGGGAACCATCAATGCCTCGTATTAGAACTGTTAGGCCCAAGCGTGGCCGATTTCCTTGACGCCCATTGCATCGAACGGCTTTCTGGAACGCTTGCGAAAAGCATTGCAAAACAGGCTCTGCTTGGTTTGTGCTTCCTTCACCACCGAAAGATTGCGCATGGAGGTACGCATTAGGTTAGTATTCATTTTACCTTTGCTGACCATCCTCAGATCTGCATACCCGCAATTTAGCATTCGCGATCCCTTCAGTGCAAGCCTTGCCTGAAGAGGAAGTTTTCCAGAAACTTGGCCAACCCGAGACAGGAATTGTACAAAGAAAAGACGGCCAGCCGACAGGACCTGGGGTACCCTGATACCTTGTTCGGTCTACCTCTTGGCCTATAGATGTCATGTCATCGTTGAACTCTATTAAAATCGTAGATTTTGGCCAATCCTTCTCAAACGACGAGTGTCCTGGCACACTCAACACTCCACTTCCTGTTCGCGCCCCTGAGATCATTTTCAAAGATAGAATTGATTATCGCGTAGATCTTTGGAGTATGGCCTGCCTAGTGAGTGCAACCTCTGGACCATACAGTTTTGGTATGCTTTGATGGCAGGCTGATGATTTGTATAGTTATTCGAGCTCATTGTCGGACAACCACTGTTCGACAGCTTCATGACAACATCTGCGATTCTTGTTCGACAAGTGCTTGAGACAGTCAGTGATGATTTACCAGACCGTTGGCAACAAGAATGGTATGCGATGAGGGAAACGCTGTCTGACAGAAGTTCCAATTCTTCACTCCAAGAATGGTTGGAAGAGATGTACTTTGATGGAGGGAGGCGCGAGGATCTGAGTCGAGAAGACATTGTGCGGGTAGGTCTTCTGATTGGAAGTTTGTTACGGATGGAGCCATCTGCCAGGGCAGCAGCGAAAGATGTTGTTCAGGACCCCTGGTTTCACGAATGATGGGTAATGGCAGTATTCTACGCTTTTGACATTCAACTATGAGCAGATCGTGACACTTGTTGAGTTTCTGAGTCTCACTGACTGAGGTAACGATGGTGCAGGTTAGCTTCAAGAACCTTGATTAAGAATTTCTGACCCCATCCCGCAAAAGACCCGGTACCATAATATGTGCAGCGTCTGTACTCTAAGGCATCAGCTATGTCTGGGGTTGACAGCGCTTGTGGAGCGGTACCAAAATATGTCAGCTCCTACGTCCCGGACTCGATTGCTTCACATCACAAGATTGGTTTCATAGTGTTCCACCAAACTCCTACATGAATACTGCTCTCGAGGAGCACTGTATCAGTCTTCCAAGAAGATGTTATCCGAGCCGACAGTGAATAAAAAGCCTAATATTCTGTTTGGTTTGCAGCTGATGGTTGGGTCATGTTTGGTATTACCATCACCAGGGCGTACGATGGTATCCATCGGAGGCCAGAACGGTCTCCACAGGCCGTTCCACACCTAACACGAGTATACCGCACGGCGATGTAGTCGGCAACAGCAGAGCCAGAAAATTGCCTTCAGAAAGAAGTGATCCACTGGTATGTGTCATGACTGTTGTAATTAATAGCCAACGTCTGATAATCGAAATCTGAAGCGCTGGTGAGTTGTGTGGATGCTCTGTTGGATCTCACATCCTTTGGACGTGTCGAATGAATGGTGACCAGTGAGGTTAGGACAACAGGAATTTTTATGTGAGCGCGAGGACAACTCCAAGTTGAGAACTACAATTGGATTTTGGTCGAGAGTAGCCTATGTGTATCATCGTTCTGAAGCTTCGAAAGTGTCTCTCTGGGCGAAAAGAATGTCGAAAGATCGTCGACTTACAGTGCATTATTCGTAGGAACATGCAAGGTGCTGCAAGCTAGGCAAGGGTCGTTAAAAGCACCAAAGGCGAATCCAAATTACACTGCTACTGTTATTTATAGTGGGGTAGCGTATGCTTCACAGCATCTCACCAAGCTCGCATCGTGATTGAAACCTTATTTCGGTGTTCCATAGCATGTGTTACTCAATTACCCCTGTTTCTGGATTTCGCATATGTGGCAAGTGCCATTGTAGTGGGATGCTGCTTATAGTTGTCCCTTATTATGATGAATGTCATGTAGATGAGATACGTGCTAGCTGGCCCTTCGTTTGTTACCCTTGCCAAGAGTGCTGCAACTTCCAGTAAATCGGTCATCATTCTCTGCTCTGTGGTGACACAAGTCTCTTTATTTGTATTCCGCGTTTATTGCTACGATGCACTGACACTTGAAATGCGAGGTCTCAAACAGAATTGAGTAGTCCCAAGTGTATGACTTACGGACGAAGAGCGCCGTAGATCCTAACCTCCCTTGGAAACCAAGGAATATTTGCGAATAGGACGGCACATTTGCCGCTCAATGAAAAAGACGGGTGATTGGATCACGTACAAGGTCGAACATCTCCTCTCGAGGTCAACTTTACTGGGGAAATCTCATATGATCCACGGCTCTTCAGCAGTGGACGAGCCTAAGCGAAAGAGTGCAGGATCGTGTCTAATTTCTTATTGCAGTAGCCGTGCTTAATTACGCGGTTTTTTAACTTACTTTCTCTGGCGAGATATCCCGTTGCGGACCATTTCTCATTGATAGAAGGTGCGTTCTCCTACCGTTGACAGCGAGATAGATCAAGCGCAGGGTTAGTGCGTCATGACACATGACTTGTGGACACCGGAAGTTGGTGAATATAATAATAGCAAGCAATGGAGATATTGACTGATGTAAGACGTGTGTTTGCGGTCAAAAGGCATAGGTCATGCCACGCTGACAATCGTTGATCTTCGAAACTAGAGCTGCATTTGGTGACGTCACACTACTCTACTTTTGCCATTATAAGAAAGCCCTACACTAAGAAACGCCCCATGTTCACATGGCCCATTCCTGGAATCGGCCCGCTTATATAAACGCCCTGCTCCAGATCTTCTGAAACCCACCCCGGTCCTAGAAACGCCCCGCTCCTAGCAACGCCCCGTTCCAGACGGCCTACGTCGCCCTACTCCTCCAAATACTGCACCCCTGGAAACGCCTAGGATATGGAAGCAATTCAACGTCTTCCATTATATGAGTATCAGGTCAACAATATCGCCGTCACCACGCCGCCGAGAGCAGGAAGTGCGTGTAAACTTTTATAAAGCGCCATTACCTTTCAGCAGATCTGAGGCTTTCGGCAACAATGAAAAGCGCATCGGTATATAGCAATTCTCTTTCGATTAGAAGGAGGCATCTAATCAGTATGGTATAGTCTCTGTTTACGAAGGCTTTGCAGGGTTTGTAGCGCGATTTTGGAAAGATCAGCACCGGCTGTGCAGCGCGCAGACCAACTTCCAAAACTATCCATTGGTCTGTACTACCGCAATCTGTCTCAGTATCAGCTTCACGCCTACGTCATATTATTCCTACTATTAGCTTTGTGTTGACACTGGTACCTTGTGAGGAGCTCAGTTCTAATCGTGATCAGGCGTCCATGCGTGAGCAAAGGTCAAGAGGAGCTGATCGATCCAAAATTGCTGTGTTCACAGCGCGCCTGAGATGTACAAATGGTATAAATCACTCGTCAAAGTTTGTTCTTTTCTCCCATATCCATCACTCACACGAGCATTCAACTTTAAGTTAACATTCAAACAACACAATACCCTTTCACCTTTCCAGCATCTCATCTCTTCACCACTATTGAAATTTCAAGAGCAACATGAAGTTCTCCAACACTATGACATTGACAGGGCTGCTCGCCACCACAGCTCAAGCTTGCACGCGTATTTTGATCAACGAGGTGTGGCAAAGTTCGACAGAAAGGACACGAGAAGTCACACTATGGGACCAAGACACAGTTTCTGCATTAAATCTGCCACAAGGACCTAACCTAGCAGGTGGAAAAAACTATTTCGGTGCTGATCATTATTGGGTCACCCTGGGCAACAATAATGAGGGGGGCACGGTTGTGTATCCGAACGGGAATTGTAAGTCTTCGATGTTACGACTGTGAATCCCTTCAAGCACCAAGATAACATCACCCTTCTTTCCCATGAGAAAACCCCTGCTTTATTGCGCATGTACTAACTCGCTTACGCGGTATATAGCCAATGCACTTTCGCAGGAAGCGCGCAGGCAGGGCACCAATGCCCAGGGTCAAACTCAGGTCTACTATTGTCTCTGGGACAATTACGACTGCGGAAATTACCAATGCAGTCTTCCCTAGACTCTCCTCTCTGTGGTAGTCCTATACTACAAAGCCCATCAGCTTCCTTCTTTTCAATCACGCAACAATGGATCCGGCTCCAATCTGAAGCGGAACTGGAGATGGTACACAAAGAACGGAACTGGTCATCCTCGACATAAATACAGCCGGCATGGCTTTCCCTTTTCTCTACTGGAATTTTTGCAAGTTGGTTCATTTACACTCCTTGAGAATTATAGCGTCTGTGGTTTTGACGGTCGTTTCAGTCAGATACATTCTTTCATCTGATCGTCTCAAGTTACTTAACACCTTTCCTTTCCTCTACGAACATTTAGACAAGACACAATCCAGACCTCCTTGTTTTTGTAGAATGTTTCCTCTATGTATGCACTGGACGATAACATAAGCTCATTTTAGTTAAAATTGACGACAAAACCCATGACATGACGACCAGTGTACCAACCAGACTTAATGATGTGAGGCGCATAACATCGAACTGATTCAACTCCCCTGTTCCTAGAGATTTGTCTCTCGTATGCGCTAAATCCAAGATTTGACAAAGTCGTTGGCTGTAAACTGAACCTCCTCCAACTCTTCACGGTCGGTAAAGCTGAGATAAGCTCCGCTTCCATAGGTTGTCGCCAGAATTGATACTTTTTTTTATTGTCTGTCGCTGCCACTAGTATCTTCAGAACACCCAGGTCCGACGCTTGAGAGTATAGAATATTGCCCAGCAATTGATTATCAGTATGAAAGCGGATGAAACGACAGCCAATCCATCTGCTACCGCTGACTGCCGCTTCCAAATTCAGATCCATCTTCGGTAATATTCACCTGTATCTGCTATGCACGTTACTTGGTTGAGGCCCCGTCACTATCTGAGCTTGGTAGTTGCAGCGTTCTTTCGGCCCTGCTACATGCGCGGGAATTCTCAGATTTATTGTTAAGACAACTGTCGCCATGGTGAGCACCACAACAGGCAGCAGCATGTGCTTCGGGCATCTCTCAGAGCAATTATGGTTGGTGCTTTTCGTGTACCATGTAGTGCTATTGCAGTTTAGCAGACAGGAGAGTCGTGAGATTTTCGCATAGTACCTACCACCCCTCTTATATGCAAAATTGACTCTCCTCACGAGGAGTTAGCCAGGCGCATCGGAAATTTTGCAACTGCGTTTTTCAGACTATACTTCGCGATCTCAATCTATTCAAGAAGCCGGCTAGACCTTGAAAGAACTTGCCAGGTTTCGGTGGGACAGCCGTGTTGTCCGCAGTCCTGCAAGTGCTTTGTAACCTAGGTAGATGACTGAAAGAGTCCGGAATAGGCCATAATATCGCCTAGTCGATCTAACTTAGACTGTCTTCACGTATGTATAATTGTGGCTGCGCAGCCGATAGCTGCCCGCTGATTTTTTGGCATCGTAAGAGTGCTGTTAAAGCCTATCTTCTGCGCCGATGCAGCTGTATAAGTAAGTCTCTATATAGGTTCTATTTTTAGTACGTTACATATATTACTATCACTCCTATTAGGTGCATGTAGCCTGTTTGTTATTTTAAATAATTTTCTGCATTTATTAAGCCTAATATATAGTATAGACTTAAGCACAGTCCTTTAGAACACTAACCTACGCCTAAATTATTCCTTATATATTATTTATAAAGTTATTAGGAGTTAATAATAATATAATATTTTTAATCTTATACTAAGCATATACATATCCTACGTATTAATATAATTATTTAACTACCTTTTTCTAATTTTTTAAAGTTCTTAAATTATTATAACTTTTATAAATATCATGCGTTATATAGCTTTAAAGTTATAGAAATTTATAAAGTATAGTAAACTTATAATTTATAAGTATTCATCTTCTTCAAAAGACGCTAGCTTATATTAATATATATTATTATAAGAAATTATTTAAGCCATTACTTTTATTATATATTAGAATTTTATATTAAATAAGAAAATTAAATCTAAACTAAATATATACTAAATAAGCTTAAAAGATCTATATATAATACTCTAGTAGTCTTAAAAGTTATTTTAATTTTTTTTTTACTTTTAGAAACTATCTAACTATATTTAAAATATAATACTTATATATTTAAATCTTAGTATAACTATTAAATATAATTTTAATATTAATAGCTTCTAATTTATAGACTACTATTAATATATTATAATTAAGAATTTTAATTTTTTAAATAAGTCTTTTTCACTACTATTATTAGCTATACTTTAATTATATTAAGTTTTTAATTTATAATAATAATAACTAGGCTAAGGGCATAATTAAATTTAATTAAAACTTTTTTTAAAATATTATTAAGCGCTTAAGATTAGCTAAGTTTTATCTAAAGTACTTTATATATAATTTTTAAATACTAATTCTTTTCTTTTTAATTATTATTTTACGCTAGATTATTTATCTAATTACTTTATTTCTATATATTAACTATTTATATAATGTTTTACTATTTACTTATTTATTATAATAAGTTATATAAAAAGTAGCTATTATGTTATTTTAAGAAATTAGTATTAAGAACTAGATTAGGTATTAGTATATTAAGTAAGCTAATTATTTAAAATTATTAAGACTATTTAAGTAGCTAGTTCTAAAAATAAAAATTAGTTTTTAAGTAAAAGTACTTAATAATAAAAAAAGAGTATTAACTATAAAAGTAGGTTAAAGAAGACTATTAGTATTAGTATTATAAATAATACTAAACTAATAATAAGACCTTAGTAAATCTAAATAATGAATTAATTAATAAGTTAAATATAAATGTTAAGTATAATATTTTTTTTATACTAATTATGCTCTACTACTTAGTTATATTAAGTTATTAAAGTAATTATATATTTAATTAGTTACCTAGTTATCGCAAGCAAGTAATTATATATTTAATTAATTATTTAGTTATACTAAATAGCTAACTAGATTATATAACTATTATAAGGAGGTTATATTTACCTAATTCTAGTCTAGGTAAGGGCAGGAAGACAATCATAAGTCTTATAAATATTTAGTAGTTTAAAAGCGTAGCGTAGTGTAGAGAGTAATATAAATAATCTAATTCTATGTGTAATAGAATAACTAACTAAGAGTATTACTAATCTAGTGTAAAGAGATGTACTTAAAGCCTTATAAGAGTTAACTATAAAGAATAAAAAATATCCAAAGATCTCTTTAGACTATATACTAGTTATCTTATCCCTTCTAGTTTCTAAATTCTAAGCTATCTCTCTTAAATTTCTTTATTTTTATAAGAGCTAGTTAATGGCTTCTATTAAGTCTTATAAGCTTCTAGGATCTTACTCTCTTAGTAAAATCTAAATTATATAATACTTTATTTAGCTTATCTTATAGGCTAGCGCATGTCCTTTTATTAATTATATTCCTATTACTAACGTCCTGCGTGTAATTCTTTCTTATTATCTTATAGGTTCTTACCTTAATCATAATATTACTCTCTTATTTAAGGTTATTATCCTAATAGCCTCCGCCTATTTCTACAGCATGATTTATTAGCGTTATGATTATCCTTACATTTACTATAAGTATAAAGATATAGCGTTCCCATTCTATTCTCTTCTAGGGATCTATTCGCCTTTCTAACTATACCTAAGGTACTAAAACCATCTTTAACTAATAAATATTGGGCTCGTGCTAACTAAGTCTATAATTAAGATATAGTAATAATAGTAAAGTATAAGAGGTGTATTACAGAAGGAGTTCTAAAGTGCTTTATAAATACTACTTCTAGTAAGTATATAGTCTATATTATTATTTATGCGAAATATAGCTTATAAATTTCTAAAAAAGAGTAGGAGCGCGTTTAATTAGTAAAGCGTTAGAAGCGTCTAGCGCTCTTAGCTACTAAGACTAAGATTACTTAACTAAGGTTTAAGATTACTTAGACTAAAAAAGAGGAGCAAGCTTTTGCTACACATAATACTTATATAATTAATATAATAGAGGCTTTAAAAAGGAAGGCTTTAAAAAGTAAGATTACTAGCGCTTTATCTATTACACTACTATCTATATCTTTAACTAATCTAGACTAGTTATAGACTAATTCTTTCTTAGTTAATTTTTCTTCTTTTAATCTTTCTACTTTTTTAGTGGATTTTAAGCCGCTTATTCTAGAACATAACTATTTTAAAACTAGTTTTTCTACTGCTTTTGCTAAAAGTTCTTTAATTATTCCTTATAATTTATAAGATTTTCTTTTAGTTCCTATGTATTATACTATTCTAGCCATTCTATCTACTTTATTAAGTATTATTACTAATCTTAGACTATCTTTAAGTTCTTAATATTTTTAATCTTATATTCATCATCCTCTAGCTCTAGTTAGGTTTTAATTATAATATTTAGTAGTGCTAGCTTAAGTAGGTTCTTATAAAAGATAGAGTGGATTTTTATTCTAATAAGTAGAAGTAGTTTTATTATAACTAGTTCTTTTATTTTCTTAACTTTAAAGGGTCCTACTCTTAAATAGTTTAGTTTTTTACTTAGTCTCTTTATTTTAAGGTTTTTCTGTAATAGAAATACTTTATCCCCCTTTTTAAGAGTTAGTCTCTTAATTCTTTACTTATTTATATTTCTTAATACTATAATAGCTTTGCAGGTAATCCTCTTTTATAAAATCTTATAGAGTTCTTTTATTTTCTAGGCTTTATCTTCTACCCCTATAGAGATACTTTCTACGTCCCTTAGATTTTAATAGGTTACTAGCTTATATTTATAGTTTGTATAATAGAGTAAGTACTCTATTATATTTAACCTAGCGCTATTATAGACTAACTACGCTATTAGTAAGAGTTCTACTTAATTATCCTATTATTTATTTACGTAGAATTGTAGATACTATTTAAGTATCTAATTTATATATTCTATTTATTTATCTATTTAGGAATAGAAGCTTATTAATAGCTTTCTATTTATATCTAGTGCTGCTATAAACGTATTCTAATACTTAAAAGTAAATAGTTTATTTTAGTTTATAATAAATTCTTTTAGTAGACTGTATTCCGCAAATAGTGCACTATTAACTTTATAGACTAACTCTTTAGTTATTATAACTTCTTCTATAGATTTAAATTTAGCTACTTTTATAAGTTAATCTATTATTACTATAATAGTGTCGCACATTTATTTAGTTCCTAGTTATAGCGATTTTAGGAGCTTCACTATAAAGTTTATTATTACACTTTATTATAGGCGCTGCGCCGCTAGTAAAAGTTATAGAAGTTTATAAGACTTATGTCTCTTAAGCTTATTTTTGTAATAGACTAAATAGTTACTTATTTTCTTAGTAACTACTTATTTAAGTTTAGGGATAGCATATTTATTTATAATATAATATATTATTTCTTCTATGCCTAAGTATCCCTATTCTTATAACTTATAGAGTTCCCTAATAAGCTAAGGTACGTCTTATATTTTTATAATTTTCTACTATTAGTAGTTATATTTTATTAATTCTTTAGTAGCCCTTTATACTTCTATTTTTAGTGTTTAGCGCTATTCTTTTAGCTAGTTATATTATAGCGTACTATTTAATTACTTTTTTAGCACTATATTATGCAGATTTAATTTATTCTCTATAAGATTTAATCTCCTACTTAGGGCATTTACTACCCCATTTAAAATTCTTAGTTAATAGTAAATTGTAAAATTAAAGTTTATAAGAAATTTTGCCCATTATACTTATTATCTATTAAACTTCTTTATTATTATAAAGTTAGTAAGGTTTATATAGTTTATTTATATCTCTATTTTTGTGGGCGCGCCCATAAGTTAGATTTCCTATTATTTAAAGGTATTTACTACTCTAAGTAATTTCTTATTATAAATATTATAATTAAGCTCTGCTCTAGAGAACTTTTATAAGTAAAAGAATACTAGTTTCTACTTCTTATTATTATATTATTATGCTAGCACTACTTCTAGTACATAGTCTAATATATTAGTTTTAACTCGCGTTTTTCTCTATAAGTTAAATATTTATAAAAGGAGTGCTAAGAAAAATAGTTTCTTTAAATTTTTAAACGCTATGCGTTATTTCTCTTCTTACTTAAACTCTACTTCTTTCTTTATTATCTTAGTTAAGGGTGCCGTTATTTTAGAGTAATTAGTAATAAACTTTTAGTAAAAGTTAGTAAACTCTAGAAAAGACTATATATCTTTTACTAACTTAGGTTATAGCTATTCTTATACTATAGATACCTTCTTTAGGTCTATAATAATCCCTTCTTATAAAATAATAAATCCTAGATACTTAATTTTTGTTATATAAAACTTACACTTATTTAAATATAAAAGTAGTTAATACTTTCTTATCTTATTAAGTACTTTGCGTACGTACTATACGTGTTCTTTAAGTAATTCTCTAGAGTATACTAGAATATTATTTAGGTATATAGTATAGAATACGTCTAAGTATTTATAAAGTGCTCTATTTACTACTACTTAGAATATTACTAGAGCGTTAGTAAGCCTTATTAGTATAATTATAAACTTATATAGTCTATATCTTATTCTAAAGGCAGTTATTTATTTATATTCTTTAGCTATATAGATTTAGTAAAAACTATCTTATATATTAAACTTTGTAAACCATTTTGCTCCCTAGAGTTAATTTATAAGTTTTATTATTAGTAGTAATAGATATTAGTTCTTAATAGTTTTATTATTTAGCTATTAGTAATCTACGCATAGTTATAGTTATTTATCTTTCTTTAGTATAAATAGTATAGTAGAGACTATTAGGCTCTTGCTAAACTATATAAACTTTTATTTTAAGTTCTTTTTTAGTTATTTTATTAGCTCTTCTTACTAATCTTATAATAGAAGTTATAGTTACTCTAGATATAGCTTCGCACTATTTTATAAATAGATTTTATAATCCTACTCCTAGTGCTCTAGAAGCGTTTTACTATCTTTTTTATAAAAGAATTTTATAAAATTCTAGTATTCCTTAGAAATAAATAGGGTCTCTTACTCTTCTTTCTAGAGCTTACTTTTCTATATTTATATAATTTCTACCTTTTAAGAGTCTTTCTTATAAATCTTTGCAAATTTACAAAGTAATACTTATTATATAGTTATTTTTTAGTTAGTTTCCTCTCCCTAAGATTTATACTAAACCTTTAGACCTATTTGTAACCTTTATACACTAGTAACTCTTACTATAAGTTCTTAGCTGTGTATAGTCTTCTTCTACTAGTTAATAATAGAATTATATTATATTAGTTAATTATAACTAATAATTACTTCTAAGCTTTTAAGATTTATTATTATAAAGCTGTGTTAGCTCTAGAGTCTATTTAAACTAATTAGTAATAGTATTATTTTTAGGCGTAGCCAGCCTTTACTATATTCTTAAGAAAATATTCTATCTGCTATTTTAACCTAAATAGACGTTACTTTATTTTAGTATAATAAATTATACTTCTCTACTATCTTAGGAGATATTAAATATTTAATAGCACTAGGGTCTATAAGCGTAGTTACTTAGTGTCCTCTAATTATAACTTCTTTTATTAAGTATAGTTTATTATTTTAGTCTACTCTGCAAATCTTAATAAAGATGCCTTTACTAGTATAATTTTATTTCTAGTAGCGCTCTAGTTTTCTAACTTATTATTAGCATTACTAGCGACTTTTAGTTAATTCTAAAGTTATATAAAATTCTTTTCTTTTTTACATTCTATATATAGCTTATTAAACATAATTCTAGTCTTATTAAGGCGTTCTGCTTCTGCTATAGCGTTACCTTAATTATACTATTTATAGTTTTTTATAACGCATTTATTATTTTGCAGGTTTTTATACTTATTATTAAATAAGTCTATTATATCTTCTTTGCGTGCGCACATGTGTATAAAGTATTTTATTTTATAGTACTTTTAATAAGTAATATTTTAGTATTTTATATTATGCCTTACTCCGTAATTAGCGCTATATATACTAACTTCTAAAGTATATTCTAAGAGGGAACTCTAGGGCCACTATCTATTAGCGTGTTTATACCTTTAGTACTTATTATAATAGTTATTATAACACGCTATCCACTCTAGGCAGAGGTACTTTATTTTTTATACTTTTTTATAGTGTAAGTAGTAAGCTATTATTTAGTATACGCTAGTAGAAATATACTTATATAAATAGTCTTTTAGCTTCTTGCAAGCTTCCTCTTATAGTCTTTAATATATTTAATATTTTTTCTTATAGTATTAATACTATTCTAACTTATAATATTAGGACTATATGCGGATCTATAAGTATAAATCTAGAACTAGTTCTTATTACTTTTCTATAAGAGTAAAAGTTATACTAGCTATTATATTTTAGACGTAGACTTCTTCTTAACAGTTTCTAGCCTAGTGCATTCTACTTACACATACTTAATAAATTTCCCTTAATAGATATTTTTAAATATTTCTTTTATAAAGCTAAGTGTATTTAGTTTATATTAGTAATTCTTCTAGATCTAGTTTAGAGATCTTATCTTTTTTCTCTAGCTCTTTTTCTTATACTAAAGTAGTTATTTATATTTATATAGTCTATACTTACTTTCCTTTAAGCTTATTTTATTCTAAGTAATTCTATTTAAAGTACTCTTATTGTCCACAGCCTAGGCAGGCTTTTTTATTAAAACGCCTCTATTTTTCTTTATTTAATAGTTTATTATTTTAGTAGTTATACTTATTCTTTTTCTTAAACTATTATTTCTCATGGGCTTTATTAGCTATAATAATATTTTTATTCTAGTCCCTTTACTCTTTCCTTAGTCACTTAATATTAATTATATTTTAGTATAAGATCTTGCCAGACCCTCTTTTTTTTATTTATCTTTTATAGAGTTAGTTATCTACTCTTACTACTAGTTCTATTAGTGCTTCTAGGGATTCTATTTTATTATAGTATATAAGTTTATCCTTAACTATTTCCTTTAGACTATTATAGTAGGCTATCTATAATAGAGCGTTATTCTAGCCAATCTTAGCTTATAGCTATCTAAACTCTCCTATATACGCTTCTATAAACTTTATTTATTTAAGCTATTAGATCTATCTTTCTGCCTATTTCTTCTTATTAACTTTTTTAAATATAAGTTAAAGTTAGTCTTTAAATCCTTTCTAAAAGGTAAAGGCCTTCTTTATCACTTTATTCTATCTACTAGAGTTATTCTTATATAGTAAATAGTCTTCTATTAGAGGGCGTAGCTATTTAACTATTTTACTCTCTAGATGCATAGAGGCCGCTAAAATCTTAAACTAATTAGTATTAAAGATATCTTAGTTAAATTAATAGTATAGTTCCATGTTAGTAAAAAACGTCTTAAGTCCTAATTACCCGCTATTATAGTTTTTAGAAATTTTAATAGAGATCTTTTTTCTTAGTGCTATTATTACAGCTATTTAGACTTTTAGCTATTTTAGCTCTTCTACCTATACTCTTAGTAGCTTAACTACACTTATTATAAGTCCTAAGACTAAGCTTATGGTAGCAGGTTACACTATATTATTATTTTAAGACCTTTAAGTAGTTAAAGTATTATAAGGGGATTATATTTATTTAATTCTAGTCTAGATAAGGGCAGGAAGACAATTATAAGCCTTATAGATATTTAGTAGTTTAAAAACGTAGCGTAGTGTAGAAAGTAATATAAATAATCTAATTCTATGTGCAATAAAATAACTAACTAAGAGTATTACTAATTTAGTATAAAGAGATGTACTTAAAGCCTTATAAGAGTTAACTATAAAGAATAGGAAATATCTAAAGATCTCTTTAAACTATATACTAGTTATCCTATTTCTTCTAGTCTCTAAATTCTAAGCTATCTCTCTTGAATTTTCTTATTTTTATAAGAGCTAGTTAATGGCTCCTACTAAGCCCTATAGGCTCCTAGGATCTTATCCTCTTAATAGAATCTAAATTACGTAATACTTTGTCTAGTTTACCTCGCAGGCTAGCGCGTATCCTTTTATTAGTTATATTCCTATTACTAACGTTCTGTGTGTAATTCTTTCTTATTATCTTACGGGTTCTTGCCTTAATCGTAACAATAACTTATAAAATAATAATTTAATAATATTTATAACTATAATTCTAGTTAGCTATTTCATTTTAAGGATTTATCTTTTTACTTTATATTTTACTTTATAATAAAAATCTACGCTGTGCCCCTTTCTTCTAGAAAAAAAATATAATTTACTTAATATTATAAAGTTATCTTTTTACGATCTATTTCAACGTAGAATAATTACTATTATCTATATGCTATAGCTAGATTTTACATACTGTTCTTTACTACTATTACTCATTTACGCTCTATTAAAGACACTATAGTCTTCTATCTAAACGTGTGCTATTATTAGCAACATAGCAGGGAGTCGATATAAATATAAATAAGGTGGAAAGATTAGCAAGAGCTCTAGATATTATTAATAACTTAGGTGTGTGGGTGGAATGGTTGGGATAAGAGGTGTAAAAGGAGGGAAAGAGCGCTTATGTAGTGATTTTAAGGATGCATGTGCCATTGTATGCAAATTAAGTAGATTGGGTGGATGGATTGAGTGAGCGTATATCATCATTCGATTCTATACCAGGAGCCTTAAGATGCCTGACTTCTCCCCCGCCTTCTGCGCAGCCCTCTCGGCCTTGTCCCCTCAAATGCACCGGTTGCCTGCCACACACTTGGACCCTCCTCCCCAGCTTGCTCATCGGATTCATAAAATCGTTCTTCTGAATTTCCGTCCTGTGCATTATCTTCACGCCCTTGTTTGGATACAGGATCGCTGTGCGGTGTTTTCCCTGGCTTCCTCTGAGAGTTAGATATTGGAATTTTTTGGATCAGATCCAATATGCAGGTACCAGGACAGTTCTTGCAATGCTTAAGTGTCATCGCTGCCTCTTCCTTGTCGGGCTGCATCTTTTCATTCATGTACATGGAGGTGGTCTCGGAAGTGGTCGGAGGTGATTCTGATGCTACTATTTTTGGATGCGATGATTCACTAGATTGTGTATGCGTGGTGGAAGTGGATCCAGATGTTACCAATGAGCTGCCTCCCTGCAATCGGCGAGGTCTTCGGCCAGTGTTCATTTGAGGAAGGACGTCTTCGACATATCGTTCCACTGACCTTTGGAACTGCGATAATACTTTCGTTTCCCGGGCGACGTTTGGATCCTTGTTTTGTTTCTGGTAAATTGAAATTTCGACGGTGGCTTCTTTCAATTCCTTGTCGATCTTGTGTCGCTCTTTGCGACAGTGACGACTAGAGTGTGTCAGCGAAGAGTTTGTCCACACGATCAAATGACCCACATCTCTTTTTGTAATTCCTCGATGCGTTTCTCTACTGTCTTCCCATGCATTTTCTCAATACATTTTATATCGGAGGTAGAGAGGGCAGATCTGAGAAACGCCATTTCCCTGTCTAGCTTTTCGATATGATAGATATTTGTGAAGGCGACCATGCTCTGTCTTGCCACACTGAGTGAGGCACGTAGGTACTTGATAAAACTTTTGCTCTGATTCCATCTCAGACGAGCAATAAGCATTTCCATGGTGAAGTGACGATAACCTGGCTGCGTAGCTAGCACCTTTACTTTGCTGAGTAGTTCATCGTACCCCACTTTTGCTTTCTTGGACCAAGATTTCAAGTGACGTACGATCTCCGAGGTTTCATTGGCACAGGGCGCAAATCTCTTGCATGTTCCATCAAACCATTCCATCTCTCTGGCAAGGTCCAAGACTTCGCGTTCTGCGTATTTGATTGACTTTACAGTCTTCCGAAGCATTTTGGCCGTCGCAACAAGGACTGTGGGTAGCCCGAAAATTGCGATGGCGAAACTTACTGGATCCATTATGGAGTTTTCTTTTCTGATGGTATTCGAAGCCAAACGATATCAATGAGAGGGGTCCAAGGACACGGATATAAGATGGCTGCGGCAATACAGAATCACAAGGAACGTCGCAGAAAGACACGGCATGTGCATATTGACCGGTGAGCTGGTGTTTATTGTGGCTGCACGTTCCTGCCAACCAGCGGCCGTGGCACTCACCGTGCTGCATCTTCACATGCAAGGCAGGCGGGGTAGTAAGCCTTGCCTCGCTGCAGGCGCATTTGGCGTATCGCGTTCTCAAGGTCAGTGATAGACACTAGATGCTCATTTTAGGATCATTTTAAGTGGTAAAGCTTCTTAATGTGATCTGTTGAACAGATGGACGAAGTGCTGGGACCATGGGATGGATGAAAATGGCCGTGGTAGACTCACGACGGGCGCACCGAAGCAGATTCACGATACCGGTTAGATACAGGAATTTCTTTAAAGAGCAAACGTGTGGGGGCTTAGGATAGAGTTATTGGAGGTATTTTATCTAATATATCTGTGCTTAGATGCACGGCACGACCATAGTAAAACTATTTCTATTATAAGCTTTACTATTCTCTAGATATAATATACTAAAGTCTAGCTAATAGACTACTCTTAAATAGGGCCTAATTAAGTACTCTAATTACTATATAAGTACTTTTTATTTATTACTACTTTATTATACTAGTGTCTTAATTCTATTATAAACTAAAATGTAAAGTAGAAAAATAAGCGCTATATACACTAGAAGTTACTAAATTAATTTAATCTACTATTAAAATACACTTAATCTTAAATAATTTTATACTTAATTTAAGATTTACGCTTAATTTAGAAGTGGGCTTAATTTAAAATTTATACTTAATTTAAGAGTGCGCTTAATTTAAGAATATATTTAATTTATAAATACGCTTAGGGTTAGGGTTAGGGTTAGGGTTAGGGTTAGGGTTAGGGTTAGGGTTAGGGTTAGGGTTAGGGTTAGGGTTAGGGTTAGGGTTAGGGTTAGGGTTAGGGTTAGGGTTAGGGTAGGTTAGGGTTAGGTTAGGGTTA